>JAMAGW010000005.1:14655-1401402 GCA_023626355.1 Penicillium sp. S1602
TACATTGAGCCTGCCATACCCGTCAATGGGAATCAATCCTCAGGGTGATACATTGAGCCTGCCATACCCGTCATTGGCGATCAGTCGTCGGGGTGCTAGATTGGGCCTGCCATACCCGCCATTGGGAGTCAATCCTCAGGGACGAGAGAGCGAGCCTGTCAAGTACGATTTACCCGTCATTGGGAATCAATCCTTGGGGCGAAATGAGCCACAGGGAACCAACTCTCAAAATAGCATTGATGGCAGACTTTCAGTGATCGGACATTGGATCTTCCACAATCGGTACAGCCGACTGAATCAGGACATTGGATCTTCGACAATCAGTATAGCCGACTTAATCTGGGATTCCGTTTAAGCCTTTCCGCGTGAGCAGTGGATTTCCGTCAGCCAGGATCCTTCAAACAGCACCCAATCCGTTCCGCTTGAGCAGTTAGATTTTGTAAGTCGGCCTTCTCAAAATCGCCTTTTCGTCCCGCGTGAACAGTCTTCAGGCAGTTTTGCAGGCGACACTTTCCATTCCTCGTAAGCAGTGGGACTCCGCGTGAGCAGTAGGGTTCCGTGAGCCAGGCTTCTTCCAGAGGCACTTTATCCGTTCCACGTGGCAGTGGGATTCTGTGCGCCCGTCTTGTAAAAGACACTCTTTTCGTTCTGCGTGAGCAGTCGTTGAGCATTCTTGTGAGAGAAGCTCCGAGCCGTCTTGTATCTTGTATGCACCACTCATTCTTGCCGCGTGAGCAGTTTGACATTTCGTGAGCATAAATTCCTACAGTCATCCAGACTCTGTATTTCAATGTCAGCAAAGATCTCAAATATGTGTATCTCAGTTAGCTCCAGAGAACAATGATCGAGAAACTGTCATTTGATCTCCTGGTCGAGTTCCTAATTAGTCGGGTCAGTTGAAAAAAAAGTTTCCACATGGATGTTTCCGAGAAATAATGCCTTCATCACCTTCATTAAGGAGACGAGCAGATCGAGCAGATGAGAAGAGATGAAGGAGATGGAGGAGACAGAATAAATGGAAGGAAATAGAGAAAATGAAGGGGATGGAATATGTGAAGATAATGGAGAAGAAATGAAAGATGAAGATAAAGATGAAGATGAGGGAGGAGATGGAGGAGATGGAGGAGATGGAGGAGATGGAGGAGATGGAGGCTATGGAGGAGATGGAGGCTATGGAGGAGATGGAGGAGATGGAAGAGGAGAGGAGCTGAGAGGAGCTGAGAGGAGATGGAAGAGATGGTAGATGGGATATATGGAATATATGAAGGAATCAGATGGAGGAGATGAATAGACGAAGGAGACAGAGGAGATGGAGGAAGGAAGAAGGATGTAAAGATCATCACGAAGTAAAATTAAGAGAAGTGATTCATGTTTGTCAGTGCCTGGGAAGTGCTGCCTTGTTCTTTCCCTAGACTATGGACTTTAAGTGTACACATATTTCCTCTTCGGGCGCTCCCGCCTTGCCAAAAGGGCTTCGTTCCAGCTCATTGGGAATAGTAAGATTCGATCTGATTTCACATGGGCTGCTAGATAGAAAGGATTTGTATGTTCGTACCGAACCAAGGCATAATGCCTGGTCTTGAATATGTAGATTGGATCACTTTGAAGATTCTGGAGCCGATATGCATATGACGGACTAAGGGGGTATAGATACATGATGTCGTAATGAAAGGGGCAACATAAGCAATAGTTGCCCTTGAGACAAATGAGTAAGAATAGGAAAAACAAAAAACCCCGTGCACGGTCAGATGCTGTAGTTCTCAAGACCGTGTTTTCATGCCCGAAACACCAAAGAAACATAGGAATGTATAAAACAATGACAGTTAATGGGTGTCAGTCTTTCAAAACGAAGAAAGCAACAAAAACAACAAAGAAATAGAAATATGAAAATAAAAAGCTTAACGACAACGGCCCTCTGCAGTAGCAGTAGCTGCGGGGGTATCCGTGCACGAATATTGGCTCAAGCCACAGCGTCATCGGCCCTTGGGAGATTTGCGGCTCTTCTGGCGAGCCTTTTCTTTTTCTCGGGCAATCAGCTTTTCCACCAGGTCTGGAGGGGGTCCGACATGCTGGGAAGTGGCATCCCGCATCGCGAGATCCTTGCCGATAGAACCGGCGGCGAGGTAATCGCCTGCTTCGAGGACAAGGGGAGTGACTGGGCCGGGACTGAGAAGTGGGTCCAGGCGCGGCGCGGACGGGCCCTGGCTTGAACCATCCAAAAGATCACGGTACTGAAATTTCATCTCTCTCGATCCCGAAGTGGTGCGATACCCATGGGATTGGCGGGATTTACGAGGCGAGGGCGGTTGGCCCGTCACAGTGTGAGAGGTAGGACCAGGCTGATAGACCGCGGGGTGAAAGCGGGGCAAGGTCCCGAGATGGAAGCCCGGCATGGCCTTGGCTGAAGGTTGGGCACGCGAGGAGCGTGAAGGTTGGGGTGAACTGGGCCTTCTGGGCGACATGGTGGGCGAAGCAACCGGCGAGTAGAAGGGAGATGTATCAGAGCGCATGCTTGAGTATCGGCCGCGGCGGCCGGATGGTCGAGCAGGCAAAACGTGCCGGGACTTGGCGGACAAGGAGGCACGTTCCCAATCGTCTAAATAATCGTCGTGATCGAAACGGCCCGTGAGCGGTGTGACAGGCAGATCGTCGTCGTAGACCCGGATTGCCCGTCTGGGGATGGGAATTGGACGAGTAGAGGAGGAGAGAGCAAGAGATTCAAAAGCTTCGGTGGGAGGAGAATTGGAGCGGTAGTAGCGTGGGGAAGGAGGATTATAAGTTGACGAAGTGGAGGTCAAGTCCCGCAAGGAGGACAGAGAGACCGGAGTGGGGTAACCGTGCCTCAGAATCAAAGTTTCAAGATGGTCCCTCGGTGACAAACGAGGTGAAGGAGAGGAGAGCCCTATGCACGCGATCAGAAATGGACGTAATTACGGAATGCGCACACGTGTCAAGTGAAGTATGGAATGTAGATTTCCAAGATTGACAGAATGTGTAGCAAGGAAGATGGAAAACCAAATATGGAAGCATACCACTTACCTGAGAATGAACTGCTAAGCGAAGAGGGGTAATAAGACGATTCCGAGGACGAAGGAGAATTTATTTGTTTTTTGCGCATCTGCCCTTATATTAGTGGGATTTTCCTCATATTCTCCTACACTGTCTTCCAAGGTTGCGGGGATTCCCGACTCCACTCGGGCCCATTCTCAATGTTGTGGGACATGGCGTCATTTTTCTCTTTGGCGTCTTTTTTGGGGGGTTTCATTAAATCTCATAGGCTATTTCCCAAGATGCCTATTTCCGAGATCCACTTTACATGACATCCATGGCTCCCGTCGCGGCTGTCGTCGGTACCTGACGACCAGAAGAAGAAAAAAAAAGTCTAGAACTTCGAACTTACCATTGAACTGTTGAGACCATCGAATTCAGTCTCGGCCTGACTTGATCCACCAGGCTCCCAATTCCCCCACTGATTCGTTGCTGTACAGCATATGCCGTGTAATCCGGGTGTCGTAACGTCCAAGGGAAAATTAAAATCTGCAGATAAAAATATGCACGTCCAGACGGGAACTCAACGGGTACAAACATTCCTTGAGAAAAGACAAAGAGGAATGCAGTCCTTTTTAAAGAAAAAGCTCCGGTCAGGCACCTGTGAAACCTCGATGACTCCTCTTCGGAAGCTCAGGCTTGTTTCCCACGCGGCTGCGCCTGGTGACCAAAGGTGTTCGTTCCAAGGCACAGAGACAGGAAACCCCGGGAACTAAAAAAAAGGTGATATATTACTCTGCAGCGATCATCCACCGGCTCAATCGAGTCTGAATGGCGGAGCTCGAGAGGGCAACAGGGGCTGAAGATCTCCGACCAGGCGCGGTTGATCGCCGGTCATGCGTGAGATGCGACCTGGTCATCCTGTGATTCGCACGCGTCCAGATCCATAATGGGATGACGTCCTGCCTTCCGCGCACTTAGAGCGCAGTGACCACTCAGAGCTCAGGGCGGGATCAATGTTTCCTGCACCCCTCCAGGGCGATCCTATCTGACCACTCAGAGTCGCGGCCGCCCTCAACGTTCCCGATCAGCCGACACCTAATCAACGACCCAGCATGGACGCATACACCACTTTTGATTGGTAGAGATCCATTACGAATGCCACTAATTGCGCCTCTTTTATCCGGACGCCTACATTGCTGGAGTTGTGTGTGGGTGTCTCGGAAGAGTGACTATTATTGATCTCTCACCCCACCACACCTGAGCTTGCTCGCACCCCTTTGGAGGTGTGAGTCAGAAGATAGCCTCTGGCTGCTATGTCCATGGCAGGATTTTGGGTTGCAGCAACCGCATCCTAGCCGTTGGGTCGATCTGGATTGTCCCGGCTTGCCCGTTTTCAGACTCTGCAGAAGCTCATCAAGGAACAAGCTAGTCTGTGCAGAATAGGGTGATGCGACATGAGATCTTCCCCTGCATATGACTGACCCATCTGGTTTAATGCATATAAATTTACCCCTCCTGGCTCTCCCACTACCGTCATTCCACTACGGCGCATTTACTCTTTGTGTCCCCTACCCACCCACATACCACTGCTGCAGTAGACTAACTTGATGAGGCGGTTAAACTGGCTCCAAATTTGGGTTATCACTCGATACTTTTATGCTGTTTTGAGACTAAACAGCCTCAGTTGCCAGCCAAGCATGCACGGCTCCACTCTAAGTCTCTATAGCTACATGCCAATGGGCCCTTTGCGATATAGCAATATGGGTGTGAGGGCTTCTTCAACCAGGGTCGCAAGCCAACCTTCCGTCACGCGCTTCGCCTGTCTCATTAAGAAAATGGTTAATTCGCAGGATTCGGTGCTTCAGTTGCCAATTCATTTATCAAAACAAGTGAATATGTATGCAATAACCGTGCCGCTATACCTGCAAACCCACATCACGACCCACACAGTCGGTTTGCTGCTCCACTATGCACTCGGTAGTCCCGATCAAGGTGGCTCGGACGTGCGGTATGTGTGTGAATTCGCCGAATAAGGTGCCTATGCATCATGGCGCACGAAAGTGCGGCTTGAGAGGATCCCGATGCCTGAGCAAAGGACCAAGTAAATAGAAGCTGTGGGTGCAGTCTGCGCAAAGGCACCGAATCAATCCGTTTTTTGAATTTATGTATCTGCCTTGAATATAACCCTTTAGGCGGAAGTTTGGCCCGCAGCGCATCTGACTAGCCCTTCTATATTTATCTTGTCCATTGTCAAGTATTTATAAAAATTTCCCTATTAGTACATCACTAGACCGCTACCTAGAAGAAAGCGTATGCACTTACTAACAAAATACGAAAGAGTTGCGATATGTGCTCGGAAGTTGGAAATGTGCCTCATCATAGTAAAGATGGGACGGCTAGAGTACTTGTTCACCGACATCATCCATGAATCAACCCCGCAACCACAACCCCAACACAACGACCACACCCACGTCAAAACCGACGGAATGGGCATGAAAGCACGCTGTCAGTGCTCAAAGGTGCAGTTTACCACACCAACCGACAAGCCACTCGCACTTTACGCATGTCACTGCACTGAATGTCGTCACCAAAGCTCCGCCGCCTTCGGCATCACCGTCATCTTCCCCTACTTCGAGCTACCGGAGTTAGCATCCGATCTGGTTGGAAAGTATACTCGCATTACGCTCAAGGGCAGATACATGGAATGTTTTTTCTGTAAGAACTGTGGCGCGCGACTGCTACATCTCATCCATGACACGGCACCTGTTCCTGGCGAAAAGCCAAAGCCCACTTCAACTGCAAATGTGAAAGGTGGTTGCCTTGAGGATTTGGATAAGGAAATGATGAAGAATGTTGTCCACATATGGACCAAGCACGCAGTCGTGGAGATTCCCGAGGGTGCAGAGAAGTGGGACGAAGCGCCGCCAGTTGTGAATCCCTTTGAACGTTAATGGTACCACTGAGCTTCAAAGATTCATATTGATGAGGTCAATTAAGGGGTAAAAACGGAATGCTTTATGGAGCAGTATTCAGTATTCATTATTCTCTAGATTAAACCTGCCCTATATACACGATCGCGTACACAGATATGTCCGACGTCGACGTCATTTCCATAAAATAATCAGCCGAAATTAGCGGTCCAGCCGTTGTCAGCCGAGATACAGCCTCCGTTCACGATGCCCACTCCCTTGCCGCCAGCCATGTACAGAGATAGCTCGGCAGCGTCTTCCAGCTCACATAACGGGATTTGGAGCGCCTTCATAGCGGCCGTACATCTGTTCATACCATCGACATTTACGCCCGATTGGATCGATTCAAAGATATTGGTGCGCATACCACCCATCATCAAAGCATTACAGCGAATACCCTTCTCGCCATAGAATGCAGCCGTGTTCTTGGTCAGACCAACGACACCATGCTTGCTGGCAGTATAAGCCGCACCTGAATAGAATGGAAATTAGACATGGCTCGTGAGAGTCAAAAGGGGAAAGTATTAGCCAACATACCAGCAGCACATCCCGCCTTACCAGCGACAGAAATGATATTGATGATTCGTCCTTCAGGTTTCTTTTGCTCTAGCATATTGCGAATAGCCAGTTTGCTCAACAAGAACGGAGCCGTAAGGTTGATAGCAATAACCCGATTCCAAAGCTCAGGATCAAGGTCTCCAATGGGATCGAATTTATCCATGATGCCAGCATTGTTGACAAGAACATCGATCTTGCCGAATTTCTGAATAATCTCCTTGAAAAGACTCTCCACCTCGTTTTGGCTGGTAATATCGGTCTTGACGGCCTTGAAAGGTCCCATAGGCGAGAGTTCCGTCGAGGTCTGCTGCAGACGTTCTTCATTGATATCGCAAATCACCACATTGGCGCCAGCTTCGAGGTACTTTGTCGCAATGGCTTTGCCCAGGCCACCCGCACCACCGGTAACGAGGCATGTCTTGCCAAGGAGGATTTGTTCAGTCATTGTGAAAGATTAATGGTTGTCGGAAAAGAGGGGAAGATTCGTGGCGCGGGCTGGATTTAAGTAATTGGTCCATATTGGTGACGGAAGACTGCGTATCCGTATTCCGTAGATATTAGCCTCCATATTATCCAGTATGAGATCCGCATTTTGCGGGTCAGCTGTTGAGTCTCCGGGAGGGACTACATGTCGAACCACCCCTGGGAGCGGCAAAGCTGTATGCCGACCGCCACGGAAAATTCGCTAGTTGTCAGACTGAATCAAGGGCTTTGCGAGATGATTGAGTGCAATATATGCAACTGAATACTCCATAACAGTGGTGACATGAAGAGCTGTTCCCCCTGATCCCTGATCTATAAATGCAAGTTGTTTGTATTCCAGCCCTGGTGATTCGCTGTCATTTGGCGTATGCAGCCTTACATAATACGATGGTGTGGGGCCATTCGAGCCGCCGCTTTAAGTGCTCAGTAGATGTCAGCACGGCTGTTAACAATGGAATTAACTAACGCTCTTCTCTTAGTCTATGTCCTAGCTCTGGAGGTCCTTCAAACAGATACCAAAGGGAGAAGCAAATACGAATCCCATTTACCTCCAGTATGAACAACATGATTTCCTTTATTACATAGCACCGGGCGACAATCACTGGGACGAAGATGCTCCTTCATATTCCGCCCCGAGATAGTCAACCGTAGCTCTTCACCGGCATTGCAAACCATTCCATAAGGCCAGAATGCAATATCAAGCGGGACAATCTCACCAGGCTGAAGCAACAGCCTTTTTCGGTGAGAATAAACTGGATGGAACAGAGAACTTTTCTCCTCATCCAACTCTCGATGACTCGCCCGAAGGCAACCCATTGGACCTGAATCGAAATACCCATCGCAGTCCTTGGGATCAGCAGCATGACGACGAAGAAGTTCCTTTCGCGCTGGCTCGGGATTCTCTGAAAGCCTGCCAACGTCGACTAGCAGACTTTCCATGACTTTCCCGCTTTCAGAATTGTATTTTGCCAAAGAAGCAAAGATGTCCATGTCGTCTGCCCCCTGCGCTTCTACCCATATCCGTAGCTTGATATAGCCTGTAAATTCCATGCAAGAGGGAACGGTCATTTTGAATTGAACTTGGTCTTTGCTCGAGTCGTAAGAGATGGTGCTGGGCGTTGGCAGAGGACTTTCTTGCAGTGTCGAAGATCCCGCATCCAGAAATAGCTTTAACGGTACCTGGCGTTCCAAAGGGAATGTTTGTTCTGGTCGATTCATAATATCGGACCCTCCAGGGTTGTGGACACACATTCGGACTGGAGGTGTATATTTCCAATCATTGTTGATGCCTTTCATGTAATGATCATAGAATCGGCGTAGATCTAACATACTGGCCTCGTCATAGAAATCTGATAGAAGAGATATCAGCACTGCAGAGGAGGCTTAAGATATTGGGGAACATACCTGGCCACTCGTGGGAGTTGTGAACTCTCAACCATTTCTCTGCGCTTCCAATTTTCTGCCATGCACTAAATGTGCCGTTCACATGCAGGGCGTTCGTCCAACTGGACACCATATAGATAGGACAATCGATCTTCTCGACTTCCGGACGGAACCTTTCCCAGAAATTGTTCTTCAATGGATACTTGTAAGCCATTGCCTGGAAGTCTATAACCTTGCTCCCCTTTGCTGATGCGATATCCCCACGGCACATTCCATCGATGAAGCCAGGATTCGGGATGCCTGACAAGATAAGTGTCAGTATGGGATTTCATTTTCCGAAATGAATAGATAGATAGCATCTGATACCTCCTCTGCAAACCTGGTCGTCGTACAAGTCAAAGATCCCTTCCCAGGGAGCTAAACAAGCAAGATGAGGCGGTTTCTCCGCTCCCGTGTAATATTGAGTCATAGTCAAATAACTGTTACCAGCCATTGATACTTTGCCATTGCACCATTCCTGCGCAGCGAGGAATTCGATGATATCGTAGTTATCCTGGCCTTCTTTCGCGGTCGGCATTTGGACAATCTCTCCCTCTGACTCCCATACGCCTCGGCAGTCTATCATTGTCAGTGAAATTGTTTGGCACCCTGACCGACGTAGAAAATTACCAGTGTGAGCAATGGCATAACCATGGTAGCACCAGTATCCTGGGTCAGGTCCTTCGAATTTCTCTAGACCAGATGTAGCGATTCGCGGGCACCCAAACCGCCAGGGCCATTGATTGAAGTGCCACTTGTTCGGCCCTCCATCTTTGCCAAAAGGACCCGCAGCGATAATGCACGGGACAGTGCCACCAGGGGCGTTTGCAGGTCTATAGACGTCAGCATAGAGAGTCGCCCCATCGCGGACGGTAATTGCGACGTGTTTCTCAACAAGGATGTCGGAGAGAAGGGGCCGGTGACCGTCCACCTGAACTGTACCCGCTTTGAGGACCTGCACGGATTTTGAAGAGGGTGTATAGTGATGCTTTTCAGTGATTGTGGGCGTCGGGAAGTATACAATATCCTCCTCATTGACGCGTGGGAGCTCGGTTGATTGAGACATTGTCATCTTCGGTTGAATCAATCAGGTGCGGATTGGATAACAAGTGAGTTGAAGTGATAGTTTCATGGGGGAACAGCAAAATTTTTGAAAGGAACCTTTTACATTTTAAAAACACCTCCCCACTTTCCATTTTTTCGTGTTCAAGTGTCTAAGATACATAAAGTCAAATGTGGGGAGTGCCGAGGGGTGATCTCCACGGCAAAGACCCGAGGACCCATAAATGCCGTGGAGAAGAGATCCACCACTCCGGTATGGATGGGTTGCTGAATGTCTTATTCGTTACCAAGTCCAAATGTCAATATTGCACTGTTTGACAATGAGTTCCGCAATTCCTGCATTTGTGGCCTACAATTCCTACTGTGCATCGATCTTCTCCGGTTGTATGAGGACACTGAGAACAAGACCCAGGACTACAAACCTTATCCCGCTAAAACCTCAGACACAACCCTTAGTGAAGCCACTTCATATCATGCCTAGGCACTGGAATTGTACGTAGGCTACTTTGAGTTCACGGGAAAGAAGTTCATTTCGAAGAGAAGTTTTGTATCTCAGTTAAACGAAGCCAAAGCATAGACAGATGCTTGCTCTTACTCAGATTGTGCCATTGTAAAATACACATAAAGCACAGAAGCTGAAAATAGTCCCATACGCCTGTTCCTAATCCTCTTCATCGTTGTCGGGAACCCCTTTGGGGACGTTCAGCTCTTGGTCTTGTTCCTACTCGGAGTCGTCCGCTGGGACCAGGGCCTCGAACTTGGGCTCAGCGTCAGCCTCGGGCTGAGGCTTGCGCTTGGGAGTGCGCTTGGTGGGGGGGAGGGGGGCATCGTCCCCGAGATTCTTCAAGAGCTTCTTCTTGGTCTTGCCGTACACGGTTTTGGCGCTAGCTGGCTCGACATTGGTTTTCTTGGCAATTCTCTCAAAGTCAACCTAGTGAGGTTATTAGTCAGTATATCGAATAGAAACGTGTACCGCAAGTAAAATATCAAATAAAGGGATGGGCAATGAGAAACCCAAGGAGGGGCATAGATTCTTGAATAATGTTTTACTAACCTTGCCATCGTCATTCACGAAAACCGTAGAGAGAAGGAGGAGGCGCGTCTCCGTCTCAGTGAGGCCGAAAGTGTCACGTTGGGTAGAGCTAGCCATCATGAAGGTTTTCAATGAGTGCAACTTGAAAAGATGGAAGTTGGAGTGTGGAAGTTGACAGAGTGGAAGTTGGAGGGGTGGAAGTTGGAAGAGTGTAAGTTGAATGGAGGAAAGAATCAAAGAGATCTAGTTCATAACAAACAACCTGGCAAGCTTGAAATGGTAACTACTTGATAGGTCGCGATCAATACGCGTTCGGTGACCTACGATCATAAATCACGGGACTTAGGAAATCGCTTTCTCTCTGGCTTTGAACTGCTTGTGCGGACGCAAGTGGATGGATTTTAAATATGATAAAAAGAGGAGAATAATGCTCGCAACAGTCAGATTAATAGCTTATGTGAAATCCGATAGTATATACTCCCGATCCACCCTATGCTGATGCTGTTGGAGACGAGGAAGCTTCCAGCAGCCTGAAGAGGAATCAATTGATAGGCCATGGGCCGTGACTTCCACAAAATGTTACTTCAAAACGCATGCTAATGATTAATAGTGTGCGCTAAGCGTAAGACCAACTCTTCGATAGAGAAGAGAAACAATATCAAGCTGGCCAGTACCAAGCTTGTGTTTGACAAGGGCAAGTAGAAGATGATAAGGGACCATGGGGAGAAGGTATCGACCAGTGAAGGCTTATTGAAAGAACTTATGAACATTGGAGTCTGGCTTATAATATCGATACTAATCTATCAAACAAACGGCAGGATAATTCGACTGCGATACTTCGCCCCATAATGAACATTGTGTACCCCCTTATTCACACCGCTCTTGGAACCACCGGCCAGAGGCTGGAACGCAGCAATAGACGGATTGTAACCAAGAACATGCACTTCTAGAGACTCCCCGGCAGCAAAGTCGATTCCCATCGCCCAGAGGCCGATCTCGAGCTCAATGACCCCGCCACGAGGCGCTGGAAGCAATCTCTCATGGGGATGGAATGGATATTGTGGATGAATAGATCGGGACGCATCTATCTCGCGATGAGAAGCACGTAGCATTCCAACCGGGCCGGGATACAAAATCAGGTCGCTCTTATCCTTGTCTTGGATATCATCAATTGTTGCCACGGGGGCGCGCTCCCAAGGGACGTTCAAGGCCACTAGCCTTTTGCCATTCTTATCGAGTTTCCGGATGATCACAAACACATCCATGTCATCTGCATCGTTACAAGATACGTGCAATATAGCCTTTGGTAGGCCGATCAGGCGCGTATCCTTTTCGAAAGTATACTTAAATCCAACCGTTTCGGGCGTGGTCGAATCATAACTGGCAACTCCTTCTCCTGTGGATGACTCCAAAAGCTGACCGTTGTTAGAGAAGAAAAGCTCTCGGTAGGTTGTGTTGGGTAGAGGAAAATCATCGACAACAATATTGTGTTCGGGATCTTGCTCGCCAAATTTCAAAGCAGTCACACGAACCCGTGGAGTCTTCTCCCAGCCATTGTCCATTTGTTTCAAATAGCGGTCAAAGAACATCTGCAGCTCATCTTGGGATTCTTTCTCGACCCAGATGTCATACCATTCTTGCCAAGGCCCAAGACGGAACCATTTATCCTTTGCGGCAACCTCTAGCCAGCCACGAATCGAGCCCATGACATGGACGTTGCTCGAATAGCTCCCAGTAAGGTAGGTAGGGATTGTGATCTTGCTCAAATCCGCTCGCTTGTCATCCCAGTAGCTGTTGCGTAGTCCCTTACTCCGGCGATACATTTCCTTGAAATCCTCCATGCCATGGTGTCCCTGAATGAAGACACTGGAAATGTAGTCGAAAAAGTCTCCATGCCACATTCCACCTCGACCAAACTGTTCGCGAAAGAGATCCGAGCATGCTTCCCAGGGCGCGATGGCCTTCAATGACAGAGGCTGTTGCGACGCGATAAAGTACTGTGTGATGGCAAGGTGGGAATTTCCAACCATCCCAACAGAACCGCTGCACCAGTCCATCTTAGCTAGGCTCTCAACAACGTCATAGCCATCTTCTCCCTCTTGCGTTCCCATGATGACGACTGGCCCGTCCGAGTCCCCCGTTCCACGGGTATCGGCGCTGATAATAGCATAGCCACGTGGAATCCACTCAGCGGGGTCGGGGGCCTCGAATTTCTCTAATCCGGAGAGATGACCATCGGGAACACCAACATTCCAAGGTGTCATCATATTCAGCATGCTTATACCACTGAACTTCTTGCCGAAAGGACTAAATCCCAGAAGAGCAGGGACTTTGTTGAGAGGACCGGTGTCCGGAGATCGGTATATATCGCAATAGAGACGTGCTCCATCGCGGACTGTGATCTCGACATCGTGCTCAACTAATATGTCACATGGCAGAGCCCGAGATCTGTATCCATTCCAGCCTTTTGGAAGAATCTCCTGTTGACCATTTTTGAAGCCTTGGTAATTGTTGCGGCCGAGTCTTGGAGGGTCAATGGGTTTTGTCGCGATGAAAACTGGGGGAGGCATTATGGGGGATGAAGAGACTGAATCAATTGAGGTTGCAATAAAATGTGCTTAAAATGAAAACAGTTTGCTTGCATGTCTAGGGCACCGGCCGAATATATTATTTGTAAATCGGATTCCGTGGACCGAAGTGGAGGAGTGGGGTGTTCCGAGATCACTCGGACCTTGTACCCCGTGGAAAAAGATGGAGATGGAATGGAGCTTTTTGATTTGAACACCACAAGGTTAGTTGAACACCCTCACTAATTGCATTTAAAGTAGCGCAGTGTTCAAGATTCAGAGAGTACATACCCAAATACCTACTTCCAAGGTTGCTCACGTTACTCTGTAGACTAGGCTGGAATGCGAAGGTGATTAAAGAGTGATACCCACTAAGCTACCTTTTTTTACTTATATAATGACTCTAATGAAACTTTATCTCGTATATTGGCTTGAATTTAGCGAGGTGATGCGATGTTCATTTATACTTGAGATAGCATTTTTTCTAAATTACAATTACTGCGCTACTTCGAATGCGGTTGGTGAGGGTGTTCAACTAATCTTGTGGTGTTCAATTATCGCGCTCCGATGGAATTGGCAATGTTTCCGCTCAGGTTTAATATCCTTGAGCTTCATGTAGATACTATATCAGACTAGTTCCTCTGCCTCTATGGGGTGTTCTACATCCACAGGCCAGAATTGCATCGACATGAGTGCATTTGAGTTCCCATTCAACCCAAAGAAGTCACCAAAAGAAAAATCGATCTCAGTTTCCTCAGCCATGGGTAAACCATGAACATCTTCAAGACCCGAGCTGACAGGATGCGGAGCAGCAATTGATTGCGACAACATTCGCTGCTTTTTGACGTCAATGGCATTGAGAAGCGAGTCCAATAGAGCATCGAAAGACGATATTGCTAAGAGGTTATCATTACTTTTGGAAAAGCAGTGCCGCATAGTCTTAAGCAAGGCAATATCCGTTTCTGTCGTCCACTGAACAATATTCTTCATGATACCAATGTAAAGCGTGAATAGCACGTTCAAAATATAGGATGTTGTCCACCTGTTGGTAATGATCAGCATCTACTTAGAGCGTGGTAAGGGATTATGACGAGCACATACCTGACAATTGGCCAGCTCAAAGGTGTACTGACAAGGTCATTGAGAGTCCGAGCAAGAGCGCGGCCTGAATTGAGACAAACCACTTCTGCGAAAAGCATGCGTGATTGACTCTGCTGATGAGGCTGTAGAGGAACCTCCCCAAATAAAGCAGCTCGATGAAGGACAAGCATCGTGTTGTAATACATACAATGCAGCAGTAGGCAACCAACCGATTTTAAACGGGTATTGGCCCCGGTCAAATCTTCATCAATCCGGAGCCCCGGAGGAAAGCTTTCCTTCCACGAAAGTAGTCGCTGATCCATAGTTTCAATCTCTTGTATCAAGCTAGGGTTATCCTCTGCCGCTGTACAGAATAATCGAGAAGTCATTGTAGATTGTATTTGGCATAGTTCTACCATCAACCCGAAAAGCGACTCATCGTCTGGGAGTACCATATCTGAAGAGGGTGTTCGGCAGAGATCACCTGGAGGGTCAACATCACATTCAGCATCGTTTATTGCAGACGGCCGACCGATCTCAAAGGATAGTTTCCTACAATAAATTCAATATAGTAGACCAAAGTCAGTCGGGGGAATAGCTCACTTGTCCAAACAGTAACATGCCCACCAAACGCGACTTCGGAGATGATACTCTTTTTCAACAAAGCCCCTTTCGCGTGGCTGTTTATGGGCAGAGAGGGACCTGTGTATCCCAAGTGACTGGGAGATGCGCACAGCTGTACCCACGGCTAGCATAGCTTGGCCATCTTTGTCACAGTGCATCAATTCAAGAGCCTATGTATTCGGACGGATTAGAACAGGAATGCAGCAATTTGGCTTCAGCATACCATGAGAAGTAGAGCTTGGACACTGGCAAAGTAAGGCACAGAAATCACCCGGGCGTATAATTCCCAGCCAGCAGCAAATAATCTTGTCGAGTCTGCCGATGACTCGCTCTGTCGTGCCCCCAGGGCCAGCACCATATTAAGGCTGCAAACAAAGACGGCATCGACTGAGAACCCAATGCGATAAAATTCCTCGTACACAGGCCGAAACTGGGCCTCAGAAAGAATTGGAAAAAGTCTGTTAATACAGGTAAAGTACGCTTGGTACGTTTTAGCTCTCGGGTTAGTGGAAATGTGTGGGTATGTGGGCCGAGTCATACCTTGGACATAGCTGTCGGCTGTCGACATGTCAACGATTGGATAATACTCCACGGACGGGACGGGAATATCCTCCGCAAAGCTCATGAGAGGACGAAAGAACCCCATGACTCGAATGCGGATTTGCCTATCTTGGAAAAGCTCCTCCGCGGACTTTGCTAAGACCTGGGTCGAGATCTTTCCTGCATATTTAGAGCGTTGTGGTACTGCGGCTTGCTCAATGGTCACAACGCCCTGCAAGCTTTCGTTTGTATGGCCGAAGACAGTGGAGCAGGTGATAGGTGGAGTTGAACCTTCTTCGAGTACTTCCGGAAGCCGATCGGTATCATGGTGGCTAGACGACGTATTCGCGATAGGTGACCGATAGCTTGGCTCTCGCACATTAACTAAACCAGGTTGTCTCGAAGCTGGAGATGTAATGATGGAATGCACCTCGTTGGAACCCCGAAGGTCATAAGCAGGGGGACCATCGACAACACGTCTAAAAATCGAACCGTCGGCTCGAGTGGCTTGACAATCGACCTTGTAGGTTTCACAGTTTCGACATGGACCATGTCTATCATCACATCGGATCTAATGCCGGTCAAATTTGGTCCTTCTCCTTTCTTAACTGCGCTTACCTTTTTTCGCCAGCAACTATCACACTATGAGGCAATCAGTCAGCCACTCAAGGAAAGAGAATGCTTCCTTACTGCTTTGGGTCTCTGTCTACGTGTCGGTGGCATGATGAATTCCGTGGGAAACCGGAAGGAGCACAGATGAAACGAGGGTTGACTAATGGAAGAAGAGTGATTCTCCGGAGAAGTCACCACGGGGTTGCAAGTCTGTCCTGCTTATCCACGGAATTTCCTCGGCTTTTACCCCACGCCTACTTCCCCGCTTCCCCATGGGGTTGACCAGGAACGTTTCTTAGCTTCCAGCTATACCTAATGATTCCGCCTCAAAGAAAAATATGCGACACAAGATACGGGGTAGCCACTGAGAAGCCACCCAGATTCCTTGCACCTGATATTAGTTACACAGGCTTAAAAGACACCAGTTCCCCACTCAAAATGGCATCCTCGAAGTCCCATGCGCGTCTGCGATCATCATGGCAGACCCTATTCTCACCCGTCACAATAATGCGCACCCCCAATGGTGGAAGGATGCCGGTCTTCGCAGGCTAAACCTTTATCTTGTGGGCACCATGTTGGGTAGCGTCAGCTTTGGTTACGACGCTTCCCTCATCAGCGGACTTCTCTCCAACCAGCAATGGTTCGCGGATTTGAACATCGCCTCTTCTCAAATGGAAGGTCTAGTGATTGCAGCACAGTCTTTTGGTGCCATCGGTGCCTTACTTCCAGCCGCCTATATCTCCGATCTCATTGGCAGACGATGGTCGGTCATCATTGCCGACATTGTCACAATTGCAACCGTCGTTGGCCAGTCATTTTGCCGAACCTCCACCTCATTCCTCGGAACTAGGTTGCTTCTGGGGTTTTTCAGCGTTTGGAGTATTGTCTCAACCAATGCCCTGGTCATTGAGCTGAGCCATCCTCGCCAGCGAGCTCAGGTCACCGCATTGTGCAATACGTTCTTCTATCTGGGTGCTATCACAGCCGCTTGGACCAATTATGGAGCGCTTAGCATAACTGGCTCATGGAGTTGGCGTCTGCCGGTACTTATACAAATCTCCTTTCCGACTGTCCAGATTCTGTTTCTGGCAATGACACCAGAATCTCCTCGATGGTTGTTAACGAAGGGCCAAGATGAGCATGCCAAGGACATATTGATCTGTTATCATGCCAATGGTGTTCATGACGACGAAATGGCAGATCTCGAATTCCGTGAGGCTAAGGCATCAGTGGAAGCCGAGGAACGCGGAGCGTCGTACAGCTGGTTGGCACTCTTCTCCACAAAAGGCAACATCAAGCGTACGATTCTCACACTTTTTCTGGGACTGAGCTCGCAGTGGGTTGGCAATGGTATTATAAGCTATTATCTTGCCCCCATACTCGAAAGCATTGGCATTGGAAGTTCTCGTCAGCAGATAGCTATCAACGGCGGTCTCCAGATTTTCAATTGGGCCGTATCTGCTGTCGCTGCTCTGTTAGCAGAGCGTCTTGGAAGAAGGACTCTCCTCTTAATCTCTGCGATTGGTATGATACTTTCCATGTCTGTGGTGACAGCATGTTCCGCGGTTTACGCCAACACTGGTGATAACCGATCCGGCACAGCGGTGATTGTTTTCTTGTTTTTGTTCTTTGGTGCATATGATGTTGGATTTACGCCAATTCCACCTCTCTATGTCAACGAAATTGCGTCCACACATCTTCGCGCTAAATACAGCAGCCTATACTGGTTCAGTACCTCGGTGGCGCTATGCTTCAACCAATACGTGAACCCAATCGCCTTCGACGCAATAACGTGGAAGTACTATCTCGTTTACATTTCTGTATTATGCCCTGTGATCGCAGTGCTTTACTTCTATGCTCCAGAGACCAAGGGTCGGGCCCTTGAACAAGTGGCTGCTATCTTCGACGGTGATATAGCGGATGGCCTTGCTCAAGCTGATAATGAAATCAAGACGGAGGTGGTCTCGGAGCATAGAGAGTTTGCCTAAGTGCGTGTGTATCTATGCTCAGTCGTTCCAATTGACCTGAATTAAATGATAGTAATTTTAGACTCGCCAGGTGGTATCTCGTATCTGTAAAATTATTCAAGACCGATCTAAGAGGCATCAGCGCCGATTGCTATACACAGAAAGCAAGTCCTTTGTAGCCGAAATAGAACTTTCACCTTCGTTCTCCAGGGCTGTCGACAATATGTCTTTTCAATTATATTCGTTCGCCTGGGCAGCCACTATAGTATTTGAATCTGTATATAAATTGTATAAATATGTGGATTCAAAATCAGCCTAGAAAAGCTAACAAAATTTGCCGTCAAAACTTTCGAACGCCAGTCACTGGCCATAACTCAGCCAGCCAATAGACTGGTAGATTTTTGGTTGACACAGGGGTGGGTCCGTGAGCAAGTTTAAGTGGAGAGGTCACAAACCCCGTGGATTATTCTTCCGTATCCACATTTTCCGTGGAATCGCTCGGCCAATATTGTTTTTCATTATCGGCCAAGGATATAGCATCCCGGAGTTCACAACCGCCACCTTTCGAGTATTGCGAGGTCAAGTTTCAGCTCGGCAGTTCGCCACAATTCTGGTACATAAATACGACCACAAGTTCTTTAATGATCTCTTGGGTTACCACTCACAATACAAGTACTGAAAGAATCCTCGGTTCAAACCAAAGCATTTCTTGAATAGACATTACTCTCATCATACCAATTTCATCATGTCTGTTGCTGCCGTTGCTTACTCCAATATCAACGAGGGCTACCTCAAGACAAGCCACAATATCAAACACGATTATGCCGAAACGAAAGTCGGCGGTCAAAGCAATATTCTGAGTGAACAAGCCAACCGCCAAGGAGCATACGGAGACTGGCGTGACCAGTTCTTCAAGAATGGATATACGGTCATCAAAGCTGCCATTCCACGCGAGCGTGCAGACACCTATAGGGAGACCGCACTGGAGTGGTTTCAAAAGTTTCCCTTTGGATTTGATATAAACAACAAAGAAACATGGAAGGAGGAGAACCTACCGGTGATGATGAATGGAGGCATGGTTCTCGGTTATTCTGCGGCCCATGAGAAATGGGTATGGGAGGCTCGAAGGTATGATTTGAGCTTATGGAAAACCCCTTTCAATTCCATGGCTAAAACACTTACTGATTTCGCTACTTTAGTGAGCCTGGAGTTATCGAACCATTTGCGAGGCTTTGGGGCACGGATGAGCTGCTCGTCTCTTTCGATGCTGTGAATATCACCCTCCCTGGCCGTACCGATCTTAAATGGAAGCCCTGGCCCCACGTTGACCAATCTCCAACACGTAAGGGATTATCTTGCGCGCAGGGTATTATCAATCTATCCGAGGCTGGCCCCGAAGACGGAGGTCTACAACTCCTTCGCGGCAGCTCGGAACTTTTCGATAGATTCTTTCAAGAAAACCCACCGAAGCCCAAGGCGGCAGATGCTCCTGGCCAATTTGACTGGTATGGATTCACGTTGGAAGACGTGGCATGGTTTGAAAGTCACGGGTGCAGTCTCGTCAAGGTCAATGCCGAGCCGGGTGATATGATTATCTGGGACTCGCGAACTGTGCACTATGCATCGCTCCCTCAAAGCGATACTATTCGGACGATTATCTACGCTACATATACTCCGGCAAGTTTGGCTACATCCGAAGACTTGGCCAAGAAGGTGGAGCTCTTCAACAGGTATGAGGGTAGCACGCACTGGCCTCATTGCAACATTTTTGGGCAAGGTAAAGCGATGAGAAATGGGGTAATCTGCCCAGGCGAGCGAACTGAGCCACTTGAGAAGCCAGAATTGACCGATACTGTTCTCAAACTAGCGGGAGTCAAGCCTTACTAGAATGTTGGAAGTGAGCTTAGATTAGGACTTGTGTCTTTGAATGCCATTCTATCATTCTTTAATGTGTTTAATTTCAAGGCCACTAAGATGTTACTATTTTACATGTGAATAATCGCATATATCGTCATGATTCATGTGTAGTATCTTCTGAATTGCGTCTAATGGCGCGGTTATTTGGTAGCTGGATGTGAGTCGACCATGGTGTCATGCCTGAAATCAAGCAATATGGTGAGAACGGTACTACTCTGATGCGAGCTCGCTTTGAGTACGATATCAAAATGAAGTGGTACTGCACATATCGTTCGTCTTGAGTTGGACGTTCAACTATCAAGCGCACGTCACGGTTAGTTCATCTGAGATTGGAATTTGTCATGTGTATCACATATACGTGAGCTAGAATGGGGCAACGTATGCGAGAGAAATGGAAGCAGTACAATATGGTACGTAGTGTAATATTGGGTAGCGACAAGGAGGAGAAGAGGATCTACAAAGAAGAAGCCTAGGTAGTCGGATGGAAGGTACTAGTCCCAATCAGGACGCTAACACAACGGATGTGGAATCTTGGAAAATCTATAATGGGTCCAAGGTGGTCAAGCAGGGTTACATACCACGTGAGCCTTACGGGCCCTCTTCGGCCCGCTTATAGAGTCAATCCGCTCTGCTTAATAGACTTCTATGTTGGTGTGTAACGGCAATTCGACCGAAGTCGTTTCGAGAGACCGGACGATCTTCTTAGTATTGGTGCTCATATCAAACCCTTATTTACTAAGGCTTATTAGGTGTCAACTCTATCTAGAGGTGGCAACTTGAAGACTTGAAGGAACTATGTATCTTAAGAAGCGACTGCAAAATATTTCGAAAGTCAGATAATTTACGATGAATCAACCCGCTACTCTAACTAAACGACCTCGTGCTTGCCGTCGATGCAGAGCCCGCAAACTTCGTTGTGATCGTCAGGATCCTTGTGGAAGCTGTACAATGCGAGGTTGGGATTGCGTCGCCCAGGTGCCTAAAATGTCCCCACGCCACATCTCTAAATCTACACGGCAAGCCGATCATTGGAATGAATTTCTTGCCAACCTTGATCATGGTCGCAATAATATATACGACTTCATTTACGGCGTTGATGATCGGGAAAACGAACAACCTGGGAAACAAATTCAAAGTCATGCCAACCAGATCACCGAATCCGACGACACGCACTCCATGGAAACACCAAAAAGCTGTTCAGGTTCTGAGATTGAAAGTTCCGGCGGCTCAAATCCCAACGATGATCCAGGTGGCAAACCAATAGGATTCGCAATACAATTTTCCAACAGAGATGAGCAGCAATGGGACTTTTGTTCCGACCCAAGTTTTTATCGTCTTGCTGCCGAGATAGTTCGCGATGTGAGGGCAGTTGAGCCACCAGATTATAGTGTACCTAGACCCGGTTTGAACAGATTTGGCGGGGAAACGATGATCTCACGGACCAACTTCGGCTTCACTTGAAGCGTCGGAAATGATTCGACAGAACATAGTATTGTGGATCCGGGGAAAGTGCCATCATCATTTGGAGCATATGCTCTTTATTCTTTTTACCTTTTAAATACGCACTGAATCCGAGAATAATCTTGAGAAAACCACCACTTTAATACCAACATTATGTCTACCCAAGAAGCTCTGCAATTGATTGTCATCCCTCACCGACCTGCCAAGGCCGAGGAAATCGCCAATGATCTAGCACCCGCTTTTGCTATTCTCCAGAAGTATTTGTCCCTTCCGAAGAGTAAAAAAAAATTGTCCCTAACTTTTCATAGAGCAAGCGGCCTCAAGGCAGTGTGGAGAGGAAAGAAATTCGAAGACCGGTACACCCAAGTCGCTTTGTGCCTGTGGGAAAGTCTCCAGGCTTCACACGCCTTCTTTACCAGCGATGCCTATGCCCAGTTCCACAAAACAATCCAACCTGCACTGAATGGGCGCAAGGTCAACTGGGCCAATCATGCATTGCTCGATCATTCCAAGCTGAGCGACCGTTCACATCTCGAATCTATTTTGAGTTCGCCGGCAATCGAGGTCGCTCTGACCAAGGTCGTGGAAGGCGGAACTGCAGGCTACTACTCCCAGTTCAATAAGGTGGTAACTGGTATTCTAGATGATGAATCTGGATGTGATGGCTATTTCATCTCGCCTCTGATGGAGTATCCCGAAGACCAGTTGTTGCTGATTAATTGGAAATCCGTCGATGTAAGTTCCCGGGCTATTTTACAAGCTAGAACGAGAGCTGACTTCCGCCCCTAGGCTCATCATGAGGAATTTGAGAAGAAGCCGGGCTTCAAGGGGTGCATTGATGCTTTGTTTGACTATTACAAGGAATTTGTCGTTCCTTGGCATATTACTGAGTTGACTCGGGTGAAATAAATAGCTCATTTTCCGAGAGACCATAAATCATTTCAGTCCAGATTATACAAGATGTGAATAACTTGAATAACTCTCAATCGTGTAATACATTCCAAATAACGCTGTGGACTTTCCGGTATTCCGTCGACTTGGAACCCCCGCGTTTTACCCCGGATAAAGTGGAACCGAAATTAGACCGAAAATGACCCATGATAATGGCACGTCATCTCATCTCACTTATAATAGTCTGGTCTTCCATCAAACAGCCTTGTCATTGATTAGTATCAATTAAAATGAGCACACCCAAGTTTTTCGTTGTTGCACGCGTTGTTGGACGAGACGGTGCCCTTCCATTGGTACGCATCCCCCAAGAATGAGAAAAGAAAATGAAATGAAACTCATAGGAATCAATAGTGGAAGGACCGCCTGGTTGCTCTTTGTGGCGTATCCGCAACAGAGCCACTTGGTGACTCATACTACTGGGGCCAGGATCTGGATGGCGAGCCAGACACGCTCTGGGGCCTGGAGGGTTACACCCATCCAATCGGATTCTTCCTCGGCCATGTCTCAACTGATATTTTCAAAGAAGAGATGGCCAAAGTTGACGCGGATACGTTGCTAAGACATGAACAAGGACTTGCAAGCCCTGATTATGATCTCCACCACTACGACTGGGCAGGAGGCTGGCTCAAGCGTGATAACGACCCTGATCGTGATTCAACTACCAGCCATGTAGCTGTTTATCATTTCTGGGTTAAAGACTCGAGTCAGCGTGGAGAGGTGCTCAATGAACTGCGCGGATTTGCGGCAGGTCAGAAGAGACTGCCAGATGGACTGCTCCAGAGTTGTGGCCTCCTAGAGGAGTGTAGGGACGATAAAATGCTGACAATGTGGCTACGGTACGTACACAACTTCGATCACCAGAAACATTATAACTTAAATGCTGACGTGATATTTTTTCTTTCCTCTCTTTAGAACCACCAGTGCTGATGGATTGGAACGGCTTTTTTCATCCAGTTCATTCCAGTCACTGCTTGCCAAAATCAAGCCGATGGTAGAAAAAGAGGAGATTCACAGATCGAAAGCATTCAATGGCCACCTGGATATCAAGCCAAATCCCTGAAACAAAGATCTTCAAATTCATGTGAACATATTCAAAGCCGAATTGGCTCCACTTTATGTACATTCGACTGACGCTCAATGCTGAATATGTACTCCAAGTCTGACGACTTAGTCTTAAATATATCTAGATATATCCAGGGTTGATGAACATTTGACACTGTAAATAGTATAGAGACTGGCCGAATTTCAAGTCCTCCTTAAGTGCAGAAAGTTGAATCATGCAATTGAACCAACATGTTGCCTATAGCAAACAAATAGCTACCTGCCTAAGGAGCCTAAGGTATTTAGGTTCACCTAAATGTAATACCTGGGCCTGCAATCTCAAGACAGCTATCAATTTGAAATCATCACAGTTGTACTATACGATAGCAATAGCCTTAAAATGCATAGGGAGAAACAAATCAACCCAAAACCACATACATGTATTTAGAAAGTGCATGCATCCTTCAATTGTAGTAGAATTGTCACAAATTGCGTACAGCGTATAATAATAGTGGTGGGACTATGTCACTGGTACGTGAAAGCTCCCGACCTGAGATCAGCCAGCTTCTGAGCCTTTTGCTCTGTCTCTCCTCTCGAGGTCCCCTTTCCTTCCAGACCTTAGATCCTTTGAGCTTCTTGATCGTAGGCAGCAATACGCCTAAGTTGGTGGTTGACTATCTCCCTTCCCCGTGATGAAAGCTAGCTTTTTGTTGAATAGTCCTAAGTAGTACTATAAACTCTCACCAAACGTCCTCCTATCGAATGGTCAGTATTAGGGCGACTAAGTTTTGGCCTAGCATGGTTTCACCCACCTGATATCGTGCCGCAGTCTTCAGTTGCTGTATTGTTGCTTCTCCATTGCACAATGGCTGATGGAGGAGCTCACCAAGAGTACTTTGCACCTCACGAGCCATTCGGCCAGAGCCACAGACATAAATGTATCCGTTCTGGTCTAGTACTGATGATCGGAGACTCTTCCTATGCTCCACTAACCGCTGCTGAACATAGACCTTTTCACGAGGCGACTGCCGCGAAAACGCAGTATGTAGCTGGAACTTGCCACCAAGGATGCTCTTATATTCCTAGATAATTGTCAGTCGAGCTTTGTATAATGCTTGTACAGTACTTACTTTCCAATCATCCCTGTAGATGAAGTCTTCTTGTTCTTTGCGGCAACCGAAGAATAGAATCATATCTCCGATGTCTGTACCGGACTCTGCCTGCTTTATTCTCTCTTGCACGAATGCCCGGAAGGGAGCGACACCCGTTCCAGGACCAATCATCACAATGGGCCAACTGGCATCGCGCGGTAGTTTGAAGTGCGAATGTCGGATGTGAATTGGGAGGCTCATATTGTACTTTTGTCGAGGCCCGGTTGTTGTGTAAGGGCTATTTGTTTTGGCTGGCTGCTCTCCATTCTGCATGTGCTTGATAGCCAGCAAGTAATTGGACGCTACTCCTTTGAAGTCGTGTTGGGTCATTTTGACGGACTCAACAACCGTCGTCAGGGAGACCGTGTCTTTTTGCACCAAAGATGAAGACGAGATGGAATAGTATCGCGGCTGCAGCGTGCGGACACCTTCGAGAAGAACCTCAAAGGGGACCGGACAGACAGGATGTTCTGGACTGATTGACTCGATGAGCTGGGCTAAGTTGAAAAGTTCGCTGCCAACTTTCTCCCGGAAAATATCCTTGTTTTTGCTGAGTTCAAACAATGTGGTTTTCTGAAGACCGTCCGGTGCAAAATTAGCTAGCGCAGTAAGAAACTGCCGCGAAATGGGACCACAAATCTCCATGTAGTATCTCACAGCTGCTTCGTATGTTGTCGGTGATGGGCAAGGTAGGTGTTTGGCAGAGTGAAGAGCCGAGATGTGAATCACCGTCTGTCGCTTCTCTGCCAGATCAAAAACACGCAGAAAGCGATCGACCTCAATGTCGGAATTTGAAGGCCAAACTGCGACGTGGTCGCCTGTTTCGTAGACTAGTCCTGAGCCACGGAGATCTATATCGATATGGAGGCAATTTCGATCCGAAGACTCGAAAAGCTCCTTGGACCCCAAAACCTTGGCAACGTATGGACTCTGAGGACCGTATTCTGTTGAGGTCCCCATGAGCTCTCCTTCGCACCTCTCTCCTAGGAATACTGACTCCGACGCAGCTGTCTTTTCAACAATGGAAAACTCTGGCTCAAACTTCTCTTCTTGCTCGTGAAGTTGCATGATGTTCTTCAGAGAGTCCCACATGACTTCCTTCCACGCCAGAAAATCATCTTCCTGGGTGCCTTTTCCATCATCCCCTTCTCCTCGGTCAGTGAAAGGTGTTGCACCAAGCCGTTGTAAAGAGCTCTCCACTTGTCGAATAACTCCGTTGAAATGTTCGTATGTGCTATTTCCCAGTCCAAATGCTGCAAATCTCATAGACTGAAGTGGGAAATCCTGATCATCAGAAAAGGCAGGTTCGTCAGATGTGATGAAGTCGAAAAAGGTAGCTGCGTTGTCGGTGGGCTCTCCTTCACCATATGAGGACAGAATGAAAATAGCAATCTTATCACTGGGGAATTTTGTAAGAGTCGTATAGTCATAGTCATCCAGGTCAGCAATCATGGTGTTTAGATTGAACCTTGAATGACCTTCTTTGACGAGCCTTTCCGCAAAGTCCTCTCCATTGCCCGTCTGAGAGCCAAAAAAGACAACACAGGTTTTGTTCTCCTTTTCCATCTTCTGAATCACACATCTTGTCTCATCTCCGGCTGGTATACTGCTCTTGGATACTTCTCCAGTGCTCTGCTTCCAGGAGTTGCGATTCCAGAAAGCCAAGGTTGAGACAGCCACAAAGACCAAGCAAGCAAAAGACAAAACATCAACCTCAGTGCCGAACTGTCAGATAGTTTAGTGATTGTTGTATTTTGACTTGCAAAATCCCACATACCTTCGGGTTGAAATACTGCAGACCGCTTTGATGCGACGGGTCTTCAGACAACAACTGTCCTGGATTTATCTGTTCCATGTTGATGTTGATTGAAGGAACTCCAATCTAGCATAGGATAAGCTATGATTGCTGTGGATGATTGTGAATCACAGTTCTAATCGAGCATCTGGATTTCGCAGAATATGTGCGCGAGGAATTGATGAAATATGAGCTCGCACCAATATCATGTGAGGACCCGGCTCTGGAGGCCTTCATAAATTACCTTTAATCTTATTCTGTTCAGATAGCACGTTAAGCAGTTCTCTATCATTGGTTGAATAAGGTTCCCCGTGGGGATGGAAATGCTAATCTGCCGTCGGGGTAATGAGATTATGTGCCACTGTCGCGGCAATTTCGGGTTATCTAAACAAGACAAAATAAGAGAATAAGCAAGAGTCAAACGTGGTAAAATTGGCTAATTCTACGGAGCAGTGAAATGCGGGGGTTGAGTTTGAATCTGTCCGAAAACATTCCGCGTGTGCAAACTTACGAGACCTGAAATTGAGTCTTTCTGGTCTCATGCCGCGAACTGCCTTAATACTATTACTGTTCTACCCCACAAAATAAGAAAGTTCCACTTTAGCCCCAGATTCCCGAATTATCTCTAAGTCACGAATGCAAGGGCAACATGAACTTCCATGCTGATAGGTAAGCTTCCATCCCATCAACAGCTTTCAGTTTCAGTGCCGACTCCTTCAAATGATAGTGTCGTATTTGTGACCGGTGCAGGAGGCACCGTCGGTCGTGCCACGATCCTTCAATTCGCTCGCGACGGCGTCTCGAAGATTGCGGGACTGGATATCATGCCCGAGGGTATCGCCGAAAGTGAGAAACTCTTGAATCTGGAGTTTCCCAACGTAAAGTTTCTACCAATTATTGCCGACTTGACTCAGATTTCTGAGGTCCAAAACGCCATAGAACTCACAGTCAAGGAGTTTGGGCGTCTTGATCATGCTGTCAATAATGCCGGTATTGGCCAGGCTCTTTTACCAACCGCGGAAACTTGCGAGGTTGAGTTTGAAAAAGTCATCAATGTTAATTTGAAAGGAGTTTGGCATTGTGAGAAATTCGAATTGGAGCAGATGATGAAGCAGGATCCACTGCCGACCAGTGTGTAAGTCAATGTGGTTTGTTCTGACTATATAAGGCTTACTGACATATTTCGACCTGGAAGACCGGGTCGTATCCCAGCAAGGGGTACTATTGTTAACGTTGACTCTGTCTTGGGGCTGCTGGCCATCCCTAATCTGGCTGTTTATACAATGTCCAAGCATGGTATGTGAAGCGACAGAGAGCAGTCTCAGGTCCTCGCCGTTAACATATTGATGAAGCTGTCCTCGGTCTTACAAGGACCGATGCACTGGATTATGCCATGAAAGGCATTCGAATCAACTCCATTTGTCCAGGGTAGATATAGCCAGCCTTGGAACCAAAATAAGTACTAAAAAAATACCAGGTTCATCGATACACCATTACTGACAGAGGATAAAAGACAAGGCGTATGTATTTCAAATTGAACTGCCGAGGGAGGGAATATATTAATATAATATAGCTTGCTCCTTCGATCGCCAAGACACCTATGGGAAGACTCGCTACACCCCAAGAGGTGAGCGATGGAATCGTCTTTCTATCAAGTGAGAGGTCAAGTTATATGACCGGCACCGAGCTTAAGGTAAGAAAGAACGCGGTATGGAAATTGGAGACGTGCACTGATCATTTCTTCAGGTTGATGGTGGATATTGTATTCATTGATTGTCGCAAGTAGGCTTCCCTATAGCTAGGTATCAACGTAAATAACGTACGAAATAAATTTGTCTATCAGTATCTTCTTCCCCGTCCAATATTGTTGATAACTTGAAAATTGAATTCAGCCAGAAAGTACCTTATATGAGATGTCATGTATTAAGTTAGTGATTTCCGCTAGAAAAAACTCTTTATTTCTCAGCCAATGTTGATCATACAACTACTTTCCGAAAAGCTTTGTGAGATTAGAAATTGTCACCATCTAAAGGCTTGGAACTAGAATGTTGGGAAACTTTTTGTGTAAGAATTTATGAAACAAAGAACAAAGAGCGGCGAGGGCTGAGGTGGTCAAATACTTCGTAGACGGCAGAATGCAATTTCAAGACTATAAAATTGAATGGTTATAGGATACAACTTAGTCCAACTCCAGTGGCGTGACCAGGGGGACAGGGCCCGTGCAGGCCTCCTTTGTCGCTGCTGCTGTGAAGCCACTATCCGCCAGAATAGTCTGCCCATTAATCGAAGCCGATGCCTCACTTGCAAGGAAAACGCCAATATTTGCGATCTCCTCTGCTTCCTGAAGCCGGTTGTAGTAGTATTGGCGGTTCTCCCGGAGCCCTGCGCGTTCGAAAAACCATTCATGGTTACCCTGAATTTCTTTCGTTGTCTGCTTCAGGCCATACTCTGATCCGTCTTCGGCGGTCTTCGAACTCGTCAAGATGCTGGTCCGAGTGAAGCCCGGCGCAACACCGTTGACACGAATGTTGCTGGAAGACAACTGGACAGAGCCACTTTGTACCAAACCATTGACAGCATTCTTGGACGCGGCTATATAACAATGTGAGAAGTTGGCACAAAAGATCTGGATTTTCAGAATATGCTTACTGTATGCGATATCCGCATATGCTCCAAGGAATGCGGCGCACGACGAGGTCAAAACAATGTTACCGCTTGGTTGCGGCTTCTCCTCTGACGTCACAACCATCGCCCGACTACCGTGTTTGATGGCATAGAAGCACGAAGAGGTCATGACTGACATAGCACGCTCCCAATTCTGTGATGTGATATCATTTAGGTTTCTGGAAGCTCGGTTAACTCCCTAATCTTCAAGCATTGCAAGTGTAGAGAGATAAGTAATACCTGTAATTCGCGAACCCTGCATTTGCAAAGAAAAAGTCGAATCGGCCATGTGTTTTCACAATTCTCTTCAGCAAGGCCACGGTCTGCTCCTCGGAAGAAACATCAAGAAGAGCTCCCTCGACAATGCAATCACTACCCGTGTCTTTCACTGCCTGTTTGAGGGCATCAAAATGGGATGTGTTCAGGTCACAAGCGTAGATTGCTTTAGCACCAGCTTGAGCCAACTGAATCACCAACGAGCGTCCAATGCCGTACGGTGTGCCAGCGCCGGTAACCAACCCGACTTGACCTGAAACAGAGATATTAAGAGGCATTTTCGTATTTTCTTTCGAGAATTGAGATGTATATTCGTTGCGGAAGTTGATTGCAGTAGAAGATTAGGGTTACTTCGGCAAATGTTTCCAATGCGATTAAATAGATATTGGATAGTGCTTCTAAACTGGTACTAGCATGAACCCCACACATGCAGCATTGGTCTGGGGTTCGGTATTTCGCTCGGTATTTCGCTTTATCTTCGCGACAATTCTTTTATTGGCTTGGCGTTAGTTGGCGGAGCTTGTAAATCCTGGCGGCTTTGACCAATCGGCTATGTACGCTTAGGCAAATAACCACTTCCCAAAGGTCCCACCGCCCACCGCCCACCACGCCACGAAGAAGCCATCGAACTGGGCTATTTATGCACATAAGGGCCGAGGCGAACAACGCATAATATCCCACCAAAAATGTTATGTTGCTCACCAAATTGTATTGTTGGGAAAGATATTCAAATCCCTGGTTTTTTGATGTTGAAGTATCAGTGTTGATCGTAGCATTACATAGTCTCGACCAACTACATAGCGTTTTTCAGTTGCTCTAGGTTGAATTTATGTTATTACCAATATTGGAAGCTGCATGTATTTACCTTATACACTTCTCTACTTCGAATACACCGGCTATCCGCTGCATGTATACGAATAACTTGATAATATTCACAGCGAATACAAGGAGAAGAAAGGATCCCAGGTCAATAGAACCCTTGGAATCTGAATGCGGCAAATTTTATGATGGGTAATTGAGTTATATTGAAACACCGTTCAGCGAATGCTAGGTCCCTAATTGGAATGTGCCTGTGATACACAGCCGAAAATCGATAGAATCATGTGCGCAAAATACCTCAAGAATAAATTTCCGTATGAAACCTGTTCCTTCTAGCATGCACTGTACCCTCCATCAACAGTCCAGTGTGCTGAGACATTGTCAGCTAATTGAATGTGTTTAAAACAGATTGAGGGTGCTCAAAACGTACCTCCAGTCACATACGAAGCATCATCGGTAAGAAGAAAACAAAGCACCTTGGCAACTTCATCTGGTTTGCCCATGCGTCCAAGGCATGTGGCCTGACTAGTCATTTCTGAACTAAACAGACCTTTGGCTTCACCGTCGCGGAATATAGGAGTATCTATTGGACCACTTCGCGTTATTAGCAACGGCAGAACTGATGGTTGAGATATTTGACCTACGGGAGCAATGCGTTCACGCGAATACCATGTTGACCAAACTCTCCAGCAGCAGACTCGGTCAACCCGATCACACCGAACTTGCTTGTCGCGTATGCAGCATTATGCGGAAGTCCGCGGAGGCCAGAAGTGCTCGAGACATTAACAATGGCACCGCCAGGACGGGGCAGATGGGGGAGCTGAGCTCGCATGCAGAACATTACTCCCCTGAGATTCACGTCGAGCATTTTGTCCCAATCTTCTGTCTTCTGTAAATGGAGTTAATCTCGGCATTTGGTATTTTGAGATAATGCATCAAAGTTACTTACAATCGTCTCGCATGTTGTTTTGCCGTCACCCTCTGCGATGCCAGCCACATTGGCGGCGCCATCCAAGCGTCCGAAATCGCGTATCGTTGCTGCAATCCAGTCTTCAATCTGGTCACTTTTACTAGCGTCGACCCGTGTTATGACGACTTTTGTATTATATGTGGCGCCTAACGCTGTCAGCTATCATCCGCTACAATGCACATCTAAAACCTTACATTTGCTCTTTGTCTCTTCGAGACCTTTGAGATTCAAATCACTAAGTGCAAGCCCAGCGGCACCCAGCTCAGCAAGGCGAATGGCAACTGCTCGACCAATTCCCGACGCAGCACCCGTAATCGTATAAACGCGACCTTCGATAGACATGACTCAAGATTGGGAAGCGAAGTGATCAGAAGTGGATTTCCTGTCGCAGCAAATGTTTCTTTTTGCAGCGGGTTAAGAGGGATTATCGCATTACCTGCACGTGAGCTACTCCGTAGATAAAGCGTATTACCCCGAAGTCGCCCCCGTCCCGCCCCCGCTCCCGCGTAGATAGTCCAGGATCGGGCCATCATCGGGTGGTCTCCAGTAAATGGATAGAGTTCTCGGTAAACGTCGATCAAAATCAATAATAATTAATCTGTCCAAACTCATGTTTTATCATCTTAAAAACCTTCTTTAGTTCAGATCAACATTTCAAAGATCAGAAAAGCAACCATGTCAGTTAAAGGTCGTGTCGCTATCATCACCGGATCGGGTGGCGGACTTGGCCGCGAATACGCCCTTCTCCTTGCGTCCCAGGGCGCCAAAGTTGTGATTAACGACTACGGTGGCACACTTGACGGCCAGCCCGGCAGTGCAACTCGGGCCCAGGCTGTTGCCGATGAAATCAATCAAGCTGGAGGCATAGCCATCGCAGACGGCCACGATGTCTCTGTCAAGGCTGATACCTTGAAGATAGTCGAACGCACCATGGCCGAGTTTGGTCGCGTCGATATCCTCATCAACAATGCCGGCATATCTGGCAAGCCAAGTTCGCATGCTGACCTTGATGGAGCCGCTTTCATGCGTGTCATGGAAATTGGTGTCCTCGGTTCCCAATACATGACGAGTGCAGTGTGGAACATTATGGAAAAACAGAATTACGGCCGAATTGTGAATATCTCCTCGGATGCGATCATCGGCTTCGGAGCTGGCGGAGACTGCGCCTACACCGCATCCAAGGGTGCTACATTTGCTCTCACCCGTGACCTCGGGCGGTTCTCCCCTTCATGTGGCATCAAAATCAACGCTATTCTGCCCTCTGGCTCATCACGCATGGGCGATCTGTCAGATGGCTCTAAGTTGATCACCCGAACCTACTTTGCCGCCGAAAAGGTTGCCCCGATGACGGTGGCACTCTGCTCGGAGGAATGTCCTGTCTCTGGGGAATGCTTTACCACAGGGGCCGACCGAGCCGCACGAATTACTCTAGCAACATTCCCCGGCCATACGAATGAAACCACTCCACAAGGGTTCCTGGACAATTGGCCCGAGGTATTCGGAGACGTCAAAGACGCGTATATTCCCACAAGTACCTTGGACCATGTTCGTTATGGTGTCAAGAATGCCTCTGGGATTGATGTACCTGATATCGAAGGATTTGGTATCGTGCCAGGTGCGCAATAGAAGAGACAAATCGTGCATACATATTCGTCGTGTTATCTTATACATCAATTGAAATGTAACATTGGCCTACGCATCAGAGTATAGCGATAATTGAACGGTATTCCTTATGTAGTTTAAGCAATTCAAAGTATTCAAGTCTTCAAGTCAAGCTCAATCTGCACGCTTTCTATCACAACTCAGGAGACGCCACGCTAGATACGAAATTTCAACCTTTGATGGACGATGGGCTTTCGGTACTCAGTTAGAAGACTGCGGGGAACGCCGGGCTATTGAAACCTTATTTTCGCGAGGTTCTCAGAAGCTGAATTGCTGTAACGTAACATTATGCAGCAGCCCAGTTGCCCCGGAGATTCCTACATTGTGGATACATAATCCAGAGCCCCTATGCATAAAGCAATGCGGGGAATGCGGGGACAGAGGTAATATCTTAGCCAATCAGCAGTAGATACACCAACGAATCCATGGGACAAACATGGTCACGCGGGGTGACGAAATGTCCCTACAACGCCCTGGGACGTAACTGAGACTTAGCAGCGAAGTTGGACCGAAGACACTCCCGGACCATATGCGCGTCCGACTTGCGGGTTGCTGTCGCATCAAAAACCCTACCATTGGAAATAAAAGCAATGTCTACTTCATTATATGTATCCATTCACATCCAAATCAGTTATTTCCTACAATCACAATCCCACAAATAATCCTGAACGATCTTGAAAAATTCTCCACCAATATGGCTGGCCAAATCAACCTCGAATCTCTACACAAGCGTCTTCAACTTCTCGAGGACAAAGACGAACTCAACACTCTTCTGAATCACTACTGTAACACCGCCGATGACCACAAATGGGACGAATATGCCGCCACTTTCACTACAGACGGCGTCCTCGGCTTCGAGAACTGGGGCGAAATCGTGGGACGCGATAAGATCGCCGCTGCAGCTGGTGGCGCTGAGAATCGCTTCCAGGGTCTACAACACTCCATGACCAACATGCAGTTTACCATAAATGAAAACACTGCGAGCGCAAGGTGTTACTTGTGGTTTGCAGCTACAATGGATACCACTAAGCCGCATGAATACCACGCATTTGGAGGACATTACCGATTCCAATTCCAGCGGACTTCTGAGGGCTGGCGGATTGCTCGCATGCAATTATCAAAGGTCTGGGCTCAGAATGAGGACACTGAGGGTGTGTTTGGGGCTTGAAAATGAGTAAATACTATTTCGATGGTCATTACCTATGAGGCTTGTCATAAATTTTCTTGTACATATGTGAAGAGTCTAAGAAGCAGCAGCATTAGAGCAAGTAAATCACTTCCAATGGCAAAGTACTTTCGAAAACCGCCTCGCAGGGTATTTCATTTGACCATAGATAAACCACTCACGCCACTTGGTGGAAAAGGCCAAGAGACGTAAGTGAAGCGAAAATCGAATACAAGTCGGTTCTCCATCAAAAGATAGATACACGAAAGGAGTGTAATTTTCTGAAATCTCAACTATTAATTTGAAACGAGATAAAGAGCGTTTGTGGTGATAATAAATATTCCATGACAAAATACAACTAACTAAGTGATGAGATTTGCCTATGACTTGGGCATGACGATCACTGCACGTCCTTTGAGCTCACCTTTCCTGAGTTTCTCATACGCCTTTGGAATCTGGTCAAAGTCAAACCGATCGATGTCGATTCTCAATTTGCCATCGGTGGCAAGTTGGCAGACTTCACGGAGGTCTTTGCGTGTGCTTCCCAAAGACAGAGCGAATTTCGAACTTGTTGCCATGAGATTCCACCCAAGTTTAACACTGCCACCTTGCATTCCTACCACGGATATATATCCCTGGGGGCGAATCACATTGGCAGCAAGCCGAAGAGTTTGGTCACTCCCCACAAGATCTAAAACAGCGTCGACCCCTTTGCCACCCGTGACACTCCGGATAGAATTTGCAGCATTAGAGTCCGACAGAACTTCAGCGTCCGCACCAAGCTCAGTCGCCATCTTGAGCCTAGAATCTGCATTGTCGACGGCAATGATTCGGGCGGATGTGAGTAGTTTAAGGAATTGCACAGCGTAGGCACCTAGTCCACCAACGCCAATTACTGCGACAGCATTCCCAGGACGAAGTTGAGAGACGAAACCTTTCATGCCAGCGTAAGCAGTCACACCAGCATCGGTGAGGGGCGCATAGATGACAGGATCTCCATCGCCGATCGAAACGACTTCAGTTCTTGGGACCACGAGGAACTCTCCAAGACCACCATCAAAGCCGCATCCTCTTGTCATACCGATATCACCGCGTTTGTAGTACTCGCAGTGTTGCTCAATGCCAGCCTCGCAGAATTCACAAAAGCCGCAATGACGCATGTGGTGAACTGCAACACCTTCTCCGACCTTCAGATCGGTTACAGATGACCCCAGCTCCTCGACCACTCCAGCAGTCTCGTGGCCAAGGATGTAGTCGGGGTCAAGTACAGATGCATATGGGTCCGTTCCCGGTGGGCTATCCATCATGTCGAGATCTGAACGGCATAGCCCGACCGCCCTGACACGCAGAAGGACATCGAATGGTCCCGGTATGGGCTTGGGCACTGTGACGTACTTCCCGGGCTGACCCCATTCAACTAGTTTGTATGCCTTCATGGTTGACATAGTGTTTGTAGGCAAAGCACACTTGCTTGTTGACAAGAAGATAATGTTGGGATGTCGGATGTTGGCTTGTAAACAAGAGGAGGTGATGATTTGATTTGCACAATTTGCTTTGCTGCTCAGTGGATATTTATGCTCACGTGTGTTGTATTGTTTCCGCATACATGCATCCCTAGAGCCCGAACGCGGAGCATAAGGTAGGATTTGCGGGACCCCTCAAGTCGGGGCAGGGCACACCGGGGGTAGAATTGTGACGGTGCTGGGACCGGTGCTGGGACGGTGCTGGGATTAAGCTTTCCCCAGATTTACGGATCAATTTCGTGCGGCCTGTCTTCGGGTTGACCCAAATTTGCAAAGATTTGGTCTGCAAACTTTAACCATATCCAGAGGAGCTGCATCGAATCCCCATGGGGTAAGCATCGTCCTGGATCAACCTCGATCAAGGTATATATTGATCGAGCATTGCAAACAATTCGATATAGAACGAGGGCTGGCTACACCATCCTCAGACTTTTCATTCGATAAATACCCACTGTGAAAGGGCTTTCAGTCCTCGACTCGACATAGCCAATATGCACCCCAACGATGGCGAAATCTCCCCAGCCAATCCCTCAAACCTCGAGGGCCTGACTGAGCAGGAGATTGAGGAAATGCGATCCAAGGCCCTCACGGTAGATCGGTCTGACCTCCCAGAGGGATATTACATTAGTCCACGATTCATCGGCACCTTTGCCGGTATTGCATTCAGCCTAGCGGCCACCTACTTCGCATTCGAGGCTGCTGCTGGATGTATTGTCCAGATCAACGCAGATATCGGACCTAGCGACAACTACTACCTCTTTTCAATCGTCTGGAACATTGGCCAGCCAATCGGTATCCTTTTCTTCGGACGCAACTCGGACATCTTTGGCCGTCGCAATTTTGCACTGGCAGCAAACTGCCTGGGCATTATCGGCGGCATCGTCGCCTGTACCGCCACAAGCATCAATCAGCTCATCGGCGCGAACGTGATTCTGGGCTTGGCCTCGGGAATTCCTGCCTCCTACCCACTCTTGACTGGCGAGCTATTGGCAAACAGGTTGAAGTATTTGGGCACCCTAATCGTGGTCGTTCCCAATATTGTTGCCACTGGATTCGGTCCGTATCTGGGTATTCGCCTGGCCACCTTGGCTAGTTGGAGATGGATTTTCTATATATACATCATCCTCATGGGTAAGTGCCACCACTACTGGTCGATTGTGAGACTAAGGCTAACTTCTGCTAGTCTGTGGTACAACACTTTGGTTCTTTTTCTACCACCCTCCATCATTCACTCAGCTCCACGGAAAGGAATTCACACGGAGAAAGCAACTAGCCCGGCTTGACTACCTCGGTATGTTTTTGCTTGTGGCCGGACTCGTCCTATTCTTGCTTGGCATCTCCTGGGGCGGACAGCCGTATGCATGGGATTCAGGCCTTGTGCTCGGTCTTCTGGTCTCTGGAGCAGTCACCGCAGTCATGTTCGTATTATATGAAATATACGGAAACGTCTCTACCCCCATCATTCCCATGCACTTGTTCAAGGACGTGCGTGGATTTTCCTGCGTGGTGATCATCTCGGCAATCACTGGATGCCTGCAGACTGCTGCTTTTATTGTCTGGCCCTCGCAGGTGACGTACATCTTTGGAAGCACAGCCTCGGGCTGGCAAGAAACCGCCTGGATGTCTTCTATAGTGAACTTTGCATCGTGGGGTGGTATCATTCTCATTGGCCCTCTTTACCATATTCTGAAGCATTTGCGAACGCAGTTGCTGGTGGGGTCAATTTGGATGACAGCCTTCCTCGGAGCAATGTCCACAATCAATTACATGCATCGAGACTCTGCCGTTGCCTTTGCATTTCTGGCTGTATTCCCAATGGGATGGGGAGAAATCTTCACAATGCTCATGGTTCAGTACATTGTGTCGGACCGAGATCTCGGCGTTGCATTCGGTAAGTAATAATAGTTTTTGGCTACTGAGCCATCCAGAGATATACTAACGACTAAAAGCCGTGGTCTCATCTATGAGAACCATCCTAGGATCGATATTTACCGCAGTTTTTGTCGCTATTTACACCAACAAGATCCCCGGCGAGTTGAACACCTACGTTGTTCCCGCTCTCACTGATGCTGGCCTCCCTGCCTCCTCAATTACGCAGGTTCTCAAAGCCGCATCGTCAGCCAGCCAGGCAGCTTTGGAGAAGATCCCTGGCATGACGGCAGATATCTTGAAGGTGGCAAACGAGAGTGTGGCGACTGCGTACGGACATGCATATGCCTACGTTTATTACACAGCGGTCGCTCTAGGTGTGGTCTGCATTTTGGCAGCGGCCTCACTCCGAGATTTCGATCACTACCTCACTGATCACGTGTCACGCCAGGTCTACCACAAGGAAGACACCAAAGCGGATATCATGGATAGCAGTCACATTGAGAAGGTTTCTGCCTCCCCAACTGACTCTTCGGTCTAACAAGCAGCGCTCTGTATCAGAAGTCACTCGATACTTCGAGCAAAGCTTTTCTCAACCTATCTCAACTGATTGGCCAAACGTTACTGTTTTTCTTCAGCCTTTTCTTTTTTGACCAGTCACCGTCACGCCCTCTTTTATGACCAGCTTTTCAGGAATCTCAATTGATATTAGTGGATTTTATGCAGTATTCAAGGGATATGGTTGGTGACTGCATACAGGGCTAGTTAATGAGGCAAAAATCAATGTGTACCCTCCCTGGTGACAAGTAGTACAAAACGTAAGGTCTCAAGCGCTACCGCCAGGCCTCTAAAGGTCTAGGGTTGCGGTACTCCTCGCCATCCTCGTATTGAATTTACTCAACCAATTGGAAATCAAATTTAGAAAATCAAAAATCTAAACTAGCGAAAGTTTGCAGTATAACCAGATTTCGTGCTGGCCATCCAGAAAAACCAGCTCGTGAGCGCGAGAAATAACTCGTATCCCAAACTTTTAAGCTTTCAAGGTTTGATCGACATCAAGTATTGGAAACATCCAACCTATTGACAATAGTGCAATGGTAACCGAGAAGTGGACTCGCCTATAATTGGCTGGAATCAGTTTAAAGGCGTCGATGTGGAAATTGCCCCCAGTGCCAAGGCTGTAGCTGATTCGAGAGGATTACGCCACGCGCCTCATGATGGGCTGAGATAAATGTGGGGATTTTGTAGATCGAGCGAAATTCGACCGAAAGTCAACGTAGCTGACTAAGTACCAGACACCAGGGCAACCCCGCATTCCGGGCACAACCCCGTGGGGTAAATGCATAATTCTCTATGCAGTAGTGGCGATCCTGTGCTCATTTCGCGCTTCCTGGTCTCCTTTCTTCTTCCAATGTCTCTACACACGACACCAGCCAATGTGGCCACGACACTCTGAATCGTTCGCTAAGATGCCGAAATCTGACTTGGCCTGTCACTCGTGTCGCAAGTAAGTCTCACTTGGGACTATGCCACCCATCCACAATGAACAGTATCTAATCGGTTGTTTTCTGCTTGCAGGCGCAAAGTAAAGTGGTATGATAGCTTGAATTCACAGATTTCACGAAATCGTCAACTTACATGCTGTTAGCGACCGGGAGTTCCCTCAGTGCTTAGTCTGTGGACAGACAGGCCAACCATGCAACTATCCACTTCGTCCGATGAAACCAGGGCCCAAAATTGGTAAGGCTTGGTTGCATCTTAAACTGGGAGATTGGCTCATAAGGTCCAGGGACTTTACAACGACAGAAACGATTACGCCAAAGGAAAACGAAAAGCACAGATCAACGCCGACACGATGGTTCACCTTCCAGCTCCCCCGTCGATCCTAGTCTACATCCATATCACGGAGAATTCGAGACTCTTCACGAGGTTTCGGAGAACGATATCCCTTCGTTGGCCACCGATAATACCGACTTGATTGGTGGCGCTAAGATACAGGAGGAAGAAAGAAAGCAGGATTCACACTTGAATATGCATGACCTTTCCTTTATACTACACCCATGCCATGAGCCTTCAACCCCAGAAAACGATCAAAACCAGAGCCCAGGATCCAAAGAAGGTGGCCAACCTGGTCTTTGTCGCCAAGCTTGCAATGAGTTAGGAGTGTCACTAAGTCTCATGAACCAAATGTACGCGAACATCTACCTCTGAAATAGCATCACCAGGCAGTGAGAAACGAATTTGACGCTGACTCATTTCTAGGATTCGAGTCTATTTCGATAACATGGTCGCCATTAACCTGTTCCATGAACCTTCATTCCCTGAAAAGTTAATGGAAATTCCCTCCCTCTGTCAAATCAGTGCCCTTCTCGCTGCGATGGCTGCGTATGCATCCCGATTTTTACCTTTTGAAACAGATCCTTTAACTGGGAGCGGACTGGCACTGACAGAAAAATGCCATCACAACCCTGCACATTTTGTTGATATTGCCTTTAATGAGATCAACAAGGCACTTGCAGAGTGTGACGATGAGTTACCACCTCTTTGCGTGATACAAGCTCTCATAATTGCAACACACTGCCAATTAACCCGTGGGGTTCATGGGAAAGCGTGGAGATCCTTAGGACTTTGCGTTCGATTGGCATATGAGACTAATCTTCATCTTCTCGATTCGAGGACAGCGGTGAAGACAGAAGAACCTGCTCAGTGGAAAGCGGATGAAGAGAAGCGCCGGGCTTTCTGGGCCATTTGGGAGATGGATGTATTTGCCAGTACAATCCGCCGGACCCCAACTGCCATCGACTGGACGCAGATGGAGATTTTACTCCCGGTCGATAATGCCAACTGGTTTCAATCTCGCCCTGCCCCAAGCTGTTATATGGAGGCCGAGCCGAATAAACGTTGGAAGGTGCTACAGGACAGTGGGAACCAATCGCCCAAAGCATGGTTCCTGGTGATCAACTCTCTCATGAAGGCTGCCCAAGCCATCTCCAATCCGCGAGGGGTAGCCCCTATGGGTAACGCGGTTAAATATCAGCCAACACATCGTACGTCAACACCAGAATCGGTCGAGGAGGCCCGAAAAAGGTTAGAAACCCTCGCAAACGCAGTCCGATGCTTTGGACTTGCTTTGCCCCGTCATCTCCAATATCGCGACCAACACTTGGCTTTCAGTCCACTAGGACAGCACCAAGTGGACTCTGAACGACAACATCATTGTTCTATCTACAACATATTCGTCATGACCCACCTGGCTCGGCTTATGATACACCGATATGACGCCTTCAGGCCACAGACCCGTCACTCGGAAGGCAAAAGTCATCACCAACCTAGTGATTCAGCCAATGGGAATGAATTTGGTGTTTATGATGCCGAGAGTGTCGCTTTACGGCATTATTTCGACGCAACAGATAGCATTCTGAGAATCGTTAATCAAAGCTGCGAAGAGCACATCCGGTATATCAACCCATTTCTTTCCAGCACCATATGGCTGGCTTCCGCTGTGCAGCTAGTTCGGAAGCATCTCTCACGAACGCCCTCCAATAGAAGCCTGATTAAGTCGCGCTTTGATGTACTATACCTGACGTACAAGCGATGCATTCAATTCTGGGATACACAGACCGCTCTTCAGCAAAATCTCGAATCACTGGAGGTGCAGCTGGAGGCCCAGCAAGCTGAATCTAATAAGCGGGAGGCCCGGGCTTCCAAGAAGACGTCAAAGCGGACTTCAGAAGACGCAGCAATTGCGAATCAGTTCTCCGGTGACCGGCAGTGGGACCAGGCTGAGCATGACGCCAAGAGACAACGTGTCTACCTGCATACTTCTTCCCATGCCTCCAAGCAAAATAGTGGCCTCAATCCACCAGCTTCTGCGAAAGTTCAAGACAATTACTCTACGCAATTCCTTCCCGACACACCATCCACACCCCCCGTGCAAATGTTGACAATGGACCAAGATGAAGTGGAGAGGATGACAAACCAGGCGTACCCCGATGAACCTCCCAATCCCACCCACAAAATGGCCATGCTGGATTTCATGCCTTTGCCAGAAGTCAATCCACATCCGATCTCCGAACCATATATTATGCCAACGAACCCTGCTTTCTTCGAGCCGATGAATATGCTTGATACACAGCAGGATCGAAGCATGGAGTGGCCAAATATTGAATTCGCTAGCGGTATACATGATTTATTGTCCGGGTGGTCGATGTACTAAACGCACTTCTTTTCTCTCGTGTCTTTTTTTATATGCTTTATTTAATTTATATGAGGGACTGCTACACCCATTCGTATATCTCACGTTACATCGGTGGGTTTGGCCAGCGTCTGTGGGAACAGAAGATACGAATAAGCGAGTGTGGACGTTATGATCTCGATGCACTTGGCTTACTATTTCAATTAGATGATATGCTATTCTCATAGCATTGTTTGGATTCCTAGGATATATGAGAAATGATGTCAAGCCTGTTGAATTGTCGTGACCCAGCTCCAACCTTCGAATTAAGCTCACAGTATTAAGCTCTGCTATAGTGAATATCTTAATTTTGGTCATCTGAACTGCGTCTTTAGGCTGAATTTCTTACCAGAAGTCAATAAATTGATCGACAGGTCCAAAAGGTCATTTAGTCTCTTGCTCTTCTTGCTCTGGGGTTTACCAGGTCCGAACTGAGCGAAGTTAGCCCGCTATAAGCCCCGCGAAGATTCCCCGAAGTATACGCAGAGCGGGGAAGACAACTTTAGCCCATTGTTGAGCCTTTTAGACTTCGGGATCTGGGGTACGGGCTCTTACGTGGGGCTATCTTTCTGGGGTCCGGGGTATCTACTGGCAGTGCACAGATTCGTACTTGCGTCAAGAGGTGCCCTATATCAATGCGGGGGATGCGACTCGATCCAGTTGTCTATATCTCGAGCCTACTTAGCGACTCGAGTTGCATAGACTCGTCCTCTACTCAATTTTAGTTTCAGTCCAATTCACAATGTCATCAGAAATGCCGTTTTACCTTTCCCCTATTCCCCTAACTGTGCTGGCAGTCATTCTTTTCGCCACATTCAAACTGCTTTCTATGGGAAAGAGAGAGAAAGGTCTTCCTCCCGGTCCACCAACGGTACCAATCCTCGGAAACCTTCACCAAATTCCTCTTACTGGCCTCCATGCAAAGTAAACTTATCTCGTGTGACAGTTTTATTCAGCACCTCTGACATTTACTAGATTTCTTCAATGGGGTGAGACTTATGGTGGCATATTCTCTCTCAAAATGGGGTCTGGGACCATGATTGTCCTGTTTGACCGACAGGCCGTTCACGATCTCGTCGACAAGAAGGGCGTCATCTACTCGGAACGCCCGAAAAACCATGTTGCCGACATTGTCACCCATGGTGACAGCTTTGCTTTTATGGATAACACAGCGCTTTACCGTGAGCAGCGAAAAATTGCGTCTCATAACCTTTCCGTAGGTTTCTGTTCTGGAAATAGGTTCATATTCTAATGGTCTCTAGCCTCGAATTCTTGATGAGCGAGCTAGCGAGATACAAGACGCAGAGTGAGTGATCGTATTCAGGGCAACTTTTTTTTTCTTTCATGTTAATCGTTTTGAAACAGAATCTCGGTCCTCATGCGTGATCTTGTGAAAACCCCCGATGAATTCTATCATCATGTTATGCGCACCACTTGCTCCATCTCGTGCAGCATGGTATGGGGCCACCGAGGAGCCACATTCGAGTCATTCTTCGGTCGTGTAAGTCAATCTTTTGGCCTATCAAGGCACCATTCTCCATACTGATCCACCTTTCCCTAGTGTGTGTACGATGCCATGGACTCGGTAAGACCACTTCAATATGCTTACAGTTGATCACTTTACAATTTGCTGATACCGCCACTTGTTTATCTGCGTCTATAGTACAGCGAGTCTTTGGAACCTGGAGCGAACCCCCCCGTGGATGAATTCCCTTTCCTGAAGTATCTACCAAGTATCATCAGCCCATGGCGACAGCGAGCCGTCAAATCATACACGGCTATGGATAACACCTGGGCTGCAGCCAGGGTATACTGTGATAAGCGACGCAATCAAGGTGAACGTCGTGTTTGCATCGCCGACCGACTCTTAGACGATCCCAAGCAAGCTGGCAAAATGACCGATAAACAGATCAACCATTTTCTTGGAGTTCTTGTGGAGGGTGGTGCCGACACCACGTCCTCTGCGGTTTTGACCATGATTGCCTGTCTGGCTAGAAATCCCGAGCACCAAGTCATCGCCCAGAAGGAATTGGACGCAGTGTGTGGCACAAAACGGTAAGTTTGTTCTTGAATCGTTCTTCGCGCAAAGCACTGATTTTAACCGATCTCCCATAGAATGCCTGTCTGGACCGATTTCAACGATCTTCCATACATCAACTGTATCGTCAAAGAGGGTCTTCGATGGCATCCAGTGTATGTTAAATCCGTTTCAAAATTGAAACCAAACTCACTCATATCGCAGACTACCTTTGGGTGTACCTCATCGCGTCGCCAAAGACGATTGGTACCAGGGAATGCTCATTCCAAAGGACGCGACCGTGGTGATTCCCTCCTATGCCATCCACCGTAGCGAGAAGTTCAACTACAAGAATCCGGATGAGTTCAATCCCCAGAGGTACTTGGGTCATCCAAGATTGGCTAGTGATTACGCTGGAAGCCCCGACTTTAATAACCGAGATAAGTCACCTTTTATCTATTCAAAACGACGCCAGGCTAACAAATGTAGGGTTTGAACATCACTACGGGTATGGCGCCGGTCGGCGTATTTGCCCAGGCATGCATCTCGCAGAAAGAACCCAGTGGCGGGCCATTGCTAAGTTGCTGTGGGCTTTCACCATTGAACTCCCCGTTGATGCTACCGGGAAGAAGATTATCCCCGACCCTGAAGCTTATAAGGAAGGTATTGCCCATGGCCCGTTGCCTTATCAAGTTGTTTTCAAGCCCCGAAGTCAGGAACACGTGGATATTATCATGAAGGACTGCGAACGAAGCTTGAAGACCCTCCAGCAGTGGGAATGATCGGAGTAGGTGCTGGGGGAGTACTAGATCGTTTGTTTTGATGTCATTTACTATAGCTATACAATATACGATATGAAGCAGCAAGTCAGTCAGCCGTATATCCATTGATCACTTTTTTCCCTTATATATACTCTTTTGTAAATCATAAAACCCGAATCCTAGATGTGTCCTGGTGGTCTCTGTTTCTAGAGTCATGGCTTTTGATTGGCCGGCAAATCCACTAGCGCCCATTATCGACCAGTTCGCTTCCTTTACTGCAAACCTGTCTCAACTACCATTGTTACGGCGCAGAGCGCTCGCGGCGTTACGACCAGTAACCAAGAACAGACTCCCATCACTCACGTAGCACCCATACTGTCCTACGGACTCTGCTCGTTAAGTTCATAATGACGTATTGGCTTGAACCTTGTCAAAGGACTTTCCCATGGACACTCGGAACAACTCTGGTCAAACTTCTCGGTCGATCTTCGGTGCATCTCTACAAATGCACACTGCACAACTTCCGAATCCCCGCAAACCTTGAAAAATGGGGTCTTGTGAGCATCCGGAGATCGTGACTAATCGCCAATGAACAATGAGCTACCACGTATAACACTGCCTTCCGCTCCTAATTTTATGATTGATAGCACCTATGCCTCACCCTGGTCAAGTAAACGCCATGTCAGACATTCTATCATCAAAGACCATTCTGACCGCGGGCGGCCTGCTCCTTCTCTATGGCATTTACCGACTGCTCCAAGTCGGGAAACGCGACTCACGACTACCACCAGGACCGCCGACCGTGCCGATTCTTGGGAATATGCTTGATATTCCCTCCACGGGCCTGGGCAAAAAGTAGAGTTCCACAAGATCTGTGTTTCAATGGCACGGCTGACCGTTATATAGGTTCATGGAATGGTCACACCAATATGGTAAAATATATTCTCTCAAAGTTGGATCAGGGACAATCATTGTTATATGCGATCGCAAAGCTGTTCACGAATTGATCGATAAGAAAGGCAGCATCTACTCCGACAGGCCACCTAACATCGTGCCCCTCTTCATCACTCGCGGCAACCATATGACAATGGAATGCCAGAGTCCTGGGTGGCGTGAAAAGCGGACAGTTGTGACAAGAAACCTCAATCCAAAATCCCTTGATGAGAAGCACTTCCGTGTTCAGGAAGCCGAGTGAGTCTTTGTTGCCAAACTGGATCCTTGTGGAAGTGACGCGACTGATTATTGTCGACCAGAGCCGTCCTTTTAATGAATCGCCTAGCGACAGAACCAAAGAAATTCTTCCCTTACGCCAGACTATATGCGTCCTCGGTTGCGGCTATATTAGCTTGGGGATTCCGCGCTAAGAGCCTCGACTCCTTCTGGTTCAAAGATGTCTCTGAAATGATCGAAGAGGTATTTTGGCAAATGTCGCTATTCTTGGAAATCGCGGTCACTAATTTGAGTCCCATAGTGGCTTGAGGCGATCGAACCTGGTGCCAACCCGCCAGTAGATCTGATTCCTGCTTTGTGGTATCTGCCTGGCAAGTGGAAGAAGCGTGCTTATCGTATGCGTGAGAAGATGGACGCTATCTGGGGCAAAGGGCGCGAGTTGGTCGAAGAGCGCCGTGCCCGAGGCGACAAGCGTGAATGCATGATCGACATGAAGTTGGATGAGTATAACAAGGGTGGCTGGCCAATGAGTCAGCATGGTTTCAACAACCTCTTTGGTGAATTGATGGAGGCTGGCGCTGATACCACTGCGAATCAGATCCTCACTTTGATCCTGGCTTTGGCTAAGAACCCCCAGATTCAGGCCAAGGCTCGTGAGGAGATCGATGCGGTGTGTGGAACTGAGCGAGCGCCGCTGTTCTCTGACTTTGAGAAGCTGCCTTATATTAATGCTATTGTGAAGGAGGGTCTCCGATGGCGACCTACGTTAGTCTCCGGCCATCTTTGTTCGAAATAGTTTGCTGACCGGTGTGTATACATATAGATCCGATCTTGGTCTTCCCCACACTGTTACAAAAGGTGAGTTTTGAACTATATATAATAAGTGTGAGCCCCCCGCTGACTTCTAATTCCCTGATTAGACGACTGGTACAATGGCATGCTCATCCCTAAGGGAAGTACCATCTTTGTCGGTGTATGGGCTATGCACCACGATGAGAAGTACTATCCGGACCACGATACCTTCAACCCGGACCGATTCCTGAACCACCCAAAGCTGGCAAATGACTACGCAGTTGGACCGAACTATGAGAACCGAGATAAGTACCATTTTGAGCATACATATAGAGCGTTCACTAACAATGTTTCACATCACTACGGCTACGGCGGTGGAAGACGAATTTGCCCCGGTATTCACCTGGCTGAGCGCAGCATGTGGCGTATCACAGCCAAACTACTGTGGGCTTTCGAGTTTGAGGAGCCTATCGACCCTGAAACTGGCAAGGTCAAACCATTGGATACCAACGCGTACACTTCCGCTAACTTGGTATGCCCACTCCCCTTCGATGTGCGAATCAAGTTGCGCAGTCCAGAGCATGGGGAGGTGATTAAGCGGGAGTTGGCGAGCGCAGAGGAGTTCTTGTCTCAGTATAACTAGGTCTCTTTCTGCAATGTTGTCCTTCAGACAACTTCATATACCGAGTTTCCCTATTATTGGACTGCATCTCTTTTAATATTTAGGCTTCACTACCACTACCCCTACTACTCCACCGCCCGGGAAACCACTTTGGCGCATAATGGCGAGCAAACTGGCGGAAGTAGGGAACAGAGCCACATAATATGATAAAGTTAGCCTCGATGTTACTGTGTTGTTTTCCACTTCCGTCAGATATATTGAATCAATCATGGATGGAGATAAAGAGTGGAATAGAAGGTGAGAGCTTACGCAAAGGTCCAGACGAGGGCCAGTTTGTACGGGAAGTCATTTGAAGTCACTAGCGGCCACAAGGTTGCCAGTCGTAAAATACTCGTGATGATGGTTCTTGGGGAGACTTTGTTAGCGAAATGCTCAGGCTCTGTGCATATTTATCAGGATCTCTCACAAACCACCAATTCCGAACACGAAAATTACCCCAAACTTCTCAGCAAAGCGCAATCGTAGCTTCCATACAACTCGTATGGGAATAACGATCAATACTAAATCGCTGGCAGTATTCGTTACTGCAGTTGCTAGATATGCTCCAGGTCTATTAATGCAAGCTCCTCCTGGAATTGAGAGTGTCCAGTTTTTATCAAGGGGGGTGCATGCAAAAATAAGCACTAGGGTAAGTGCGACGCTGTATCCAACAATCACAAAGCCGACAATATAGAGCGTATATACGTAGGCTCGTATGGATTCGAGGAGCCTGTAGTACATCATAAGCAAGGCGAGCTTTGCGAATGCGAGACATGGGATGTAAATAATCGAGGCTGCTAGGACGATCTATATGGCGAAAGTCAGGACGAGTATTAGCTATTTAGGTTTTGTTGGGGTGCCTAGATAGGCACCGAGGTGAAATATAATATACCCTTTGAAGCTCCTCCAATGTCGATGGGGATAGTTCTGTGATATGTATCCCAACCCCAGCATGACTCCATCCATCTGAAAGACAATGAACCAGATTATTTCAACCAGGAACCTTCAACTTACAGAGAATATCTGTTTGAACTCCAACAACAAACATCTTTCCTCCAGTCAGTAGATTTATTACAGGAGGTTGGAATTGAGGTCTTTACCCAGGCAATAATGAGGAATACTGGTTGATATGAGTGTCAATGATCCATCGGAATAGTCGATGACCAAAAGGAGTTTTCTTACCATCATCCCACCAAAATCTCTTGATTATAAATTTCTTTGTATAGATCCGCATTATTATGCAACCTGTGCTCAGTCCTAGTCCGACCCCCACCAATATCTGGTTTGCCGTTCGCAACCATGGCGTTGAGTGCCCCGAGTCGACCGGATTTGAAGAGAATCCAGCCATTATAGAAAAGGCTGGGATCCTCGGTAGCTTCAGGCGCGGTACATTTTGTGAGTCCTAGCTTGATAGTCAAATTTAGATTCGAGCTTAGAAAGGTTGAAATCCAACTACTTATAAGTGGTGTCGAAAATGAAATCATCACTTTCGTATTGACCAATGAGAATCGCGCAGTCTCTACGAGGCACCTTATTGTGATTGGCTATCGGTATCACCGCTTAATGAACTATATTATTAGACGACCCTTCAACAATGCAGTATAGAGCATACGCTCATGTTTTAAAGGTTCGAGGCATAACCTGTTCCTGTCTAGACAGAAGGTTTGCCTAACCCGAAGTAGCGACTTTTTGATAAAAATGCGTGTACTATCAATTCAAATGTCTTTCAAAGTTGGCATATATTTGTCACTTGCAATATGATTCAGAGATTCACCTATCTCAACATTTGAAGTGTTTGTGTCTCGCCCATCCATCTTCTGTTTCCAGGGATAGATTAGGGTACCGAAAATGTCTATGATTCAAAATATGATAAGATACATTATGATGGTCACATGACCTGATGTTGAGGTCTGTGCCCAAGCCCGTACTCAAATCTACTCAGTGATTTAAAGCGGCGAGAAACGATCACCAGAACAGAAACACGAAACCAAGACGCGGCAGATATTGGCATTTGCGTAGAAAATGCGTTAGGTCTCGTATTCACATTGGCCGGAACGTTCGTCTTCCGAAACCCTATGCCCTGGCACCTATTCGGGAAAGGCTTCCTAGTGTCATCGGACCAGGACTGAAGACCATCCGATTGGGCTTTTAATAGAGTAGACAATTTCTTAGCAAGAGTTGGAATGTAAAAATCATCCAAGTCAACCTCACCTGTCACGACAAAAAAAATATCATGCTCTTATCAACCCACCGCTGTCCAAGTCACCCGAAGCTAAAACAACAAGGGCAATCCCAAGAGACACCAAGCCTCCCCGTATAATCTCAGATTTCTTATTACACGATTCCCACGACAGTTACCCCACGAATTGATATCAGCCCTGGGACCCAACCCTCACGGACAAATGACATGCCTTGCAAGTGTAGCCATGCTTATCAACGGTCACGGAGCGCCCCCGCAAAATTGCCGACAAAGTTCGCTGCCCGCTCGGGACTGGCAGACCGGCCCCACCGGCGTCGCGCAGACCTTCTCGATCAGGAAATACAGTATGACAATCTATCTTATTTTCCCTGTGCCTCTCCATGGGGTCATGGGCCAAGCATGGGGAATGTAGGAACAGCAGTGGTATGCCTCGGATATTCTTAAGGATGTCCTTTGCCTGCTGGGCGGAAAGTATAGTTTACCGTTTCAACACCTAAATACCTCCCGGCTTGTCGCAAGAATGTCGAACGAAGAGGATATCCAGGTGTTTAAAGGCACCACCAGCGAAGATGTCCGCTTGGAGAACTTGGGTTATGAGCAGGGTGAGTCTGTCCTTGGAAATGAGAGGTTCATAAGATGCTGAAATCTTTATTAGAGCTCAAGCGCTCTTTTGGATTGCTTAGCATGATTGGATTTAGTTTCAGTGTTGTGACATCGTGAGTATTGAATTTCTACGTATCTCACAACACAAGTTAACGGACTCTCTAGATGGACGGCTCTGAGTGGTGTGTTCATTGTCGGAGTTACATCTGGTGGACCACCGGTGATGATTTTCAGTTTCATTGGTGTTAGTCTTCTTACACTCGCCGTTGCCATTCCAATGGCGGAAATGTGCAGTATGCTTCCCGTTTCTGGTGGTCAATATTCATGGGTTGCTGCTCTCGCTCCTCCAAAAATCGCCCGAGGGTTGTCATATGTTACTGGCTGGTTCATGCTTGTTGGTATGTGTTTCATTATTGGTATATCTCATGAAGAGACACTGATATTTTTGATGGCTAGGTTTACTAGCAATGGGTGCGACGAACAACTCGATTGCATCGAACTTTGTGCTGGGAATGGCAAACCTGATATTTCCCGATTACGTTATTGAAAGATGGCAGACTGTGCTCGTCGCCTATCTTGTTGCTCTTCTTTCGGCCGCCGTCAATCTTTGGGGATCCCATCTGCTCCACCGCATCTCGAAGTTCATCCTGATCTGGAACGTTGCTTCCTTCGTCATTGTGACAATTACACTTCTCGCAACGAACGACCACAAGCAGTCACCCTCCTTTGTTTTCACGGAATTTGAGAACACAACTGGTTGGGGCACAGGAATGGCCGCTATCATTGGTATCTTGCAGGCCTGCTTTGGAATGTGCTGTTATGATGCACCCTCGCACATGACGGAGGAAATGAAATCTGCGTCTAAGGAAGCCCCGAAGGCGATTGTTCTCGCAGTTATTCTTGGTGCCGTGACTGGTTTTGTCTTCCTTGTTACCCTTTGCTTCTGCATCGGTGATATCACATCGACCGCCAACAGCAGCACTGGAGTGCCTGTTATTCAAATTATCTACGATTCCACCGGAAGCAAGGCAGGGACAGTGATATTATCTACTTTGATCACTGTGATTGTCATAGTTGCCGGAAACAACATCTTGGCCGAAGGATCTCGTTCCGTGTATGCTTTTGCCCGTGACAACGGACTTCCCTTCTCGAAGGTTTTCAGCAAGGTCAACAGCAAGACTCAGGTTCCTGTGAATGCAGTCTTACTCACCCTTGTGGTACAACTGGCTTTGGATGCCATTGAATTCGGAACAACGACTGGCTTTGAAACAGTCATTTCGATCTCCACGGAGGGATTCTGTAAGTTCTCCAACCCCCCCACCCTGTATCACAAGAAATATCTAACAGTATCATAGATCTATCCTACGCCATGGCACTCGGCAGCAGATTACTCGGATACTTTTCAGGGCATGTCATCAAGCTGGACGGCCCGTACTCATTCTCAGTCCCTGTCTCTATTGCACTCAACGCTATCGGCCTCGTATTCCTCCTATTCGCTTCCATCACCTTCAACTTCCCAAGCACCTACCCGGTAAACCATGAGTCGATGAACTATACTAGCGCTGCCATTGGGGTTATTGCTCTGCTTAGTATCATTACCTGGATCACAACCGGCAAGAAGAACTTCACTGGCCCAGGAGCTGTCAGCTTTTTGAGCGGACATACTACTGGTGCAGACGCAGCACAGCCCCAGGTAGAAGAAAAGAGTTAAGGGATTGTGTATGGCTTGTAAGTTCAAGCTGATATTTGTACCACTATCAAATTGAATATATTACAGTACAGTACTATATTACGCATCAAGAGTACTTTGGTGCATATTTCTTCTCATTTCTGATCTCAACAGGGTTTGAGTGTGGAATGTTGAACCCCCCTAAAGCGCCGGCCCACATTGCCCAGTGTAGGTTCATTGGTCCTTCACAGGTGTTCTTTAGATTCACGTAGCGCATACGGCAAGACCCATTGATTGCATTGAAGTGGAGCATTTAACATGATCTAGTTCTTAAATAGCGCCCGTTTCCCACCCCTTGACAACTGAATCGTCAGACCGATAACCCAAGGGATAGACGTAGCATAGACGACCATCACATGTGATACTTTCCCCAATGAATATGGCTGTGACGTGATCTATGTGTCTGAGAGTACTCCGTAATCTTTTGACCGGCTCGACGGGTATCTCCACGATCTATAAAACAGCCATAATTGGTGCGATCTCTGAAGATCTCTGATGATGACCCCCGCTCGACAAAGGTTTGAACCATTTCTATCTACGGTACGTGCATGAGTATGTGCATGTTAAGCAATCGATCTTCATTGACCTCAGTCTGATCTCAAGGAAACATAAATCCCCAGAGTTCGTGTAATTCTCCAGCGACGTGTTACCCCAGTACGCTAATCCTGCACGTGTGCGTCTTAGTGGGGACGATGGCAAATCACCCCACAAATCGCGGTTCTCGTCCTTTCCACAGGGTAGATAACAGACCCATAGAGGACCCAGAGGCGACATTCAAGATGATCGCTGATTTCATATTCTGAAGTCATACCCACTCCCTCAGAAAGTGAAGCGAAAGAATCATAAATTCCTGAGTTCGGGAAGCCATCCCCACCACACATTACCCAATGCAGAATGACGTCTAGAACCCTGGGCTGGTGCATAAAGGCCCGATGATAGATCACAGTCGGTAAGAAAAACTGCCAACTAGCGGTCTAACCTTGCGACCTCAAGTAAATGAAATAGATCCGCCTGGATCCCAATGGATCCCAAGGAGGGGCCCTCGATCCGGGTAGTGGACCCCATCAGCTCCGAGATAAAGCACACCACCAATCCTTAACGACAAGTAAACCCACGGGGCTGGAGACCAAGCAAACCAGATCTCACGATAGGAAGCCATGCAGAAGATTCTAAGTTTTGTGGGATTGGCGGTATGACGAGCTGAGTGACCAATCAGCATGTCGGGTGGAGCTGATCATCGCACGATGCGGTGTGTGCCACGCAGCGAAACAGCCTTGGGAGCACTTGGTCCGTGTAAGATTGGCGAAGAAATTGCCCTGAGAAGCGAATGCAATGTGCTCTTTTTAGCTGCGAGTCCCGTACCATTTTGACATTTTGTACTTGAGTTGATGCTGTACCACCACACTCTCTCTACAACACGAAGTAGGCTGGGATCTTATCGTGGTCAACTGGTTGGCTTCATGATATACGAAGTAAAGGTGTGTAATGCTTTCAAATTGTCTCTTTTGCTTTCATTCCACCTACGCACCTCAGGGTGAATGATGTCGTATCATTTTAATCAACTAAACCAACCTACTCACAGGGTCGAAATGATTGCTTGTTTCTTCTTGGGCAGTGTCCTGGCCTACGGCCTGGTCATGACATTCTACAGACTACATGTCCACCCTTTAAGCAAGTACCCTGGACCCTGGCTCGCAGCTGTCACTGGTCTGTATGAGATTTACTTCGCGGCATGGGGAGTTGGGTCGTTCGAGGACGAGATTGATCGAATGCACCAAAAATATGGTAAGCGTCCCAGATCTATCACCCAACAAGACCCCTGCTGATACACAACAGGACCAGTGGTGCGCATTACTCCAGACGAAGTTCATGTCCAGGAGCAATTGTACCACACCAGCTACGCCGACGGCTGGATCAAAGGCACAGAAAGACTAGACTCTGGCCGGAACCTCTCAGGCAAAGCCAGCCAACGCTTCCAAATAAAGAAGCGATCAATCTCAAGAGCTCGATCAATCCTCCAGGTGGAAGTCCACCAGATCATCCGCGGTCTGATACAAAGACACCAACTACATCGGGTTTTTGGCGCGTCGTTTCCCCTAATCCCCTTACCAGGAGGGCACGAGACCCGAAGTGATCCGGAAGAGAGCGATCTAGAAGAAGGCCAACACAGGTTCGATCGAACGATTGGCCCGGTAATGCCGAACCAAACCACGGAGGTGTCCCTAATAGCATGAGGCTAAGGCTGCTAAGCTCCAAAGCCAATGGCTAAGCGCTGTACTCGACCCAGGATCGAATCAAGTCGGCATTTTCGAGTCATGAACCCCGCTCTGAACGAGAAATTCTCGGAGAAGATGTGGAAGGTTTGACATGGCACACGGTTCAGTGCATTTACCCCGCAAAGGGCGAAGCTTTCATGGTGATGGACGCGCCAGCATGGAAGGAAAAGAAAAATAAAAACAAAGAATCTTTGTGTGGAATTCGAGATAACATGAAGCAACCAAGATCCGATTGGTCCAAGGCGGAAAGCCCGAACAAAGAAAGAAATGGCTCATTGGAGGGTCAAAGAAGGGCAAGGTCCAAGCACGGTGCGGAGCCCGTCCAGGCTCCACTTTGAAAGCCGATTGAGATTTTGATTTCTGCCCTTTATACTCGCCATTGATCTTTCCTGTCATTTTCTGCGCTCATTTCATTGATTAATTCTCCTTCACAATGGTATGTCTCAGCACTAGCGACTTACCCGCCGTCGATCCATCCCCAATCCTTATCCCTGCATATCATGTTTCAATAAGCGCGCCAGGAACGGAAGTCAGACTGACACATTGCAGCCTCACGCCGACGCTTCATACTTTTTCCCAGGCTCGTCCAAGGCCGACATCTACGAGCAGATGCTAGACCAAACAAAAGGTCTCCTCTCAGGTCAACGCAATTGGGTAAGTCCTCGATCGCATCGATCACACCAGCCCAGAATTAAACCAGATTACTAACTCCAAAAACAGGTCAGGTGAGCTAGCTCTCATTGTACACAATCGCAACAAAACGACTAACCAAGACACCCTAGCAACCTCTCCAACGTCTCTTCTCTCCTCTGGCACGCCTACGCCGCCCTCCCAGCTCCCTCCTCCTCCGTCAACTGGGCCGGCTTCTACATCCGCGATGACAAGTTCCCCGCCCTCGCCTCGCCCATCTCCTCGCCTCCCCTCTCCGGCGCAGACGGTGTCTCCGGTGTAACAATCTCAACTACATATGCCTCCCCAGAGAACCAGGTCCTCCTTCTAGGCCCCTTCCACGGAAAGCCGGCCTGCCAACAGATCAACTTTGGCAAGGGTGTGTGCGGTACGGCCGCAGCGAACCAGGAGACTCTTATCGTGCCGGACGTGCTTAAGTTCCCGGGACATATTGCATGCGACGCGGAGAGTCGGAGTGAGATTGTGGTCCCGATTGTTATTCGGGGAGAGGTGAGTCATGCTTTGAAGGTACAATTGCGTGGTGTAGAGTGGAGTGCTAATGATATGCTAGACCGTTGCTATTATTGATATCGATTGCACTGAGCCTTCTGGCTTTGATGACGTGGATAAGAAATACCTTGAGGCTCTTGCTGAGATCTTGGCTACTAGCTGTGACTGGTAGTCACGTTTACTCCGGCACGATACGAGTTACGGACTACTACGGGATACGATTGATATAATATGAATTTGGATGGGAGGAAGTCTCATCTCATAAAAGTTCGGATTGATACATAAGACTAGTTCATTGTTAGCATGCTGAAAATAATTGCAATGTGATTTTTACTTTGACGATATGCAAGGTTGTACACTGGGACACACTAGGCACACTAGGCACATAAGGAAAGATCTAGAGTGATCCTTCATTTAAAGATCCTTGGGTAGCTTAAGCCTCCACTACGTGTGAAACATGCGATCGGCACCGGTGACGCATGGACTCGGGACCCTTGCCAAGCCATATCTCTTGGCTAGCTACAATTGCATACGTTTAAGTAGGTCTTAAAATCCCATTGATCAGACACTCGGTCTGTATAGATTCATGGTGAATATATGCCAGTCAAGCTAACCATGCCTAACCGTGTTCAACCTCCCGAAATTAGAGGTAGAGACTGTCTAAGAACATAAGAGACACCGAATCATTCCGACAGCAACATGATGTAGCGACCGCTAAACTGTCTAAACAGGTAACCCCAAAGAAAAATCGTGAATCTATCCGTGAAATGGTAGGATGCAGTCGGATGCAGAATATATGGAACGCCGAGCGATAGGTCAGGTATATGCGGGTCATGAGGGGTAGAAAGAAGTAAAGTGCAGGTAGAAGGGAACATGTGTTGCGGTCACATGTTTAACAGGGACATTTGTCGACGCATGGGATTCGGGGAGAGAGAATCCCCATCTTCGCTGGGACCTATGCCGCTGTCTGTGCCGCCTGGTCCTGTGTCGGTGTCGATGTCCCATTGTTCATCTTCGTCGTTGATATCTCCGTCCCAGCTTTTTTGTACGGCGCCTCGGGTATTCCAACGTAAGGCGCGCTGGACACTTGTGAACCATTCGCCGCTGTCGGAGACGACGGTGGGGAAGGGGTATTGACTTGCTTCGACGGTGACGTAGTCGCCTTGTCGAAGCTCGACGCGTCCCTTGCCATCGAAGGAACAGTATGCGGTCGACCGGGAGGTATTGGGGACTGCGATGCGAAGAAGATGGGAGTCCGATAGGACCATTGGACGGAAGGAGAGTGTGTGAGGGCAGATCGGTGTGAGGAGGATTCCAGGGATAGAGGGGTGCATGAGGGAGCCGCCAGCGGACAAAGAATAAGCAGTTGAGCCTAGGAAACTTGGTTAGATGGATTGTGATGGCAATGACATTGAACGGATGAAACGTACCAGTGGGCGTAGAGAATATGCAGCCGTCCGCTTGGACGACTGTCAATAACTCGTTATCGGCATATAATTCCAAGTTCGACACGTAGGGAGATGGGCCTCGATCGATGACCACTTCATTGAGTACTTCGAACTGTTCGCCCTCCTCAACTGCTCCAACCTCCGCACCTTTGCTCCGATCTTTTCGGAACACTGTACAGGTGAATCGCATCCGCAAGTTGACGCGCATGCCCACATCTCCCATAACTGCATTGAGATGGGATTTATATTCCGTGAACTCGAAATTGGTAAGGAATCCCAGACTCCCCAGTGAGAAACAAAGCACCGGCGGCACAACCCGTTGGAACAGCCATGAGGTAAACAAGACTGTTCCATCGCCACCAAGCGTCAAGACCAAATCAAATTTATCTGGTGACGTCCAACACAAATCTGGGGTCCAGAATTGCAGCATCTGGGCGAACCGTGGTTCCTTCTGAAGGAGGCCCGGGGCATCGAAGCGCTTGGAATTCCGTAACTTTGCATCGACATAGACGTTGACGCCCAGGTCGCTTCCATAGCGCGGGGTGGATAGTAGCCATTCGGCGAGTTCGCGCGTCAAAAGCACGAGACTATTATCACGCGCCTTGGTCACGATCATAATATTGCGGACCGCGCGCTTAATTGGCCGCCGTTGTAATTGTTTGGAGACTTCCCGAACTCCCGTTGCGGTCTGTACCAGTCGCGAATGTGATAGCCACTCATCGTCGGCGATCTCCTCGAGGACCTTCTTAATATTGACGGCGTCGTCGAACCGCTGGTGGAAATAACAAGGCGACTGTAGCACCAACCGGGCGGTAGCGGGGGATCGGTCCACATAGTTACTGAGTTGCAAGTTGGACAAGGCGACCGATAACCCTTGGGATGACGCATTGCTACCTCGGCGCTCCCGATCCTCTGGCGGAGAGTTCTGGTTGGCGTTATTGTTGGCAATCAGACCAGACCAGGAGGTTCCCAATGTCGAATTTTGCCCGTTGGTGGTGAAGGAGGTTCGTGAAGCGAGGGCCTTCATGATGGTCTGGCGCGGGATGCAATCGGTGGAGAGGGCCTTCTGCGGCTTCTGCGGACGATGTCCGGAGATTGATTTCTGGCGAAATCGGCGCAAGGTTGAGGAGGGCAGCGACCTACTGGCCTCCTCCTGAGTCGAATCTATCTTGCGAAAAGGCAGCGCGTCGCTGCCAGGAGCTTGAGGGGAAGGGTCGGGTTGGGGGATGTGTGTCTGGGAGGGCTCTATATGGAGGGCATAGTCACGGAGCAGAGCAGCACCGACAGTCGATGCGGATGGGGGTGGGGCGGTAGTTGGGGACGGAGTTAGGTGAGACGGAGCACGCAATGACGGCAGTGAGGACTGGACATCAGATCGGGGTGATTCACTGCCGGGCGACGCCATGAGTGGATTCTCGGCAGGATTCCAGAAGATGACAGAAAAAAAAAGTCCCCAGTTTCGCAGAGATAAGTCCGAACGGATGTAACGGGGTTTGAGCGCTAGCGCTACTGGAAATTGGGAAATTCCCCCAGCGTGGGGTACTCCTGCCTTGGTCCTTTCTCCGTTGATTCCTCGGTTTCTATGGCTGAATTTCCAGATTTGGTGATTTTGTCTTTCACTTAGATCTGCTGACAGGGATGTTTGCGCTTGGATCAACTGGGGCCTGCTGGGTGGGGGCCACTGCTGAGAGGCTTGGTCCCTGGGAAGCCTTATCCTGATATCCCGGAAATTGAAAAAGAAAAAAAAGGAGTTGACAATTCTCCAGGGATGATATGGAGTCAAACTTCAGACCGCGTGCCGATCAAAGAATGCTAGGATAAATCCCTGGGTCATTTATGCTTAATTCCTGGAAACTTCGTCATTCTAGGAAAGTCCACACCGGTTTGGTTATTTACCCGAATTTAGCTGCGGAGTTCAGATGTCGAACTGTGACGTTTACATTCAACCCCACAAAGTCTTAGTATCGTCTCAGTATCTACTTTATTGCTACGTTGTTTCCTACATCTATAAATACATGTCCGCTCTACGCGCGATGATGCTTCAGTCATGACTCGAGCGCAATATCCGGCCAATTGGAAAAATATGACAGATAAGCCTTGGAATTCTTTTTTTAGGATTCGATATGTATGAGCATCGTCGGGGTTAAATCCTTATGTCCCCTGCTCGGATCCGGTACAACTAACCCCGTCGGCTTCTTTGTTGACTCGGTGATACCCCCGCTTTTCGAGGGCCCTGTCCAGTGCGACTTTCATGATCCAAGGCAATGCCAACTCCAAGGTACCAGTGTGATATTGGTCTTGCACGTGCAATGACGGTCAGGTGATGGGCTCGGATGTGCTACGCAGCCACATAGTTATCACATTGCTGCCTCGTATGGTGGTAGCGAATGAGGCTCGCGGCCGAGATAAGGGGTCACGGCAATGGAAGGGCAGCTCGTCGCTTGGGACTCTGATGTTCGGTCGGTTGTAGCCATGTTCATGTAGTCCCCAGAACAACAGCCTTAAGATGCACGGGCTCAAATAGACTCGAGTTTCCAGTTGTAGTCACGGTGCAGATGGTCCTCCACTGTCTCACGAATAAATCCATCCACATGGGCAGTATCAGTTCCGCTCATAGCGGCATCGCCATCGGAGCCAGGGGTGGCAGCTCCTCGGCAGATGGTAGCGGCTTGCTGTCGAACCAATTCCCAGGTGTCAAAATCGAACCGTCCCAAACTTTCATTCATCAACAGGTGCCCCTTCGAGGAGAACGAAATAGCGTGCAATGATGTAGCAGTTTTAGCAACTGCCGTCGATGGGTCACGAACAATCTCTCCGGATCGAGTCACACCGAGCAACGTAGTAGCGAGGGTCATGGACAAGGGAATGGCAGCGGAGATCAGGGCCAGTTGGGCGGCGTGGAGGAGAGCCGGGAGGAGGGTCAGATACTAAGTATGTTAGCCTGGGCTTATTTCAGTGGAAACGAAGATTAAACTCACCGAGTCACCGCGTTCTGTGGCCTCGCCCCCCACAATTGCCAGTGTAATAACCACTCCGCGACGGGGGAGTCCTTTTTCACGTCGGAGGATGACTGTGCTCAGGACCTCGCGCAGGATCCCTTCCACGTATTTCTCACCCACTCCGGGGACGGCATTTCCGGGCTTCACGAATACTTCAACAGTGGCTTCTTCGGGTTTCAGAGCGTCGCGACGGGCTGGAAGTTCAACGGGTCCATTCACAGCACCGAGCACAGCGAAGCCGGTGGCAGGGCATTTGTAGGATGCAGAACCATCCGCCCGGTGCAAATTCGAAAGAGAAGCTGTAGGGCCGACCATTGTGGGTATGATGTGAGAAAGCTAAGGATTGGAGCTAACGTTGATGTCGAGGAGCAAGAACGAGCTCAGCGATTTTTTTTGAGCGGATGCGGGCCGGTCGCTGATTGGTCAGTCTTTATAGGAAATGTCCATCAACGATTCAACGGTTATGGGCTAATGGTGGAGAATTCTTGTATATAAATAATGTTGATAAATTAGGTATACTTTGTTCTCTACCTCTATTCATAGGTAGGAGGTGAAATTCATACTACCTAGCACTCCTGCGCTACCAAAGCTGCTACCTTAGCCCGATATATTTCCCGAGCTCTTGATGTCCAACAGGTATTAGAGCAACCAAGTCTATCACCATTCGTGAATCATGATTATTTGAACATGAGTCGAATTTGACTTGAGAAGCTAAAGCAGACCCTTGGAAAGAAACTCAGATATTATGTAGGTGGCTATGTGGCTTTACACCTTTAACTCTTGGGATCATCATTACCGGGGCGAGTTGCAGCCATTTAGAACCAGATCAGGATTCGCGTCAGTGCTCCAAGGCTAAAATACATTGCTTTGGAAGATCTGGCCTATCCGATCATGCTGAGTCTTGGAATTGTGGCATTGCATCAAGAGGCAATGCGGCGCAATGCAGTCATGGACTCCCCGGAACTATGGGTTTCCACACCCATGACAACAAACACGAAGACAAAACTGGTTTCTTATTATCGCTCTCATAGGATCCGCAGGAGAGAATGTATTGATTATCATGCTCTTTCTTACCGCGATAAGCCTCAGGAGGCAGGGATGAGAACGCCCGCAGATGGCTTCACCCCGTATAGTGGCACCCAATCAGCGCGGGGTCCAAGACAGGCCTATGAGCAAGCGTCGCAAGCTACCAACCCGATGATACCAGCCAAGCATACTCATCGACTCGCCCCAATGATAACGCAGATCCAAGAAAAGCGACTAGGAATTCCCCCCTCATTCCCCTCTTTTCGGAAGACTGCACAGCCGGGAATGGTTTGTCTAATGATGAATTGCTATCACACTGGATTCCGGTATAAGTGCAATCCAGCGCTACATCCTACTTTCCCCCGAGAACACCTTTTTACTCCGGAGATTACCACAACTGTGTGATAAGGAATATCTAGACTAGATCACCTAGATAGTGGATATAACTCCGTTTTACCCTTCTTTCATTCCCCTACTCCACCTTTTGAATGGGCATAGAGACCATCCCCGACGTCGAGGAATCGACGGAACCTCCTATATGTGGTTATACGGAGTCCTCTACAAATTCAAATGCAACCAACAGCTTAAGCTTTAAGTTGTGCGAAGAGAAACTTAAACCGTCGATCAACCCTGAAGGCCAGTGCACCATCAATGACCGACTGAAAGACGCCCATCTTTTGGAACCAGCCCACATCGCTTCGTTCCTCCATACAGAGCTCCAGTACGTAGAAAGAATGGGTGAAATTTGACCTCTTTACTGACCTCTATTTAGCAATGGACTTTCTACCAGCGAGGCGCTCCTCCGCCTCGAGAGAGATGGTCCGAATGCCGTCCAAGAAGTCACGGGCATCTGCGTCTGGGGGATACTCCTAAGACAGGTTTCCAACAGCCTGACAATAGTAAGGTTACTAATGGTACAACTTCTGGAAACCTATGATACTGACGAGGGAAAGGTTCTACTCCTGACCATGGGCTTGTCCTTTGGAATTGACGATTATATCGAAGGCGGTGTCATCACCGCAGTGATCCTCTTGAACATTATTGTCGGGTAAGTGAGATATTCAGGGGAGTCTAGGCTATTGTTAACAGTGTCAAGGTTTTTCCAGGACTACCGTGCGGAAAAAACCATCCTATCCTTGCAACGTCTCTCAGCTCCAGAATGTAAAGTCATTCGGGAAAATCGAGTAACGCCCATCAAGGCCCAAACATTGGTCGTAGGAGACATTGTGCGTCTCTCAGTTGGCGACATTGTCCCTGCAGACTTACGGTTGTTTGAGGGGATGAATGCATCGATTGACGAAGCACTCCTCACCGGCGAATCCCTTCCCGTCCTCAAGACTCCATATGAGACCCTTATACCCCCAGATATTCCAATCGGTGATAGGAGCAATATTGCATACTCAGGCTGTAGCACCACACAGGGCCGAGCCATGGGAATAGTCATAGCGACGGGAATGAACACGGAGGTTGGGAAGATTGCTCAACTGCTACAAGACCAAGATAACGAAGGTAAAAAGGTTCATTCTCGGGTCTTTAACAGTGTCCTGTCTTCTGCTAAGAAGATCCTGGGCTTAGTGGGAACACCCCTGCAGGTCAAACTGAGCAAATTCGCGTTGCTATTATTTGCGCTAGCTATTCTGTTAGCCATTATTGTATTCTCGGTCAATCTCTGGGACGTCCAGGGTGAGGTCCTCATCTATGGGATATGCGTTGCAGTTGCTGTCATTCCCGAATCTCTAATAGCCGTACTCACCATCACTATGGCTGTTGGCACCAAGGCAATGGCAAAAGGGAATGTCATCGTTCGAAAGCTGCAATGCTTAGAGGCGGTGGGTGGTGTCACAAATATTTGTTCAGACAAGACCGGTACCCTCACACAAGGTAGGATGGTTGCTCGTGCGGCATGGATTCCGGGTGCCGGTACATTGACAGTACGCGAGATCACCGATCCTTATGACCCCACCAGTGGAATTGTGCAGCTTGATGAGATTGACTGGAACTCAAGCCACTCAATTGAAAATCATCCTGCATTGCATACCTTTTTTTCTGCTCTCTCACTCTGCAATCTTTCAGTTGTGCATCATGAAAATGGCGTCTGGGCCGCAGTTGGTGAACCAACTGAAGCTGCACTTCATGTTTTGGCAATGCGTTTTGACTTTGGGAAAAGTACAGTAATCACCAAACGCCAGATCGAACTTCGCACTGAGTATCCATTTGACTCTGCCATCAAGAAGATGACAGTTGTCTATAGTAATGCGAGCGAGAATATCAACGAGGTGTATACGAAGGGTGCACCGGAAGCCATTATCCCCTCATTATCGATTTCCAAACACGAAAAGCAAATCATTCGCGAAACAGCAGATCGAATGGCAGGAGAGGGCCTTCGGGTCCTGTGCATAGCCACCAAAAAGACACCAATTGGCAAAGATGACAAAGTGTCTCCTCGCTCTGCTGCTGAGTCGGACCTGCAGTTCGGTGGCTTGGTAGGACTATATGACCCACCCCGTATTGAGAGCGCAGCAGCTGTGTGCAAGTGCCAAATGGCGGGTATCACAGTGCACATGCTCACAGGAGATCACATCAAGACCGCTACGGCCATTGCAGCCCAAGTAGGCATTTTAGATCATGTTTCACTCATCACAAAACAAACAAAGTTGATTATGGCTGCCGATGAATTTGACAGATTGACTGATGCCGAGATTGACGAGATCGAGGAACTTCCCCTCGTAATCGCTCGCTGCAGCCCTGCAACGAAGGTCCGCATGGTTGAGGCGATGCACCGTCGTGAGGCGTTTTGTGTTATGACCGGAGACGGTGTCAACGACTCTCCTGCGCTCAAGAGAGCTGATGTTGGTATAGCGATGGGGAAAAATGGGAGCGATGTCGCAAAAGAGGCCGCTGACATGGTTCTCACTGACGATAACTTTGCCTCTATTGTCAAAGCAGTCGAAGAAGGTAGACGACTGTTTGATAACATTCAAAAGGTTGAACCGTATACTTCTGTACTTCAGGCTCATTGCTGACAATTATAGTTTCTAATGCATCTTCTGATATCAAATATTGCCCAAGTCATTCTTCTTCTGATTGCGTTGGCTTTCAAAGATGCCGGAGGTAACTCTGTATTCCCACTATCTCCCCTCGAGATTCTGTGGGCAAATCTTGTTACATCCTCATTCCTGGCTGTCGGTCTAGGCCTTGAGGAAGCCCAGCCAGATATTATGTACCGGCCACCACACGACCTACGCATCGGAGTGTTCACCCGCGAACTGATAGTCGACAAAATGATATACGGCACCTTTATGGGATCTTTCTGCTTGGTAGCTTTTGTATGCGTTGTGTACGCTGCAGGGACAGGGTCTTCAGATCTAGGAGACGGGTGCAACCAAGGTTACAATTCAACCTGTCAGACAGTCTTCCGAGCTCGGGCTACAACTTATGCAACATTAACATTCCTGTTACTGGTCACCGCGTGGGAAGTTAAGGACTTTTCGAGATCCCTGTTTAACATGGACCCGATTAGATGTCCACAGCGTTTTTCAATCTTTCCTACCATTTGGAGAAACCAGTTTCTCTTTTGGGCGGTTATAGCTGGATTCATCATTGCGTTCCCTGTGATATACCTTCCTGTTATTAACCAGGTTGTGTTCAAGCATCATGCTATCACGTGGGAGTGGGGTGTCGTCTTTGGATGCACACTTGCCTATCTGGGATGCGTTGAGAGCTGGAAAGCTGTCAAGAGGGCTTTTGGTATTGGAAGTGGGAAGCATAATATCCTTACTTTGGAGGATGCTGAGATGAGGGCTGGGTTGAATACGCCAACCTTGATGTCTTCCAGTGCTAATGCGAGTGTGGAGATGAAATGAGTAGCTTTGGAGCCGAGTAGTTGATTCAACATCAACTTGCTGGAGCTTTGCTTGCATTTTTGTGATTATCTTGGATTCTTCCTTTTGTGTTGCCATCTAAATTGACCAAATGTTTACACATACAGTGGTGCCCCGTTGTGTCACAGAGCCTGGCCAGTTATTAAACCTCTCGCAAACCTGAAAACTTGGTAAGATTGTCCGGTCGTAGCAATAACCAATGCTAAGCATGTTGGAAATTCTTTCTCTTAATTTTGAGACGCGTAAATGTGTGTGGCTACGTCATGTGACCACGTGAATTTTGACGGCAGCGACAACTCAATTGATTTATAAGCAACCTGGAAAGCCAGTTACCAACTTTTAAACGATTTAACTTCTGTACTTTTGTGTCTGTCTTTGAGAATGATATCTGGCACATTGAAGCCCGTTACATTGCGGCGATCATGCCAAGCCTGCGCCAGGGGTAAGCGGCGATGCGACCAGCGATGGCCTCGGTGTACTCGCTGTGAAACGAGAGGTGTAAACTGCGAATACGCGAATGAACCTTTTGCAGTTTCAAATGGCATCCAGAAAGCGCCAAGAAAGCGTGCAAGCCCAAATAATGGCACGACAGGGACCCAATCCTCGATACGCCTCCCCTTGCGGCTGGAGATCGCCAAGGAGTATGACGGAGCAGCCATCCGATTTCTAGTGAATGGACTGCGCGCATTCACGAACACATTTGCCGAAACTTGCAAGACAACGTTCGTGCACCCAGATCTCTACGCATCGGGCCTTCCGGCGTCAATTCGGGAAATGCAGCTTCTTTGCCAATTACATGCTCAGGCCGATCACCAAAGACGCACTGGCGAACTTTTCCCACTTCTTCAAAAGCGGTCTGCTGAATTGCATCGTCGCTTTAAGCAATCATTATCATTCGACGAGCTCTTGGGCTGTTCGCAAGCTCTCCTTCTAGCGCAATGCATCCTCGCCCTGGACGGAGGTGGCGACCCAGACAAGTACTCAGAAAATATAAGCGTCATGCTTGACGGAATTGCAATACGATTATGGGAGCAGGCTCCCGTTCAACTTCCGCCGACACTCAGTCGGCGACATGCATGGCTCATGGCTGAGAGTGTTCGGCGCACCATCATTGTGAGCTTGATGTTAAAGAGCGCATATTCACTTAATACGAGGAACTATTCAGTTCGAACGCCTTTTGTCGATGCTTTGCCTTTTGATGTGCGGACGAACTTGTGGGACGACGACTCGGATGCTACGTGGGCGGTTGAAGCGCCTGAGTCTCCCGATTCTATGATTTCTTTGCATGGATATTCAGATGCTTTGGAAAGTGGGCATTTTCGCAACGTTCCTCCCTTTGGCGCGTTAATTTTGGCTGCATGCAAAGGAAGAGAGGTTTCGTCAATACCGTTCCCTCCGCCAGTTCCGTATTATGAGAGATAGTCCGAACAAACGTGAATTGGGACTCTCATATTTCAGTTAAATACAATAGAACACCTTCATTTTATGTTTTAATATGGCATGGCGATTTTACCGCAAAAACTGCTTCAGCAGTCCAGACAGCATCTCCGTCATCTGCTGGTACAACTCCTGTCTCTTAATCTCAAAACCCTCGAAAATATCCTTCGCCGATCCGACAGGGATCTGATCCTCCCCATTAGACAAGCGAGTCCACACCTCATCCACAAATTCTTGCAACGGCATCCCAATCAAATGCCCATCCTTCAAATCAGGCTGATGCTTCGCATCGTGCAGCTCCGTCTGCACAGCAGGGGGGAAGATCTCCAAAACCTTGACATTGCCAGGCCCGTCATGGAGCTGCGTACGAAGAGCAAGGATAAAATGGTGGAGAGCGGCCTTGGAAGCGCCATAGTTCGGACAGCGCATCATAGGAACGAGAGCCATCTGAGAAGTGGTGAATGCGAGAGCAGTTTGTGTCTGCTGCTTCTGGAGATGAGGGATAAAAGCCTTGGAGAGGCGGACGGCGGATGTATAGTTGGTGATTAACTCCTGGTCAAAGATGTCTAAGTCAACTGTCTCTGGTTGGGAGAAGTCAAATGGGCGCTGAATGCCTGAGTTGACGAAAATACAGTCCAGGTCGGGATTTTCAGCAATGACTTCCGATGCAAACTGAGGGATCTTGTGATTTGTTAGTTTGTAAAGTGGTGTTGGTAGTAGGGATTACTTACCTGGTCAAGCTTCATGATGTCGAAAACCTTGGACTTGACTTTATCAGCACCGTGCTGCTTAATGAAGGTATCCAGGTTCTCCTTTCTCCGACCAGAGATGATAATTTGGGTTCCATTCTCGACAAGTTTGGTGGCCAGTGCCTTGCCGATGCCGGAGGTGGCACCAATGACCAAGACCTTCTTGTAACTAAATGGCATTTTGAAAGATTGCTTGGGTTGCAAAATTGAAAGAATTGATTGAGATGCCTTTCAAAACAATGCCAGGCAACAGGTTTTTATACTGCAGTTTCCTCGCTTTTGCAGTGGTTTATCAGCAATGCTAGTTCGGTGACTTAATCCTCGGGAAAGGCGGAGACTAAGCCGAATCTAAGGAAAGTGGAGTTATACGCCAGGGAGTTGATTGGTTGGTCATGCCATTGCGAGTTCTCAAGGTGACGCCACAACATGTGGAGGTTAAACTCGATATGGACAGGGTCCATTGATGGACCTATGGGTCAAAGAGTCTTCAAGGGATTAAATTGTCCATTGATAATGCTCATTTGACTGGTCAATCTATTGTGAGAGAATTGTGGCCAGTTTGCTAATTGCCACTATATATCCGTGTCCGATCAACGCGAGCTTGAACAGCACTTGAACGTGAAAATTCGTCGCATTTTCTTCACGATAAAAAGTTGGTCATTCTGATGTGGTGATTATTGCATTCACTGTCGTCAAGATTCCTCAAGATGTAGCTCTGTAAAACCCCGTGACTCCCTTATGGGGTATCCTCAATATTGTAGACCAACTTTTCACCGCTAACCTTTCCACTCTTCAACATCTCCAACCCCTCCAAAACACCCTTCAGGCCCTCCTTGCCAACCGTTGGAGGATGAACCTTGACCTTACCTTGTGCCAGCAAAGTCTCCGCGATGGGAAAGAACATCTCTGCATAAGCCTTGTCCTCCGGCCTACCAGGGATAAGCGTGTCGCCGTATTTGAAATCCTCCCCACTGATCGTGTAAGCCAGAGTCATGTGAGTCTTTACATTCTCACGCTCATTCTTCACAATAAGCAGAGCGCCGTAATCACCTCCCGAGGAAGATATGGCCTCATCACAGAACTTGATACTGTCCTCGAGCGCAATACAGTCCAAGACCAGCTTCAAGTTATCATTGGTGTATTTCTTAATCTCAGTAGCAGCCTTGGGATCCCTATAATCGAAGACTGCGTCCGCGCCAAGAGTACGGACGAGATCGAAGTTGCGTGGGGAACAAGTGGTGAGTACAGTATACCCAGATAGCTTAGCGAACTGGATAGCCAGGGTTCCGGTAGCGGTGGAACCACCATAGATCAAGACAGGAATAGCCTCCTTAATAGGCTCGGTAGGAAGAGCAAGTTTCAAACTTTGGTAAAGAGCCTGGGCGACAGTGGCGATACCAATACCGAGAGTAGCACCTTCTTGGAAGTTCAGATTATCCGGTAGCCTCATCACTGTGTCTCCCTTAACGGCGATGTACTCCGCAAATGCACCGTCTTCGGGCTGCGTGGTGTTGCAGCCGTGGGAGAATCCGCACACGCGGTCGCCTTTCTTCCATTGCTTCTTCACGTTTTTACCAACGGCTTCCACTATACCGGCGAAGTCGCATCCCACTGTGACGCCAGTAGGAGGAGATTTGGCAATTGATTTCCAGTCTGTAGGGTTTAATCCCACGGCAACGGTCTTCACGAGAAGGCAGTTATCCCGAAGAGCAGGGATAGAGCGGTTAGTGACCAACTCGGCCTTCTCGGGGCCGGTAATGACAATCGCTTTTTGCGTAGACATGATGCTTCGAATTTACAGAAAGCACTAATGCACTAATACTCTCTAAGGGAAAAAGTAGAGGATATAATTTGCAATGAATGAAATCATGGTAGCTTTCTTTATAGTTACTAGGACCAGATGACAAATCGAACTTGGTGACATGTGCGGGGTAGAAGATGAATTACCAAGCATCTGGCTAAACAAGTAACTAGTGGACGCCAGAAATTCTACTTTCACATTCCATCCTATTGCAACCTAGGGACAAGAATCTTGAGATACCAGGGAGGAATGCCGTCAATATAGTCCACACGCATCACGGGCCGTTTGCCGGGCCGTTACGGAACGTTATGATTCGGCTTCCGGAGCGCATCTGCCACCGGACTAGGCCAAACGATAGCAGCACAGATAATCTCAGAGATCACCTCTCCGTTTGCAATCGAACGGTCTTTTTATCCGGTGCCATCGTCTTTGACTCGAACGAAGCGATTATTTTGGAAGAGTGGCCGATCGCTTTCTCTTCGACCAGCAGGGGGCACAAAAAAAGTTGAAGCGAGATGAATTTAATCCTGTAAAATATACGACTCGGACTGTTTTTCAGCTTGCCAATCGAAAGGCCTAAGGCCGTGTGGAAAAGCAAGGAGCTGACGTTAGACACTCCCGTAGACCGCGACATCTGAAGAGGTAAGCCTCCTAAGCTCGATAAAGATGAATAATCGCTGCATGTACGAGTCAGTGTACCATATTCAATTAGGAGAATACCCGCATTTTGGAATGATGTGTTCCATGTTATTGGTCTCTTCCTCTAGTATGGGGTCGGAACTGGTGTTCAGATGTATAGATGACCTCCCGCCAAACTTTACCCCTCGATTTGAATGTCAGTCTAACAGGATCCCCTTGCTTTAGAGAAAAATTTATATTCCTTAAAATAGCCATATTTCATTCTCTGAAACCCATTCATTTCACCTATCATATTCTATCCCTATTCAACCATCAGTTTCTTATCGCCCCCAAACCTGGGCATCCTGTGCTTACCCGTCACCAACAATCCTCCGCCACGCATCTCAATCCTTTCCTCCTCACCAACTCTTCTCACTGGCGTCCACACCTGAACCAAAATGAAGGTTCTCTGTCTGCACGGAAAAGGCACCAGTGGCGCCATTTTCAAATCTCAAACCTGTAACGCTCCTCTCAAATCAAATCCCTGCAAGAGCAGAAAAAGATCGGCAAGCTAACCCCGCCCCCACAGCCTCATTCCGCGCCCAACTTGCCCAAAAAAACATCCAATTCGACTTCATAGATGGACCTTTTAAATCAGAGCCAGCTGCAGGGGTAGATCTCTTCTACCCACCCCCTTACTATGGATTTTGGGAGCGGGGCTCCGCGGATGACATCCGGTCAACCTGCGACTGGCTCCGTGAATACATTAGCAAGCACGGACCCTACGACGCGGTAATGGGGTTTTCGCAGGGAACCATCCTTGCCTCCGCATACCTACTTTTCCACGAAGAGGAGACGCCCCATCTCCCGGCGCCGTTTAAGGTTGCTATTTTTCACTGTGGGGGTGTTTCTTTCCAGGTGTTGCAGGAACTTGGGTTTAATATTACGCCTGCCATGCAGGCTCGGGATCTCGCGTCGCGGAATGCGCTTGCTAGCTCTGCTAGTGCCGAGGCGATCTTGAGGATGGGGACGAGTCGGTGGCAGGGGGATAATTCTGGTGGAGGCTTAACTGAGCAGGCTATAAGGGATGAGATTAAGGGGCCGGTTCAGATTTCCATTCCGACTGTTCACGTTTACGGCACGAAAGATCCGAGGTATGCGGCTGGACTGCAGTTATCTGGAGTTTGCGATCCGGCGAAGCGTCGGTGCTACAACCATGGTGGGGGCCATGAGATTCCGCGTCAGTCAGCTGTTACTAGTGCGCTCGTGGAGCTCTTTGAGTGGGCTATGGATGCAGTCGATGAAGCGTGCTAGAGGTGGACCTTTGCTTTGATTTTTGAAGATTTGTCTCCGGCCGTATTCTTGACCCATCATAGATTTTGAAGCTTGAGATGTTATATAGAGCGAAGGAATTGGAGAGCGAACATACGCAGCAATTTGTCTGCTCTGCAAGTAAGCACATTGCATCCTTATGCCTGCATGATGTCGTAAATCACACATCCCCTTTCGGGCTCCACCCCCAGTCTAGCATACTAGCTATTAAATGCCAATCGATCCAGACACTGAAGATATGTGACCAGAAACCATGATTTACCGATCCTCTTCATCCTGAAACTCCACCCAGGTCTTCATCTTAGCCCTCACATGTTCCCCATAAACCACAAATCCCTCATCCCCATCAACGGACCTAACCAAACAGTTCTCTCCGGGCTCAAAGAAGAACGGCACACTGACTCTGCCCAGCGACTGACCCTGCCCATTCAACTGTCCAATAGCAGAAGCCGAGGCACTCAGCCCGGGAGCCCGAACACGATGCATAGTAGCAACAAACCGACCGCCCGAAACCTTAGCCATCAAATCCCCAATATTGACTACAAGAGATCCAGGTATATAAGGTGCCGAAACCCACTCACCCTGTGCATTGCGCACCTCTAACCCGCCAGATGAATCTTGGTGCAGAAGGGTTAAGATGCCGCTGTCGGTGTGTGGTGTACAGCTTAGTTTTACCTCCGGTCCAGAAGGTCCAGATCCCGAGGCAGTTGATGCATTGGCAGGGTAGTGAAGAAGTCGTAGGGTGCTCAGGGAATCATCCAAGTATGGAGCAAAGTAATCTGATGGTTTATCGAGTGATATCGCCAAGAGGGATAATAGTTTAGACGCCAGGGCTTGTAGCTCGGTGTACAGAGTCTCCAGGGCAGATCGCATTGGGAAGGTTGTTGCATCGGGCCAGACGTTCGTTTCGGCTAAATTGAATTTGGAAGAAGTGGTGGGCTGCGTATGGATGGGTTGCGATGGACCGATTTCGAAGCCTTCTTTTAGATTGTCGTTTGCCAGCTCTGGTTGCGTGGGGAAATACCTTCAATCCATTTTCTTGTTAGCTTGATTCCAGTACTTGAAGAAATGCATGTGTATTAACCCTCTATAAGTGTTCTTGTGGCCTCTTCTAAAGGATCGTTTAGCGAGTTTCATCTTCTCTTCCTCGGGAAGGGCAAAGAACGCTCGCGACATATTTAGTACTTGTTCATGGTTGTAGCTCAAGGGCGCATTGGTCAAATATGCAAATCCTGTGGTGGCGAAGACATCGTGAAGACGCTTGCTGAGTGTGGCTAGCTCCTGTTCGGATGCCTCAGAAGCAAGGTGCCCGACATCGACGACGGGAACGGAGGAGAAGCTGGTGGTCATGATTCTGTTCTTGTGTGAGGGAGGCTTTTGGATTTGACTTTAACACTACGTCCAATGCACCTTTTATACCCTTGTTTAGTGCACACATATCTACACAAATTCACGTCATTTGCGGTGGGTGGTCGTGTGTTAGTTAAGGTGATCATTTAAATGGGGATCAGCGTCTGTATCACTTCATCATCAAATTGAATCGGGGAAATTATGCCAGGTTCCACAGTTATGACACGCGGAAATTGCAGAGCAAATGAAAATAGATCGCCTGTTTCCATGACCATCCATCTTAGCGGAGTGTGCCGCTGCTGGATCCACCGCGGGGAAACGCACTTGGTTATTCGAAGCCAAAGACCTCAATCATCGTGGGGGTCAAATTGCCCTAAGGGTCTGTGCGTTTCTAGTAGTGGATAGGTATACGTAGCACATTTAGGAGCCAAGGTGCGTAATGAGGAGTTTTGTCTCCACAATACACCTCCCGGGGGTTTCCTAGTAGCTACAAAGCCCAATTTGAAGTGTAAAGGTTCATATTTATAAAGTATCTCAAGTCAGAAGCGTAAAGCGTCTAAACTATTTACCAACTAAACGCCCGACAGGAACATATTATATCACCAAGAGAATGATTCCTCAAAGAGATCGACCGTCTTCTCGCCTTGTACACGGCGAACAGCCTCACGAACACTATCACCGAGGCCACCAGGGCCACAAACGCTAACCGCCAACGCACCGACCTGCTCCGCTTTCTCATTCTCCAGTAGTGTGTTGAAGCACGGCTTGCCGTACTCCACACTTACTGGGACATTAGCAGGAGCAGCGTCTGTCCAAGGTGTCTCCGGTACAGGAATGTACTCTTCAACGTCTTCCTTGTGGCCCGTAACATGGACGCGAATGGAGAGCATTAGACCCGGGAATTGGAAGTAGGTTTCGCCCTTCGAATTGATTGAGGTGTTTAGCGCGTCGTGGCTTAGGACGTCGAGCATCCATGTTTGGATCCAGGATAAATGGTCTGAGGACTTTAGATTAGCGGGATTGGGAGCTTATAAGAAGAGGTCGATCTTACCTATACTTCGGATCATCCAGACTAAGTGGACTTTCCGTGTTGCGGATGTCCGGGATGTGAAGTTTGTGACTACCTCATGGAGGTACGACATTGGATGTGTGATTCCAATACCGCCAGCGATCAAGAGAAGGGTTCCATATGATTTTAATGAGTGGAGACCACCTGGTTAAGTCAGCGACATGTCAAAGACGAGATTGGATAATCAATACACACCGAATGGGCCTTCTGCTAATGCCATAGCCTGAATTCTTCCCTCGGGAGAATCCTCTGCCTTCTGAAGTAGTTTTTTCGTAAATCCATCCTGTCCTTTGATAAGGACAGACATGGTGGTAGTCTCAGAGCCACCGAGAAGCGCAGCGAGCGAATCACTTGAGCTGCGCTTCTCATTGTGATTCAAACTTGAATCGCCAGTCGATGCCCATGCAACGGTGAATGGATGTGATGTCCACAATCCCAGACACGGCATATAGAGATACATGTACTGACCTGGTCGGAATTTCCAGGCACGTGCAACTTCCACCTCGACCTTTGCGACCGAGCCTGGTAAAGCTTCGACGGTGGCAGTTGTGCGACGCTTGGCGCAGTTTCGCCAGAGGAGAACGAGAACTCGGCTGGCGCGGTCTAGGCCCCAAAGAACGAGGGTTCCAAATAGCACTCGCTGCTGAAGCAGGTTCTTAAGGTGGTACCAAAGGGCAACAAAGGACATGACAGCCAAGGCTATGTGTAGGTGCAGGAATATTTCATAGAATGAGTGTCGGAGCGGCGACAATGATTGTATAAAGATTAAGACAAAGCCCAGGATTGCCTATGAGCGAAAAGGTTAGATAATATTCAACGAGTCTGGTCCGTCAATTCCGTCATACCACAAGGCCGTAAATATAGAACGGCATTTGCCAAATTGTGTACAGAATGTAATCCGTGCCATCTAACACAGTTAGCTTCGTGTGCATGGGAGAGGATTGAGTTTTACATACGCATGTAGGCTTGATTCGCGAGAACGGCACTCATATGAATGACAGCATTCGCTGCAATAACTCTTCCAACCCATCGATGCATGAAGTTGAATGTATCAAACGAAAGGCCCAGCATCATCACCAGAGGATTATTTCGACCAGCACTGAGAACCAACCCAGGGGTATTCATCACAGCCAAGTGACCTGCAGCGTACTTCAACTGGAACATTTTCTTGGGGTACGTCTCCCACCAATCCACTGTCACAAAGACAAAGATGATGTTAAGGGAGAGGTAAATCGACAAGAGCATCACTTCCAGCCGCAGTGGAATCGATCCCATGTGAAGTCGAAGAAACCGAAATTCCCGACTATGTCGCGAGCCCCAAAGCGGCGCATACAGCAGATGCTTCTTCAAACTAGCAATGGACCCATTTGTCATGGAGAGCTGCGTCTGATCGTCACCTTGTAAGGCCATATTCTTTCGTCGACGATCTCTCACCCGGATGATAGACCGATATATAAATATCATGGCGATGAACCCTCCCACGACGAACAGAGGAACCGCAATCTCCGGGTTCATTGGCGGCTCTCCAGGGCCATTTCCTGCGAGTTCAACACCCATTTTGCCATAAAAGGAGAGCCAAGTTATAGTCTTGACGGTATATATATATCGGATATTGGGTGTCGAGTATGGATATAAATTCGTCAACCGCCTAGCAGCGATCTCCAACGACACCTCGGGCCTTCAGATGGGAGTTCAGAGAGAAGGGGAACAGCCGCGGATATAGAAGGATAGAAAGAGCACGGATCGCGTGGAAACTGGGGCAACAATGTTAATCTAATATGATTGTGTGGTATTGGGACTCTACTATGAATGCCGTCATTGACCCCTGGGGATAGAAAACGGGAGTATAACTCCTGGCAAATTGAAAACATCGTCATTCTGCTGACGCAAAAGCACGAGTGTAACCAGACGAATCGGGTCATCTAATCGGGGAGTAAAATTAAATTGTGAAAATCTTAAAGTCTAATTGGTGATCATTGCCGGTAAGTGGCTCAATCTATGGTAAAGGTTTAAAGCCTAGATCTTAGTTCCCGCTAAACCCTCCTGTCAGGGGGCGCACGGCCTGCGTAATTTCCGCCGTTTATGAAATGACATGGACATTTGCGGATTGACGAATTTAATTATTTCATTTAATAATGGAAAATAAAAGCCGGTCTAGACGCTGATCCGCATTGTTCAAGGTGAAGCCCTGAAAACGGAAATGGAATGTGGATGTCGACGCGGCTCTCCCGTCTGCGACCCTTGTTCCCTGCACTAGATCAATTCCAATTATAGCCCTGGAATAAAAACTTAGCATTCAATGGTTCAATCTAAATCTTGAATTTAAATGCTTACTATGATTCATTATTGGCTCTTCATAGAGGGGCCACATCGACTTGCACGTCATATCAACCCGAGAATCGGATAAGCTCGGGAAAGACAAGAGCATGGAACCCAGTATGATCATCTGGGACGCAACTGCAACGCTATACTATAACAATGGGTCAGTTCGATCATTGTGGAGATAGGGTAGTAGAGGATCTACGAGCGCCTATTGGTCCTCTGCTACGTAATCGTCTGAATACCCACCAGATTGGAAAGAACCCCCGCCTTTGAACTATACAACGTCGGGGTCTGATCATGGCTAGCGATGATGCAGTTTGGATAATCGTCAGTCCAAATCACACTAGTAGGGATACTTAAGCGCTAAACTGGTAAATTCTGTGTTCTAGACTTCGTCGACCGTCCCCTGTTGTATTTTCTCTTATTGGTTCCTGTGAACAGACCACGAGTGTACAGCTCTACCAAGGCTCAATGAGAAGGGGCAATGACGCAGTACTGAGTCCTTGTTGTCAAAAGTCGTCATGGCAGGTACAGGTTTATTACAATGAATCACAGTGGCCGTCGTCATTGCATACACCGTAATTGCCTTGGAAATGCTCCATGCGATCAATACTAGCATGTTCCCCTAAACCTGATTGATTTTACTCTTATCCAGAATCGGCCATGACCTGTATAACAGTAACAATCCAAACACTGCCTCAGGCAAACATGCATTCCTTATCTTTCAGGCCCTTGGAGAGTAGAATGTGGCGCACGCGTCTAAGGTTGCTGATTGAATGGGCCGAAGTGTTGCATGAGAAAGACGCAAAAGAGGAGACAGCAACGTGGAAAGGTTCAACGTGGAAACCAGGACAGGGGTATACTTGGCCTTCTAGGCGAATTAAAGACCTGGCCACTTCTAGATCCAGAGTCTGGCCATTTTGGTAGTACGAATCCAGAAGTCTGGGGATTATGTGGCGCGGCTATTCAAGTCACATGACCATCTGAGGGTGTACAGTACCGTAGGAGTGTGGCTTTTCGTACCTCTTTTCTCTCTCCTCTTACCTTCCATCCACAGTTCCAAGGTTCTGGGCGAATGCGGCTGTTCATCTGGCTTCTAATGGTGGGCTGGTCTAGACGCCGACGGGTTCGATGTTCAAATCTATGCGTTGGCGCTGTTTATGAGGTTCTAATATATAGAAATGTATGAGTTGAGATCGAAGTGAAAAGAAGAAATTGCCGAGATCAATGATTGAATCCTATTCCTACATAAACGAAACGCCACGATGCGCCAGGTCCTTATTCCCATTCTAATTGTTTTCCCTCCAAGGCCGGCCGCCGATCGTGACTACCTAATGATGATATAAACATAATCCCAAACGCCTTCATTATTACCTGGTACCCCATAATAATTTATAGTCGTGCTTGGTATCAAGCTGAGACCTCCTGGACTTTCTCAGGAATTTTAGGAGTAGATTGCACATCCTCTTCGAGACTGAGACTTCCATAGCCGGTGTCATTGCTCGCTGAGCGTTCCCGACGTAGCGGCTTTCCCATGCAGGGCTCAACCAAGTCTTGGTCCGCATCACTCTGTAATGACTGGTCAGAGCCACCTCGGCGACGGCGGAACTTTCGCTTTCGGGACGGGATGGGCTCGGGTGGAGTTTGTAGATAGTCATCCACCTTTACGCCGGCATTTTCGCAAACGGTTGTGCAGGAATTGACAATGACGTCCACAAGACTAGATGAGAAGCCGTAGAAAGCTGGGTTGTATGCGTTGCGGGACCAGTAGATGAGCTCCGCGGCTACCCGACCGACGTTGGGGATGTCACGCGGGCAGACAGCGAGTTTGCGAGAGATTCTAGGCTTGTCGTCGGCTTCATCGTCTGCAGAGGATCCGGCCTCGGATACAGGCGAAGAAGGGGAAGAAGAGTCAGAAGAGACAATATAGTCGACATCAGATGCCAATAGGTGCAGCAAGTGGTACACTGCGGAGAAACCAAGCAAGCTCAGCTCGACGGGGTCGATTGGCAGCTGATTGAACATGTTGATTGCCTTTTGAATGGTGAACGACTCGGGAAGAGAAGTGTCACCAGCGGATCGTGCGGTGATAATAGCGGCGATCATAGCGCAGCGAACAGCAATGGAAATCTCGTCCCGAACAGATATAGGGAGTGAAGAGTCAAGAAAGTTGGCAGCTTGGCTCCATTCGCCCTTGCGTTTATCTTTGGGAAGGGTAGCTAGAACGGCACCCACATTCTTGATACGGTCTTGATCGAAGAAGACGGCCTTCATCACAAGGGCCCGGGTATATGCAGCCGAAAGCCGGGGAGCAACCTCAAGAGCCATGCGGATCTTCTCCTTAAAGTGATCACGGCTTATTTTGGACACGGGTCCTCCCTCGCTGGCTTCCATGTACTTGAGAAGGGCAGTCTGGAGAAGGTGACTGGACCACCAAGCCGCAAGAGCATCCACAGAGCATTGGATGGCAGGGTCCTCCTCGACAACGTCAAGAAGAACTTCGTCATCTCCAGTGCCCTCCTGTGTTGGTCGATTCCATGTCAGGTTCACGGCGCGCTGAATGATAGCATCGATCATGACATCCTCACACTCAAGCTTAAGAAGCTCGGCAAGGTGACTTGGGACCTGATCTGGATGGCCCTCGGGGAGTGCGCTGTTAATCTCTCTCGCAACACCCCACTGGTAGTTCGCAAGAGCACGAGCAATGTCATTAGAGACATGGAAGGTCCAGGAACCAGGCTCTCCAACTCTCCACATTAGAATGCGCACATGCAGCGCCTTCAGCATCATCCGCATAGGGCTGCTAGGAAGTGTGCCAGCCGCAAAGATTGTGAGAACCAGGCGACTCTTGGTAATCTCAGCATCCCCTCCAGTGAGCTGGGCATCAATGGCAATATCCCATGTCTTCACTCGGCCTCTTTCATCTTCCTCGGTAATACCCGTAACCCAAGAGTAGATTTTCCATCCCATCAAGCATCGAAGAACATATTCAAAGCAGCGCGACGTCACCACGTACCATTCGCGGAAGAATCGGTGACGTGGCACACCGACTCGTTGCATGCTGGTAAGCCAAGCCTGTCGCCTAAAGTCGCTGGAGGTGGGGACGCCATTCTGGGTCTCGGCGACCTGCTTGGGCGAGGCACGCTGTGTGGCTGGTTGAGCGTTGAAAAGGTAAACGAAAACAATGAACGCACTTCCGACAACCAGAGTCGCCAAAAGAAGGAAATGTGAAATAGCTCGTGCATGCCAGGAATGCCAGAAGTTTCTGAGGTAGTACTCCGACTGAGCTAGACTAGGAGACTGCAATCGACGGAGTAGATTCAAAGGAAGAGCAAACAAGCCTTTCGCCTCAGTCTCGCTTTCATCTGAACCAAAGCCTTCGAGCACCATTAGCCCAGCTAGAGCACCCAGCATATACTTGTTGGGCAGCTTGGACCGTCTCCGGGACCCATTTTCGCGGCCATAGTCAGAGCCGCCAGTAGCCCGTGGAGAAGACTTCATATATGACTCTGCAAAGATCCCCTTTTTACCCTCTTCACGCATCCGTTTGAATGCATCCGGAACCTTAATAAGACCCTCCGGAGGATGCGATGCGGACGAGCTAGGGGAGCTACCATCGAGCTCCTCGGGCTGGGAGAACACACTTGGCGATGTCCCCGCGTTTGAATCGCTGGAAGCAGTGTAGTTGCTAGGTGAAGACACGGAGGCGGACGAGGTGACAGCTTGGTCGGCTGCTTTATCGACCTGACGAAGACGGTTCTTGAGAGCGGTATTCTCGTCCTCCAATCTCTTGTTGCGAATCTCCAAGTGCTTGATGTATTCCGTTGCCTTTGACAAGATGGAAGCCTTGTTCAGCTTGCTTGCAGATTGAGCACCCTCCCCATCCTCATCATCCTCGTTGGATTCACCGTTGGCGTTCTTCGTTGTTCGTAAACTCGGTACACTGTCGCGTAATTCGGCAATTTTCTCATTCAGATTGGCCCGGTATCGTTTTTCAATGACGTTGTGTGCCCGCTTCTTCGCCGGCATCTTTTTACCCGGCTGAACGGGACCAGTCACAGTGGTAGCATCATCGTCGCTACCCGTCTTTCGCTTTCGGCTAACCCCCACACTAGAAATGGGAGAGACTAGGCCTTGGTAGCTTGACACTATTGAGCCCCTCTGGTGCGTATTGTCGGACGGAATTTCCATCAACCCCAGCGGAAGTTGCGGAGAGAAGTCTGTAGGTTGTAGCTGATTGGGAGATGAGCTCATACTGGTGTGCGGGGAGACGAATGGGAGATCCATGGGGCGGTCGACAAGCTTCTGGTCACTCTCGGTGAACATCGGTTCATCCCACCGCATCCATTGCGTCCAGTCTTGGTTGTGGTTCTCGCTGGGTTGTTGCTGGAATCGAGAATCTCCCCCGCCGGACTGTCGACGAGAAGAGAACAGCTGAAAGTCATTTTCCATACCGGGGGCAGACATTTTGCCTAGACATCCGCGGTGAGGATCCTTGGCCCACTATTGGAACTTCAAGTCGTATGTACACCCAACCAGGTGTTTGGCACTGCGTTCAGTCTTAGCTTTGAACACATGGTGGACAGCTTAGCAATTGACACGATGACCCCCTACGAGGTGCCTAGGCCAGCCTAGCCTTGACTATCGATGGCCAGACTTAAATGACGATAAGAACACCATGTGCACTTACTGGACCTGGAGATCTGAGTAGATTCAATTCGTATCAGTGACTGGCGAGGTCGAGCTGCATGCAAAGAAAGATGCAAGAAAACTGGGAGAGGGGAAAGATGTCAGAGTCATGGGCGCATTTGGGGCCAGCTAGGCAGAGATACCCACTCGGGTCAGTAGCGTCTGCGGACCCTACTAAGAATGGGGGGGTGGGTTCTCAAATCAATTGGTCTTCCCCTGCTAAGAAGATCATCGCCGAATGGTGTGGACAGTGGACCAGGGTGCACATGCAGGTCGCGCTACTCCGTACGCGTACACAAAATCGGACAATTTGGAAAGGGTTGAATTAATGTGGTTGTTGCTAGGATGAGAACGCGAATAGCAATCTGTTGTTGCAGGCATAAAGGAGACATGAGTTTAGACATTTTTAGTCGTATGATCGCGGCTGGCCGCACTTCCGGCTCACCGGCTACCACGGATATTGGTAATATTATTGTTTGGTACAGGGAGTTGGGTAGGTTTGGCGGGAGCCTAGCCGTAAGTGACCGTACGGTAGTGAAATCTATTATCATTATCATTGGTGGTCCTGAATTCCCCCACCGCCTGATGACTCAGCCATCCCATGTGATTCTTTTTTTAAACTCCTTAACATACTAGCACTTCTCACGACGTCAAACCCCTTGAATTTTCGTTTCAATTTTGCGTTTTCTGGATATTGACTTGAACAGAATTTTCATCCTAAATTCTGCTCATACCCTGGATCAGCAGCCTTGGCACCCCACTTAAGTGGCGCACGGCAGAGAATGAATGCGCGGTCTGATCTTATCTGATCGTGTAGCGTCTCCACTCTGACCGCACCGGCAACCCGCGGAGTTTGCGCGACGGCGGCAAGCGCGAATAGAAACATGCAACCAGATCCTCAGAAGGCCCAGTGGGTCAAACGTCCGGTGTCGGCGGGTCTTACTTTTGGGAAACAAATGCCCAAAATACCCCTCTCCCAAGCAGGCTAGCATTCGAGGAGTCTCTAGGCGAAACTCGGACAGTTTGCTGGCAACCTGCGTCATTGACCTATACTAGTGCCCGCCACTGGATCGGTGTGCGCTTGGTGGATATTGACTGGAAAACTATGCCCGTTGTCTGGATCACTAGTAATACTATCCTTGGGCACTAAACTTCGCATATATTTGACCGGTGTTGGCATTGCAAGATCTTTGCCAGGTGGGAACGGTTCACGAACTCGTGCGGACCGTGTCCAACCTCTTTTACTGACCTGTCGAGTACTTACGAGATAAGATAAACATGTGGGGTTTGCCAAATTTATTAAGGACCTTGCGGAGAATCATGGAAATACCTACTCTACCTATTTGCATCACCTGAGTGATCCTTGTAAATGAACTTCATTAGTCATGCCCAAGCCTGTTCCGTTCAACAATTTCTCGAAATCAATCAATTCATGTTACTCCCTTCTCCATTTGATGATAGTATATCTTATTCAATGCTGCGAAAGTCAGTCCAGATGCCTGAGAGATACGGCCAGTTGATTTTCGTCAATTCACTCACAGTGATGTCTTCCCACTTCTCCCAACCACGCCCTTTAACCTGTGCGAGCTCATCCATTGTGTACTGCTTGCCGGTCGTGAAATAACCCGCATTGATCTTGGCATCAATCTCTACCCGAGAATCATCAGGGATCATATCCTCAGGTATGGGAACTCGTTCAAGAATCTTGATGCCGGTGTCCACGATAGCATCATGCTTCATATTAGACATGGATAGCATGCGGTCGATCTTCTTGATTCCGAGCCAATGAAGAACATCTGGCATGAGGGCTTGAAATCTCATCTAAAGCCAAAATTGTTAGCTCGCATCAACAAGAAGAGGGGATCCTCTTACGTCTCGCACGCCGGCAATGTTCTCAGTTCGGGTGAAATACTTGTCCGCAGTGTCCCCGCCACGTTTGCGCGCGTTATACACCAGATACTTGATAACTTCACCCAGTGCTCGACCCTCTTTGCGGAAATAAATCACCACGCCACTACCACCATTCTGTGCCTCGCGGATTGCTTCATGGATACCGAAGGCTAGGTAAGGTCGACAAGTGCAGATATCGGATTGGAAAACATCACTTCCATTGCACTCGTCGTGAACTCGCAGTGACAGTTTGACATTTTCATCGGAGATTCGCTCCGGTGGCCCAAATATATAGACGGTCTGACCTCCAATCGGCGGTAGGAATACCTTGAGGTCAGGGCGTGTGATGAGCTCTGGGTAGCTGCCGCCGGTATGCTCGAACAGATGGCGACGAAGTGTGCCCTCGTCAACGCCGAATCTCTCAGCCACACCAGGCAAATACCACACAGGCTCAACTGCTACCTTGGTGACACGTACCTCACCTGAAGAGTCAACAACAATATTGCCATCCACCTCCAACTGACCATCGCGCACCGCATCAGCAATCTCCGCCAGTTTCATATTAGCCCTTGTGACAGCCATCGTGGGTCGGATATCCCATCCAGCCTGCAGTTCCTCCTTATACTGGTTCACAATGTCATGACCATACGGATCCATCGACACAATCTTCGTCTTATCCGCCCAAGCAGCCTGCCACGGGAAATCGAAAACAGGCTGACTATTCCGCAAATCCGGCTTGAAGTCAGCATCTAAATCACCTGCTGCAATGGCGAGTGCGTTATAAATGCTGTAGCTGCCTCCGTGGGCACCGATGGCGTTGCGACGTTTCACTAGATTTCCACTGCGAGATACCACGACCGGGCCACGTGCTTTAGCGTCCGAGGCTCCCCATTCCAACGGTACAGGGTCGATTCCACTTTGGCCGGGGTAAGTTGTCAGCTAGGCAGGTAGTTAGCATCTTCACCGCTAGATGTCTAGAGTAGCTCCTTCAGACATGTCCCTACGATGATATGTTTGCTGATCCGCGACTTGGGTGAAGTCGGGGATTGAGGAGTTGGTTCTGGCATATTGAGAGCAGACTCCGGGTCTCCCATCTTGAATGAGAGAAGATGTGGAAGGGAGGGATCTGGTGCAGCGAGCGAAACGGTTTGTTTGCAATCGGGCAGCACAGGGACCATGTGACTTCCCCCGCACTGTTATCGGCTTATCTATGCGTCATTATTTGGGGACAATTCTTTGTTCGCATTGATATTTCTTGAATTATTCCACTTTAACCTTTACATGAATACATTTTCATGGACAGAAAGAATATCGGGCCCACTGTTATGCTACTCAAGCCCGGGATCACCGATCGACCCGTCCCCCCACTTGGTCTCGGGAGTCTCGGCGTTCAGCCCGAGATAGGCATCCACCACCACGAATGTTCGCTTTGGGGTTACGTGCCAACCTGCAAGAGCAGGTCTAGTGGTCATACAGCATAAGAGCGGGTGTAGTATTATGTATAGGAATTTGGAATGATCAAATCAAGTGCCAACTTATATTAGCTTCAGAAAACAATTACTGAAAATTTACCACAGTTATGGATTCTTCCATGGATGATATCATACTCCTCAGGGCTAACAACCTCCCTCTTTCCGCTATTTGAGCGTATACACTTGAGGTCTTTCAAGGGCGAGGTCTAGTTATAGGAGCAGATCCATGAAATTCGTCCAACCTATTCTATACCTGCTCGACGATTACCAATGTTCCAAGGTTCAAACATGGAAATCTTGGAATGAAAGTGTAACAAAGATGCGGTGAAGCGAGTGCACCTAGTGGGCTCTGCCTACAGGACCTTAATTTGTGAACCATCGGCAGGGGGCTTCCAAAGAGAGTGAAGGTTGGAAACGCCCGCCTGAGCAGGCGGAAAATGTGTTAATTGGAATGGGCATGTGCAGAGGTAGGCATGCTCCAGCAATCTTGGAATGAGATCTTCATGTACAAGCTTGGTTGGACCCGCTGTTATCTTGCAATAGAATTTGATAATCTTGCTATCATTCGTAAATTGGTATCTTATTTTACTTGAACATGCCAAGCCCTGTTGGAAGATTTCATATCCTCACAGATCGTTACATTTCATGAGTCGACTATTGTCCGGTGGCAAAGTTGGCCTGGGCACGCGAGTTTTTGATCGTCTTTTTGATCATATCCTCAACCTCGTCCCAGTCACTGGTGTCGATGCGATCAATGGTACAGCCGAAGTGCTCTTGAATCATACGGAGCATCTCCCACTCATCCCGGTTTGCGACAAACGAGATAGCGACACCGATACGGCCAAACCGACCGGTCCGGCCGATACGGTGAAGGTAGGTCTGGTAATCAGGCTCAGTGGTACGCGAGCCAGCCTGGTAGGACTCAGGGATATCATAGTTAACCACCAGGGAAACAGTCGAGACGTCAATTCCACGAGCAAGGACGTTGGTAGTGATGAGAACCTTGGCTTCTCCACTGCGGAAGGAGTCAATAACAGCGTCACGCTGAGAGCCTTCGATTCCACCGGTGAGAGATGCCACAGTGTGTCCCTCAGCAACCATGCGCTTCTCAATCTCCTCGGCCGATTTGCGAGTCTAAACTTATCGTTAGCATAGACGACGGTGAAACTATTAGCTTCTACTTACGCGGACGAAAATAATGGATGAGCCCACGGTCAGCAGACCATAAAGCTGCACAAGGTTGGTGTACTTCTCCTCCTCGTTGTTGCAGTCCATGTAGAGCTGCTTGATGCCGTCAACAGTCAATTCCTCGTGCTTCAAAGTAATCTCGTTGGCCTCTGGGGCAAACTTGGTCGCGTAGCGGTAGACATGGGCGGGGAATGTCGCAGAGAAGAGAACAACTTGAATGGTCTTGGGAAGCATCCTACAGGTCTTGTAAGCAAAGTAAAATGGAACCGAGGCAATGGGCAACCTACGCCTTGACACGAATACACTGATCACCCATACCCTGCAGGTCCAGCATGTTGTCGGCCTCATCCAACACCAGGACTCTGAGTTGAGTAGGGTTCAATCGACGCCTCTTGATCATGTCTTGCACGGTACCTGGGGTACCAACCACGACGGAGCAATCCATCTGGGAAGGGCGAGCGGCAGCGTCGGTAGGCACAGCAGTACCGATGATCAACCCGTCAAGGAATTGACCCATACATTGGATTACACCAACGATCTGACGGGCTAGCTCACGGGTCGGAGCCAAGATCAGAGCCTGGGGGGTAATCTGCGACTGCTCGGTGGAGAGGTCGATGCGGCTCAAAATGTTGAGAACGAAGGCAGCAGTCTTGCCAGTACCGGACTGAGATTGACCAACTAGGTTCTTAGGCGGGTTGACCATGAGGAGAGGAAGGGCGCGCTCCTGGACTTTGGAGGGTTGGCGGAAGTTCATGGAGGAAAGGCCCTTGAGGATGCGCTCATCCCTGGGAGCGTTATTACCATAGTTATTATCACGAAACAATGTGCTGAAATACTTACAGGCCAAGATCATTGAAAGTCTTGACGGAGAACAGGGGGTTGTTTGGATCCGCCTGTAGGTCACTCAGCTTGACCTCGACCGAGTAATCGGGCTCCTGGAGGGCGGAGCCCGAAGCACCACCACCTGCACCATCCTGGCCAGCCTCAGGGGCATCTAGAAAGGTAGAGATAGCTAGTTAGTTGAATTGTTCGATATTGTAGCCGTGCTTTCATGACATGGTGACGGCGGGTGTTCGCGTGTTGTCATCCTCGTACCGGTAGGGGGAGCCTCGGGCTTGGAAATGCGGTCGGCAAGAGAGCCTCCAGTCTGGGGAGTAGTTTCGGGAGTCTCAGACATGATGCAGTTGGGGTTGCGACACGATATTCAAGGAATTGAGGGTTGGAGGGGTGTCGCGGGGTACGGAAGAATCGAAGGGAGGTGGGGCCCACAGACACTTCACTCAAGAGAAGGAAAGGAGGAACGCCCGCAGTGAATGAAGCTTGCAAATAAGCCTAACACCACTGAATTGGGGAAAGGTGGGCGAAGGAAGAGTTGCGAGCAAAACCAGAACAACGAGCTTCGAAGAAATGACGGAACTCCAGGAGCTAGGCCTAAAAAGGAAGTGTATTACCACCGTACTGCCGCCCCCAAATGCCCGATAACGATACCGTATCGTCACAGGCACCGGAGATGCTGCTCCCCGCCTTCTAAGATCATCGTCCTTGCTGCCCCATTGGCTTTCACCTTCTCTGCGCCTCGATCCTTTCTTATATTCCATACCCGTGGCCAAGGTTAACTCCCAGTCAATTTTCACCCGTACAACTGGGTCTTTTTTTCCAGCTCATGCGCGATCTCCCTTCGGTCTATAGACAGCCATGGCGGCAGCAGACGTGGCTCCCCAGTTTGGAACGGAACTAAAGGTATGAAGTCCGAAATGACAGTCGTCTTTCTTATTGCTAAAATGTTCATCTCTATAGGATTCTTTCAAACCAGTGAACGCTTGGGTATGTCCCAGATCGGTCGTCTCGTTCCCCGCAACGCAGCGCGTCATATTACCACGTTTCGGGGGCGGAGCTAATGCAACCACGTTGCACAGGTATCGAATGGCATAACATGGCTCGAAGAAATCCAACAATTCTACCGCGAACGCAGCGCCATAGAAAAAGAATATGCAGCCAGGCTCTCCGCGCTGTGCAAGAAATACCAGGATCGAAAAGCAAAGAAGATCAGCCCGTTAAGTGTCGGCGACACCCCGACTATGACCCCGGGTTCCCTCGAAAGCGCCTCACTCACAACATGGTCCGCCCAATTGACAACGGTCGAGGCTCACGCGGCGGAGCGCGACAAGTTTGGGACGGAGTTGGTTACTCATATCGCTGAACCGCTGAAGCAGGCGGCCACGCAATATGAAGAGGTTCGCAAATGCCATGCCGATTACCATGGCAAGCTTGAAAAAGAGCGAGATGCCTCATACGGTGAATTGAAAAAGGCCAAGGGCAAATATGACGGTGCTTGTCAGGAGGTCGAGTCGCGGCGCAAGAAGATGGACTCCTCATTCGACCATGGCAAGACCAAGGCGCAGAGCGCATTCCAGCAACAATTACTGGAGATGAACAACTACAAGGTGTGTTTCAGAGAGACTATCTGCAAGCTGTTGACTAACCCATTAGAACTTATACCTACTCAGCATCAATGTGACGAATAAGTTGAAGGAGAAATTCTTTCACGAATATGTCCCGGAGGTTCTTGATGTAAGTCGCATTGTTGGATGGGATGCTGTAATCGCAAAAACTCATAATCATCTAGGGACTGCAAGACCTTAACGAGACTCGGGTGATCAAGTTGAATGCTCTGTGGACTCTTGCTACACAACTAGAAAAAACAAGTCTTACTAACAGCGTGAACAATGCCGCTAGCCTCCTCACTGAGATCCCCCGCAATGACCCCAGGCTGGACTCAATGATGTTCCTCCAGCACAACGCCATTCAGACTCAAGAGCCTGCCAATATGGGCTTTGAGCCAAGCCCTGTTTGGTCTGATGATGCGTCTATCATCACTGACGATGCTGCTAAAGTCTTCCTGCGCAATCTGCTGGGCCAGAGCAAAGCGCAGGTACGTGAATTGCGCGTGGAGTCAGACCGAAAGAAGCGTGAGGTTGAGGGTTGTAAAAAGATCAGAGATAATATCCGACAAGGCAAAGACAACCGCAATGAGCTTGACATTGTACGGAACATCTTCCAGTGGCAGGAGAGCTTGCATGAAGTGGACCGCAAATGGCTGACGGCCGAGGTTGAAACGTCCACGATTATCGCAGTGGTGGGAGACTTGTCTGTGGGGGCGCAGAACCATAATTTCCGATCGCAAACATTCAAAATACCTACCAACTGTGACTACTGTGGTGATCGTATCTGGGGATTGTCTGCCAAGGGCTTTGACTGCCAGGACTGTGGCTACACATGTCATAGCAAATGCCAGATGAAGGTGCCAGCAGAGTGTCCAGGTGAACAGTCGAAGGAGGAAAAGAAGAAGCTTAAAGCCGCTAGACAAGAGCAAGCAGGTACAGGGCCTACTGTTGATCTTGAATCCTCCGCAGCCTCAACCACTGCGCCATCCCTTACTCGCCAGAATACTATGAATTCTCTCAGCTCGGGTTATGCAGCTAGTGGAGCCCGTTCGATATCCAATGTGGCCACCCAACCTACACCTGAGGACCCAACAGATGAAGCCCCTCCCCCTGTCGCCGAGACTAAGCCAAACACTGGCCGGAAACACCGAATCATGGCACCGCCTCCCATCGCATACACTACCGCGCCATCCTCAGAGCCAACCGCAACGTCCAAACCCAAGGGCAAGATGCTATACTCCTACGAAGCCACTGGTCCTGACGAAGTGACTGTACACGATGGAGATAATGTGACGATTGTTGAAGCCGATGGTAAGTTCTGCTTGGGTTAATAGATCTGGAGGAACTTTATCTAACTATCCATAGATGGATCCGGTTGGCTGCGTGTTAGCATTGGTGGTCAAGATGGCCTTGTACCAGCCTCTTATGTCGAAGCGGCACCAGCCCCATCTCCAGTCCCATCAGCTAGCTCGGGCCTGCCCGAGCGACCAGGGTCTATCTACTCAAACTCCTCCGCCTCACTGGCAGCTCCGAAGCGAGTGGGTCCGGCAGTGGCGCCACGCAGAGGTGCCAAGAAACTCCAATATGTGGAGGCGTTGTATGACTATGAGGCCCGCAGTGATATGGAGTGGAACATGACAGAGGGTGATCGATTCGTCTTGGTCAATCGCGACAGCGGAGACGGTTGGGCAGATGTGGAGCGGGGTGGAGTCACAAAGAGCGTTCCAGCGAACTACATCCAGGAGGCGTAAAAACAATGTAAATAGCCTCAGTATAGCGAAAGAGGATTTTACGGTGGATTTTCGTGCTGCGTTCTGCGTTTCCCTTTTGCGTCTTGCCATATGGCGTTCTGTGACCCTCAGCACAATCTGCATCAGCAAGGAGCGTTGAGGGCGGGTTTTCCATGTTGCATTTAGTCTATAGGCATCTATCATAACATTCAACCAGTGCCTGCATCGTCTATTGTAGTTCAATATGTTCATATTCATTCCTAGACCAAACCATCCTCCCAAATTGTCTCCGAGCTTCGGCAAAACTGCCCTTGAACTCATCATTCATAATCATCATGACATTAACTCCCTACAGGGACACTTAATTGTCACCGTGTCACCGGGGGATACCCCATATCTAAATGTTCGAACCCCGTCTCCGGCGACCACATATACCGCGACCAATCCTCCACATGAAAGACCTCCTCTAACCCCTCCGTGATATCCAAATCCATATCCTCCAGGCACCCAAGGGTACCATTAACAGTCAATTCAGGATCCAATGGGAACTCAAATGGATTAGCACTGTCAAGCGGACTAACCAGGGGACCCGGCTGCATCAGCGCATCCGACGAAGAGGGTAGAAGCGAATACATGGGGTCAAAGATGGTATTCCCCATAATAGAAGGGTCGATAACACAGGTCCCCGGCGCAGAATGGGACAGAGTCTGGCTAGGACCAGCTCTGTCGGTAGAACTACCAGTAGCAGTAGCAGCAGACAGGGTCCGACTACAAGACTCATTCCCAGAAGCCTCAGAACCAGACCAATACCCCTCTCCGTACACGGAGTCGGCAGTGGAAGTAGTACCAGTAGAAGGAATATTCATCTGGGAAGAAGAAGAAGAGTTGAGCCGCTCCCTTTCACCAACAGCCGTGGTATTCGGATTCGAATCCTCAGCCGAAGTAGAAGTCGACCCAGATCGCTCCCCCCTCCCCTCCTGCCCCTTCTTAGAATGCAAATCCCTCTTCGCACCGGACGTCGGTCTCGGTGCAATGGGCTGGAAGCCGTTCGGGTTATGGTGCCGCGGATAAAGTCTAGCGTGGGAAGCTTTCTAAAACCAAAAAGCGATCAGCGACACGCCGTCTGCATATCTTCAGCGAAGATGTGCCAATCCGGTGTTGATAAACGGAACGGCATGTGAATTTGCGGTTGTGTTTGCGTTACTTTTGGATGTTTGAGTTCTGTCTCGCGCTTCTGGCGAGCGTGGTCTGTGGGGGATTTGCAGGGTGTTGCCTGGCAAACTGAGCATGTTGCGAAGGGGCGACCTTTTCGCTTTATGCGAATCAACGGTCGATCTGAAGTAGTTAGCAAGTGAATCAATATTGCCAGTTGTTAGGCTGAAGAGAAAAACAAGAAAACAGGGAACACAAAAATAAAAACAAAGCCAAAAAAAAAAGAAGCGACATTCAATGGAGGGAACTGTACCATGATGTTTGCAACTGGACACACGGTGGCCCCGAATGCAAGCTTCACAAGCCCACTTTTGACCGTCGATAAGCATCCCTCGGTAAAAATGAAATGAATGGACCAGTTGCAGGTCGGGTAAGCTTATATACCTTTCCAAATTTTAACCATTGATCGGATCCAGGGCCCATGTCTTTTTACGGTAGGACTGAGGGGCCACATTGAAAGCTATGACATACCATGCCACCGATCCTCTTAGCTCCAGCATAAAGTGGTATAGGGCAATTTCTGTGTGTCGTGGAAATCAACCAACGACACTGATTCGATTTCACAGCCACAGGATCGACTTTAGGTGGGACAGCGCGTGCTTTTCGGAACGTTTCATGCGTTGGATCTGTATTTTACTTTTTTTTTAATTCGAGCTTGGACCAGGGCAAAAGTTCGAATGGCATATGTTAATTGCGAGGCACTATTTCCAGGTGGGTCTACACGGCGATAGCTAGCTCGGTACTAATGCTCTAGACAGGGCGGGAGAGAAATTTTCATATGGTTACAACAATGAGGGATTTCTTGTCTCGGTTGCCTAGTAATCTCATACCGGGAAAATGTTAAATGTACGGGAAACGGAAATGAAATTTCATTTCCCATTTCCACTGTGTCTACGTACTAGGCCGGCCCCTGTGATGCACTTCCGGGCTGCCAGATCGGTCCTAGATCTCATCTACAAATGCCTCATACATATCCCGTCTTAAGCTCGGGATTGCTCATGTCCCGAGGGCGGGGACCAACAAAAAAAAAATTTCGAACCTAGAAACTAGGCAATCGCCATTCCATGAATGGTTCCCAATTTTGCTCGGCAGACGAAACGGCCGCTCGGTTCACAATGGGGCTGATGTTGTGCAGGTAATGATATCACCCCACTTTAGCTACACAGACCACAAGTAAGGTAAGATTTTAACTGGAGGTGGCTGTGCATCCTATTCGTCTTAGTGGCGTTGCATTGTCCGAATTTCTAAACAGGCGCTGTAGCCTCGTTTGAAGTTAATTTTCTGTTTCACTAGTGAACATCATGTCATACCATGAAATCCTAAATCTGGGAGTTCCGAACCTTAGAACTCGTGGAACACAGGAACACAGATCTCGGAACGCCCAAAAATTGATACGCATCCAAAACGCACGATAAAAAGAAAATAAAAATTAGGCAAAATTAAGGAAAAATAAGCTCCTACCTACTCCAATCATAAAACGGTAAATTGCACAATTTAGGGCCCGCACAGTCAGCCATGTAATTTGCAAGATCTCCACATCCGTATCTTCAGTATGCGCCATTTTGTATACCTGAGGCATTTTTCTTTTCCAATTGTTTGGTCTTCCGTTCAAGCGAGCTCGATTTTTACACACACCGTATCTTCCAAAATACGACTCGATCCTGTTTGCTCTGCTGAACACTTGTCCACACCAGATTTGCTGCTCGTAGAGTCTTCCACCTTTGTACCGAGGGCCGGGGAAGATAGTGATGTTCTTCCGCATGTAATCCTCGAATCTGGGTATCGCGATCTGTGTATGTCATGACCGCTCCTCTTAGGAAATTATAGCCTGATTTTTCTTTTCTTCTCGCTATTCCCACCAAAGTGCAGGGAAAATTCTCACCAGGATGACAACGGGGTCAAGAGTGGACGTTTGTCCATTTTCCCTACCCCCTTTTCTCTGTTGATAATATTCTTTTCTTCTCTTTGGATTGCGGTTAGTAAGTGGTGGTAATATCAGTTACCTGATAAGCATTTCCACGAGGACGTGGCCATAGCACAAACCCATCCAGCCCCTTATCAGCGATCGGCTTGAGAGAGGCTCACTCTGTTCAGTTTTTCTGTGTGGAAATTTCTCTTCAACTGCAAAAAGTCTTAGGCGCAAAGCCCCTATTTATACCTATCGATCAGGATGTCTCGGGCCGGAGGCCTCGGAGTTACCCGCTTCGCAATCATTTCGTCCATATAGACCGCCACTCTCCTTCGTCCCGATTATATCGCGCAATGTCACACCATGGATTCAGAGCTTGAAGCATCCTGCAGGTCGAAAGTCGCTCTTGGGGATTGGTTGGGGATAAAAGCGCTATATGTTGACAAATTAAAAAATGCCCTGAACCTTGGAAGCATGAAGCCTGCAGAATGCCCAAGGAATATATATCTGTGCTTTGATTCGTGCGGTACCACGTAAAGACCAATACACCAGGGGTAGTATCCAAAACCTCGAGAGATCACCAGCATGTGTAGGCTAATGATAATCTCAATCTACGCTTGACAAGGGTAGCGTCAACCTTGGAAGTATCCCGATGATGGCCTATTCCAAATTTCACAAGAATCTTGGAAAATACGGGAAATGTCTGTCAGCCGCGCTCTATATACATATCAACCTTAAAATGAAGCCGTCTTGGATCAAACGCTATTTGAAGCCGAAATGTCAAAATTCGACTTTAACTTTCAACAGTACTCAAGCTTCATTAGCCTATGCACAGAGGTCCACGAGTAGACATTTTAACTTCTAAGGTTTGTTAAAAATTCCAGTTCAAGTTGCAGCGGTCATGAAAGCTAAATAGAACACTAGCCCCTTGCATGTACATCTATGATAAACACGTGTCAGGGCTAGAAAGCCTATTTCATGGTAAAACATCACTTTAAAGATCATATTTGATAGAGAGGAGTTCATCTACTGTTATAAGTGTCAGGTGACACTCCCAAGCAGAGTAGAGATGATGATGTCGAGGCTTAGATTGGAAGCTTTCTCTCATAGTATTCCATCCAATTCTCCGTTGGTTCTATCTTTGCACTTCGCAGTACTCTAATGTTCACCCTCCAATGCTTGGAGCATGCGTGTGTATTCTACTGTCATCTTTTTATCACATGCAGCCTGGAATTTCAGGAAGATGGTAGGAAGATGTCTAAATGAACACTATGATTTCAAGCTGCACACTATTCACTGAAGCTGGAATTAGGTTTTATCAACCCAGAATGTGAGGCGGAAGCGAGAATTGAAGCAAGCGTGAAAGGTATTTTGAGCGAAGAGTGAAGAAACGAAACAGTCAATGCTTGCAATTTACTCCAGAGCTGTGGTTCAGTTGTTGACCACCGCATATAACTACTAATCACAGCTGCGCAGCCCCATTTTCTCCACCTCGTCCATATCCTTCCTCTTGTACGCAGTACAAAGCAGCCTCAACCCTGACACTGCTATATCTGTACACAATATGTTTGGCAAACTCACTGTCGCGGTAGGAGGCCGAGGAGGTATTCCCCCGAGTCCTTCCCCCAAAAGGCCCGGGGCTACCGACTTCGATAAGATCGCGGCCCTTGCAAAGGTATGCACCGTTTGCACCATCAATAGCACGGGTCTCAAAGCTTAATACGTTATCTTTGCAGGCCGAGGAGCTCAAGGTTCTCGGTGCCCAGCTGATCAAAGCTGGTCTCGCCTTCATCAAAAATGTTAAGTTTCATCCAACACTCCATGCGTCCAACACTTCAGTTATCCGATTAACTATGCTAACTCTCATCACAGGGCGACGAGGCCACGGCGAAAGCAGAGGCTGGCGAGCCAGCTGCCAAGCCTCGCCGTCGCCACCGTGGCCGAGGACGTAGAGGGCGCGGAGGGGCAAAGAAGGTGCGAGTGTCAGATGCTGCTAGGATGAGCCCAGCCCCTGTGGCAGGTAAGTGATTTGGTCTGGATGGATACAAGCCTTGGATTTCCACACTAATAACCAATAGACGACGTCGCCCAGGCGGTCATCCTTGCACACCCAGCAAGCCCAACGGCCCAAGGCACCATAGGCGCCGATACCGACGAGGAAGGGACTGTAGACAATGCCGGGAGGCAAGCACGGAGGCGCCCCCATCACCGAGGCGGTCGCCGCCGGCGACGCAGGCAGACTGATGCTGGCGCTGGTGGAGGCGAGGAGACCACCAGCAGCCTTTCCCAGGCGTTGCCTAGTAAGTCATAACCTCTGTGTATTGGTACCTAAAAAAACACTAATAAATAATAGTGCATCCCGAGGGTGGGACCACTTCCCCACCTATGGAAATCAGCCTTCCTAAGGAGGTTATCGCGGCCCTGACAGTCCCTATGTCCGTAGTCGCCATCGCCAGGCCCCTTTTCGAGTCGCAGGAAAACTGGCTCATCGAGTTTAGCGACTCTGAGTAGGGGCAGACAGCTGGGACTGAGGTGGGCTTGGTGTTTGTGTCAGGACACTACAATTTGTCAAGGACTAAGCGTTTTCGTGCCTTTTTCTGCATTCTGTACTCTGTTTGTCCGCTGACCGCAATTCTTTGATTTCCAGATTGTCCATTTTCAACTTTCAATTGAAATTGACCTAGCGTGCCGATACCTTGGCACGACGTGAATATAATAATGCTAGTGGCTCCACCAACCGCGTCTGTTGCTCTTTGCGGAAATAGGGTTTGCAGCAATTAGCGTTGTTCAGATGCCGAACGAAAGCCCTTGTCTATGCTTGTGCAAGCCTATGAACCAGCTTAAGTATTAAATCGGTGTTTGACCTGGTTGCTGCTGTCCACTTCGTCCCGTCACATTTTCGCAACAATGGAGAATCGTGTTTCACGAGGACCAAATGCGAATCAAACCAATGCTTCGGATACGACTTCTGCGGTAAGAGACACGGGTTTGCTTTCGTCGCAAATTTCAATAAATGGGAACATATGGGACCCGCAGAGTCAGAGACGGAGTACGGAGGAGGCAGGACGCACGCTATCACAGCAATTCGGGAACAAGATCAGTCATCAAGATCGCATAATCTCCAGATCTCTATTGAAGAGCACACAGCTTTAATGGGAATACCACCACTGTCCTGCGTAGTGGAGATCGGGCAACAGCACTGGTAGTACATCTTCTGGTGAGCGGCGGGAAATTTGTTAAAATCGAATCTACGTCTCGGAAACGCGAATATGGAAATGCGTATATCCATATAGCCCGTAATGCATATATGTGTCTGGCATAAAATGACACCTATTAAACCATTCACTTCTGGATTTTCCCGTCCCAGCGCAGTCTTCAGTCGAGGGACTTGATGACAGAGAGCAGTAACCAAGCTCCTTCCGCTTCTGTCTAGCATAGCATTGCACCTCACAGATGGTGGCCCAGTTATCGACTTCCACCTCTTGGCAAGTTTGCTGGACTGCTAATAGAAGTTGTAAAAGGTCTTGATTGGATAAATGACGATGCTGGAGTCGGTCCAGTAATTTGTGAAAGTAGCTGAGGGAATGGATGCCGCTGCTCTGAATTTGAAGATAAGACGCAAAGTTACCTTCTCATCTATACAACCGGGGAGATTACATGTGCTCACGCAGGGTATTGTTCTCGCGACTGATTCCAGGGCTTTTAAGCCGGGATTAAATCTTGAAATAGCCTGTGCCAGAACAAGGAAAGAGATGAGTAGGGCCAATAAAGTGCAGGAGTTGAATGCTGCTGGGACGAACCTAGCCCCTGTGTCCGATAAGGGGCTTGGCCTGGATGACACAAGCTGTGAACCTCCATACTGATAACTCATAGGCACCGTCACCCTTGCCCTGAAAGCGTCTGTTCAGTATTACTGAGCCTAGCTTATCAAAAACTCACTTTCCTTATAACTTGATTTACATTGATGATCAACGATTAAGAGTGAGGTACAATCAACACCAGTATTTCGGAGATAGTGGCTGCGAAACGTTACATATGATTATTTAACATTCAAGTTTGTCGGGCAACGAACCATGGTAAGGCGAGCCACATACTTGTATACTCTCAAAATAGCAGTTCGGGGGCCAAACTCTTTGTTCTTAGCCACGGCCATTCAGGCTCACTGCAATTCTCACCTCAGAAATACGTGCTAAAATTAGCGACAACTTGTACGTTTTCGCCTTTAATCAAGAGGCGAGCGCCTTAACTTGTAGTCCGATTCCGTATTCCTCGGATCCCATCGGAGTGGAGCCCCCAAACTCTTTTCGCGGGGGAAAATCCGAGCCGAGGTGTACGGCTACGGGCTAAAGTGGATCGGGGGCCAAGGTGACATTTGCGATCTATGACGAACACCTTTCGACCTTACTGATAAGTCTCACTTACAAATATGCATCTCACCCTCGACACACTGTCCTACCCATCGCCATCATGACCATTCAAACGGCGGCGGTTCGGATCGTCGAAGTAGGTCCGCGCGACGGCTTACAGAATATCCGAGATCAGATTCCCACTGCGACGAAGCTGGAGCTGATTCAGCGACTTGAGGAATGTGGGCTTCGGACTATTGAGCTGACGTCTATTGTCTCACCGAGGGCCGTACCTCAACTTTTAGATTGTCGCGATGTACTCGGGAATGACAGAGTACAGAAGTCTATTAAAAATACCGACTTACGACTGCCTGTTCTGGTTCCTAATATTAAAGGGCTGAACATCGCCATTCAACACGGCGTGAGGGAGATCGCGGTATTCATTAGCGCAACGGAGGGTTTCAGCAAAGCAAACATCAACTGCAGCGTTGAAGAGGGTATCGCGAGAGCAAAGGAAGTGACTTCATTGGCGCTGAAATCTAATATTGTCGTGAGAGGGTGAGTACCAGCACCAACATGTTTAGAAACTATGTCTAACAGCCACAGCTATGTCTCCTGCATCTTCAAGGACCCTTATGACGGTCCCACATCACCAGAATCAGTTCTCCGCTGTGTTAAATCACTCCTCGACGCCGGATGCTACGAAGTGAGTCTCGGCGACACACTCGGCGTAGGCTCACCAGCCAACGTCCGCAGTCTATTAACATATTTAATGCAAAATGGCATTCCACTAGCCAATCTTGCTGGCCATTTCCATGATACATACGGCCAAGCAGCAGCAAATGTCTGCGAAGCGTATCGAGCTGGACTCCGCGTGTTCGACAGCAGCGTGGGTGGTCTTGGTGGATGTCCATTTGCACCTGGAGCAAAGGGAAATGTCGCAAGCGAAAGCCTCGTGAGTATGTTTCATGACGCCGGGATCGAAACAGGTGTCGATTTGCCCAAGTTGATGCAGACTGGGGAATGGATTTTGAAACAACTTAACAAACCGACCTCAAGCCGTATCGGCATGGTGGCCTCTGTTAGTAAGATTGGGGATGTCAAGAACAAGACTTCTACAATGGGCTTGCGCTGGGCTCTCCACTCTGAGACTGATGGATTTCATTTTCATCCATCTGGTTTGAAGCTGAGGTCATTTTGAATAGGTCGTTGAGCTTAAGAGGTGGCCTACTGGAATAAATAATGGATTTGACGAATTGATAGACTCGAATTGATGGAATTGGGCGGGGTTTTGTTGAAAGCCGATCAAATTGGAGATACTCTGCTTCTGAAGCCTGTAAATTAGAATAATATTGACACATGAATGGAAAGCTACACTATTGTTGAAGGAAATCGGGAAAAGGCTAGTTCAGAGCATCTTATTCCATTGAGTTGCAGGATTGGTTTGTCTGCTGTACAGTCTGAACGTACGTTACATCACAATCAATAACAGCTAACTAGTCCCATGAATGGGCGAAGGTCATAAAGTAAAAAGTAAAAACGTATGAGGACCAAAGAATAGTCGGCCATGCGTAACAAAATGGATGAAAGGGATCACAGAAGAATGATACTGGCGCCGAAAAGGGCGGAGATGGCAGTCACCAAGCCAACAGCAATGGGTGCCATGGCGAGGTGGGGAGGCTGGAGACCCGCAGCGGCACCCTTGGAGCTGGTACTAGTGCTACTCGAGGCGCTGGCGCTGACCGAGCCAGATCCTGGAGTGGCGGTGGTGGTAGACTCAGTTCCAGCATCCATGCTACCGCTGCCTTCAAAACCTACGCCCTTGCCAGCACCCTCAGTCAAGTACTTCTTGGCAGGGGCGGGCATGGCAGGAAGGGCATCACTGTCAACGTCCCAGTTTGGTGCGTTCTTTGCGGGGCATCCATTAGCACCGCCAGTGCTGTTGTAGTCTCCGTCGCCCTTGGGGTTTGCCGTCTTGGAAAAGGCAGTCTTGAGCGCAGTGTAGTCAGGGAGCTCCTTCACGTTATCTCCGTCGATTTCAACCAAGCCGTAGTTGTTGCCCCCCTCGGAATACTCGTAGACCAAGCCTCCGGAGTAAACACCGGTCATTTCGGTTGAGTAGAGAGAGCTAACTTCTTCGAACTTGCGAGTATTTGTGTTGCAGCCGTATTCGGAAAGGAAGAGGGGGAGCCCATAGCCGGTGAAGTTCTTGACCTTCTGGTCCCACCCGGAAACAGTGAAAGAGGATGGGTCGCACCAAGAGTAGTCATTGAAGGCGAAGAAGTCGCTACGCTCATCGTCGGTACCGCAATTCATGTACTCGGCCATCTCGAGCCGGTTGGTATCAATGTCAGCCTAATAATAGGTTAGCATGTAGCATGAACACAAACGAAGACGGCTCTTACAGCAGAATATCCAACTGGGACGTGACGGAGCTTGCGAGCACGCAGGTATGAGCGAATGTCACGAGTGACGGCCTTCACGTACGGAGCAGCCGAAGATGAGGCCCCATCATTGACAACCTCGTTTCCAGAGAAGAAAGCCAGGGTGTTATCGTACTTGGCGAACATCTCTACCGTTGCGAAGATGTACTGGAGGTACACGTCGTTGTATGATTTCTCGGGGCTGGCACGGTTGATTGCGTACTTGGGTGTGTTGACATCAAGCACCAGGTAGATACCAGCATCGGCCAGTGCTTGCATGCACTCATCATGATCCTGCGAGTTGTCCACAGAGTAGACACGGATAGTGTTGAGGCCAAGGTCCGTGAACTTCTTGATGTCGCGCTTGCAACCATCAACATCAGCAATGGGGTCAGTCAACTTGGAAGAACCACCGGGCTGGTAGTCGACACCACGGATGTAGAAGCGTTCATCACCCTGGAAGAAGGCATTGCCTTTGACGGTGATAGGAGTAGTGCTGTTGCTTTGCTCGGTCCCTGATGGGGCACCCAAAACAGGGGATGCACCCAACATGAGAGCTGCAGCGAGAGAAACAATGCTAGCCTTCATGATGAGGAGCTTGTTTTGGCGTGTGGGGTAAGTTAGTAAAGTCGTGATAACAAGTAGACAGTATGGTATGGTTGAACAAAACGAATGTGAGAATTTTGGGGAAATGAGGGAATGAATTCAATGTCGCGCGTGAAAGGAAAGAACGAAGGACTGTGGCTCAAGAACGTAGGGATGGGAAAGGGTGGGCTATGTACCTTATACCTTCCCCAAGGACCTTGTCACCCTTCAACTTAGGACTTGATCAACCCTGGCGAGTAACAGCCACTGGCCACAGCAAGGATAGTTAAACACTGGGCATGATGGCTTATAATGATTGGCAGGCTGCTCCATTGTACAACACTGTTTTATTCAGGAGATTTCCTCCGACTCGTCGATCATGCAAGGGGTTTCCGCAAATCAGGGTCCTCTTGGCAACCCTGGCCTAGAATTCTGCACTTTGTCAACAGTTTTTATATGTTTGCAAGCTTTACGTTATGGTTTTCAGTTTGTTTTCCCAATGTGAGACATGTCTTTCAACTTGCTCGTACCTGGTCCTCGACATTGGGTTCTTAGGTAGACACAAGTCGTTCCGAGGCAACATGCTGTACTACCAAGGATCATAATGTCCAGGAATAAATATTGTCTCGGTGGAAATATATAGATCATATACTTGACTTCTGCAGTGGATCCCGCTGGACCCTGGACGCATAGTATTGTCTTGGCGTGATGCACGCTCGGCAGCGAGATGCATGAATGAGCAGGTTAAATTGATTTTGAAAGCCATTTCACAAAGAGCATCATCGATAGCAGTCACTTTTCTGCGGTGCTATATTGTTACCGGCGCGCAGTTCGAACTGCGTTCGTGCTAAGTACAGCAGAGAGACCATGAGCCATGAGCACGTGATGCATGCACGTGACTTTGTAGGCAACAGGGCCGGAATTTAAGCAATGTCAACTCGCGACCGGCAATTCGTGGTCCTGGGAAGCCAGCGAATATTGTGAATCATGCATGATCCTGACAATTTGCTATCTTCTTGCCTGAGGGCAAAATTCTATCTGCTCTCCAGATGGGCAGAAGCTTGAGAAAAGAGATTCGAACGCCCCTCCCCCAATGGAAGATGCGGCATCAACAGAATATTTCATTGAACAATTATTTTCAGTGAGAAACGAAGCATTTTACCAAGCACTGTACAAAGCATTATACTGGGGTCCTTGGGAGCCAGGTAAATTCAAATTCGATCAGATAAAAACTTGGACAGGGAATTCACGTGAGATGCCGTGGTGGACACTGTAGAGAGAGGGAGACTGTGGCAAAAGAGAAATATAAATAGGTGAGATATGTGAACCCCTTGGCCGTTGTTGTTGTTGTTGCTGTGGAACTGTATTGTTCTATTCTTAATACAATCACGTCACCAATGTTACCTTTACGCGTGGCCAACCTTAAAACACTGAAGCACCACACGGGAGGGAAAATTTAATTTGAAAGCAGAAAACTAAGTATAACATTGGAGCCATTAGGCAGGGTCAGAACCCATTGTCATCTTCTTACGATATCCAAATAGGGCCTTGAAATCCTTCCATACCCCTCCCACTATATCTCCCAAGGCTCCCGCACTTTCAACCTGAAGAAATGTTAATAGGTACCATAGAGCCAGGTAACTGAGAGCAGAGACTTACGATAGGATAAACAACACAAATAATAACGCTCATCCAAATCCAGATGAAGGAGACAACTACCCAGCCAGTGAAGAAGGATTTGCTGTAAATATAGCCCGTGCCGAAAAGCGTGAACGGAACCAAGACAACAGCGCCAAAGAAGAAAATTGCGTTAGCAATCCAGGCAATGCGCTCACCTTTACGTGCGAGGACAGGATCTATAGGCTCAATATTGTTGGAATTCAAGTACTCCACCAACTCGTTTGTTGTTGGGCCCGCAACTTCAGTTGCATTGGGAGGGGTATCGGCCTTTTCCTTCTCATCCTTGCCACCGTTCTCAGGGGGAGATGATTCTTGGTCTGGACCAGTAGATGCCTCCGAAATACCAGAAACAGCGGCCACAATCACTGTTGGAGGGGCATGCTTCTTCGGGAATAGGTATGTCAAAACAACAGCCATAATAAATCCCATCCCAAAGGACGCCAGGTTTCCAGCCACCGCATTGGTGGTATCTCCAGTTGTTGCAACAGTGATGCCACCACTGCGTTTCCATGTGGTTACAAACCAGCAGATAAGGCCACAGACAAAGGCAATCCATGGAGCAGCGATGGCTGCCACTGTGGACATGGGCTCCCATAGAAGGATCATGCCAACTGGAAGGGCAGCACCACCAACGATGACACCTAGCACGGTTAATACCCAGGTCAGACTGATGCCGACTGCATTCAGGATGCAGCAAAACGAGGCGAGTACAATTGCATAGAATGCGATCGCCCAGTGGCTAACCCTGACTAGAGTCTCGGAACTGGTATTGGGTCGGTAGTATGTCTTGTACACATCAAACGTCAACAGGGACGATACAGCGATCAGTTCGGCGGAGGTGGAGCTGGTCACTGCCATGAAGAGCAAGATGAGCATTAGGACAGCACCACCCTTGCCGAGCAGTGCGATCGCCGTCGCAGGAGCTGAGAGTCCTGCTTCGACCTGCGCAGATGATAATGGGTTGGGGTAAGTAGGAAAACGTGGATCACCTGTCAGAGCTGCACAGCCCAGGCCCATGACAGTCGCAAAGCCAAATGGAATTCCTTTCTTCGTCAGATTCGAACAAAAAATCATGAGACTAGACCGACTTACCGTACCAGGCAATACCACCGAGGATATATGCCTTGACTGAAGTCTCTGGCTTCGAAGCAATGGCACGTTGCCAATAGGCTTGGTCCAGCCAAACAGTCGTAAAGCCAGCGACAAACAGATCACAAGCGAAGATGAGGCCCCCGACCGACCGGAATGACAGATAAGAGCCGCCGGTGTTGCGCGCGATTGGCATAGTCTTCGATGCTTCTTGTAGGAGGTCGTACAACTTCGATGGACTGCCAACCAAGTCACTGGTAGCATTGAGTAAGAATCCAAACACCAAGATGGCCACAAACAGAATAACAGTATGGGTATAATCGGCAATGAATGTGGAACGTAGTCCACCTGCGATAACATAGGCCGCGACGACCGCGGGGATCAAAAAGATTGCCGCATAAACACTCATACCAGTCAGAGCGCCCACAACCTGTGCACCTCCAAGAACTAAACAAGCGCCGACAAGCATGTTGGTCGCGAGTCCATAGTAAAGATATGTCAGATGCGCGATTGTCCCGTGGCGAGAGAGTACAATCTCAGGCATTGTGTGCGCACCGGGAGCATTGAGCTTAATCTTGATGGCGATCAAACCAAACAAGAGAATCTGCAATGTACCAGTGGCGGCATACCACATTGGTCCACAGACTCCATACTCGTATGCGAATGTGGAACTTGTCAGCAAAGTTGCAGACCATGTCCATGAGGAAACAATTCCAGCACTGATCAGCCCTGGCTTGACAGATCGTGACGCTGTATTGAATTCTTCAGCTTGGTGTGTTGAGAATCGGGTGTATCGGTTTTGTAGCCAGGTCAGGCTGAGCATGAAGAGGGCAAAAATGCCTCCGATACCAATAACGATGCCGTAGCCTGCACTGGGTGGCAGGACTTGGAGGTCTTTTGCCATTGTCGCTGGTCTTAATGGTGGGCTTGATAATAAAAAGACTCATTTCGCGCCTTATGTCTTCCCGACAGATATATGTATGCAGCCCTGGGGGGATTGGCTCTAACTATCATATCAGTACTTACTCCGCTGATAAGATGATAAGGGAGTGTCAGAATAGGTTACGATTTTCATAGTAAGCTACCCAGTCAGGTACCCCAATAGATGCCATTACCCCAACGCATCTATTGGGGTAATGCGATAAGAACATTGTTGTCTTGAATGGCTTGGGGTAGGTTTGGTCGTGGATAAGACTTATATTAGCCTAAAAGATGACCCTATCTTTCGTCTCCAGGGGCCTGGTCCTTTGTTAAAATGGGGTAACGCCAAGCACCTGGGCAAGAGTACCAACAGACGCCAATGATATGCACATGCATGTATGATACACAAGTTGCGGTTGCGTCACTATCGGCAGCTTATTCTCAACCACCTTCGGCTGAGTTCGCAAAAATCGGCAAGTGGGAGGAATCAAACAAGGTTTCGTATAAATTCAAATCATATTGACATCTGCTATATACATACCTAAAGAATATTCAAGGAGTTATACATCTATCAGACCGCGATGTAACTCATGGGTCCGGAGGCGTAGAGAGCCGGAAGTGTCTCATCTCCGCATCCTCCCCCCAATATCATCGCTGACACCATGGCTATTATTCAGAGTGTCGCTTGCCGAGTTTATTCGTCCCATGCACCCAGTCCAACAACCCTACCGATCCATAGTTCAGATTGAACTTCTCATGATGCAAATCATGCATCTTTGCTTTATTGTGAAAGAAGTCGTACCCACTATGCACCGTCGCAGTGTTAAACAGCTCCCAGGCAAGGAATGCCCAGAACGTCAACACATGGCTTTTCAGAAGCTGCGGGGGCAACGAGATAGGCAAGGCATTGGCGAAAATCTGCTCAAGAGGATGGGCAAACTGAGCGGCAAGGGCAATCGGGGCTGTGAAGCGATGATGCTTCTTGTGGATTTTCCGATAAAAGTACGGCACATGCAGTAAACGGTGACTGTAATAGAACATCGTCTCACGCATGAGAATGCTTATAAGAAAATCGCGCACGAATTCAGCTGCACCGGGCAGGGATGCCTCCACGCGATACGAGGATCGTGAGCCTGCTTGACTGGATACGAATAGGAGACCAAGATGCAAGACGGAAGACAGAATCTGGTTTTGTGTCACGACAAGGAAGCAGCGCAAGATATCGCGTCGCGTGGGCTGCTTAGGGGCTGGTTGGATTTTATGGTTTTGGGAAAAAGATGGCGCGATGGCATCCAGACACAGATAAAATATTGATGGTAGCCAGAATGACAGAATCTGGACTAGGAGCGTCCCTAGAAACTCTATTCTCTGCGGAGAGTAGGATTTCACGATTCCGGACCATAGTGCCATGAACTGGCCAATGTGGTGATGGATGGTCTCCATGGCCTGCCAAAGACTTTATGAGTGATTTTATGAAAGGAAAACAACATCAAATCGAGGGGGGAACCTAGCTTTATAACAACCTCGGTTCCCCCATCTCCCGCCCCGCAATCGATCGCCAGGTGCCATTAGTGGGTCTCGGCTAGATCTTGATACCACGTGAATGAGGCCCAAACCCTAATCCCCCAGAAAGTGCATGAGAGATGTTTGTTCTGTGGTTTAAACACTATTAGGATTGAGTTCAGGATGTCGATTCATTCACGTCTAACGTGAATGATATGATTTGACGTTAATCTTTACTTTTAGCCTCTCATCATTCACGAGCCATTGGAGCCTATAAAAGGGTCGGATGCCTAGTTGATTCTAGTCATGTCATTGGATTATTCAGATATCTTTACTATCTTTATTGCCTGAAGGCCTTTCTTTCCAGCCTGTCTGATCAGGCATCACACCTCTTACCTTCCGCAGCTGCAGCTGCAGCTGCTCAAAACCACCAGAATGCGTTTTACTCAACTATCTCCGGAATGTGAGGCCCTCAGACAGCAAATCAAGGCCTTGGTCCCTACAACCGCCACTCGTGATGACCAAATCAACAACATCCGTGAAGCACTCATGTCATCCGAGAAACCAGATGGCTCTAAACTTTACGGAGGATACGATATCCACTTCAAGCTTGCCCATATGGCTGTCAAAATGCGTATGGGTGACGTATGTATTTCTTTTGTCATTGATTGGGCCTAAGCTAATTGACAAAAAGGATATGATCTACAAGGTCGTCTCCTGACCCGATACCCCTGCTTTCTCATTTGCCGAGGAAAGAGGAGTCGTGATTCCATTGCACGAAATTCGTGCGGTGACTGGGACCTTCCAGGAAGGTTACATGGTGCAGGTAGATGCCAACGACGGCGACTTCGTCGAATTTGTCGGCAAGGGGACTGCCATTCTCATTGTTCCGCGCAAGAACGGGGTGCCTCGGGGCGCGCTGTGGCCTATGGAGTAGGATCCACTCAGGTTCTTCTAGTGATCTATTCATTATTTCCACATTTTCCTTCTCCTCTTCTACTTGTAAATCATACTATGCTTCCTTCAGCACTTGTGTCCTGTAAGTCAGTTCTGCCATTATTATAATATGGATGTTAGATTGATGACAACTGAATTTGCCGATCCATTCCATGTTCGCGGAAACCAACTAGCTATTTCATATAAGATGGGACAAGTGATATGTAATGAAGCACATAGAAAGGTGAGTCCAGTGCTTTCACATACAGGATTTAATCGGTCTCACGAACGCCAACCCTGAATATCAAAAGTCTTCCAGAAACTATCAGAATGTAAAACCTCTAACTATCCTCTTGGGCGGTATTGCCAGTGAACGTTCAATGCGCTCGTAGCCTGAAAGAAGGCATTGATGGCCGTAGGTGTCGCTGACCTCTTTGTGTTTCCTTATATGTTGCAATTCCAACTTCTTTTCGTTCAGATATTGCCAGAATTTGTGTTTCTGCCCTAGTCCCTGTCCACCAAAATCTTGAACAAGGCGGGTGACATTCTCACACATTTCCAGGGCCTCATCGATTCTTCCCTGGTCTTCGAGGCAGTGGACTTGGAACCACATTGCTTGGACTAAATAGGCGAGAAGTATCAGTGTCACTTTGCAAGAGCAGTGATTTGGAATGTTGTATAGAAAGAGGACCACTTACGACGATCTGTATGCTCTCCATCTCCACGTTTCGTTTCTTCGTACCTGTGCTTCGCAGTTACACCTTCCCATATAGCTTGTGCTTCCAAATACCGACCCTGGCGCCAGCGGAGGTGTCCAAACCAAGTCTCAGCCGTCAGAGTCCCGAGGTGATTGACACCAAGATTTCTTGCAGATACAGGTAAGCCTTCAAGAAAATGCTGCTCGGCCTCTCAAACTGATTCATCGCAGTCTTTATCTTCGCCATATTCAACTTAGATTTCAGTGTTAAGGGGTGTTCGCGACCGAGGGTTCTGGTTCGGACATGCATATTTTCTTCACCCAATTGTAGGGCCTATGCTCTCTGGTAGTTTTAACTTATAGTTTACTAGTCTAGTTTTTTCTTCGATCATAAAGGGTCCGAGTCGCTTATGGTTAAGTTTATCACTTAGTCGCTTAGTTTTGATGTTTCTATATAAGAGGTAAACTTTCTCCTCCTTTTATAGCTTTAGACCCTTCTAGTGTCCTTTATTATAGTATCTTTTTATTCTTAGGTTGATAAATTTAATGTCCTGTGATATTTGGAGGTATAGCTGTTTGATTCCTATAGCTAGGATCTGTGATGATTCCGCTACTACGTGGTTATCAATTAGGTCTCCGATAATTGTGGGATTAAACCTATAATTCGCGAAGAATAGTAATTCTTTTATTATTATATATATTAAGTTATTATATACGAACTATGTAACTAGTAGTAGTTCTGACTAGTTATTCTGCTAGTAGTTTACGTAATACCGTAGATATTATTCTATTGTTTGATTTATTCTTTCTATCTAGCCGTTCGTTTGTGGGTGGTATGCGGTAGAGAGTCTATACTCTATACCGATTTAGTCCGCGAACGAACGCTATATATTTAAGATAAATAACTTATCTTAGTCGGACGTGATCTTTCGGGATAACCTATGGTTAGCGAACACGTTCTTAACTAGGATCGAGGCTATTTACCTGGTATTAATTCTTTCTATGGTTAGGATTATATAGGTATATTTAGTTAATTTATCTATAATTACTATGATTATATCGTGTCCGTCGGACCCTAGTAACTTCGTGACGAAGTCTATTATAATCTATTCCTATGGTTTCTAGGGTGCCTTAGAGATCTATATTTCCCCATATAGTAGGTGTCTAGTAGGCTTATCTCTTAGATATATATCGCATTTGCCGATATATCTCCGTATCTTCTTATATATATTTAGGATATAGAAGTAGCGCGAGATAAGTTCTACTATTTTCTCTACTCCTAAGTGTCCTCTAGTAGGTTCGTCGTGGTATTTCTAGATGATTTCTTCTTATATTAATCTAGGATGTGAACCAATGGGTGCATCCAATAACTGTTGTTTTCATCATGAAGCGTCAACATGCCAAGGCGAACAAGAAGAGATAACGCGCTGCGTAGCCGGTCTTCATCGAACGGGTCCTCGTCCTCGTCACACATGACTGCAGGCAGAAATGGAGCCGGTGTCGTCAGCGATTTGAGAAGTGCAATGCCACTTTCTTGAATGGCTGCTCTCCATGTCCTGGGTCTTTGATACACGTTTCCATCTTCTCCCGCCTTTGCGCTTGTGCGTTTGGCTTCTCGTTCTCGGCGAGGATTCATGGCAGCCGTTTTGATCAAATCAAACTCAATATTCTCCCAGTGGAAATATGAAAAGACATTTAAAAGTTCCAGGGCGTCTCTTGATTGCCCATCAGTATTGTTCTCAAGGCCAACGTAGATCATCTCATATGAAGAATACACAATCATATCGGACAAACGTTCCTTTTCACGACCACGAGAATGAGAATGACTCCGACTCTGAGTGCGGCGTATTCTCCTCCATGTTCGCTCATAATACCCACAGTAGTCATTCAGGGAGCACAATCGGTCTGAAATTGCTTTTCCGGCATGGACCAGCGCGAGAGGTAAATAGCCCAAGTATTCAGCTATCTGATCGGCGCATTTCCTGATTGGGGTTTCCCAAGGGCGCGGAAGATCGGCTACCGCCAAAAGGAGTTCGCTAGCCTCTTCGATCGCTAATTTTTCGAAGTGGAAAGACCGAGGACCTTCCGTTCCGTGTCTCCGATTGGCGGGGTTGCGAGAAGTGATGAGAACGACGCCTCCTTCTCCCCTCGGAATATAGCGCGTGACATCAAGTTCGGGCTCATCGGCGTTATCGACGAGAAGTAGCCACGGCTGCTGCAAGGTGGCCAGCCAGTTTTTGGCCGCACTTTCGTTGGGCTCAACGCCGCCTATCTTGGAAATTCGGGCGTACGATTGTTTGGCGGTTTCGTCGGAATTAGCGTCTATCCAAAGACACCCCAAAAACTAGATCGGTTATTATAAGTATTCTCTAGGATATTCCGAGGCTCAGCTTACTGGTCTCTGTTGTCTTGTGCAAACTTGCAACAGAATTGAGTCTTTCCAGAGCCACCAAGCCCATGTATGACGAACCTCCTTTGGTGATCCTGACGTTCACGGGAGTGGTCAAGCTTGAGTATGGCACTCAGTTCTCTCAGCTGCTTCAATCGGCCTGTGTAGTAGCTGCTGACATTCTGAGGCACATCAAAATGCTTGTTGAATCTGATGGTCGATGCCACTGCGTCTGCACACCGGAGTGAGTCATAAAGCTTGCCGGGTTAGTGATGAAACTGCCTCCGCATTAGTTGATGTTGGAGAATTATGCTCACTTCATCTGAATTAGAAGAGCCTTTCAGCGTCTGGCGAAGCTTGGTGATCTTTTGTTCCAGCATCATGTTTTGATGGTGCAACTGGTCTGAGAGGTTTCCAATAGCAACCTCGTGGTCGGAATGACCTTGGCTTGTGTAGTAGCTATAGTAAGTCAGCCATGTTTTCTTGAAGTATGCAAACTAGTTGATCACACGTGTTAAGAGCCATGAACAGCATTAGGATACCCGCTTGATAGTTTGTTAGGCTCTGACGGACTTGGGTGTATTCGCCGTGTCGATTCTCTTTGCGGATGACTGTCATGAAACTCCCGATTTTGCTTAGTCGGAGGGCACCTTGCTTGCCGAGAACCTCTTTTAGCAATTTTTCAAGCTCCTCAATGGTTCTCGTGGCATTTTCTAATAGTAAACCCATGCTCCTCCAAATGCTGTCAACCAATGAAGTCTTGTCGTTAGACGCATGGAAGCTACCTGGGTCACACTTAGATTCCCACATTTCTTTAACCGACACTATAGTGGTTGTCAGAGTGGATACTTCTTGATCCAACTTGTTTATCTCGGCTTGAATTTTTGTACAGGCGCTTTTAATATGCCTGAGGTAGTCAAGAACGGATACTGTGACTTGTGCGAGGCCCGCAGCACCAGCGGCGATTGAAAGGGGTCCATGTCAATTCCAAATGCCCTTATAACGAAATTGACGGCACTGGAAAAGGAAGTTACAGAAGAGGAATGTATTATCCAGGTAGCATCCGGCGCGACCAGAAGCCCTCATTCACGGGATTCATTCCTTAAATACTTTTGCCGGTTCGTGGTTCAATGCAACATAGACAGTGCTGCTCCTTAGACGGCGAAGTGGAACATTGGTGTCTATGAAACGGAGATATGACGAAACACGGGCGCTGCAAACCCATTTTGCCAGGTTCAGCTCCAACAGCCTCCCTCCCATTTTCGCACTTTGTTCCCTTCAGCACCGCCCAAAGGCTGCACCAATGGCAATCTGAGGTATGTCTCGTCCCATTCCGAAACAGGTGGCCCAGATTAGTATTTGTCGATCTCAGAGTACACCGTTGTCCTCAGATGTCTTTATTCCAGCGGTGAATGTGAAAGAGCTACCCCTACAGAGAGTCCGGAGTTGTTGGGAGGACGAATGAGTTGAGTCACTCTAGAATCCTACACTATCTAATCCTCTGAGACAACTTTTCCTTAGTCTAAAGCGAAAGAAGGACGGGATAGCGGTCAAGGTTTCTTTGAGTATCAGGGCTCTCAACCCATATTTCATTTAGAGCTTAATGAACATGATTTTTCTATCGAAGAAAGTCCATTGCGCGTCCCTCGAGTACGCAAAATGGGTTTTGACTTGTGTCGGATTTCGGAATGAGAAGGTTTTCAATATACCAAAGACTCCTTATGTCTGCGACGCAGTATGAAGCTTCCGAAACTCCGATTCGCCCCCTAGCAATGACTCAGGGGTATCAAACTCAACCAGCGTCCCGTCCTGAAGAAGCGCCACCAGATCGAAACGCTCAATATGCCGCAACCGATGTACGACGGCAATCACCGTCTGCGCCGCACACTCTTGCTCAATGATCCCGAGCATTCGGGCTTCGGTCTACCAGTCGACACTGCTAGTCGCCTCGTCCAAAATCAGAAGTGGACCTGGGGTGGTCAAGGCTCGAGCTAGCGCCAACAGTTGCTTTTCGCCGTAAGACCAGTCCAGCGCGTCGAGGGTCGCGTCCAACCCGCCTTTTTCGCTAATTGATGTCCAAAGACCCACTTTCTGGATCGCCGCCATTATCTGCTTATCCGACAGGCTGCCTTTGGGGTTGAAGCTTTCGCGTAACGTTCCTGGGAGGAAGAAGAGGTCCTGCGGGATGACTGTGATCTGCCCGCGGAGCGCGGCGGGGTGAACGGTGGAAATATCCACCCCGTCGATTGTTATTCGGCCCTGCGAGACTTCCAGCATGCGCAGGAGAGCCATGATTAGTGAGGTCTTGCCACTGCCAGAAGGCCCACAGACGGCGATCTTGTGGCCGCAAGGGATGTGCAATGAGAGACCTGAGAGAATAGGCTTATTCTCGGGACTAAATCCAAAACGAGCAAACAATATCAGCAGTTGTTAGTTGGTTAGAGTCGGAGTCAATGATACGTGGATTTCTTTCTCTCCAATCCTAGAACGTACCTGTATCCCGCGTTGACGTTCTCGAAATGAATCTCTCCGCGTGTTAGCCAACTCGCTTCTAATCCCACTGAAGCCTCAGCAGGCGTCTCTGTCATGAGATCCTTCACACGCCCCACTGCCCCGAGCGAGATCTCCATCTTTGTCCACGACTCAATGGCGGTGTTCAGATTCTGACTGATCGAAATGATCAGATTCAATGCCACTCCAATCTCGCCAGGATTGAAGTGGTCCTTCAGCGCAATGACTATCGCCACGAGGATAACCGCAAAGAGCATGACCATCAGGTCGAGTGCCAGTTTAAGCCCCTGCTGTATGCAGAACAACATGTAAAACGGCTTCTGCGTGACGTCAAGCTTGGCGAGGCATTTTCGGTGGAACTGGGATTCCCACTGCAGGCTCTGGATCACCGAGAGACCGCTGGCGGTTTCTTGGAATTGAGAGAATAGGGGCGCCTTGGCTTCAATGTCCAAGAGACGGACCTGGCGGGAGGTCCGGAGATAGCCATGCTGGGGACCCAGATCGCAAGTAACATGAATGGGAGTGCGATGGTGATATATTTTCCGATCACGCAGAGGATGACCAAGCTGACAACACAGAGGCTCAGAGCTAAAGAAAGATAATGTCAGTATAAGCACCGTTATCACTTTATTTTCGGCTTGCCTTCAACAAAGTTCAAAGCCGTGGTCGGGAGCGCAAAGTCGATGAGCTGCATCTCTTGGCTAAACCGATTCAGAATAGTTCCGCTGTCGGCTTCCTGGAAGAACCCGGAAGGGGCACTCGGAGTGGTTTAGTAAAAACTTATAGTAACGGATTCCTCTACGTACCGTAGAACAGATTGCAACATATCTGTATGCAGAGCGAGCGAAGTGTTATCAACAATATCGACGATCAATATCCTACACTGGCATAAGCGACTATCCACTGCAAGACGAAACCAAATATTACCAGCACCCGACCCCCAGGGAAAGAATTGCCAACAGGGAAATGACTGTGTAAACCCCAAGCCATTTGCCCAAATTCGAATTCGGATGAGTTTCATTGGCATCAGACCACCATTCCAACCAAATCGCTAGATTGGCGGCTCAGAAACACTCCTTTGCAAGCAGGCATATGTATGAACTTACAGGAAAACTGGGTGAGGAAACCGTACGCGAGCAAGAATGCGGCCAAGGAACCGACTTGCAGAAGCCCTGCTTTGCGGGCATAGTAGCTGTAAATGGACCAGCTGCCATCTCGTCTTTCAAGGTTGGCTTTCGACACAGTAGATTCGGATTCACTCCCTTCGCCACTTGCCTGTCTAGACAGCGGCTTGTTTAATTCTGTTTGGTTGGGAACTGTTTCCACCGCGTCACGCTTATCGTCAAAGTTAGACTGTTTATACTCGGGCAGCTGATCGATCAATTCCCGGTACGTGCATTTCAGAACTTTGCGACCACTTTCAAGAAGAGTCACTTCGTGCGCATACGGAATGAGTGAGCCTTAGACTGTAGTACTGACAGGATACAAAGCAAGGCCATTATCTTCACTCACGGGTATGAGTCGCGAGAACGACGGTTGTACTTGTCCGTCTGAAAAGCCCATTCCGACCAAACAGACGCTCGCCAATGATGCGAGTACTTTTCGAGTCCAATCCGCTGAATGTGTCATCAAGGAGCACATTCGGTAGACGACAGTACAAAGCGCGTGCAAGAGCCTGTGTCCAATTAGTACGTGGTCAGGAAGGATGGACTCGTGGGATACTCTCTTACCACTCGTTGTTTCTGCCCTCCGCTAAGAGCTATTCCACCACTACCGGCCATGTGCATACTTTTTTGAGGAAACTTCCTGATATCGTCCTCGAGTCCACAAGCTGAGATTGTAAGGTCATACCATTTCTGGTCCAATACCGTCGCTCCGGTAATGTTCTCCTGGATGGAGCTGTTCATAATCCAGGAGTTCTGTGGACAATATACTATATTTGCTGGTATAATGTGCATAGTGCCACAGTTGATTTGGGTCTGGCCCATGACCGTCTCCAGAAGAGCGGATTTTCCACAACCGACCGAACCAATAACCATGGTGACTTTCCCAGTGGGGATGGACATAGTGAGTTAGGCTGAAAAATAAACGATGAGCGTGTCGGATGGCTGAATGGCTCGTTGATCCTCAAGAAGTGACAGGATTATCGCTACGAGAGTTGGTGCTATATTAAGGGCTGCTGTCGGAGTCGAAACCTTGGTGTGAAGGGCTACAGTTTGCACTTGGTACGCCGTAAAGATGATTTGCAGGACAAAAAGCACAGACAAAAGGATCTGATATTCTTGAATGTTAACACAAATGTCCCCGAGTCTCACGCAAAATAATATAGTGCCAATTTATAGATTGCAAGTTTGACGGAGCTGGACTTCACGGGTGAACGTCGCAAAATCTCGAATCGAGGGACGAGCCACAGTAAGAAAGCAATCGACGGCAGGATACTGAAAAAGGCGTCTTCAAAAAGTAAAGTGAAATCAAAACCGCGGCAGTGAACGTTCACTCGAACCCCGAATTGATTGTCACTATTGGCAGGACAAAGCTTCGAAGCTCTATCGGGTTTTCGATTTCTGTGATTGCTGATCCCTATCATGGGGAAATAGCCAGGTCACACATGTTCATGGTCTGCGGAGATAAGGAATTGCGCCTCAACGAATGCAGGCTATTGCGTATGTCACTAGCCTACTAGCTTGAGAGTACCCTTCGGATCTCCGATCTAGTTCAAGCCCCAGGGGCGAGAGTGGATGCATCTCATATAGAAAGATTGAATGAAAATTTTACAAACACAACTTGGTTCTCTTTCACCCTTAGTGTGTGTTAGCGAATGATAAGCATGCCTAATATGCATCAAATCAAAACATTCACGGAAGCTTGATCGAAAGGCGGAACATTATGTTTACAAAAGTACCACCGCAACAAGTGAAAAACACCTTTGTTGTAGGAGCCCTTAAATCGAACACCACAAAATTAGTTGAATACCCTCACCAACCGCATCTGAAGTAGCGCACTGACTATGATTTAGATAAATTATGTTCAACTAATGTTTGTAGTATTTATAGCGCTCCTTGTTGTATTCAGAGGTGTATGCACACTATGCACCGTAAATAACAAATCATTCTCGAATCCCCTTAGCAGGCCAGAGAAAATATTCAAAGTGAGGAGAGGCATTCGTTCCTACATATCGGAGAGAGTAAGAAGTAAGGTAGTATGGTGTGACTTGCGCATTGCTAATCTGACTAACACCTTTTCCTGTCATATCAAGGAATTCATCCCATGCCGCGCTATGTAGCAGCGTGCTTTTGAACGACCCATGCCAATAGGTACCCCTTGCTTGCATGAATATAAGGTGGAATGTGTAGTTTCCAGGTCTTGTGCGGATAGATTTCGTATTGACCGAGGTTCGACGAAGAGCATACTTTGTGATATGGGGATCAAAGTTTGATTGCTTGTATGTGATTGGTTATTAATTATCCTTGATTCACCTGTCATATTTAACCTCTAGACCCTGCATTCGAAGTTGTCACATCGGTGCTTACCGCTGTTGTCGAATTTTGGTGATGATCGTTCATGTCGCTCAATAAGAAAAAAAAAAGAATTGCAGATACCTACTTCATAGCACTCATTTCACTCAACCAATTGAAATCTCTACCTGCGTTTCAATAAATTGGATGTAAATTCGATTGTCGTGTTCTGGCCACAGAAGTGCGCCCCTGGTGCCTGCGGCGGGATCTGCATAGACATGACATGTCACAAGCCAAGGAATGGCCTCCGAAGTATACCAGCTTTGAGACCTTGGAATTCAACTTTTTATTATTTAATGGGCAGTTCCCCAAAGAAAAGTCTTTGATCAATTGTCATTCTGCGAAAGGGTCTCCGTATCCTTGGGTCAAAATAAATACTCAATGTAGATACATTGAGTAGTGTTTACACCAACATATCGTACATAGAATACTCTAAGCAAAAACATGATCATGCTCGGGCCTCTGGGGCTGTTCCTCAGCCTAGGAACTCTGGTGTCGGCAGCGTGTGTTGCTCCAAAGCCAGCATGCAACCAACACAACATGGCTATTCGGAAAGAATGGTAGGATCCAGGGTATCCAAATTGAGACTCCATCGCTGATCAGGTCCAGGGGTGAGATGGCTCCTGCTGAGCGGATCAGCTACACGGATGCCGTTCTATGTTTACAGCGACTTCCACCACATCTTCCAACAGCCGAATATCCGGGTGTCCGAAGCCGATTTGATGACTTTGTTGCGTAAGTGTTCAACCGCAGCTTTCGGAAAGGTCTAACACTCTGCTAGCACTCATATCAACTATACCCTCCATGTCCACTACAGTGGACTTTTTTTGCCATGGCATCGCCAATTCCTATGGCTATGGGAAAAGGCAGTGCGAGAAGAATGTGGATACACAGGTCATCTTCCGTGAGTACCTGGTAACCCAGACAGCTTCCGCCCAGTACCTCAGGCAGCCACTGACAAAACCAGGTACTGGAATTGGCCCCTCTGGGCCGATGACCTAGCCAACAGTCCCCTCTTCGACGGCAGTGAGACATCTCTCTCGGGAGATGGAGAATATAACCCGGGTGAACAAAGTATTTCTGGCAGTGGAGTCACGATTCCACGCGGAAGCGGCGGAGGCTGTGCTCGAAGTGGTCCCTTCAAAGACATGGAAACCCACCTAGGCCCCTTTTCCCGCAGCCTAGCCTCTCTGACCGAAATCCCGGCACCGGGATTCGACTACAACCCCCGGTGCCTGAACCGAAGTCTAAACGACTGGGTCGCTAGTCACTACAGCAATACGACCATCGTGTCTCAATTAATGGCCGCGCCCGATATTAACGGGTTCCAGATGGTGATGGACCACTGGCCGGCCCGACCGGATGGCGTCCTGGGAGTGCACGGAGCCGGACACTTTAGTCTCGGCGCGACGCTACAGGATCTATTCGCTTCTCCGCAGGATCCGGCGTTCATGCTGCATCATGCAATGATCGACCGGGTGTGGGCGAAATGGCAGGATGCCGACGATAGTCGGGGCAATGCACTTAATGGGACTAATGTTATTACAAACCCCCCGTGGGCTTCACTTGTTACGTTAGACACTGTCATGGAGTGGGGGGTACTCGATCAGCCTCGCCCGATTCATGAGGTCATGAGTCCAAGGATGAACGAGTACTGCTACAAATATACATAACAAAAATTGAGTTTGCTCTGTATTATTAATATTATTATTCCAAGGTTATTTTATCGTGTTTCTGCGCATTTTCGTGTTTCGGTGGGTTCTGTCCCGAGGTCGATTCGTCCACCTGTCGTGTTGCATGAAGTTGATTCGGCCTCAGCCCCTAATGCACGCTGCACAACGGTGCATATGTATACGGGGCTTTGATAGCCGGAGGGGAAGATAGGACGCATGCCGATCACCCCAAATTCTCGAACTTGTTCATCTACTCGATAGTATGAGGAGTAGTATCTCAGTATTTGTTTGGCAATTTCCATTTTCAATATCAGGTACAGCAATTTTAGTTTCCAACTATTTAGTTAATAGTGTTGTATGACAACACGACTTACCCGATGCGGCCGCGGTACTATTTTCGCTGACACGCAACCAATCAGCGGAAGCCATTGTACGCTGCCTTGTTCATGCACGATGTAAACCTTGGGTCGCACCTTACTGTGTCTTGCCTGGACACGAATGTTTTTTTTTTTTTAATTTTTTTTTTCTTAAATATCTTTTCCACATGTTCTTGTTACGTTTGAATTGTAACCGTGCAACTCCCGGAGAAATCATTTGAATCGGAGAGAAACGAGGGTTTAAAAATAGGAGCAAATGAGTGGTGGAAACATCCAAGCTTCTTAAATGTTTGTTTCGGGAATCGCGTCAGCCACTAGTGCGCTTTAGTTGATAAAACTGGGAAGTAGCGTCCTTCCCATTGCGTTGCCTCTCACTTTTCTGGTAGCGACTGCGTTTTTTTGCTTATCTGCTTGTTTCCTTCAATTGTTTCTTTTCTTCCTTCCTCATCACCCATCACCCTCAGATAACCGACCTACAATCCCACATTTCTCGGCTTATCGCTTATCATGCCTCGTTTCAACGTTCTCCAGCTGCTCATTGCAGTGCTGATGATCCTGTCCGTGGTCATTGCTACCGACCAGCACAACGAGGACAATCTTGTCCACCGTGAGTCTCTCCACGATCTAATCGCCGGCACCGATGCGAACCGCATTCACCTTGCTCTCCACGTGTTGTCCGACAAATTCCAAGACGGCGTTTTCCCAACTGACATGAGTGCCGCCGAGGCCCTTGAAGGTGAAGATCAAAACATCGCTAGTATCTTCAAAATCATAAAACGAGAGAGCAATGCGACCGCCAGTGCATCTGCCAATCCCACCACCAGTGACACGACCGCAACCTCCACCGATTCGAGCACCGACGCTGCCACCTCCACTGATTCCACCGCGTCGACCGATAGCACCACTTCTTCCACTTCTAGCTCTAGCTCGATCTCGACCCCCACTTCTACTGAGGCTACTACCACCTCCACTTCCACATCGAGTACCCCAACCTCGACGAGCGACAGCTCTACTTCTACCTCTACCTCTTCTACCTCCACCACCTCCTCCACTTCATCCACTTCTACCTCGAGCTCCACCTCCACCTCTACCTCCACCTCAACTAGCTCGACATCGTCGTCTACCTCCTCCACATCGACCAGCTCTTCCTCCACCTCGAGCTCGTCGTCCAGCTCGACTGACACCACACTCACAACCTCTGCTAGCCTCAGCACCTCGACCTACGAGAGTACTACTACTCTGCCCAATGGCAGTCTCAGCACCGTCACCGCTGTGACAGTTGTGCACGTCCACCCCACTGGCTCGTCAGCGACCACCACCACTTCCGCCCACCCTGGTCTCCAGACCGGTGGCGCCGCCATGCCCACAGGCCTCACTCGCGAGGTCGTCGCCATGGTTGGTGGTGCAGTCCTTGTCGCCATGGCTCTGTAAAACTCCGCCCCACTTTTCAGTTTTGACCAACGCCACGAGTCGCGTTCATTGCATTTTATCATTCAGCATCAATCCCTCTGCATAGCATTTGACATTGTCATATTACGATCCTTACGAGTTCCGACAGACGTCCCTCATTTATCATCATCCCCTCGGCGTTCAAATTATCCGGCTTCACCTTAATCTTGGTGTTATCTGGTTTTGTCTGTTTTTGTTTTCGGCAATGGGTTAGACTGGGGACATCTCAGCGTGCACACATATTTTCAAGTTCTCATTACATACCGCACATATATGCTAGGATCTTCATGGAAGACAAAATTCAATATTTTCTAGCCACCTGGCTCAAGAATGATTGTCCATCAGCTAACACGTTAAGATATTACTTCAGTATGTTAATTAAGGAGGGAACCCGATACAAGCTTAGACTCATCTGATTATGAACATATATGATACATTGATCGTTTAATTCCAAGGTTATCCCTCTCGGACCGATCCAGGGTTGCGTTGTATAAGATGACTAAACCCGCGGGGAGATCGTCGTTTTGAGCTCTAACCCCACGTCACCACAACATCGAAATTCACTAGCCCACCACTCTTTACAACCAGCCATTACGCCACCAATGGAACGCCTTTCTAAATAAAACAACTCCCGACTCATCCGTAGATCCACGCCGCCATGGCACCAACCCCAATATCCATCCCCCTCTTCGCCGAAACCCAACTCCAACTCCTGCTTCATGAGCACGAAGCCGAAGTCTCCTCCTCTTCCCTCGCAACTACAGCCGCCTCAGTCTCACCAGCAACACGGAGAACCCTTCAAGCGACCGGTAACGCCCTAACAGGTCTCACCCTGTCACAATGCCGCACCGGTCTCGGGGGTCGTGTGGTGGGTGAATTCGCTCCCGATCCCGCGATTGCATCTTCTGAATCTACGGATGGGCAACCTCGTCTTGGAACCCATGGAATAAGAGTTGGGGATGTTGTTCGCGTGAACGATATTTCTGCGGGGGCAAAGAAAGTTGGCAAAGATAAGCCGAAAGATGGGGCTGATGTGAAGGGTCCGGAGGGTGTTGTCACGCGCGTTAGTGATAAGGCTATCTGGATTGCGTTTGGCCAAAGAGGGGGTGGTGCGCGGTCTAAAGAGGATGATGAGGCGATTGAGGAATTGTGGAGCAAGAAGTTATGGGTGTATGTTACGATTTTGCTCGGTGGAAATGTCGCTAATGACTGGTAGGATCAAGCTTGCCAATGATGTTACGTATAGACGGTAAGGATATTGCATCTGCGGCGAAGGGCTTTACTAATCCTTATGCAGAATGAGGCAGACGATGGAGAAGATGGTCAAGATGACCGAGGGAGATCATTCCCATTTCATGCGCGTGGCTTTTGGGCATACTACTCCGTTACAACCGGATGAGATTACTGAGCCCATCGAGTTTCTCGATCCGACTCTCAATGACTCGCAAAAAGACGCTATTCAATTTGCGCTGAGATCTAAGGATATCGCCCTTATTCACGGACCGCCCGGTACAGGAAAGACACATACCTTAATCGAGCTCATCATGCAATTCGTGCAACGCAATAAACGCATCCTCGTGTGCGGCCCATCGAATGTATCTGTCGATAACATTGTGGAGCGATTGGCTCTTAAAAAGGTCCCGGTGGTTCGCATTGGGCATCCTGCGCGTCTTCTTCCCTCTGTCCTGGAACATTCCCTTGAGGTTTTGACGCAGACATCTGATGCGGCTAGTATTGTGAAGGATGTACGCAAGGAGATGGACGAGAAACAAGCGAGTATTCGCAAGACCAAGAGTGGCCGAGAAAGAAGGGTAATCTATGACGATCTGAAACACCTTCGGAAAGAGTTCAGAGAACGCGAATCCAAGTGTGTTGATAATCTAGTGCGGGAGAGTAGTGTTGTTCTAGCAACTCTTCACGGTGCTGGCGGACATCAGCTCAAGAATCAGAAATTTGATGTGGTGATTATCGATGAGGCCAGTCAAGCACTCGAAGCACAATGTTGGATCTCACTGATGTCGGCTGAGAAAGTGGTTCTCGCGGGTGATCATTTACAACTCCCGCCTACGGTCAAATCAACCAATTCAAAATCCAAAGACGCGCCCAAGAAAGATGCTCCAGAGGATAAAGAGATATTGAAAGGGTTCTCGCTTGAACGCACATTATTTGACCGCTTGTTAGCATTACACGGAACCGGTATCAAACGCATGCTGACGACACAATACCGCATGCACGATAAGATCATGCGATTCCCATCGGACGAGTTATACGAATCCAAGTTGATGGCAGCCGATTCGGTGAAAGCCCGCCTGCTAGTGGATTTGCCGTACGAGGTACGCGGCACAGACGATACGCAGGAGCCCCTTGTCTTCTGGGATACGCAGGGGGGTGATTTCCCTGAAAAGACCGAAGATGCCGAGATCAGCAAAAAGGAAACACTTCTGGGGGAGAGCAAAAGCAACGAGATGGAGGCCTTAGTGGTTGCCCGACACGTTGATAACCTGGTGGATGCAGGAGTGAGACCTGAGGATATTGCCGTGATTACGCCCTATAATGGTCAGCGGGCCCTCCTGTCTCAGATGCTGCGTGAAAAATACCCCGGGCTGGAACTGGGCAGTGTGGATGGATTCCAGGGCCGCGAAAAGGAGGCTGTTATTGTTAGTCTTGTGCGCAGTAATGAGGAACATGAGGTTGGATTCCTCGGTGAGAAGAGGCGTCTCAATGGTGAGTCTATCTCCATTTATGCACACTTTAACTTTATGCACAATCTAACTTTTCCAGTTGCTATGACCCGGCCCAAGCGACATCTTTGTATCTGCGGGGACTCGGACACCATCAGTCGGTAAGTAATTGCGTGTCCGGAAGCTGAAAACTCGATATTAATTTTATACAGGGGAAGCTCCTTTTTGAAACACTGGATGGATTACTTAGAGGAAAATGCCGACCTACGATATCCCGATGCCGGGGATTTACTCTAATGCAATGTGGGGCGGACACGGGAAGGCACGATACGAGGTCCGCAGTGAAGAAATGGCGATCTTCGGCGGAGATGCAGAAACGCAAGGCTCAGGGCCCAGCCTTGGAACCCCTCACGGTAAACATCGTTACAGTAGTACAGCAGGGCAGCAGTGCTCGTGTGAACGCGCCAAGCCGTGGGCCTGCCGAGACACGCAGGAAGGATGCCAGCGAAGCAACCGCAACAAGCAAAAGCCGTGTTTCAAGATACACTTCCCACTGGAGTTGATCGCGATCTTATTCGGACACAGAATACCAGAAGTAGGACAAGCGTGAGGGGTTCCTGTTGTAATCCCCCCCCCTCCTGTACGTAGGCAAATCAAGGCTAATTCGTTGGCCAAACAAACGGTCTGTGCGGCGTTTGAGAATTCCTACGATCGCCCATGTGGTGTTTCAGACTGGATCTGATCCGAAGACATTCTGGATGCGCCTGGAAGTTCAAAATGGCGATGATCCACTGTGAGGAGCATGAAAGTTCGGTCGCTTTCCAAGTTTGGAAGCTAAGGCAAGCTAACTGATTAGCGTTGTTTAGAACCATAGACTCTGGACACGCTCGGTCCTAACGAGTCGGTGACTCTCTCGGCTGTGGCTTGTGGGGGCAGAAGCTCTTCCTATCAGCTTTTCCAAAGCTTGTCTCCTATTCTCTTCAACTTCTCCCTTCCACTCGTTTGCGCTCCTTTTCCCTATTTTTCTTTCTCATTTGAAGTTCCTTCCGTCTACGCTGTGAAACCACAAACGACCAACCCGTCGGGAACAGTGCAATTATGATCCTGATGTATGTAGGGATCGAGTGACTAGTTGACTGCAACTAATTTGTCAGCCCTTTTTAGTTCTCGATTCAGTCTCCGCTGAGCGGTTCATAATTCGCGTTTTATACCCTTTCTCGACATTCGCTATCGACCCCTTTTTTCTTTTTTCTTTCTGCCTTTTTTGCGATATACCCCTATGTGCCGCGACGAATAATCCTTTAATGAGGTGGAATTTCAACGGGTGACTTGAACGGACATCCCAGCGATGTCGGGACATTACCCTCGATCTATCACAAGCGCTGGAAGCGAGTCGGTCGGAAGTGTACAGCACCGATTATCGTCCGGGCGTGCCGAGCGCTCAGCTTCGAACCCGGCGGCCTTCCTGGACCAGTACGATACCGCTCTACCCCCCATCAGCTTTCAGACTCCGACCCTTGCACACCGACGAACCGGAAGTACATTGAAAACTGTCATGCGCAAGATCTTCAACCGGAAAAGACAGAGCGCAACGGATGGGATGGAAGAAAGCCCAAACGAGGCACTCTATATAACCCCAGTGAGAAGATCAGGACCGGAAAGCAAATCATTCCTAGCAGTTCCCACACCTACAGAGTCGAAACGGAGTAGTCCACTTTCGGAGGAGAACCTACAGTTGCAGTTTACGGAGACACATCTGTCACCAACAACCGCCACGGGGGGTTCCTTGCCATCGCCTGGCTTACCAACACGCCGCCGACGAGCAACACTTCCCAGTGTAATCTTCTCCGACGACGAATCACGATTTGCAGTTGCGTCTGCAATTTCCGATCCACAAGAAGAGCGTCATACTCAAGAAGGACGCCGATACAGTATGCTACTTAACCGACGGTCGAGAAGTGCAGAAGCGCTGCAGAACCTTGTAAATGAACAATCACATGAGGAGTGGCCACCCCGCACCACCTCCATTCCGACTTCGGGCCCCGACGACAAATCACCTGTTCTTGGAAGCTCTGTCAGTGCCCATTCCGCCAGACCGTCTACAGGAACCACAGTGACCAGTGCTACTCAAACATCTGTGACACCATCAATCAACGAAGCCGACGAACGGGCAGAACAAATGAGCCTACCCCCTAATGTGGGCAATTTTGTTTACACCATGCAACAAGACGACGGTCTAACTGTGGAGCAACGATTAAATACCCTCGAAGTAAAGATGATAGACCTGGAATTTGCAATTGCCCGCATGCAATCCAGTCCCACCAACGGGCCAACAGAACGATCGTCATCCAGACAGAAACGCACCCCCTCCGCCGACCAACACAGCCCCCACACACGCAACAAACCATCAACCGGGTACCTAGGCTCATCCGACCGAGACCGCGACCGAGACCGCGACCGGGACGAATCCCCTAGCCCCCTAGCCAATTTCTCCACGGTGCGCCCATCAAGCACAAGCACAATCCGACAAGAAACAATGAGCCGAAGCATCCGCCCCGCACCATCCGCAACCTCCCTCTCAGAATTCGGCGGTGTCTCAATCGAACAGTACAGTACGCTAGTAACGCTACTCCGCCGCGAACAAACCGCCCGCCGCAACCTCGAAAGCCAGGTCTCCGGCCTCCGCGACGATCTCCGTCAGTTCCAACGGGCGGCGCTTCAGTCCATGGAAATGGGCACCATGTACCCGATTCACAATGTGGACTCACAGGAATTCATGCGATTTCGTCGTGCGCTTGATGACACGGATTCGACTTCGCCTAGTTCGAGAGAAAGGGAGCGGGGGAATGTTGATTTGGAGGAAGCGTCGGAGTATGGGCGGGATGATCCGATTGGACCGCATAAATGGGATAACGGACAGCGGTCTGTGACGGCGCCTATGATTTGATTCTGTGCCTGGCATCAGTTTATTTCGAGGACGGTCTGCTTAATCTATTGTCTGGATCCCGTTGTCTACGGGCTGCAAGTCTGAAAGGCCTTTATGGATCTCGATGATCCAGTCTGCCAGTCAAGGTTCGTCCTCGTTCTATGGTTGATGTCTTTCCCATGCTAATATCTTTATAGTCATGCCGCTCACTGCAAATATAGAATTTACTTCTTCCAGGGCTTGATCCCCCTTGTCGAGCTTGTACCAGCTCCTTTTCTTCTGGTGTCAGAATTCCCTTTCGCCCGCGACAGGATCGCGTTGATGAATACCATCGAATACCCAATTTGCAAATCTCATTCAAATACATCAAATACATCTCCAAATCATAGAAGCGGCTCTTCCCGCCAACCATCCACGGTTCATAGATCCCGGACCCCTGAACCAGATAAGCCAAACCCCGCATCAGTAACACAAACTTAAACCTTGTATACCCCTCAAACAATCACCCAACGCCACATTAATGGAGGCTCCCAAAAACTTCACAATTACAATAATAGGCGGCGGAATAGGCGGCCTAACCTTAGCATCAGCCCTCCTCCGCCGCCGCGTCCCAGTCCAAATCTATGAAGCGGCCTCCTGCTTCCAAGAAATCGGCCTCGGGCTCTCAATAGGACCAGCCGCCCACCGCGCCCTCCCCCTCCTAGACCCAGACATCCGCGCAATCTACGACTCACTCGTCACCACGCACGCAGACAGTCCAGGCTACGAATCATACCGCGAAACATGGTTCGAGATATTATGGGCCTGCGGCATCCACGAAGGAGACCTGTTAATAGATCTGAAAGCCAACCCATCCGGACAGACGACGGTACGCAGATCCGACTTTCTAGATGCGCTCGTTAGCCTTATCCCGGCCGAGATTGTGCATTTCGGAAAGCGGCTTGAGAATCTTGTTCAAGATGGCGGTGGAGTACAACTGAACTTCGAAGATGGGAGTCAAGTACACGCTGATGTGGTTATTGGTTGTGATGGGATTAAATCTAAGGTTAAGGAGTCTCTTTTCCCAGGTTCGGGACAGCCACGGTATAGTGGGATGTATGGGTATCGGGCTGTTCTTGATATGGACGATATGGTTCAAGCGGTTGGGGATCAGCGCGCGAGGGTATCGACTCTATACCTTGGAGAAGGGGTTTATGGAATCTCATACCCGATCATGCGGGCGAAGAAGGTGAATGTGGGACTTTATGTTCTTAGTGAGAAGTGGGAATGTGAGACTTGGGTGCGGAATGCGGAGAGGGAGGATATGCGGCATGATGCTAAGGGGATGGGCAGGTATTGGAAGGAGCTTGTTGAGGTATGTCATCTGCTCTAAATTTTTTAATTCATGGTTGGATTGTTCTAATGGCTTGAAGTATATGCCCGATCCATCGCAATGGGCAATTTTCGAACATCCGCCTCTTGAGACGTTTTGTCAGTCCCGTGTTGCGATTCTCGGTGATGCAGCTCATGCTTCAACGCCGCATCAGGGAGCTGGTGCTGGGCAGGCTATCGAAGATGCCCATGTTTTGGCGGAATTGCTTGGTGATGCACGAGTTGGATCAGTGGACGATGTCGTGGCGGCGTTTCGGGCATATGATGAGATCAGACGGCCTCGTAGTCAACGGGTTGTCGCGAGCAGCAAGGAGAATGCTGATCTCCTTTGTTTATGTTTGGATGGGGTGGAAGATGATGCTGAGAAGTTGAGAAGTACATTCCAGGAACGGATGAAGTGGCTCTGGGACTTAGATGTACAAGATCAAGTGGAGCAAGCTCGGGAGAAAATGATTAGTTATTTGACGTAAACTTAGAATGGATACTATACTTTATGGTCTCCATTATTTTCGGTCTCGCCGCGCTTACACTTTCGCAAATTTTGCGCAGGTCGGCATAGATTGCCTTCAGCTGGGCAAGCTGAACTCATTTGAATTATGGAGACCCGACAAACCCCGCTGCTCTAAGCCTAGGCACGTCCAATCGGCAAAGAAGGAAGTAAACTTTGGCATATGGCCCCGCACCAGCTTATAAAGAGAAACTAAAGGAAGACATAGATCTTTTCGGATTATTCTAAATTATTTACATCTTCAATCATGGCCAAAGTTCACATCACCGACGATGACCTTACAGGCATCAAAGATAAAGTCATCCTGATCACAGGTAACCACCCCATCCCCCCCGGAAACATGCCATGATTCATCTTACAAGTATAGGTGGATCCTCCGGAATCGGCAGAGCAACGGCCCAACTATGTCTAGACCTAGGCGCAAAAGTGGTAGTTGGAGACATGAACCCCCCTAAGCCCGAATTCCCCAACAACGAAAGCCTCAAGTTCCTCAACGTCAACGTCGCAGAATGGGAAAGCCTACGCAACATGTTCACCCAAGCAATGGAATGGTTCGGCCGCATCGACCACGTCTTCGCCAATGCAGGAATCGCCCCAACACCCAATTTCCTAGAGGTGAAGCTCAACGAAGACGGCCAACTTGAGCCCCCAAGTCTCCGAGTTATCAATGTGAATTTCCTTGCCGTTATCAATACTATTCACCTCGCACACGCGTACATGACGAAACTTGCTCCCGAGAACGCTGGAGTTGGGAGCATCGTGCTAGCTGCATCTGCTTCATCATTCCAGACTTTCAGCACTGGAGATTACACGATCGCCAAGCACGGCGTCCTGGGTATGGTTCGGGCCTTTGTTGAGCCGTTCGAAGGCAAAGTACGGATCAATGCTATTGCACCTTCGTGGACGGATACTGGAATTATGCCTGGTGCTTTGCTCCAGAAGATCAATGTCAGCGCTCAGACTCCGGATGCTGTTGCCAGGAGTGTGGTCTTGCTCTTCGCAGATCAGAACAGACATGGAGATGTTCTTTATAGCTGGGATGGGAATTACCGGGAGGTTAATAACTCGGAAGGTGGACTTTTGGAGGGTGCCGGTCAATTGCTGGATAATGCGGCTAGTGAACAGAGTGCGATTCTTAAGATTCGGGCTGCTTTTGCTAAGGCTACAGAGGCTTGATCTATCTCGGTTCAGCTATACTGTTGAATGTATACTCTTTACTCCCGTGGCTCATCTTCTTCTTATTGACAATGTATTCAAAGCAATAGGAGAATTATTCGTCTCTCTCGATGCCAAGACTTATACATGCAGGCATATTTAAACTGAAGTCATTATGCATGGATGTTCCCCTCCTTCTCCACATTGTGGATGTATCACATTAGCCGACCCCGCAATATAAACATAGGAAACCGAGGTATCAACGATCTCTTCCGGACATCATCTGAGTTTTCAACCTTACAAGGCTGCAGTCACCTGCGCAGGGTTCCCGTATACAGAAAGTTATTCACAAGTCAAGTCAACATGTCCAGCTTTCCACTTCAGTACCCACCAGGCCGCGAGCTGACAGGTGGAGATCTACTAGCCCAATCACTGAAGCAGCTGGGCGTGGAAGTCGCTTTTGGACTCCATGGAGGCCATCTAGATGCCTTTCTAATGGGATGCGAGAGCATCGGAATTCGCCTCATCGATACTCGACACGAGACTGTGGCTGTCCAAGCTGCAGAGGGATATTGTCGGATCAGTACAAAGCCAGGCGTGTGTTTTGTCACCGCCAACAGCGGGTGAGCTCAGCATCTTAACTTAACCTCGTTAAAACTCGCGTCTAAAGTCCTATGTAGCTTTTCAAATGGGCTCGCCGGCCTAGCCACGGCGCTTGCCGATCGAAGCCCGATCCTGTGTATAACATCTTCTCCTCCGATTCGCGATACAGAAAACAACTCCCTTCAAGGATCAATCGATCAAGTCGTTGCTGCACGTCCTTTGACGAAGTTCGCTCATCGAGTCATAGCACCGGAGGAATGCCCAAGGATTGTGTCCCATGCAATGCGAGTCGCCCAATCTAGCCCACCAGGTACTTCTTCCGAGCAATGAACTCCACGCCTCTCTCTAATATTACCCAGGTCCTGTTCTTCTCGACTTCCCTATCGATGTACTCTTCTCCCCAATCCATCCCAAGCTCATCTCATGGGGCTCTATTACATCTCCACCGACATACCCACCCGGTCCACATCCTACTGCCATCGACGAAGCGGCTCGACTAATCCGCGCCGCAAAGCGTCCCGTGATTATCACAGGAACTGGCGCAGGAAGACTCCAGGTAAACCATGCCCCGAAGATTACTGACAAAGCTAACCAGATCAGGCACGAGAGAGTCTTTTTAAGCTAGCAGAAACATGCAATATTCCAGTCTTCAACAATTCAAAATATGCTATGTTTCATCCACAATCTATCATGCTTTCAAGCGGCACAGCCGGAACACTGGCGAAATTGCCACTCGTACAGCTCGCCAGACCAGACCTAGTGCTCCTCCTCGGTGCCCGAACAGGAATGTTCCTCGGTGGCAAGAGCGGCGCCATAATACCCCATGACTGCACACTAATTCAGGTCGACTGTGATGGCAGTGAAATCGGTCGCACGTTACCCGTGAGACTGGGAATCGTGTCTGATATTGAAGCATTCTCCTTGGCTATGAACACCAAGTTCGGAACTGCGTACCAAGGCTCTGTCGATGAAGCATGGGTTCAATCGGTTCTGAACTTGTCCTCTGCCGAATCACCCTTCGAGAAAGATCCTGCGGAAACAGCGGGCCTTCTTCATCCTTACCATGCTCTGAAGTCCCTCTTCTCCGCCATCGAGCCGGGCAGTATCATTGTGCTGGATGGAGGGGAAGCAGGGGCCTGGGCAGGCGACCTAGCACCGCGTTGCCAACCTAGTACTGTCATTACTTCAACAGGATACCTAGGGTTCCTCGGTAACGGCTTCGGATATACACTCGGCAGTGCAATTGCCGCACCCGATCGCAAGGTCGTCAATATCCAAGGCGATGGATCTGCAGGCTTCCACATGATGGAGCTTGATACATACAAGCGGTTCAATTTGAATGTCATGACTGTTGTGGTCAACAACTCGGTCTGGGGAATGAGTATCAACGGGCAGGATTTGGTATATGGAAGCAGTAACTCGGCACGGCCGGCCAGTTCTCTGAATCCCGAAACTGAGTATGACGTTGTGGCGAAGGGCTTGCAGAATGCTGCTGCGAAGGTGACTCGGATTTCTGAGATTGCAAGCACTGTTGTCAAATTTCAGGGACAATCGGGTCCAAGTTGCATCAATCTTATTGTGGATCGGAAGCCGACTCATCCCGTTACGACTATGATGGTTGGGCTTACTGATTCACCGGATTTAGTTGTCGTGCCGTACTATGATAATATTCCACGGGCCTACTATAAGTTATAAGAAGGGGTATTTGGGGTTTCATTTCTCAATATTGGAATTTGGAAGTACTTGAATAACTGACACAATTCAGACCGTACCCTAATGAATCTTCTTCCACTCCACATATCGCTCTTTTCCGGAGATACCTTCTCTCATACGCCGATCAAACTCCTCTTGAGCCCCAGGTTGTCCAGGTCGTAGTTTCAACCTGAAAGGCCATTTCTCAATAATAGTGTGTTTTTCCTTCATTTTCACGCCCAAAACTTCACCCATTTCTTTGAACCCAATCTTCTTCATGAACCTTTATCATTATTAGCAAAGCGCTTGATTCCAAAGGGTTTTTTGATTACGCATCATACCTGTCAAAAACGCGGTCGTATCTGCCGACAATTTCCCGGGCAAATGCGAACTTGACAACCCCGGTTTCGAATCCATCAATGGGAGATCCATTCGGAGGGAGATACTCGAAGAGACTCTTCATTTCTCGGCCTTCCATACTCATGCTCTGAAGTTTGTCCTCGGCCGTCAAGTTCTCATTAACAGTGTTCAAGAAGAGGGTTATGAGGGTAGCGTGTGGGTTCTGTAGTGGTGATTGGAGTAGAGGGACCATCAGATTTAGCGTGCCGTGGATTCCAACCGCACCTGCATCTGCAATGCCTGATACCTAGTATTGTTAATGATTTGACCTGGTAAAGCTTCGAAATATTCTGAGATAGGGTGGTTTTATTCTATAGCGGGCCTAGGTAATTGTGGGATGTTCACTTGCCTCAATTCGGCTATACAAACCCTTTCCAACACGATCAGGAAGATCGTTTGGACTGAAATTAAGAATCTCAAAACGTATTCTTAAATTTTGAATTCGATTCAAGAATGAATGGAGCTGTCCGCGAAGGTAGAATAACAGCTTGCCGTACACATCAGCAGTTGCGGGTCCGCTCGACGTATGTAAGACCTCTTCCAAGGACCAGCTTCTAAGAGGATCGGCGCTGTCTTTCATCGGCCAGGTATCAGTATCCTGGAAAAATGTCCTGGTATTTGTCAGCATTGTCTCGATATTCATTCTATGCAACGTACGGGTTTGGCTCCGTAAACTCATGACGTGGATATCCAAATGGAAGCAAAAGACCATCCTCGCGAAATTTGTTGAAACAAAGTCGCTGAGAAGGTGACAGGAAGGTCATGTATCGGTCGCGATAGTCCCTTCTTGAATGAGCTAAGGTGGTAGCTATGTGGATCTGGCGTACTCTCTCTGCATTCAAGCCGACTGGCTTCTCCAAGAAGCATAAAAGGTGATTCCACTGCGGTGGTGTGAGAATGACTCTCAGCGAGCGATCTCCAATCTCCCATCTCCTGCTGAAGTACTTTTCAGGTGGCTTGTTTTTGAGATCATCGCAAACATTTCTGATCAGAGGTCGAATGCGAGTTTCAAGGACGACCATGTCCGATGCGCGCATGAGAGTCGAGTACCAGACGTGAATGATACAATCGACTGCCTCATCCATGTCATCGACAACCAATGCAATAAGAAGGATAATCACATTTCGTGCGATTAAGTCAATGTCAAAGTCGTTTATCGTTATTGTGAGGCCGTGGTTGTAGCTAGTCGGAAGGTTGACTATCGTCTTCACAACATTCCGAAGGTCGCCAGCAGCTATTATTAAAAGTAAGCTAACTTCGAGGAACCATCAAAGTCAGTATTCTACACGTACCTGCAAATAGAACATACAGGGGTTTGGCATATCCCTCTCCTTCGTTTGACCCCGGTTTCAGGACGTCGTAGGCAGGGAGGTTACCCCAGAGGTACTTCTTACCTCCAAACAACTCTCCATCACTGTTTCCAACAAATGCTGGGGCTCTCTCTTCAAGGACCCAGGACGGCTTCCAGTCTTCTTTACCCAAGTCCGACTTGCATTCGACCTTATGCTCAGGCCAATGGGACTTTTGGCATTCTGCACCGCAATACTGCACGCATATATGTTAAGGAAATTCATGGACAGTACAACCACTTAGGAAACTCACAATGACAAGTAAACAGTTTTTACACGTAAAGCTGCCTTCTTTCTTGCAAGTTGGATGCTCGGGGCTCCAGTTCGTACATACGAAGGTGGGGGTTGTCATGGTGGTTCTTTCTTTGGGGGGTGAAGGAGTGTAAGCGCAACTCTGTTGATACAAGACACTGATTAATGCTGGATCAAGATAATGTTGAATGGGCTCAGGAAGGAAGAAAATTTGAAGTTGGAAGTTGTAGAGCAAAGAAGGGGAGAGAAAGTAAACAAGAGATTTATGAGAGCCGCTTGTGTTCTCGTTTGCAACAATATTTTCCCTGCACACATACGTGCTTCAGTTTCCGTTAGAATAAGTCTAATTGCTTTTCATGTTTGGCAGCTTTCAGTCAAATATGGCCATTTGTCAAAATTTCGTTTTTCCATGGAAGCTTCATCTTTTCACGCAATTCGTGCTCTGTTCTTGGGCGCTCCTCTTGCTGAATCGTACCGTTTTGGTGGCAATACTAAATCTTCTCGTCAAAGTCTTTGTTATACTTCTCACGGGTGGCTCAAATCCTAATTCTGATGGCCATGATGGACAAGCAATACTCATCGCGGTAATCCACGAACGTGGGCAATAGTCAAGATGCTCTTGGTCAATGGAGCAAACGTCAATTTGCAACGCAAGGGAGGGACTATACCATTCTCGAAATATGTATGGACAGAATCGTTGGGAATCCGATGGAGTGTGAAGATTACTCAAAGAGTACGGTGCCACAGAACATATACATACAACAAGATGGTTCGAACTGCAATTATTTTTCTGGTATATACATCAGGTCATAAAAGTGGTTTTCAATTAGTGCTATCATAGCTCAAGAAAAAGTATCCTCCAGTCTTGGAAGTTACATAAATGTACACTGCTAGTACAATCCAGAGATAAGTCTTCTAACCTATTTCTCACTTTCCGTTATGTAGTGTCACTTACTTGCATTAACACGGTAAGTTCGAATCTCTCCCCGAGACCCTGCACCCCGCATTCGAAAGTCCGGAGTACATATCGGAAATTAGTGTCTCCCCCACATGCACTAGTCCCAACATTGACACAACTCCCGACTTTTTCAACCGATGCCGTAGATATGAGCCTACATTATAGCACCACCTTGTTTCCGGGGTTTACTCTTCGGATTGCGGGGTTGTGGGGGTACCGTTGGATTACCTTGGTCCCTAGCGAGAGGATATATCAGGTTTCTATGGTAGGCCGCGGACTATCCCAGGGGTATATAGTATTCAGCTCTTCCCGAGTTGGCAACCTAGAAATAGTGCTGAATAAAGACAATCCTCGCCTGCAGTATTCATAGCGAGGACTATTAAAACAGCTCAATGCGTGTTTTCACGTCGATTGCTGCGCTTGCAGTGGCTTTTTGCAGCACAGCTTTTGCAGCACCATCTCGACATACCAGAAGCAACCCACAAGAAATCGATCTGGAAGTCCAGACCTCCAGCGGAAAAAGTAAGATTCACACCAGCCTCCAACCTTGAAAACTAACCTGACGTAGAGCCCAGTAATCGGCCTCATAAATGGAACAACCCCCAACGTCCGCCAATTCCTCAACATTCCATACGCCCAACCACCCCTAAACAACCTCCGTTTCCGTCCCCCGCAAGCCTTATCCCAACCCCAAGAGACCATCGTCTCCACAACCCTAGGTCCAGCCTGTCCCCAGATCCCCGGAATAAGCGCCTCAATCGACAGTGAAGTTGTAACACAACTAAACTTCAACGGATCCACAGCCGAAGACTGTCTCAACCTCGCCATCTGGGCACCATTACACACCCCAAATACGAAGACAGAACTCCTCCCGGTATTCATATACCTTTTCGGCGGTGGTTATACAACCGGTGGAATCGATGTAGCGTATCAGATTCCCGCTCAGTGGGTTGAGCGCACACAGGCTCATATTGTTATCTCGCTTAATACTCGGGTTAATATCTTTGGGTATCCCGGGTCTGGGGCACTTGAGTTCCAGAATCCGGGGCTACTGGATCAGAGGATAGCGCTTGAATGGGCACAGAAGAATATTGCTGCTTTTGGTGGTGATCCGGATAGAATTGTCCTCTGGGGACAGAGTTCTGGGGCTGGGAGTGTTGATTTACTGAACTTTGCTTATCCAGATGATCCCATTGCTAATGGGTTTATTTCGGATTCGGGTTCTGTGTTTTTGAATAATCAGAAGTCCGATGCTACGTTTTCGAATTTCAGTTATGTGGCTGAGAAGGTGAATTGTTCGAGTGCGAACTATACGGTTGAGTTGGAGTGTATGCAGGGTGTGGATTATGAGACTATTGAGGCTGTGATTTTGGATTATGAAGAGGCGGGGAATAATCCTTTGAAGTTTGTGCCATTTGTTGATGATATTTCGATTTTTGGGAATTATACGCTACGGTATGAGTTGGGTGCGTTGTCTGATCGGCCTGCTATTTTTGGAACGAATCTCAGAGAGGGCTATGAGGCTGCGCCTTGGCCAAGTGACCCTAAGACAACGGCGCCCAATGCTACTGTGGCGGATGGGTATACGGACTATGCGTTCTTGTGTCCGGCGATGCTGACGACGGGGTATCGGGAGAAACTAGGTTTGCCGACCTTTCGGTATCAGTATCGGGGGAATTTTAGCAATATCTCGCCGTATTTCTGGTTCGGAGCATTTCATGGCTCGGAGCTGCCATTGCTGTTTGGGACTTATGGGGATTATCGAGGACCGCCGACTGCTTTCGAGAATGAGGTTAGTTATACGATGCAGGACTTCTGGTTGGCTTTTGCGAGGGATGGAGCCAAGGGTGTGGAGGCGCTGGGATGGAAGAGTTCTGCGGATGGCGATGGCGTGAATATTCTTGCCGAGATGAAGACTCGTAAGGCGTCTACGATGATTCCTGCAAAAAAAGTCGATACACCTTGCACGCAAGCCGTGATTGATACCATCCTCGGCGGCGCGAACCCGTTTGCTGTTGTTGTATAGTGGATTCTTCAGCAACTCTGAATTGGACAGGTAGTAATATATGGAGTGGGAGTCAATGATCCAATATCGATTAGATCAATCCGTGCTAAACAGATAGATGGTAATATGCAAAAGGTAACCAGAAATGTCCAACGGCCTCGATCCGGTCATGATTCATTGTGAACCGATGCACAATACGCTTGTAAGCGTCTGCCGATAAAAAGAAGTAAATATGAGAATGGAAGAAATGTTCAAAGAAGCGAAAGGGGGAATCAGCCCCCGAGGGGGACTATGGCCAAGAAAAAATAAAAGAAATAGAAAAGCCACAGCGAGTGAAAAAAAAAAAAAAAAAGAAAAAAAAGAAAAGAAAAGAAAAAGAAATCTGACAAAAAAGGGTATCCACAAAGAACTGAAGTATTATGCCCGCGAGGCAGTCGGTCCAGTTCCAGATGCTCGAAAACAGCTGCCCAGGCGGCTTAAAAAAAGTTGGATATGCTGAGAAGAGATAGAAAATAAGAAATGAAAAGAATGGTGAAACCAAAGGTCGGCTCAGAACGCTCCAAAAACGCTTTGCTGATAATGCAAGGTTTTGCCCCTAGGGGTTTCTGAAGGTAGTTTATGCATAGTCTATGACTCAGGTACAGACTTCTTCCGTTGGAAGATACTGCGGGTGCGCGATTTACTGCGCGGGTTCTTCTTATCACTGCTGACAGTTCGCCCGCGCGAGCGAGATTCTTTGGGCTCATCCCCCATGTATTTTTCTTTGTAAATCCTATTCAATCGTTAGTGGAAGCTTTGCGAAGTCAAGATCTGACACTCACCAGCTGTTGCCGACCATGCTCATGCCATTGGACTCGGCCTGGCGGTAGAATCGCGCAGCCTTCTTCATGTCCTTCTTGCAACCAACACCTTCCGCATAGCAGAAACCAGCTTCGGCCATAGCATCAACATCACCCCACTGACCAGCGATTTCGAAACAACGTAGAGCGAGAGCCCTATCCTGCTCGATACCCCAGCCGTTCAAGTGGCTAACACCTAGCTCGTAGATACTGAGAGCAAATTGGGCACGGTAAGCCTTCTGCAGCTCTTTTGCCTTGGACGCGCCAGGAGCATCAGGGTTCTCCAGCATTTCCAACCCTACTGAATCCACAGCCTTGCGTAGCCATCGCACACCTTCTTTTTGATTGGAACGCATACCCCAACCATGACGGCAGGCAAGCGCGTATAGCAACATTCCAGTGGGGTGATTCTGCTTCGCAGCAATCCGGAGGTGATAGGTCGATTCATTCAAAGACCCACTCTCGTGCAGTTCAATGCCCTTAGTAACATGATCGTCGGCGGACATAGTAGTCGATGTTGCCTGGGTCGCGGCAGTCTGGGGACGCAAGGTGTTCGCAGAGCCAGCTGAGGAGGCCGTCTCGATCTTATCATTCGTCTTGCGATTGGATCGAGTGGATTCTGTGGAGGGTCTAGGTTTCTCAGGTGTAGCCAGTGTCGGTGCAGAGGGCATTGGTGAAGTCGGCGGCTTTGACGAAGAAGTTGACGGCCGTGGCGAAGAGGCCGGTAGTTTGGGTGAGGGTGGAGCAGGCGTTGCAGGAGTCGGAACTTCGTACATCGAATGTGGCTTGGGTGATTGATCCATTGGATGACGGTTGGTCGGTGGTGGAGTGCGGGCTGAGCGAGGTACTTCAACCGATTCGCGCGGGGGAGAATTTTCAAATAGAGGCTCATTCCATTCAAAGTGTGGAGTCTGTAGGCCTGCAAAGATCACCGAGTCTCTGGAGGGCTCACGCCCACGCGGCAGTGCATACTTGGCGTACACAAATGAAGAAACCGCCGAGGATGGCTCCCCGTCGGCTGGTTGAGTAGCAGCTGCCTGGCCAGTGGCCAAGGGAACCAGAATCGGGGTAGGCTTGCTCGGGCGGTGCATATGGTTGGATTGATGCCGCTCGGGCGCCGGAGCTGGAGCGGTAGCTGGCTCTGGGGCTCCCGGTGCCGAGAGACTGGTGCTGGACCGACTGAGAGGCCGAGAGAAGTTGAAGGAGGGTCGCGCTAGGTAGCTGGTGCCCGTCGAAGTTTCCGAGCTTATTGAAGGCGAACGAGGATGTGGCCTAACTGGAAAGGTCGACATAGGTGAGTATGGAAGCGATACAGCACTCCCCGATGACAATTTCCGTGGCTTGGAGAAGGTCGAACCTGCATTGGAACTACTGTAATCATCGTCAGAGCTCTCCAGCTGATTCACCCGGGCGCTGCTCGATGGTCGCGAATGCGGCGAAACTGGCGGGGCCAGAGTTCGTGGAATATGAAGTCTGCTGGTAACAGAGTCCATCGACGACTGACGCGATGGGTCCTCCGGAACCACTCCCACTGAACCCTCCGCTTCATCTGCGTAAACCGAGTCTGCATCGGGTGATTCCGAACGAGGTATCCCCCACTCGCTGGGGTCGTCTTGGATTATCGTTGTTCTGGGAGTGGTCTCGTCGTCGTCGTAATAGCTCGCCGCATTGCTGCTGGCGTGTGAGATCGAGCTAAATCGGGGGTGTTCCGAGATTGGGCGATATTTTGGCTCCTCTAACTCTGGAAGGCCTTTCTGGGTCGGTCGGCGTGTGAGAGTATCGGTATTCGATTCGCTATTTGCGGAGCGGAAATAGCCTGGTCGGGGGCGGGACAGCGACCGGGCAACACTGGAAGGAGGTAGGCGACTCATTCGCCGTTCGCCTAGTCGGGACTCATCCAACTGTCGCGCCAGGAATCGACCCTGGGCCGCAAAGGCATCGAGGGGAGATAGTGCCGGAGGGACTTCGCCGTCGAAATGTGAAATCCGCGGGGAGGGCATCCCTCCTCGCAGGGTGTCGTGAGAGTTGGAGCGACATTCGCTCAGTTTTGTTCGCTGGTTCATCATTCTAGTGCAAGGCGAGTCGAGTTTGTTTTCACGGGGGAACGTCCAACTGAGAGAGGTGTAGGGAGGGGGTTAGAGTTTCAGGATGGCGTGGCCCCGAGATCCGTTTCAGATGGTGGTTGCGAGAGGCGCATGGAGTATCTCAAGAGGGCGGATGGACGAGGCCAAAGGAATGACAGCCCAGAGAGGTTCTACAGAGGGAAAGGAGAAAAACGGGCGAGGCCCTGACGATCACAATGAACACGATGACAACAGAAGCCCCGTGCACGATCCACCTTACCAAGGTTGGAAAGGGGCATACAATAAGTAATGGGATATAGGGATACAATGTGATAGCAATCACATTAATTGATTCTCTACTCCGTGCCCCCATCTTGCATATTCCTCTTTGGTTTGTTTTATTCAGGGGTTGCCAAGGCGTAACTACGCCATCCAATTCTATGAATATCGGATGATCTTCTAGAATACGCATCTGCTCTCCCCACACGGGCTATTTTCGTTGTTTCATGGTTGGCCTAGACTGATTTGGGTTTGGTCTGCCAATTATACGTGTCGCGGTGGAGATGTCACATAAATCTCTTCAGGGGTGTCAACAAAGTAGAAATAGTAACTCTGCTAGTCGTTCAATGTTGCTTTTTTTATCCCACCAATAATACTCTCGTCCATGTGACATCTACTATATAATGTACCGTCGCCCCAAACCTGCATGGCACCGGATTTTGTTTCTACTCCGCCCCGCAGTTGCATTTACACCTCGGAGGTATCCCGGATTGAGACTGGTGCCATGGTAACGAGCCAATCCGGTGCCATATCTTTCATCCGCCTTAAGCTACTTACTGTTAAGCTCTGTAGAATGCAGTTCATTTTGGGTCATAGGTCCTTGCCTCGCAAGGCTCATAAACCAAAGTGGGTATAGTTCCTTAGCCTACGACGCACAAGGAACCCATGCCAAGATGGTAAATGGTAGACTATTTTTCACCGAAAAAATCATTCGTAGAAGCAGACTTGTCAGATTTGATTCTGATTCTCTCTCCAATCCCAGCGCACTTGTGTTGGCCACCAACCTTCGAATACGAAGAGGGCTAACCTGAGCTATATCGGTACAAGCTGTAGCTCAATACTACGTGGAATTCTTTCTAAATCCACCATGCGCCGCCCTTCAAGAGCGACGCTCATCGGAGCCGATCCTAAAGACGATCATCTTCACCAATTCGAAACTTCATGGCTTCTATCACCACTCGTGCTAGCATGTCTGCGCGGTCTCATCGCTCTCTACATCTTCACCACCATAATCGTCATCTGGATCTGGTACGGCACGCACGATGACCGTGTCGCAATCGGCGAATCCTTCAGCTACTTCACCTGGCTCACGTACTGGGGTCTGGGATTCTACTTCCTAGTCTCCACCATCCATACAGCCCTCTACGCACGGACGGGCCGCTCGGTGCTCTTCGATCGCTGGCCGCGCGCATGTCGCGTGCTCCATGGACTTCTATATGCGAGCATCACAACTTACCCGTTCCTCGTAACAATTGTCTTTTGGGGGATCCTGTTCAAACCGCCATTTTACAAGGTTACGTTTCCGGGCTGGTCGAACGTAAGTTTTGCCCTTTCAACCCCTCTTTGTCTCACTTTCTTTGAGTCCTTCCGCCCCCGCCTCGTATCCCTGCATTCCCGCTTACGTAAACGGTGCTAACGAGGGTTTTCTGCAGATCTCTCAGCATGGTCTGAACTCCTTCTATGCCCTTCTGGAAATCTTCCTTCCGGCTACGGCCCCGCACCCGTGGATTGGTGTTCCTGTCCTGATTCTCGTCTTGTTGTTCTACCTCTGTGTCGCCTATATCACCTACTACGATCAGGGCTGGTGGACATATGACTTCTTGGATACTGAGCATGGCAAGAAGAGTGGGATCGTCGCGGGCTATTGTTTTGGCATTCTAGCCGCTATCCTGGTCATCTTCTGTCTTTCCATGGGGTTGATCTGGGTGCGGAGACGGCTGACCGGTGATAAGAGGAAGAGGTCGCCGCAGGATTCTTTGCGACACGAGTTTGCGGCTCGGAACATGGATATGCAGGCGCAGTCAAGTGAGATGAAGGAAGCTATCGTTTAATTCACTCTGCGACGCGGCCTGATGGAATGTACGAGTATACATACGGTACACATAACCTACTGGACATAAGTTAACGCTTAATGTATCTACGGATAATGCTAATCAAGAACAATGCACGATGCTATTGAGAGCGAAGAGGATCAAGAAACTATATACAGAGTAGTTCCAATAATTAAGCTTTACAGTAAAAAAAAAGTGGGGACGGTGTTTTGCTTCTTAATAGTCCGCCCCATCGGTGTTTCAGCGAAGCTGAACCCGCTCTCAGCTGGTTTCGCTACCACTGCTGGGGCTTTCGTTGCCTGAATGACCAGTGTGGTAGCCCATCATCAGGGCAACTAGTCCACTCGGGACCCATGCGCCAATCACGCTGTAGGACCGGGCGCCCCGGCCCACGTACATGACCGACTTCTTGGACTTCTTTCGCCCAAGGAAATTCACAGTCGTGGGCTCCAGCGCATCCATCACAGCATGATGGAGGTACCGTGCCGAAGAACCCCGCATGGCACCAGGGCCCGCAGATGCGACAGGTCGCTGCTCAATGCTGGACATGTACTGGGGAGCGTAAAGAGCACGCTGCTGGACGCTCCAGGCCAATACCTCCGTTCCAGCGATCTGGCTCTGGGAGTTACGGTAAGCAGAACCCAGGTCAATATTGCCCATGCGGAGCTCCACGACATCAACATTGCCACGCTCAAGAAGCCGGAGCTCTTGTCGCAGGGAGGCTGCAAAGGCGGAGATGGCGCTGGTGGCGGTGACCTCTGGACCGGCAAAGGGGGCGGATAGGGATGAGGAGATGGCTGGGTAGGCGAATACGATGGTGCTGCTGTTGTTACGGAGGGTCAAGAGGGGAAGGAAGGCCTGCGCGGTGAGGATTGGAGAAAGGAGGCGGGTGTTGACGGTATCTGCCCATGAGGAAGGCGGGATGGTTGCGACGGGGCCTGCGGTGTAATTTGTCGATGGTACAATGATGAGACCGCTTAGTTGACAGGTATGCGAGGGCATTCCCGGGGAAGGGCACTGCGGCTGGGTGATCAAGGTCCGCAATTCGTGTAGAGAAGGGTGAAGATCTGAGGGGTTCGAGGGTGTCTGCAACAGGAGTCTTAGCTTATACTCATTTCTGAACATCTGGAGATACTTACGGTGGTCAGATCCAACCAAAGCGCTTTGATATCGGCCCGGTTCTCCGACTGGACGATGTGTTCCTCATCCGCAGATGAAACTGTCACATATACGATGTATCCCCGGCGCTCTAGATCCGTTGCGATTGCCCTAGTCATAGGCTCATGGGGTGATCCAGCAACAACTGCAATGATTTAGCGCATATCCATATCATAATCAATAGTCTACCAACTTACCAACAATCTCTTTCCGGGCCCCATTACCCGCCTTTCTAGCTTTCCTCCGTTTCGCGTTCAGTTTCTTGTTCCCATATAGCAGGACACAGCCGGTCCCGACAAACGCAAGGATAGCCGCGGTCCAAGCGCGATTCCGAATCATCCAGTCCTGGACTCGGTCGGTCAGGCCGCGGGGAGATGACCGCATCTGAGAGGCGCGCATCGGCGGCCGCACAGAGGACGGTAGCCATGTCTGCTCAGACAGAGTATTTCGGATAGCGTGCGCTGCATGGTCGACCGATCGGTCGATTGAGTCGGCGACTTGCTCAGAGTACCGCCTTACGTCATGGGGAATGGAAGCAAGCTGCGCAAAAGCCACTTGTTAGCACCGGTATCATATCTGTCAAGCGAGTTAGAAAAGGCTCACATAGTCGAAAAAGAACTGATCGTCACTTGTCATTTTGTCTGAGTTGGTAAAACTTGAACAAAGAAGAGCGCGGGCGATAAGATTGTAGCATTGATAAATCAGGCCTTATCGGTCACATGAGCGTTTCCATGGAAGATGCGGGAAACACTTGAGCAGTCTGAGGATCTTTGGAAGGTATAAAACGTTGCAAATTTCTGCTTCGTTTATGGAAAATAATTCAAGGAGTTTATTCTGGTGGTCCAATTGTCTATTAGGGAATGCCTGAGGATTGTTCTCGGGATTTCAAGTACAACCTTGCGCATAGCTTTTGACAGACTGCAAAATATATCATGGCCAATGGAAGTCGCCTGCTCTTAAACCTAGCCTAATGCATGAAAAAAAAAGCACAGATATCGGTGACAAAAGCATAAAAGGCAGTAGGCTATATCAGTGATACATGGGTAGTCTACCATAGGGCTTAGTTCAAAAATATCGAAGCTATTTGTAACATGGGAGGGCTGTCATCATCATGCACGTGATGCTATACTTCAAGTGCCTTGATGCCTCGTTTGTCAGGGCAGAACGTGATTATCAACCATCAACTCCCAACCATGTTCTTGTCTTTGACAACACCCTCGTGTTTTTCTCTTTAATTAATTTGAAACTCTGATGGGGCTGCTGAAATTTGGAGAATGATACTCTGGGGAAGCCATAGCATCTTGATGCATGTGCTCACATCTTTTATTCCTTTCTTTGCATCAAACCAGTTCGCATAAACCACAGCCAAGATGCGCGAACTAGACCCTCTCATTTCAGAATACAGACATGAAAAGAAACGCCCGCGTGAAGCAGAGGCACTCTTCATTCTGCGCAAAGTAGCCTCCATGGTCAAACCGATCATGCGCCAGCGCGCCTGGAGAGTGGGTGCCCTATGCGAGTTCTATCCAAGCCAAAGAAATCTCCTAGGTCTGAATGTCAATCATGGCCAGAAGATTTGCCTGAGACTACGGTATGCCTCTGATCAGAAGCAATTTCTTCCTATTGAACAGATAACGGATACCATGCTGCACGAGTAAGTCACCCCCTTCGCAAGATTCGCTTTCCCAAGCTTGAGCTGATCAATAAACTAGACTGAGCCATATTGTCCATGGACCACATAACCGGGACTTTCATGCGCTGTGGAATCAGCTCCGTGATGAACATGAGGAACTTGTGATCAAGGGTTACACAGGAGAAGGCTTCCTTTCCCAAGGCAAACGCCTTGGCGGAGCCAGGATACCGCTGGATGAAGCTCGCCGGCAAGCCCGTGCTACTGCAGAGAAGCGACGACTCCTCGCCAAGAACTCAGGAAAGAGGCTTGGTGGTGCTCCTGTACTCCGTGGAACAGACATGCGCAAGGTCAGAGCGGATGCTGCCCAGCGTCGCCTCGAGGTTATGAATGGATGTGCGTCAGGAACAGACCGGGAGGCCGAACTTGTGGAGGAAGAATCCAGAAATGGATTTAGAACACAGGCAGAAGAAGATGATGCCAACGAGGAAGCTATTCTCCAAGCCTTCATTGAGTTAATCCAAGAAGAGGAACGTGAGAAATATGGGTCTTCATATGTGCCTCCGAGCCAGGAGAACCCGGCGGGACCTCGAACAGAGCCATCTTTAACCAAACCATCTGCTAGGGATAAAGCAGAATCCTTACTGTCCCAGAAAACATCAGCTGTTGCGTCCAGTTCAACGAGTGCCAACAACAGTTCCTATGACGCCCCGTGGACATGCCCGATGTGTACATTGGAAAATCCGTCTAATTTTCTGTGCTGTGATGTCTGTGCAGCAGAAAGGCCGGCCCCATCAAACACCACTTTGGCCAAGGGCCCAACTAGACAAAGTCCCGCCCAGAGTGTTCGGCCTGAACCAGAAAAACAGAAGAAGCGCGCCCTGCCAGATGATACCGGAGCAAAACCCGACCCTGCCCGTGGTACGTTCGCATTCAAAAATCGTACTCGTGCGTTGGATACTCTTTCATCTCTAGACCGAGATGCCAACAAAAGACCACTAGGATGGGTTTGCTCATGCGGTACATTCATGGAGACTCAATGGTGGACCTGTTCCTTATGTGGATCAATGAAGCCAACTTCTTGATTTGCTGAGGACCTATTAGCTGGATATAGAAGTTTACGAAAATTATGAGTATGAAAATCACGAACAGAAAGAGAAACCAATAAAATCTCAATGAATTATATTCATGAATTTCAGTTCATGTATTTTCCTTTGAATTGGTCAACTGGCGGATCAGTGTGATAATAGCACGTGACTATGACTAATCAGAGATCCACCCGCTAACCCAACGATTTTATTTTCGCGAGCTCCAACCTTCTCTTCTTCCCTCCACACCTCACCCGACATCCATGCCAGCATGGACAAGGACCAAAAATGAGTGGATACCTTGTCGATGCTGGTCGAACAACCAATGGTAGGTCTTATAACCGCACTCTCAACGATGACCAGCAGAGAAACAGAAAGAAAAACGCAAAGCTTGAAACATTTCTTAAATGATGAGACTCTGCATTGAACCGAAATTATTAGGAAGAGCCGGAAGAGGTATGGCAATTAGTATACCCAAAAGAGGATACGGTTGTCGTCGATGCTTATAATGGTTCTGCTGAAAGAAATGTTTCAAGCTTTGCTTTTTTCTTGCTGGCTTGATGGGATATTGAGTTTTTGTGGGATACATGGCTAACTGTATACCCCCTTAGGATCTTCGACTTATCTATGGTTTTGCCCTACATGTTTGATACTTGGTGACTAGAGGTGGCGTGTAATTCGTGGACGATTTTTCGAGTGAAAGTTCGTCGAAGCCGTACCATACCATTTAGTTTATCCTATAATTATAATGAATTATTTTGAAATAACCTGATGAACTCGACGTATATACGATGCAAATGATCATTTGAAGCAGATCTAGTATAATACATCCCTCGATCTTGGCTCTGAACTCCCAAGGATATCCAACTTTTGTAGAACAAACATTAACAAAACCAAAACAAATCAAGGTCAACGCCTATTGAACATGCTCGTCTAGAACTGGCCCAAATCAAGCCATGCTAACAAATTGCCGCTTCTTGCCTGTTCCCTTTTGTGTCTCAGGCTGCTTCCAGGTCTCCTCGTCAATGTAATCTTTGGTGCTCAGTTCGCGGATCTGGTTACCAATAAACTGCAAAGCAGACAAGTTGAAGCCCATCTCGTCCTTTTGACGGGTAAGAACCCGACGCAGCGCGGAACGAATGCTGTCCAGCATGGGACGCATCATCTTGCTTGCCACGACCTGGCGGTGGTGAGTCTTGAGCATGAAGAAAAGGACACGGCAGGTAAGGGGCACGTTCCATTCGCGCTCGGCCCAGATGTTGAGGAAGGTGAAGAGAGCGGGGAGCTTGTTGAATGGCAAGACGAGAAGGGCATCTTGCAGGGCTGCGGCGGGGACCTTGGACACGGTCTTCAAGACGTGCTCCTCTGCTGAGATGTTGCCGAAAGCGAGGTAGATCGGGTTGCGGTTGGGGGGTGAGCTGTTGGGGTTGGTCTCGCGCCATTCCCGGACAAGTTCGAGGTCCTCCATGCCCAGGTCTAGAGCTTCCATGATCTTTTCACCAGCCATGAGGGTACCAGTAGTTTGCTTGCCCGCATCAACTGCCTCGGCCTTCTCGCCGTCCTCGCCGTCCTCATCTTGCTCGAGAGAGGCGGTAAGAGTGTTGTCGTAAGCTTCTTCCATTTCCCTTTCGCGCTCTTCCTCCAGGAACAGAGGCTCATCTGTCTCCTTCCAGATGCGAATACTCTTATCGTGACTGGCAGTGATAATGGTATCGCCGGTACGGCTGATGGCCAACGCCCAGATCTCTCCGTGGTGGCCGGTCAGTCGCTGGATCTGCTCGAACTTGTCACCATCCCAGTACTTGATAACCTTGTCCTTGCTAGCACTGAAAAAGTTGTGACCATTTTGTTCCTTGTTGGTGGGAACGAATGCAACTGCCATGACACTGTCCTCGTGAGCATGCAAGGACTTGTGGCAATCACCAAAGTCCAGACCCCACAGACGGACAGTCTTATCGGCCGAGCAAGTGACGATCAATTTGCTGTCGTAAGAAATGTCCATGGACAGGACAGGAAGCTTGTGGCCGTACAAGTTCAGGAAGAGTTTCAAAGTGTCAACGAAAAAGACCTTCACAGTGTTGTCCAGCATAGAAACAGCCAGAAGTCGTGCATCCGGAGAGAATCGAAGGCTGAGAATGTCCTCGTTGACCTTAAGGGTTCTGGTGTGGACCAGTCTGAGGCGGGGAGTAGTGCGCTTGGTGCCCGGGATCTCCTCCTGCACAACCTTGAACTCCCAGAACTTCGCTTGCTTATCAGCACTTCCAGTGACCACGGACTTTCCGTCAGGGTGCACATGCATTGACCACACAGGACCATCGTGAGCCTTGATGGTGTCCAGCAATGTTGAGGAAGCAATATCAAAGACCTCCAACTCTCCGTTCTTGTTTCCAACCACCACGATCTTGTCACCGGGAAGGAACGCGGAGCAGAGCGCATATCCACACTCAAGCGTACGCAGACAAGTTCCTGTGCGTACGTTCCAGATCTTGAGGCTGCCGTTAGAAGCAGAAGCCAACATGCGGTCCTCGGAACTTAGGGCAATGGATCGGATATCGGTGCGGTGGCCGGGAATGTCGACAGCCAAGCTGCGGGTGTAGTCGGATTCTTCCTCGTCTTTGTTCTTCTTGTTTGCTGTGACAATGTTATAAGCTTCCAGCTGGTTATTCGAAGTTGCTGCAAGGATGTTGAGGCTGTTGGATTTGTTGGTCATCCAGTCGAATGAGCGGATCTTTCCACCCGTGCGAACGATGACATGGGGGATAAAGACTTCTGTGATGGGAGCAGAAGAAACATCTTCAGACTTGTCCTCTTCAGCTTCGGTCTTCTCTTCACCCTCACGCTGGGCCTCCTTCTCCTTTCTCCGCTTGCGCTTGCGAGCCATGCTCTTCTGCACTTCTGTTGCTGACCGAATGCGCCAAATTTCGACTGACTTGTCGGAGCCGTGCAAACCGACATAATCCAAGCGAGGATGGAATCGAATGCCAATTGTGCGATCTTTACCATTTCGGTAGAAGGTTCCTCGGTCCGTCATGATTCTGCGACCCTCTGCGCTGACCTTCTCTTTTGAGATCTCAACCATCGCGTTTTCATCGATCGACCAAACCTTCAGCTCTCCATCATTTCCTGCAGTAATGCAACCACCCTGGTCTGGTGAAAGACCCAAGCTCCAGCACTCGCCATTTGTCTGCGCAACATGTGTTTCGATACAGTGCTGCGATCCCAGATCCCAGATCTTGACCAGTGCGTCCTTGCCAGTTGTCAACAAGAATCCGGGATGTTCGCTGAGTCCGGAGGCATTGAGTAGCTCTGTAGAAGGGAAAAGGAAATGGAGGGAGGTGATCTGGTCGGTGTGTCCGCGGAGTCTGAAAAGACCTGTTTCGCTAATCAAGTCCCAGACGATGATATCTGTATCTTTGGAACCACTGGCGAGGCGCACACCGGCGTTGTCGAAGGCCATCTGGGTCACGGCGGACTTGTGACCATTGAAAGAAATAATGACTGTGCGGGTACGCGAATCCCAGATGCGGATGCTACCATCCTCGTAGCTATTGAATAGAAAAGCGAGTGTTAGCGACCAACATGAATTCATGGCAGGAGGAAGAGCCATACCCGACTGCGAAGATATCTTCATCGGTCTTGCTCTGGGTGACGACGGTCACAGGCGCCTTGCACGCCGAATCGCGCCACCGGCCCAGTAGTTCTCCCTTCTTCACATCCCAGCAAAGAATTTCTTCACTGGCACCGACGATCGCTCGACCGGAACCTGTCTGGCGAGCTGCGCCTGGGACCTGCTCGTCCTTGGCCCAGATCGCATTGGACGACGCCGAGGCGATGAGCCCGAACGTGCTCGAATGCTCGAATTTGCTGAAAATTTTCAAGTTAGAACATTAGGTACCCATTTGCAATCATAATTGGCACCTACAAGTAAGATTTCACCATCGTGGGGTGGATGGGAAAATTTTGGAGAATCGTAGACTCTTGCTATCGATAGCACAAAAATTAGTACGGGCGGCGAGAGCGACCTGTCCGGCTCCCCCACCGCCCGGTAATGACGATCGCGGGTTGCCATCCTCTCAACCTGCCATCTTGTTGACACACATTATCTCTGCCCGTCATGCTGCTCTTGGATTATCAGAATGTTTTGATTCAATCGCTCCTCACGGAGCGGTTTTCTGGGTACTATACCCCTCCCTCCCCGCTCACTCCCCTCCCGGCTCCATTGTATACACTCCGGTCAGGCCCCAGCTAACCCGGTTGCCCGCAGTGCCCCCCCAGCTTCCATTGACCAAGTGGCCTCTGACTTTGACGGAGTGACCTTCCACGTTTCTACCCCCGAGTCCAAAACCAAAATCTTGCTCTCTATCAACGTGAAATGCTTCAAGGAGCTCGTCCAGTATGGCGCCCAGGAGGTGCTTGAGCGGGAATACGGCCCCTACATTGTGTCCCCCGAGCCCGGTTATGATTTCTCCGTACAAGTTGATCTTGAAAACTTGCCTGCTGAGCAGGAAGCCCGCGACGAATTGATCATGAAGCTCGCTCTGCTGAAGCGCAATGCCATGGCAGCTCCATTCGAGAGAGCATTCGACGAGTTCAACAAGCTTGCGGAGGAGGCTTCACGGTACACTTCGGAGTCAGCACCCCAGGGCATGAAGGAGGGTGGTGAGGTTATGGCTATCCATTACCGTGAAGAGGAGGCCATCTACATTAAGGCTAGCTTTGATCGGGTGACAGTCATCTTCAGCACCGTGTTCCGGGAGGAGACAGATCGCATCTTTGGCAAGGTCTTCTTACAGGTTCGTTTGATCTTGAATGAAGGAAGATTGCTTTTTGTCCGATGTTAATGGTTCTTAGGAGTTCGTGGACGCCAGACGTCGTGTTGTGACCCTGCAGAATGCCCCTCAAGTACTATTCCGCAACGATGCCCCATTGGAGCTGCAAGGTGTTCCTGGTCTGCTCACTGCGGGCGAGGGTGAAATTAGCTACGTCACTTTTGGTATGGATAATTCATATAGATAGTGGTACTTATGGGAAGTCACTGACATGCATATAGTTTTGTTCCCCCGACACTTGACCGCCCAGCGCCGCTACGACAACATCTCCCACATCCAGACCTTCCGTGACTATTTCCACTACCACATTAAGGCCTCGAAGGTATGAATGCTATTATAATATCACTTGGGATTGATTGACTGACTTACGATAGGCATACATTCACACCCGAATGCGCAAGCGCACAGCGGACTTCCTGCAAGGTATGTGCATACTCCAAGCTGAACTATTAGGTTCCTTACTAACTGGAAAATAGTTCTCAACCGAGCCAGACCGGAGAATGAAGAGCGTGAGCGCAAGACGGCCAGTGGTCGGACATTCCGTGTGCAAAGTTAAATTGTGGCTTCATGTTGATATCCACTTGGAGGCGAGCGTTTTACGAACCAGCAAAGCTTTTTATATTTATACTTATCTCATTCCCAGTAGAGCTCCGGAGCTTAATCCAGTCCCGTACCGGCTATTTGGCTACTTTGGTGAATCCCCGTGATTCAAGCCGCGGAACTGATAATCCTAACTAGGCAAGTATAGCTTAGTCGTCAGCTTAGTCGTCGCTGCCATGCTGTCTGTTCGACATGAGATCGATTGTAGAAGACCTGATAAAAGGTTTGATCCTGATTTCCAGACACGCAAAGTACCACCCCAGTTATATTACTTGATTTTCATCAAAAGGCTCCTATACGCAGTTCCAATATGAACCACCTTCGCAGGACGAAGAGTCACATCTGGAACTTCTCTCTCTTCAAACTCCGCCACAGAACTGATCCTTACCATCCCAGAACCCCCCGAACCCCCAGTAATGACCACAAGTCTGTAAGCTCAGACGTTTGGGTCGACGCAATTGAAGACCAGAGAGACGGATTCTACAGATACTCGGAGCTTCACGAGGAAAGCCTTGAAGGGCCTTTAGCCGACATCATGAGGCAAAACGACAATCTTGACGAGAACTCGGAGTTCTTTCTGGTAGGTCTCATCACCCTGTCCCCCACGCCGTGTCTACTACGAGAAACAATGAGAATGACTGACTTCCATGCGCTTGAGTAGATTTCATCGTTGAAACGACATTCACGCCCTTACAGAGTTAGTAGCGGCGAGTGGGTGACAGCTGTGACTTCACACTCGCCATCCCCATCCCCCACCTATGGGGCCTCCCGGGTGACATCCCAGGTACTGTCCCTGGACGACTTGACCGATGATGAAATAGCAACGCACTTTGTGGTAGTCCTCAAGATTTTCTCCCAGATTTATGCCATTGCGAAGCTTGCACAGATTGCATTTATGGGCTATGGCATTGAGGTACGCGAATTAGAATCCTCCCCCAACATACAGACTGATGACTTTCCTAGCTTGACAATTCGGAGACGGGCCTCAGGTACTGGATCGGTCGAGCCGAGACCAACATCGCAACTGATAACCTTGGTGAACTTATCACTATCGTGGAACATCTCTTTTACGTGGTCTATGCCCGAATCAAACTCGAGATGGCGGGAATCGAGCTTTGTGCCTTGTACAAAATGGAAACTCGTCCGGCCATGACAAAAGATCGCCAGTTCTACATGCCCGAGCCCAATCATCTGTATCGCATTTTCCTTTTATTCAAGGATATCCTCGACTCCCCGGGCATCTGCGAAGAACGCGACAACGACCTCATCTCTCGGTTCATGGAAAATTATGTGCGAATGCTCATCTGCAAAGATGCCCGACTGGGACCGTTTTGTATCGATGACATCCTGGGATACCGCCGATACGCCTACAGCATTGTTAACAACCGCCATTCTACCTACTGTAAGAAATGGGACAGTCTCATCTCCATCTTTCCTGATTTCCCGCCCGAGACCATGACTGTTCTTTCTGAGAGATACTTCACTATGACCCCTAAGCAGGTACCCGACTGCGATATCCCCGTGAATGAACTTCCGTTTACCAACCTGGAACTGATCGATCCGGTCCTTCGGGAGAAGCAAATCATTCTCGACCACAGAATCGGCACGCTGGCCAAATTAGAAGGGAAATCTATCGGAGACTGTCGACGTGATGACGGCAAGATTCGTCTGTTGCACGAGGTGAAGCATTTTAAGTGTATCTGCAAATCAGCATGTTTCTGTGCTCGCAAGTGTACTTACGACGTGGAGCGTCGCTGCCCCTGTGCCGAACGACAGCTGCGCATGCAGCTCGCTATCAACCGCAAGGGTGTTGGTCGTTTTGAATTCTCAGACCGAGTCAACACGGTTACCCTGGCCGGCTTCCAAGGACTGGCTGCCCTGAAGGGAGATGCCCGCGAGGACGCCATTGCTGGAGAAATCATCGACATCTTTGAGGTAATCTCGATGGAGATCCACAAGGAGAGGCTCATCGGTGATGTGGTCAACTGGGTGTGAATGGAACATCATTGAATGACAGCATTCATCTCGGACTTCTGTCGGGATGACGGTAGGAGAGTGTGATATCGATCTCAACATTTTATTAGTTTACTTGCTATGATTTTCAGTTCTAGGGAATGTATTAGTCCATCAAAGATAAGCATCTAAGCTCTTGTATACAAAACTCAATGGTCACCGAAAATAATCCGGTTTCTCCTTCCAAAATCCCTCCTTCATGTTCCCCTCAGCAGCCGGAGCAATAATCTTCTCAGCTCGCTCGTGGGGAGGGGAGCCTTCAATCAATCTGTAAAGGTGATGGCAAGTGTACTATCGTTGAGAACGTTCCCACGCCCTCAATTGGCATCATACCCACAAGCTTCATCAACAACCTTAAGACACGGTCCTCATCCCGTGACGAGTCGGTGAAGTCGGTGTACTCCGTACGGAGTACTCCTGCTCCCGTCGAATTCTAGTGGGTCCGAGCCACTCATGATCGACATCAAAGCCTCATCGTCATTAACCGCGTTGCGATCCTCATATCCTTGGACTTCTTCATTCTGGAAAAAAATGGGTTTGTAGTGTTCCTGTCTATCTGTAATACTGGCTCCGTGGAGGCTCACCCGCTTGATCTGCACGGCGGTATCTCATCGGTGATAAACCTACAGAGATAATGCAAAGTATGAGTCAAGATAAGCGTGGGTCTTCAACACGAAACTATCCCGGGAACATGTAGTGTTCTCCAACGGTAAAAACCGGAGGTTCAGTGGAGTAAGGGAATTGAATTTGGTCTCCGAGTATGTACTCCGCGGGTGCAGTAAAGAACGTCGTAGGATCTATACTGGCGGCCAATTTTCGGTGGGCTCGACGATCATTGGGTCTAGAAGGGATTTCTATTGAAAATGGAGCTGATAGTTTAGAAATAAATACCAAATACCCCAGATTCATTCAACAAAACCCCAAAATAGAGCTGTAGGGGGCCGTGGCATTCATATGACACGCCCTACCACGTAGAGCAGAGCACAGTTTCCCGGTCGGCGCAACAGTCCACTCAACGTTCGAGATTGCAATGCAACTTTCTTCACCGGTGAGTATCGGCCTTCAGAACAAAAATCTCTGCTCTCGTTCACTCAGATACTTTGTTTTTGTCAGCTTATTTTCCTCTTTCAAATCCACACCCATCCTCATGACTTCATTCTGAAATCAAATCACACCCCTTCTTACTGGCCCTGTGTGAAGACCGAGAAGGCATGGTGACCACGGCAAGGGTTCCACCATTACTCTCATCAATATCATGGTCACCTCGGTGGATCGCATCTACTAAGACCATTTCGGTCCAGGTCAGCCCCGCGGGCCGACTCAAGCTAGAGACGCGGGTGCAGACGCGGCGATACACCGCGGCAGTGTGGCCCTCATATGGCACAACCACCCCCGTCCCAAATCACCACCAAACGCTCGCCCATTCCCCTTTCAGATTCGAGACCGGCTACGCTTTATGTGCGAAACGCCCTTCCCGCCCGTTCCCCCCACCGTTCTTATCTCCGCCATCGTCGTCCTTTTCCGATCCCCTCACTACCCACTCCTTGAGCCAGGATAAGAGATTATCCGTGAAGGGCGAGCTGATCCGTGGCTTAAACAACGGGGACGATGCGGTTATCGTTGCCGAGAACTTTGTTGGTGTGGATGACGGCGTAGGCGCTTGGGCGACAAGACCTTGTGGTCATGCTGCGTGAGTTCTTTCCTTCCGCCCTGGTGGTCTTGTGTCTCTCTACGCACTGAAGCCTTTTTTTTTTTTTTCTCAAAAGCTAATGATCCCGGTCGAATAGTCTTTGGTCCAGACTTCTCCTGCATTTCTGGGCTCTAGAAATTGAACGTAGCCTGTCCGCATCGACTACCCCCGACCCGGTCGAATACCTACAATCAGCCTTTGAGGAAACCATCCGCGCTACGAGCACCCCAAATGAATGGCTAGGAACAACCACAACCGCCACCGCACTCCTTCATTGGACTACCGCAAATGATGGCAAACAAAATCCCCTGCTCTACGTAACGAATTTGGGCGATTGCAAAATCATCGTCATCCGACCCAGCGAAGAGAAAATCCTCTTCAGCACCACAGAGCAATGGCACTGGTTCGATTGTCCCCTGCAACTGGGCACCAACAGCATTGATACACCCCGTAAGGATGCGGTGATGACCAAGGTCGCTATACAGGAAGACGACATCGTGCTGGCCGTGTCGGACGGCGTCATGGATAATCTATGGGAACACGAGGTTATGACCATTGTTCTAGATAGTCTCAAGAAATGGGACCAGGGAAATCCAGATACGGCTGAGCTGGCCTCGTCGGATTTGTCAAATGACCGCCTGGTCTATGTGGCAAGGGAATTGATGAATGCTGCTCTGTCAGTTGCTCATGATCCATATGCGGAGAGCCCGTATATGGAGAAGGCGATTGATGAAGGGCTTGCTATTGAAGGAGGTATGGTTGACTGCTGTTGTTATCTCCAAGAATCAAAGACTGACTTTTTCTCAGGCAAATTGGACGACATTTCTGTCGTGGTTGCTTCTTGTCAGAAACGAGCTGGGTGATGAGTACCCAACCCATCCAGCACGAGACAACTCCCTATTATGCGCTACAACTCGCATTGAAACCCTACAAGATGCACAGCCCATCGTGAATAGGACGTGAACAATCGTGGTTGTCATTGTCTATTCATAGAAAACTCGGGTCTTCCTCCACTGTCGCCCTCGACATAACCTGCGTTCTCATACTTCCCACAACTCACGTCACCGCCGTTGGGAGAGAACACCCACCGTGACGCCAGGTCTCTTATGTGTCCACGAACTTCTTATTCCTAGGCCTGAAGTCTTTAATCCCAGGTCCATATCTATTCCCGGGCTTCAACGCCCATTTTCAGTTGAAATTAGATCTTAGCAGATACAAGGAGCAGGTCAGCTAGACTGCTTTGCATGCGCATCAGCGCACTGGAGTACTTGGGATTTCGGGTTATTCTAGCTCTTGTCTAGAAAGCCAATTACATGAATAACAATAATAATCAGATAACGAACTACACAGAACAGGAAAATTCAATAACAATAGATTTGTAACCCAAGCACGTAGACATCATGGTCAGGGACTATAGTTCTGTATAGATCCACCATGTACTTCGCACGGACCATCACCGCCTCGCCCGCCGCCCGGCAAAATCAGAAAAAAAGTTTCAATCGCGCATCACCGCAACGAAATCTCCGTAACTCCAACAATCCTTAACCTCAATCATTCACAATGAGGGCCAAACGCTCCAAGAAGTACCGCAAGCTCATGCACCAGTATGAGATGACATTTGGCTTCCGTGAGCCCTACCAAGTGCTCGGTATGTCGACTACAAAGCTGCCATCCAGAATTGAATGCTAACCCACCTTAACAGTCGACTCAAACTTCCTGCACGCTGTCGACCAATTTAAGATGGATCTGCTTCCTGCTCTTGAGCGTACTCTCCAGGGCACACCCAAGCCACGTCAGTACCCAACTCCAATCTATTGATCCAGCGATGCATACCGCAATCGCCAAGACGAGAAATGTGGCACAGATACACTAACAGCGATCAGTCCTCACAAAATGTTCTCTCGCAGCCATTATGGCCAAACAACCTATCAATCCCAGAACCAACACACCCTACCGTCCCATGCATCTCCCCCCACCAACAATTCTTCCCCTCCGCCACTGCTCTCACAACGCAGAACACACTCCCATCGATGAGGTGGAATGTCTGCTCTCGCTCCTGTCGCCCAATGCCGAAGTAAAGAAGAACAAAGAGCACTACATTCTCGCTACTGCCGACCCGCCAGCAGCTAAGAAGAGTGACAAGGCAGACAACCCGGCACAGCGCAAGCGCAAGACCGAAGAGGAGCGTGAAGAGGAGCGCGCAATGCGCCGTTCTAGAGCTCTGCGCTTCGGTGCGCGCGCTATTCCCGGTGTGCCTATTATCTACGTGAAGCGCTCGGTGATGGTTCTCGAGCCCTTGAGCACACAAACCGAGGCTGTGCGTGATGGTCATGAGATGAGCAAGTTCCGGGCTGGATTGGATGACCCTGAGATTGGGGCCAAGAGGAAGCACGACGGCGAAGGTGAAGACGGTGGCGAGAGGAAGAAGATTCCTGGCTTGAAGAAGGCTAAGGGACCTAATCCGATGAGTATGAAGAAGCCGAAGAAGAGAGTCGAGGCCAATGCCGGTGGTGCAAAGAAGGAGCGGGTCGAAAGTGAAGTTGCCGAGGCCGAGGCTGATGGTGAGCAGTCTGGTGCTGCTAAGACCAAGCGGAGACGCCGCCACAATAAGAGTGGTGACGCTGATGCTGCCCCGGTGGCTGAGGCTGAAGCGGACGCATGAATTGCGACTGCTCACGGTTGACATTGCATGATAATTATTGTCCACGGCATGGCGTTCGGATTGGGATATTCAGTTAAAAAAAGTTCAATAGTCCAATTGTACATGGAATTTCACAAGCTCGAGAAGCTCATCGTTCCTTCAATTGCTCAAGGGCATCATACGATAACCTCTAGCTTTGGAACCAGTAGCTCCCGTCTCCATTGACCATCTATGGCCCACTATATACACACACAATCCCTCCAATATCGTACAAACAACCAGTTGGCCCCATTCTTTTACCGAGAAGAGAGTTTCGAAGCATAGAAAGAAGCAATGACCGAACTCCAAACACCAAAAATGATCACGGCACATCGTAATACAACCAACGCTGCTTATTGCTTGGCACCATCCGTAGGAGCATCAGTAGCAGCAGGAGCAGTAGGAGTCTGAACAGCACTAGCATCCAGCGCCCGCTCCTTCGCCCAGATATCCTCGATCTTCCGTCGGTTACTGCGCGCGATATCCCGGTTGTTCTTAGCGCGGTCGTAGCGCTCGGCAGCAAGGCAACGGTTTACCTCACGCTTGACATCATTGCAGTTGCCAAAAACCTTCCACATGAAGCCACGGGCGTGGCACTCGTCAAGAGCCGTCATAATTTCCTCGCAGTCTAGTAAGGGCCCTAGTTAGTTTTGCTGATCTGATTGGTTCAGGATTGAATGATGAGTATGGTATTACGTACTGACGTTGTATGAGGTATGGAGGTGAGAATGCATGTTGACGGTTATAATTCGGCGCAAAGAACCGGCGTTACGAACGAAATTTGTTTTGTGAATCGTAAGTTTCGAGTCTCCAATAACTTGTTCATGGAGCAAATCGCAAACCCCGGGCGGTGAGAAGATCGGCCGCTTTCTGCCGGGCGGAAGACCCCTCAGCACACCGATAAAAAAAAATATCGCCGATAAAAAAAAAACTGACTGATTGTTGGAGGTTACTGTGATAATATTCTTCACAATGTCTTCCATGATCACTACCACAGCCTGGGTGCGGCGCGGTGTCGCTGCCCAGTTCCCTACTAAGTATGAGATTGACGAAGAGGAAATGAACCGGATATCTAAGCTTGCTCGCATGCAGCTTGAGGATGCCAAGGAGGATATGAACGCTGCGCAGGGCGAGGATACTGCTATGGATGAGGATAAGAAAGATGAGGATACCATGGATGCTGCCGAGGAGAAGGATACATCTAAGGAGGGCACTGAGGCGAAGTCTACTGAGTACGATCAGCTCGATGAACGACGCATTGGTCTCAGCTAACCAACGTTTTAGTGATGATGATGTCCTTAAAGAGTTCGATCTCGACCACTACGATAGCGACGAGGTTGATGAGGATGGAGAGAAAGTCACCATGTTCGGCAACGTCCAGTCACTGGCTTACCACCAGCCCAACGAGGAGGACCCGTACCTTGTCATGCCCGAGGACGAGGAAGATGAGGACCGTGAGGAGCTTCAGATCATGCCCACCGACAACCTACTCCTGGCCGGAAAGGTCGAGGACGAGGTTGCCCACCTTGAGGTTTACGTTTACGAGGATGCCGCCGACAACCTCTATGTGCACCACGACATCATGCTGCCCGGTATTCCTTTGTGCCTGGAGTGGCTCGACATGCCCGTTGGCAAGAACACCGAGGGACGCACAACAGGTAACTTTGTCGCTGTTGGAACTATGGAGCCTGATATCGAGATCTGGGATCTGGACGTCGTGGACTCCATGTACCCCAACGCCATCCTCGGCCAAGGCGGCCAGGATGGCGAGCGCAAGAAGTCCAAGAAGAAGAAGGCAAAGGCAAACGACGAGTACCACATCGACTCAATCCTGGCTCTGGCAGCCAACCGTCAGCACCGTAACCTGCTTGCCTCCGCCTCCGCTGATCGTACCGTCAAGCTTTGGGATCTCAACACCACCAGCTGCGTGAAGTCCTACTCCCACCACACCGACAAGGTCTGCTCGCTGGACTGGCACCCTACGGAGTCCACCATTCTGCTGAGTGGTAGCTACGACCGCACCGTGGTCGCTGCCGATATGCGTGCTCCGGATGCCAAGGCCCGCTGGGGCGTCGACTCTGACGTCGAGAACGTCCGCTGGGACCCTCACGACCCCAACTTCTTCTACGTTACCACCGATGGCGGACAAGTATACCGCTACGACGTCCGCAATGTCCCCGCCACCCCCGCCGAGTCCAAGCCCGTCTGGACCCTGCAGGCTCACGACTCCTCCGTCTCTTCATTCGACATCAACCGCACTATCCCCGGTTTCCTCGTCACCGGCTCCACAGACAAGGAAGTCAAGCTCTGGAACGTCGAAAACGACAAGCCCAGCATGGTCGTCTCCCGCAAGTTGGACGTCGGCAAGGTCTTCTCCACCGCCTTCGCTCCTGATGCCATGGTCAGCTTCCGTCTCGCTGTGGCCGGTAGCAAGGGTAACGTCCAGATCTGGGATGCGTCTACCAACGGTGCTGTCCGTCGTGCGTTTGTTTCTCGCTTGCCTGATCTCGAGGGTGAGGTGCAAGAACGTATGATTGGTGTCAATGCTGATGGTGATGATGAGTCTGATGATGAGGGTGATGCTGGTGTTGAGGCTGAGGCTCCTGGTCCTGATGGATGGGAGTCTATGGATGAGGATTAAATGATTTCGTCGAGGAACACAGATACCCGTGGAGTCCTGCTTTGATGTACACAAAAATAGATCTCTTATGTTTCCGATCACGCATGTTATTGATGACTGTTGGCTCTAGCCGCCACAATGAGTATATTCATCCTTACGTGACTACCCTACGTACCATATTTCCTCTACAGGGGTTTTACTATTTCATAGGCATACTGCTGCTTTAACGAGGGTGCTCAGAGGGGAGGCTAACTAAGCTGGTGAGGCCAGCAACGACGGCTGGGAGTATGAAGAGACTGAGCAATACTCATGTGGCCTGGAGCATAAAGGGTTTAGCATAGGTCGTGTGTGATTCATGGAATCAATAGTATACATCAGCCGAGATGGCAAGGCAAGTCCAACGACGCTCGCAATCGTGTGCGACCCGCCCCCGCTTCTTATCTTAAATCTTTATTAGACGTCCAGCACCTACCAGGTTAACATTTCTTGATCTTCCCTGTTAAGCCCACCCGGAAATGAGTTGAGATTGCACAATCCTTCGTCAATTCCTCTCCGTCACGATGCCTAGCGACTTCACCCTGGAACGCACCCATGGTCAGGAGACGGTGATTATTCACGCCGCCGATCTATATCTCCTGGTAATCACCTGACATCCTTGAAATTGGAAGGCGGGCAATATACTAATGCAATCAGCTGTAGGAACAATGGCATGATCACCTTTCTATCTCGGACGAAGCCCAACGCTCGGCAATCTTCAGCAAGTGGCTAGAGATTGGCTCGCGTGGTCGTATGGTTAGTCTATCTAATTTGCCCTCAGTCAATGAGTAATAATATATAATAGTGGAAGCCATATGTGGAAAGACTAGAGGAGATGTCTATCAGTAACGACGATATTACAAACGACGAGAAGGATCTCCTCGCTCGTGTCCGGAATCCTTCTGACCGGCAGGACGTCAGCTATACACGTCTCATACGCACTTTCTACGGCGAAGGCTCGAATACAAACTTTGCGGCGCTCATCTCCGAGGCTGAGTTTGACCAACCCGTCTTCGATAATGAGGGGAACGTGCTGCTTGTGTATATCGACGATCATGGCCGGGTCCTACGCTACTCCCGGTTAGATGGAGCTCTTGACTTGCAGGATGCTGACGGTATGCTATGCTCAGGCCAGGATTTCATGCATGCATGGTGGGAGGACGGTCGCTACGGGGAGGACTGGCAGCCCCACCAACTTGCTAAACGATGGGGCGAGATTGAGTACGAACTCTCAGAGGAGGGCGCCAGGACGAATGTAATGCCCGATGAACAGTCGACATAAGCAATTAGCGTCCGATCTAGCCGTAAAGCCAACACAAAAATAAGAGTCATGACGGTACATCCGTGCCCTGATACCAGTTGATAGCATTGCGGTAGAAGGAAACTCATGGTGAGAATCATGCCAGCCTTCTCCCATCGTGATGGTTGCAGTCAGAACATGGCTTCGGGGAGAGATACGGTCCTCGTAGGCTGGCTAGCCAATGAGCTAGAGAGTTCGCGCAAAAGTCAGCATTTAGATCTGTAATATTCAAGCAGGGTGTTCTAGCACGATTGTTTGAGATACAAGAGCTATCTCTCCCTTTCGCAGATTGGATCTATGTGAAAATTAATAACAGAAAGTTTTACCAGTAGCCCGAGTTGGAATAAATTGTTATTTCAGATAGTAATGGAATATGTCAAGGTGAAATATAAGTCACAAGGAACAGAAGCTCATGGTAGTCTCCATGGAGCTCGGGAGAAGGGGAAGACGTCCTCTTGAAAAAAAGGAAGGAAGACAAAATCACATTAAATTACAAGATAGCCTGTGGCCGTCACCGCAAAGACCAAAAAGAAGCTCCAGATAGCTCTTTGAGATGCAGTACCCGTGAAGGCAGCAGCGGGCGCAGCCGAAGTATCAGATGAGGTACTGGCTGCAAAGGATGCGCTGACTTGAGCAGCCCAAGCGGTTGAAGAAGGAATCGTCGAAGATGAAGGCTTGGCAGCATGGGGGAGTGTCATCGAAGAATTCCACCCAGCCTCATGGCTCATGTGCTTGTTGAAGCTGTTTCCATTGCCTGCGCTCGCTCCTTGCAATCCACTGAAAGCGCTAACACCGGATCCACTAGATTGCGAGGACGAGATCTCATCGGAGGAAATAGTGTTGTTAGATCCACCGGCCTGAGACGAAGAAATTTCAGCGGAGGAAGCACCAAGACTAGAACCGCCAGATTGGGTGGAAGAAGTCTCGACAGAGATAGAATTGTCCTCAGATCCACCAGCCTGAGAGGACGATGCCTCGACTGAGAACGCGCTTGCCGATCCGGTGGGCGTGACAACGGTCGTGGTGACTGGGATAGTCGTAGGGCTGACTATAGTTACAGTACCCACAATAGTAGATCCATCCCGAATAGCGGTGTAGTCTGTAGTTAGAGTGACAATTTGTGTGCTGTAAACAACAATTGTAGTAGGACTATCTGTGTTTTGAGCAAAGGAAGCCGGGTTTGTGACGGTCGCTGTAGCCCTTGACTCTGCCTCCTCAACAGGACAGACAGTGACATACGCCATTACGGTCTCCGTAGTCATGATAGTGACTTTCTGGGAGTCGACGCAGCTTTTGATTGAGGATGGGCAAACTGCAGTAGGACGGACATTGGTAGTATAAACCGTAGATGTGGTGAGTCTTTCACCCGCTCCACTGGGTAGTTCGGTGCCAATAGCCGCGGCCGTTGTGGTTGTCGCACTAGTTTCTCCTGCTGTGACAGGGCAGATTGTTGTGTACGCAGCCACCGTCTCGGTTGTGTAGTAAGTTATTCTCTCAGATGCTGGACAATTGCGAACTGATGACGGACAAGCAGTGACTGTATGTATTTCGGTAGTGAACACAGTCGAAGTGGTGAATGGAGGCCCGACAGGCAAGGTATTTAGCTGTGGTGTATGAGTAGAATCCCCCACAGTGATAGCATCGGTGTTTGAGAGCGAGAGCGAAGTGACTGAGTTGTGCTCAGGATTTGTCGGAGAGCCCGCTGCTGTTGAGGTCGAAATAGAACTGGTCGGTGGCTTGGAGGAAATGGGGACTGAAGTGGGATTGACAGACGATGAAGGCAGGAGACCGAGTGGCGTAGAGTATGATAATGGCAGAGAAACCGACAATTGGTGAGAGAGCGACAAGGGGCGGGAAGCCGACAGATGGTGAGAAATTGATACTGGGTGGGATGCTGATACAGGATGAGAAGCCGAAGTAGCATGAGAGGCAAAAGGCGCGGAAGAGCTGTGCACAAGGACAGAGACAGCAGATGAATCTACTGTCGAATATGAAATGACAGACGATGAAGAATGTTGGGTCCGGATTGCACTGGTCGAGGCTCGAGCCGGCGGAAGAGATGAAGTTCGTGACTGTACGAATGACGATGATTGTGATGGGGGGATTGAACTTGATGACGCCCGTGCCGAAGAAGGCACAGGGCTGGCAGAAGGAATAGCTTGTGTCGACGCAATTGGCGTAGAGGAGATTGCCAGCGAGGAAAGATGAGCAGCGCTGGAGCTTGCTGCCGCGGTAGATGCAACAGGAGAAGAGGAGCTTGCCGACGAGGATATATGAACAGCGCTGGAGCTTGCTGCCGCGGTAGATGCAGCAGGCGAAAAGGCGCTTGCCGACGAGGAAAGATGAGCAGCACTAGAGCTTGCTGCAGCGGTAAACGCAGCAGGCGAGGAGGAGGCTGTCTCTAAAGCAATGACTGACGACGAGCTACTAGTTGGAGTGCTTGTGGCGATCGTAATGGTGGAGACAAAGGTTGTCGTATATTCTACCACAGTCGTTTCGGTGGAAAGCTGGGTAGAAGAGCTTGTCACGGTGGCGGTGCAAGGATCCGTAGTAAACGCTTCGACGGCAGCAAATCCTGAGACACTGGTTGAAGTTGTTCCTGTGACGGTCCTAAATAAAAGGCACTGAAGTTGACTCGGCAGGAAATTGGCAGCTGTGCAAGCAGGGCCGTATATGGCACAGAGCTCTTGGCAGATTTGAACATCCGGAGCATTATCTACTGTCACATATGGAACTCCCACAAGGGCAGATGTGGTACACCACTCACTCCAGTAAGATCCATCTCTGGACCATACAGTATTGGCACACCCCTCGGAATTGATAGCAGTGCCTGCAGTACACGTGACTTCAGTAGTCGTTACTGGGAAAATACTAGTGATAGTATTGGTGACGGTCTCGGAGTAGGTGGAGGTAACAGTGGCGAGCGACGTAGAGCTAACGGTGCTCAAAGGAATCGCGGATGCAATCTGTGCCAATGATACCAAGGCCAAAGACCAGGGCCATGCACCAGATCTACCCATTATCAAATGCGAAAACGAATGGCAGGCAAAAAGCCAATTGAATGTGTAGAGATGGAAAGGACAAACGAGAGAAATGAGGGAAGGGGAAGATGAAAAGATTTATCCAAGCTATGGCATCCACTTTGAGAAAATCAATAGTCTACATACTCTGTATCGCCAGATCGATCTAGGCGCTACGTCGAGTGCAGTGGATTCCAACAAAGATGGCTATTTTGACCGAGCCTAAGATGTCCATGAAACTAACCACCATCGAGATATCCCACTCTTTTCATTTCTCAATCGTTTCACCCTCCGTATTCAATCGGAGTTTATCATATCCATTCTCGCAACTGGCTTCATGACAATAGGTTGTATAGGAGGTAAAGGCTGGAATCGATGTTGTGAACAAGTGGGTCCGGTCATCGCCGCGAACCAACCATTTTGGGCATAAGATAGCGAGGTGGCTAAGCTTTGGAGATTAGGTCTGTCAAGCATGACGGGGCTCTGTGTGGGGACTCCCACGTGAACTTGGTTCCGGATAATCCGTACTTCGCGAGTCATTCAGCTGGAAAGGGCCATCTCGGAACGTGTCAATCACGACGTTGTCTCTGCTCTCCTTTTCAAACATCAACATTTGCAAACATGGCTCTTGCCCTCTCATGAGAACTAAGGCTCAGAAACTCCAAATATTAACATGCGCCCGAATTACATGCAATACCAATTCTGCCAGGAAGAATGGCAGAGCACACAATCTTATATTCCTGTGGAAATCGTAGTCGCCTTCCATCGCGATATGTAACCCACACTCCAGTCTCGTCGATACCGTATCCCAAGGGCACGATGGGACCTATCGTAGCAGACGGCAGTCATGACAACATGGATTATCTCAGTGCTTAGGACGATCGATCATCGTCGCCAAGGTACTCCGTACATCTACTGTAGTATATCATAGACCAATCAAATTATCAATCATCCTATATCCCCATTCCACGCATCTATACTGTCTCAATTATAACAAACAACCAGCCTTCTCGCACATGAATCATGACTCATAAGTTTGGAATTATTCCTCAAATCCAACACCAGGGCCGTGACTGTTCTTCAAAGCATGATCATAGTGTCTCGCACCTTCGAAATCGGCCCGATCCCTCTCTTCCTGGCTCATGTGGGGTTTCTCGTTATGATGGTGGCCATGGGCGTGTTTATCTGTTATCTATTAGTAAATTATACTCTTTTGATTCTGACAAGGTTGAAGTGATCATTACCGGCATGAGTATCGGGCTGCTTGGCATGTTCTCCGTGCTCGGTAGGCTTGTTGTTATCGTGGTGATGGATATGGAGGGCATCCTCGGCTTTGTGCAAGATTCCAGACATTGTGATTGTGCAGGATGATATGAATATTTGCGTGAATTATGTGATATTGAAATTGATTCAAGGACGTTCCAACTTTGTTATTGATAAATGAGGGTCAACGGGAAAACATATATGTTAAGAACAAGTAGGTACAAGTAGCTGAGGGCTATGACGTAAAGTGGCCTGATGTTGGACACGCATACTGTCGATTAAATCATGAACTAGTGATGCATACCCATCGGCCACCCAAGTCACCAAAGATATTTTGATTGCTATCCTGATCATTATATTCATCTCCAACAAGCTTCATGGCGCTTATCGGAGAACTCCTCAGCCGACTTTCGGAGCTTTCAATCATGATTCCCGAGGACAAAAGGAAATCGTAGAGCAATACGTATCGTATGGAATAGACATTTTCCTTAACCATGATAAGATGATGGGTGATATCATAGTAAGAGTGGAGCCAGAGCAGTAAATCCGGTTGTCCGTGGGCCGACATAGCCGACTCTTTCCCATGATAGGCGGTGAGCAAACTATACACCGCCTACCTAATCTATAACACGTCTTGGTCAAGTGAATACAACCATATCTGTGGAGCTCTATTGATATCATATAACGTCATAGTAAACATACAAGTATCGAACCCCTAGTTGGACTTACACTCTCACTCTGACCAATACTTTACAACCTATTCCACCTACTCTACCACGGTACCGGTACCACCTACTCCACTTATTCTGCAACCAATTCCATTATGGAACCACCTTCTACACCACGTCCTGCAAAGCATCTTACGCGGGACCAGCGCGTCCGTATCCTTTGCCTTTCTAGAGAGGGCTATACATACAATAAGATCGCTTCCCGGCTTGGTTGTACCAAAAGTCAAGCTCGCTATACAATTGTTTCCCAAAAGCCTACACCACAGAAGAGCTCAGGCCGGAAGCCAAAGCTATCCAAAGAGCAGCTAGATTATGCCATTGAATAGATAAGATCAAGCTTTGATAACCGTGCTAAATCATGCAATCAAATAGCTGCTGAGCTTCATCTACCTGTCTGCGGTGAAACCCTTCGAAAGGCCCTTAAGAGTCGGGGAATGGAAGCTCATCCAGCTGTTGTAGCACCAGCTGCACCACCATTTCAGTTCAGCGGGAAAAACGACCTATTTAGCCGTCGAGTTTTAGATTGAAGGGATTGTACGGCTGGAGATGCCTGTAATTATTTTGTTTACCAATGAAGTTTTATCCCCCAAAGCATGTATCGAATCGAATGAAAGACTGGGTATCTTTTAGATATGGTACTCAAGACACGGCTTATTGAAAGGTCCGAGAGATTGTGTTGTGAGATTATGGACTATTTTCTAGACGGTGTATTTTAATCTACTGTATGCCTGACCTTGGAAGCGTGTTGCGGAGGCTTTCGAGAAAGGCCTATGTAAGGGGTACTATCTACATACTGTATTTTTTACTACTGTAATTAAACACCATAGTTGGCAGAGTAAAAGTGGAGAAATGAATGGAGGGAGAATGGAGGAGCGGGGATGCTGGCCTGCAACTTGAATGTGGGGATGGAACGTCATTAGGGATGAGTACAGGTCATAGGCCTGGATATATGTTCAGCTTGTCATGTTAGCGATGGTGACGGACTCTTCAAGTTGTATTTCCATCTATGCAGACAAGGTCCAAGTCGGATAATCCGCTTATTGAATGAAATTGAGGCCATCTGTATTGCTATCTGTAGATTGGGCCACGTCAGCTTTTTCGCAGATATCTATAAAAAAAGGAGAGCGACTGAAAAGGAAAAGGCCGATCGGACTTGGCGGTTTGACAATTTAACTCTAAACTCTTAAAATGCAACAACTTTAATTGGAGATCATGGCTGCTTTACTGTATTGGACCTACGCCAGGGGCGATCTTCATTGCGCTTACTCGTTGCCGCGATCGTACGAGCTCTAGACCATGGTCGGGGTCTTAAATTCATTCTGCATGAAACATATTCAAGGCCGACATTATTAGAGGTTATCAAAGCCATGAGTCGGCTGGTGGCACATCTCCATCAGCTACCAGAAACAGCCCGCCGAGGAGTTGGATGGCGGTATTCACAAACTTTTACGAACATACCCGGTAGTCTCTACTAGTAGAAAACTTCTAGCTACTCGTCTTAAAGTTTGGGCACTAAAAGCGGAGGATCGCCGAGTTAAGCCCCATGGCTGTTTCGAAGCAAGACTTGAAACACATTTCGATGGGTCCCCCCTGAGTACAAATATTCCCGAGAATGAGCTACCACGACAGCTTCATTTTCGGTATTGATCATAAAGAGAAATTGCTTTGTGTCAGATAAAATTTATTGACTTTCTGATTAGATCAAATCCCGGAGATGAGCCGTAGCTAAGATCTATAAGAGGGCGCTGTGCTGTCTCGAGGAATCCGCATCATCATTTAGTATACAATCTCAAAAACATTGGAAAGCGACACCTGACCCAAAATGAAGTTCACCACCTTTTTCGCCCTTGTGGCAGCCCCAGTCATGGTCATGGCCACTGTTGATCCATGCACATCGAACACAAAGGGATACAAGCCCAAAAGCTTGAACTGCTCAGGTAACTGCATCCATTATGCGCCATTTTCACTCAATGCTGCCATGTACTAATCTTGCCTCGCAACCAATAGCCTCTAAGGTCTCGACTGCCATCCAGGCCGCCGAGTGCTCCCACAACACTCGCGTCTCCGGAACCCAAACCTTTGCCGTTTTCGAGACTGATCACCAGTACGATGATGATACCGGCGCTCCTTACGGTACCTGCAGCGCTTACACATGCACCGCCCCAACCAGTGACGAGCTGGAGGAAAGCTCGGACTACTGGGTCTTCTACTGGAGCGACGAGGGAGAGGACAGCGGCGTTGGCACTGGCTGTATCAAGGATCCCCAGACTGGAGTCTGTGGCTGTGAGGACTCTGATGGAACCTTCATTTCTGGCAGTGACAGCTGCACTTAGACGTGCTTTGCCTTTGCATATTTGGTCCCGGCTACAATGGGAAATTGGAGGTACTTCGACCACCATGTTTTCCACTTCTTTTTGTATATACAGATAGAATCGTCCTTGGGGCTGAGCCTAAATTACAACGACGCCAAGGAAAAGAATTGTATGAGTGACAATATGCTGGATGCTTCTTGAAAATTTACTGCCGTGTCTCACTGATACAATGCTTCTGGTTATTTGGTTTTGGTTTCTTCCCCTTCAATTAAGCTCGAGTATTTCCGCCTAGAGGGGAAACCTAAAAAGACGGCCTTCTTATGGTCAGATCAGCCTTGAAGTGGGGCGCTTACGAGCACGATAGGTTTAATGCGCGAGGTCACCCCGTTCGGACGTGGACCATGAGCTACTGGTACACCTTGCAATGGAAATTCTTCGTAATTGTTCTAATGGATCTTTATCGCAATGCATTAAATAACAAATATGTAACTGGTATTATATTTTCATCGAACACCAAACACCGTCCCAGCCCATCTAATTAGCCTCCCGGGCATGCACCAAAGTCGTCAAATCAAGAAGTCGGTTCGAGTATCCCCACTCATTGTCATACCATGCCATGATCTTGAAGAACTGTAGATGAGTTAGCACATTGTCTTTTTTTAACGATGAGTAGAGCATACCTGAGGGTTGAGCTCTGCACATGCGGGAGCATCGATGATAGCGCTATAAGGGCTGCCGTTGTAATCACTGCTAACTAACTCCTCGTCCGTAACTCGAAGGACACCAGCCATATCCGACTTCGCGGCCAGACGGAATGTGGAGATAATTTCGGCGAGAGAAGTGGGCTTTTCGGTGCTGACTGTGAGATCGATCATGGAGACGTTGGGTCTGGACATGTTAGCTTGCGCTTTGGAATCAGGTAAGAAGGAATCATTGACTTACGTAGGAACACGAATAGAGACACCGGTAACCTTTCCTTTCAACTGGGGCAACACGGATGCAACGGCCTTGGCGGCACCAGTGGTGGTGGGAATAATATTGTTGAAAACGCCACGTCCTATGAAAGATTAGACACTGCAGGCTTTATTGTCGAAGGAGATTTCTTACCAAGACGAGCGTTCTTCTTGCTGTACCCATCCAGGACCTGCTGAGATCGGGTAGCGGCATGAATTGTGGTCAAGAAGCCCTGAGTGATGCCGAAGGACTCTTGAAGAACCTTCAAAACAGGAGTAACACAGTTGGTTGTGCAGCTCGCGTTGGAAACAACACGGCATTCTTCGCTGGACTTATAATCATCGGAGTTCACACCATAGACAAAAGTAGGCGCGTCTGAGCTAGGTGCGGAGATGAGCACACGCTTGGCGTTACCGTAGGTGATGTGTTCCATGGCAAGGTCTCGCTTTGTGAACTTTCCGGTGCATTCGAGGACGTAGTCAGCTCCCACGGAAGCCCAGTCGAGCTTCTTCAAGTCCCGCTCGGATGTAAGAGCAATCCGCTTTCCATCGATGGTGACCAAAGCATCTGACACAATTTGAATATCGACTCGGTCGTCCAGATTGCCCATTGAGGAATCATAGCGGATAAGATAGACGAGGTCTTCGACGGTGACGCAAGTGTGGTTGATCGCAACGACCTGGATATCAGATCGGACGAGAGCAGCACGAAGTACATTGCGACCTATGCGAAGCTATCTATTAGCTCGTGTGTTGGTGGATAGGTTGTTTAGGTCTCGTACCAATACGACCAAAGCCGTTGATGCCGACATTACAAGCGGACGGCAGGGTTGTTTGGCCAACAGGCACGTCGTTGATTGAAGGAGCCATGGCAATGCGATTAGGAAAGAAGAGGGTATTCAAAAAGATTCTTTCATAAAATGTATCTTTTGAGAGATTTAGCTTGAGATTTATTCTACTATCTAAGAAATTTTCACGAGAATACACGAGGTATAAGTATAGTCCAGACCACACTTAGACCCATCGTCATGTCATAGAAACCTCTCTAACCCGAATTATTCCGCCTCGACACGGATCCTGATTCGGCTTCGAAACGTCGCCCAGCCAGACGAGATAACAATAAGGAATGATGCCGTCTCTGCCTTAGATTCAACGTCAACCGAGACCCGTTCGGCGGTACCGCATCGGATATCCGGTTGCTATGGATCCATCGGCAACCAATAGCGGCGTCTTATCGCCCCGAAAATCCCGCTTCCACTTCCCGAGCAACGCGGACATGGCCACCTCCGCCTATAAACGCGACGAATAAGCCTTGTCTTCTCGGCTGTGCCACTGGGTCTGATGGGGCTGGGTCAACTCCGGGGTAAAAGTAGCGATTTTCGGAGGATTCTGCCCTAGATGTGAGCGATCCATTGGTTCTTGCTTAGTGCTCGGCGTCAGACTGCGCCAGGGACCACTTTTCATGTCTAGGATCAGGTTCGTGGGTCCTAATGACATATTGATGCGTTATGATTTGCGGAAGAAAACTATTCCCGTCCTTGACTTCCTCCGCATCGGCATTCCGATGCGTGGTTTTGTGATGCCGCAGCCTGCCAAGATTCCGGTCTCGCCGATCTGATTGCCGAAGGGTACTATCTATGGCTTTTTCGTCTTTGAAGACGGCAATTCGAGCAGGTTGTATATGTTATGAAACAAGTCCTTGGGCATCAACTTCAATGTCTGCTTTCGTCACATTGGATCGCCAGCCTGCGGCCTGAATTATAGGGCTCTATACGATTCACTCACTCATACAGAATGGATTGATATCAAGTCCCACCTAATTCCTCTCAGAGTTCTTTCATATTGACGCAATGAAGAAATGCTCACTCAAAGAGAAACTATACCAACACCTCAATCCTCCTATCCTCCATCCGCGATTCGCCAAAACACTCAGCTTCGAATCACGACGTCCTTTCAAGAGTATGAAATGAGATAATTTAAACCAAAAACATTCCCAGCCTCGCTCCTTAATCCACAGTTCCATCTGAATGTCCGCCTACTCTATACCGCTAGAAGTCCAGTCACACTCCGGATCAACACCCAGTTAGACTTCTTCCTATCCCTTCTCGTGCATAAGGCCCATGAGACCATCACCATGGCTGTTAGTGGAACTGCCACCGCAAAGTAGATCCATGGGCTTATCGCAATGGTTCCGTCTGAGTTTGCCTTCAGTCGAAATCTGACACGCTAAAGAAAGACTACATCAATTTAAGCGCATAATGCGTATCAGTCACCAAGACATAAGGTCTAAGAAAAGGCAGCTCTTACACGGGCAAAAGTCGCTGGGAGAAAGGCCAATGTCGTAACGGCAGTAGTCTTTATCGAAAAGCTGTCGCGCAGCGTAGCTTCGGCAATCTTAGCAAGGGCCCTTGGCGAGGTCGTGGGCTGCTTTGGCATCACACCGAGCCACAGTAATATATATTCGAGTCTGAAGTAAGCATGATATTCAAAGAATGCTAAAGAATATATGTCTAGGTGACTCCGCCTTTTGCCGTGAATTGATTGGCTCTGAATGGTAGGATTTTAAGAGGCAAAAGAGCATGGATATTGGTCCACGTCCGGCGGAGGATATAATGTCCGGTAGCGTTGCGCCATTCGATATTGAGCTAGCTCATGTGGAACCGCTTCGAGGAATAGGTACCTAGGTACGTACATGGTTTAATATGACGGCAGAGATCTGCCTATCCACCAAATTTAAGCTCAGTTCTCGATCTAATTTCAGTGGTCCACAGGTACTACTACAGTACCGGCTTACCTAGTCTAGGCGAATAAGCAAATGGTTACATTGTACAACTTCAAAACTTTATCTCTGCTTCACAGTATAACATAAAATCCATCAATTTCATATACCTGTACACTCTAATCCACCGATCCTACCTTTGTCTATTTGGAACCCATTTTCTTGATCTCGGCCACAACAGCCTCCGTAACCTCCTTAGTAGTAGCCTTTCCGCCCAAATCGCGGGTCAAAATTCCCTGCTCACAGACATTCTCAACACATTCCAGGAGCTTCTTCGACGCCTCCTCCTCGCCCAACCATGTGAGCATCTCAGCAGCAGTCCAGAAAGTAGCCACGGGGTTAGAGATACCCATGCCAGTGATGTCAAAAGCAGAGCCGTGAATAGGCTCAAACATACTAGGGTACTCGCGAGTTGGATCAAGGTTAGAAGTAGGAGCGATACCAATAGAACCAGCCAGTGAAGCAGCAAGATCGGAAAGAATATCAGCGTGCTAGATATGGTAAGCAAAAGAATGATTCAAGTTTTTGGGGATTGTACTCACCAAATTGGTAGCAACAATGGTGTCCAAGCTCTCAGGCTTCAACACCATACGAGTGGTCATAGCATCAACAAGCATTTTGTCAACAGTGACATCCGGGAAATCCACAGCAACAGCCTTGGCAACCTCATCCCAGAGAACCATACCGTTGCGCTGGGCATTGCTCTTAGTGACAACAGTCAAGAGCTTACGAGGACGCTTCTGGGCAGTCTCAAAAGCGAAGCGCATGATTCTCTCAACACCGTGTCGGGAGAAGATGGAGACCTCGGTAGCAACTTCCCAAGGCTTGCCTGCGTGAGAGCGACCACCTTGACCGGCGTATTCGCCTTCACTGTTCTCACGGATAATAACCCAGTCAAGGTCACCGTCCTTGCAGTTGCGCAGGGGCGACTCAGTGCCGCGGAACACTCTTGTTGGGCGAACATTGGCGTATTGCTGGAAAGTTTGGCAAATAGCCAGACGGAGACCCCACAACGAGATGTGATCGGGGACGTCTATGGACTGTAAGCTTTGCTGTAATACCAATCATGGAAGCTTGGATTGGTATAATTTACCGGGTGCACCAACGGCGCCAAAGAAAATAGCATCGTGCTTCTTCAGCTCCTCAAGTCCGCCATCCGGGATATACTTTCCGGTCTTCTTGTATGTCTCTGAACTCCAGTCATAGTTCTTGAAGTTCAACTTGAATGTCTGGAGAGTATCCGTCAAGGCATTCAAAGCGGTAATACCAGCTTCGATAACCTCGGGGCCAATACCATCAGCCGGGATAGAGGCGATGTTGTAGGTCTTTCCCACGGCAGAGGGCGACATTTTGATTGGAGTTTGTATGTGAATTTGGATTGAATGTTGTGCAGTAGAGGGGTAAGGACTTTGTGTATGCGGGGATTTAAGGCTTTTTGTTTCTAGCTCTGTCAATCAGTTCTGGGTCTTGATGGAGACCAAGTTCAGTGACCCCCCTCATTCCCAATACATTTGGCCAATGAGATTCTCTGGGAGGTTCTCTCGGAGGTTTCCAAGTCCGGTTGGTTCTGCCATTCTGTTAGTTTTGAGGCGGGGGTTCTCATCTCCGGGAACCCACCAGGAGAAAGACATGTCCGACCTGTGCAGGTAGAACATGAGGCGAATCTTTTATCCAGTGATACGTCTAGGTTAATCTATTTGGCTAAGAGTTTATACATACAAGTACGTTGCATAGGTTCTCAAGTTTGTGAAAGGGTATATGCCTGCCTATGAGCTATATCTGGATCAGTTGCGAAAGGGATTGTTTGCTGGTATAGAAGGAAAGGGGCAGTTGCGTGTGGTTCTGGATCAGGGAAGGAAAATAATCGCGATAGAGACTCTCGCATGACGTGTTACTAGAATCGAGCGGTAATTTCCTAGGCTGTGCTGTACAAAACTTCATCTACCCTGTATCTATAAAGTGTTAGAGTAGATTGCCATCAATGATCCATGGGCCGTCTGCCACACTCCAGAGATCATTCATGAAGAAAGATGCATCGGAAAAGGGGTGAGACTCTTGGCCTATATTCCCTAGGTGGAGATTGGCATTTGTGTTTGCCATGTTGCCAAATATAAGACCGCCTGAGGTCTGGCCATTCGGTGAAAACGCATCAAACGAGGGCAAGTCGATTGCGGCGCCTTGACTATCATGTGGGATGAAAGCGGAGTCAGATTGCTCTCCAGGATTACGCATAGCAGGGTTTGTCGGTGTTCCGAATCTTTGGGCCGTAGTGGAAGATGGGACCGCTTGTGATGAATTTGTCCCTTGGTTATCGGAGGGGGCGAGCGTTGCATTTCCACCCAATGGCCGGCGAGGTGTAACAGTTCTCGGAGACCTGCTTTGATTTCGTGTCAGACCTCTGTCGTCGGCAAGCGAAACAGACGATGCTTCTTGAGAGCCAATGTTCGATAATAAGGCCGACTCCATACTTCTGATCGCTTCAATGCATGTCTCTGGCCAGCTACTGCCTCGAAGGGCAAGATTTTCCAGCACAGAAGTACCCATTCTTGCATACTTTAGAGCTGAGGGTACAGGGAGCTCGCCTTCCCATGATGCATACATTAATATGAGGCATGCCATCCATGTTGTCCAGGTGAAAGATGGCCATGTCAGGGGAGCATCAGATGATGAAGACATATACTTTTTCAAAGCAGCTAGCAAAGACCGCGAAGAGCCAATGCATGTCTGTAGGGCATTCTTATACTCCGGGTTGGGTTTCTCAGCGGCGAGAAGAGGCCTGTTCATAGAGATGATTGCCTCGTGTCTTAAGACCATGAGCAAAAGTCGATGGTACGGAGCGAGGACCGGGTTTTGTTCAAGGCCGGTCTCTGAATTGTCCTCAATTGGGTTGACGTCATCGTAAACTTCATTCCACCATTGAGACAGCTCACCATTAACATGTGATGCCTCGACCGTGCCAGCATGGCTATGCAAAATAGACTTGTTGCGCAACTCCAGGATGAGCCCTCTGATGCGGGCAAATTTGGCAAGATGACACATTAGTTGGAGGCGCCCGAGATCATGCTGACTGGGAGAATCAGCATGCCTTTCAGCTCCTGGATAGCAAACATCGATATCATCGTCTCGAATGCTGAGAGGTACTCCAAGAGCTTGGGATAAATATCGCTCAAGGGAGTATATTGACCAAAACAGACGCCGGCGGATGTCAGTCTCTTCACTATTAAAGCAGGCAAAGCGGCCGGGGCATCGATGCAGACCCAAATGGAAAGCAGTTCGGGTAATGATACCACCCATGCGAGAGGCAGCATTGAGACGTAGAAGGGATGTCATGGTGAGCTGAGCGGTAAATGCAGCTTGTAATAGTGGGATCGTGGTTGGCTCTGTTAGCAAGCTCTGTATCTCTTGCATGATGTGCTGCACACTTTGGAAAACCAAAGGGGTAGGAATTGGCCCCAATTTCGATTCAGGAATTTGGACCTGTCGACTATCCGCCAATGAAATTGAAACAAGGCAGCGTATGACCATTAGGTCCAGTCTATTAAGTGAACCCAAGCCAAGACGACCAAGCGTCTCCATAGCCTTTAAAACCGTCGGTGCATGGAGACAAGGGAAAATCGGATGCCAATTTTCAAAGTAACGACGGGTCCAATGAACAAGATCCTCAAAGGAGAAGGTAGCGGAGGACGAAAGGTTCAGTTCATCCTTGGTCCATAACTCATTGGTATCCTGATAACGAGGGTCGCGCAGCAAGCGATCATCTTCTCCTGGCACCGAGCTCCTATCCCGAGCTCTGGTCTGCTTTAGATCCGCTGAACGGCGGGCAAAGGCGCTATATACATGCCGAACAAAGTGGATCCCGCTGGAGCTCCCAAGAAAACTGGCAGAGCCGTCGTTCTGGGGCTCCCTCATATAACCGATCTCGCGAGGGGATGGTTTCGAGGCACCTGATGTTGAGGTTCGCTTGTATCGCTTGGTGGGACGAGAGCCATACTGCCAGTCCGGCTCGTCTTCTAGGCGGGCGCTGAGTGACGACGGAGAGGCCATCGTATTTTCTTCGCTTCACATTTTCCAAATGACGCCAAGCCGAATATGCAATGTTGCATGAAGCAAGTTGGTTTGCTTGGAGAGGCCCACTGTTGATTATGTAAGCAGATGTTCCCCAGACTCGAAGGTGGCTTGATGTTGTTGTCTGGGGTGAATTATATTGGCAGCAATTTTATGTCACCAGAGTGCATGGACATGAGCACTGTGATTGAAATTTGTCTTGGCAGCATGCGCCTATCGAGTTCGACTGAACTGGTGTTGAGGCACGTGCCGGAAGCCATCGGAGGTTTCTTTGTCCGGCCGGAATTTGCCATCTTGTCACTTCACACCATATTGGCCAAATTGGCAAGGGCCAAGTTGGCGTGCAAAGTACTGATACATTATCTGGAATTTTACTCAAATATCAGAACTCGGCATTGGCTAATGTCCAAAGGGGCTATCGAGCCGAAAACGGATTCCAGCATCAGATAAGATGCCAGGTACGTACCTAAGTGACACCATAGAAATGAGAATGATTTATTGATATTGGTCACCTGGCTTGTAGCAAATGATAAAATAAGTTCAATCTCATGTGAGACATGTAGACAACGAAAATGCAAAGTTGGTTACTTGAAGATCTACATCTGGAGCCGTACTGACTAGGTTATAGTGTGACCGCAAACTGTACGCCCAGCGGAACCTTCTTTGAATTTGAGAAAGTGATATTAGTATCTAACTCAAACCTTTGCCGGTATCCTTGATAGTCCTTGTTGTTCACAGTGCTCGCATGAACCATCAAGTTGTGTATACCCCGAAAGTGGCAAAAGGTATATTCCTTCTAGGTGACTCCCAAGACGAAAGCTAAGGATTTGCAGGGGTTTACCTCTCGGATATCTCAACCAGCTTGAGCAAAGACTAGCCGACACCGAGGCGGCTTTGTACGGTACGTTAGTGACACTTCGTACCATGAGGCCATCGACAGTGGTCCAAGCTTCTGCAAAGGCAGATGGGCAAAGGCAAAAGTCAGGGCGCATGGAAGAGTGGGCCCAATATCCTTTACAAGATTGGACCGGCATAGAGCACTGGATGACCGCAGTATCTAACCAATACACGGTCGAAGATTACCCGATTGAGCCCTTTGGAGGATCCTTGGGGCACATGGATCAGTTTATGACCTCTCAGAATAGCAGCAAAGCTCGGAGCCCTGCAGATGAGGAAATGTTTAGATCGTCGGCTTACACAGGGCATCTCCCGGGCGACGATCATACTCGGCGTCCCCAAGATATCCATATTCGCCCTCGGAGGATGAACTTGTCAGGAAGTTCGCAGGATGCTGTGACCGTGGGGTCCGACGATGTGGCGACGGGCGCAAGTGCAGAGCCTGCTGGCATCAGTGGCATGGGGGCCATTCATGATGATCAAACAAGAGGAACAGAGCAGTCCAGGGCAGATGAGCTGTCGAAAAGCAAATCCAGTATATACTTTTAACCACAAAACTTCTGTAACGAATATGTCCCATCCTCAAATTTGAGGATCGAATTGTGATTGGGTCGCACTTAACCTGCGACGGACTAAATTGACCTCCGGTCGCGTGTTTCATCATTCCTCAGAACCCGAGGAAGGATAAGAATGAAAGCCGAACAGATAATCAATTATGACGGTGAGGCCCGAAATGGTAGGTAATCACATACTGTAGCTTCCCAGTTCCTTTGACTGTGCGTTGTCATGATCAGAGAAAGGATCTCAAGACCCACTTGAGTCGGTAACAGTGGAGGCCCAGCGTGTATCCACGAGATTTTTAAGATTAACGAGCGGGGCCCACCTCAGCCCACCAAACTCGAGTGACCCACGAGCGAACCCCTCACAGGTCCATCGGAAAGCACCGGTCGCAACCACCAGGTTCAATCAGGTGCAGCAGCCCTGAATCTCGAAGCGCCAGTCGCACCAGGATCACGCCGGCGGCATCGGGATGGGTCGGGGCACGATTTGATTGGCCTTCATGCAGCATGCCGGCCGTGGGACCTGGCGATCCGTCGGTCTTGCGGAGCACAGACTGCTTTTAGTTTAGGAACGGCTGGTAGTGGTGAAACGGACCCCGGGAGATTCGAGTTCGGGGCTGTTTCATTCCTTCAGGGCAATAAAGCGCAAAGCATTGTTCCATCACAAATCGCATTGCATTTTTCCTTTTATCGGTTCTTTTTTCGATCATTGGGCCGGCCTTTTTCTACGTAGAGACCCGAACAGCTCAGTGTGACGGGCCCTAGGGTCTGCATTAGCATAACACGTCAAGCGCTTTTTTCCTGCCCAAGGCATGACTTAGCCCCCCATGACAACCTCTGTTAAAGCGCCCCTTCTAGGCACGGACAATGGGGCCGTGGCCACTTTTCCGGACAAAGGCAATGGCGAAAAGAAAAGGGACAAGTGGGCCACCAGTAAAACTGTAGAAAGAAGAATGGAGAAACAGAAAAATTGGAAAGAACGTGTTCGCCACGACCCTTCAAAGAACAAATAACAGTGGTGGAGTTGACTCCAGAACAGAGACGAACCTTGGTACGGGAAGTAATTGTGGGAACGTTTAAGTGGTGTTGGAGTTGAATGATTGGAGTCCAAACGGTAAGCGCCCACGGGAAAACACACTTTACAAGTCCAGACCCTTGCCTCTTCTCTTCTTCCCCTTCTCTTACTTCAGGGATTTCCTTCATTCTTTCCCTTCCCTTCCCTTCATTTCTGACTGTCCTGATAATATTGATCTATGATCTGTGATCTGTGATCCTGGACTCCTTTTTTGACCTCATTCCCTAGGGTTTTTGACCACTTTACCATTTTTGTACCCCTGGCGCATCCTGGCTGTACGCCCCTCATTCATTCCCCTAGACTCAGGGAAACAAAAGAGACCAAACGTCTGCTATTTTGCTGTGCAAAGATAGCGCATTTCGGCCTTGACACTCATTCTAAATTTCTGTGCAAGACACAGACATCTGACATTCCGGACATTGATCTTCATTCGCCGCCTCCGCATACTGCGATCATCTACCACGCGGGATCAAGCAGGTGGCTTTTTGACAGGTATTCGAAACCAAAACCGAATATTAAAGAGCATTTCGGGTCGATCTATTTGTCCCAAACTACATCAAATCAAACCAAACCCACATCTTGTGATCCCTAAATTCGCCTTCAGGTGTCACAAACCACGTCTCTAGATCATCATGTCTACTCTCACGCGCGCATTCACCAAGCGCCACAAGCGGCCCGAAGTGTCGGCGCCCATGCCGTATCGCGAGGAGAAGCCCAAGAGTCATGCACGATTCAATTCTGGCTCCATCAAGCGTAGCAATATCTCTGGCCCTGTTCAGCTCATCTCCACCACCAACATGCTGGCTTACAACGCTCCCGATCTGAGCTCGATGGCGCAGTCCCCGCATTCTTCTGCTTCGTCGATGCGATCGCGGGAGGATTCCGATATTGCCGTTTCGCCGCACAGCTACTCCTCGTCCATCACTACCCCCGACCTTTCTCAGGACACCTCTCCTATCGATGGCAGCCCAGGTTCTTACTTCCCCAAGCGGTCGGCAACTGTGACTAGCGGCCCACGCTCCTCCACTACATCAGCCTCATCAACGGATGCTCCATTGGTTCCCACTCGAGCTCTTTCGCATACCAAACGATCTCACCAGGACCTTGCACGCAAGCGCTCCCAGTCCAGGATTTCGCCCCCGACTTTAAACGCGCCGCGCAGCAACCCTACGCTCGGGGCATCGCTAGAGACTTTCAAGCCTGCGCCCGAGTCGCATCCATTCAGCAAAGAGTTAGCGCAGGTTAACGAGGTGGCCGAGGAGTTTGGCGGCCCACATGTTCTGGACGAGGAAGAGCTTTACCTCACTCGCAAGGGACTGCACAAGTTCACAGTCGACGATTACCTTGCCGAAATCGAGGAGTTATATGGAAGTGTCTTTGACAACAAGCTTGGACCCATTAGTGCGGGTCCGTGGCTGTGAATCATCGACAATCCTTCTGGACACCCCGGCTGAGCCGGGACTATAATCCATGACCCACTGAGTGGCGTTACTGAAAGGACTGGATCTCCCTCTACAACGCCCGCTACGACCAACTCTTATTCACTCTCTTCACGACTCTTTGATCTTTATTCCCCGATTCCCCGATTCGCACTATACCATGGGAGGAGCCGCTCTAATTCCCGAATTCGATTTTTGTCTCTCTTCCGCCATTTGTCTTACAATCTGTTCATTGCATGTTGTCGGGATCTACGATAGGTTCACATAACTATATCGGTATTGATGTATGCATTAAATATGACATAGTAGACTTTGTACATGTTTCAAAAATATCAGTGTTGAAGACAAATATCTTGATAAACCATATATTTCACCTCCAGGGCTAGATGCCTGGTAGATTTAGCCTCAATCGTCCATGTAGTGTGATGGGGCGTCATACCAGCCAATAAATAGTACATAGTTCAGCAGAAATTTCTTTCGCCTCAGGCATCATCGAGGCATCAAAGTGACATAGTCTTTCAATTATACCTAATATGGACTAGCGTCAGAATTCACCAGTCACGGGTTCTCCGCAGCCCCACAACAAATCCAAGTGCATTTTTTTTTCTTAACTCCAGCACTTGAATCCGATGCACATCACCTCGGCTTTGAGTATCCATCAATTCGCTTGAGAGACTGGAATGTTTTTGGGGGACACAGACTGGCCTTAAGAGTCTGATTCCTTATACTCGTAACACAAATTGAAAATTCGCTTCATCAAGCGGTCGTGTGCTTGACTTCTGTCCCTGTCTTCACTCCATCAAGAGCTGTCCCTCTGCACTCACCGGAGGTCCAGTCCGACAGATGTCCATAACACAGCAGTCTTCCTTTCTGCTTCCTCAATAACGCATTCTTTTAAATATTGGCCATGGTGTCCGTTGCCACTGCTCCTCTCTCACCGGCCCTCACAGCCACACCTTCCATCCATCAATCAAAGATGATTGCGATGTCGTCTCCTGTATCGATCCTCAAGTCTTCCAAGCCCGTCGGGATCAAACGCAAGATGGACGACACCGACATGGACTTCTCTCCGTCGATCCCGGATGACCTCCCCAAGCATCTCGATAAGCGCCCGCGCGTCACCTTCGATGACAAAAATACCGTCCGCACATTCTCGGTCCCCTCCGACGACCCGTTCACAGACACACAAGGAAAGAGCGTTGCAGTGATCCGTGAAGAAGTGCGTCGGGCCATTCATCGCCATGTCACAGCTGGAGATAGCGAGGCCTACGACCAAATCAAGGAGATCTTTGTTGCCGACCCCAAAAAGGCAGACACTGGCATGCAGGCATGGAACCTTCCGACACACGCATCCCTCAAGAATCACCTGATGGGTCTCCTCTCTCACATCGCCTCCTTGGACCGCAACTGCAGCGGGTTGGTTAATGCCGTTCTCGACAGTGAGTGGCTGGGTCGCGACGAGGCCTATGTGAAACTCTTCATCCGATTCCTGGGCAATCTCGCCGCGGCACAGGGAACATATCTCGGTCAGGTCTTCCGCATGTTGACTTCGAAACTGACCGGCGTCTCATATGGAACTGGCCGACTTCCTGGCTACCCCGTTGTTCAACCCTCTGAGATCTACGCTCGTATTCATATGGCCCTGCGCCATGTGATGCGGCTCATCCCCGCTGGCAGTGGAGCCCTGTCGCCCATTTTATCTCACCAGTTCCCTCCCCACCCCGACCCTGCCAAGTGCTTCCTCGCCTACACCCGCAACCTCATCAAAATCATCCAATATGCCCCCGAGCTTCAATCCGACGTTCTTGCCCTCATCACCGAGAAACTTGTCAAGATTGATGTGCAGATACAAGTGGATTTGGAAGATGTCGAGGACGAGTTCGGAGAGGAATTCCTCCTGGAAGCTCCTAACCCAGACGAAGAGCTGGACGATGAAGATGAAGACTTGAGTGATGACGATGAGGCCAACGAACGTGGCCAGGAGATCAAGTCAAACATCCAAAAAGTAGACGGGATGCTTGATATTCTCTTTGAATTCTACTCGGACCCCTTCTCCTCAGGGACTGCGACCGACAAAGAAAATACTTTGTCACTCCTGATCAGCCACTTCCGATCCATCATTCTCCCAACCTACAAGTCCCGACACTCTCAATTCCTCCTTTTCCATTTCTCTCAGTTGTCTCCTGAGCTTGTTGAGCTGTTTGCCACCGAGTGTATGGATATCATCAGCAGCAAGTCCCAGCCTGGTCTTATGCGCCAGTCTGCTGCCGCCTATCTGGCCAGCTATGTCGCTCGTGGTGCCCACATCTCTGGCGACGTTGTGCGCGATGTCTTCGACCTCCTGCTTACACATGTGGACAACCTGCAAGCGGACTATGAACCTGGCTGCCGCGGTCCGGATCTTCGTCGCTACGCTCCATACTACTCCACCGCTCAGGCGGTGCTCTACATCTTCTGTTTTCGCTGGCGTGATTTGACTACTGCAGCTATCGAAGGTGACACTATAGATCAGATCGATGAGCTCGAGCCCAGCCAAATTATCTTCCCACCCAACGTCAAGGAGTACCTTCACAAGTCGATCTACTCACGACTGAACCCGCTCAAAATCTGCTCGCCTGGCATCGTGACCCAGTTTGCACGCATTGCCCACCACTTCCAGCTGCTTTACGTCTACCCTCTCCTGGAGACCAACAAGCGTCTTCGCGTTACTTCTTTCCGCAGCCTTGGCAATCTCGGCCAAGTTGGGCGTGAAATCCGCGCTAGCGACCACCTTGGCCACCAACTCGACGCTTACTTCCCCTTTGACCCATACCACCTACCCCGCAGCCGGCGCTGGCTGGAGGGTGATTATGTCGAGTGGCGCGGTGTCCCAGGTCTGGACGATGATGAGGACTCAGACAGCGAAGCTGACGAGGATGAGGACGATGACGACGACGTCACAGCAACTGACGAGGAGTGAAACCATCCCTTGCTATCAATATGAAGTGCATTTTTTTTCATTTGCACAAAATCTGCCGCTAGATCTAGATCTACTTGGCCTTATATTTCGTTCTTTCAGCGTGGCGTTTGGGATTTTTGAAAATTTACGGTACAAAAGTTCGCGATACCAGTTCATTGCCTCGTGTCATCTCTTCGAGCGTGCATGGAACCTAATGGAGCATATGATACGATTCACTTGCACAACACGTGCTACCATAGCTCTAGCGAAAAATGGAAATTCTCTATCATACTTGACTTTCAGGGTTTCTTGTAGTTTCAGATTCTACATCCCAGAACTATGGTATTTAGACTATTTTGAAACTTTGCCAAGATCACTGTATAATGATCAATGAATCAATGAGCCATGAAGCGCTGCCCACATGCGCAAGGACTTTGCAGCGCTGGTCGCCAAACTCAAAACTACTTTGCCATATAAGATTCAATATCTCCTGTCTCACATAATCTGGTTTCACACCGAAAACCTAAAAACGAGGCTCTAGGCAATGTGCTATTAGCCAATTGAGGAGAAAGACACGAGCCATAGTTCAATCTATGACCGCCCACAACCTGTCAAAGTACCACTATTATTACGCACTGTCTAGTAGCCACCACTCGACCGGTCATACATGACAATGGAGCCAACATTCGCATGCGTCAGTAACACAAGTACTACAGCAATGACCGCACCCTCGTCCAGACCCCAGAGACCGAGGTTAGTATATCCCCGAGGGACGAGATCACGCGTCAGTCTCACGATGGTTTGTGACCAAACTTGAACCGACAAGCGCGTGTTTTTTTCTGCATCGAAGGCCGCGTATCGCAGTCGCACACCGGATGTAAATATGAGGTGACATCATTATCTGGAACCTATCACGACGCCAGTAGGCAACGCGAATAGCACGGTAAAGTTGGACCTTACGATTCATGGAATTGTATACACGCGGGATTCTACGGTCTGCTTATGCCAGGTGGAGCGGGCAGGGTAGTCTAGGCGAGATGAGAACTGCGATGAGTAGGGCAGAATCCATGTATAGATCAGCTAAGATCTTCCACGCTTCATGTTTGAAATCTCAATGTCCTCTTGATTCGGTGAGACATTGCTGCTGTGTCTAGCCGAGCAGCCAAGATTAAGGCCTGGAAGCCTCTACGAATTATGGTGACATGAACGTATTTGAGATCGATACTCATACTCAATCTGCAACTATGATCTGCCTCGGGTGGCAAACTCTCACCGTTTTCGAGTTTTAGCTCGTTGATATACCAAAAATCGTCAGCAGACATGCTCACATGGATATCTGCCACAAGCAGATATAATGCAAGATTCTCCATCGGCAGCTATGCACTCTTCCCTGCATATCGAATAACGAAGGGCTGGATCTATCCAGAACGACACGATTCGTCAGACCAAAACACAAGACCAGACAAAAACACGATATACTACGGGTAATCGGGTACAATAACCCATTACCATGTGTTTCCCTGTCATTGGCTCAAACCCAGAAACGACCTGGGCACAGATATCTATAGCCCTGGAGTATAGAACAGATATAGACTAGGTATACACCGACACAATATAGCTCGAATTCTCTAAGAGAACAAAGCAACTTACATCCAAAAGCCACATGCACCGGACCAGTAGCAATTAAATAGACCCCAGAAACTAGAAAAGGCTTTAGAGCCTGCATATTTCCGATCGATTCCGGGCCAGATGCTGCGTCATCCCGTTAGGGTTGTATACAGGTATTATTTGGACGATGAGTAACTCTTTTCTCCATGTCGCCGATGTACGAATATGTCAGCGAGGCCAGGGGATGGACAGATCGTGAATGAAATTTGAGGGGAGTGAATGGCCGGTATCGCCTGTAGTTGAGTATAAAGGCAGTCTTGATTCCACGAGGAATTGTTGGTGGACTACTGCCTACACTTCTACAACGAGAGCATTCAATACCAGTGTAATTTGAAGATAACACGACGCGATGGCTGATGAGAAGGATCAGGTTGTTGTCAAGTTCGTTTTACCGGCACTAACATTCTGGTATTGTTACATGAGTGTGAGGGCTGATGATTGTATAGGCCTGTTAACACGTCTTCGGTATCTACTATGATCTGCAAGGCTTGTGGTGAATCGATTGAGGCGACCAAACACATTTGCCCGAAATGCGGGAAGTACGCTCGATAGTACTTTCGTACGTACTTTTGAACTTGGTTGGTAATGATACTTTGAGTTGGGTCCTGACTTTGTGGTAGGCAATCTTTATCCAGACTGATTGGGTCGCGGTTCCATTTGCTTTCGACGCATATCAGCGGTTGAGGTGTGGTCTTTTACACCATGGGGCGAGGGGATTTCCGATGGTGAGAGTCTGCAGTCACATCTTTTTAGTCAATGTATAACATATGGATGCGGGGTTTTTGTGCTTGCATCTTTCTTAAAGCTATGAATGTTAGAATGCGTCTCGAAGCTGGTGTCACTACCTAAAACTTCAATTATTTCCAGCCCAAATGTCAAGATGCTTTAGTCTATATCAAGGCTTCGAATTATGACCTGGTGGCCGTGGTTTCTTTTCATTCATGTCAGTCTTTGCTCCTGATGCACTATTGAATCCGAGTAACCACTTTATATCTTTTGTCAAATAGATCACTTCTGACAGATCTCGATTACAGGTCTTGACTTTCTACGGTGCAATTCCAGCATTCACGCACATCCCGTCTAGGCGACCAAACTTGTCCACGAATGCTTGAAATCGTGCGCCTGATCCTGAGATTCTCCGTGGATCTCAGTGAAGGAATCATCTAGGTAACCTGCCAGATCTTACGGCGCATCGGTGAGATCGGTGGCCGCAGCTTTGGCGTTACGAGAGCGAAGCTTTTTGACGAGCACCAATCCACAGTAATGACTTGGCCAGAGAGAGGAGTAAGATCGGTCATGATTATAGAGGCACGCCATCGCGTGGCTTTGTTATCTTCGGTGATATGAAAAGAAATCGATTGATTGTTTTTCGAAAGCGAGAGAGGAACTGGGGATTTTAAATACTTGGATCTATATGAGAGTAAGGAGAGTAAGCTCTCTCGTATCTACTTGAATATGGGATTAGTCCAGTCAAGGGAAAGGAAGTCCAAGAAAGGTAGCTGAGTAGAATGTCGAAGTGGGTTGACCCAAGCCAGGATTCGCTCAGATCTGTCTCCTGTGCAATCCCAGAGTCATTATCACTATAGCCAGCTATCTCTGACTAATTCCTAATTATAACCCACCCCTAGAGCCTCAAGTGCACTAGGCGAGTACTCTAGTTTGTAACCAAGAAGGGGTAATAGTAGAGCCGTCACCAACCTGTTCATCAAATGTGGCTGCTTTTTCTGCGTTCCGCATTTGCCTTGGGTAGATCCTTTGATTTAGTGATTGGGTATGGAAAGTATCAAGCACGCGGACAGCAATCTCAGTCATGGCCGTAGTGGCTCCTTTACTAAGTAAGGAATATGGTATACTTCTAATAGCGCATAGAGATACTCAGAATTACAGAGATGTGTTGGGATGACGTAGTACACCCATCTCTCATATGAGTCAAAGCTAGACCTTCCAAGGTTCCACATAATGACATGTGATTCCTTTCTAATCGTACTGCACCTCCATGATCGTGTTAGATGCAAGTAGCATATCTAAACTCTGATTAGTAAGTAGCAAGACAACCCAATATTGATGAAATTGCGCCGAGTGTGCTTTCTTTCATGCCCAACCTAACTAAAGAGAGCAAATGCCAAACTATAAAATGATGCAATTACATAACAGGGGTGGATATGAAATACAAGAGCAGATACCTCGGTATAAAGAAGCTCTTAAGCAACCAGTCCAAATTGTAAATATTAAGGTTTCCAACGCAATGTTGACGAATTTCCCATTGCGGAGTTCAAACTGTGCCTTGATTTGATTTCTTGGCAGAACCAATCTTTCCCAATATCAAGATTACCAATCCAGCAGTCCTACAGAGTCCTACAAACCTGCATTTTCGTCAAGGTACCCAATGACATCACGCTGGTGAATGCGGAAACAACCCTCGTGTCGGCGTAAAAGCATGTGGAGACAGGTTTGTCGGGTGCGGATCTGCCGGTCGGCCAAGATGGGCTTGCACTCCTGGGACGTCGGGCCAGCCAATGATATTTGAGATTATTTAGGGACTTTCGAATGAGGATAATGCTTGGACACGATGCATTCATGCGAAGTTATACGAAGTCCACATATACGAGATGCAGTCATCTAGTGCAAATCTCATTTTTCCGGGCTCGACGGTCAAAGCGTACTATATAGAGAATCCAAAATTCGTCTTTATTTACGATAAGAATCGACTAAGCCAATTGAGTGTGCAATATGGATAGGAATGGTGCGCCAGGCACAATCAGACGCCGCAGATGCTCATGGAACGCTAACCCAAGCTCTCAACACAAAACATGCAATCTATTTAGACAAGGAAGAAGCAAAAATAATCCTCCGAAGCGAATCACCGATCAAAAATGGCTTTCATGTCAGCGCAGGCGTCATGATACAGAACGTCTACGCTAAGCTGATCGCGGAATGGGTTGGGCGATTTATCCCAAGCGTGTCGGGCCTTCTCAATCATCATCGCACGAACGCGCTTCCCAAGACCCTCTAAGCGACGGACGAAAACCTGACCCTCTTTCATGAGCATGTCCCATTCACAAATAAACAGGAAGACGTCGTGCGGCAAAGATTCCAGCATATGGTCGGAGGCGCGTACGGGCGATGCAAATGGGGAGGCCAGATCTTCTAGATTGGGGATATACGATGCATCAAACAGATCGGTGAAAAACGACGGGAGAGTCTTGTCCGGCATGAGACTCATCATTCGGCGATGGTCACGGGACTCCATGAAATCCAGAATAGGATACCAGCTGAACAGGGCCACGATATTGAGCTCATTCGTTTGATCTACCAATCGTTGGGTCGACTCCGCCCGGCCAAAGGGTTCCTTGATCTCCGTTGAGAGTCGCTCGCGGAGTCGCAGCGGCACTGTAACGGCTAGATTGCCGCCTGCCGAGAAGCCGCTAAGGGCCACGCGGCTCACATCTAAGCCCAGATCAGGGGCATGGGTGGCTAGGTATAGCAAGGCGTCGACTCCGTCGTCGACTGCCGCTGGGAATGGGTGTTCTGGGGCCCGTCGATAACTCACACTGGCCACGACCGCCCCGACTTCTTGTACTATGGCCGCAGCCCAACGGGAATCATCGGTAGCGCATCCAAGGGTAAATCCTCCGCCATGGAAATTGACCGCAACTGGGAATCGGTGGCCATGTCGGCGCTTTTCTTCGTAGTCTGGTGGGCAATAGAAATGGATGACGACGAACTGGCCGTGAGAGTCGGATTCGACGGTGCGGGTAAAGCGAGGTTTCGGGACGCGCGGTGGAGCGACATCGTGCAGGAACATTCCAATGCGCATCAGGACCCGCCAAAAGACGGCCTGGATATAAAGCCACCCACGGGATGAAGCCATGATGGTGGGAGGGAATGGAGAGGAATGAGAAGTTGGCGCTACTGGGCAATTCCTCAGGCTCCGATGATCATACGATAAGGGGTCAATATGGGGTTAATGATCTCGGACGGAGGCACATGGCCCGGTTCCAGTAAGCGCGGCGTAAGGAATGACTGGAAACCAAAGGGTGAGGAGAAAGAAAGGAAAAAATGCCGAGACCCAAATCCGCGGTTGTGGCGAAAGTGGTAGATAACCGGTGATAACGAATAGGTACAGCACTTGGCATGGAAGTCTTCGGCTTCTTTACCATCCAAAGAATAGGAAATAAGAGAATGTTAAAACAATAGAGTAGCTAGTCAAGCATCATAGCATACCACATAAGATTCTTGATTGACCATCGTTGAGTCGAATCCGGAATCTGGCCTGTGATGATGTCATGTTTGGACCCTCATTGAGCAAAGGCGTTCCTACTGTTCTGCTTCTCTTAACCATCCCCTGGACCCTTGTACCATTCTATTTCTTTTCAGTATACCGGATCCACGCGGCACTGTTTTTGTTGATAAGGTTCAATTGATCGGTTTGATTCGGGGTTACAGATTTGTGCACACAAGGCTGCATTTCAGTTCCCCTCCTTCTCCCGGTCTTACCTACCCCCCCCACATCTGGAACCCGGTCCATTAATATACTTCCTTCCCGCGAAATCCCTACCTTTTTTTCTCAATCATTTACCCCTTTGCTCGCATTGCCTACCATGTCGATCAAACGGGCTCTTTCCAAGGCCATTCGAGGGCGTATCGGAGAGCATGACGAAGAATCTTCCAACTCCCATCCTCGTTCTTCCACTCTCCCCCACAAGCCCAGAATCTCCCTCTCTCGAGACGAGGGTTCACCCACTGCCTCTCCTCGCCGCAGCATTCTGGGCAACTTCTTTCGCGATCGCGACTATGTTTCATCCTCCGAGGACTTTTCCGATGATTCCTCCTCTGGAGCGTTGAGTAAGAATCAACAAAAACGACTGGTGCGCGAGCAACGACGTACAGAGCGTAGTCGTCTCAGCGAGGAGGCCTTTTCGGAGTCGGATCACCGCCGCAAGGAAGAGGAAATTGCTAAGTCTGCTGCGGAGGAGACACCAGAGATGAAGGCTCGATATGGCGAGTTGCCCTTGATGCAGTCGCAAAATCGACTGCGGGAGGTGCGCACCCCATTGGATGATATTACCGCGGAAATGGTCGGCCAGGATATCTACTTCACGGCTCGACTGCACGTAGTGCGCCGCATGAGCGCCAAGCTGGTATTCTTGGTATTCCGCCAGCAGCTGAGCACCTTCCAGGGTGTCCTGCATGAGCGCGCGGGGATCTCCTCGTTGGCTATGGTCCAATGGGCGGAGCACCTGCGTGTGGGTTCGTTCCTCCGGATTCGCGGCAAGCTCCAGAAGCCCGAGGTTCCCGTTCTCGGCTGCAGCATTCATGATATTGAGCTGGCCATTGATTCGATACATCTGCTCGTCAAGCGCGAGGAGCCGGTTCCTTTCAGTGTTTACGAGGCGGAGATCCGGACCAATGAGGAGGACAAGATTGAGGGTCGTCGCAGTCATATCCCCGACCGAACTCGTCTGAGCAATCGTCTGCTTGATCTGCGCACAGCAACCTCGCAGGGTATCTTCCGTCTCCAGTCAGCCACTTGCAACCTCTTCCGCAGTGCCCTGGATGAACAAGGATTCATTGAGATCCACACCCCCAAGCTCCAGGGCGCTGCCACCGAGTCCGGCGCCAGTGTGTTCCAGGTCAATTACTTTAACCGCCCTGCATTCCTGGCCCAGTCTCCCCAGCTGGCGAAGCAGATGGCCATTGCGGCTGACTTTGGTCGTGTCTATGAGATTGGTGCCGTCTTCCGTGCGGAGAACTCTAACACCCATCGTCATTTGACTGAATACACCGGTCTTGATATTGAAATGGCGATTGAAGAACACTATCACGAGATGCTCGAGACCATTGACGCGACTATTAAGAATATTTTGAAGGGTATTTACACCAAATACCGCCGAGAGATTGACACGGTCAAGCATCAGTTCCCCTGCGAGGATGTCAAGTGGTTAGAGACGACTCCCGTGATTCGCTTTGCTGATGGCATCAAGATGCTCAACGACTCAGGATGGCGTGATGAAAACGGCAACGAGCTGCCCCTGGACGAGGACCTGGCAACTCGTGACGAGATTCACCTGGGTCAGTTAGTCAAGGAGAAATATGACACTGATTATTACATCCTTGACAAGTTCCCCCGTGGTGCTCGTCCCTTCTACACCATGCCTGATCCAGAAGACGACAAGTACACGAACTCCTTTGACATGTTCGTCCGTGGACAAGAAATCGTGTCCGGTGGTCAGCGTATCCACGATCCCCACATGCTTGAAGAGAACATGCGCAATGTGGGAATCAACCCGGATGACATGGAGGAGTACCTCGAAGCATTCCGCTGGGGTGCTCCGCCTCACGCTGGTGCGGGTGTCGGCCTGGAGCGTTTACTGATGCTCATCCTTCAGGTGGGCAACATTCGACTCACCTCGATGTTCCACCGCGACCCGAAGAGTCTCCCTGCCAAGCCTCCAGTTCAGTCGCTACGCCACCCCGAAGCATCGACCACTGAACCGGTATGGATGAAGGAGCACCACCGACGGATTGCCCTGAGTGTAGATGAGCTGCCGCCCTTAGAGAAGATTGTTGCCAATTACGGTGACGCCACCTCTACATCCTGGTTTGATGACCGATACAAGATTTGGCGTGATATGAGCACCGGTGCTGCCGTTGCCTATGTGCCCAGCTCCAGCAACTTTGTGATCGTCCCTGGTAACCCAGCATGTGATTCCAGTCAATACACTCGTACCATCACACAGTTCCTCCAGTGGCTGCGTCGCGACACCAAGTACAAGCCTGTCTGGATTCTTTGCTCTCCCGAGGTTGAGACCATCCTCGGCGAGCGATTGGGATGGCGCAGTCTGTCCTGTATTGCTGAGGAGCGCGTTGACCCCCAGCGCAACCAGGCCGCGTCCGACGGAGAAATTGCGCGCAAGCTGCGTCGTGCCGAAAATGAGGGCATCAAGGTGGTCGGATTAAACCAGGGCGAGCTACCCGATGAAGACGTGCGCAACAAGATTGACGGTCGTATTTCCGAATGGCTTGCAAACCGCAAGGGCACTCAGGTCCACTTATCAGAGATCCGACCATGGTGTGACTCCGAGCACCGCTGGTACTTCTACGCCCTGGACAAGGAAGGCACCATCTGTGCTTTCGTTGCGCTGGTCATGATCGCTCCCTCCCACGGCATGCAGGTCAAGTACAGCTTGGACTTCCCTGGCGCACCTAATGGTGTCATCGAGTACATTGTCACCCACGCCATCCAGACCGCCGCCAAGACCGGCGTCAAGGGTCTTACCTTCGGTGCTGGCGCTACCTCCCGCCTCACTCCAGGCCACAACCTGCACGGCGCCAAGATCAAGATGCTAGAGCACACTTACGAAGCTCTTGCTAAGCAATTCCACCTCGTGCGGAAGAGTGAGTTCCGTGCCAAGCTCGGCGCAACTGAGGATCCTCTCTACATCTCTTACCCATCACACGGCCTTGGCTCCAAGGGTATCCGTGCTATCTTGAACTTCTTCGAAGATTAAGCCGTCTAACGACCTGTCACTTGGATGTCATCTACGAGAAGTACGATCTAATGGTTTTTATATATGAACGGAAATAAGTTCGGCTAGATTTTAAATACATGGACAATCTCCATTTATTGGAATCTCAGCCAAGATTTGAAGATAGCATAGATTAAAGCGCAATATTGGGGCTTTTGATTAGCTTTCTGATTTCTTACTGTCTATTCTGCTTTCTGTTTTTGGCGTCTCTTGTTGGTTTTTGCACAATGCCCTGCTCAAGTATATCCCCTCCTGTACTTTTCCACCGCATGTATTCCCCAGTTACTTATTTGGTGTCAATTGAAATGCAATACACATCCCTACTATTAAATTGGTACATTCTATGGTAGAGTTGGAGTTAATCAAGTTCACTTCCTGCGTATATACATCACAACAATAGCATAGAAAACATCGAGCTATGTCCCTCCAATCAACAGGATAGATAGTCAAACACTACAGTCTTTACTGGTCCTTTTTATCCTCCCCTTCCTCGCCCTTTTCCCTCTCAACCCTCGCCCCCTCAATAAGCCTCCCAATCTCTCCACCAACCCACTTCGCTACAAATCCAGCCACAACAGCAACAACCACAATCCAAACCGCAGTCGGAACAAGCGATCTAGGGAAAACATTCCACAAAAACGGATCCAGAATCAGATCCACAGAGACAGGTGGCACAGTCTTCATCAACGACTCATTATGACTGAAATAGTCCGCCGCAGCTTGGACCCGCAGAAACAGCACCGAGTCTGTTGATAAAGCTGCATCTGGCGACAAACCTCCGCTCGTGTAGCCTGATGCGCGACGCGGAATGGCGTTCGCTTGGAGATCCGCGTCTAGAGCTGTGAGGCGGGCTGTGGAAAAGACGCTTAGTGATGAGAAGAGGGATTTGTCCTCGATTGTTGTTGTGAGGGAGTGTGTTGTGAGCGTGAATGATGTTGGTTGCTGTATGGAGTTAGTATATTTTTATTTTGTTGAGGGATTCAATCCATTAAATATCGTTTCCATGGTTAATATAAAAAGAACCAAATCGATACACCGAATTTTAGATGTGGAATGATCAGAGTGATTCTTACCGTAGCTAAATAACAAACCCGCACCTCATACCGCTGCCCAGGCTTCAAATTCTCAAGAAAGAACCACGAATCCACGCCCTCTGGAGCTTCAGTACTGGGAAACGAGGCATTGAGCCGTGTTCGCACGACATGGTTCTCCGGCGAAAGCCGTTCTAGGCCGAGGTCATCTAGACCTGGCTCTTCTGAAGGTAGTGTTGCTGCTGGTGGGGCGAGGAAGATAGTTTTTTCCACGTTTGCATGAACGATGTCCGTGAGGGACAGGAATATAATTCCTAGGATGGTAGTGATGTGGTACATGATCACGGATGAGAGGAATAAGATGAATAGGTCGAACGATTTGGAAGTGTTGTTTTGATGTTGTGTGGCGCAAATTTTGTGTTAGATTTGAGTTTATTCACGCGTCATTTTGTGCATCCATTGGGACACATGAGGTTGTGTCGTGTAGCTGGAGATATATATTCTGGACGGGATGTAGTTGGTTCGTGTTTATTGGGTCGAGTGGCGTAGGCGGTGAGAGCTCTCGGTGAACCCGTGGGCATCCATTGGTCAATAATTGAATCAAGGTGGGTACATCTTAAGGTAGGCAAATCATTCTACAGGGTGGGGATACATTTAGGCTATTGACAATCGAATTCGTTTAGAAATTTACAGTCAACAGATATGCGCATCCCAAGCTAGCTAGTACGAAGTGTCGGAGCTGACCGATCTGTCCAAAATCCATCTCAGAAGCTTTTCGCCGTTTTCCTCGACAGCCTCATAAACACTCCAACCGCACTTTCGGAGAACACTTGCACTCGGTAAATTAGCCTCGAGAGTAACTGCCCGGATGTTGTAAATATCCTGTCTTGATCCAAGAGGAACAGAGTGAGTTTGGTGACCCAAGTCAATTAGCCGCTTCCATTCTTTCTGAAATCCAAGAGCCGCTTCGGTAGCATATCCTTTGCCCCAGGTTTCCGGCAAGAACATGTATCCAAAGCTGGGTAATGGAGAAACTGGCAGGGAGTCTAAGCAAGTCAGGCCACATACACCGATGATGGCGCGGTTATCATCTGAAAATGAATTGGGCTGAAGTTCATCCAGGTGATTGTCCTTATCAGCCCGAAGAGTGACGACGAAGTTGAAATTACGTCGTGGGGTTTCAGTGTCGTCCATGTATCTTTGCATCCACTCACGCGTTTGTTGTATAGAGCTGTCTATTTGGACTTGGCTGGTCCATTGCATGACCTCTGGGGTTGTGCGGAGCCTGTATAGGGATTCGAGGTCGGTCCATTGAAAAGGTCGAAGAGTTAGCCGAGAGGTATGGATTGATTGCGTTTTGGCATATGGCGGAAGTAGATCTTGGAGTGAGATTTCCATGTTGTCGAGTGCGTAGAGTAAGTGTTGCTGACCCGACGCGATAGATAATCTAAAGTACACCGCCGAGCATTATTCTGTCGGCAGTTCATATCTCCTCCAAATCAAAAGCCGAGGAAAAGGGGGGTCGCATGCCTAAAAGGGAAGGCGGTAATAATGATTGTACTTTGGCTATCGTAATAGGCGAGACAATTGAAGTTCCCCAGCAGTGTTTAATTTTGAAAATACTTATCACGTTTTGATATTCCAATTGAGAAACGGTGTGCCCAAAGCAAAATTGGACATGACAGCCCCGATGCGAGGCTTGATGACCTAATCTTAAGTACGGTCAGGGACAGATCACGTGATTTAGAACAGGCGGTGAACCTCACAGGTCGAGGGCCGCCCGTGGCCAATCAGCGGGCTTGACGCGACCCAACGACCGGATCAACAACGAACTCCCCCCTGTTAACAGCACAGACGCCCTCACTCCACAACATTTCTGTTCTTCCTTCTTCTTGACTCGATCTCCATTCCTCCCATTCCTGGTGAGTCCGACCTCCCGTGAACACGTTCACCCCTCCCCCTCCCCCTTCCTCGGTTAATTCGCGAAATTTATACATTTGAGCTAACCCCTGAGTCGCCAGACCCGTGTTTGTTATTGGGTCTAGTCTCCCCCTCCTTAATTTTTTGACGCCGTGAAAACACCACCAACACAATGAGAGAGATCATCAGTTTGAACAGTAAGTGGTGGAATTTATAGGCTATTTCTAGATGAAATTAATTTTTCTGATGAAAATAACGCGCTGACTTGTTGATGTCCTATAGTCGGTCAGGCCGGTTGCCAGATCGCCAACTCCTGCTGGGAGGTAAAGATATCACATCCATTGGGGCCGGAATTTGCGGTGAACTGACTATAAAACTGTGCAGCTGTACTGTCTGGAGCACGGCATCCAGGTACGTCGGGATTTCAATCTGATGGTGGCGCCCAATCTTGAATTGAGCGACACGCCCCTTTTCCTGGGCGGAAAGCGAGTACCCACGACTAACATTGCTGATAGCCCGATGGATACCTCACTGAGGAGCGCAAGAAGGCCGACCCCGACCACGGCTTCAGCACTTTCTTCTCCGAGACTGGTGTGTATACCATTTTTTCTACCTTCAAGAGCGGCCAGCCATGGCGCCCAAGTCCCCGCTTTAAATGCCTTGGCCATGATAATCTAACATTTCGCTTTTCACCTAACAGGCCAGGGCAAGTACGTTCCCCGTACTATCTACGCCGATCTTGAGCCCAATGTCGTCGATGAGGTCCGCACCGGTACCTACCGTTCGCTCTTCCACCCCGAGCAGATGATTACCGGAAAGGAGGATGCCTCCAACAACTACGCCCGTGGTCACTACACCGTTGGTAAGGAGATGATTGATCAGGTTCTGGACAAGGTCCGCCGTGTGGCCGACTCCTGCGCTGGTCTCCAAGGTTTCCTGGTCTTCCACTCCTTCGGTGGTGGTACCGGTTCCGGTTTCGGTGCTCTCCTGATGGAGCGTCTGTCCGTCGACTACGGCAAGAAGTCCAAGCTCGAGTTCTGTGTCTACCCTGCTCCCCAGAACGCCACCTCCGTTGTTGAGCCCTACAACTCCATCCTCACCACCCACACCACCCTGGAGCACTCCGACTGTTCCTTCATGGTTGACAACGAGGCCATCTACGACATCTGCCGCCGTAACCTCGGCATTGAGCGTCCCAGCTACGAGAACCTGAACCGCCTGATCGCCCAGGTTGTCTCCTCCATCACTGCTTCGCTCCGTTTCGACGGATCCCTCAACGTCGACCTGAACGAGTTCCAGACCAACCTGGTCCCCTACCCTCGTATTCACTTCCCTCTGGTCGCCTACTCGCCCGTTATCTCTGCCGCCAAGGCTGGCCACGAGGCCAACAACGTTACTGATATCACCAGCAACTGCTTCGAGCCTAACAACCAGATGGTCAAGTGTGACCCCCGTAACGGAAAGTACATGGCTACTTGCTTGCTGTACCGTGGTGATGTCGTCCCCAAGGATGCCCACGCTGCTGTTGCCAACCTCAAGACCAAGCGCACCATCCAGTTCGTCGACTGGTGCCCTACTGGTTTCAAGCTCGGTATCTGCTACCAGCCCCCCCAGCAGGTCCCCAACGGCGACCTTGCCAACCTCAGCCGCGCTGTGTAAGTTCCATTCCATATCCAACCGCAAAGAACATTTACTAATCTATCTCATATAGCTGCATGCTGTCCAACACCACCGCCATCGCCGAGGCCTGGTCCGCTCTCGATCACAAGTTCGACCTTATGTACTCCAAGCGTGCCTTCGTTCACTGGTATGTTGGTGAGGGTATGGAGGAGGGTGAGTTCTCCGAGGCTCGTGAGGACTTGGCTGCTCTCGAGCGTGACTACGAGGAGGTTGCCAGCGACTCCATTGAGGGTGAGGAGGAGCTTGAGCCCGAGTACTAGATTAGGGATGCTATGTGACCGTATCAGAGGCATTGGACTGGTGCCATGCAGATCGTTTTGGCATATCAGATCTTACCTTGGCAGATCGGCTTTCCTGAATCTACCGGGCTTTCTTTGCAAATACACAGGGAACATAGGTTTTACAGTCCGATGAATGTGTTTTCTGGCTTTGTTGTTTGATATACCTTTAATATCCCCGAAGCAGCGTGTTTTTCGCTCGTTTTAACCCTATTCTGGGATTCTACACAAATTGTAATTACAAAAAGCACTAAAAAAAAAACCTGCCCCTTTTATAAACTCCACGTCCTTCTTAGTTTCATCATGGCCCGGTTGTGTTTATTGCCGGACTGTATAGGCCCTCGTAGGGGCAGGATATTGTAGATGACAGGATATAACAACCTGAGTTGAAATAGGAATTGATTGCCTAGCGAAAGATCATCCATAGAGTACGCCAATTTGTGACCTAGACTACATAACTCTTTTAAAGTATCTCTTTTCAACAATATCTCACCATGCCTATATGATATGTAATGGCAAGTACCTGCGTGAATGAGACCCTGAGCGGATGGAATGGGCGCTAAGCCAACTGACCGCCTTGGGGGTACCTTCTTACGACATCGACTCCAGCCTCTCTGTAAACCCCCATTCCACCATCGGAACAACCCGTCCTCTTGTTTGAGAGCTTTAGCATCGATCTGCCTCGTTTGGCACCGTTGCCTTGAACTAAAGAATCTCGCCTCGACCTATGCTCGTGGTATCTTCCGACTAAGCAGACGGCACCCGTTATCCCCAACTTGTCCTCCCAGGCACCCCAACTATTCGGATCCCATAGACAAGGAGAGGGGGTCCGCTCCTCCACATCCAAAGCCATGGCTGAAACCGGTGAGTTTCTATCTATCTTTAGGCCAACTTCAATGCGGCAAATGCAATGGCGGACATTGGCGCAAGCCAGGAAGCCCACGGAGCTCCGCTCCCGCAATGACCCCCTCCCCTGTATACCCGAACACATTGTTGCGCAATTCGGCGGAACTGACGGATACAATTCTTTGTCAAAATAGCACAGCGACATCCGAACCTAAACCTCACAGCCGAGGAAAAGCGCGTCTTTTACCAGCTGTTCCAGGCCGCTGACACAACCAACCTCGGCGTTATTACTGGCGAGATCGCGGTTCCATTCTTCGAAAAGACGCATCTTCCTGGCGGTGTTCTCGGAGAGGTATGAAATATGCAACCAGTATTATTGGCAAAGAATCGGGGCTAATGACCCGTGTATATAGATCTGGCAGATCGCGGACAGAGAGAACAGGGGTCTCCTGACCCCGGCTGGATTTGGAGTTGTTCTTCGATTGATTGGACATGCTCAAGCTGGACGTACACTATCCGCTGAGCTAGCTTTGCAGCGTGAGTGTCCTTGGAACTTACTTGGTGCTTGATCGGTATTCTGAGCTCCTTTACTGACTACTGTCCAACAATAGCCGGCCCGTTACCCCGATTCGATGGAATCTCAGTCGACACAACAGCCCCTGCACCGGAGCCGAGCCCCGCGAGCCCTCCACCTGGCGCATCTGGTCCCATTCGTGTCCCTCCGCTGCAGCCCGATGATGTTACTAAATTTGTTTCACTCTTTGATAAGTCCGAAGTCGTGAATGGAGTCATGTCAGGTATGTATACTCCCATCACCTGATATAAGAAGCGCTGTATCCGGAACGGTCCGCTCACAATAATGTAGGCGACATTGCGAAGCAAATATTCGAACGCGCAAGGTTGCCGAATGAGGTTCTGGGTCGTATATGGAATCTTTCCGACACACAGCAGCGCGGTGCTCTCGATTCCACGGAATTTGTCATTGCCATGCATCTTCTGACATCTTTCAAGTCTGGTGTACTGCGTGGTATTCCCCAGACTCTACCGCCTGGTTTATACGAGGCCGCATCCCGTAGGGGCCCTCCTGCAAGGTCATCCTTTGGTGCTCGGCCTGAAGTTCCACCCGTGCCCTCAATCCCCAGACAATTTACTGGCTCTCAGCGAACTGCCAGCCCCATGAACAATGCTCCTGTTCCACAATTCGGAGGCCCAATTGCCGCGCAGACAACTGGTGGAGAGTGGCTCATTTCTCCTCAGGAGAAGCTGCACTTTGATGGGATATTTGAGACTGTTGACACCGCCAAGCGCGGAAAGATCACCGGTGATCAAGCAGTTGCTTTCTTCATGAAGGCGCAACTACCAGAGGAGGTTTTGGCTCAAATCTGGGACCTTGCTGATATCGACGCCGATGGTCAGTTGACCCGCGAGGAGTTCGCTGTGGCTATGTATCTGGTGCGGTTGCAGCGTGGCGGAAAGGAACCTTTACCGCAAGTGCTCCCTCCTGCTTTGATTCCGCCTAATATGCGACGCCAAGCCCCTGCACCAGCTCCAATGGCTGCCGCTGCACCGCCTGCTCCTGTCCCTGCACCCTTGCCTCGATCGGCTGCGGATGACTTGTTCGGTTTGGATTCACCACCAGCGCCTGCTCCTGCCCAACTTCAGATGCCTCAGTCTACCGGTGGCTCTGGCGCATGGCATACGCCTGCTTCTCCGGCTTCTAGGGCATCCCCGCCATCGACATCGACCACCTTCAAGCCATTTGTGCCGACATCATCCTTCGGCCAAAGTTTGCAACCGCAGTCCACTGGGGCATCTTCTGGACACCCTGGTTCAATTCGCTCCCCCCCACCGCCATCCGATGATTTGCTGGGTGATAACGACCCAGAGGAATCCCAGAAGTTGACACAGGAGACTACCGAGCTTGCGAACTTGTCAAACCAAATTGGAACTTTGTCCAAGGAAATGCACAATGTTCAACAGAAGCGCACAACTGCCGAGCAGAACATGACACAGAGTTCACAGCAAAAGCGGGACTTTGAGACCCGGCTTGCACAAGCACGCACTATGTACGAACAGGAGCTGGCAAGCTTTAAGGCCCTAGAGGAGCGGTTGAAGGCATCCAAGGCTGAGACTACTAAGTTGTCTCAAGAATACGCCCTGATTGAGGGAAGTCGCCAGGATTTGGCGAACCAGTACAACCAGATCTCGACCGCACTGGCTTCTGACCAACAAGAGAATGCCAGCCTCAAGGAGAAGATTCGCTATGCGAATGCTGAGGTGGCGCAGCTCAAGCCGGCGCTTGAAAAGGCACGCTCCGATGCGCGTCAGCAGAAGGGATTAGTTGCAATCAACAAGAAGCAGCTAGCTACCGTGGAGGGTGAACGCGACAAGGCCCAGGCCGAAATTGACGATCTGGCCAGGGAAACCCCACAGTATACTGAAGATGTGACCCCCGCCAGCAGTGCTGCTGAGGTTGTTAGTCCTGCTGCTTCTACCACCAGTCAGAATACCAACCCCTTCTTCCGTCGGGCTGCGACAAGTCCCTTAAGCGATCATGCTCGCTCGCCTGACTCTGCCAGTGACCAACAGAAAGCGTTTGACAGTCTGTTCGGTCAGACTTTTGCCAGTCCCACGAATGCCGGCCCACCGCCGACCTCTTTCCGTGCCGAGTCCCCGTTGGCAACTGCTAAGTCACCCGTTACCTCTAATGTCCCAACTCCATCTGCTTCTCCCGCTCCTGGATCTATCCCTGGATCTGTGCCGGGAGCTTTCCCCGAGCCCCCGGCCCCGAGCCTGTCCCGACAACTCACCCCAAACTTTTTGCCATTCAATGAGAACCAGTCTGTGACCTCGTCCACCATGGTGTCTCCACCTGGTAGCAGATTTGGCCAAGGCGACTCCGGATTCGGGACGCCTTCCCAGGCGCCAACCAGTGAAGTTGGCGCTCCGTCAGTGACAGCGTCGAGTGACTACAGCCATCCAGCTGATTCGACTGCCGAAGTCACCCCGGCACGTTCACCATTCGAGGAGCTGCCGCCAGCTACCGAGGCCTCTGCTACTGTCGCTGAACCATCTACCACTTCTCCACTCAGCGCAGAGAGTCAGGAGCCACCCAAGGACCTGTCCTTCGACGAGCTGTTCGGCAGTAAGGCGCACAAGCGGTCTGAATCTCAGAAGGAGAATGACTTTGAGGAGGCCTTCGCATCTATGAAGCCCACTGGTGGCCCAGCAGGTGGCCCAGCAACTGCTGCTGCTGCTAGTTCGGAATTCCCTCCCATCCAGGAACTCCATCACGATGATGAAGAAGATGAGGACAGCTCGGACGACGAGGGCCCTTTGGGGTTTGATGACAACTTCACTCCTGTCGCACCCACAAGTACTAAGAAGGAAAAGCCAGCTGATTCAATTGACGCTGCTCAACTTGCTGCGTTCCCGTCCCCGGGAACCGCTGGAGTTTCGGGACAGCCCCCAGCTGTTGATGCTCAGGCCAGCCCTCCGCAGTATGAAAACAACACCTCTAATGAGGCCCCTGAATTCAATGGCTTGCTGCCCGGCCGATCCGATCCTACTGCGGCACCTGATGCTCCTCACTCTTTTGAATCCGGTACTGGCGCACCGATCATTGACAACCACCCCCAGCGGGAAGAGGCTGCGCCAGCTGCGCCGGCCCTAGACGCTAGCGCTGCTAGCGGTGTGAAGACAAACGCCCCCGATTTTGATGCTGCTTTCGCTGGCCTCAACCTGGCCCCTGCTCAGGAAGCAGAGGATGATGATGATGACGAGCCCGAAGGTCAAAACAAGAACACAGACTTTGACTTCTCCTTCGACTCCCCGTCTCAACCCAAGCATGAAGCCACGTCCAGCACCGACGCCGGCAACGCTGGCTCATCCGAATTCTTCTCCTTTGACGACAATGCCCATGCGACTGCGCAACCTACAGGATCCGCTAATGGAGGCGGTGCTTCCAACCATGACTGGGACGCTCTCTTTGCCCCTCTCGATAACGCGAAGCCTGCCGCCGAGGAAGGTGCCAGCACCTTTGACCCTAAGAAGCCTGGCTGGGCCCTCAACACCGATACCGGTGAAGATGATCTGATTCTGCAGCGATTGACTGGTATGGGTTTCCCACGGGAGGATTCCCTCACAGCGTTGGAGAAGTTTGACTACAACCTTGACAAGGTAAGCTTGAACGAAATGTCTTAGCTCAAGAGACTTAAACTAACTGAGTTTAGGCCGCAGACTACTTGACGTCCAAGTAGATCTTTATTCCGTCCCCACACTTGCACATATCATTCCGCACACATATCTCTCTTTTTGCCATGATGCCTTTGTTTCCCAACGACCCATTTTCCTTTTGTTGTTTCCTCTCCCATCTCTTGCGATGTGACTGGGGACTGGGTGGCGTCTTGCATCCCCGACTACCCCATAATTCCCTGTCTGTTCCAGCGTCATGTATATCATCATTCTTTCCGTTCCTGCAGTCCTGCCTGCACCATCAATGATCGCATTGGATCCAATTCCTTCATTGACAGTGCCCATGAACGGAAAGAACGGCGGACTGCTTGACATTCTGTTCCATGTACCTTTCCCCGCAGTGTAGTGTAGCTTACGATGATCCTAATGCACTTAATCATGAGCTGTGTACCATGGTTTTAGTTGTAGAGGATTGGAAAGCTGTAGATTTAGCTTGTGTCTGTATACATGTTCCGGAGTGGAGCCTTCGTTTCCGAAAGGAGTAATCGGAGTCTCGGAGTCTCGAAACGGCTCTAAGCAATGAAACCAAGTCGACCATCGGAGTGTCTGCTAATATTCCCTAGTTAGTAGACTGATCTCAAGGAGATTATGAATCAGTTCTCTGGCCATAATGAGGAGAATATTTAAACATGCACTTTGCCCTCTTGAGTGATACTCATGCGCTTAACCCAGTCTACTCTAAACAACCCACATCTTTCAAAAAGAATAACAATCTTTGCAACAACATGTCTCGCGTCCTTTTGACAGGAGGTAGTGGTTTCATTGCCACGCATGTTCTCGAGATACTCCTCGCCCGTGGTCATTCCGTCGTCACAACTGTCCGCTCCAAGCAAAAGGCCCAAGCAATCCTGCAATCCCATCCCGAGCTGCAAAAAGACCGTCTAGACTGCACTATTGTGGAAGATATAGGCCAGGCCAATGGTATGAGAAAGCTCATGTTCGTGAAATTTACGCAATCAGCGATCTAACCTTGAATGCACAGCATTCGACAAGGCTGTTGTCTCCGAGCCTCCATTCGACGCGGTCATCCACACTGCAAGCCCGTATCATTTCAATGCCAAGGATGCAAAAGAGCTCCTTGACCCAGCCATTATTGGAACTACGGGTATTCTCACTTCGGTACAGCAATATGCTCCATCTGTTAAACGTGTGGTGGTGACTTCTTCGTTTGCTGCTATCAACAATATCTACGCCCAGAACAAGGACAAGGTGTATTCTGAGGTAAGATTGAGACTAACACGACGACTTATTGAGCGATGGCTAATATATGCAAATTTGAAGGCCGACTGGTGTCCCATAACAGAAGAACAAGCCAACGACAGCCCCGCCAACGCCTACCGAGCAAGCAAGACATTTGCTGTAAGGCCGTGATCTCAGACTGATTTAACAACTAGACTAATAAATTGACAGGAGCGTGCCGCGTGGGATTTTATGGAAAAAGAAAACCCTTTGTTTGATTTGACTGTCATCAACCCACCGCTCGTTCTAGGTCCTATTGCCCACAGACTTGCCTCTCTTAGCGCCTTGAACACCTCCAACGAACGAATTCGAGACCTCCTTACCGGCGCTTCTAAAGCCCGCTGTCCACCAACTGGAAATTACGGTTACGTCGACGTGCGCGACCTCGCCCTTGCACATGTACTAGCGATCGAGAAGCCGGAAGCAGGTGGAAAGCGCTTCTTTACAGTGTCGAGCCACTTTTCGAACAAAGAGATCGCGGAGACTATTGCGCAGGAGTTCCCTGAATTCCGGGACTGTTTGCCTTCCGGTGAGGCTCTGGCTCCGGGTGATTACCCGGCAGACGGAGTGTATGGTTTTGATAATTCACGGAGTCGAGAGATCTTAGGATTGAAGTTTAGGGCTCTCAAGGAGAGTGTGGTGGATGCTGTGCATAGCTTGTTGGCCGTGGAGCCGGAGATTGCTAAGTGATAGTCCGAAATAAACGCCCAGGTAGATTAGCTTAACCCTGAAACCAATTTGACCGCTTAGTGCCACTAAGAACCATCACACTCTAAACGTTATCACCTCTATCCCTTGCAAATTTATCAATAACGCTTTCTACATTTCTACATTTGCAGCTGACCTAGATCAAAAGAAGCCTCTATGAAGTCCAAGACGTAGACAAGTCGCCAGAGCATGTGACTGGTGTTGACTGAATCGAACCAATTGTGATGATTCGCAGCCTTGTCAGATCTGCCCCAGCCGTAGTATCCAGTGCAGTAATTCTAAGCGACAAAAAGTTCTCACACTACCACCAGCAAGCAGATGTGTACCCCAAACCCATATATCTAATCTCAAGGGATAATGGTTGCTCATCTACCAATCCAGATAAACCCAGCGATTGCGAAATACGATCCATGAGTTGAAGGCCCGAGATTTCCAGGACCAGGCGCCCAGCAACTAAGCAATAACACACCAATCTGACGATGTGGGCAGCTTGCCCCAGGAGACTCATGTTCCACGATCCTTGAATTCATCCTTACCCACCCCGGAATGAAAGGGTGTGCAGATCCATGATGTCCGTGGCGGGGCGGTCTATTATGGCTCGCTGTCATCTTCGTATCTTGGGGCTCGCAAGGGTCACTTCCTAGCTGAGGTTCCGAGTTCTAGCTGAGGTTCTGAGCAAATACTCCGACTCGAGGTTTCAGACTGGTGCTTTGCAGCTGCAATACTCACCTTCGAATTTTGCAGGTCAACCACGACCAGCCATGGCCTGAGAGATCGGGGATTCTTGATCAGATGAACATGAGACCGGATAGTCTGTTCAGGGGATCAAGAAAAGTACTTTCTTAACGTGCTTTGGCAGCCATTCCATTGCATTTATTTCATAATCATGGAAGCTTATTCCGGGCTTACTATGATGCCTTACAGGAAGGGATCAATCATCCCGGCTTCACTCTGCACTGGTCGAAAACATATTAGTTGTTTGCATGTTATACAGAAGCGCGTTTCTCATAAGCGATGAGAATAGCTTGGAAAGAGCGAGAGGTCATGTGTTCTTTCGTCGAGCCCAGACCCTGCGTCTGGACGAGATGCAAAACCCGATAATAATAGCAATAAAGAGCCACATATACTGCATTATCTACCTGCACAATACATCTGCATAAAAGATCCTTGCGAAATGCGGCCTTCATTTCTGGGAACAGCTGCGCGAGTTGCTCAGACATTAGTAATGCATCTTCCGCCCTAGGACATATCCACTCAGGAGGCTCAGGAATTATACCGACGTCTTTGGCACACACTAATTGGGCCGGACAGGTGTCCATATCTCTGGACCAGCCCCCGATAGCTCGTATTGTCGAAGTTAATTTCAATCTACTGGGGAAGACCCAGAAAAATGCGCTTTCAAGGTTCTCTCTAGGTCAATGTGGATGAGCCCAATGAAGAAGGAATCGCCTGGTTGACCCTCCACGAACAGTCTACTGGGCTATTGACTACCATACATGGTTTCCAATGTGACGTCCATAGACAAGGTGCTCAGATACTCGACTACAAGGGGCACAAAGTATATACGAAGACTCTTTACTGGTAGAAGCCGCATACCTTGCTCGGAATGTGAGGATCTCTGTATAAATGCGCTATAGCCTGATACCATAGGTCCCCGCTTACGCTTGAATTAAAATCAAAGAGACTGAAACGGTAAGGCGATTTGGCCATAAGCTCTTGGAATACTCAGTATGACTCAGAGATCGTAAATCCGTCGATCAGGACTTTGTACCATGGCCCCGTATTCCAAGCTGGCCTAAGGGGGCACACGTTTAAGTTTAGCCAGGATCAGGATGCCAGGTAAGCGAGACCTTCTAAGATTTTCAGCTGTACCTGCACGACAGAACCCCTGAAACATCTCCTGACGATAAGCTTTCCCTTGCATTGTTCCACGGTTCCACGTCAGACGCATGGAGATGTCAGGCGTTCGGAGACCTTGCATGGGAAATTCTCCGAGGCTACGGGCTGGGGTTGCACAGCATACGATCTTTCGCATGGCCTTCAGTCTAGCACCGAGACAGGGACATATAATGGCTTGAAGTTGTGCATACGCAATTGTCGTCGTCAGAATCATTCTATCTAGATCTGAGCCACAGCCAAGATTATGGCTAATATCGTTGCCTTTCTGTGCTCAATATGGCTGATCGTGGCCTGTCCTGTTTTGGGGGTACTTAGGTTTAATCAGGATCCTGTTATGATTGAAGCAGCTGCTCGGTTTGATGGAATGGCGTCCAATGCCTTGAAGACTTCCATCAATATGATCATTGAGAACTCTTCTCAGGAGAATAGCACTTGCACGTTGGAAAACTTGCGAGTCCGTCGGAATTGGAGGGCTTTTACTCCCGCTGAAAAGAAGTCTTATATCAAGTCTGTTCTGTGTTTGACGAAGTCTCAATCGATCACTCCGCCTCACTTGGCACGTGGAGTTAGATCTCGATTCGATGACTTTGTCGCTGTTCACATCAACCAGTCATATCACGTTCATCGCGACGTAAGTCTCAACACTGCAAGATTATTCAAATTACTCACTATTTACAGGGCCTCTTCCTTGCATGGCATCGATATTTTATCTACGAATACGAACAGGCTCTACGAAATGAATGCAACTACACAGGGGACTATCCGTAAGCATACCATACCACCCCAAAAACTAATATAAAACCAACCAATAAAACTAGGTACTGGAACTGGGCCGCGGACGCCGACAACCTCGAAGAATCCCAACTATTCGACGGCAGCGAAACCTCTCTCTCAGGAAACGGCGCCCACATCCCCAACGAACCCCCGATAGGAGCCCGAATTCCAGGCCCATACCCCCCACTCTGGCTCCCACCCGGAACAGGAGGCGGCTGCGTAACAAGCGGTTCTTTCAAAAACATGACCGTGAATCTCGGCCCATCCTACCTCGCCGTACCAGGCGACAACATAACCCGGATGTCAAACCCACTAGATTACAATCCCCGCTGTCTAAAGCGAGACCTGACAACGGCCCTGTTGCAAATGTACGTGAACTACACGTCCATCGTGGATCTAATCGCCCAAAGCAAAATCATCTGGGACCTACAAGATAGAATGCAAGGCCAGGCAAATTCACCTGGGTTACATGGTGGAGGCCATTTCGCTATGGGGGGTGATCCAGGTCGAGATGCGGATGCTAGTGCTGGGGATCCGGCGTTTTATCATCATCATGGGATGGTGGATCGGGTTTGGTGGATTTGGCAGAATATGGATTTGACAAATCGGGAATATGCCATCTCGGGGACGAGTACTTTTATGGATAGGCCTAAGTCGGCTAATGTTACGTTGGATTATTTGTTAGATGTTGGGTATGCGAATGGGAATCGGGGGTCTGTTGCATTGAGGGATTTGATGAGTACTACTGCTGGGCCGTTTTGTTATGTTTATCTGTGATGATGTATACATGGAATGTACATTATATCTATAGGTTTCAGGTGTGGAGCGTTGGGTGTTAGAATTTTTTTTGACATTACTCTGAAACCTTTGTCGTTGTTCACACCTAGGCACCAAAATGTCATTTTCTATCTTGAATCCTACTGAGGTGGACTGAAGTTTAAAATGCTAATGTAAGCTGATGGTAAGACGGTGATAGCTGAAGTCGATCATTACCCTTTTCACCACGCTAAACCAGAAGAGGGGTTTTGTTGGGCCACATAACAATAGTTTCATGCATCAGCGATCAGGGGAAAAAGCAAACAAAAAAAAGACAAAAATCTTCATGACAGTCGTGGCACTGATCTCCCAAAAATTATACCCAGTCCATCCAGAACCCATCATGGGCGGAACAGCAGCGACAATTTCCTCACAGATTCTGCAAATATCAACCCTCTATGCCGCCCATTGCCTAATCCCAGGTATACTCCTCATCACCACATCAAAATGCTCAGCATGGCGGTACCTCTCAATCCCATGCTTAGTCGTCATCGCGCACAGATCTATACGCGTTGCCACAAACCTAGGGCCCGGCTTCATCTGGTGTGAACTAGCCCGTCTCATCGTGACAGTAATCTTCCAATCCTTAAATCTGTTGCTCATAAACCCAAAAGACAGCACCGACCTTCCATCAAAGGAAACCCATGGTGTTGTCGCGCGTCTTTATTATGCGACGCGACTATTCACTCAACCGCGTGGAATCAACACACCCTGGCAAATCAAAAATGCGCCCGCACAGCCAGCCTATTATACCAAAAGGGGTATGAATGAGCCGCCTCGAGGTCGATTTCTGCTTCGTAATACTGCAATTGCAACGATCCAGTATTTGGCATTGGATGTTTTCGCTACCCTTGCGTTGCAGCAGGCGCAGGACAAGAAGAAACATGAACTTTTGCCACCCACTGTTCAGTGGGATTTATCTGTTGAGCAGTGGATTGAGCGTATTATTTCGAACTTGGTTGCCGGGTTCGTGGTGAGCAGGATGCTTATTGATCTGCACCATCGCGTGTTCTCGATTCTGCTTGTTGGGCTTGGACTTGACTCTCCGTCGAACTGTCCTCCTTTGTTCGGACGAGCAGCGGATGCTGGGTCATTGAGAGGATTTTGGGGGTATGTCGTCTCATTCTTAACCAAAAAGGTGACTGTTGTCAGATAGCTAACGAAGCCGAACAGCAAATTCTGGCATCAATTGGTGCGTGAACCATTTGTCTCTGTCAGCACATTCATTACCCGTGATATATTGGGTCTATCCAGATCTCCATTGGAGCGTTATACAAACATCCTCCTTGTTTTCCTCTTTTCGGGTGGATTGCACGTCATTCTTGATGTTATCCAGGGTATTCCAGGGCAGGAGTCTGGCGCGATGCTACTATTCATGACAGCTCCGCTCGGTCTTATCATCGAGGATGGCATCAAGGCACTCTGGAGAACCTGCACGGGAGCCAGTCGCACTGCCCAAAATGGTGAAGGGGAGGTTCCTGTGCCGATGTGGCAAAAGATTATTGGATTCTGCTGGGCAATGGCATGGCTGGGCGTTACTTCAACTTGGTATTTCTATCCGCAAATGCTGCGACCCGAAAACCAGGCCCTTGTTCCATTTAGCCTGGCGAGTCAGGTTGGGTTGCCTGTCGTAGCAGGAACCGTCCTGGCTGGGGGTGCTCTGGTCGCGTTTGTGTTTGAAATTGAAGTGTGAAGGATTGTGGAATCTAGACACGGGATATATTCAAAGATTGCTCTAAAAGTGCTTGGAAATTTATAATCCGAGTCCCAAGTAATGGATTTTCTAAGAGCACAGAATTAGATGATTATCTAATCATCATATAAGTTACCCCGGATCGAACGCAGAACCTGGGAATATTAACGCTAGTCGGAAGGTTCCAGGTGGGGGACAAAGACTGTAACCATGGATTGGTTTAATTGGAATAGAGATGAACAAGATGGAGATAAATCAGCTTTCAAAGACGCGGGTTGTCGCGATATTATCACAGAAGCCCTGGTTTGTCAGACTACGGTTCATCCCAGGAGCCATGGGTTGTCAGACCACGGTCATGACAAAAAGCTAGTCAATATTCAACCTAGCCATGGGTCCAACAATAGGTGACGTTTGTAGCCCGACGAAGCAGTTCTGAAAATGAATGAAAGGTTGAAAAGGTCGTGAAGAAAGTCTGAAAAGGAAAGGTCTAGAAAAGGGATAGAAGGTTGAAAAGGTCCAGGAATTGTAACGAACAGAAGCTCCACCGATGACCCCCGCCTCGGTGTCCTGGCTCCATTTTTCTTTGATTGCCACCTGTATTACCGTCGCGGGGTCGATGTTTAGGCGACTCTTGAGTGGGGCGCTTGCAAATCACAACGGTTCAACACACTAACAGGGGCTTCGGTCACATGTGGTATTCTGATCCTTCCCTGGTTATCTATTGGGTCGCTCGGTGGGATTGAATTTGTTATTTTTTGTTTTGGTTTGTTCTCTTTGGTACAGTCATGGGCTGTTCCCAGCGACTATCGCCATGACTGCTTCACAGCCCAATGAAATCGGATCTTGTATGGGAATGGGCTCTGGAGTACTCAGTCTTTCTGGTCTCACGATACAATTCAAGGAGCTATGATCGGCCATTATGGAAGTTATGATCCCGCAATGATGTTTGTTGGCGTGTGCAGCTTGGAGCTGTGGTTATTTTTGCGGCCAGGCTGTGTTTCGGGGGGCGGAAATAGGTAGCATGAGTAGGGTTTGAGTATATAGGCTGTACAAAGCAATTTGACAGAGAGATTTACATGCACGAATAGAGATAATCCGTAGGAGGCAAACAGAGATTTTCCGCGTGGTTTAAGCGACTGTGTGGCTTACCGTAGGCAGCCATATTCCCACCTTGACCGAGGTTTAAAATTGAACAAGGCTCTACGTTGAATAGAATTTTCCGAGTCGTTTCTGCTCGTAAGCCTTGCACTGAATTATGATTCAGGGGCTTCGATGATATTTTGTGTGTCCTGTAGAACCTGCAACGCCTAGGACGGAGTTATTATCAGCCTCAATTCTGGGACTTGGTTATTCGGAACCGATCAACCTTAGCAATAATAATAAGCTTCTATTAATACTCGGTTGCCTCCAGGGTCGACCAATATTGTCTCAGATGTCCCTGGATCGACAGTTGCAGGGTTACAATTGACCAACCAGACCCCACTCAACCACTTAAGCTCTCGGGGCTGCCGCCTAAAGAAATCTTGACCCTGGAGTCCACGGACCCCGGAAATTTTAGAAATTTTACGGGGCTTGGTATTCAACACATTGGAAAGTTTGCAAGAACATTGATTCTCTCCATTTGTGCCGAATCCATATCGATTGCGGTGTACAGTAGATTGGGAACCATTTCTCAGAAATATGGAACCCGTAAAAGGAAGTGGATCTAGTGAAAAGCTTAGGCAGACCAGACGGGGGCCGTTTCTACCTCCTGAGCAACCTCAGAAGTGGATACTTGTCTGTTATTATAAGGCTGTCAAGGCCACAAGAAGTATAAGTACAAGTGTCAGTGGAGACCCCCCGTTTCTTCTCACCAAATTCTCTCGTTTCAACACCAACCACCACCAGACTTTCCATCATTGTGAAGGCTGTGTGGGCGACTGTCTTTCAAAGATCAAATCCATTCTTTCTTCATTTCCTTGCCGCCTTGTCTTCAGTTCGCTGCTCTTGGCTCACTACAACAAAAGCAATGCCACTTATCCCACGCCACACTGGCTTCCTGCTAGAGAAACCACTGGAGCCAATATCCGTCCTTGCTCCATTCTCCGCTCTCATTCTCTCCATAACCCTGATAGTCTTATTTGCGATCCGCTTCTACATCCTCGAGGGCTTTCTCATTAAATGGTACTACGGAAATATCTACACACACCTCAATGAGGTTAATCGACGTGGCTTCATCAATCATCACATCTCAGCAGCAACGAAGATTGTCATTTTGTTTCTAGCAGCATACCCGTTCGTCTGCGTTGCTTTTGGAACTGCAACATTTCACACACCTTTCGCCCATGGCTCCATCGTAACGATGGGCGATGTTCTCATCGTTGCGGCACAGATGTTGATTGCCATGTACATATTCGAGCTCATTTACCGCGTCAAGCTATCTCCTGTCGCAGTCGCACATCATACTGGCACAATTCTCATTGGACAGTCTGCTATCGCGATTAGCTTAAGGCTTCTGCGTGAGCCGGACGCAGATATCGAGTTCATTCTGTGTACTGTTTGGGGTAAGTTATCTTCAATTCTTAGGCTTCTATGCTTCTACGACCTCATCTAACATTTGCGTCTCTCCTAGGTGCCTTCGATATGATTGCCGAGTTCTTCCCCCACGTTGCCATCATTCTCTACCGCGTTTACCCCGACCGCCACCACTTTCTCAGCCGCGTGTTCCTCGTGTCATGTATCACGACGGCAATCGGCACAACAGGCGAGACGATTGTCACCATGTGGCTATTTGGCAGCCTTTGGGAGCGGTGGCAGATTGCCTTCAAGGTCGTCACACCTATGCTGCATGTTGCGTTTTCGATTGCGCAGATACATGGCAGTATGGTTTTCTGGCGCATGTACAAGAGACAGCAGAGGTATATTCGGGAGAAAGAGGAGGGAGAGAGTATGCAGGAGATGACAATGGATTTCGATGAGACTTCTAAGCCACCCAAGGCTTTTATGTCTATGCGGTTATAAAAATGGGCTCACTGCAGTCGGTATCATGTTTAGTTTGAATTTTTGTACAAAATTAATTGGAGTTCAGGATAAATACGCATATCTCAGCCTTGATAATACTACTTGGAAATATAATGAGTGCCAAATTTGCCTAGTATCGCTGATCAATCATAAAGTATAGCAAAATCCTGGCAGTCCTTCAATGACCAAGGCACCCCTTCTGGCTTTCCGATTTGATAAGTGGAAATGCACAGTAAGCATCCCTGCCACCAGAAGAATAATAATATTGCAACTGTTACAGAGTGAGTCAGTATCAGAAAGGAAGACATGGAGTCTGTATGTGAAACTCACACAATGGAGGCCATTACTCCTGGGAAGAAGTTCGGCGCATCCTGAGACCGATAAACTACGGCTCCAATGATACCCCCGATACCCCCAAAGGTGATAATGCTGGCGCTGCAGAATGCCCGCTTCCATTGACCACGGATGTTGTTGGCCTGCCAAGCGAGCACGGCGGGGATGGTAGAGTTGGCGCCAGCTGCCACGAGGAAGATACCAAAATACTGCACACCAGGTGCAGAAACCCATTCCAAGATACACAAACCGACGATGGTTTGCAACGCATTATAAATAATAATCGGGCTCCGAACGTGCCACTTGTCTCCTGCCCATCCCTGTGTATACATCAGAAGGCCGGCAAAGAAGTATGGCGGCGTGGTCAGGGCCTGTGAAGCACCAATCCCGAAACCGAGCTTTTGGGATAGAATGATGGGTTGAAAGAAGGCCATCGCGTAGGCGACGACAGTGCTGCACCTATAGTAGCTGAAGTTAGCCAAACTCGAAAGAAGAGCAAACGAACTGAAACTTGAAACTCACAAAAATATTAGTCCGAACCCCCAGATCTTCAAGTCACAAGCCGGGGCCAGAAACGAAGAAAGCGAAAAGGCCTCGTCATCTGCATCGCTCCGATCTCTGTCAATTCGACGGAGAATGAACTCGATCTCCCTTGGTGATAAGAAGTTCCGCGCCTTGTGAGCATCTTGGGGAAAGCTGATGAGGAGCCAATAGCCAATCACAGCGATGACACAAGTGAGAAGGCCTTCCATCACAAAGATCCATTGCCAGGCGTTCAAGCCTCCAAGGCCAGCCATTTGCATGAATCCATAGGCAAGGACACCAGAAAGAGAAGCGCCGATTGTACTCAAAAGGTAGAAGGAGGAATAGCGTTTGTGTACGTCATCTAGTCACGTCAATTTGGGTCTCCTTCTAGAAGAAAACATCGTGGTGTCTCACATCTTGAGTACCAAAGCGCAAGGAGGTACACTGCTCCGGGGAAGAGACTGGCTTCAAATATTCCCAGAATAATGCGCAGCGCGATCATCACCTTCCAGTCATGAACAAATCCAAAGCACTGACAAAGTCAGTCGGGCATCGTTTGAGTACTTTTATAACATACCATCATCACCACACCCCACGCAAAGGTGATTCCCGAAAGGAAATTGCGCGGGCCGACCTTGCGGACGAGAATGGAGCTTGGAAACTGAACGAGGACGTAGGGGATGAAGAAAACCAAGAGGATTATGGACTATTTGAATTGTTAGTTTAGTCTATCACATGAGCTTAAAAAGACTAACATATCGCGATTGGACTTCAAGATCAAGATCCTTCGTCATCCTAGGGATTGTCAATGGCGGTCTTTGTTTGGAGAGAGTCCGGAGCCCACCCTGCAATTGCTGCATTTCCCAGGTTTGTTCGGTCAATTAAACTGGCTGCAAAAAGCAGACCCAGTCCCAAAATAAGTCTCCGATCGATTTTATGGATAATATGGCGCTGCTCCCGAGGAGTGAAGCCTAGATCATCAACCGCTGGTGGTGACTGCGACTCCACATATTCGATGTCTTCTTTATGGTCCATTTTCATGTCCAATGGATAATAAAAAAAGAGAAAAAACCCACATCAGCAAAGGTCCAATGTTATATTGCCATCTCGGCTCTCTCACTTCGGTATATTGGAGATCAAAACCTGGGGTTAATGCGGGGTGCCGAACCAACTTCGGTATATTCGGTAGCCACCACCGAGCTGTACCAAAGGGCCTGATCGAACTCGGTTATTCTGGACATTTAAAGATGACTATTTCCCATGTGATTCTCCAAACCACTATTCCTTTTCAAATTCTCCATTGACTCTTCCTTATCACCATGTCTGACTTCCAAGATACTTCCCGTGGATTCCTCGGCACACTTGAACCAGGCATCATCAAAACACTGTCCGGAGAGACAGCTTGGGATAACGACGCATATGATTTCCTGGCAAACGGCCAAGAATGTCCGCCGACAGTGCACCCGAAATTATGGCGACAGGGTCAGCTCACCGTCAAACACGGCCTCTTCCAAGTCACAGAGGGGGTCTACCAAGTTCGTGGCTTTGACCTGTCCAACATGACCCTGGTGGAAGGAAAGAAGGGTGTGATAATCATCGATCCTCTTGTATCGAACGAGTGTGCTGCCGCCGCATTCTCGTTGTACAAGAAGCATCGTGGAGATCGGCCTCTGACCGGCTTAATCTACTCGCACTCGCACGTCGATCATTTCGGTGGTGCACGGGGAGTTCTCTCGCAGGGAATGGAAGATAAAATCCCCATAATTGCTCCGGAGGGGTTTATGGAGGAAGCGACCAGCGAAAATATCTACGCAGGTCCCGCAATGAGGCGAAGAGCAAGATATATGTACGGGTCAACACTGCTTCGTGGCGTGGAAGGCCAGGTTGGATGCGGACTAGGCATGGCTACATCAAGAGGAACAACATCTCTCATCCCACCCAACATGCTCATTTCCAAGACGAACGACGAAAGGGTAGTGGACGGCGTCCGGATAGTTTTCCAGATGGTTTCAGGCACCGAGGCACCGTCAGAATTCAACTTCTACTTCCCAGACAGCAAAGCGCTCTACATCGCCGAATGTGCAACACACTGTATGCATAACATCTCCACTCTTCGGGGTGCGCTTGTCCGCGATGCGAAAGCCTGGTCGCGCTATCTCGACGAAAGTCTGGTGTTATTTGGCGACCAGGCCACTGTCTTGTTAGCCGGACACCATTGGCCGACCTGGGGACAAACAGAGATCACCCGCATACTAGTTGAGCAACGTGACATGTACGCATTCATGCATGATCAAACCGTTCGCCTAATGAATCAGGGAATGACCGGCGTGGAGATTGCCGAGAAGCTTAATCTCCCGCCGACACTCGATAGCGCGTGGCATCTCCAAGGCTATTACGGATCGCTAAGCCACAATATCAAGGCTATCTATTCGCGGTATATGACATGGTTCGATGGGAATCCCGTCAACCTGTGGAATCATCCACCTGCCGAGGAAGGCAAGCGATACATCGAGTGCATGGGCGGTATCGATAAGATAATCACACTTGCAGAAGAATTCGCCGCCAAAGATGACCTACGCTTCGCAGCCACCCTTTTGAGTCACGTTACTGCCGCGGAGCCACGAAATGCTCGGGCGCGTAGTGCACTCGCCTTGGTTTTCAAGAAGCTTGGATTCGGGGCAGTGAATGCAACATGGCGAAACTTTTATTTGACCGCTGCAGAGGATTTGGCGTCTAAAGAAACAGCGAAGACACCACAAACCGGCAAGATTGAAGATCTAAATCCCTTGCTGAGCGTGGAGCAGTGGTTGTGCGCCATTTCTGTCCAAATTGATGGAATGCGTGCAGCTAGCAAATCCATCATTATTGATATCACGCTGTCGGACCAAGGTCAGACCTGGCGACTTATTCTGAGCAATGGCGCCTTGAGCTACCGCGAGGTATCGGCAAATACATATCTCTCAGAGAAATCAGGACTACACATGACAGTGACCAAGGAGGAGTTGAGGAGCCTTCTCATGTGTCAGATTGCACCGGAGACTAAGATGCATAAGGGCCATCCGAAGCTGCTCCGAGATCTTCTGCAATTCTTCCCGTGGGGAAGCAAGTCTGCTTCGGAAAGTCATCTCTAAAAGTGTACAGTTGACTCCCTGTTCTTCATGTCAATAGATAGATCTATGGATGTCTAGGTACATAAAAAATACCTAGGAAATATACTGGGGCTGGATTGATTTGAACCTTGGATACCCATTGGTGATGTTCCTGTTTTGTCGATCTATACCGTGGACATAAGGCCCAAAGCGATATGCACACGCCATGCCGGCCCCGAGGACGGAGGGACGGACCCCGGGGCCATTGACCCCCGCAATAGTCCTATAATTAACACCCAGGGAACAGATACCCTGCAGATCGTCTATTGAGGTACCTGATGGAGAAATTGACAAGATTTGCAGAATTTGGGGTCCGCTATTACATCATGTAACACCAGCGATCTTCTCTGACCTTGGATACTGATATCTACAACCTTCAATTATTACTCCGTATGTATATACCTTCCTACCTAAACCAGTAATTGAGTCCAGATAATTCGAAGCAGTAGGTATGGACTAGCACCCGTGGATGTAGTACTACAGCGAAACACATAAATAGGGAGCTTGTTGTCCGTAGATACCGGTTCTCCATCAATACATTCCAATTCAACAACCCACAAGCTCGATCTTCCAACCTCCGATTCAATCATCTAAAGCTTGAAAACTCAATCCCCAGCTCCACAATGCAGTTCTCCCAACTCCTCGCTATCGCTGGCTTCGCTGCCATGGCCTACGCTGCTGCTATGCCCGCTCCTGAGGCAGCTCCAGTCGCAGCCCCCAACGCCGACGCCGAGGCGGACCCAGGACTCTGTGGGTCTACCAAGCACTTGAAACAAGCAGGGTCCAATAACAAGCTAATAAACCGTTCTTAATAGTCTCCTCCATTTTCCACGAGATTGCGCACTGCTCCGAGGGCGACTGGCCCTGCGACGACTAGATGCGAGAATATCTCGGCTCAGCGATATGCTCTCGACATCAATTGATTACTTCCTGATACCTGCTTGGTTAGGCGAGGGTGAATATTATAGAAGAGCAAATGGATGGCTGGCCATCATTCGCTCACAGTCTTGGGCGTTCGCGTTTAGGTCAGCATGGGATAGATGAATATGATGTTTTATCGTTTTGAATTTGTAAGGAGTTCGTGAGATATGGCAGTAATCAAGTAGTTGACATCATTTGTGGAACTAGTGGAGCAATCGGTTTCAATACATTGAAGCTTCCATGTAGCCAAGTTGGTATTCGTTAAATATCCAGTCCAAGTCATCATTTCCCAGGTCAACCATCCTCCCAAGAGCGATTGAATCAACAATTTCCTCACTCCCAACCTCCACATGCTGTATACGCGGGCTCAGCGAGCTGGGAAACGGAAACAAGCTTCTGAGATCAGAATGAGGAAGAAGTCGGAACCAAGTCTCGCCTGTATAGTCCGAATCCGACAAACAATTCGACACATGGCCAGATGAATTGACATCCTGATGGCTTTTGATGATCAATCGCTCAATGATACCCAGTAAAATCCTTACTGGGGGCCATTTCAAGTGCATGTGCCGTAGCGCGATCAACAGTTTGTTCAGCTCCTCTGTACAAAGTTTATCCTTGCCTTGACAGGCGGCATTTTGCTGGATTTGTGGAGCGCAGGCTACCATGAGAAACCAGTTGTTCAAGGGCATCAGATAGTTGATCTCGTCCCGGAAATATATTTCTTCGAATAGATGGCTGATACAAGATGATGCCACTAGGGACGCAGCTGATGCTGTGGTTGGTGGAAGTGAAGCCCCGAATAGACGGCAAAGAACAACCACACAGACAAAATAGTTGATATGTAGCTCGCATATATCTCGTCTGAAGGGACGGCGATCATGGCCGTCGTAGAGGCTAAGCTGAGGGGGTAGGCTGTTGATCCATTGCTGTAAAGATTGAAGAATTATCGTCACCTGTAGATATGTAAGTATGAGCACTGTGTCAAACTGCAGAATTGAAGGTCAAGTTCCAGTCGAATATGGATTTCTGGGATTTCTCGGGGTAGTGAGATATACCTGTTCTTGATGGGATTCGCTCTGCCGACCATGGCGGTCCACTATTTGACCCATGATCATATTAAGCTTCACATATTCAATGAAGATCTCGGCCTGAAGATTGTGACTTTCGAAATCATCAAGCTGTAACGGCCGCAGGTCCATTTCGGCGGTCCGAATAACGGATGGACGTCCAAAACAGGCGCTTTGGACCTTATCCTCCACCTAATCAATTTTTAGCAAATGAATGAAAAAGAAATCACCACCAGGAACATACAAAGAGAAACCACATCATTCGACGCGCACTTCCAGGATTTGTGAGCTTCGAGTAGGTAGACTCGCGATGTAGACCCATCTGATAGGCTAATCGCGTTGCCATTCCCGTCCATTGCCATGAGCAGTCCAAGGTGAGAACATTCGGTGGAGTAACGTTTCTAAATATTAGAAGGCAAAGGGCCTTCAGTGTATTGCGATGATCCATTTCGTAATTGGAATACACCAGTGCTTTCGCTCTGCAGTAATACTCTTCGCTCTCTTCGAGAGGCGATCGAAGGCTTGGGTGGCGTAATAGACTACCAACCATACATATGGCTTGAGATACGAGTATCGACGGTTCCTCCAGGTGTAGATCCGCCCTGTCAACAACAGGAGCTCGGTGGTAGATATGTTCAAAGTAGGCATCTGTAAATGCTTCGACTTTGGCTTTCGGTGGCAAGGATGTTGCATTCATTGATTTCAAGAGCTCACTGGAGAAACGGGCATGAAATGCCCCCATAGGCTGAGGTAATGGTTGTCCGGGCTCGGTTTCCAATGGAGACATGAAAGAAAGCTCGCCCACATAGCCTGGCGGGTCAAACGGCGTTGAAGTAGCCGAAGACGTCCCTTGACTTGGTGATGGATTAGGTTGTATCATTTCCAGACCATTTTCACTACCAACAAAGGGTTGCGCAGTCGATGATCTTAAGGATGGGCCCGCAGAGTTGGCACTCCTGGCAGGATATTTACTGCGGCCGCGACGTCTGTAAATGAATGAGAACGTGTACAAAAGCTCTCTGTCCATTTGAATTGAGAACTAACCGACAGGTCTGCCGACGCCTTCTGCAATTTCCGCAGACATCTCCTGTCTGGTCGAGGTCGCATCGTACCTGTAACGCGGTCAGTTTGAGTTTGCTGGAAACGAACTTTGCCGTACTTTTCGAGCATGACAGTTTAAGCACACTATCCTCGCCCGGTCAGGTGCTTTCTTTTCCAGCATTTGCGATGTGATTATGCCAGAAAATCTGTGTTCTATTCCATCAATGCATCTGCAATGCATGAAATGATGAGTTCCCCGCATTGGTTCCTCCGCATCGTATCCAACCGAGGCTGTTTCCAGTGGCTCTGATTGGTCAAATGAGGACCCGCTCATGCATGCACTTGGCCTGCTTTTGATACATACTAGTATGTGTTCTAGGGCACATGGTCCGTATAAGATGAAGGAAGCTCAATACTATATAGTCATTAGCGAAATTTGCTTCCGTGCCGAATAATCAATAAAAGCTCTATTGACTATCCCACTGCTAAGGCACCAGCGGGCTTCTTTTACTCACGATCATTCATGAATGGAAGAATTTGTAAGTATACCAATGCTCACTATGTATGATACGATCAGCTTTAAGTACAACAGCCACCCAGCCTAAACACTAGTGCCTTGAAAGTGGGGCCTGAGGGAATTGAGGCAATGTTTAGGGAGGGGACTGGTTTCCTATCGACTGTACCACTTCACAACTCACTAACTTTTACTATTCTAGAACTGTAGTGTGAAGTGTGCAATGTGCGAGAAACGACTCATAACGAAAGATAAAGAAACAAAGGTTGCCTGGTTTTTTTTCCAAGAGTGTCGAAATCATTTGTTCAAATTATATCAAAGGGCAGGTCCCAAGGTTGCGTTGTGTGTCTTTGCGATGCTCTATAGTCGCCTGAGCGATATGAGCAGAAAATTTACGCCAGCAATGGAATAATCCAAATCTTCAAGGGCGGCTTCGTTAAACAAAGAATTGAATGATCATTCCTGACTACTTAAAAACTTATTATATTACGGGAATGGTCATCAATTCCGACGCTATTATCAAAACAGATTTGGAAACCGAAGTTGGGGTCATTGCGGAGGAATACAGATGAGACATGGAGACGTCAGCAAATGTATGATCAGAACGCAGGATTGGGAGAAACAATGAGATCTAATTGGTCACCTTTGCACGAGAACGCGATCTGGCAAATTCGAAATTTTGTGCATGGGCTAGAAGGGGACACGGATATGGCGTCATGTCCCAAAGGTTCCAAGCACGAGAGTTCTACGGTCGGAAAAAACCATATTGAAAAATTAACCCACGCTTAAAGACTACAGTTTAATAATACAGGCTTGCTCCGTTTCTTTGATAATCATCAATCCACCGAGGACCCTAAATCCACTGATTAAAGCTGCATGCTATTCCATATCCAGTCCTCTCCCCTTCGACTGCCTTGATCATCCTGAAGATCAGAGGCTACTGAGCCATTTCAATATCCTAGACAGTATGCTCATGTTCTGCTGCCATTCGGTTCAGGGTCAGTCCTGCAAGTTCAATTAGCACGAGATCAAAATCTTCACAGCAAGGAAACATACCGAAATCCTCGTTCTCTCGCTGCTGGTAGGGGCGGCGGAAGATTCGGCCATGCATCAGGTCATCGAAAACGGTGGAGCGCTTCAATACCACGTACAAGGTGCCGCATACAGTAGAGATGCCCATGGAGAAAATATAGACCCGAGCAATGGACAACCAGGAGGTTGGAGTGTGGAGAAAGATACCATAATGACAGATGAGGGTTGCTGCAACGTCCACAGCCAAGACTGCCACAATGAGTGCCGAGGACGGGGGGTTTTTCAAGAGTGTGCCATGTTCACTGGTGTTCAGACGTGTGATGAAGATCAGCCAGTTCTCGGTCAATGCAATCTCGAGAAACAGGACTGCGTCACGGGCGCCGAACTGCTGCACGATGCCTCCTTTCTCCCCTTGCAAAAGCATAGTACCGAATGCAACCCAAGAACCTATGGCGAGGACGACGCCGAGTATGACAGCAATACCCCAAAGTCGGTGCAGGTTCCATTGGACAGGGTACTCGGCGTATGGTGCATTGTCGTATGCGATGGAGAGGGTAGCGATATCGGCAAAGATGGCGATCAGAACCACCAGCCGAACATCAAGGGTCTGATCCAAGATGATAATCCATAGCCCCATGAAACACTCAAGGTGGAGCGACAGCGCAATACGGTAGATCACGTAGGCGTACATCCTGTGGAAGATTTGACGAGAACACTTGATAGCGTCGATGATGGCAGAGAGTCCAGGTTGGAGGAAGACAATGTCAGAAGCGGACCGAGCAGCGTCTGAGGACCCTTCAACAGCAATGCCAGTGTCAGCCTTTTTGAGAGACGGTGCATCGTTGACCCCGTCCCCCGTCATGGCAACTAAGTGTCCACGCTGCTGCAATATTTCCACAACCTTATATTTATGCTCCGGAAACACCTCAGCAAAGCCATCTGCAGCTTCTACAAAGTCATTGACCTCGGATCCAGGTAGATCACCGGCCCCAGTCACGCCAAGACGTTCCGCATTGTATATGTTAGTGCCCAGTCCAAGTGAACGAGCGGTCTCTCTTGCGATTCCCACGGCATCCCCGGTGAGCATTTTGATGCGAAGTCCCAACTTCTGCGCTTCGTTGATGGTTTGCTTGGTATCATAGCGAGGAGGATCCAAGCAGGGCACAATCCCGAGAATGTTCCACTGCTCACCAGTCTTGCGAGCAACCCCGAGGGCCCGAAATCCACGACTGGCAAACTCAGCCACCTTCTCTCTGTATGCATTCTCAACCTGCTCAGGCACAGGGTGATCATTCTGGACTGTACGTAAGACTGACATTGGGGCTCCTTTCACACAGATCATTTGCTGCCCGTTAGGATTCTGCACAACAGCAGTGATTTTCTTCGAGACTGGATCAAAAGGATAGAAACGGATGGTCCTGTGCATGGCCATCTGAGCCTTGGCATCTGGATACCTCCTCAGACTTTTAATGAAGACACGATCAATAGCGTCAAGTCCTTTCTTCTTCCGACTTGCTGCCAAGCAGGCAGTGACGATCAAATCATCAATTTTCACTCCTGGAAGAGTGAACGGGTCACCCAGAGCCAACTTATTGCGGGTCAGTGTGCCGGTTTTGTCAGAACATAGAATCTCTGCACCGGCCAGGGACTCAATGGCAGAAAGCCTCTGGACAATACAAGACTTTCGGGCAAGTTCAGAGGCACCGACGGCCATGGTGGTGGTCACAACTGCAGGAAGGCCAACTGGGACACCGACAACAGTGATTGCCAGGGTAAACTCCAGGATCAATCGAATCTCGTTGGACCGGTAGTATGCGCTGATCCATACCAAAAGTAGTGAAAAGCTCACAAGGGTCATCAAAATTCTTGAAATTCCGTCCAGGACAACGGTGAAGTGGCCTTTTCGACTGCTTGCTTTGTTCACAAGGGCTGCAGCCTTTCCAACAAACGTGATGTCACCGATATCAGTGACGACCATGAATGCCTCGCCACGTTTGATGGTGGAAGATGCAAAGCATGGATCGTTTGAACGCTTGTCCATGGCAAGGGACTCTCCGCTGATTGCAGACTGATCAACCTGGAGATGTGCATTCTTAGACACGAGGAATCCATCAGCCGGAACAATAACTCCCTGCAGCACAATCAGTACATTATTCTGAGTGCATCGCCTCAGTCGGACCTTACCTCTTCAAGAAAGACAACATCGCCAGGAACTAAATCCTTGACGGGGATTTCAACCGTTGTTGCATTTCGTATAACGGTCGCTTTGAGTGCAAGTGTTTTCTTTAGGGCATCGACGATATTTTCAGCCTGGTATTCTTGAATAAAGCCCACAACAGCATTGAGCAACAGGAGTCCCGAGATCACGCCAAAGTCAATCCAGTCGTGCAAATAGGCGGAGAGACAAACCGCAACCTGAGTTCCAGGACTGTGAGCTTCTATTCTAGAAGGGTAGTTGCATGCAGTTTGTAGGGGGTAATTCACTTACCTCCATAACAAGCTGCACCGGCCCGACAAAGAGCTTGAGGAACTTGATCACCTTGCTCTGGCGTTCCTCTTTCAAGGTATTCCATCCGTGCTTCCGTCGTCCAGAATCAACTTCTACCTCATTGAGGCCTGTTTTGAGGTCTGTTGTAGGAATTTTTGTGAGAATGTGGATGTCGGTACCAGGGCCGATCGGCAAGACTTCTGGCCCAGGATCTTTGCCATCTTCCTCTTCAAGCTCCTTGATCAAGATGTCCAGGTCGTCTTCTGTGTGAAACCTGGTTATTAAATGGAGGTCCTTGGTCTCTACCCCGCAATCGTCACCACCGGGGTGGTTGCTGAGAGCGAGTGCCTCGGAGTCGTCGGCGTCTTGGGTCATGGTGATAAAGGTAATCTGCTGATGAAACAATATCAAAAAGCCTATCAAGGAAAAGCCGCTTTATGTACCTCACAAGATAATAATCACAAAATGATGAATGACTTTGTGCAGGAGTTGTGATAAAATTGAGGAAGGTTCTCGGGGGAAGACAAGCGACACCCGACAATTATGGCAAGGGCCATTTCCTGTCATTTGGAGCAAAAGGAGAAGGCACGATTCATCCAGAGGAGACTGACGCGTCCGCATCCAAAGAGTACCCATTGCTGGCTTCTTTAAGATGCGACCGGCGCGTCATGAAAAAGAAGCTTCGAGGATGGACCGGAGGCAAGAGCAAGAGCAAGAGCAATGTCGGATGTTTGGAAACACTTCACGAGGCTTCCAAGCTTGAATCATCAGCATCAAGACGCCACCTATTCCTCTAGCCATATCCTACTAATAACGGCACAATTATACAGGAAAATTATTTCTTTGACCTCGAAAACGGATCCAGGCTTGATGGAGATGGCGATGTCTTAGGGCAACAACAACGAACTATGTGTGAGGCCTCAGGCATCAGTATTACCTAATCACAGGGACGTCACCGTCGCCATCAGTCGAATTTGCAGATACACTTGAACCCAATGACTGTGACCTGAGTTGCTCCAGTCGGAGCCTGAAATTGTCACATCAGAGCTATCTTCTATGTGGAGAGAAATTGCCTGGGCACACTTGCGATCGAAAAGCGTCAACGTCTTCTAAGTTGTTTCAACACCACCCAAAATCAACGCTTGGGAATACTCACGCATCATTTTACCCTGCACTCTCGTTTGTCTTCCTCGCTGCATCTTTCGTGTCTTCGTATCGGGTCTATTCTTTATGTGACAGAGATTTTCTGTCTCATTTCCGACTAGAAATCGACTGCGTGTTTTACGTTGTTCCCCCACCACCACCCAAGCTTAATATTTCACACGTTATTCTTGCTTATTTGCACTGTTTTTGCTCTTTATCCTCCCATCTTACTTGTTGCAACTCGTTCTTAAACCTCTTGTCATCTTCATAACGACATGGCGCCGCAAGAGATCCCGGGGTTTTACTACGGTACGCAACCCCAAGTTTTTCGTGAGCTGAGATCGGTAGACACTGATAGAATCTACAGATCCCGAGAAGAAGAAGTACTTTCAAATCCAAGCTAATCATGTTGCACCTCCAGGGGCATCATATTCCAATGATGGGGTCAAAAGAAGACGGACTGAAGCAAAGGTCTGCATGCCTTCCCATAGGAAAGAACATAAATGATTAACAGTTGTTCCAGAAAGAACTTGAGCAAGAACAGATCACTCAACGCATACAGAAGGAGAAAGTACGAAAAGGAGGTATTTTTTATCATCCGTTCATCAATGGAGTAAGGGAGATTGGATCCCAGCATCTTTCAACTGCAGCCAGACAGGATCAGCAGGCCCGAACTTTTGCGAGTCAACTTCATCGAAAGAACCTTTGCAAGCTGAAGGGTTGGCAACACGACCTGTCCATTAAGTCTCTTTTCCAGCATCCTCGGACTGGAGATGTCTTCACTGGTTCGTCTTCCTTCCATGCAAACATGTTGACAGGGTCGACGCATGGATGTTAACCTATCGAATAGTCGGACAAGACGGCCCGCATGTCGTATTATTGTTTGTTTTTCGTCCGTTCCGTTCTCATTCCACAATTACTGACAAGTAAATAGCGCAACATACGCAGACTCGGCGTTTGGAAAGCGGACCCACGAGCAAGGCCGCCTATACCTTGCCTTGAATTCTAATGTACGCAACCTCGATATATGAAACGTGCCTAACAACTCACAAAACTTTATCATAGGTTTCTTCGGTCTCCCTGAGTCCCGCAGAGTATATCCTGTAAGCTTCTGTATGGGCCCATCTGCGTTCTCATTCATTACTAACAAGCTCCAAGTTTAGCAACGGATGACCTCAGCGGAAATTCAAACCTGATACCCTACAGATGTAAGGAGTATGGAGAGCTCGATTTCTCTGAGGGGAATGGTACGTGTTACCCCATCAAAATGTGTGTGATCCTCTAGACCCCAAACTCATGGACTACCGTATGGATTCAGGTTCTGCCATACCGACAGCAGCTGCCAGGGTTGACTCAACTCTGTTCTCTACCGCAGCCTGTCCCACAAAGGACAAGGCCCTATTTGCCGTGGGCACCTCAGAGGGTCTCCATACCCTTGAAGGATCGCGTGACCGATGGACATACTCAGACAAGCCATTCCCGCAAGACGGAATACAAAAGTTTTCCCGGCGATCTGATAGCTCGCATGCATGTGTTACAGCAGTGGACTGGCTTTCCACGAATGTGATCGCATCAGGTCTACGGGACTCAACAGTATTTTTGCACGACTTGCGCAGCAATGGTAGTGCCGCACGTTTGCAGCACCCACACACCGTGTCGAAGCTCCTCAGGGTCGACGAGCATCGGATTGTGGTTGCCGGCCATGACACTGTAAGCATTTTTTCGTTTGTTGACTGGGTGGTTACTGAGTCCAAACTCCAGCTGCAAATGTACGATATCCGGTTTGCCCCAAATGGCGTGCAGCGCCGACCAAATCCGATTGCCAAAAGCCACACTGCAAGTCGGCCATACCTGACTTTCCAAGGCTACTCACCGTCTGCAGTGCCGCAGATGGACATCTGCGAGGAGCTCGGCCTTCTTGCGAATGGTATATCAATACCCTCGAAGCTTTTTATATGGGAAGGATATCTCGCTGACAAGATGCATAGGCTCGGATACCCGGAAGGTGCAACTGTTCTCATTAAGAACAGGAGCAGAAGTGGCCTCCCCGCTCGGAGATCATGAATACTCGCACCCTATTGAAGCTCTGCGGTTTGGCAACGGTGAGGAGATGTCGGCGGTTGGAACCGGGGTGCCGAGCCTGCTAATTGGCTCGAACAAGAGGATCGATGAGTGGAGGTGGTGAGAGGAGTGGGCTTTAATGTCCTTTTTCTTTTTATGTTTCATCATCTTTAGCATGTATCGTTAGCATTTACATGGTACCAAGCATTGTGGGAGAGACTATCTTTCAAGATTATGATAGTTCCGCTAGCTCTCACTAAAGATTTCACTGTAGTCCCTGATACTACCCATCGTAATCCTCATTTAATCTTCTCGTATGTCTCCGGCTATATCTCACTTGGCCAATAGTGCCTTGCCCCAGAAGAGGGTAAATATACGTCTACAGCCCTCACAGCGGAGTGTAGTAATAGATTGGAAGGTTAGTGAAGCAGTCGGTTTGGTCATTGCGTCTTTCCAAGCCCTGGAGGATCTCGCTTCATTCTAATAGCCAGAGGCCCCGGATGTTGCCACATGTCCTCCTCGCCACTCTCTGGAAGAGGATGGTGCAGGCCATTAAGCTGTCTAGGTAACCTCTCATTCCAATGTCTTTAGAATACCAACGGTATCCATGGTTATACCTACTCAAAGTCATGTTCCATCTATGCTGGGATGAGCATTTCAAACAAGTACCATACATGCGCGCTTGAAGCCAGTCTAGACAGCTCCTGTGGCATCATGGTATATACCTTAGTCTTACAAATTGCAGGACGCAAACATAAAGAAACGGGTATAATTCATTTGCATCTAAAGATACCATGCAAGCTAACCAACACCAAATGCATAGAGAAACAGAAACCACTCATCATACTCCAAATAGTGCAATAGATGAAACCCTTCAGTCCAAACCACCAGCTAGCCACTCCCCAACCTCAACACCAATACCCTTGGCCAACTCGCCAATCCAGTCTCCAGAAACATTAACGCACCACTTCTCTCCTGCGTCTGCACTGGTATTTCCACTAGCAGTAGTTCCAAGACCACCATGGTGGCCCGAGGCTGGGACAACCAGACGCAGACGACGGAGTGTGGCCAACTCAGCGTAGATCTGGTCTGCGACTGCGCCTGTGCGAATGGGATTCTCTGGAGGATTGGGGTCGATGGCGTGGTAGATGGCTAGGAGACGCTCGAGTGGGAATGGGCGCGCTGTGAGAATTGTAGAGGGGCCTGTGATACCGGACCCACCTCCCATGGCAGATGTAGTCGCTGAAGAGGTAGCAAAGGCAGAGGAAAGAGTAGATTTCGTGATACGAGTCTTGGTCCGTTTACCCTTCTTGTTTGGAGTTGAGGGGTCGTCTTTAGCGGCTTGTCTCATTTCTTCCGCTTGGGCCTGGGAAAGGACCTTGAGACGTCGGCGGTGGTGAGCGCGCTTGTTACGTGCAGAAAGCGAGGAGGAGGAGAATTTGGAGAAGAAGATCGTGTCCAGGCGTTGTGGGGTATGTGATGCGACGTATGCAGATGTCAAGATTAGGGTTGAGAAGTATGGCAAAGAGGGCAGTCCTGAACGGGCGACGCCGGTCGATAAGGGCTTCCGGAATGTATTGCTCGGGGCAGAAGAGTCTTCGGGCACAATGCGGTGAACAAGGGCTGATTCACCTTGGTGTCTGAAAAGCGCCCTGTTCTTAACGAGAAGTCGCGCAAAGTCCCACTCGATGTTGCCAGGGGGTACTTCGCCCTGCACCACGGGAGCCACAAATTGGGGCCATAGTCTCTCGCAAATAGATCGAAAGTTTGGCACCGAGCCGGCCGTCGGTCCAACCAGTGCATCATAAATGGTCGAAACAAAATGTGGGTACACGCGAGAGATGATTTCCTCCGGCAGACCTTCAATCGTGGGCGCGGGAGAAGCCATTAAGATATTAATCATCTCTTTCCGAGTGTATGGCGGGAAGCTAATATGAGGAACAGACGCATTCTGGAGGAATAGTGGTCGTGGGGTCGAACTAAGGACTAGAATAACACAAAGCGATGGAATCTAGGAATCCGTTAGTGCTGGCCAAAAAGGGCACGAACCTGGGGATAGTCCTCAACGTATACTCACAATTTCTCCAAGCCGAGCTAGCGCCGAGAGCAGGGTTGGAGCCGCCTCTCTTTGCCTATCAATCTCATCCAACACCAAGACAAAGTTTCCTTGTTTCTCCGCAGGTCTCGCGGCCAGACATTCCTCCAGGAGGACGACCAGAGTACTAACGTGCTCGCATCGACCCTTTCCGAACTTCTCCCACTCGTCTTTCTGGCCAAATGCCTCCAGTGTATTCCAAAGGATCTTCGTCAGCAGATGCCGGCCGGTAATGCACTCGGTGCTTCGAACAACAGCATGTGGTGCTTCAAGGGCAGCAAGAACCCCCCGGACAATTGTCGATTTGCAGGTCGCGGAGACACCATGGACAACTACAGTCGACGGATTGGGCAATTGTGGCTGTAGCGTCAAATCAGATAAGTTAGCAATTGGTGTAAGACTTGTGGTCAGTTCCAATGCGGAGCATCTCGACGCCGCGGAGAAACTTACATGAAGCAGACTGGCAAGTTGTCGCGCCTGGACATCCCGACATGGCCATTGTGCGCTCAGAGAGCGGGCAACGTCAGCGGGCTGCATGAAGCGTGGATAATGCAAAGTTCCTCCCGCTAAAATGCAATGTTGTTTTGCAGGGTCGAAAGGATGTGGACCAGCTTGACTTCCCCGAAGATCCATTAAAGTCACGTGATGTCGCGACGCGTCGATAAGCTTTATCACGGCACCCATGATGTATACTAGGTTACTGATTTTGGGTTTGGGTGGAGAATCTACAGAAGAAAAGATTGGGGGAAATGAATTCAATTCCCGCTGCTAAGAATAAAACCCGGGTCAAACGTATTGAAGTATGAACATGAATTGCGGCCAAATAGGCCAACTGGGATACAAGGTGTACCACTAGTATCACCCAGTCCTGAAAAGAATTCAGATCTAGTTATTTAGTAGCGCCTCGAATCCTCCATGAACACATCTCCAAGTGGAATCCCATTTACAAGGAGTCTTGGTCACCCAACGCTCGATTGTCGTTCAGTGTGTGCAGGTTTACACAGGACTGAACAGATGCGCTGTCAAATCAATGAAAACGCAAATACATGCTTGTGAAACGACATGATGATAGAATTGAAACGAGAAACAAAGTGAAATGGGAAATGGGAAATGGGAAAGGAAATAAAATGTTGTGTAAAAACAAGGGCAGGAAAGGAACTGAATTTCCAAAATCCAACACACCAACGGCGGCAATGAACCTCATCGCCTGTTATGGGGGTCAAATCCTGGAAACCATCGAAGATCAGCGGGTACAAATGGGGTTGAAGACGAAGGAAACGAGTCAAGAGGGCAAATTCGGGCTGTTGCAATGATGGAATGCAGAATGCAACGAGTAAATCTTGCCATATGATGGAATGGACATTGCTTTACACAGGTAGAGAATCACTGTGTCAAAGGAGATAAACGGTCCACGAAAAAAGGAAGCAAATGCAGCAACCAAGAGAATCATGGTATGTGCAGCCGAGCCACAGTCTGATGATAATCTTGAATGGAGATCCGTGAAATCATGAAAAAAATATCGTGGTATCGTGTCGATATGAATACAAGGGGAAAGGGATGAACGGTATTCACAGAAGAAGCTTTCCGATCCCCCATCTAGAAGTAGTTGAAAGAGTCATCATTGGTCGGCTCGAAGGGTGGGTGCTGGGAGTCGTAAGGCGGGTTCTGCGGGGCAAAGTTTGACGACGGGGAAACAGGCGCAGGGAACATCAAAGAGTTCTCGTTGCCTCCGCTAGGGGGAGTGTTTGCAGTAGAGCTCGACGCAGGGGTGGGCGGGAAGGTCTGGAGACCGTAATCATTGATACCAGAGGCCATCTCACTTTTCTTGGGCCGGGGGTTGGCAAGCTGGTTAGTGCTGTTGATCTCTCGCAAGGTGTGTTCGCTGTTCGTGCGAAGATGAGTCTCAGCCACAAGAATCTTGCTGGCGATGCGGCGCCCGTGCGGGGTCTGACGGATAGTAGGAAGGACAGGACGGATAGCCTCGATGATCCGATTGCAAGTCTGCGGATCCGCATTATCCAGAGCCGTCTGGATGACATAGTTTCCATACTGATGACGCAGGCAGTCTGCAAACATATCGCTGTTGATCATCTCATCAATCATCTCACGTCGAACGGGCTTTGAGCATGTGCGCAAACATTTTTCAACAACATTGGAGCTGAACTTATGCATGGCCAACTTGATCACGTTGCCAAGGAAGCCCTGACAGATAGGTGTGGTGAAGCTTGGCTCATTAAGATCCAGGATATATTGGACGACATAGTTGCCGAAGGGGTCCTGGACAAGTTTGTAGGAGTGGTCGGTGATCTGAGCAACCAGGTGTGCCTTCTGAGCACCCGATGCATGGTCAATGCAGCGCTGCAGGACACAGCATCCATGACGGTGGGTACCGACTACGATGCATGCGCCGCCAACAGCCTCATAGATGAAATCAGCATCCTCAGAACGGAGGCGGTTGAGGCACTTCTGAATGACGTGGTTGCCATTGAGGTCCTTAACCAGATCAACAACGTGATCAGCAAGTGCATCGATCACAGTCTGGGTCTGCTCATGGGTAGAGATGGTCTCAATCATTTTCTGAAGCGCACGTGTTCCATGCTGATTGAACGCAATGGTGACCAGCTGAGGGGCCGCATTGTCAATCAAAACAGTGCGCTGCTCATCATTGGCCAGGTCCAGCAGTTTCTGAACGAGGTAGTTGCCAAACGGATCCATCATCAGGTCGGTCACATGCATGTAAGTCTCACTAAAGATAAGCTGAACATTATCGGGATTATCATCATCCAGCTTTCGCTGCAAGTATCGGCACCCGTGCTGGTCCTTGCAAAGACTGTACAGCTCGCCCTTGTAGTGCTCGAGGGGGTGAATGAAACGATTCTGCTGCTGGCCGTCGAAACGGTTCTGCTGGGAGGCATCGAATCGATTCTGCTGGGAGATCTGCTTGGGAAGATCTCGGCTAATCTGGTACTGGGAGGCCTCTCCCTCAGTTGCACGTCGTAAATTGTTTCCACCGCGGATTGGAACGTCATTGGTACGATAGCCATTGCTGGCATGGTTGGGATAGGCACCGTAAGGGTTTGGATCAGCGTAACTTGGCATCATTTGACTGGGATGGGCACCATAAGCCTGCATGCCCTGGTTGAATGCGGGGAACGGCATTCCAACCGGAGCAACAGAGCCGTTGATACCGTTGATGCCGTTGTTGGACATGGGCGAAGTAATCTGGGGACCAAAGGGCGCAGCGCTTGCCTGCAGCATCGTTTGACCAGACTGGTTGTTGTGGTTCGGGGAATCTGGGGATCCTCGGGCCTGGTGGGAGTGGAGTCCGTTTGAAATGCGTCCAACGCTGACATTGCTGGTATTGCGGTGATGAAGGTGGTCAGCATGGGTCTTGGGTGGAGTAATGGCCGCGTCAAAGCCTGTGCCCCTGACTGTAGGTACATCATTGGTCGAGTACGACACCCGGGCACTGGGGCGGCTGTGGGAGGGGACAGGAGTCATAGACTCGTCAGAACGCTCATTGGGGAAAACTAAGCCACCCTCAAGAGAGTGTCGAGCATGGTGGCGGTGAGCAGAGCTGTGGTCCTCAGTCTGGCCTCCCAGGCGATCCAGGCGCATGATATCAGTGAGGCTCTGGGGCATGCTCTGGTGGGAAGAGCGGTTACGGTTATGATAGGAATAAGTCTCATGGCCCGAAGTACGAGGGTTTGCCAGGTCGTGAGCATCCGGGTTGGCCAGCTAAACAACGAAGTTAGAACAGGTCCTTAAGGAGAGGAAAATTGATCAATTCATCCACTTACAATATTCGTACCCTCGCGGCGAAGAGTTGGGAATTTGTCATCGGGTTCAGTCATTCTGATGTAGCCTTTGATATCAGGAGTAGACAGACGGGGTTCGTCTTTGGCAAACGATCTGTCATCGTCATGGAAAAAGTGCTTCACGGCCGAAAACGAGTCGAAGCCAGAAGCAGCATTATGGCCATTCATGTAACCGTTGGTGCTGCCATTAGTATTGCCGTTCATGTGACCATTCATGTGGCCGTTTGCATGGCCATTGGTGGGGCCATTCATATGACCATTCATGTTGGGTCGATATGGGTTGTACTGGTTGTTAGAAGGCATCGAGTTGCGGTGTCTAATATCAAGTCAATCACGTTGTTCGGTGAAAGTCGAAGGCGCATAATGAGACTCGAAACAAAAACGCAGCAAAAAGTAAAGGCAAAGCGATTTTGAAAATCATTGAAAGCGAAACGCGAGAGAGAGGTAAAAGGAAAAAGGTAAACTTACGATGGGCCACGGATAGTTGAAGAATCGATGGTAGAATCGAACAGAAAGCTATCCTTCTCAGAGTTTCGGCGAGATCCAGGAAGGGAGTGAGCAACAAAACGGTCCACAGACTGGGCGTGCGAATGGCCAGATTGAGGAGCTTGAGGAGAAGTAACGTTGGAAGGAGCAAAAGCACTGAAGAAGCCAGGAGATGAAGTCACGCTAGTAGATGGGAAGCGTGCAGATCTTCCTGCACTAGACAAAGTCGGCTCACGATACTCGGGAGGGGTAGTGGGTTCACTGGCGCGGCCAGCAATACCGGCTTTGGCAAGATCGCGTGCAAGCTTGTCCATCTCGATCTTCTCTTTTTCGTGCTGAATATCGAGTAGTTTCATGTCTTCTTCAAAGCGCCGTTTTTGTTCACGCATATACTCAATATGCTGTCGTTTCTTCTCAAACTGCGTGTTGTCAGACGAAACTCATGGTAGAAAGATAAAATGGATAAAAAGAAAATGTGTGAAGGTGATAGTAGGTTTGATCAAGATCAGGACGTGTCAAAAACACGTCCCAGAATGATCAAAGTTGGTTGAAGGTGATGGTGGGGTTTGATAAAGATGAGGACGCGTTGAAAACACGTCCTAAAATGATCAAAGTTGATTGTCAAACAGGAAATGGAAATGGAAAGAAAAAAGTAGGTTGAAAGAAGGAAAGGGATATGGGGTGGAATCGAAGTGGAGAATCTTATAGTTCATGGAGGCAAGGTGAAGTAAGATCGATTCAATTTCAACTTCATATGTCGACTTAAAAAGTGACATAGAAAGTTGAAGTGAATTTCGACCTGATGTTTGCCTAGCCCAGAGTATCCTTGTGTAGGCAGTATACCTTTGAATCGGATACTCAGAAGGGAACGACACCAGGCAGGGCTCAGTGAATGTCCAAATCTGAGTCGATGTGACCTCCCTTGAATTTGTCTGAAGGCAGTAGGCAACAGTGTAATGATTTTGTGATGTTGGTGATTGGCCAAGGGAAAGAGAAGCCAAGGCAACAAATCACACATGATCATGAGCGTTAGGGCATCGATTGATTAACACAGACAGAACTTAATGTCCAGGCCACTCTACCAAATGCCATTCCCGTTGTCAGATCAATCAACACACCTAACGCCAAGGGTTTATGCAAACGGAGAATAAACTTTATTCTCGATGCATAGCCCCTACACCAATCTGTGGATTTGTGCCATTGGTCCAACGCGCGCAAATTGAACAGCAAAAAAACCAAGGAAATCTTTATACGCACCGACGACAGCAGGTCCAGGGGGTCGGGCATCGGGGTCGACCCCTGGTTCAGGAAATTCCAAGACGAAAGCTTGCTCGAGTCTGTGGTGAATCGACGTTGCAGGTTGGCGCGAACATCGCTAGTCGGTCGTGAAAAGCCCGAACCAAAGTTCGAACTCCCCGGCGAGAGGGGATTATAAGTCGACTCGGACGGAGGAGAGCGCGGGGAAGGGAATCGCAGCTCATCGAGGCGTTCGCTCAGCCCGTTTTTAAAAGCCATGATGGGCAGAGCAGGCAAATTGTTCCACTATAATCATTCAACAATGTCTGGCGTCAGCACAAGTTCTCCGAAGTTCGTCGCAGCCTGCAGAGTGCTTTTTAAGACATTGGGGTACAGCAATGACAGCGACCCCCAGCCCCAGATGTCCACGCCACGAGGGATTCGGTGGCCGGACAAGGGGTGCTGTTTGACAGGTGTGTGGCCGAGCGGTGTGGTGTGTCGCAGGCTGTCCCTAAGTAAGGGGGGTCGAGAGGGGCCGGAGGGGTGGTCGGAGATGATCTGCGCAAAATGGAGCCCACTCACACAATGAACGCCTCGAGAGAAGGAGGTTGATTGACGATCAGATTCCAGCAGTCTACTAAGTAAGTAGATGCATCTATAGCTGGTTTTGTGCGGCGAGAGAAAAAAAATCAACAAGCGCTGGTTGTACCTGGAAAATGCGGAGATCAGCCGCAGGGAATCGCAGAGTGGGATGGAGCAACTTACCGCTAAACCCTCCACTTAGCGAAACACGGCAGTCCGAACAAACGAGTGTGTTCACAGAGACAATAGTACAAGAGACCTAACAATATGCCAAAGGAAGGATACAAGAACTGTTGTACAGGGAGATGGTAGGGGAAGAAGAAGAAAGGAGGAGAGGCTGGGAGAGGAAGGGGAGTGATCCAGAGCGGGGAGTCTCTTCGCAACCCTAATCGGGAATGGCCGTACGAACTCCCTTTTTTTTCGCTTTTCTTTTTTTTTTTTTTGGAAATTGATTGGGCTCGCTTGTGGTAGATTTTGTTCAAATCAAATTACACGTTTAGGGTTGGTGAAAATCTATAATCATGTAGCTGATTCCTTTGATCTTAGTATCCGACCGTGTTTGTAACCAGTCTCAGCTTAACCCATATCATTTGGCTTTTATGCCCCCAAATTCGCCCCCATCGTGACCCCAAACATCATGACCAAAAGTCCTAGCGGTTTGAATAACATGAGCAATATTTCCAAATATCTCCCAATACCATAAATCTAGTGCGAAATTGACGGCCACAGCAGATGATCGACCACAGTTACTCGGGAATTGCTCGGGGCCAAGGCATGATTGGAGAGGCTGCACCTGTACCACCAAGATACAGCTATCTTTGCGCCCCCGGGGAGAGTCCAGCCCGGGGTATATGGTCAATAACTATGACAGAGGCTCGATCCCTCTTTTTTTGGTCGCCTTGTTTCTTGTTTTGTGTCTTTTCACAGTGTTTAATTCTATAGTGGACTGGATGATGATTGATTCTGTTGTACCTTTAGGACCTTTTCCGATGACTGTTTCTTTTTTTATTTTTTCTTTTTGCCTCCCATAGCGCAAAAGCTATTGAGTCGATTTTGGTCGCGCAAGGGGGTAGAGGAAAGCGGAGAGAAAAGAATGCGCTGTTCGCGAGCGTGGCAGCTGCAGATGCATGATTCCACGCCAATTGAGCAGCCACTGTATCATTTTAGGCGAGTGGAGACGCGCCGAGTGGTGCTGCGAGGATGTGACAGCGGATCGCCCTCTAAGATGGTTAGCCACCGCACGGGGCGACTAGTACCTGGATCGGACAGGTTTCGGTGGGAACGGATTTTATCTTTACGGAGTACATTCTGCGGAGTCCAGAATACTTTATTCATGATTTCCCTTGTTCCAAAATGCTACTTAGAAATAAGGATTTCCCTAGACCTGGGTCTAATCGCGTGCTCGGATGGTTCGCGCCGCGGCCATTTGGCGCGATTCCCAAGGTTCATATCATTCTCAGTCCGGGAGATCCATGGTTCCGTCCTGGAAACAAAGGCACATGGCTTTTTTCTTTTAACCTTTCTATAGTTGCAATAGTCCTGAACACTGTAATTTTTCCTTTTCTTTTCTTGGGAAGTGGACTTTTTCCCCTCATTACCGATAAGGACTCGACTGGCGAGATGAGCGGTGAACGTGATACAAGCCATTGGCGCTGATCTTGTCCTTTAGAGCCCCTGATCCACCGAATGACGAGCATACCACCAGTGATTGTGGAGATCATGCATCAAATGAACCCCAATCTCCCTTCTCGGAGAACGGATCGCCAATCATCACGGACCACTTGTTGCCCCTCATACCCTGGTTTTTAAAGTCATGCTTTATTTTCATATGATTTGATCTTTAAGGCTGGAATCTTTTCCGATTCTTCATTGGCAAGGGTCTGTGCCACAAGACAATTAATAATGCCGGAACGCGATCATCTCCACGAAATGACACATACACTTCGGAGACGACTAGTGCCAACGCTAGTCCGATTGCCGAAGGATTCATCCGTGGCCACCGAAGCCTGGCGCTCGTTAAGAGGCCCAAAGGGACCAAAGATTGGTCTTTCATGCCCAACGCCCAATTTGCGCCTCGACCGATTTGCAATGGTTACACGGTTCTGAACGGGGTTCCTATGCGCATTGACACGAGATCACAGGGATCTCCCAATATAAGCTCAACTCAACTTCCATATGCATCGAGAACGGCATTTTGAGTTGATTGACCATTGGCAAATCAGTCCCCGAAAGGGAGATGCCCCGCACTCTCCAAATCCCTGCAACAGCACCGTCTAGAACCATAGCCGCGATCGATACTTTTCGCAAAGGTTGCACTTCGGCCCGGTTCTATCATCTGCCACGTGTAGATTCTTTTCTACATTGTGCTTTGATTTTAATTTTCATCTGTGGATTACTCCGGGTCTGTGGATTAGTTACTCCTGGTCTGTGGATTACTTATGGAGCCCGTATCTGACGTAGCCGCCTGCACGAAGGTATGACTCGTAAACGACTCACAAAGCACTCACATTGTGGGTTCGAGGGAATAAATCTTGGGCATTAAAGCCCACAGTCTTGATTACTTTGGTTCTTGTGCACTAGTGGCGACTCCAAGCATTTTTACAATCTGGAAGTTGCGGTCAAGCGGGATTTGCCACAATATATTCCCCATCTCGATTTCCCGAGGTCAATGTGGCTGTTTTTGTCAAGGCTATAACTGCCAACGAATCAAAGCCCTAGCGCTGAAATGACTGTGAAACACGCTATTAATATATTGTTCCCTGCCATTTTGAATATTTCCAACTTTTAGTGTTCAAGGTTTCTTATGACAAAAAGATTCCGAAAACACTTGTTCCCATGATTTAAAGCAGTGACTTGAAAATAGGCCTGCCTGGGGTTCACTCCGGTCTTTTCTTCTGACTAATCACATGAGATAACCTCAGCTGTGTTTGACTTCTAGGACCTGAGCTATAAGTAAGTAGATCATGTACGACCTAACCAACTAAGTGGGTTCTAAACCCGTCGTCCGTGCAGACTCCCATGTCAGTAGCTGCCCAGCTGCGAGTGTGAGGATTCCAAGGGCCCCACTTTGACACATCAGTGGACAAGATGCAATGGCATTAAAGTATCTCCAGGGAGTAAAGCTGTGGCCTGTGGCCCTTAGCCTGTTCATTATTGTGTATAACCGCCTCTACATGTTAGCAATTGGCATGTAAGCTATTGGCAATTGGGCCTCTTATCTACTCTACCACTCCTATGTACAGTAAGAGCGCTGGGGTCCTGAAGTCATACTACGGGTCTGGTGATTACAACAGATTTAATTATTCTTAAGTATATCTTGGTAGTACTGCATGGCTCTATTTGCAGGATGTTGCAAAAATGAACGTGAGAAGAGCAAACATTAGAGTGATCCCAACTTATGCTTATTAACCCAAATCCAACCTGCCCGGTCAATTGCACTTGCACTTACCTAAATTTGTTAAGTTGTAAGCATCGGTGAGAACCGAGAATATAATGTTCTCCAATCTCAAATTGAAAACGAATATAGCCGTGAAAATTTGAAGCTGGCCATGACTTATGTTGTTGCAGCAGCTTACATCTATGTAAATACCTCCAGAGTTACCACCTTTGACGCCTCAGGTGTCGACGCTAACGGATAGCTCATGGGTTAGATAAGCGCATCTCCAAATTCTCTCTTTCCCCTCCATGTCAAAGGTGATGCATCTCGCGATCGCGTCCACCCTGAACCGTTGCCTGGCCTGAGATCTATTGAGAGTGAATATCTCTGAATATAAGTTCCCTTGCCACAATGCCGCCTCGCAGGAGGCCACAGCCCTCCGCGGCCAGTCAGGCTCGCCGGCCTTCTGAGGTAACAAAACTTTTTTTCCCCGCGCGTTGCCCGCAACTGTCCGATCCTGAAACACTCATACTGACCATTTCCATTGTCATAACAGGCGGGTAACCAGTCAGCGGACTCGTCAAAATCTGCGCGCTTCTCCGTATCCCAAGAATCAGCCCAGCCGACCCAGCCCACTGCCGCGAAGAACGACGATGACGATTATGTCAAGTACCAGCACCGAGATCCCTTCAATGCGCTCTTGGAGCCATTCTACTACAGCAAATCGCTCACCGATCCCATCAACACTGCGAAGGATAAATGGAACTTGCTTCCCGCCTTCCTCAAGGTTAAGGGTCTGGTGAAGCAGCACATCGACTCATACAACTACTTTGTTGAGGTGCAGATGAAGAAGATTGTGGAATCAGCCGGTGTTATTCGCAGCGACATTGATCACCATTTCTACGTTAACTTCACGAACATTTGGCTTGGATCGCCGCGCCGCGCCGATGAGACTCAGGATGCTGGAATCGACTTTCAGTCTGATATCACACCCCAGGAATGTCGGCTTCGAGATACCACTTATGCTGCCCCGATTCTGATCGACTTCGAATATGTTCGTGGCCGGCAACGCGTTGTCCGACGAGGTGTGGCCATCGGTCGGATGCCGGTCATGCTTCGCAGCTCCAAGTGTGTGCTGGCAGACAAGACCCCGGCGCAGATGTCTGTTCTCAACGAGTGTCCATTAGACCCTGGAGGCTATTTCGTTGTCAATGGAACGGAAAAGGTTATTCTGGTCCAGGAGCAGCTGAGCAAAAACAGAATCATCGTGGAAACGGACCCTAAGAAAGACATTGTTCAGGCCTCGGTAACCAGGTATGGAACAGATATGCACAGTTTTTATCGCATGGCGTTACTGACAACTCGACAGTTCTTCCAATGAACGTAAATCCAAGAGTTACATCGTTCTGAAGAAGGGACGACTCTACGTGAAACACAACGTCCTCAGCGAAGACCTGCCGATCGTTGTGCTGTTGAAAGCCATGGGTATCCATACCGACAAAGAGATGCTGCAGATGGTGGCTGGTGATGATAGCCAATACCAGGACGATTTTGCCATCAACTTCGAAGAGGCCCTCAACCTGGGAATTTTCACACAACAGCAGGCTTTGGATTGGATGGGTTCTCGAATCAAAATCAACCGGAAGACAGGCGCATACCGCCGGACTCATGTGCAAGAGGCAGTGGAAGCCATTGCAACTGTCATCATTTCCCACATTGAGGTCAAGGATATGAACTTCCGCCCCAAGGCCATCTATGTCGCTCACATGGCCCGTCGTGTGTTGATGGCAAAGGCCGACCCGTCTATGGTGGATGACCGTGATTACCTCGGAAACAAGCGGTTGGAATTGGCAGGTCAGATGCTGGCTCTTCTGTTCGAGGATCTCTTCAAGAAGTTCTGCTTTGACATCAAATTAAATATCGACAAGGTCTTGAACAAGCGCAACAGAGCGGAACAATTTGACGCATGGAGTGTCATGAGTATGCACGGCCACCATATCACTCAGGGCATGAATCGAGCCATTTCTACCGGTAACTGGAGCTTGAAGCGTTTCCGTATGGAGCGTGCTGGTGTGACCCACGTACTCAGTCGTCTGAGTTACATTGCTGCCCTTGGTATGATGACTCGTATCAGCAGTCAGTTCGAAAAGACTCGAAAGGTCTCTGGTCCTCGTGCTCTTCAGCCGTCGCAATTTGGTATGCTGTGTCCTGCCGATACTCCTGAAGGAGAGGCTTGCGGTTTGGTCAAGAACTTGGCCCTCATGACACACATTACCACCAATGACGAGGAAGGCCCGGTGCGAAACTTGATTTTCATGCTCGGCGCAGAAGACATTTCAACAGTCAGTGGTATTGAACTCTACAAGAAAGGAACCTACACTATCTCGATTAACGGTACACCGACTGCTTTGACAAGACGGCCGAAACACTTCCTCAACTCTTTCCGCCGACTCCGTCGCATGGGAAGAATCTCGGAGTTTGTCAGCATTTACATCAATCACCACCAACAAGCGGTACACATCGCAACTGACGATGGTCGTATCTGCCGACCGCTCATTATTGTTGAAGATGGCAAATCCCGAGTCCGGCGACACCACCTGGAAGAGCTGCGCGAAGGAAAGATGGCATTCGATGATTTCCTTGCTCAGGGACTGGTTGAATATCTCGATGTTAACGAGGAGAATGATTCCTTGATTTCCATCTACGAGAAGGATATCACTGAGGCCACCACTCACCTCGAGGTTGAGCCTTTCACTGTTCTTGGTGCTGTTGCTGGTCTTATTCCTTACCCCCACCACAATCAGTCTCCTCGTAACACTTATCAATGTGCTATGGGTAAGCAAGCAATTGGTGCAATTGCTTCGAATCAATTCCAGCGAATTGATTCCATTCTTTACCTTATGGTATACCCACAAAAGCCAATGGTCAAGTCACGAACCATTGAGTTGGTCAAATACGATCAACTTCCCGCCGGTCAGAACGCGACCGTTGCTGTAATGAGTTACTCCGGTTACGATATTGAGGATGCCCTAGTTTTGAACAAGGGCTCGGTTGACCGTGGATTCGGACGTTGCCAGGTCTTCAAGAAGTACGTCACAAATCTCAAGAGTTACCCGAACGGAATGAAAGACCGTTTGAACCCTCCTGAGTTTGAGAACGACGCTCCGATCCGCAAGCACGCGCTTCTGGAGGCCGATGGTCTGGCGGCTGTGGGCGAGAAGGTCAGCGCGGGTGAGGTCTACATCAACAAAGTAACCCCCGACCAGGCCCACACGAGTGGAATTATGGGCTCCGACACTGGAACTACCTCCTACAACCCTGCTTCCATGTCATACAAATTGCCTGATCCCGCATACATCGACAAAGTCATGCTCTCCGCCACGGAGGGCGAGACCCAGCTCATCAAGGTCCTGACTCGACAGACTCGTCGTCCCGAAGTCGGTGATAAATTCTCATCTCGTCACGGACAGAAGGGTGTCGTGGGTATTATTGCTGACCAGATGGACATGCCTTTCACCGAATCAGGCATCAACCCCGATATTATCATGAACCCTCACGGTTTCCCGTCTCGTATGACAGTCGGTAAGATGTTGGAGTTGGTTGCTGGTAAGGCCGGTGTTCTTGCTGGTCGACACGGCTACGGTACTTGTTTCGGTGGCACTCCCATCGAAGAGACATCGCAAACCCTCATCGACCACGGCTTCAGCTATGGTGGTAAGGAGTTCCTCACATCTGGTATTACCGGTGAACCCCTCCCCTTCTACGTCTTCACGGGTCCCATCTACTACCAGAAGCTCAAGCACATGGTTCAAGACAAGATGCACTCGCGTGCACGTGGTCCCAAGGCGACCCTGACCCGACAGCCTACGGAGGGTCGTTCGCGTGATGGTGGTCTCCGTCTCGGTGAGATGGAGCGTGATTGTCTGATTGCCTACGGAACTAGTCAACTTTTGCTGGAGCGTCTCATGATTTCGTCTGATCGTCATGAGGTTGATATTTGCGAGAAGTGTGGTTTCATGGGATTCCTGGGCTGGTGCCCTGGATGCAAGTCCACTCGTTCTGTCTCGAAGATGGTCATCCCCTACGCTGCTAAACTTCTGATTCAGGAGTTGATGAGTATGAACGTTGCTGCCCGCTTGAAGCTGGATGATGAGTTCCCAGAGATGAAGGGCCGTTAATATTTTAGCTATGGGTAGGAGGATTTGATTTTCTTTCGGCCAACTTTGGCCATGGTGTTATGGAAAAACAAAAGAAGAACTAGAGACGGATTCTATCTAGTTCATGTACATTGTCTTCACGAATGGCATAGCGCGGCGATTTGAACATTATCCATTTTCCAGAACTACCAGTAAAACATCCTCAATAGTCACCGAGATAAATCAAATTTTAGTGGCTATAGCACTCCAATTAATAAATCAGAAATAAGTAGCAAAGATCAACCCTGAAAGCAACAAACTAAAGCATCAAAACCCTCGACTCAAACGCAACATGTTGATACGCCATAAACTCATTCAACTCTTCCAAGAACTTATACCTATGGTCCAAAGCCTCAGTAAGCGTCATAGGCATATTCCCCTTCTTATCCTTATTCGCCAGCGCCAACTTCGCCATGGCAGCAGTCAAATTCTCTCCCTCCCCCTGCTCAGCCTCGAGCGTCCAATCCAACCGCTGAGGAGGGATATTAGCGGTAGAAATTATGCGGATATTAGGATCAACGAGGTAAAACACAAGACAACTATTCGAGCCAGGCTTCGACTTGTCTTTCAGCTCGTACTTCGTCATCCGGTGCTGCACTGTGCTGGGGAAAATGATTACACGGCCAGCTGGGCACCGGATTGAGCCCGAGCACTGAACAGCTGGTTCGCCGTTCTCAAGTCCGAAGACTTGGTTCAACCAGATGAAGTCGCCGGGATCGTGCTCGACCTCGCTGAGCATGTCTGTGTCGACTATGTTGCGGAATTCCATGGAGGCCACTTCCATGTTTTCGTATTCCAAGAAGAGGAATGCTGCGGCGCAGATGTGTTCGTTCTAGAATGCAGTTAGTTATTGGTTAATTTGCATGCGATGAGTACTTGACGTGCGCTTGGCTTACCATCTGTCCCTCGACATGCCACTCTGTTTCGTAGTAAGGCGATTCCGGCGCTATATCCACAGACATCATACGCGTGATCACCTGCAGTCCACGATCTTTGTAGTCCTGATTCAGATTGACACTTTGTTCAATCCGCACAGGGGAAGGAAGATCCTCCGCCAAGTCGGACATCATGCATTGCGGTACAGCCCAAGGAACAAACTGATCAACATCAGGCTGGACAGCACGATAATTTTCCATCCTCCACTTCTCAAAGCGTTCGTCGAACACACTCTGTGCCTCCCGGTCCATGATTTTAGGCGCCTGGTCGCTAATTTCCTTCGTGACGGAGTAGTACTCAGCCTTGCTGTACTCGATTCGCGCACGGGAATGCAACATATCTTTCAGCGGAGTCATTGTCATATTCCACTGCGGGATCATGCAGTTGAAAATATCTTCGATGACTTTGTATATATTACGGTGCTTGACCGGGTGCAGGTTATTGATGTACGTGGCGATATGCCAGCGGCCATCGTCACCGAATTCCCAGTCTGTTGGCAGGATCTGGTAGGATCTGCTGTATGGCCGGACGGAAATGTCTGCGCGTGAGGAGACGCGCCACGCAATATCTTCGCGGGTTATGCCTGTTTCTTGGGGCATGGGGATGGTTTCGCCTTGTCCAGCGTAGCGGAGTGCGTCGTCAAGACCGATGAGTTTCTCTGGGAGGATGCGACTTTTTCCATAGACGAGTGGGTAGAGCGCCATTGATAGCAGATCGCGCTGCTTGGAGAGAGACTCAGGACCGTAGAATTGCAGCTCCTCGTCTGAATATATCAGGACCTTGGTTGAATTCTTCAAGTCTTCAAGGAGGCAACTAGGCACGTTTGAGTCGGACTTGGTGACGTCGCCGTTGTAGAGTGACACGGCATTGTTCACTTTGTATACCATTGCTTTATACTTTAGCTCTTCGATGATCCACTCGGACATATTTTTGGTGATGTCTGCACCGCTTTTAAGTGCCATTTCCTTCCACTCTTGTGCAGTATTGGAATTATGGATCTATCACAATTTAGTATTTGTATATATCAGACTAGAATAGTAAAGCAGATACCTTCTTCCACCACTTAGGGATATCGGTTATATCCTCCATTACCGAAACCATAGCCAATTCTCGAAGCGTCTGCACAGGAAGCCTGTTCATTGTCCAGTCAGTCATAGTGTTAACCAGTGAATATAGACATACTCGGTGTATCTGTTCTCGATATCCCTATCGTCGAGTGCAGATGGAAACATGCTACGACATTCGATGCCATAAATGTTCTTTTCCACGGGGAAGAAGTCCAATGGCCGGCCATATCCGGGAAGTTTGAAGCGGCAGTCTTGGCTTTGCCTAGCTGTGAGGAACGCCTGCTCGTTTGCGTTGTGTTGAAACATGGTTGGAATTGACCAAGCAGCTTCGAGATGCAAGGACTTACAAGTTCTCTCAGTCAGTAATCAGGAAAGTGCTCATATCAGGAAGAGAAAACTCACAATTACTGATGGACCAGGTAAATGAGCACTATAAGCTGACAATGATGAAGAATTTTGAAAAAGATAGCACGGGAAGCAAGAATATCACACTAAAGGAGCCCGATTGGATTAATTGTTGTCGGGAACCCCGGCCTAGTTTGCAGATATGATGCATTGCTGTCGTCGTAAGCTATGTCCTGTGGCAAGTTCTGCGGTGTCATGGACTGGTCGAGAAAAGGTGCGGAACTTTTGTCCGACAAAGTGAAAACCTTATATCTTACGATCGTGAACCATTGAACATGCCGAAGCTTGCCAAGATGACGATCATAGTGACTAAACTCCTTCATACCCACACTTGTTTCCGTTGCCAGCGGACCCTAGTGAATAAAGAAGTGACTGGAATTCCCTGGTAATTTGACCTTGCAAGACACGGGCTACGCGAATCTTCAGTAATCGAGTCTGATAATCATATGGCTGCTTTTTCTTTAGCTTACAATGAGCACATTGGCTCTCCATCGATGTCTAGTGTACACTAATCAACGCATTCTCACCCAATCCAGCATAAAGTTTTCAATCCACCTCCATAACTGGGGGGAAGTGACAAACAAATCGTTCCGCAGTCTCGGTTCCGAACTATCGGCATACCGCGCTTTGAATTCGGACACGAGCGTCAGCTTCCTAGCAATGGTGTGTTTCCAGAACTTGCGTCCAAAATAGACATCTTCTTTCTTTTGAGTTTTCGACTGCGGCTCGTCCTCCTTTTGAACTTGTCGGTGAAGCCAGGTGTAGTGAGGTGAACGCTGTCGTTGTAGAAAGTATCGCTGTAGGTTCTTTTCAGACCCATACGCAGATTTCCAGAGCTTGGAAAAGACAATGTAATCTTGCGGCAAGTCCATGTTTAGAAGTCGACTCAAATCCCAAGAGATTTGGCTCCGCTCAAATGATTCAGAATATCTGTGAATCAATGTGTTTTCGATTGATGCAGCTGGCATAGCGGCAATAAAGCCACTGTGGAAGGGCGCATACAGCTCTGGATTGAGTTCATTGCGTTGTTGCGGTAACCCTGGATAGGCCAATAACATGGATTCAGGGACCGATGAAGCGAATGTCCAGTCGATAACGCAAGTGATGTTGTAATCATTGTCCACAAATATATTATTGACGCTCAAATCAGGGTGAAATAACGGGAAAGTCGCGATAACGGTTGGAAGCTCGAGTTTTCGTACAATATCACGGAGAGCCTCGGCTGCGATCATGTAGTCAAGTCTGTTATCAGCCGTGTCGATCTTCCTTCCAACAAGCATAAAGTCAATCCAGAGTTTCTCGGCCCATGTGAATTGTTCCTCCGATTTGAACTCTCTCCGCATGGGAACTGGTGCAACGAAGCAATGAGTTTTTAACGGAAGAAGCTCAGCGTGCTGCGAAAACGCTTCAATAACACTATCATAAAATTCCGCTTCTGAAGTAAAAGGCCCACGTGGAATATCCAGCCGGTATCGTTGATGGGACATGTGGCCACATGAAAGGCATTCCCCGATGTTCATAGACCCATGTTCCTCAAAGAGTGAGCCGATTTTGTCGAAACGCAACTGCGAAAGCTTCCAAGTAATGCGTCCAAGCTGGTGGAGAATTTTGGATTTGGTGCGGATGTCTAGGCCATTCCGAGAATTGGTTGCTCTCCAGAACTTTGACAATGGCCTGCCAGATGCTTCACTCATCAAAATGAACGGAACTCCGATGGTGTTATTGGACGAAACACTAGACGAAATTAGCACCGGAGCATTACGGCCTGGGGGAGAGCGTTACCAATGGTAATAAACTTCTGGAACTGGAATATTGCTGTAAGCCCTGACGCATCGGAGAGTGGCAACTTCACTGGCGATTATCTTTGCCCTCATTTCTACTGGCATTGATTCATTCATCAGCGGAGATCTGAAGACCCATCGCACCTGGTCGGCAAATGAGATGAAGACAACCCAGTGGTAGCTCCCTGATGCAGGAAGTTGATCGCGATCACAAGCACATGGAATACCCCGCCGCAGTGCGCTCGCTAGACTGCATAAAGCACGGAGGTTAAAGTCAGCATAGGCGAATATTTTTGGTTTCCGTTCTGGAGGCATTTCGACGGAGAAGAGGTTTAAGGATGGAAAAGGGATGAGGGGGGGAAAGTTGAGGAGGAAAAGGTCAAGTAAACAACTTTGCAATGTTGGGGGATCAAAGCTCGTAGAAATCTGGAAAGAGTATTGAAGTAGCAGCCCAAAATATTGAAAAAAGGCAACCCCACCCAACTGAGGAAATCGTACAGGGGCATTCATGACCAAGACATCATCATTTCAGGCCTGTTTACACAAATTACCCAGGCATACATGCATATATACAAAGTGATGTTCCCTCTATAAACACATTTCCCATGAAGGCTCATCCTGTACATTTTGCAGGAGATACAAATCATACATATACACATACCAGATGGGTGAACCAAGTTGGTCATTTCAACAGGTATCAAATCAAGCGCCTCCACCACGCTTCAAGCATATGTCGATGATAGCCCAGTACCTCTCCGGGTCGGTCCTCATAGCCATAACATGCTGCGCATCCTTGAACTTCTCAGGACGCACAGCAATACCACAAGTCTCCGAGAATCTGATGTGCTCCTCAACGTGCTTGGAAAGAACAATCTTATCCGCATCAGAGTAAATGTAGTATCGCACAAGACCCTCCTCCCCAGGAGACTGGTAAAGTGTCCTGTCGTTAATCCTCTGACAAGCCACAGAAACCGTATTGGGGGCATTGATGATCTTCCCATAAATTGCCATAGAAACCAAATATACCCACAACGCAGCTTGAGAAACCAGTCTCCAAAGCCAGAACTTTGGAAGCTGGAAGGAGATAGCTTGCATAGCGGACTGAATACTCGTGACGCCAGGGGCACTGTCAACAACCATGGACGAGACAGGCAGTGGTTCTCCCGTTGTCTCCTTGAACAGCCGCATCAAGTGAGAGGTCTTCACCAGACCACCATTGGAGAAGAGGTGGATGAATACGGGGTTCCCCGGGACCGCGAACGTGCGGAGGGCATTCACAGCGGGAGCGAGCTGAGTACTCTGTGTCGCATCACTGGAGCCGAGGAAAAAGTCATTTGTTTCTGAGCGGAGGATCACAATACGAGCGGTAGGGAGCATGCGCCGGTACTGGGTTCCATATCGGAGTAAAGCGGAGGGCCCAGCGTTCATCCATAACGCGACGATAATGAGCGGAGGATTGATGTTGTCTGGGAACTCCTCGGGATCTGAGATGTAGACGTAGTCGTTAAGCTTGTCAAAAGCTGACAGAGCAGACTCGGGCGTTTGCATGATGAAACGGTGTTTGAACCATTTGCCTAATCAACAAAGGGAATTGCATCATTTGCATGTTTGCTTTCAGTATTATTTAATATTACTAGTGCGGTTTAAAATACACACCCCCACATCCCTTGTCTACAATCCTGGCCTCCACAAATATTTATATCAGAATATTATCAAGAGTGCAGATGTTAGAATCCCGCCACTTAATTACTCCCTGCTGATAGGCATTACTGGATTCGACAATTTTATACTACTAGGAGGAGTATAAAGGGGTCCTAGTCCGAGTACTGCCATTCCACAGTATAGAATCTTGTATATCCTATCTCAGCTCAATCTCCGCGCAACCTTCCATGAAGCGTCCTGTTGATAGAGCTCATCATCGCGATACATCAACCCATACACCCATGCTTCACTCACAATAGTATAGTATCCACCCTGCGACCTGAGAAGCCAAGGATGCTCGCTACCAGCGATTACAGCCACCATATCTCCATGCTGAACATTCGGGTGCCCCAAGCCAACATACCCCTCTTCTCTTATTGGCTGAAAAATGTTCGGATCTGCCAGGTGTGCGATATGACCAATCTGGGAACCACGCTGGCAGATCTAAACGCGCTGTTGTGTTTTGAGACTCGGAATCCCTGTATCGCGGTAAATGGAGTTGACTGTCGGCAATTGTGCCTCTTGGATGCGTGATAGGCACTTATGCGGAGTAGGGATCATCATGAGATAAACTAGTAATGTCCTTTCCCTACCATCTATCTATCTGTATATACTAGTTCACTGAAAACGAGGCAAGAGATAATCTCAAATGTGACCTGACAATAGGTTGAACAGGATGTGCATGAACGACGAGACCAAAATTACATATTTTGGACATGATATGTTGGTATAAAATCAGACTGCATCTACCTTAGATTGAGAAAGACCACGTTGATGGCATTAGACAAGCGCAGTACTCGAGATTCAGAGCAATAATATTATCGAGTACATACTTCAGTATTAATCATACTGAGCAACTCGGAATGTGAACGTGATTAAGGAGTGATATCCACTAAGCCGGCACCTTTACTTACCTGACGGGTACATCAATTGACGAAGCTTGGCATGCAAGGGGAAGTATGGGCGGGCACGTAGTACTTTGCAACCAAGACTTACTATAATCAATCTTAGTAAACGTCTACAAGAGAAAACCAAGATGGCCTAAGTAAAACCATAAAATCATAAGTGATCATTTTGAACCACATACAGGAAACGCCACCCTCGCTATGCCGAAAGAATGGTCTGAGCCACACATCTAGAGGATTTTTACCTAGCCATTTTCATAAGGAATCATCAAATACATTAGCGTTTGCTGCTGCCCAGGGTTCGTCCACTTCCACTAGTATTTCCCTTGCCTTTCTGACTCTCAGCCCCACTGTCAGAGGTAGGAGTAGCCGAGCCACCGAGGTCCTTCTTCTTTCCTCGCAATGTTTGACCAATGCCCTGGAACGTGGGTTGGTCTTCAGGCAAAACAACCTGTCCGTTTTCGTCGCGTGGCTTTACTGGTTTAATTTCATATCCGAAGAAGAGTTGATTAGGTGGGAGCCGAAGTGGTTGGGGGCCGTTGGTTCTGCGCACTGGTGGGGGATGCTGGGGATTGGTAGCGCCGGGAGTGGGGGTAGAAGCCTTTGGAGTAGGCGCCTTGCTACCCTTCTTGGCATTCAGGCGTTGCCCCTCTGACAAAAAGTTGGAGGATGAGGCCCGGGCACCTGCGGCAGCATCGGTGGACTCGGGGGCGATGGCAGCATAGTTGATAGACTGCGCCATGGAGCCGTGGGGGTGCAGAAGCCCACCTGCAGGAAGTTTACCATGTTTCACCACACTTCCCGGGGTGCTGGTACCGCTAGTACGTTGTGGTTCCTCATATCCAACCGGAGTAGCGAAGTCGACCTCCAGATCGGTTTCCAGAACAGAGATCGCATTCTTAGAGCCCGCGGGCTTTGTCTCTAGAACTGCCATTTCATAAACCTGATCGTTATATCCGAACGTAAAGATATCGCCCTTGCTTAGGCAGGAGAAGTTGCGGAATGCATTTTCGAGAACGGCCTTGGGGTCACTGATGTCGAGGAATGAGGTGGACTGTGCCTGGAGCTTGATGAATTGACCGGGAGGAAGATCTGTTGACTTGATCTGGAGTAGATCCCCAGGCTCCAGAAGTAGCGTTTGCATAAGCTATAAACCAGGTAGGGATGATTAGTATATTCCAAGGTCGCAACAAGCCATCAAGCTACCCTGGCGACACTCACCCAGAATGGGAGATAAATTTTTCCTTCCTCTGCAATGAACTCTAAGACACCAGCATGTGACATCCTTTCTTTGGCACCATTGTGAAGCTCGAAGAGCATAGGGTAGGTAATATGAAGGCGGGTGAGTTTGTCCAGTGCACTGGGAGGCATGATAACCTTGCCGCCGTGGTTGACATTCTCTCTCTCGGGGCCTGGAAGCATCGCAACGGGGTAGCATCGGTAGTATTCATCGAATCGACGCGCAGCAGGACCTCCACGGAGCATGCCGCCTCCCATAATGCCATCCATGGGGTCGTCTGTCCAATAGTCAGGTCGGAACTGGAGCTGTTAGAAGCTATTTAAAACGCAGGTAGGAATAATATAACCAGTCAGTTCTTGTCTTACCATAATTTGGAGGAATGTTAAGCAGGACGCGTGTGTTTAAGGTGAGATATACAGAACTGGTTAATGAAGATAAGGGAAGTTTGAAGAGGGACGCTACTGGAGTTGCAACTCGGCGAGATCCAAGTGACGCAACTTAGCTTCCGACTTGATTTTCCGTTCCGACCCCGGACGCAAAGGGTATTCATACTACGACACAGCTTGAAAACTACACGTTCGAATCCTTTTTTAATATAATACCCTTACTTGATCACCATGTCAAGCTCTACGCCACACCCTAAAAGGGCAGGCGAATCTTTTGCCCGCACACATCATGCCGATGACGACTCCCAAGGACCCGACAATAAGAAACCTCGATTCGATCTTCGCAACCCCTCCGCACTTGCAGCTGATGCCCCCGAAGAAGATGCGATTCTAGACGCCGATGAAATTGGCCGGCGTGGCCAACAAGTGCGCCGCAAAGCGATCAACCTCGACGGCTATGATTCGGACAGTGACAATGAGGGGTTCTCGGCGCGCAAGGAAGAGAAGTCAAAAAAGAGCAGTGCGAAAGATGACGACGATGACGACATGTTCGCCGAACTAGAAGAGGACTTTGGAGACGAGGAAAAAGACGGAGATGAAGCTTCGCGCAAGAACAAGAAGTCTGTTCGTTTCTTACGCGACAATGAGATTGAAGGCCAGGAGTCTGCTTCAAAAGGTGGAAAAGCAATGCGTGCCGACCTAAGCAAAGCTGAAGATATGGACGACGAAGATGACGAAGATAGTGGGAGTGACGTTGGAGAAGAGGAACGCGCCAAGGTCGACGACGAGTTGGACGAGGAGATTGGTGCTGGCGGAAAGAAGAAGCATGCCCCATTGCTTGATGCCTTCAACATGAGCACGGAACAGGAGGAAGGCCAATTCGACGAATCCGGTAATTACGTTCGCAAAGCCGTCGATCCAGATGCTGTTTACGATTCATGGCTGGACGGGGTGTCCAAAAAGGATATCCAAAAGGCAAAATCCGCTGCAGAGAAACGCGAGTTAGAGCGGAAAGAGCAGGACCGGATGAATGACAGTGTGTTGACGGCTGATGTCTTGAAAACCATTATTATACACCTCGAGCGCGGAGAAACAATATTGGAAGCTCTAGCTCGATTGGGCAAGGGTCTAAAGCGCAAGCCCAAATGGCAAAACAAGAAAAAGAACAAGAAGAACAGCATTGCCGAAGACACTGAAATGACCGATGAAAACCCGGACGAGGCCAATCGGAAAAAAGCAATCGACGCCATCACCGGTGCCGCGGATATCCTCATGGGTCGCGATCAGCCCGAGATCTATGACACCGAGCGCGAGCTTCTGACCCGGCAATATCGTAATGAGACTGGCGAGCCTTGGGTTGATCCGCCTTCAGAGCCGGTGGATGCGCAGGCTGACGGTCCTACAATGTGGGAGTATCGCTGGTCGGATGCTCGAGACGGAGGCGATGCTCATGGGCCCTACGATAGCACCATGATGGCTTCATGGAACAGTGCGGGTTACTTTGGTGAAGGAGTCGAATTCCGCCAGGTTGGGCATACAGGGCCATGGAGTGCGACAGTTAATTTTGTGTAAAAGACCAAGGCAACAGGGGTCTCAATTCGATTCCAATAAATAAAAGTTCATAAACATAAAAGATCACCTCAACAAGCGCCAGTCCTATTCATACATCATATGATGCGATAAAAAAGAAGAACAAAGAAGTAAGAACCAGTGTAGTTTTTCAACCCGCTAAATCGTCTCCCCCGCGAAAGCAGTTAACACATGGCAAAGAAATGAGCACAAGACATATTATTATGAAATCTCCATGGCATCACCGTTGGTGGCCGTGGAAAATGAAACTGTGCCCTGATCACCGATGAAACGCTGCTCATACTGGCTGACGAACTTGACACTGCGGGCCGGGTCGTAGAACAGTCGGAAGCTGCGCTGAACATCGTCAACGCTGACTTCCTTGGCCTTGCGCTTCTGACTCAACAGGTGGGAAGTGGTGATGATGTTGCTGGCATAACGGAGATTTGACTCCTGGCCAATCTTGGTCAGAAGAGCTAGGGCGTCTGGAGAGACGTCAATTTCTTCTTCCTGGGCACGAATAGCAAGGATTTGGCGAATTTCATCACCCGAATATGGTGCGGTGCTGACAATGACAACCCGGTCAAGGAAATCAAGAGGCAAGCCGTGAGGAGAGGTGTAGGTGGTTCCACGGATGCGAGCTTGGCCACGGTTGCTGGCCATGATGACAATGGGTGCTAGTTCAGCTTCCAAAGCACGATTAATGTATGAGAAGCACTCAATATCGAGCATGTGCACTTCATCAATGAACAGGACACCCGGAATGATTTCCGCCTTGCCCTCTTCTTTCCACTCAGCCACCTTGGTGTTGATCTGGTCTCGGACCTCGCTGCGAATCTCGCCAGTGTCGCCCGAGAAGAGCGCCAAGAACCCTTGTGACCGCGAGTTGATCACGTCGATCTCATGAAGACTAACGGTGTGAACGATCTCCTTGCGCACTTGCAGCTCTCCCTCTGGACATTGGACAAACTTGGTGTCGGCACCCATGGCGTCGTAGTCGCGCGAACGAGCGTAAGACCGGCCAAGCTTGGTGATCTTGCCAGATGACTTGTCAATCGAGATAACATCTCCAGCCATCACCCGTTCCTTGGTCATCGAATCAATCATCTTTGTGCCCATATCGTAAATCGTCTCCATGTCGGTGGTCTTGATCGTGAGCTTTCCTTGTTTGTTGCCCTGTAACCGTTAGTAGTCAGTCACCGATAGGTCAAGGAGTGGTGATCCTGCTTACCCCAGTGACACTGCGGTCAATCTGGATCTCGACAACCTCGCCCTCAATGATCTCGCTTTCTTCCTTGATCCGCACTCCAATAGACTTGCGGAAAGCCTGGGTAAGAGCCTCCGTCTTGGACATTTCCATCGAGAAGATCTCCGAGGAAGCAAGCATGGTGAAAGGCACGTCAGAGCCAAGCGACTGAGCCATGCCCATCGCGATGGCGGTCTTTCCGGTGCTAGGAGGTCCTGCGATCAGGACCGCGCGACCCGCGATCTTGCCTTCCTTCACCATCTGTAGAATAACCGCAGCGGCCTTGCGGGCCTTTTCCTGTCCCACCAGACCCTGGGAAGCCCCTCGGGGCTGCAAAGAGTCCGCATCCACCCCAAGACCTCTGATATGCGAATGGGCGGCGATGAGGTTCAGTCCTCGGAGCTCCTTGCTCTCTGCGACGGTGGAGATTGGCTGGATTCCAAGTTTAATAATTGATCAATGGCACCAAACAAGCACTGAAACTTACAGCAGCCATTATGAAAGATTTTTTTCCCACAAGATCTCCGTCTGACTTTTGGGATGAAGTTCAAAGAGCAGTTGATCAGCGAAACTAAAGCTGCGGAAGAAACAGCCTTGGGAAGGGAAGAATGAAGTTCACCGCCCGGCAGTACGTTTTTCTTTGTCGTCAGATCTAGCGCCGCGATCGCAACTGCTGCCTTTTTGGCGTGTTTGCGGTGAGGAAAGGACAGGGAAACGAAGTAATCAGTACGCTCGCTCGTAATATTCTGTTGTTGTTTCTTTCATTGATCAACCACGCTCACATTGCTTCATTCTTCCCTGCGCACTGCACAACACGTCCCCATTTGTTGCTGCACGGTTCCGCATACACACATCAATTTACTCGTTCACAAACCACATCCCACACAATCTTCAACTCAATCTTAATTTCCTCAAAGGCCTTCGTGCCGTCCTTGGTATGACTCGTCGGTTCGTGTAGTCTAGCGTGACATGTTTACGTGACTTCACAATATCATGAATCAATCACAACACTTGCCTTAAGTGCTCGATCAACATGATGGATATGGATGCGCCTCCTCTACCTCCACCACCACCTCCTCTTCCAGGCGCGACTGACCCTCGCTTATCCAACCAACCTCCTCGTCCTTCTGTCAATACCTCACTACCTCCTCATTCGTCTTCAAATCTATCACTTCCAACCCCGCCCAGCACCTCACGAGCGAAATCCAGTCATGATATCCCTCAAGCTAAAGCAGGGGGCTGTGAAGAGTCGGGGCCTCAAAAATTCCCCGTGGTGGAGGGGAGTTCAAGCAATATCCTGACGATATTGGCCAAGTTCAACGAGTCCCACTTCAATATTCTCAGTCAACAAAATGAGAAGAAGCGGTTGGAAGATATTGCCGCCCAGAACAAGCGAGATGTTGATCGGGCGAGAATTATGAGAATGTATCCTGCCACGGCCGAGATGTACCAGCAAATGAAGGAGAAAAGCGACAACGATATCAGCAGGCTGAATCAGTCTCTGAACCAGCATCAGGCTATGTGTCAGCAAATCACCTCTGAGTTTGCGAAGCATCAGCATCTTCTCTCGCCCCCGGCCATATCCAAATTTGTTGAGCCTGTGCAGTCTCTTCAGCCCTCTGTGTTCGAAATCGAGAGGGTCAATAAGCTAGAAGCAGAGCTTATAAAGCTTAAAGAAGCCAAGTCGGTCACACAGACGAGTATCGACATGCCTACCAAAATTCAAAATTCTATTGTGGAACACTCCACTAGGATTTCCCGAATGCTGAAAGACATCGGTGAACTCTCGATTTGGCGAAATGAGATCAGAGACGGGAAAACAAAACTGCCCTTAGAGTCTATGCCTGTGGAAGTGGAAACTTTGGCAGGGGAAATGACCACGATGAAGGAAAGGGTGGGAATGATTCACCCCGACTTGGAGCGATCTCTCGCAGTTGTCGCGGAGGTGCCTGTATTGCAAGCGCGCTTTGACCTCGCCCACCAGCAACAATCCACCTTTATCGCAACGATTGACTCGGCCCTCAAAACCGTTAAAAGCAATGAAGCTGAACTAAGTGGTCTTAAATCCAAGATCGCTGATATTGAAACAATGACCATTGAGCTGAGACAAAGATTTGGCACCTTGGAAATTCAAAGAGCGGAAATTTCGCAAAAAGCTGCAGGCAGCCATCAGAGTTCTGATCAAGGGACAGACAAATGGGCCAATCGTGTTGTGGCCCTCGAGACTGCTCACTCGGATGTGAATGCTAAGATGAAAGCATTACTGGCACAGGGTGCTGTCTGGACCGAAGCATGTAATTCGTTGAACCTGGTCTTGAAAAAGCTCGAGTCAAAGCAAGACTCTTTCAAAGTGGCACTCCGATCCATCGAAATGCGATACGAAAACATCAACACGGAGAGCCTAGTCAAACAGATGACTCACGCTATGTGTGAGATGTACCCCACATTACCCCAGATAGCGGAGCAAGTCAAGAACCTGAAAAATGAATTCAGCTCTAATATCCGATCCTTGGCGGATCGAATCGACAAGTTGGATGTGAATGTTTCGTCAATGCCTAGTGGCCTACTGGTCAAGGCGAAGGATGCTGTCAAGCAACTCCAATCTTTTGAGCGTCAGTTTAATGAATTGGTAAAGCTCGACCATGGCCTTTCGGATAGACTTTTATCTGTTGAGGATCGGATTGGCAAGTTGACAAGCAATATTGCGTCAATGCCTGATGGTATACTGGCCAAAGCGACGGTTGATGTCAAGGATCAAATCCAATCTTTTGAGCGTCAGTTCAATGAAATGTCAATTCCTGATAAGCTGATGGAGGTCAAGGATGCTATCAAGGAAATAGAGCAAGTCCAAGGATCGCATTCCGATAGGATATCCAGGAATCTTCAGAATATCAATGATTTGCAGGAAAGCTCGAACTCGCTGTCAACCGCTTTCCAGGAGCTGGCTGACGATCATTCGGACGACGTCAAAAAATTGACTGACACCTGCGATCAATTATCTTATGAGTCAAAAATCCAGGCTGAAATTCAACACTCACGACTTGAGAGTTTAACGGGGCAAATTGAAACATTTAAGGCCTCCCTTGAAGAGCTTCAGACTTGGGCAAATCAGATGAAAGTACTGGAGCCGGTAGAGGACATTGTCAACATTTGTGGAGCATTCGGTTCACCGGAGAGCATAGAGTCGATGCGCAAACGGCTGGATGGCCAGGAAAATGTTTTTGCTGTAATCGATCAGCTGGAAGCACTGGCATCTCAACACTCCGACCAATTTGACCGTCTCAGGAACATGACAGAAAAATTGACTGAGGAAGCGCAGCCGCTACAAAACAGTGAAGCAGCTCACTTAGTAAGTGTGGCCAGCGGCGAAAGTCCGACACGTGAGCTGCACATTCGAGGTAGCTCCACTCTGGCACACTTGTCAAATTCCATTGAGCCTTCAAATGATTCAATTGGCATGCGGGATCACAATCAGCCTCGCCAAGCGATAGGCTCTGGGGATGAATGCGAGACGTTGGCTGCCTCCTCAGTTGTGGCTGGTTCTAGTACCCCATTGCCTCCTTCCGCCGGCCCCTCTGAGCCATCAAAAAAGAGAAAGAAGATTCGCAAGCAGGACGGCAAGCGCCCTCGACAATCGACAGGCTCTGGGGATGAATCCTCCTCGGTCGTAACTGGTAGTGGTACCCCGGTGCCGTCATCCTCTGGCCCCTCTGGGCCGCCCAAGAAGAAGCCTAAGACCCGCAAGCAAGACAGCAAGCGCGAGCCTGGTGAGACCTCGACTGCCTCCCCGGCCTTGGTGGGCAATAGTACCCCATTGGCTGCACTCTCCGGTCCCTCTGTCCCCTCCAGCTCTATCTCTTCTGTTTCGTCAAAGAAAAGGAGCAAAAAGTCGAAGAAGAAAGAGAAGGAGAAGGAAACGAACTGAACATCTTACCGGTTTTCATCCGATGATATTTATTCATCTGTACCTAATTTATTGATACCAGTATGTACTTAATCAATCAGTGGCGAAGAGATTACGCCCGACGACTTCGGTGGGATCCGACTTATGCCCTATGTAGTCATAGGAAGTCTGGCCAAGCACTAGCCACCTGTTCAGTAGGTGTTTGGCTAACACTAAAGAAATTCCCTCTCCCTGAGGGCCAGAACATCATTGAATGCAAAATTTATAAGCCCTCTGCAGGTCACTTATAAGGAGCTTGCAATGACTCCGCAGCCTGTGACGGGAGTACCAACCTTGGAATACCAAGGCTAGAACACCCCGCGGGGGTGGCGGTCTGTGCATCATCAAATATCAATAACCGAATGCCAAACAAATTGAATCAATAAAGCTCACCTGGCAGACTTGACATAAATACAAATTGCTAGATATCTCAAATATTGTGTTTAATTCAAACAGCCCAAAATGTCCCCAGCACCAACCCCTTACACCGTCTCAGTTCCAGATGCTTCTCTCCAGGAGCTCAAGCAGCGTCTTGCCTGGGCCAAGCCTGCAATCCAGTTTGAGTCTTCAGTGCAAGATTCATGGGACTTTGGAGTCCCCGCGAAAGAGATGAAGCGACTGGTGGCGTATTGGAAAGATCAGTTTGACTGGCGGAAAGCTGAGGCCCAATTAAATGAACTTCCTCAGTATCGCACTGAAATTGAAGTTGACGGGTTCGGCACTCTGGATATTCATTGTCAGTGCTACATGTGGACTGCGAACTGAACTGCATTAAACTGAAATTTGTTTAGTTGTTCATCAAGTTAGCCCTGTCAAGGATGCCATTCCCTTGCTCTTCAGCCATGGATGTAAGTTTTTGTTCTGGATAGATTGAATGCAATTTGGAGACAATACAATCTAAGTTCAAAAAAGGGCCAGGATCGTTTATCGAGGTGACAAAACTCTTGCCAATGCTACAAGCTGATAACAGTCAGCCGGCATTCCATGTCGTGGCACCCTCGTTGCCCAACTTCGGATTCTCGTCCGGAGTCACCAAGCGCGGGTTTGGGTGGGCCCAGTATGCTGAGACGTTTAACAAGCTGATGCTCAAGCTTGGGTATTCCGAATATGGTACACTCTTAGCACCAGCACTGACATTGTATAGGATTGCAGTACTAATATCATAAATAGTCACGCAAGGTGGAGACCTGGGCCATTGGATAACCAGGAGTATGGGCACTCTATACCCGGAGCATTGCAAAGCATCTCACCTGAATATGGTCATTGCTCAACCTCCCAAATGGACCACCAATCCACTTTTAGCTTTCCAGCACAGCATTCAACCCTATACTACCCATGAAAAAAATGGCCTAGAGCGATCTGCATGGTTTGAGCGCGAAGGCTTTGGATACAATCTATTGCAAAGAACAAAGCCTCAGACAATCGGCACAGCATTAGCAGACAGTCCCGTCGCACTACTCGGCTGGATCTATGAAAAACTCCACGATTGGTCAGATTCTTATCCATGGACCGACGATGAGATTCTAACTTGGGTATCAATCTATTGGTTTTCGGTCGCAGGTCCGGAGGCCAGTGTTCGTGTCTACTATGAAGGCTCTCACGGTCGCCCCGGTCAGGATTTAAGCTATGAAAAGCTCCAGGAGTATGTACCCAATGTCAAACTGGGGCTTGTGCACTTCCCACGGGAGCTAGTTGTGGTTCCTCGTACTTGGGCTGCTGCGCTTGGTCCTATTGTGCTGCAGACTGAGCATGATCATGGAGGCCATTTCGCTGCTTGGGAGGTTCCTGAAATTATCACTCGGGATTTGCAGACGATGTTCAAAAAGGATGGGCCTTGTTTTGGTATTGTGCCTGGAAGGAATGGCTATTAGATCCTTAGATACGCTGGAATAGGGGCCACCGCTCGTTTCGAAAAAACGTGCTTCCAAAGCTCCCGCCAGATTTGACTAGTGCACTTCATAGGGAGCACACCTGGTATGAGAATACAGTAAATCCTCCGGGGTTCTCTTTACCCGGTAGGATTAGGCAGGCTAATCTTTACGCGCTACTGCTAATATTCATGTAACACAGCCCTCGAGGCAACATATTACCCAAAACGGCTGGAGCCAAAGCCTAACCCTTACTTGACGACATTGAATAAGAGAAACAAGCTCCAGCCTTATCTCTTGACCTATCGCTTGACACAGGGGTGAACCCGCCAAGAGCAAGGAGGAAGCTGACTCAGTCGTCAAAAAAGCGCGCAAAGCCATTGTTGGAAATGTCTTAAGTCCCCTTGGTCGCAAGAATGACAGTCCCCCTTTTCTCCTCATTTCCCCAGCCTAAAGATAAGGGGCGCAAATAGCAGCAACAATACTCCACTGAAAGGGCGATAAGAGGCTGAACTTTCCAATTTTGGGCACGCGGAGACCCCAGAAAAAGGTCTAGCCTCCAAGACAGATTTGCGCCAAGACATTCATTCAAGCGCTAGCTTCAATGATCAGCGGAGATCACTGCCTTGGCATACAGACATACAGATTCCACATTCTGTCATCGCGCGTCGCCCGCGTTCCACATGACGCCCCTGGGGTAAATATACGCGGGGCTTGGTCCTACGTAGTGAGTGGTCACTTTCGAAATTTTCCTTCTCTTCTTCTCCAGCGACGATGGTTGCCACCTCACTCATTTACCCTTGAAGAAACCACGATCGTCGGGATATCTATATAGCGACCATGCCTAACCGTATTCAGTTTGCGGAGCCAATCTCGAAGAAAAAACAGTATGGGCCCTCTGGTCGGGGCAGGGAGAATACAGAAAAGGGGTCGGCACAGAGATCTCTTTCGCCAGGGAGTGAGATTGTATACCCCACGGGATGGAGACTCGTCCTCACTACTATTGGGTAGGTATTCGGTTATAGGTGGTGCTTATGGTTGTTGGGTGACAGGCATGCTTACGGATATTATAATGGCAGGCTCTTGATTGGGTTCTTTCTATCCAACTTGGATGTTACAATCGTTAGCTCGTCTCTTACCGACATCACCGATAGCCTCAATGGATTCGAGAAAAGGAGTTGGATTGTTACGGGATACTTGGCCACCTACACAGGGTCTATGGCGATATGGACAAAAATCAGCGATATAATTGGACGAAAACTAGCGACTATTGCTTCTCTTTTCATCCTGCTTGCATTCTCTATTGGATGCGGGTGCGCTCAGACAGTCAACCAACTGTGAGAATACCATGCCTTGGCTTGCAAACACAGATAAAACTAACCATTCGGTATAGTATCATCTTTCGAGCACTGCAGGGGATAGGAGGTGCCGGTGCATATGCCCTGGCCATTCTTTGCATTTATGAAATCGCCCCTAAAACGAAACTTCCGACTTACAGCGGTGTTATGTCCTTCTGCATAGCGGTTGCAGCGTTACTCGGACCAATTATTGGAGGTGCCCTTGCACAACACGCAGCCTGGCGATGGGTATTTCTCATCAAGTATGTGAATATCCCATGTTGATATGGTCGAATTATCTGCTAACTATACTAATAAGCGCCCCTTTGTGCGCAATTGCAATCCTTATTATCATGGTCGCGATGCCGAAACACTTTGGCCTCGATCAACACACTCCTTCTTTCCGAACACGGGCATCATATCGATCATTCGCCAACCTAGATATTGTGGGATCATTTCTAATGATCGCGGGCTCCTTCTTGATCGTTACGGTCTTGAATGAAGCCAATCTTGCTTTCTCCTGGAGCTCAAGAGCCTCAATAGCTCTTCTTATCCTAACGGGCGTTTCTTGGATTGCCTTTTTTGTCTGGGAGTGGTACCTATCCAGTGTACCTGGTGCAGACCCGATCTTCCCAAAACGGTGGCTCTGTGACCGCCCATGGATGGGCATTCTCCTGTGAGTTCGCATTCGATTAACTTCATTCCATATCATATCCTGACAAACAACTCAGTTCTTCATTCGTCACTGGTGCACCGTGGAATGTCGTTCTAGTTTATGTTCCACAACAAGCACAGATTCTCCTAGGAAAGTCGCCTCTCGAATCCGGTATCTACCTAATTGCATACTCTGCCGTTGCAGCTGCAGCTGCCGCTATCGTCAATATCGCCAGCTCTAAGGGGCGTATTCCATTCTTTTATTCCCTACTCGTGGGATGCATAATTCACACGGTCGGTGTTGGGCTTCTATCTATGATCACCCGGTCCAAGGGCTTTCGTGCGACAGATATTGGGTACGAGATTATTGCTGGCGCCGGCATTGGCATTACGCTGGGTGTATTGTTACTATCGACACCTTACATTGTTGAAGACAGAGATCTCGGTAAGCATTCACTTGGATACCCGATAGTAATAGGACATTGAAAATACATTTGCTAATATTCCGTTTACAGCAATTGCCACTGGAACTATCGTTCAATTACGCTTCCTTGGCGGTGCTATCGGCCTTGCCATCGCATCCAACATCCTAAACGGCCGCCTCGCGCATCATTTGAAAGGCGTTCTGACATCACATGAACTCCATCTATTTCTCGAGAATGTCACAACGGTGCAAAAATTGTCTCCACATCTTCAGGATGAAGTGAAGAGTGTATTTGCCGACAGTTACCGTACACAACTAATAGTCATGATCGGCTTCGCAGCTGCTCAGCTGCCGGCAGTTCTACTTCTGATCAAACCTGGAAGGCAACTTGCGGCAGACAAGGAGAAAGTATCCCCGGCTAGCAGCTCGGGATAAGAAATTACCAATTTATATCATATACAGGCGTTCAGGCGAGGGATTCATCAGCGTTCTTTGTTCCAGGGATTACCCCAGGCCATCACATTTCAATCAATTTTTTTTACTTATTGATTCGCCCTTGAACCGGCTTCTGACGCCATGCTTTTGTTCTTTCCGTTGGACTCCGAGAATTGGCTGATCCTTCTTTCTTTGTGGGTCCGTCGTTTGATGAATATGCACATCCCATGGGCAGGGATTGATCCCTCCGAATTTCGGTATCACGTCCTACGTGTCTACAGCTGGGAGTCAGCCCCATTAATCGGCCGAAATAAATAAAGCCAATTCGAGATATTCTGTTATTGGACTTCAATATCAAGGTGATATCTGTACCTAGCCGTGGTATCTCAACGGCTTCCCTTTCTGTTCGTTCATCAGTCAAAAAGCAGATTCAGTAGCACACTCTCGGTATTTGAACCTCGGTAATTGGGCATCTGTTCCACAAATCCGCGGACCGTAGTTTCCACCTCAAAAACCAAACAGTAATAGACCGATTTAAATATTTACTCATCTCTGATAAACACCGCTCAGGCCTCGCCAAGCAGAGCTTGTTACTATAACAGTCACGTTTTGGCGAAAAGAAATTCTAGAGCAATCTTAACCATGGTAAATCATTCCAAGTTTGAGATAACTGTGACAAAAGAGTTCGCAAAAGGCGGCTGGATTGTTTAAAGGTCAAATAGGCATCTGTGCGGTGGATGTTTCAAAAGTTAGGGCGTCCGGGTTCTCTAGTTATCTGATGGCCGATCACTTAAATACTCCGCTGATCGATTTCCCACATTTCCTTTCCTTTTTTTTTTTCCTTTCCGCGCGATAATCACATATTTCTTCCTAATTCTGTATTACGGAACATCAAATACGTGATGATGCAATGGGAGAGATTGTCATGCATGACTTCCAAGTTCCAAGGTTGTGCGTATAAAAGGAAATGAATATCAATCTGACCACCCTCTTCCATCCACACCCCCCACAAATTGCGGGGACTTTTTCGACCTGGAGTCACAAAATGGGACCCAAATTTCAAAGTGGTGTAGCAATCAGATTTTTCTTTCCCACTAGGAAACCCCACCGCGCATCCTCCAAGGCTTGGAGCCCCGCTGATCTCGTACCTGGAAACGTCTCGCGGGCTCGAGAATAATGAAATGTGGGCCATATTCGGCAAAGAGCCACGCTCCAATTGCTTAGTTCCGGGTCTCTCTTTCTAACAAGGCAGGTTGGTGCTCATCATGTTGATCTTTCCGCGCTACGCGGCACAGGGTGGCTAGTGCGAACTTAGTTCCATGATCAGATTAGATTGGCATCACGCATCCCCACTTTTTCCGCTGCGAGTATGCTCATGCGAGTATGTCGTTTTTCAAATGTCACACTTATCCCTGCAAGGTAGTGCAAAAACTCAATATACTTTGATTGTCGGGTATCTTGTATTTCTTTTTTTTTTTTTTTTTTTTTTTTTTTTTTGGAGTTTCATCAGCGTGCGTGGGGCTGTTGTACCCACAGCGTTTGGTGATTGATAAAGATGGCATCTCCTTGGTTTTGATCAGTACAAGATCTTTAGGAAGGTTGTCTTGTTTTTCCTCTCTTTCTGTCATTAATTCGGTCATCCAATTGTTTATCTGATTTATCTCTCGAGATGGAGGCTATCAGCCAGACAAACAATGTTTGGACTGACAAGTATTTTGCCATTTCCCTGGGGTCAATTATGATCCTGTTCAGTATTTCTCACTGGGGCAATGTGGCATTAAGAAAGTATGGACCAAGAGAGCCTGGGAAGCTATTAGGTGATACTATAAGAATCTATAGGTCAGTCTTGACGGTGTTAGGAATGAGTGGCTCTGACAGCATGCAGGTCTGTACGACGAGGGCTGGATACTGTTGTATTGGGAAAGCCCCTGGACAAATGGCTACTTTATCTAACGTACTGGTCCATCGATTTGATACTCGTGTTGACAAGGCTTGATTTGTCAGACCTGGGAGAGGTTCGTTTACCCTGAAAACCTCTAAGACGAAATTCTAACTTGACGTGTAGGTCGCTAACCGCATGGGCTGGCAAGTCAAACGCACTCCATCCCTCCAAGTACACCATAATAACATTTCCCTAGGATCTCCGTGGCGAACTTTGTCTTGCTAGTCTTCCTTGCCCTCCGAAATACACCTCTCGCGCCCTTATCCGGTCAGTCTTACGAGAAGCTACGTCCTCTCCACAAAGTCGCCGGCTACACATGCATAGTGAGCAGTGTCGTGCATGGTATATTGTACCTAAAAGAGGGGGCTGATACTGGATATCTTATGTTGATGAGAGGAAGAGAGGATCTCAGTGGTGCACTTGCTGGACTATTGATGGTAATCATCGGGTTGTCCACTATCAGCTGGTTTGCCCGCCGATACTACGAAGGTAATTACCTGCGATCCCGAGCGACAGGTACCATGACTAATCGTCAATCTACAGCATTTTATATTATCCATGTCGTCTTGTTTATGTTCATCGTGATTCTTGTCGGAATGCACCGACCCGATCTAGCGACATCCACGCTGGCTGTCATTATCTTCATAGCATGCATGTGGCTATCTGATCGATTCCTACGAGCTCTAAAGCTGTCCCTGAATCTCTGCGGCAACAGTGCTACTCTTATCCCTATGCAAGATGGCGCTGTCCGAGTCAGGCTTCAACGCGGTTTACATTGTAGTCCTGGATCCCATGCTTTCTTGTGGATGCCATCCATCCGGTTTTTGGAGACCCATCCCTTTACCATGGTTTCTACGAACCCCGTTGAGTTCCTGATCCGGCAATATGACGGATATACTCATGATCTCTACAAACTTGCTCACGAGCGACCCGGCTGTGTTGTGAGGTGCTCTGTGGATGGAGGGTATGGACAAGTCCCGAACTTTATGAACTTTGATAAAATCATCCTTGTTGCAGGTGGTAGTGGTGCTACGTTCACCTTTGCTATTGCGATCAATTTGATAAGGCAATGTGCTGCAGCAAATGTGACCAAGTCGATCGATTTTATTTGGACGGTGAGATATACGAGTAAGTCCATTTGATATATGTGTGGGTCTGTGGGGCATTTTTGACTAATACTCTCGCATAGGCTCACTCAAGTGGTTTCAGGATGAGTTGCGAGAGCTTCAAGACAACCAATTCGTCAATTTGTTCATCCACGTGTCGCAGGACGATACAACCGATGACAGTTCCAGTGGGGGAACAATACCAGTTAATAATGACATCGAGAAGGGCAAAGAGGCCACACGATCACTAGAATATTTGTCTTGTGTTCGGAGAGGAAGACCTAACATAGAAGATCTGGTTGCGAACGGAATATCTCGGTGCCCTCCGCATTATCAAGTTGGAATAGGCGCTTGTGGGCCAACGAAAATCCTCAAGGGCACGCGAGAAGCGACATCTCAGAAAGCCTTTGATAATGGTCCATCAATTACGCTGCACACCGAGGTAAGTCTTAATGCTATGTCCTTTATGCGAGGGCATTTCTAATATCATACTCTAGGAATTCGAATGGTGAGAAAGTTGATTTGTTCGTTTATGACCCTTCACCACCCATTAGCAGAGAAATTGTACCTAGCAATGATGTATTTCTTTCGTGCCAATAAACCTTGGAACAAAATTCATGTCATAAGATTAATAAAATAGACTCGGGGCGATCATCTTTAATTCCGCGTGGTCGGAGTTACGTATCGCCCCTTAAGTCCGTGGACTGACGGAGTATGAATCTTGGCGCAAACCCTTAATCCCAGGTTATAAGAACCCATGTTAACTTCAAGCGTAATGATATTTCCGATTTCCATTCTGTGACTGAGAGCAAACCTTGGAATTCTCTTCTCTGCTAGGAATCCTTGAGACCCCCTGATATAATTGTCAGGATCATCATGTCGAACTATATCACGAAGGTCGCGATCGTTGGGGTAGGTGATACTCTGTGTTTCGATGGGTTCTGACGGAATGACACCTAAATACCATCTCTATCTCCTCTCCACTTTCCTCCTTTCTCACCTGGCTTCTCTTTTCTCCTTTCATCTCCGCCCATTCCCTATCAACCATCCAATTCAACCTAAGGGGCCCATATACACAAACCAGCTCTACCCATTCCCCTTGATAGGGCTCATAGTCCATTGTTCCTCTTATGTCGGATGCATACTCATTGATATCTTTAGGCTACAGGAAATAGTGCCCGCTTCATAACAGATGCCCTGCTTAATACAAGAAAACACACTATTACCGCTCTGGCAAGAGCTGGAAGCCTGAAATCTCTTCCGGCTGGTGTCACACCCAAGGAAATAGACTATAGCAAGCCAGAGACAATCGTGGAAGCACTTAAGGGCCAGGATGCGTTGGTGATCTCATTGAGTGGCCATGCCCCGGAAGGGACCGAGCTGCAGCTCATCAAGGCTGCGGGCGAGGCTGGTGTGAAATGGGTGCTGCCGAACGACTGGTCTCCCGACACAACGAATGAAGCCATGAACAATGATATCATGATATTTAAGCCTAAAGGTACCGGAAATCAAATGTCCAAAGAATGATGCTAACATCTGCCTCAAATGTCAGCTACCCTTCGGAAGGCTATTATTGAACTCGGCCAATGCAACTTCATCAGTGTATCGACCGGCTTCTGGTACGAATGGAGTCTTGCCATTCCATCTGCCGTCGGAATTGATTTGATCAACCGCACGGCAACTTTCTTCGACGACGGCGAGACAAAGATTTACGACCTCCACCTGGCCCCAGGTTGGTCGCGCGGTTGCCGCTCTTCTCAGCTTGCCTACAAAACCAGAGGGATCAAACCAGGAAGCATGTCTCGAGAACTTTATGAATCAGGTCGTATACATCAAATCCTTCACTGTAAGCCAGAAGGACATGCTGGAATCTGCCCTACGTGTCACTGGAACCAAGAAATCGGATTGGACTATTTCGAAGGAACCAGCGACTGAGCGATGGGCGAATGGTCTCAAGGAGATGCAAGAGGGTAGTCGGATTGGCTTTGCCAAGATGCTCTATACTCGTGTCTTTTATCAAGACGGTGCGGGGAATATCGACCATAAGGGAACTTTAAACTCGTTGCTGGACTTGCCAACAGAGGATATTGACGAGGCGACCAAGATTGCAATTGAGCGTTCAAAGACTGATCCTTGGGAGTAAGACACATTATCTTTTAAGCTATGCACCTAGCTGCATCTATGATGTGCATCCCGGAATGTGGGGGGGTCTCGAGCTCCCGATATCGGCTCAGCGCAGATGTGGGACGTGGGGAAGATTGTGGCTTGACAGCTACACCGGCCAACCCCAAAAGTCAATTTACAAAGCGATTGCCTTTGACAAAATGCTAGTACAGTTTCATTTTCCAGAAATATATACATGAGATTCATGCGATCGTGATCTAGCTGTCCAGCAGCACAGGGACCTTCTCGACAAGGTAATCGACGATAGCATCGGGGCCGTACTTGACCTGCAGGCCTTCGGGGATGGCGTGGAGCTTGATGTCGGGGACAATGGACCGGGCGATATCGTGGATCTGCTTGGCCTGCTCGTCGGTCCACATGGAAGCGCTGAACTATAGGGAAATCAATGTAAGCTGCCGAAAATTCTCGGATAATCCGGGGGATTGGGAACGTACCAGAACGTCGGGCTTGTGCTCCTTGACCTTGGCTTCAACCTGATCGATGGCTAGAGAATAAAAGTCAGCTTGGAAATTTTAATTGACTTGTAGAATTGGTGTACTCACAGTCGCAGTTGTCGACGTGGATAATCTCGTAGCGGTCCTTGAGGATATCGGCGACACGGCCGATGAGACGCTTAGCGCGCTCGGGGGCGGTGTTGACAGTCACGAGACGGAAGGGACCCTTGGGAGCAGACATTGTGTATGAGTTTTGATGAACGGAAAAGAATTTGAAATTGCGATATCGCGGGGTATTTATTTCACTCGCGTCTCCCCCCTCCTTGCCACCGGCTCCCCACATTGTTGTTCCCGGCTTATCCAGGCGGCTTAGATTTACTCCGCTTTATCGGCCCGATAAGAGCGAGTACAAGAGTCGCAAGCTTCCTGTTGTGACTTCCCCTCAGTATTTTTACATTCCTGCACATTTACCACCATGTCTGACATCGCATCTACCTTCTCGCGTGAGTAAATCTTGTTTCAATGGCATTGACGGTTGAAACTGACGATTACAGGCCTTGTGCGCTTTGTTCCCAAGTCGGACCCCTCCAAGGTTCTCATCGGAGAGCCTGTTGACGCTGAACTCGATGTGGGTTTGGCTCTGTACAAGGGCCAGGAGGTCTCTGTGCGCCCTTTCACCGGTGCCTCTGTTTTGGCCCCTGGTGAGGCCACTACCGGTACTGAGGTGATTGAGCATCTGCTCTCCCCTCTCGCAGAGCAGGAAGTTGGAGCCATCCGCTGCGTTGGCTTGAACGTAAGTGTATCCTGAATAGCCAATATGGAAGATTGTATCCTGACACAGCTGATAGTACACTTCGCATGCTAAGGAGATGTCTATGCCTATCCCAGATGTGCCTACTCTGTTCATTAAGCCTTCTGCCGCGCTCGCTGATCCTTATCCCGCTCCTACTGTTCTGCCCAAGATCACACAGACCGACAACACTGGTGACTACGAGTCTGAGATGGTCATTGTTATTGGTCGTGATGCAAAGGATGTGCCTGAGTCTGAGGCTCTTGACTACGTTCTCGGCTACACTGCTGCCAACGATGTTTCCAGCCGTACCTACCAGATGAACCAGACTCAGTGGTGCTTCTCCAAGGGCTTCGATGGCTCATGCCCCATTGGTATGAATATCACCTCGTCTATACTCTCTCGTTGTGCTTAGAGACTATAAAAGATCTTTCGCTAATCCAACAAACAGGACCCACTCTCGTCTCCTCCAAGCTCATCCCCGATGTTAGCAAGCTGCACATTCGCGGTCTTAAGAATGGAGATGTCATGCAGGACTGCCCTCTCACGTACGTGTTTGCCAATTCAACTCATATAAAGCTTAATGCTAACCAAAAAGTTTAGTGATTTGATCTTTACCGTTCCCCAGCTCATCGCCTTCATTACCCAGGGCACTACTCTGCGCGCGGGTACTATTATTCTGACTGGTACTCCCCCCGGTGTCGGTGCTGCCAAGAACCCCAAGCAGTTCATCAAGGCTGGCGACGAATTCGCCGTCGAGCTGCTTCCCCACGTTGGCACCTTGATCAACAAGATTGAGCACCAGTGATTAGTGACGACCTTATAAATGAATGTATACGAGGCATTGACTCGAGGAGAAACAATTTTGGTTTTGTATATATCTATATCCAGGTAGATACCTAAAATATGCACTTGAGACTTCTAGAACAAACAGAGTTCTGACACCTGTCAGCCAACCACGGCGTATGCAGCATGTAGATCACTTAAATGCCACTCACCATACAGTACTTCCATCTTGCATATAGCTCCGCTTCACCGAGTCATTAGCCGCAGCTGACTTCAAATCGTTAAGTCAACTGGTAGCCAGTGAGTTAGTCGACGATTCATAGGTGAATACCTGATGGGTCGGTCGACCAATCACGATTGGTTGTGGGATATTATTTATTCCGCAGCGGAATAAGTCACAGCCGCAGTTCGGCCGACACTCCGCGCCTTGGATGCGGGGGAGTTGATCATCCGGGTAATAATTAGTCGCACATATGTCATAACTTATTGACACGCAAATATGGATTAAAGGACACTATTGTGGGTAGTCTTCCAGTCTCGTAGCTTACTATGAGCACTGAAAAAGCATTGAGGAACATTTGGAATATAGCACCTTTTCTGCATGTGTTAGAAATTCAGTCTGACTATAAACTTATTGGATCACATTACCTATCTGGTACTTTACCATTGCTTGCTGCGAAAAAGACATCACTCTGATGAGCTCGTAGTACATTGTTTGCGATTTATCCTGTTGTTGGGATTTAGCTTGTCCTTAGTTGTTGAGATTGGCCTCAACCGTTTCGTCCAGGTCCAAAGCCGAGAGTCTATCTTGAATATGACAGATGATATTTCCGTCAGGCGCGCAACTTTTTGCCTCCAAGAGAATCAAAAGGAATTGTAGGCTTCTTACCCACGGTCGATGCATATCATTGTATTGCTTGACAAGTGGGTCCGTGCTTCTGAGTTGATTGTTGGCAATTCTGGCAGGTCTTTCTTCTATCATCAATTCTCTCGAAATACCTTGGCATCGTGTCTGGGGCCAGTTGAAAGTGCTGCCTGATGAAATCGGCGAGGGTTTGGATGTCTATGTATATGGATTTTGGCGTTGGCTTGTCCAGTGCATCCGTCGACACCTCTTACCCAGGAAGTTTCAGATAGGATCAGCTAGTTAGCCGCTGCCGTTCTAGGCATTCAATCATTTGAGCCTTCCAAGGTTCTTTGCTCTATGTGTGAAGTGATTTGCTCCAAGTCCACTGTCGTGCCCTCCCGAGGTCTTTGTTTCTACAATTATCAGGTTTATCTCCTTCATAGGACCTATCTTCTCGCCATACCATAGGCTATAGTCACATTGCCCACGGAGTTTCTTCTTACTGCCCTCCACTATGAAGACATTCGACTCCAACTTTGTCTTCGTTTAAAGGTTTAGTGGCCAAGTACCAGGGCCTTCTAACTCGATCACTTGATGAAGCATAGAGAAGAGGATAACATTTATCGAGCACCGTGCGACTAACTCGTTGTTAGCCGACCTTGCTAAAAAGCTCCTTGAAATTTTCAGCATGCCCACTAGTTACCATCAGCTTTGATTTTCATCATTAAACTATGGGTCTCTGTGAACAGAAGGTAGACTTACAGGCGTCTGATGGTAGCTCAAAGGATGCTAAGTTGTCTGGTGGCCAGGGATCACAGGCTTTAGACTGGACGGTTTGTCGACGAAGTACGAACCCTCTTCGATGTGTTCACGACGTGCGTCACCGGCTGCAGTGCTAACCAGTCAAATTTCTCAGGGATGACTGGCTTAATTATGTAGTTACGGCATAGGTATGTGCATAGGTAGGTACTGTCCACTGGTTGATCCTTTCTTTCAATTTCGTGATGCGATTATTTAAACATGCGCATGTGTTCTCGGCTTGGACTTGGTTCCATGATTGCCAAAGTTGGTGTAGACCATCACCAACCTATGATACAAGCTGAAGACCTCATTGCTCAGGGATATCAATCAATTGATGTTGAGATAACATTCTCGTCTGGGTAGAGAAGGTCAGTCAATCCATAGGTGGATGGTGAAAGTGCTGCGCCAAACCGTGGAAAGGGATGACCAAAATATATATCCATCACCGTAGAGAGGCTCGGCCTAGCTAGCAGTGTCGATGTCCAAGGCCTAGCCTACAAGGGTACGTGACTCCGGCATCCACTTTCATTCTAATTGCTAACTTTTAATATCGATTCTAGGCTGCGTTCACTAAGAGTGTAAGCGGAAGAGTGGTCGCTCTACGACCCCAAGATAAGGGAGAAGCGATAGGAGATATGGCTGGACCTTTGCTTGGTCCTAGAGCAATTGACTGAATAGCGCTTGAGGTTAACCTAGATGGTAAGCTATAAATTTTGAACCCTGAACCCTTGAACCTTTAAGGCTTCGTACTCTAGTCACATTTATACGTGTAGTCTTTCAAGGAAGGTTGCTAACCTTCGTAACCTTGAAATATGAAGCCATTTCACCATCTCATACACCTGATCTTCGAGTTTCCCTCACTTGAAACCCACTTATCAAACAGCCCTCCAGCTATAAATTCCCAAAGCTGCCATCCAAGACGCATTTTTCTTTTTCAACATCTAAACCGGCCATACTCTGTGCTCCGAATATCGGCTATATCAATTTAAAATCATCTACTAATACCTCATGACATTGCCGGAAATTAGAGGCCCAAGAGCCATTTAGCAGATAGACAAGCCAAACAATATCGAAATACTCCGTATTCAAGATGAGATTACGAGATCATTCCACCAATCACTCCCATGGAATAGTGGATATAATATTTTCCACTGGCGGAATAAATCAAATCCGGCAGGTTCTCGGCCCATACCCGGCATCTTGACCGTATAACTTGAAGCAACCCAAAGATGCGCCAATGAATCAACAGGATTGGTCATTGGACTAGTATGCATGAGGCCGACTTTGAGCATTTTGGGAATATGGTCTGCCTATCAATACGTAAAAGCGGGAAATGGGCGCTAAATTCCGCATATGCAATGTGACATTGGGTCAATTTTTAGGGTCACATTTTTCGGCATACCGGTAGTTTGTACCTGCTACCTGCAGGGTATAGACCTGCAGGTATCCTATAATTGCCGTCTGTGAAAAGGTGAATAGAGTAGAAATACAATCTAGAGCTCAAGAATCTTAAAAGCGGCAGTGATACCCGGGAGAAAAGAGAATGAATAGGTCCGAACCTGGAAGCCGATAATCGCATGATTCAAAACATCGTGGGCCTAGCTCAGGGGCCGATGGTTTCATTGGCGCTACGGGCCATTTTCGGGATCGAGCACCGACCTGTCCCGGTCGGACTACATGGTAAGACGGTCTGCGGCATTTTGTTTATGCCGGAGCTTTCTTGGTCGTATTTGTTTTTTTTCTCCTATTCAGTTTTTCCTTCATGATATAATTATTTCTTCTTTTCCTCGAGATTCAGACTTATCATTGGAATGGATAGCTTTATTCATTCCGATCTGTTTCCTGATGTCCTTGTTGGTGTATACCCACACTACTCAACGAATCTATGCTTCAGTGATTAAGGTTCATTTTTTGGCGACAAGAAGGGGCAATCTATGGGGCCCACGATAGATATTTGAATATCGGTTCATTCATGTTGAAAATTATGAAATGATTGCTTGCTCATGCATCTATATACAGGCATAGGTCACGAAAAAACATCCGTCCCGAGCCGAGTCCGTCCAGTCTAAAGCGTTTCGCCGACTCTATGCGTTTATACCCAACTGATCATCAAAACATGCTCGCAAAACCAACTGAAAAGCGGCCGTCAAATCATCAAAAACAAGAAACGAGAAACCCAGCCAGGAGTCATCTTCGCCAATCTACTCTTCGTGACGCATTTTCCTTCCACGGAAGTGCAAGAAAATGGTTGGAATTACACTAACAACAACGATCATTGCGCAAGCAATTCCAGCGGAGGGTGCTACGCCAACATTCTCGAACATAGATGGGAACCTGGATGAAAGTTAATACAATGCGGGAGGGAAGGGGACACAAGGAGGAGGAAACTCACCAGAATGGTCCGATGAAGCCCCACGTCTGGCGCACAAAAGTGATGAATACACCAATGCTGGCAGCCTCTTGGGGGAAACAGTCGATGGCATAAGTGATCATGACGGTGGTGACAAGCTGGTTACCAACAGCACCAATGGCCGTGCCGATGATGGGACTCACGTTCCAGTGACCGGAGGCGGAAGTCTCAGTGCAGACCAGGAAGACAATGACACCAATCATGGTCAAACCAAAGCCAAAGTAGCTAAGCCATAACCGGTATTCTGGCTGAGGCTTGCGATCGAGGCGACGGGCACCACGCTTCATCCACTGGTCGGACATGACACCACCCAGCTGCTCACCAATCAAGGATCCAATAATGACACCAAGGAACTGGAGACCCAGCTGCTCAGTGTTCAAGTCGAACTTGCTTTGCAACAGTTGTGGCACCTCGACGGTTGCCAGGATACTACCGAACAGGAAAATCATCGCATACGCACAGGCGGGAATGAGGATGGACGGGTGACGAGCCATGGTCAATGGCCGAATAAACTCGTACCATGTCATCGGTGTCGGATCAATCCGGCGGAGCGAGATATACTCGCGCTTGAAGTTTGACTCAGCTGAGTCGACACCGCCGCCCAGGTAACGGGTCTCTGGTCCAAAGAAAAGATACAGAATAAACTGACCACCATTGATCTATTGAATTGGTTCCAGTCAGCAGGGAAAATTCATCTAACACTGGAATGATCACTTACCATAGCTAGGATCCAGTAAATCCACCCATAACCAGCACGGTAGGTGACAAATCCGAAGATGAGTGGTCCGATTGGGACACCCAGTGTTACCATGAGTGTCCAGATACCCATATAGCGGGCTCGATCCTTCTTGAAGGTCGTCTCCATGACCACCGCACTGCCAATGGCCGAGGCCGGCGAGATGAAAAAGGCCACCAGGGCCCGGCAGGCGGCGAGCGATGCATAGCTGGTGCTTTTGGCACAACCGACGTTACACACTAAACTGCAAATAAGGGAGAGAAGAAAAATCGGTCGGCGACCAAAGCGATTGGAAAGGGGTTTCCAAAAGAAGGGAGCACCTCCCAAAATCGCAATCTGCAGGGAAGTCAAGTAACTCGCGGTGGTGAGAGCGATTCCCAGGTCTTTGGCAATGATGGAATAAGCCGGAATAATGGCCGCGGCGGTAAATGTACCCATGCAAGCGTGAAAAGCTACAAGGATGAGGTTTGCCATTTTCTATATGTTCCTGCATTAGTGTCTGATAGTTTTTGCATGTGGTCCGGTCCTCCCCGATCATTTCGGGAGGAACGGTTTGTTTCAAGGGATGCAACTCACCTTCCATTCGGGCCAATTGTACGGGTCGGCTGCACCCATACTAGGGATCGGGTCAAGTTCCAATGTGCCATGGCGTGCGAGTAGATAATCCCGATGCGCTTTTGGAAGACGCGCTGCCACAGACTCTTCGTAGGTGGCGGCTTGACCAGCGCCAGCACTCTCAACAAGGTCAATATCGGCCTTAGAGCCGGGGTTCTCCTCGAACTGTTCTGCCCGAGAAGAGCTTGCGTGTAACTCAAAGGATGACATTGTGGCGACACCGGTCGAGGGGGAAGAGGAAGCAATCCCAGTAGAGATGCTTGGAGACCCTTCCAAGTTGCTGTACTGGGTGGTATGGGATGATATTTGGGAAAGGCGTGGTATAAGAAAAGGGGTGGGAAGGAACTACGAGTACAAGTATGCCAAAAGGGCTTGGAGGAAAATAAGGAGCCAAGAGGAAAATTGATGACTGATAAATCTGGAGGGGGAATTTCACCCGTATGCCGTTGGGCGAGGCGAAAAAGCTTGAACCAAGGCTATGTGGCGTGCCGAGAATAGGGCCGGTGAGTGTGCATAACCATGCTAAGTTCACAAATGTCCGGAGGTACTGGCTGGGGTATTCTTTGCCGGGCTCGGCTCGCCTGGAGAGAAATGCGGAGTGCCTCCACGGCCCACCGAGTGGACTCTCTCTATCGGGATCGGCGAGTCAGGAGCGAGTTTTCACGGCATTCCATGTCATAAAGATTAGTCACCGAACACCTGGCACTTGAGAACGGCTAGCCGATACAGCCTATTGCTGGTCATGCGGCATGCTCACGCACGGTTAATTACCGAACCATAACAGCTGGAGGGTCTTGGCTGCACTTTTCCCCATGGATTTCTCCAGACTTTCCAAGGTTGGCCATTTTTTTCTATCTGGGGAGGATCCCATCCTCGGTATCCATTTTTAGTGGGACTCACCATTGGCCATTATGGCCTTGTGACCCAGGGGGGAAAAGAAAGCGGCAGATAAGGGATCGTATGTCATCGGAAGAATCTGAAGCGGAGAATGGAGCCACACACTGGATAGCTTAAGACCACGCTTCTGTTTCCCAACCCAGTGCACTGCATCCTTCCTGGTGGGAACCAAACAGATTGACGGGCCCAATTTTTTCCTTCCCCAGTCTCCTCAGATCCATCTCCGGTGTAAGGGATTCGGAAGGGATTCGTAATTCCCCACGCCCCAGTTTTCAGTTGCGCGGAGAGAAAGGCGCAGAGGGAAGAATATAGTGCCACATCCCCACAATTCCCCACACCACCACTTTCTCTTCCCTTCACCACTTTGTCCTCCCACACTCCCCTTTCAGCCCCAAGGTAAATCAGATGGCGTCAATGGAGATCATGACGGTACCTCCGGCGTCTGCAGGGGTAAAGAAACTGGTGTGTCGCGTTTGTCAAAAAGGATTTACCAAAGCCGAACATCTTAGAGTAAGTTGTCTCCCGTCCCCACGATTTTGAGGGGCAGCTCCCCAACTAGATACCAAGAGGCAAAATAGAACTAACACCGGTTTAGAGGCATGAGCGGTGCCGTAAGTGCTTATTTGCTTTCCCATTATTCGTGCATAGTTCTATTCTTATCATTATTATGCCGGTGATGCCTTTTTTTATATTTTCGATTCCGAAAGAATCCGTCGGCTGACCGGAAATGGTTATACAGACACCGGATCTAAGCCTTATGTCTGTAAGGAATGCCGCCGGCCGTTCGCCCGGCAGGATGCCCTTACTCGGCATGAGAAGTTGCATCAGCGTGATATGAACGCAAAAGATGGCCCAAATTCAGCCTCAGTTCCCCCATCCGCATCTCTAGATTCGATGGCTTCGTGGGAATCAAGCAGTGCGTCCCCAGCGGGCCCAGCTTCTACTTCTGCGACTAGTAGGTCTTGGGATGAGACCCAATCTGTGCATCATCCGGGCATGCACAATGTCGCATCCGATATGGATTTCGCTTTGGTCTGGCCAGACTCGGAGAATCTATTCCAGAGTCTCATGTCTTCGGATACCACTGATCAATGGCAGATGCCGTTGGGGACACTACCATTCCCGCCCGTCGTACAGGATATTAATGGCATGAACTTTGGATCGCCCAATTCATTTGACGATCGCAGTTCATCGGTCGGCGCTATTCCCTCTGGTGGTGGACACCAGGCCGTGCGGGATGTGACGGAAATGATTAATAGCTCGGTAGGTTCCTTAGCCCCTTTATTATGCACCAAAATTCAAGCCTCGGTCGAATTTATACCAATAAAAGGGAGTGCTAATGATGATACTAGTCCTCAAGCATCACCGCTGCCGTCAAAGCCACCTCCATCACATCCGTCTTTCTAGATGAGTGTCTTCACATGTTCTTTGTCCGTTTTATCCCAACATTCCCAATACTACATCGAGCTACCTTTGTATTCCGAGAATGCACTCACGCCCTACTCCTCAATGCCATCGCCATAGGCTCCTTGTATCTTGGCCCAAGTGATGCTGTTGCAAAAGGAGAAGCTTTGTGGCGGCTTGCACATACTGCTGTTGCCACCTCATGGCAGTCCCTAATCACCCACAATGGCCCTTATGACACGTGCAAGGGGGTGCAGTTGATGATCACTGCACTTCTCGGTCAAATATACGGAGCACTATCCAGGAATCGTGCAATCCGGACCACAAGCCAAGTGTTCCGCCCGCTAGGCTTCTTCTGGGCTCGGCACTGTGGAATGTATGACAGTGAGCCCTACTCGATGGAGAATCTGCCTTCCAACGATGCTCCTGCTGCTGAAAAGGAACATCAGTGGCGGATATGGGCTGCGCGGGAAATACAGCAGCGTGCTCTGCTTGCATACTACGTGCTTGATGGTCTTGTAGCTCAGATGTCTGGTGACGGAGCATCGGCCCGACATGTGTCCAATTCCTTGATACTTCCTAGCAGCGAACCTGCTTTTGATGCGAGCAGCCCTGATGAGTGGTTGGCACACATGCACTCGCAAAAACCCGATCAATCCTCCTTCCGAGTCATCTTCCGGTCCTTGTTCCCACCCGTCGGCAACTTCAGAGCCCTCGACTACCAATTCTCTGCCTTCGCTCTTCGAGTAGTATTGGAGGGTCTTCAGTCCTTGATCTCCGACGGTGATGATCATGACTTGGCAGTGGGCGTTCCCGGCCAGTCCGATGTACGCAGAGCATTGGCTCAAGTTCACGAGACTATATCTATGAGTCTTCATTTCTCCGCCGCGGAGAGATTAGAGATTCTTTTGCGCTGGCACACCGTCTGTCTAGATACAATGGTCAACTCAACAGTTTTATCCCGTCATGTTTGTTCCCGTTATGACATTCCACAACATGTATCTGGTGGTTGTCGAACAACTCGGCCCGGATTTGACCTAATCAAATGGGTCAACACCGAAGACGCAAGGCGAGCAGTTCTCCACGCCGTCGCTATTCAAGATATCATCGAACAGTTGCCTCGTGGCCGTGCACATGTCGTGCACATGCCAAGCTCCCTGTTTGCTGCTGCTACGATTTATGTTGTGTTTACTCTTGCCGGGGTAGCTACCATGAATCTCCCCCGAACTATCGTTTGGCAGGATGCTTTGCTATCCCATTCAGATCTTCATCTCGGTCATGATGATATTCGTCCCCCGTCTGGCTCGGAAACACGGCGTTTCGTCGCAACAGACCAAGGAATACCACCTGTTTTCACCGGCGGTGCTGTTCGTAATCTTCTTTACGAGCTAAATTCCATTCAAAAGCTTTTCCGTTGTCTTTCATCACAATGGGGAATCGCCCATGATATGGAAGATATTGTCGCTCAATGGATTCAACTTTGCCATTAAGCTCTGGAGCTGGACTCCGCTTGTCAGGATCTTCTTTTCCTCAACCAGATTCCATCTACCTGGCTATGGTTTCTGTTTATCTTAATGCGTCAAGCTGTACATATATGACGCTTTTTGCATATAATGAGTCACGACATGAACTAGATACTAATCTATCTGGTTCGATACGAGAGAGACATCTTACGAGACTTCAACCGTTCTTCCTAGTATCGATCTACCTACTCTATGGCTAGATAGACAAGTATCCAGACTATAATGGTAGAAATCGATGACTGCTTATACCATACCTACCCACTGAAGCCCCGGAAGTGACATACACTTGTCGAGGGGGCAGCAATACCGCAGCAAGACAATCCGCAATTCTTGTATGCATATTCTACCTTCCTCGAGCCAAGTTGATTTGTCTCTGTACTTACTAGACTGAAGTCGATTATAGAGCTTTTTGGTGAGCTTAAAAGCTACATAGAACGTGACTGGAACTACTATGCGAGTATTCCTAGCGTGGGCCCGGTTCCTTCCTCAAAACACGTACAAACGAGATTGGTGCGAAAGAAGACAGCGCTAGAGGGCATTTCCAGCACTCAGGCCTGACGATTGAGGATTGAAAAAACCGACGTTCTCATTATGGCAGCGACACCCATTTCGTCGTCATGGTCTCAGATTGAAAGCCTAGGCAACAGCGGCCTCGGTGCTTCAGGTCCAAGCTTCCCCCGTTCATACCGACCAGTTTCATTCAATCAGGCCTCTGTGAGTGGAGCCGTGGACACCAGGAACGGGAAGGTCGCCTTAATTAGGATCCACGGGAAGGCGGTGCGAAGCGACGGTACGCTCTGCCGGCGTCCCAAAATAGTCTAGCGTCTTCGGCGTCCTGAAAGGGTCTAGTTTTTGAAATGGCATGGAGAATCTTTGTGGAAGGGATAAAAGCAATCTTCTTGAGTAGAGCTGCATCTAGCAGTTTCCTTTTATTTCCTATGCCTGAATCACTATGCATGAGAACGATCACAGTGACTTATATTTGCCCTCACCGCCATTGGCGAATACGGATAACGGATCTTCAAACGCGTCCTTGAATGAAATAGAACAAGACTGCAGTCTGGTTCCCCCAGACGGTGGTTGGCGCGCCTGGGGCGTTGTTCTTGGCTCTTGGTGTGCGATGGTGCCTTCATTTGGACTTATGAATACGATTGGTGTCCTTCAAGCTTGGTTGGCGGATCATCAATTGAAAGACTATTCGAAAGCTTCTGTCGGCTGGATATTCAGCCTGTACGTATTCTTTATTTATTTTGGAAGCATTCAAGTTGGTTAGAAAACCCTTTGTTCCGAAATTCTCCGCTATGTTAACATTTAGAAGGACCTCTTTTTGATGTGCATGGCCTCACGCCTTTGCTGGTTCCCGGGTGTGTCGGGCTCGTGGCATCAATAATGATTTTTAGCGTGGCAGAAGGTGCAGTTGTCCCTGATAATCGAGCCTGTCTCCCTAAGTCTAATAATTCCTATCCACTCAGAATACTACCAGTTTATGCTAGGGTTCAGTGTCCTTGGTGGTATTTCTGCCTCCATGGTTTTCACCCCTAGCGTGGCTTGCATAGCCCATTGGTTTCTCAAGCGCCGCGCCTTAGCTACTGGTATAGCAGCGACTGCCGGAGGGGTTGGGGGCATCATCTTTCCCGTTTTGATTTCCAACCTCGCTGGGAGTTTAGGATTCCCTTGGGCCATCCGAATTGTGGGATTCATAAGTGTAGTATTCTGTTGTCTGTCCGTGACGCTTTTGAGAACCAGACTACCCTTGAATTCGGTAAAAAAAAGAAAAATCGACTTCAGGGCGTTGGGAGAACTACGCTTTTCATTACTGACCGCCGCCATCGTTTTGATCGATTTCGCCCTGCTGATTCCGTTGACGTATCTGCCCTCTTACGCTCAATCGCGCGGCCTAGCAGATTCCCTGGCTTACAATCTATCGTCTATACTTAATGCCGCATCGATTATAGGGCGTATCGTCCCTGGGTATTTTGCTGACCGATTTGGACGATTTAATGTCATGATTATTACATCATTCGTCTGTTCAGCGATTACGTTGGCCCTTTGGCTTCCATCCCAGTCGAACCAGGCTGCCATTTTGGCCTTCACCGTGCTTTTCGGATTTTGGAGTGGCTCTGCAATCAGTCTCGCCCCTGTTTGTGTTGCTCAAATCTCCAAAACAGAAGATTTTGGAAGACGTTATGGTACGACCTATTTTTTGGTCAGTATAGGCACACTTGTTGCCATTCCAATTGGCGGCGAACTATTAAAAGTCCGGACACACACAAAGGGTCAGGATAACTATTCTGGACTGATTATTCTTTGTGGGCTCGTCTATGTTTGTGCATGTCTTTTTTTCATCTTATCCAGAGGTGTGAGCGTTGGTTGGGGCTGGAAGGTTTTCTAGTATTAAATAAAGCTGAACAGGTTCTCCCTCGCAGAATCTGTCCTCTTCATGATACTCAATTCTTAAGTTGTGTAAGAGTATGTGGCTAGGGTACACGGGCGGCTGGTTTCAGCCTGTTGCTAGCCGTCCAGTAGAATGTGCAGTATAAGTTAACGCAGCGAGTGTGAGGCCGAACATGGCGCGGGCGGTGAGCGTTATAAATACAATAGCAATTGATTCGCATAGAATTCTAAATATATTAGATTAATTTCTAATTATTTCTTATTTTAAGTAAAGCATTGATTAGGCTTTTGTCAATTAGGAGAGTCGCTATAGCTAAATTGGAAATTAACCTAGTAGTTACTGCTTCTAGGTCACGCCTCTGCCCCTAAGAGCGCCTTTTTAATAAAATCCAGAGCGGTTGATATAGGTTTCAGTATCCAGTGTATATATTCTGGTGGCTTCATACGATAGCGTGTAGAGATGGCGGAAGCTAAAATGCAGCCTACCGGGCGCTAGTCCCGATTAGATCATCTGCTCATCTATCTCAAAGCGCGAACTTTATCCTGTTCACCATCTTTTACATTCCCTCAACCTCTTCCAATTACCTTACCTCTACAAAGTTAGGAAAATCACCCATTAAATCGCAGCTATGTCTTTCCATACCTTTTCTGCTCGCCCACCCAATGAGTTCCAGCCTCAGGGTCCCAACGAGGTTCCTGGTCATGGCCGACAACTTACTAACGATGAGAAATCTACTCTCGTTAAGGTTTGTCATGATCTGGCTCATTGGGGGACATTTTCAGAGCAACCAAAGAGCTTCTGGATGGAAGCATCACGCGTTTTTGAATCTCAGGTTCACCGCAGCTATGGTTGGCAAGCTTGCCGACGCTGCATGGCCAAGTGGGAGGCAGATAACCGCCCTGCGTGCTTGGAGCGACCATCAATTCCCTCTCCAACCGCCTCTTTCGCAACTTTAGGTATTTGTTCACCTCGCGATAATATAATGAATGACGTGCTGATCAACCCTGAAGCAACTCAGACAGATGCCGATGCTGAGGATCTCCCTCACCATCCGCGCCCGCCTGTTCGCAACAGCACAAAGAGAACTGTCTCTGAAACGATGGCCAAGAGAAGGGAGTTCTGTCGCTCAGTTTCTGGAGCGGTCAAGGATATCGAACGCAAGATCCAATACATAAACGACGCGCTTGATGACGACAATCTTGAGCACCGGCGGGCCATTCAGAATACCTTGAGTCTTCTGAAAACCCAGATCGCGGGATCGATGGAAAGGTTCGAGAACCGAGCTCCTGAATGAGGAATCAGCTTCCAGGATGATTTACGCGATAAAGAAAGATTATGGAACCTTTGCAGCACTTTATTGGCGCGTTTTGATGGCGGAGTCACTGGTGATGCTGCACATTACACGACTTTGAATTTAAGGTTCCGATTTACTTACCCAAAATAAAACTCTAAACGGTTCAAGACTTTCTTCCGACTGCCCCCAACAAGGTTAGATGACAGATTGTCCAACCTCATCCATCATGACACACAAACTGAAAAAAAGACCTCTATCATTAATAGCGAATAAGAGTTCCCTTTCAACTGCATATTCCAAATCAGCGTCACAGGCCCTATTCTGCTCTTCAGATCCCGTTATGATATCCTTTCTTTGTATCCTTTATGCTAAAGTTCGTTATGCAAGACAGTCCTCCCAGTTTTTAATAGTACTGACAAACATGAATATTATTACTCATTGAAATGGAATCCTCCGGTACATAAATCAGAACCAGAAGATCCAGCTACATAGTCTTCCTCGTCGTGAGTTGTCTTCATGAATGTCCCCCCACACCAGCCATTTCAAGCAGCAATCCGTATACCATGCATGCACATTGTTGTCAGTAAGAAAGGATGAGTTGTTCATTGAAAAACCTCCGGCGAGGTAAGTCGAATTCACTGCTGGGCCAGGATGTGGGCGCCTTAGAGTAGGGTTCGCTAGTCACGTGCGTCATCGGAAGCTTAGAAGTCGAGAAGTACTCTTGTATTTCAAATTTATTTCTGCAGCAAATAGCTTACTTACGTATGATGACTGAGTCCTGTCTTCATGGGAGAGACAATCTATGAGGTGGTGGAGCCATGCTTCAAACCTGTAACCTATGTCTGATAGCTTTCCACGACATAACTTCCTCTAGCAACGCTCTTCTGACTTCCACGCACCTTTCCGATATTTCTTCAACCTTTCTACTCTCACCCTTTCTCTTCTCAACAACCTTTCTACTCTGCTATTTCAAAGCTCACCTTTGCTCCCTCACTTTTCACTGACAAGCCAACAATTGCCACGACCATCGCCCAGATGGCTTCTCCTGAAAAGAAGCCGGCCAAGGCGGCCAAGACATGGCGGCCAAATATGAAATGGGATGAGCATAACAATGCAATTGTAAGTACCCTTCCTTGCGTTTGTCTGACGTTCTTTGATTTAGCCATCTTCCAATACAATTACAGCCCAGCATCATTCCAGTAATTATGACAAGTTTTACTGACACAAAGTTCACTCTAGCTGCTTTCCAAGCTTATCGAGACCCATAGCATCAAGGTTGATGCCCAGTTGATTTCTGATGCATGGCGTAAGTTTATCTCCACTTCCAGCAACTGATATTCTCTGTCCTCCAAGATTTCTTGACTTACAAGATGAACATAGCCCAGGAGAGTGGAAGCCCTAGTGCTCGTGCGATCAGAGAGCAAATTGCCAGGATCAAGTCAATGAAAGCCAGGACCATCAAAAGCTTCGCCGTTCCTGACGACACGAGCGCAGGTGAGGCTGATTCGACCCCTCCGGGCAGCCTAAAGGGACCCCGCAAGCGCCCTCTCACCACAGCGGAGCGCAACCCACCTAAGAAGCCTGCGCGGATGACCAAGTCCAACGCAGACATTTTCGGGCTCCATGACTCGCCTAAGGATTTGCTTCAAAAGTCACCTCAAAACAACGATCCCAGCTCAGACGCCGACCGCTCTGCCCGCGAGGATCCAGATACCGACTCCGACCTTGTCTAGGCTACTGGGCTAGCAGCCCCAATCAGGGAATGATATCAATAGGGATAAGAATGCTGCTGACTGTCTCTGAAATTTAAGCATGCAACTATGGAAGGACTGTACAGGGCAGTGGGTGGCAGGCTTGTTTGAACGCGCTGCACCCTTTCATGTGTTAAGGTTATGTCTCTCTTATCATGTATCTTCATTTTCTGTGGTTGTCTCCACAGTGGCTTTCAGAATAGGATCCATAGTTGACAAACTGAGTCTTCCCGAGTATTCTAGCTTCTTAAATGGCCATTGCACTTCAATCGCTTGTAACAAATCCCGAGGTCTTGCAGATAACCAGGCAATCTATAATAGGAGCTCGGGAATGACAAGACAAACATGACGCAATTAACCAAGCAATCCATAGGGAATGCTCGAATATAAAAAAAAAAAAAAATGCGGCTGCACATAATCTAGTAATCCGCAACAAAAGCTCGAAAGTAACAGGGTAAAAAGCGACTACACATAACCGAGCAATCCATGAAAAATGCTCGGAGTTAGGAAATAAACAGGGACCATAGATAACCGGGCAACCCATGACAAGAGCTCGAGAGTAACAAAATTAAAAGTGACTGTAGATTACCGGACAATCCACAAGGAGAACTCGAAAATGACATAATAAATAAATAAATAAAGACTAAACACACACGTCTCTGGCAGTCTGTAGCGCGAAAGTAACAATACTAGATCCCCGTGCATGAGCAGTCATCATCCCCTTAAAAATAAAACAAATTTTCGTCCTCTTCCTCTTTCTTGTTCTCACCATAATCCTCAACCGTGGGCGTGATAGACTTCAAGACAGTCTTTCCGCCCCAGGAACGGGCAGAAGAAGACACAGAAGATGTATCATTGCTGGCTTTCATGCCTTTTCCTGCGTGAACAGGAACGGTAGAGGCAGGGTTCTTCATACTGCGACTTTTGCTGTTGGTGGCGGTGGAAGGAAACTTGGCTGAAGGGCGATCATCAGAGGACTTCACTTTGGCAGAGGCGCTGGCTTTGTTCTTCTTAGCTTCTCGAGCAGATGGGATTCCAGCTGCTTCTCGGATTCGAACCAGGCGATGTTTAATAGCTGAGACCGTCACTCCTGTAACACTGTTAATATGGAAAAGCGATGGAACGTTAAGGTAGCTTACCTTCGCCCATCGCCTTGGCGACGGCTTCGAAATCGGGTGAGCCAGTGGTGGCTAGCGCGTTGATAAGCTGGTAGAAAAGTGAGCAAACGAATTTCTGTGGGTCTGTAGTAAGATGAATGAATTAAATACCTTGGCGTCCGCCTCGCGGTCCCATTGGATAGGCATGTTGGTTGCACCTGGTGCAGTGAAAGCACGATAGAGATGAAAGATTTGAATGCTTTGGTAAGTCTGAAGGGTGGGTAAGTCTGAAAGATGCTCATGTGGAGCAAGAGTTGAGCGAGGTGTGGGATGGAAGAAGGAAAGAAAGAACCAGGACGAGAAAAGTGCTTTGATAGTTCAGCAGGGGCGGAAGTGGACTTTCATTTCATATATTCTGATACTTAGATAAAGCGACGGTCTCTAATCTTTCCTTATTCACTTGAAGTACACGTCGCTCTCTACCTATTAGGCAGTGGTCAACACTCAAACTTATTCGCGTCGAGATCAAGCTTCACCACACGCAGCCCGTGACTATGAAATACAGTCAATGGCTAAATGAAACATTCAAAGCCTCCGTTTCACGTTCCCTGTGAGCAATCACATGCTTCCTGAAAGTCTCTAGGCCGATATTTCGCTGCCTGGAAATTAAGGCTCAGAGATGTCTCTCTATGCATATTCCCGCTACAGTGGCATCGCTTGTTCCGATATAGTCAATTCTCATTTTACGACCAGTGTTTGGTTCCTCCAAATCATTATAGTAATGGAAAGCAGATATTGAATTCTTATTTGTACGAGCTAGTAAGGAGCAAGGACCCAACTAAAAGCAACGTAGGCTGCGAGCAAGAGAAATGGAGAAGGTCGGGGCTAGAGATGGGAACTCATTCGAGTAGAACAGGGGACAAGGCTGGAACTTGAATGGGTGTGAACTTTCCGGTGAGAATGCCCGGGAGGTATTACCAAATTTGATTCCCAGGTGCAAGGACTTGAGTGTATATTGTATCTAGCAGTCCATATACTGTCTAGATGCCATTTTCAAATCCGTAAGAATGTACCCTGCAATAGATAAAAAATTCATATATAACATTCGTTTATAAAACATCCACTCTGTGAGAAAATTCAGTGTTTCTTTCAGGGTGATAACCATGTATATCAATTGGAAGCTTTCTTTGTATCGATGACCGTGCCCGGGTGGAAACACCGAGTCCGAAACGATTCAATATACAGATCGAGTTCCTATGAGCCCAAAAAAACTAACAACGTCCTATTGTGGGGTATCGTCTCATAACATAAAGCAGGAGCACTTGTAACTAGGAGGGGTATTTTATCAACGATGCAAACCAATGATCATATATCGGCCATAACTGATTCAACGATTTTGCGCTTGTACTGCGATAGGGCGCGATCCTTCTTCTGCATTTGCGATCGAAGTTTCATAAATCGTTGCTTCCAGGTGGCATCGGAGACGGGATGTTCATCATCATCATCCTCAATGTCAATGTTCGATAGATCGTCATTCTCGGAGAGCTTTCTTTGAAGATCAGGAGGTGGGGCTGGCGGTTGTGGTGCTGGCCCAACAAAAGCAATCGCAGGATTGAGGTTTCCAATAGCCGTGTAGGTCGAAAAGTGACCAGTAGGGTTGTAATCAAACGAGACACTGTATCGAGGCTCCTTTGGACCCGATGTCTGATCACCGGCACCCGGGGTCGGGTGTTCAACATGAACAACCATGGGTACCTGCCGGGGTGCTGAAAAGCCGAAGTAGTGCCCCACGCCGAGATTAAAGGCTAGAAGATAGGAATGTAGCTCAATTGGTAGTTTTGAGTACTGGGCGGATGAGTTGTATACCATCATGGCAGCGAGTGTATGGGCTTCTTCAGGACTTAGTGGCGTGGGTCTCATCACTCTTGCTGCTAGCAGCTCACTTGAGAGGGCGCGAATGATTTCGTCGAATGGTATTTTTGGAGCGTTGTCTGCGGCTCTTTGGTCCACAGCGGGACCAGGTTCGCCGAGTGCACCCCTGTCATCAGCATGGTAAGACACGTTGGGATAAACATGGGGATGAGCTTGAGTGTGTGGCTGAGAATGAGCTTGAGGATGTGATTGAGAATGCGTTTGAGGCTGAAGCTGAGGCTGAGTATTTATTTGGGGATGAGCCTGGTGATGTATTTGAGAGTGGGCTTGGGGATGCGCTGGAGCATGAGCTTGAGGATGACCTTGAGGCTCGCCATGAGATTCCGGAGGCTGAGAAATAACTCCCCCGTTGACGCCATTGACTAGTAATGTTGGGGGCGTAGCAAGTCGGACCGGGGCCCCCAGGTGCTGAGGAACTTGTAGTTGAAGTTTCCCTGGCCTGCCTTGGGTTGCGGGCGTTGGTGATTGATTATAGGATGATGTTGGCGCGGTGCTTGGCGTGCCATTTTGATCCACAACAAGTGGGGATGATTGGGGAACGGGAGCTGGTGGAATTTGTGAGGACTCTCTGCTTGGCTGGAGTTGAAATGTTGTAAAAGAACCAGATGACGGTTTGTTAGGGGGTCTGCCACGACTTTTTCCATTGGATGAGTTATTACTAGTTGGCCAGGCGGACGAAACTGCAGGGCCATGTTTGCGCTTGGCACGAGATTTTTCTCCGGATGACGGTGTCACAGCAGAGCGCGGCTCGGCTGACATGATAATATCTGGCTGGTGGCCTCGTGGAAGTATTGCGGACTGGGGATAGCCTGCTGGGGACGTCTCTCGTTCTGGAAGTCGCCAACGTAAATCCTGACCCTGTTGTTCTGATGCGCCAGGTTGTGTAAACGAAGAGTTTGCTGTCATCCACGGATCATCTTCAGGGAAAGCACTGAAAGGTATAGCGCTATGCGGAAAGATAACAGAGTGGTTTTGAAAGCCACCTGGCGGTAAGCCTCCTACCGAAGTATCCAATGAAGGTCGTTTGGCAGACTTCTCCTCGTCAAGCTCCCTTTCGTCGGCTCTTTTCCTGCCCCTCTTAGGCTTCCACTGAGGAACAAGAGCTCGAAGAGCCAGGTCCTCCTCCAATGGCACCCCATCACGAGATTCACTCACGAATGGACCGGAGGGCGGTAGCTGGGTGTAGTATGCATGAGGATGCCCCAGACAATACTCAAAGAATGAATCGACGTGCATGGCACGCATCCAGCGCTGCATTCGGTCAGTCGAAAAACATGCAAAAGTTATTATATCAGCCTACCTTAAGTCGAACGGCATACTGTTGGACTTTCTGTGTACTTTGTTTCTTTTCCATTGACGGAGGTTCGACGCCTAGCTCAATTGCCAGCTGGATCCATGTTTTAAGCTCCTTGTTGTCCAGTTTTCGAATCAACTCGTATAACTTGAAAACGCTAAAGCTCTTGCCATCGCTGCGCGGAGGACAGCGAAATGTCTTTCGAAGCTCGGAACTGTCGACGGAAGAGGGGACATTGGGATTGCAGTAAAAGATAAACATTACATATGCGTCATCGATATTGTCGTCAGTTATATCACGCGGCGGCAAGACTCTGGACTCTGCCTGGTCGGTTGCATCTTTCATTGGTGCATGACGCAGGGCATCAAACACAGGCGGTGACATTGACGGCCCTGAGCGCGCAGCCGATGCAGGAATAGCAGACCTAATTCCCCTTGGAGAAGACTGTACGCTTCGGGGGGTTCCCTTGCGATGCAAAGAAGGTGATTTGTGGGCTTCCGCCTGGCTACGCGCACTCCCTAATGATGAGGCACTGCGGAGCGAGGATTCTAGCGTCTGCGGGTATCGCGCATACTGCTGAACAACCATAGGCGATGCCCTGATTTCACTCCGGGTTGAGCGATCTGTTGATTCCATCATGACCGGGATGGTATTTTCCATCGAGTTGGACGGGGAGCCAGCCTTATCATTCAAGCCCCCAACTCAAGTGCGGGCCAAATGAAACCAATAAGTGGAGGCCAGTGATAATGGGGTCTCCAGACGGGTCGCATCGATCATTTGTTTCTCGTGACCTAGGGCAAGGAGTTCCGAAATGTATGGCAGGCAGTAATCCCGTCCACAGAGCAAAGAATGGAAGCAATAACCTCCCACGAGGAAACCCCTCGAGGTGGCTGGAAGCGCTTTCAAGCTCAAGCTGAGTTCTATTTTGGGCTCATCTAGTGCATCTTAATTGGGTATAGCGCTGGAGCCTTAGGGCGGGGGTTGGTGCCTCACAAGGTCACATGCTGCACTAGCGTCTTTTAAATGGTTTAAATGGAGATAATCTAACTCCGTGTTTACAAAGTCGCTGCTCAAGTTGACTGTTCAAGCTCATGGATGCTTTGATTATTTTTGTACGCTAAATTTGCGGCTTTATTGCACAATATACTCCCAGCCTCAAACAATGGGAGTGAAGTGTGATGATCCCTCAACATATGGCTTTGAAGTGATAATGACAAGACAATTGAGCTGCTGGAAGCAGCCATGAGCAAAGTATCTACCTGCACAGCTACTTTGTACATTTATCTCACTGAAGAATTGACTTGAATAGCACAAATCAGTTTCGAGTACGAAAAACCATGTCACATGTCACGCTAATCTATATTAGGTATAGCGGGTTTGATCTGCTTATCGATAACGCCGATCGCTCCTGCCGTCGCATCGAACGAAGATGGCATTACAACCTCCTTCCTACTTCTTCCATCTGCCTGACCACACCTACTTTATGCCAACTTGGTCACGACCGCTTGGAACATGCAGGGCTATCATTGTTTGATTTAGCCCTGCTATAGCTCACCATGGCACCCGCTCGCTCGTCTCGGCCCGTTCGCCAGAGCCGAACCCAAGTTTCATCATATCATGAGGAGACCACTTCGGATGAGTTGGACCAAGATGTCCCCCGACGTGGCTCACTTTCTTTGCGCCCTCGAAACACCCCGAAAAAACGCAGATCATATCGAGAGAAGTCCACTGATGAAAGTCTGGGGGAGTTGTCGGATGACGATGAGTTGAAGGATACAGCAACTGTCACTGGGCTTCCAGCTGCGGAACAGGTTCCTGGCGCTTCCTCGACCATTTCCCATGCCCCGAAGCGCACTCGACGTGCAGCAACCTCCCGGTCCAACCCAAATAAAAGACCACGGCCAAAATTGAAGGCATTGGGGCAGCCGTTGAAAAAGCGATCGAAAGCCCAACCAGAAGAACCGTTCTTCTTGGGATCTGGCGTGATTCCTCCATGGCAAACGCTGCCATACCATATACTTATTGAAATATTCCTCCTAGCTTTCTACCCCCTTGACGACCCTAAGAACCAGGCCGCCAAAAAAACTCCTGGCAAATCACCGGAGACGAAGTCTGCCCACAATTTACTCGGTATCGCAGCTCTGTGCCGTGGATTCTCGGAGGCAGCTCTTGCAGCACTTTATTTCCGGCCTCCAGTGTTTTCCGCATATGACGGGCATGGTCTCCTGAACCTCCTTTCGATGCCACCAGACTCTCAATTCATAAACTACGCAGGGAAAATCAGAGAGCTTTACATCGACGCTGAAACAGTTCTTACTCTGAAAGGTGGCCCGACCCTCGGCTATTTTGATCTGCTCCAATTGCTACAAAAAACTCCTCGACTTCACACCCTACGCATATACCATCCCGAGGATGTTGTGTTGGGGCTACCACGAGTGGCTCTTACCCCGGCGAAGTGGAGCTACTCGCATTCCCTTTTTTCGACTCTTGACCAAAGCGGAATCAAACTTCGCAGTTGGGAGTGGAACGGTCGCTTTCTTGACACGGCATCGTTGCTTCCTCTTATGCTAGAAAAACATACAGGTGCCTCATTTCAAGGAGTCAAAGACATTCGGCTGGTCCATCTCCTTGATCATGATCGAGAGGACACTGCTGCTAAGGAATCCGCTCTTGCCACCACTCTCAAGGCGTTACCCGAAATAGAGCGTCTGGAATTTCACGAGTGCAGCATTTTGGCGGGTAGCATTTTAGAGCAACTGCCACCAACGCTCCGCTCACTGACAATCTCCAACTGCGATCGACTGTTGGCCAGCAACGTAACTGAACTCCTCAAAGTCCACGGAGGACAGCTTCTTGATCTGACCCTTAACCACAATCGCCATATGAATCTGGAGTTTATGCCCCATCTAGGCATTTGTTGCCCTCGACTGGAAAGATTCAAGGTAGATATTTCGATGTATGACATTTCAAGCTACCATGACCTCGACCCCCATTTTCAACAGCTTATATTTCGGAATCAACATCCAACCTGGCCCGAGACTATCCAAGAGATTGAGCTGTATCAGCTTCGACACTGGAAGTTAGATCTGGCCGAGATGTTCTTCATGTCTCTTGTGGAGGCTGCACCCAAATTGAAGGATTTGCGGCGGGTAGATATCAGTGCCATTCTCCCGATTGAATGGCGGGACCGTGCTCAATTCCGAAAGAAATGGGATGACCGCTTCAAGAGGGTATTCTTGCGGCGTAGCCCTCCGCCAAACCCAAACTTTCGTTCTCTGCGAAAACGACCATTGGCTCCTGTTCAACGTGCTCCGACTCCAGAAGCCTCGGCCCGTCCAGGCACTGCGGACAGTGAATTGTTTACTCCCAAGCGGCACAGTAGCCGCATAGCACAGCAAAAGGTCCCCGAAGATACCGACTTAGACGAGATTAAGTCCTCTCACTCTGACACTGACACCCAATCTGCCGATCAGGATAATGTCCAGGGAATGTGCGAACACTTCACAATCCGCATTGACAATCAACGACCTAATGAAAACCAATACAACGAAAAAGATTTCCTCGACCCTGAAATCAGCGGCGATGAGGACTGGGACTCCGGTGCTGATTTCGAATCCGATGATGGTCATGCGTGGTGATATTGCTATAGTACCTTTTTCTTATTGTCTCTTGTCTTTCAGGCTGGTTTTTCTTATCTGGCGTATACATTTGGGTGGGGATCAGATTTCAGGTAGAGGGTTGGTGTCTTTGCTTCTGGGGTGATTTCGGATCTCGTCCTTTCCTTATTTGCATGAACTATACACCTAATAGGAATGGTAGCCAATGCAATGTAACAATATTCATTATGAGCACTATCTTGACTTCCCTAGAGATAACGTATCTACTCGTGATATACTCGTGATCGCCTTGCCAAGCCCAGGGGCCCCACATGATCGTCTTAACGCACCTGGAACACATCGCCATTTCCTTCACCTGCGATGTTTTGTACATCCTCCGGAGCCTGAATTCTATCTTCTCAGTGAGCAGAATGCCGCAAGATGCGCCGGCAGACACGGCTGGTCCGTCGTCACCACCTCCCCGAATGCCAGAGGGATGGTAGGTTCGCTCCGACCCATGTGTCCTTGGCCCGAATACTGACGGTCCACGCGTCCAAGGCTCCCTCAATGGGAAGGGGTTCAGCGCAAGTGGTATTACGTCCAAAGAGCTACCGGTAAATCACAATGGGAAATTCCCACCGAGCCTGTCGTTCTTACGCCGTCAACAACGCCCACGTCGATCGGTACCGGCCCCTCACAAGCACCACCCTCGCGACCATCAACAAACAGCCCTCAAGTGACTGGATTGACAAATACATTGGCGGAAAGAATTGAAGCTGCCGCAGCCGGTGCGAGGACCTCCGTAGGGAATCGCGCTTATTATGTCTGCACATTCATTGCAAGAGTGACACTGATGGCGGGTTAGAGCTCCCTAGATGCCCAGCTCAATGGACAGCCTGCGGCCACGTCGCACGGTTATCCAGGAAAAGCAGTATGGTACCAGGACCAGACTGGCCAGCATTTTGGCCATACATACGGCCAAAATGCTCCATTAACCGAAAGCGGGTATAGTTCGGTATGCCAAGGTCTATTCCAATGTGCCATTGGCGTTATTTGACTGGGGACCTAGGGACTGCATCATCATGGAGCTGCCGGGAATATGAACATCGATTCATCGTCATATTACCCCGGTAATTCGCTTGCCAATCACGCTGTTGCCCAACAGCCTTTTATGGGGAACTCCTGGGGCCACAATTCCAATCCACTGGCCGGGTACAACCTCCAACAGCAACAAGATCCTTATCCAAACTCGGTCATGGGGGGCTCTCAGCCATCACACCACATGGAAGCTTACCCTTCCTCGGTAGCTATTCCAGAGGGCCAAGTTCCAAGTGTCAGAGCTGATCAACCCCCGCCTCAGCCTCAATGGCGGGTGGAGCAACAACCTGTTCACCAAAACGCTCCACATTACACAGTCTCCACAAATCCTGGCTCCACCAATCCATCCCGGTCATATCTCGGCTCATATCCGACGCCACAAACAAGCGGTTGGTCACCTGGAGAATTCACTTCACGGTCTTCACTCTCATCCGAACACTCGCATCCAGGAAGTGATTACAATTCGAATCGGTCCGCACAACAGGCAGGCCATTCGATGTCACGATCTCAATCTCATCACAACTCGTTCCACCAGCAAGCCGCTTTATCCCATGTGCAATACAGCGGTGCTAATATGGCAGGCTCTCGATCTGGGACGGGATTCAACTCTATGGTATTCCCGCCGGCCCCAGAAACCCAGCCTCTCAGCCAATTCTACCAAAATCCTCTCGCTCAGCCCGGCTCACATCAATACATGCCTCAACAGCAGCAAAGTAACCCCGGGGGCATTATGCCCGGCGTTGGATACCCGCATCAATACATGCAGACTGCCGGTCAATATAACGAGTGGCCTGGTGCCGATCTTCACTTATCAAGAATCTCGGCGTCGGATCCGCAATTTGTCAGTGGTCCATGGGGATCGTCGCCACCAACATCGGGTCCTCCACCCTCGACTTGATATGAATGATATGAATTGCATGAACTTTGGGAATCTGGCGGTTATGAATTGGTAGTTCTGCTTCATGTTACATATCGCACGTGGCCCCTCTACCTCATGTCTTACATTTGTTCCTTTTTTTCTCGGTTGTTGAATAGATCGACAGCTTGGTTTGGGTTTGAGGCTGCTAAGGCTGTCTTGTTTTCTGAGCAGCTATAACTCGGGACTTTTTATTCTTTTACCCTATGCGGAATCCCTTGTTTCCATACAAGCATTGAGCGTTGGCCAATCTCAAACAGCCTAATATTCTTCGTAATCGATATACTGTCTACAGTCATCAATCCGAGGTAAGATGTTTCCTGCGTTGATCTATTGTCCCGGATTGGTAGATCATGTATTAAGAACCTTATTAAGGACTTTATAACCAGGCTGATTAAGAGGATGTTTGAGAACCTGCTCCTGGATATAGGAGGTGCCTGAAGGGTTCATCTTTTGAGAAATAGTGAACCTCGAATATCCGCACGTGACCACAGAAGCCCTGTCTGGCCCTTGAACAAGATGGTCATCTTTTTCTTCAAAGAACATCCATGAACACACATGCTGTCCATTTGATGTCATTAAATCATTTCTGTATTCCTGCATGCATCTTCAATCACCGGCAAGCTACCTGGATAGAGGATATGGAGACAGTGTATCAGTTTCTATCAAAAGAACTAATTACAAAGCCCGCGTCAATTCTGGCACCGCATGCATGCAATGTGCATGTTAAAAGTTAAAACTGAAGCACTGCGACCCGCCTAGGCCATGAAAGACATTACGTTCTCTAGGGGCCCCTGTCTGTTCCCCGCGGTGTCACTGCAATGCCCAGACTTAAGCGCCATATGTGAAATGTAGATTCAAGAAATTGGCCTGTTCGAGAAAGGGGGAACAAAAAAGTTAGAAATTGTCGCTAAATCAGAGGTTCTGATCTTAGCTTACTCACTTGCCGAGCAAAAGAATGCTGTAGACCCTACAGCTCATCCTGAGCATTGGAGATGTCTCCATTGGACAACTCCTTGTCAGGAACGTCATCATCATCAGACAATGGAAGGTTGTCGTCACTGACATCAGTCTCAATTGTAGGGTTCAGACTGGTGTTGGTGCCATTTCCAGGCTTGGTGACCTTGGTAGAGTTCTAGAGAAATGTCAGTTGCGTAACAGAAGAACTGAAGGAACGGAAATTCCTACCTTGGCCCGAGTCATGTATCCTTCAATTTTCAAACCATGGGCCTTGCGCAGCCGATTGAAGGTATTGCCGGCGGAGCGCACGTTAGTGTACCCCATGAGGGCCGCGAATTCATGCAGATCGATCTGAATGTAATTTGACATTAGAGACCAGTACATTCAATGTAGGCATGCGACACTTTGTTACACTTACCTTCTTTGCCTCAGGATCAAAAGATCTCAGCACGTTGGCGAGGATTCTGTTGTCAGACGAATCTGCATCGCGTGGGGTTCTGGGGGTGGCGGGCTTTGAGCTCGAAGCCTTGGCCCGGGTGACTTTCTTTGAAGGGGTTGTCATGGGAGAAGACATCTCGATGATTGGATCACTTGGTGTTGGAGAAATCATTCGTTGGGTACAGAAGAAGAGAGATGCTGAAAGTAGAAAAAGTTCGGGTTGCGATGAGAAGAAAGGAGAATTCGGTTAACGGAAGTGAGGAAATAAGTATTTCAATTAAGCACATTATCGCGGGCAAATTCATTCAGTCAAGCCTTGCGCAACCTCCTGTACAAAGCGTGCCGTCACATGTCAAGAAATTTATTATGGTCAATACTGGAGACGTGGAAAAAGATATCATTTGATTCGGTTTATTCTCGAAGTGATAAAATCCAGACTGACGTAGGCGCTTCAATGCATCAGCATCATGCTGGGGGAAAACGCAGCACTATCCATGGATTTCGTCTTCATGTCTTCCCCATAACTCGTAATAGTAAATTCCTGAAAACCATCGTTCCTATCAGAGCCACTAATGAGAGGCATTAGATTTCATGTATCAGGAGCGTAGAAAATTTGAAAAAAAAAAACACAATCTTGACAGAAGGATTGACAAAAACGCCTAGACATCGTCCTCGCTGGAAGAAACATGATTGGGTGATCCGCCAAAAGAACCATCATTCTTCTCCACCTCCTCATCTGCGTCCTTGTCTTCAGCTTCAGTGGGTGCCTGGATAATTTCAGTTCTATATAACATGATGGGGCTGTTTTCAAATTGACTTACCTTTCCCCTGCGGTTACTGCCCACAAGATGGGTGAACCCGAATTTTTTGCGTAATCGCAAGAATTGGACATTCGCGTAAACAGGGCTGACGCCCATCGTGGTTGCAACCTTTGAGATGTCGACCTTATATTGATCAGAATTATTGAGAAACCTTGGAACATCCTCGAGGTGCATACCTTCACACCCGTCTTCATCACACACTGGAGAAAGACGGCCAGCCAGTCTTCGTCAGAGTACGGCTTCTCGGGCTTATATGCAGGCATGTGATCCTTCTTGGTGGTTGCCTTGGGCTTAGCGGCTAGGGAAGACATGGTCAAGGTAGGGCAAAGGATGTAGGGAACAGTGTGTGAGTGGAGGAGGGAATGGTTTTAGGAAGCAAAGATGGCTATTTATACTAGGATATTGATGAGTGAACACCATAAACTTATTCACACATTTCGCTAACCATATTTAGTGTCATACAGTAGTTGTGATCGAGACAAAATGCTACTATGACTAATTTCTCGGTTCTTAAAGAGCTTTAGGTATTAGGAAGGCATATGACTAGGCTAAATAGAATGAAATAGTAGAGGGAGGAAGAAAGTGAAAATGGAAGTAAAGTAAGCGTGTGGATAAAGTATGGATAAATTGATGAAGTAAGAATCAAGTAGCTATCTCATTGGTAGTACTTTCCTATAGGATATTCAAAATAATTATCTCATTTAACTAATCTTAAGCAACCATAAGCAAATATGTAATACTTTATTAAGTTTTCATTATACCTAGTTTACTCTAAATCCAGGCTCAAAATCCTAATCATGAAAGCCACGAATTCCATAGTTACTTATTCAATAATGCAAACTGATAAACAAACATATATACTTCCAGGTTTCAATTCATAGCAAGGTCCAATAATCCCATATGGCCGCTTTACACAATTTGATATGTCTCGATTTTGACATGAACATCTGGTTCTGTCTTCACCTGGACTAACTGAACATCCCCTTCAACCTCCGCTCCAGCTGGTGCGGTTTTAGACTGGCTTATAGCAGTGGACTCCCAAGAAGCGACTTGGTTATAGTTGAAATTTGGCAGACTGGTGGTAAGCTCTTGCAAGGCGGTATCCTGCGGCATTCCAACTTTGATAGGAATATTTGGTTCGGTTTTCACCTCAACTAACTGAGCATCGTCCTCGGCCTTGACTGGTGGAATTTCAGGCTGGTTAATGGCGGTGGGCTCCCAAGTGACGACTGGATTGTAGTTGTAATCGGGCAGACTAATTGGAAGGTCTTGCATAGTAGAGTCCTGGGGCATTCCAAATGGAGAATAGAACCATTGTGGATTTGATGTCATCGAGGGGAAGCCCGAAGGGAATCCCGAGGGCATGCCAGGGTATGCCAGTCCGTGTTGCATCTCATGTGACATGAATGGGTTCATTTGGGGGGTAGGGTAATTTGTAATACTGGTTGGACTTCCTTGGGACCACGGATATAGTTCGCCCATGTCAGAAAAGGGAACCCTCTGGTCCCCTTCTTCAAATTTGACGGAGTTGATGTATTGGAATGACTCGCCGCTCTCCATGGTAGGCCCAGGGACAGGATGAGGCGGTGGTTGCATGTCGAATATCATGGCTTTGGGATCTCCCTTTTCCCCTTTCTTGACATCCTCAGCCTTCTTGGAGTTCCTCTTTCTGCCAGGTCGCTGAGCTCCAGTTTTCCCTTCCATTTGGTTGCGAAATCGAGAGAATCGCATGCGCGCGGCATGGCCATTGGATATTCCTTGCTCAGCAGCCACACGGTTCCAGTCAACCTGTTAAATATGTGAGAAATTCCATTGCAAACAACATTCGTCTCCCGAAAAACATCACTCACATTCTTGAGATCGAGCTGCTTGAGCATAGCATATAGAAACTTGGGTGTTGGCCCTTCAATTTCCAAAACCTTGCCTCGTTGAACCATGGTGTGTATGTGGCTTTAAATGTTCTTGGATAGAAGTGTTAGCGAGGGAAACTGTGGAAGTTGGAATTAGTTCACACGGGTGAACACTAGCCCATTATATAGGTATCCGGTAACTTTGGAAAGGCAGGCACTAACTGGAACCTTGGAACAAATTTAGTATCCTTTGCAGGATTACTCTCTCAATTCTGGCAATGAAACCTCTGCGCAAGTGGGTTGTTGACGAAAGCCAAAGATTGCCTCAAAAGGCTTAGATTCAACTGTATAGCTTGGTTTGTTAGCCCAGATACTAGAAGATGCGATGCTCCACTCCATGTGTGCGTGGTACGTCAAAGAGACAATCTCTCCTCCATGGTTTGCTAGCTGGCCCTCTATTCTATCATGAAATATCCAAAGAAACCCATTCAATGTGATGACTTCCTTTTGGATGAAAGCAATACTGTAGATGTAAGCAAGCTTTTGCTAGCAATAGGCCGCATCCAAGGATGCACGTGGCCCTCCGTGCCCTATCTGCAGCAACACTCATGTCCAGTGGGCTAATTGCGGCCCACAGGCTATAAAGAAAGACAAGCATTCTGAGGAGCTACGTAGGCTAGTCCGTCAAAAGATAATAGCTGAAGTTTAGTCTCCTGGAAGCGGCATCAATAGCTTTGATGGGCTATATATTTAATGTATATATATTGATAAACAATGCTGTTTCCAAGGGCGGTTATACCAAACCGGAATTTTAGGGTGTTTTTTTTTTGTCTGTTCTTCCCCCAGGGCTTTTTCAAAGGAAAACAGACGCCTGGGACGAACAGAGTACGCATCAGACAATGAAAGGATCTAAGAGTAACGCAATATTGAAAAATCAGACGGAATAACTAAGTTATAGTCAGCAGACCAATAAGTCATGACTAATCTGCCCCGCACTCGCCCAATCAGACTTGAAGGTAGATTCAAGTCCGTAACTTTCATTGTTCAGTAACCTTGGAAGAAGCTGGAGTACTCCTAAGTTGCCCTATAGAGAAATTCCATGTCTTTAGTCGCAATAGGTGCATACTATGTTGATACCATCCTCAGGTGCGTCATGTCCTTCCACATGTGCAGTGGACCAGCGGACAACGAACATTCATTATTGATCTGATTTTAGCACATCGCATTATCCAGGAGAAGATGAGAAGTTGCGCGCATCAAATATTGCCCATCGGCGAGGCGGGAACTGCGCAAACAGCCTAGAGGTCTTGCAGCAATTGACAGCCACATCCCGGCAACAACTTTCATTGAATCTTGTTGCAATTTTGCCAGCTAAATCATCGGTAGCCTCGCAGCGACTTATATCAGCACTTGAGCCTCATGTTCAGCTCCGTCATAGTATTTATCGAGAGCAGTTCCAAGAGCCAGCATCATGCTACATTATCAAAAGTCAGTCAACAGGCAGCAGGACTATCGTGAACTACAATGAACTTCCCGATATGACACTCGAAGAGTTTATACGAATCACTGATGAACTGGGCCCTCGAGCAACCTGGTTTCATTTTGAGGTATGTCTGTTTGTTGCACGTAGTACAATACATTCTGATATACATTTAGGGTCGCATACCTGCGGTCACTTTCGGCTGTATTCAACATCTCCGAAAGCAATTCCCCTCTGCTCGCATCAGTGTGGAGTTGGAAAAGCCCGGCCGAGAAGGTCTTCAAGAACTTGCGGGGTTGGCCGATGTGGTCTTTTACTCGAAGACCTGGGCGCAGGTAAGTTGACTCTTGTGAGACTTACAGTAGAGCATGGCTGATTTCTTGCATAGGGTCTTGGATATGCATCTGCAGAAGAATGTTTGCGAAATCAGTCAACCAAGGCACAGAATGCGTGAGACTAGCCGATTGCAACAGCCGAAGCTGGCAGAAATTTGAACTAATGAAATCAACCGCAGAATTTTGCTTTGCTGTACTTGGGGCCAGGATGGGGCCGACGCCCTTGAGCCTGGAACTGGAGAATTTGTCCATGTGGACGCCTATACCTCGGCGGGCTTCCGAGTAGTGGAGTAAGTCATTCTATAGGTATGCCATACGCAGTTGCTGAACTAAAAATTCATAGTCCAATTGGAGCTGGAGACACATTTAATGCAGGAATGTTGTATGCCTTGAATTGCAAAGATAAAGAATGGGATCTTTGTACTAAGGTAAAGTTTGCAAATCGAATTGCCGGCATGAAGGTGGCGCAGGAAGGGTTTTCAGGATTGGGCCGGGTACTTGAGCTTTACACTCAAGAATTTGAACCTCACATAACATAATTGAAATCAATTTAACAGTTCTCCTCATGTGGAAATGGCAGAAAAGAACCGAGAACATAGAAGATCCACCTCGCGCCAAGATAATATATCTACACGTGACTCGAAATTACTGGGCGGTGTGCAACAAAAATTATTCTGCCACTAACTTTTCTCCGAAGCTTTTAGTGTTCGATCTATTTCAGTCGCACCCAACTAATCACAGTCACCATGGCAGCAGTTTACAAGGCAGTCAACAAGAAGAAGGCCCGCCAGTCCATTGAGGATGACTCCGATAATGAGATGGAGGCTGGATTGCAGGAGCTTTTGAACGATGCCGACGATACCACCGACAGTGAAGAGGAGGATGAACAGCAAGAGGAGGATCGCATCATCGCAGCCAAGAAGATGCTTGCCCAGGGCTTCATGCCCAAGACCCGAGTTCTCATTCTGACATCTCGCGGTGTCACACATCGGTAAGAGTCAGACAGTACTTTATTCAAACCAAGATCATTTTACTGACCAGCGCAATTTTGCTACTCGTGCAGTCACCGACACCTGATGACTGATCTCTGCGCACTCCTCCCTCACACTCACAAAGAAACTAAGCTCGACACCAAGAAGAAGACTGCCGGTTACAACCTTTTGCTCAACTCGCTCGCTGATCTCCACTCATGCAACATGATCTTTTTCCTTGAGGCCCGCAAGAACGGCCAGGATCTCTACCTCTGGCTTTCGCGCCCTCCTAACGGGCCCACTATCAAGTTCCACCTTAACAACTTGCACACTATGGCCGAGCTCGGCGCAGGGTTCGCTGGCAACTGCCTTAAGGGTGGCAGAGGAGTCGTGGTCTTCGACCGATCGTTCGACGAGCAAGGTCCCGATATGGGTGTTGCGGGCACTGAGTACCGCGCGCTGGTTCGTGAGATGCTGCGTGGTGTCTTCTGTGTTCCCAAGCGTGGTGTCAAGGGCATGAAGCCCTTCGTCGACCGCGTCATCGGTATCTTTGGTGTTGATGGCAAGATCTGGATCCGTGTCTACGAGATCCGCGAGTCTGAGGGTAGCGACAAGAAGGACAGCGAGCCGACTGCTAAGCCTATTCCCAAGGGCGGAGATGGCATGCCCGAGGTGTCCTTGGTCGAGATCGGTCCCCGATTCGTCCTGACCCCCATTGTTATTTTGGAGGGTAGCTTCGGCGGCCCCGTTATCTACGAGAACAAGGAGTATGTCAGCCCCAACCAGGTCCGTCGTGAGATTCGCATGGGCAAGGCTGGTCGGTACACCGCGCGCCGGGACGTGCAAACCGATCGCGTGGCCAAGCGGACGGATCTTGGTCTTACCGACAACTCGTCGCAGAAGCCGCATGCTCTGGATTCGAGAAAGCTTTTCAAATAAGGGTCAGGGTGGGGTTTCAGCGTTCATTCATTTGATCCACTCTAGAGATTTTTTTCGACTACATGTATATTTGATGGCGACGATATCATGGTCTGCTATGGCGTCAAGGCAAAGTCTTGTACTGGTTAATTTTCATTCAAAAAGTATCTTGCATGTTTTACCAACAAAAATTTCAAAATCATACAAATATTTAAGTTGTAGATGTCTTTGTGTTTGGGACATGTTCCTTGCGAATTGGGCTAGAATGGACTAGTATGAGCCCATGACCGCCACATTCTTATCATAGACGCATGATTCCTGATAATGTGGAGCTGCAAGTGGGCCCGAGTCGTGGCAGCCCGTCTGGACTAAACACAAAAACACAAATTAACCGCACTAGGTGTTCCCGTATCCAAACATTACGTAGACTGTCAACAAAAAAGTAATGAACTAATATACTGATCTTGCAGGAAAAGGCTTCGTCAAACCCATATAGCCAGTGACGCCCAACCAAGATCATTGCACCGATCGCGGAGCAGGTGAATTCAAGAAGAATAGGTCCGGTGGAAAAGAAATCAATTTCGTAAGGGGAAACCACGCAGAAAAAAAAAGAAACAAGCAACGGGGTCGGAAATAAAATAAAACAAAGGTCCGACTATTGGGAGATATGTCCGGGTTACGATCCCCATCTTCCCCATGTGCTCTCTACCAGATCCTGCCTGTGTATCGTCCTCCGTGTTTCAAATTACAGACCCCATCACGGATCAAGCCAATCCAATATCACATTGTAAAAGAGTCGTTGCGGTCGGGAGCGTTCTCGCGGATTGTTTAGCAGCAGCCCTGCTTCTGCTCTTGGTCCTGCTGAGTGACCTCGATGACGGGGCGGCCACCAGGGAGCCCGGCCGAGGAGCCCTCACCGGAGTCGAGGGCCTTGCTAGACACAATACGGTAGATTTCTAGAGAGGGGCAAGTTAGCTTTGCAGGTGGGGTATTTGGCGCTGAGTGGGGGCGTACCTGTGAGGATGTTCTGGAAGGCGAGCTCAACGTTGCTGGCGTCAAGGGCGGAAGTTTCGATGAAAGAGAGGTTGTTCTCGCCTATGGGAGGTCAGCATCATGATCTAACTCTCTTATCGCAAGTGCCTGAAGACAGGAACAGTAGACGCACTAGCAAATTGCTTGGCCTCCTCGGTGGGGACCGCACGCAGGTGCCTCAAATCGCTCTTGTTACCAACGAGCATAATCACGATATTAGAGTCAGCGTGGTCGCGGAGCTCCTTCAACCACCGGGTGACATTGTCGTAGGTCTGGTGCTTGCTGATATCGTAGACGAGGAGGGCACCGACAGCGCCGCGGTAGTAGGCAGAGGTGATGGCACGGTAGCGCTCCTGACCGGCAGTATCCCAGATCTGTGCCTTGATGGTCTTCGAGTCCACCTGGATCGAGCGAGTCGCAAACTCCACACCGATCGTTGACTTGGAGTCCAAGTTGAACTCGTTGCGAGTGAATCGACTCAACAGGTTGGATTTACCGACACCGGAATCTCCGATCAACACCACTATACATTTCCGTCAGTTATGATCCTGTGGTCAAAGACCGTTGGTGGGCACGAGGTGGAGGAGGTTGCGCAGCACTGCTCGGTAAGGCAGCTGCACGAGGCGACGTTACCTTTGAAGAGAAACTGGGGCGACGGTCAGCGACAGAAACAATAACAGAGGGACAGAAGTACTTACATCGTATTCGTCGTTGGCCATTTTGAGGGATAAAGAAGGAATAGGAGAAAAGGGGGGTGAAATACAGAAGAGAAAAAAAAGCGGGAAGATGTAGTAAGTGAAGGCCGATAGGGAGAGAGTTGATGTCTCTAGGTGGAGTGTCTCCTTAACGCTCGGGTCACGTGGGTGTTGTTTTGCCGCTCGGCAACGTCAAAGGGTTCTTCAAGTCTTTGAGTGTTTGGGATATTTTTACATAGATTGTTTTGACACAAGCTGGACCTGCAGATATGGGCATTCGACTTGCTCCTGAAATGCCCAATTCTGTCAACATAGAATGCATCAGGTGTTTCTGAATATCCATCTACTCCCGGAAGCGGCCTTATCTTCATACAACATTCCACACTGGCTCTGTTGATGACCTTAAACACCTTAGTGCAAGAAAGTTATGCACTTGTGCACGTGTTTCTCTTTCATAACTATTTTCTGGGTGTCATTGAAACCAAATCCTGTGCGAATCAGATCAGTTCGTGACGATGTCACTCAGGTCCGATAGGATGAGCATCAGCCCCGACAATCAAGTTGAGAGGCCTTCCGGTGCTTCAACTCCGCATACTGGAGATGGTCCAGATCAAGGGTCAGACTCAGAGGATGAGGTATTCGAAGTAGAAGCCATCCTTGAGGAGAAGCGCATCATGGGTGTTACGAAATATCTAGTCAAGTGGGCTGGATATGACCTGATGAACGCGACGTGGGAGCCGGCTGAGCAGTTCGACTCCAGTGATACATTGACGGATTGGGCAAGAAAGAAGCCCCTCATTGAAGCTCAAAGAGAACGTCGATTTGATGTGAAGAGATGGGAGAGGGATCAAAAAAAAATTCAGGCCAAATTTGAATCATCTGGGAAAGATCTGATTGCCGATAACGCAACGCTCAACACTGATTTCGATTCCTATTTTATCCCATTGCCTGTTCCAGCAAACATCTCACCCCCTCCACCCGCCAATAACGTCAGAAACAGGCGAGAAAGCCGCATATCTATCTCATCAGATGTCTCTTTTCTGTTTGTTTCCGCCGAAACCGTTTCTCCAGGACAGCTACCGGCGCCAGGCACGGTGCTACAGAAAAACCCCATAAAGCCTGCATCTGGTGCTTCCCAACCTGCTCAAATTACACCCACCCGCGCGCAAGCAGCCAAGGGACCAGGGGCATTAGCCAGAATAGCCCCAAAGGTAGTACCCCAGCAGCGAGCAGACAATCAATCCGCCAACCAAGCCGAGTCTCAAGCGCCCAATCGAACAGCTCGAAAGTCACAGCAAGCAAAACCAGCTCTGATAACAAGCCACCCAAAGTCCAGGCCTCAAGTACCACCTGTGAAGTCTTCTTTATTCCAGTCTGGTCAAACAGCTCGCCTAAGCCATAAACGGCCGGGTGGTGATTCTCGGCGCTCAGGTCAAGAGAGGGTGCCTGATATTAGTCAATTAAAGCTGTTGAAACCATCCGAGTTTCCCAGCAGAGAAAATTACGGACATCTTTCGATTACCAACAAGCCAGGCGTTGGAAACCAGCTGCCTGGGAATAATCCCTTACCCTCAGACGCGTCAGAGGCTGTGTCTACAGCAATGGCTCCTACAGATTCACCTAGCTCATTGCTATCTACAGGAGCGACCCAATTAGAAACACCTTCAGAGATCCAAGCTCCGGATACTACCATTCGACCTATACGACCTCCGCCCACTATGCCAAAAGCTGATAGGCTGTCCTCACGAGATAGGTCTCCGGATCGAGTTAATCCTCCAAGGCTGCCTGACTTTGCAAAGCGCCCTATCGCAGCCGCAGGGAATATTCGTCGACGATCAACAGAGGCGAGCCACCAAAAAGCACCAAGTGTGTATAGCCGCCGAGAACCTCCAGGTGCGTCCAGCTCTCGGCGGCGATCTCCAGATTTGTCCAGCCGCAGGCGATCTCTAGATCCAGACAGCCGCAGACGATCTCCAGATCCGCTTAGCCGTCGAGGGCCTTTAAATTCTTTTCGCCCAGGTGTAGACTGCTATAGGCCAGGTGAACGTGACATGGATTCCTATAGGCCATCAGATTCAGGCCGAAGAAACGAACAATTGCGGTCATCGGGCACAGCACCTTCAACACCACCCAGTCATCGCCACCCGGCTGTACAATCTCCCAATGTCACCACTACATCCGGTCAGTCATACCATAAGATTGCTCGTCGCAATTCTATTTCAAATGTGGATCGAGGTCAAATGCCACCTCCAGTCACCGCACAAAGATCTTTCAATCAATCCGTCCTTTCCAAAAACGATGAAGATATGTCTTCAGTCACAGCGCCAGGGCCTTCTAATCAACCCGTCATATCTGCGGAAGAGAAAGACCAGATCGCCCAAATGCCACTTGGAATCCCAGATGACACAGTTTGCTTCGTCAAGAATGGCTATTTCTACAATCAAGGTGACCATGAGGTTTTGGCGCATGTTTATTTTGGCGTCGACAAGAAGTACATTGGCCCTGTGAGACTATGTGGTCAGCGCGTTGCTGCTAAGTTCGACCTTTTGCGCAATGGAGAGCCCCGCGAGATGTGGTTTAAAGACATATGTACATGGGAAGAATATGAAGAACTCTCCCGTGATGTGAGTGATACTGTATCATTTAAAACTCTTCTTTACTAACATTTCTTTAGATAAATGTCCCTCTGAGATGGTGCAATGCTTGGATGGAAGGGTTCGAAGACACGAACGAAGCACTGTTTTTCATGGGCGAGCGTCTTCGCAAGGAAAAAAAGGCAGCCATCTATTACCCAGCCAACGTTCGCGGCTTGAGCTGGATCGCCTACTCCCCTTCGTCCTCTTTTCACCGTCGTCTTACGCATTTCAGCTCTGCGACGCCAGATGGTGCGGCAATTTGTCTTTCCGTGACGGGTCCCTTGCTGGATTTCTCAACTCTGAGCACAAGATCTAGCAGACCTGGGCAGTCATACGCATCTGTCAATTTCCCATCGAAATTTGACATGAATCAGGCTCCGCTACACAGCTCATCAACTGTTCACCCGGAACGTCGCCCCTGGGTACTTACAGAGTCGAACAGAACAGATACACGGATACTAGATGAAACACTGAATGAGGATGGAAATACCCTCTTGGATACACCAAGCGGCCCTTTTGCCGATGGAGGGCCAATGTCAGTTTCTAGCCCTCCACATGTTCAGGAGCCAGTTGTTCTATCGCGAAAAGTGGGGGGCATTAACAAGGATATGGCAAACTCTACCGCCATCGGAATCGCTCAAATGCTCACCTTTTTTAGCACGAACCTTAAAGTAACGGTCAAGACCCTTGCCACCCTTAACAATGGCAGTATTGCCGATATGTTCTACCTCCATTTCCCTGTGGAGGACAAAGATGCCAGCGACGAATTGCAACTCATGGAGCTGTGGCTTGACCAGCATAAAGCCAGATGCTGGACAAGCCGGGACCCAAGGAGCTGGGAAAGATTCCATGCCAATTGCAAGCGTGGTGTGGTTATCGTATGTGATGCTAAGCAATTCACCAGCAAGGTGTATGGAAGCAACTGACTCTATCTATAGTTCCATGAATCGTTCTTTGAGTACGATAGTTTACGGCCGAAAATTCGGTCCTTTCAATGGAAAGATGAATTCAATTTTTGGAGTGTCCGTCTCAACAGGCCTTTGGATTCACCAGATCATCGACTCCTCAGCAAAAGTCCTTACATCCAGCGTCTTTTCCCTAGCGGTACTGCGATTCTCCTTACCGAGGATTTGTTCTTGGATATGAAACGTGCGGCCATGATTGTCTGCTGGTTTTACCACAAGCACTGCATAAGCCCGGGAACATCCAAACTCGTGCTTTGGCCAGACGTGATGACAAAATTAGAAAAGAGATTGGACGATCCCCTCCGGAACAAGGCTGATGACCCTTAGTACGTCCTCAATTTCGCTTTGTTCCTTGCTTCTTCACAACTAACAGCTCTACCCAGCATTTTGAGCATCATAATCTGTATTAAGACGGTGAACTCGGTGGACCCCAATTCCCCCTTTTTCGAACCGAACAGTCTATCCATCCAACACCTTGATAGTCTCAGCAATAATGTGTTATGTCTACCCGTTGTAGGATATGGCCAGCGCACCGGCGCCGAACACCCAGACATCCCCAAGGGCCTAACACAAGACGAACGAAACGCAGATCATCTCGTCGAGGCCTTTGCCGGATGGATGCTAATGGATGCAACCCGCTTTCGAAGAATGGCTGTTATTTCCGACCAGAGAAACGAAGCCCTTTTACTCCGCTGGTCGGCTTGGGGACATCTTACTATTCTGGGCGGTTTCAAGGGTTTCTGCAAAGCATACAACACCGATGAAGCCGTCCTTCACGACAGGCTTCAAAACGGCCTGCAGCGGAATGTCAATTCTCCACAAGTTCCTGCTGAAGCTAATCCTCTTACTACTCCCCGGACCCCTCAAACACCGCAGGAATCGCAGGACCCCCGTGAGCCTCGTAGGGAGAGCAGGGATCCTAGGCGTCGAAAGCTCAAAGACTCCAATCCCAATGCCGGTCCTGTACAGCCTTACCGGTGAATGTCACGACCAATGAATGAATGTCTGTACTGATGCACCTTGTTCTCTTTGAACCGGTTGTCTGTATCCAGTTGCACTGTATCAATAGTATTTTCTTTTCTGTCTACAACTTTCTGCTTTGTCGAACGTGATATCCTATCTGCCTTGCTGGACTACGTTGAGTCCATATCAATTGTTGATAACCCACAATCTCAAAACTTATTGAGTGCTATACTTATCCTACCTTCCTCTGTTTACCTATATAGTAGTAAGAAAAACCCAGCGTCGATGTGTAAGTTGAACATGATGAAATTTACAATTTCCAACGTGAATTGATTTTGTCAAAAAGAGCATATCCTAAATCGAGAATGTCCATAAACTCGGGGCTGAAAGGGCAAAAACAAACAAACAAAAGCACCGGGTATGTAATGTCGTGATCGCCGAACCAGGCGGGGGATAGAAAAGTAGAAACAAATATTCAAAGAGTACCAGCTAACCAACTGCGCGCTTGCGATATTCCTGGAAACTTGACGGGTGCTCGCCAGAATCATTCTGCGAACCATTTTTCTTGTTCTTCTCTTTCTTCTCCCGTCTTGTTTTCTCCTCCCATTCGCTTTCTTCGGCTGATATCATAGCATGGAATTTACCGCCCTGGCCACGAGCCAGATATACAGGCTTCTCTTCACGCTTAGCAACAGCCTCAGTAACAAGAACGAATTTCACACTTGATCCTGGGACTTCAAACATTGCGTCACTGAGGATAGTCTCCATTTCTGTACGCAATGCACGGGCACCAGTGCCCATTTTGAAGGCATTTGATGCGATGGTGTGCAAAGCCGGAGTGGTGAAACGCAACTCGATTCCAGAGAGGGAAAAGAGGGTGGTGTATTGGACTTGCAAGGAATTCCGAGGTTCTGTGAGGATGCGCATAAGCAAGGGCTGCGTTAATGTCGATAGGGCGGCGGTGACGGGAATGCGGCCAATCAACTCTGGGATGAAGCCGTAGCTTTGCAGGTCTGCTGGAGTTAAAAGATCGAGTGCGTTGAAATATGTGGGCTCGCTGCATGATGCGGGGGATGCAGAGGTGAAGAAAGGGAGGTGCTTTTTGTATAGCTCTTCTTCTTCAGAACCAGGAACGATGAGAAGAGGTTCTGTGGAAGAGGTATCCGAGGGACCAGATACGTCGTGTGAACGGACAGGCTGCCCGAATCCCATCGAGCCGCGGGAAATTCGGTCCATGACCAACTTGTGTAGACCAACGAAGGCGCCGGAGAAGATGAAAAGAATATTGTCTGTGCGAACATTGAAGACCTCGCCCTTGTTAGGGGGGTTGCCGCTGTGTGGCTGGAATGGAGTATTTCCTAAAGGACTGTTGGACGGGTAAGAGTTGGGAGGACTGTTTGTGCGAGGGTTCTTCTCGGGTTTGGCCTGCACTTGCACCGTAGTGCCTTCAATGATCTTCAACAGTGCTTGCTGAACTCCCTCGCCACCAACATCCTTTCCATGGCTAATTTTGGCGGCGGCGATCTTATCAACCTCATCTAGTACGATAATCCCACGTTCCGCCTGCTCCACGTCATAGTTCGCAGCAGCGAGTAGTCGGTGTACACAAGTTTCGGCATCTTCGCCGATGTAGCCAGCTTGTGTGAAGGGCGTACAGTCTGAGATACTAAACGGCACTGACAGGACACGGGCCAACGTTTTAGCCATCAGTGTCTTGCCCACACCTGAAGGGCCTAATAGTAAAATATTGGACTTGTCCAATTGCAGCGGGGATGTATCAACAAGCTCGGTTTGATCCAAGGGTGTAGCCTGGCGGGATTTGGGCGTAGATGGCAGACCGACTGTTCGTGGCTGGCCTGGGTACTCATCTGAGTAATAAACATGGTTAAGAACAGCCCCTACATATTGAAGTAGAACACGAGCAACATACCTTCCAAAGGATGACTTTCAAGCGCCTCCTTCCGCTGGCGCTTTGCCAAAAGCTCCTCTGCTTCTTCCTCCCGCCGTGCTAGTTCTTGTACTCGCTGATAATGATTGTAGACCGCTACACTCAATACTTTCTTTGCGCGATCTTGCCCCACCACATACTGATCGAGATACTGCTTCAGCACTTTCGGTGTAATCCGCGGAGCACCAAAGGCTGGAGTTGAGCCAAGGGGCCCAGAAGTTGGGAGTCCAGGCTCATAGCTTCCTGTGTATGGTTGGTTCGTGAAGTCGGAGCGGTTAAACTGAGAGGATGTGGGAAATTTGCTGGAGCCGCTGGATAGTTGGCGTGCGTGGCTGGCGGATAACAGCCCTGGCCGACATCGAAGAAGCTCACGATGTGTCAGGGCAATAGAGAGCCGACGTTGAATTGGCCGCCACAGCATCGCCTGAAGACTCCGGGGTCTGAAAATCTGGTATCGGAAAGGGACAAGGATCAAGTCGTGCTTGTGGTGAGCGAGAGTTGGATCAGATAACCAATTGGGGAGCTTCCCCGCAGGTGATCTTATCGGCTTAGTCATCCGCTTTGTATCGGACCATGTTCGGAAGATCGGGAGATCAAGCTTCGACAATTGGCCCTAAATGACTCAGTCTTGGCGATAGAGGCTGCAAATATTTTTAGTATACAGTCTGTAGAGATAAATTTTTAGCTTCTTTCTTCAACAATTTAGAGGTCGAGCCTCCCAAGGGCATATTCTGAACATTCAGTCTTCTGCTCATACTGTGGGATGTCGCGCAGGATCCGATACCGCACCAAATTAGCTCCGCCAAATTGCTACATAAGAGGATACGATGTGAATCATGGCTTGTGACTACTTGCAATATCAACACTAACCTGTACCTATTGACACGCCTTAATACCTTTTGGGTCATTTTCGCGAGCCCATTCCACACTAAACACGATATGGTAACTCGTTTTCGGCAGCCAAACATATGATGTCATATGTTGATAGACACGAGGGAATCTACACTTAGCAACGCATGCAGCATCAAATCTTTTCGTTCCTGGCAGAGCTAGTGCCACCTTCCAAGATGGAGGGTCTCCAGCATGTACTCGCTCCTCATGTTTCCAGAGAAGACCAACGTCACCGAAATCCAGCATTTATATCTGCCACTCATTTCGAAATTGCAGAAAATATCAGGTGTGACAACTCAGAAGATGGCAATTTTTTTTGCCAAGCATCAACTCCACAGTATTTGGCATCCTCTTGGGGGGCCCACCCCATGACAGCACAGGAGGCATTTCTATGCTCGCATCACGTCTTTATTCAAAGGACCTTCTGCTGTCTAAAGATGGCCCATCTAGGCTAACAAGCGCATGGAAGAGTATTGGATGGGCCCCAAGCTCAACCATTGTGGGCCATGTAGTCGCTGGCGGGGCTGTTGCTGCCAACGACGAGAAGACCGACAGTGCTGTGAACCCCGCGTGGAGGAAAACAGTGACGCACTTACTTTTCGGTAGAAGTTGGCGTGCCACTGCAATACCGGCGGAGCAAACGGCCATCATAAAGAACATGACGGAAGGTACAGATTTCCATCCTGCGGTCTATCGAGGGAGCGGACCACATGGGTGCCTATCTGAACGAGGCAAATGCATATGAGCCAGGATTTCAAAAATCATTCTGGGTGACAACTATTTCCGTTTGTACAGCATCAAGCAGAAGTGGGATCCCAATGGGCTATTTATCGCTCGCAAAGGTGTGGGCAGCGAGGACTGGGATTATGCGGGCTTGTGTAGAACCAAGAGGCACGGTGGCGCTCCAGTCACTGGAGGGCCTCGAGAATGGCCGTTGGGATATTGGGTGGACCATTTCCGTGTTGGGTAGATGGTTTTTAATCATCTGTGGATATAGTGAGGTTGTTTGTCATGTCTACTAGTGACCCCGAGGATACGTATGAATGTTTGTTAAAATTTGTATAAGTTGTTTTGATTGGTAGACTATTTTTCAGAGGATTCCTCAGTAAAGAGTTCCCCGAGTGCCTGAGAGCAAGTTCATCAGGTACTGAAGTCTTCGAGATCCAGAATCAGTCAAGAGATGCATATCTTGCTGCATGGTATCATCGGTGCAGGGTGCAGGAGAATGTGAACTTCGGCTGCAATGTTGTTTGTTGAGGCACGTGCACGGTTGAATGGTCAAGCCATGATGTCGTCCAGGGTTGGAAGTCGTATCTAGTACGAGAAATGGGTATCATCAAGTCATGTAGAGGGATTGGAGTGGTCGATTGTAGATTCCGATGTTGAGATTCCCTCTCATTTGTTCGTCTTGAAAACCGGCTGTTGCTCCATCGTCGAAGAGATAAAGTTTCGCAACGCAGCGAACCGACTGGCCGTGGGGTCGGCGGTTGTAGTTGTGTTGTTTTCACCAGCACTCGATGCTGGGGCCTGCAGACCAGACATCTGGGCCATGTTCATCGCAAATCGATCCCGTTCAACTTTCTCCATCTTTTCCCTGCGCTTCAGAGCGCCAGGCTTGTGACGTAGGGTATTCTGTTTGATCACGTTGACCTGGCTCGCGGCATCGTGAGACTCCTCTGCAGCTTCAGGTAAGGCATCTGCCAGGGATTCGAGGTTGGCGACCAATTTCTTCGAGGCACGACGCTTTTTCGGGGTCTTAGTCGCATTCTTGGCGATTTTGGACATCAGCCCCGCGTGCTTGATCTGGCGCTTGTCCTTTTTGCTTGTTCGGAAATCATCTCCAAAAGGAGTTGACCTCGGGGCGGTCCTTCCGGTCGTCTTCGTCTTCGCCATTGCGTGTGTGTAGGGACGAGAAAGATCCGGTTTGTGACGTGGAGCAGACAACTGAATCCCGCATGTGAGATCGGCACCGATTTTTTCGTTTTCCACCGCCCCACCCTGACCGCCCGCGCCCCTTGTCCCTGTGAAAACCAACCAACGACACGTCTCGTCTTTGGTGTACCAGATCCACTTCTTGACTAAAGCACACCGAAAACCACAGGAACAGACGAAAATGCGCTCGCTGTGACGTGACCGTTGTTGCAGGTCTCGCAGTCTCCGAATATTCGCTCCACCTTTCGGGTAAACCCTCACAAGAGTTCTCTGGGGCAGTGACATCAGAACTTGTCTACTTGAACGAATACCCGGTCTAACTTGTTTTAATTGGGTCCCGGTCAGCCTGTTCTGGATGCCCTCCCCAACCCGTTGTTATCGGATCTGCTTTCCTGGCCTGCGTACCACGGCCATCTTGCCTCGGTCGCCTCCACCCACTCGGCTCCAAAGTCCTATCAAGCCTCCCCGATTGCCCCCGTCCTCTAGCCCGGTATCCTTTTATAAGCCAGCGCCTCCCGGCTCTTCTCCGTGCAGATCATATTCATCGGCTTCTTTTTCCAACATGGGTTCTCTCACTCCTTATCAGCACAAACACAAGGTGACCGTGGTGGGTTCCGGTAACTGGTAACTGTCTCTTCTTACCGCTCCTTCAAGAAAAATATACTAATCCTTTCCTTTTCATAGGGGTACCGCCATCGCTAAGATTGTCGCCGAAAATGCCGCTAGCAACCCAGATGTCTTCGAAGAGAAGGTTGAGATGTGGGTGTTCGAAGAGAACGTTGAGATTGCAAAGGACTCTCCACACTATGACCCCGCCAACCCGGGGCCACAAAAACTTACTGAGGTGATTAACCGCACCCATGAGAACGTGAAGTACCTTGCAGGAATTCAGTTGCCGGCCAACCTCCACGCAAACCCTTCCCTTGAGGACGCCGTCAAGGACAGCACCATCCTCGTCTTCAACCTTCCCCACCAGTTTATCCACAAGACCTGCCAGCAAATTCAGGGCAAGATCCTGCCTTACGCTCGTGGTATTTCCTGCATTAAGGGTGTTGATGTCACAGAGGATGGTGTCCACCTCTTCTCAGAGACCATTGGCAAGTCCCTCGGCATCTACTGTGGTGCTCTTTCTGGGGCCAACATCGCCAACGAGGTTGCCCAGGAAAAGTGGTCCGAGACCACTGTCGCCTACGACCCCCCGCACATGGACTCCAAGGCTCCCACCCCACAGCTTTCGCCCTCGGGCTCCCAAACAAACCTGGTCGAGTTTGAGCACAAGGATGTGTCGGGTAATATGTCCAAGGTCAAGTTGCAGGCACTGCCCTCGGACTACCCTCCTATCGATCACAGCGTTCTCAAGTCCCTCTTTCACCGCTCATACTTCCACGTGCGCGTCGTAAACGACGTCGCCGGTGTTTCTATCAGTGGTGCTTTGAAGAACATTGTCGCTATTGCCGCCGGCTGGGTTATCGGTATGGGCTGGGGTGACAACGCCAAGTCCGCCGTGATGCGTGTTGGTTTGAAGGAGATGGTTCTTTTCGGTGAAATGTTCTTCGGTGCCACCATTGACCAGCGCACCTTCACCGAGGAGAGTGCTGGTGTGGCCGATCTTATTACCAGCTCCAGCAGCGGCCGCAACTTCCGTTGTGCCAAGCTCAGCGTCGAGCGCAACCAGTCGATTGAGGAGGTTGAGAAGACAGAGCTTAACGGCCAAAGTCTCCAGGGTACATTGACCGCCATCGAGGTCAACAAGTTCTTGAAGAAGAAGGGTCTGGAAGACAAGTTCCCTCTTTTCACTGCCGTCTTCCGTAAGTCATCTACTACCACCACACAATTGTACATCTACTAACACCAAATTTTACAGGCATTCTGGATGGTAGCATGAAGGTTGCAGATATCCCTGCGTATATCGAGCGGTAAAAAATCCTCTTGTCGGCCTCTTTTTCTAAGTGTGTGTCGTTAATTGCGGGAATTTGGTTCATTTTTAGACCCCCGGTGTCGCGTACTTCGAATTCTTCTTCTGAGACTCCTGGCGAGAACAGCGATGATGGCGCTCGGTATGCTGCCCGACTTTGAGTGGGGGAAAATAGGGTTTTGGATGGGCTGTAGATAAAGATTTACGATTGTATTTATGCATCTATACGAATGATTTACAATAGACTTCTACGATAACCTTCTGTTGTCTGAATCCTTCTCGCCACACTTCATCCACGGAAATAGTAAACCTTGAAAATAAGTATACTCCACCAAGAAGTATTGGCTGGAACTTTTGGCCTTACCTACTAGGCGCGAAGGTTGGTGGAAAGTTCATCCGTTCAGCATGGTAGATTGTACCTATACTATGTTCATGAAGTATACCCGCTCTATATACAAGAAATCTCCATCCATGCACCACAGACGTCATAAATGCGAAATAAATAGGCATCCTATACTTCATCAACAGAAAATGCATGCGTCATGATCGACCCGACGTACTCCCCTTCCATCCCCCATCTCTCATCCCAAGCTCAGGAATCTTAAAATCAACAATACAAGCCGCGAACGAGGGCCTCCGTACAGATGAATCCTCCTCCTGAATCTGTAGAGCATTAACAGGTCGGAGCCCATCTAATGTCCTACAAGACACATATCGACTAGTCCCATACCGCCCCACAAAATCATCTTTCAGCGCCGACGCTTTGCGCTTCCGGGAGCCGGACTCGGGTTCCGCCCCGGTCACAGATACGGTTTCGGAACCGAGTTCCCGCTCGGATATGGTAGCAGAGATGATACTACCGTCCGAGCCAAGAGTGACCAGCTTTATCGGCGGTGTAGTCTGAGATTGGGACGTGAACGTATCGATATCAAATATCCGAGCAGAACCAGATGACCCAAACGCCCAGATACGCGCGCCACCGTTCGAAGATTGGAGAGCGAGTTCGACGATATTATCCATGTGACCGATTTCCTTGCCGTAGACTTTAAACGGCCAGACCATCGAAGCGGGTTTATGTCGTGCGCTAAGTAGGAACTCCCAGTCCCCGTTAGCATTTTGGATCAGATTCTCACGGCGGCGGAATTCTTCTGAATCTCCCCAGTCCCGTGCTGGATCATCACCCATTACGCCATCTGACTGGCGTTCGCGTTCTCTGCGAACTATATTGAGGACGTCAAGCGGGATGGAGTAGAGGATTATACGGTCTTGGTATGCGGCTATGACCCGGAGACCCCAACGTAGATTTGAGGCTACAGCGAATGCGGTCGGGACACGAGTTTCCGGCTGTCTAGTCGAAGTATGTTTGCGATTAGGAGCGACGCAGACGAGAGCACGGGTTAAACTTGTTGGGCCACCGATGGGGGCGTCGGATCCGATGCATAAGAGGCCAGTGCGGGGTTCTATGAAGATAATATGGTATCCGTCGTTTATAGGCATAGCGCGGTAATGATGACAGTGTGTTGCACGGACGAGACTGAGGGATGGATTGTTGGGTGGATTGCGTGATCTTGCATCGAGGAAATTGAATTGACATTTCTTGGTATGGTCTGGGAAGGGGGATTGGCGACAGGCGCACTCGTGGACGCCTGGCCCTGCTAGTGAGGAGATGAGGCGCAATTCTGTTGGGACATTGGGTGTGTTTGGGAGGAAGTGGAGGATTTCGGATGGTTGGGACATGGGGAAATGTCGGCGTTGGTCAGTATTTGTTTCGTCTACCCAGTGGATTTCGATGCCTCCTGCGCAGCCGAATGCTATGCATCGACGGCCTGGACATAGGGCTATTGTTCTTGGCGGGTGATCTTCGGAGCAAACGTTGTAGAAATAGTGCGGGGTTGAATGGGTGGTTGTTGGCATCGAGTATAGATTGTGTTTGGATGGCTTGGATGACAAGGATTCTGATGCCTCGTCCACTGAGCCAGCAGTGGCTACAACATCATGATTGATATTCGATACATCCAAGTCACAAACCATACCAGCCCGATTTTGTAATAATGCGGCGATCACAAACGGAGATGTAGTTGTATCAATTGTGGCCGACAGAACTTCGAATGGACAGGAGATGCTGGTTATTGGTACCACATTGGAATCTGCCAGCTCTGTCGAAGACATAGATCTAGATTTCCTGTCCATAAGACGAAACACATATACCACGCAGCCAGCTGTGGCCAAGAGATACTTGCCACAGCTGCTGACACTGAACGTCGAGGTACTATGTGAATTTTGATCCTCGAATGCTGTCGCTCCACGAGTCTTCGTCCTTGGCAAGCTTCTCGCAAGTTGAGAGAAATCGACAGATCCCGTTGCCACAAACCCCGATTTCTCAGACTTCGTCCTTTGCCCGGATAGTAAGCATTCTGTTGCAAAGCGCTTGCTCATCCGCCACACGTCGCTCTCATAACTGGATGGATTGCGGTATATCCGTTGCGTCGTACTATCTTCCTGCCATGCATCCCACCAACCAGCTCGCTTTAACATAGATCCCAGAAGTTCTTTATTCAAGCTGACTCTCATCCATTGCGAGCAAGTTCGTCGCGCATTGTCAAAGTCCCGTGGTGTCAATAGAGAGTATATTTGCAGTAGAATCTCCGCGGGTGTAGTATTAGCGGCAGACGAAGAACCCGCAACCTTTGTATAGTCATGTTGCACCAATTCCGTGACTCCTTCGGGTTCACTGGATGACTCTGGGTTGGCGATTGTCAAGTGTCCTGAGCAAACCCCTCTCGGTGTCTGCTTTGCAAAGCGCTTGCTCCGCGACCTCAAGGCCGGCATTCCGTCACCACTGATCAACCAAGGGTATCGACATGCACTTCCACTAATGGTCTGGTAACTGGGAGATAAAATTGAAGAAAGAAACATCGAGTCGACACCCAGGACCAAGCCGGGAAATATTCAAAAGCAGATCTGCAAATCCCGAGGTCTGCAACGTGGGATCGACGGTAATAGTTTGGACGAAATAGAGTACGGGACGATCGGGATTAACCTCCACAGCAAACGAGCCAGTAGAGTCGACGTACGACCCAGATCAGATCTACCACGATAAGCAATGGTAGTAGCAGTCCCACAAGATTCAAAGCGAACAAAATATGCACAAGGTTGTATTAAAGAAGTCTGAAAGCGGAGAGGAATCTGATAGAAGAGAAAACGGGAAATTGAAGGAGGTAAGGGTTTTGTTATTGCATGAAAAAATATACATCAGAAACAGCCTGAACTCTCATTTGCCAAAACCTTTTAACGTCAACACATCGTGTGAGACATGAGCCACGATGAACGGTGGACCCCGTCAAATCATAGAGTTCTACGCCATCGCCACGGAGGACGTATGGGTTTCCGCCCCGGCATTGGACAAGTTAGGGAGAGCGCTAAAAACAGCAGAACTAGCGGTGGAATGGAAAAGGCAACAGGAACTCGTCTAGTTCAAAGCATAGTAAGCGGGGCAGCAAAAACCGAAGTTCTGCACTCGCATTGGAAAGTGGTTCATGTGCATTCCGTGGTATGGGAAAGTCAAGAATGTGACGTTTCCGGATGCAGTGTGACTCCACTTGGATGTGGATTTACCATGTAAAACTTGTACTTTGTTGACAGGGTTGATCACTTTTAGTTTGAATTTGACGTACGGTATACGTAGATGTTGTTTATTCTGTCTCACGAGTCGAGGGTGAGGCACGGGGCAACATTGTTGTGATGCTTACCGCAAGGCCGTGGAATGTACGATCTCATTGCCATGTGGGCCCCTTGAGGGATTCCAGAACACCGTTCATTCCAGCTATGCACGCACTAGAGCTTACAAGCAATCATTAGAAAGACCTTTTCCGGAGGTTGCAATCTAGATATGTGGGATTCACTACATTGTTTCGCGATCGAGTTCATGGCTCAAGATCATGGTTTCCCTACACATCCCTAGATCGATACCGATGAGAAAGCCGATCAGGCAATAAGACACACGATTATTAAATACTGTAGCCTTGGCATGTCAAAATTTAGATTGCCACGTTCGCCCCGGGCCTTGAAACAATTGGAATGTCGGTTAGACTAAATAACGTTCACATGAGAAGTGCACATGGAGATAAAAATACGGCAAGACCCAGACTTAGGTAAAAGTCCGAGATACCAGTCAGGCCACGATACTATACAAGTCTCTATCTGGTGAATGAAGGACATGAACTCAAAAACACAGCAATCAAGTATGTGCTCGTTGACAGACAGAGGGTTCCAAAATAGGATAACAATTATGAACAAATAGTCCAGATAAATTCAAGGGTATTGTGATGTAAGCGAGAGATTATCAACAGGTAGGAATGCGATCGAGGTATCACGGTCGTATATCATCGTAAAACAATAACATCAGAAACAGGGTTCATGCGATAAAGAGGGGGAAGTATTAATGAGGTATCTAGACGGAAAGATGGCTCGACGAGTCTTGGGACTCATGCAAAGATGCACCGTTGCCTTCGGGGCTGCGGCCCGGGATCCACGCGTCATGCAGCGGCACGATCAAGTTCGGGTGAACGTACTTCTTCAACCGAAGTTCCAGTTCCCGTCCGCCCATCTGGACAGGCAGCGCATCGCGTTCCAAACCAGAGGGTGGCGAAAATGGTGAGGACAAAGGCGAAGGAGAAACTTCCCCGCCACCGGGTTGATCCCGGTTAATGCTCTTGAGAGCGATGAACTTCATCAGTGGTTCATAGGTTTTCGAAAACCAGTAGCTGAACCACATGGTGAAGCCCAAAAGAGGGATCAGAAGCAGTGGACGAGCGATACTCTGGCGCAGGGCCAACACACCGATCATAGCCAGCTGGAATACAATCAAGCCGACATATACTCGGTTACAGATCATAGGCCAAGCCCGGCCAGTGGAGTGCTGCTGGTGATCCATCGCGTAAAGCAATTGGTACTTGTAGATGAATTTGCCGATGGTGAAGTACACTAGCCCAAAGAAGCAAATGAGCCAGGAACTGGGGAATACACTGTACACAATACAGATGATCAGAATGAGGATGGTCTGCGGGATGGTTAAGCCGTAGCTGAATAGTGGAGGCGTTGACAATTCCGCATATTCCCGGGGTGTCCGTGCCCAGAGAAAACGCAAGGGGTACAGCGCGACGCTGCCAAACTCGAGAAGTCGGAAGGGGAAAAGACCCAGGCTCTGAAGGACCAAAAGGTTGATGTAGAATGGGGAAAGATTTTCCAACGAGCTGGCCAATGCCAAAGCAACGGTTTGGGCGTCCTTGAACGCATCACGGAGGTGTTCCCAGAGACCATAGAAACCACTGGCCGTTCCAAAGACGGTGAAAAGGAGGAACAAGTTGAAGAAAGAGAAGAAGAAGTTCTTCGAGATGATAGACAATTCAACATCTCCACGGGACATCATGCCTTGTTTGTTGGAGAGCCATTCGTAGAGGTACGGGACTGCCACGGTCAACAGGGAGAATGCCAAAGTAGGCAGACCTGTCTGCACCAAAGACTTCACGATGGGGTGTTCGGAGAGAAGTTCTGCGAGCGAGGGCACAATCTTGTGTAATGTCTGCAGGTCCAGCAAAGTCGCGACTGGCAGCAGAAGAACCGACCAGAATACAGTGAGGAAACCAATGACGAGTGTTATCAACCACGACTGTGTCATGCGTCGGGTACGCGAGACATAGGTGTTCTGCCAAATGACATCTGCCGGGGCTGGGGCAAGTCGAGCAAACATTTGCATGGGATGCGGATCGAGAATGGCCTGAACGAGCATTTGAGAGGCTGCAATAGATTGCATAGTCACGAAGGCGATCTCGGTGGGAGGAAACTCCTTCTCTCGAGTACATTGAATCTGTTCATCGATCTTGCGCAACTTTTCTTCATAGTAGTCAATCGCATCAATCGATCGAAACCGCATCTTGAACGGGCCGTACCAAACGCGAACACGAGGCCGTTCGTTGGCGTATCCGGATACATGAGTACGTTCGCCCCCCGACAGCAGTTGGACTCGCTCGTCGTCATCATCTAGAGGGCTATTGGAGATAACAGGCGGTTGGCGGGTCAGTGGCAGGGTGTTCCCATCGCTCCGTGGACGCTTGTATCCGATATGCTTCGTCCATGCGCATTCTAATCCCCGGATAATACGCTTTCGCTCATCAATCAACAGGTCCAATTCCTTCCATTTGCGACACAGAGTGACACTCTCGACCTTGCCGATATGTATCCCCTCCACAAAGCATTTGATATCTTCTTCTGTTTTCAACTCAGGCGGGATTCCCGACAGACGAACCGTACGATCCGTTGTACTTGTTTGGTTTCCAAGATAAGTTTGCCGGGTATGGATGATCTTGTTTGTTTCCTGGAGGAGCAGGTAGATAGCCAAGCCGCTAAACACGTATGGAAATACGACATAAATCCACAAGAAGTTAGTATCTATAATTGCATCTTGATCACCCTTCCCGAGCGCTCCGATTGCGCTCATGGAATCATTCCCAGTCGAGTTACCAGGATTATCCCAGTGGGGGAACCCACCGGGAATTCCAGAATTGCCGGTATAGCTAAAGTGGACCGGTAGGATAATACCCACGGCAAAGATGAACACGTAAAGTAGGAGTCGAGTCGCATACTTGAAGAAGCATAGCAACTATGCAAAAAGATCAAGTTAGCAGAGTACTTCATCCACAGCTTTAGGTGTTCAATACTGACCACATATGCATCTAAACCAGCCGACTGCAACACCTCCTCATCGGTAATGCCATGTAACACAGGAATCCATCCAAACAAGCTATCCGGCAGTTCCGGCAATCGCGAAGCGGAGGATCGCTGTTTTCTCCGCGCAGCATAAAGTTCCGTCCATTTCGGTCGCAAAACACAGAATGACAAGAAAGCCCCCAGTCCAAGGGCAAAACTGATCACAAGTTGCGTGTATAAATCCCGATGATGTTTGGTCTGATCCTCCCATCGTGGTTCGCCTCCATTGTCCGGGTCGTCGGCGAGTACGGTCCACACTGTTGTGGCCGCGGATGCCGTCAAAGACATCGTGTTCGATCAAGTGACGCCTTGCGCCTGATGAGTGTGGGGGTGTGGAATCGTCGTCCGAGGAATGCTCTAGGTATTAATCCATCAGAACATGTGGCGCAAGGGGTTCAAGGGCGAAGTTGGCGCAATTCAGAAAAGACTGAAAGGTCTATTAAGACAAGGGAGGACAAGCCAAGCACTGTCCAAAGCTGGGGGTTCAAAGAAGGGAAGGCAAAAAAGGAGCTAGCTTCCCTTGTTTTTCTGCAATGACGATTGCCGTGCCGCTGACTCAGCATTTATGCACGCTGGCCCTGGGATTTATGCAGCGATTTAGGAAGAGGATAGTAATTAAATTATGTGAGATCTGATATATTTTGATACAGCTTAGCCTACAGTACCTGGAGTCTATGCACAGTGATCTTGGCAACCTCACCGAGCGACCATAGCGTGCTGATCGAAAAGATGCTTGATCTTATCAACGATCGGGCCACTATCGGGCCACTAACTCCACGTTTCGGGACCGACCATTTCCTTACCATATAGTCCAGGCCTGCAATAACACCACCTGATCGATACTCCAAGCTACCTATCTACACCACTTAGAAAACTAACACACTCCGACCGTGGAAGCTCGAATCTTTTTCAATTCTTCAACATATCTCTCGGTAATGCTATGACAAAGCATGAGGAATGAACTTTAAATGACGTAGGATGGAGCTGAAAGAAATATATTATGCATGGAATGGACAAAAAGGAAACGCTGTCATATGCTAAGTCTATAAGCAGATGATAATCAAGTGAGCTTGGCCGCATCATAATAGAGATCAAGCAGACAACCAGCAGACCAGGCCTGTGTGGGAGACTAGATAATCCAATGTTAGCGCTGGTCAAGAATATTACTTAGAACTTTGGGATCAATTGACATACCGAGTCCGCACAATACTCCCCGTTCTTGTTAGTGAGCTCCGTCAGTCCCCTCCAGGGACTCTCACGCAACGCCTTCTTGCATCCATCAAGTCGTCGGGTGACCTGCTGGAAGGACTCGATGCGCTCCTCGGGTGTTTTGCGGCGAAGCAGATCAAAAGCGAGCAGAGCACGAAGGAAGTAACCACGCTGCCACACCCACTCGGGACCCTGGTGGTAGTTACGACCCTTGGAGGTAGCAAAGTCGGTCGAGTCCTCGGAGTTGTTGTAATTAGGACGGTAGTTCATGTCGGACGGGTCAAGAGTAGCCATTCCGACGGGGCCAACTACAGCAGAATCGGCAATCGCAAGAGCAGTCAGAGCCTTTTCGGGAGTGAACAAGGCCGGGGCAACAGCCATTGCAATTGGGAAGTTGGATCGAAGCTGGTAGTCCTCGAAAGGCTTGCCAGATTTGTACAAGTCTTTGTAGATACCGCGGCGGTTGATGATGTTGGCATCCACATCGTACTGAGAATCTTCCTTGGAGTCTGTGGGGATGTAGTAGCATCGCTCAAAGTTGGCCTTGATCTTGGAGGCCCATTCCTTGAAGGTGATTGATTTCCCGTCACCAATGTCCACACCCTCGTGCGGGTAAATCTTGGACTCGTTGAGCTGCGTCACCCAAGCCAAAGCGCTGTAAAGAAGACCCGTGATCTCGATGGCTGCACCATCACGAGGGGTACCAGGGAAACCCTTGTTTCCAGCGGTGGTGCTCTCGCCCATCTTGTCTTGCCATGTGCCGCAGTTATCCTGGCTTCCGCCGAAGACAATGCCGGTCTCCCAATCGACATTTACGTCAATTTGGAAGCCCTCGGGCTTCATCTGGACATCAAGGTCCGGTCCCGCATTGTACTCGCGGAAAGACATTCCAAGGGCATGTCTCTGGAAAACTTCTTGAATGACTTCCAGAACAGTGGGAGACTTGGAATAGGCACGAGGGTCATCGAATGGGAACCATGTGTCGTCATAAGGCAAAAAGCGCCGAGGCACCTTCTCCTGCAACAGACTGATGCCGTTCGGGGCCATGTTCGTGTAATCCTGGATTGCCTGCAAGAAGAACCAGACTGAGTCTCGCGAGTTGTACCGGGGCAATTTTCCGCTGCTAAGTAGGTTTGGAATCATGCCATGCTTGAGTACACTGGCAAAGGCAATAATGTGCTCCTTCGCATCATCAAATCGACCCGTGCAGAGGAAGAGACCACGAATGGAGATGAATACATCGCGACCCCAGCATCTAGCCCAATCAACAGCGAAATGGGGCAAACCAGCCGCAAGACTGCGAACCCGTTTAGTGGGCCACAGCGATGCCGAGTTGACGAAGCCAGTCTGTTGAACGCTGACCATGGCCAATTGATGAACAAACTCTTGGCCATAGCGCACATTGTCACTGAACTGATGGATTCCTGCCTTCCATGCAGCATTGTAGGCCACTTGAATAATGATCGCAAAGTACCGCGGAAGCAGGAAGTTGGGTAGACCACGAACGGCGTCAAACTTCTCACGAAGCCATGCAGCAGGCTTGTGCAGCCCGACGTAACCCTCCTTGGAAGCTACCTTCTCCATGCGCCCAACAACGTAGTCAAGAGCCCATTGGCCTTCACGTAGATGATCGCAAAGCGCGTGACCCAGCTGGTTGTATTTGATGATGTCCTCAAGGACACTCCACCAGCCCTGCAGGCCAGCATAAACTAAAGACCCGTGCTTGGGAATGCTGTACGCTCCGTCTTCACCATCGCTGGAATCCCTTTCCTCGGCATCACAGCGATAGAGTACGAAGTTCAGATCGATAAGGCTGAGTTCACTGAATGCCTCATCGGCTCCGCTAGCGAGGAAGCTATCCAGTCCGCTGGCATGCTCGGCGCTAGGGATCCAAGTCTCGAAAAGGGCGATGGATCCAGGCACAAGAGTCTTAAGTACCGAGATGGTCACATCGTTTCCATCACCCTCGATGTTTGTACCTTCAATATCCTTTGTGGTACTTGGCAGCCCCTTGAGATACTGATCATCTGCTAGAACCTTGGTCTTTGTGTCATCATCTGCGTTCACCTCAAGTACCCAGGAACCAAGGTGCTTGGCCTGCGTACCCGTGATGTGAGTAGGAGCAAGGATTGCACCATTATCATTCCCGGGGAACGCAGTGTGGGCGATGAGGAAAATTCCCTTTCGGGTCTTGGGGTGGACTCGGTGAACAGTGATATATTCTCCGTCGTGGTGGATATGAGTTTCGTCATAACCCTCAACACCCATCTTGGTATGAAGCTCGTTCAAAAGCTTCTTGACGCCTCCAATACCTTCTCCAGCGCCGACTTCCAATTTCTGGTCGCTGGAAAAGGGCGATGCGTACTGACGTGTCTCGTGAACCAGGTCAATAAGCTTGGGGTATATCTCATCGTATCCCATCACACTTCCAATCGCGGACGCACACATCGCGACAAGAGCAGCATTTGGAAGAGTATCCCGAGCGTCACGCTTCTGAGCAGGGACTTCATTGTCATGAGTGCAGTCCATGAACAGTGCCTGGACGGGAGATGGTCGAATGTGGGTGATCTGCTCATCCGTACCTCCAGACTTGGCAGAGGCAATGGCGTGGCTACTACCGGCGGACGGCAGGTCCACATCAAAGCTACCAATTGGGCGACCACCATGACGATGAACCAAGCGACTCAACTCCGCGGTGCTCCAGGCCTGCATGGCCTCTCGAATGAGAGCGTTGATACCCAAACGTTTGACAAACACATAGTCTGCTTCCTCGGATCCTGTGAAGAGCTCCGCAAAAACGGTAAGGTTTGGACGAACTTGGCGTGCTTGATCCAGGAGATATTCTGCGACCACCAACGGTGTAGAGTGACAGTTGTCGATTCGGAAGCCCGAGAAGTACTTGGCCATGAGACGAGTATACTTGGTCATGAAGTCCCAGAGGAATGGGCTGTCCTTTGGCGAATCTCCGTACCGGAGCTTGACACAGTCACCCCAGACGATAACCTCGCGACGAAGGTAGGCTTTGGAGTTTGGCCCTGCGTTATCTTTCATCGCATCTGCATTCCAAATCCAGCCATTGTTTGCCAGAGAAAGGGCCTTCGGGTTGTGCTTCTTGGTGACATCGTTGAGAGGAAGTCGAGTGAAGTAAGTCTCTATCAACGGATTCTCCTTGGTGACAGGGCCAAGCTTTGGGCCGTGATCATCGATTCGAAGATACTTGGTGCGGTTAAACAATTGATCCATAATATCAGCGATATCTGCGTCGTATTCCTCGTAGAGAGGAAGGTTCACAGCATCTAGGAGCTTGGAAAGAGATGCCTCAGCCTCGGGGAGGGCTGACTGGTCTTTCTTGAACTCTCCATGGAAAGCTGTCAAAATAGCAGCACCGAAAGCAGGGTCCACAGCGCGCTCAAATCTTCCGCGAAGTTGGTTTGAGTTCAACATGCCATGATTGCGGACGATCTCTGATTGCTCCTTTGATGACAAGCTCTTGAATTCCTGCAGATAATCGGCCTGGGCAATGGCTGGGTCAACAGGTCCACTGGTCCATGCATCCAAGATCTTCTTTGCGTTGGACTTGACGTCAAGGGCGTAAAACTCCCACAAACGAAGTTCATTAATTACTTGCTTGCGCAAAGCATTCATCACAGCCACCAGATCTTCCGTAGTTTTGAACTCGGTCGGCAAGCCCAGAGATTCGAGATCATCGCTAAACTTCAACAGAGCTGTATCCAGCTCCAGTGCAGCCTCTAACCAGGGCGCAGTCTCTGCACTGTAGCCTGCCTCCGGGTGTTCTTCCAACCATTTGCTGTTGTTTGCAGTGTGGTTCCAAACGACATCGGTCAAGGTCAAAAGTCCATACTCTTTCTCCATTTTTGAGACGAGAGCTGCGACATCAGCCTCTCCATTGGGGAACAAGGCCGAGTCAAATGAGATCTGATCAAAAATACTGTAGGGCGAGTTGGAGGCTCCACGCTGCATGAGCGGCGTGAAGTGAACCATATTGTAATTTCGCTGGCTGATACCATGGAGATGGTTATCCCAATCGACGGGGTACTGTCCCAGGAACTTCGAGATCACCGAAAAGATCGAAAGAGCATTGAGCGGCAAGTCTTTTCCTTGCAGTGTCAGCTTCGGCGACACGTCTATGTAATAGATTGGGCTTTTGATTGGTTCCGGTGTTTTAACAGCCTCAACAGAGAAGTCCGGCAACGGGGTGAACGTGGCATAGTATGCAAAGGAGCCAGCGCTCTGGATCCGGATGTCGATCTGGATGTTCTCGTTGAAATTGGGTTGCAATCTATTGTGATTTAGCAACCAGTCTTTGTCTAACGTTCTATCCGGAAGTACAGGGTGCATACTTAAACTCGCGAAACGATTGACGATCAAAAGCCTTGCCCTCCTCGGGAATGTTGACCCACAAGCTACCTTGCCGGCAGATCGAACTGGTGCCTTCAATGATGAAACGCAGCACATATCCCTGTTCTGTAGGAGATGGCAAGTAAATGTACCCGCCGGGCACATCAGGTGAACCGTCATCCTTCAAAGGAAGCAGGTAGACTTGGGATGAGGAACCCATGATGATCGCGATTCAGCGCTTGCGAACTGACCCGAATTCTGGTCAACAACAACCGAACGAGCTGGGAGAAGCTCAAATAGCTGAACCCAGTAATAACTGGGAGTTGCTAACGAGCGATTAGCCTAACTTAAGGCCGTGAGAGTTTTGTGAAACAGAAAAAAAAAAATCTTGGAAGGGAGGAAGGTGGTTTTCCCCTCATCTTGGTGTTCCGCGCCGGGTGACATCATGCATTTGGGCTACACCTTGGCCTTGGCCGCGTATTTTTAGCGTCGAGGCTAGACCGGGCGTGGCGCCGAAGACCAGGGCCAGGAACACTGTTAGCACCACATTGACCGTTTCCCTCCAGTTTGGAGCTGCATTAATGCGCATTGGTTCAGCGAGTATTCAGACTGTGGGGTGTCCCTGATCAACGGTAAAGCCCCCCACGTCAGTCTATGCGCTAATTGAAGATATTGAAGAGCGAGAAAAAAAATATTTGAGGAAAACGTATGCTAATAATATTTTTGGTCTTTATTGATTATGAATCCCGATATGAAATCCAGCTGCTCCCCTTGAGACCGGAGGGTTACTTCGTCGGGAATGACATCATGCAATTTGGTGATAGTGAATGAACAGGGAACCACAGAATTATCAATCTACACAACGTGTTTGGTAAAGTAGCTTGCAAACTGAAATTTTTTCCAAACTTTATAGAAAGCGAGGAGAAATGGCCCGTGGGTCCAGACTCGGCACTTGTTCTGACGGGTTACGGAATGCCGATCATCGGAGGAACGATGTTTGTAGCTTTGTATTCTAGCCGACCAATGCCATTATAGGCTATTTTACGGTCATAAGACTTCTAGGGTGTCAACAGCGTGAAGCCACCCGCACGACCCATAGAGATGTGTGAATTCGTGCCTTAGGGATGAGGCAGCCAGTCCAATAACCACCCAAGGACCATTACTAGGAACGTACCATCGTAAACATCCATCACATCAGCATTGGAGAATGTCCTAGAATAACAGTAGTTTCATATTTTGTATTTCTATGTCACTGCTGCGCCGTCAATCTCTGGCATCAATGACCCCGAGACATGTCAGATGCACCAAATCTTCAAGTTTCAGTGCTGCTCGACCCTTTTCCCAGTACCGCATCGCAAGGAGATCCTCGACTGGCTATCTACATACATCACCACTGTCACCACCGGTAACACAGCAAGGAATACAGTCTCCCCCGTGTCTAGTTGATCTAACCATCTTCACTTTCCTTCTACTCTCGTCTTATGCCGAAAACGTCAACACACTATCGGGTCTTCGCTTCTTACCCTCTTTAAGCATCACACTTGCCTTCTGATCCAAGCTGATTCCCACTGAAGAACCTCCGGTCAACATTATTATGTGATCGGTATGTTAATTGAAGCTCTCCTTGGGCACTACTAGTCTACTCGCTTCAACTACCCCGCGAACCTTGAAGTGGCCGCTGGGAGGTCCTACAATACGTGAGGGTACTTAAGTTAAGATAGTGTGATATGCTTCTTCTCTCATTTTTATAATTCTAACTGAGTACCTAATCTTCAACAGTTATTTTAGATTGAAACAAATGACGTGCTGTTTTCTGTCGTGACTAATATTCCAGTCTATATGCCGCTTAAATTGGCGTCCAATCTAGCCGTTTTTGGCGCTCATCTAGGTACTATCCACGAGCGTTATGGCTCCGATCAACGTACTAACCTTGACTTAAACCAATTGTGATATGGCGAATTAGAGATATAAATAACCCTTGTCCGCTATGACCTTGAACTACAACATCTTACCGCAAGATTCCACGCTTATCTTTTTACTAACCTCTGGCTAGGTTGTGGCCCGTGGGAATCAAAGCTCCACATATTTGACCCACTCCTGCATGATGCTACTGGTACTAGTCAGTAGCGCGATTAGCCAACACTAAACCCCAATGTGCCAGCACCGGGCGCATGTGGAGTAGATCGTCTCGTGTTGGGTGTTTCATGAAGAATTCCCTCAATAAACGGTGGCAATTAGGTAGCAAAAATTAACGAGTAGTTTAGGCAAAAATGCCCTCCATGTCTCATTCGACCGAGGCTATAAGAATGTAAACGCTAACTAGATACGTAAACGGACTAGGTTATCTCGCCTGAGTAAGACGAATATCCATAAAGGGTCTACGGGCTGGAGACTACTCAAAAGAGGGTATATGCCCCGTAGCTCGGTTATTTTGGTGCAATCATCTTGAAGTATGGCAAAGCCTTACGCTGAACTAATGTGCCTCCAAGTCCTTAAATATCCCCGATGTCCCCTCACTGTCTCATTTTGCCTATTATAAGGTTGGTCCTTCGATCAGCATCTGGACAAGCGTCCACACTAAAAGAAACAGCACGTAATCTGGTTGCATGATTGTACCACCTAAGCATGGGGTTCACCACGCTAGCAGCTTTGACTGTCGTCTTGGCCTTCTTCTTCTTCTTCATCCTACGGACATTTACCTCAAAACCAAAGCTTGGCAAGTTACCTCCCGGTCCCAAAGGCAAACCTATGATCGGAAATCTGCTTGATCTACCCGAAGAAGGGAAACAAGAATGCACGCACTGGCTAAGACACAAAGAGCTTTATGGTACGTGGTACAGTCTCGCTCTAAGTATTGTTACTAACTCCGACAGGTCCTTTGAGCTCCGTCACAGTCCTCGGCCAGACGGTGGTCATTATCAATGACAGAGAGCTGGCAGTCCATATATTGGAGAAGAACTCCGCTAAGCATTCGTCTCGTCCTCGTCTTGTCTTCGCAGACGAACTGTATGTTTTTTTTTTTTTTTGCCATATAAATTTCCACAACTAATCAATGATAGCTCGGGATGGGGCAAGACACCCGTAAGTCAAGATAACACCAGTCTCCTTCGGACATATCGTCGGGCGATGGCTCGTATAATCGGAACTCGTGCATCTGCCTCGAAGTTTGATCAATTGCTTGTTGTGGAGACCCGGCGATTCTTATGGCGCGTACTTGATCGTCCGCAAGACTTTACGAATCACATCAGAACGTGAGCTAGGTCTATGTGAAGAAAATTGACGGTATTCTCAGTGCTAATACAATTGTGCCAGCGCCGCCGGAGCTTTTGTTCTGAAAATGACCTATGGATATGACATTGTCCCCCACGATAAAGATCCTCCGGTTAGCTTGGCTGATTTGGCACTGGAGCAGTTCTCAAAGGCTGTGGTTCCAGGAGCATGGTTGGTGGATATGATTCCAGCACGTAAGTTCACATTTATCCAGGTGATCATAGAGCGTCATTTTGACAAGCTATTGCAGTGAAGTACATCCCAGAGTGGGCCCCAGGGTCAGGCTTTAAAAAGACGGCACGCTTTTATCTTGAAACCCTCACAAACCTTGTCGAACACCCCTTCAAGTTCACCAAGTACAAAGTGAGCCAAAAGTCTAACGGTCCATCGTTCGTATCCGAGCTGCTCAGCCAGGGAGAGGATGAAGATATCACAAAATGGTCAGCAGTGGCACTATATGGCGGTGGAGCAGACACCGTATGATCTCTTGTTCTGGCGTTTTGCTATCCTGCTAATATCATGACTAGACCGTAGCCGCTTTGGAAGGGCTCTTTCTCGCGATGACACTATTCCCAGACGTCCAACGCAAAGCACAAGAAGAAATCGACCGTGTATTCGGGGGGCCAGCTTTGCCTACAGTTGAAGACCGGGAAAGACTGCCGTATATCGATGCAGTCGTCAAAGAAGCCCTTCGTTGGCACGTGGTCACGCCACTCGGGGTCCCCCATCGAACCGATGAAGATGATATTGTGGCTGGATATCTGATTCCGAAGAACGCCCTTCTGCTGCCTAACATCCGGTATGGACCCTCACATTCCACCCTTCCTATTTCATACAATTGATGAGCCTTGCAGCGCTTTCAATCATGATCCTGAGGTATATCCCGAGCCTTCCATATTCCGGCCTGAACGATATCTCCTGGAAGAGGGACGGGATGTTGAGCCTGATCCACAGGGTACAAGCTTCGGTTATGGACGTCGTCTCTGCCCGGGCCGTATCGTTGCTGACACGTCCTTGTTTTTGACTATCGCAAATACATTGGCTACCTTCCATATCACCAAGGGTGTTGGGAAAGATGGTCTGGATATTGAGCCGTCTGTTGACTTCACACCGGGTATTATCAGTCACCCTCTGCCCTATGAGTGCAACTTTACTCCACGCAGCGAGAAACATAAAGCATTGATTTTGGACTTTGAGCGTGAAACCCCGTTTGAAAATAGTGATGCTGGGGCTTTGACTGAGGCGCTCAAGCGCATATAGGACATTACACTACATTTTGAAAAATTACCAGCATGACACCAGCTAGCTAAAATGCAAAAAGGCAAGTTTGTCAAGACAGAAGCGGAATTCATGCAAATAAGAAGTTCATCGCACAAGGTGATTACAGGTTTCGAAGCGAAATCGAGATTTCCTCTATACAAGCCACAGCTCAGGTCCGGGCCTACTATTTCCAAGTTCAAGTTTGACCTGGGCAGTCATTTTATGAAAAATCAATAGATATTATCACATTCAAGAACTTTTGGTTAAATCCTTAGATACAGCACGCTAGTCAGATATCCCGGCGATACGATCCGGGTGTCATTAAAAGAAGATGACAACAAAATTAGAACAGGAGAAGAAGAGACAGGGCAGCGACACCGCTTAGTTGCCATTCAGCTTCTGCCGGCGAGCGCGCACAGCCTGTGCCAATACCTCTAGCACGGACTCGGTATCTTCCCAGTTGATGCAAGCATCAGTAATGCTGACACCGTATTTGAGGCCAGCCTTGCCCTCCGGTGGGACCTTCTGGTTACCTACTAGTTGTCAGTAAAGTGCGAATAAAAATGTGGAAATTTTTGGAAACATACCCTCGTTGATATTGCTCTCAATCATGACACCCATGATGGCAGTCTCACCCGCAGCAATCTGTTCAGCCAGCACGGCGGCGACCTTGGGCTGGTTCTTGTGGTTCTTCTCAGAGTTGCCGTGACTGCAGTCTACCATCAGACGAGGCGCAAGTCCCTTAGCCTCAAGCTTGACTTTAGCATCAGCGATGCTAGCAGCATCGTAGTTGGTACCCTTCTTGCCTCCGCGCAGAATCACGAAGCAGTCGGGGTTACCGACGGTACCCACAATGGAGACAACACCGGGCTTGGTAACAGAGAGGAAATGGTGGGGGTGCTTGACGGAGCCGATGGCATCAATTGCGACATCGAGGGAGCCATCCGTGCCGTTCTTGAAACCGACGGGGAAAGACAGACCAGAGGACAGCTCACGGTGGACCTGGGACTCGGTGGTACGGGCACCGACAGCGCCGACGGACAAACAATCGGCCAAGAACTGTGGGGAAATGGTATCAAGCATCTCACTGGCAATGGGCATGCCCTTGTCTGTGAGATCGACGAACAGCTGACGGGAGGTGCGCAGACCCTTGTTGATCTTGAAGCTGTTGTCGATATCCGGGTCGTTAATCAGACCCTTCCAGCCAACTGTGGTGCGAGGCTTCTCCAAGTAGGAGCGCATAACAATCAACAGGTCATCGGCGTATTTCTCCTTCTGCTTCATCAAGCGGTCGCAGTATTCCAGGGCCATGTCCGGGTCGTGAATTGAGCAGGGTCCAATGACAACCATCAGACGCTCCCTCTCTTTGTCGGTTCCATGGACAATTGCAACTGCTTCGTCACGGCCTTGCAGTACAGTCTGTCGTGACTTCTCTGTCAAGGCAATTTCATGTTGGAGGACGTTGGGCGCAGTGAGGGGGTTGTAGCCGGCAACTATGCGAGGAGTCAGTATAGCTCCAATTGAGCTAGAATGGTGGGATACATACTGCGAGAGTCTTCCAGGTGATTGTGGTTGCCCACATTGGGGTTCTCAATGAAGAACTAATGTCATCAGAGTCAATAAATGCTCGATAGCTGGGGCATGTTGTCATAGAGGGGCGGACTCACCGACATGGCGGGGCTAAGGTGGTTTGTGATTAGAGAGGAATTGAGAGCTCGGGAAGATCGGAGAAAGGGGCACGAAGGTGATATTATATGGGGAAGCAGGATTGAAGGGAGAAAAGAAGAATAGGAAATAGAATTCCTTCGAACTATAAATAATAATTCCCCGTAAATTAATAAAACGTAACGAAAAAGTTGTGGAATGAGTCAAAGGGCCTGGCCCCACGTGATCCTCCTCGGTGTACTCGGTGGGCGGGGGCCAATCCCAATCATCACACCCGCATTAACAAATAGAAGAAAAAAAAATGCATAATGACGTGGAATTAGCTCCGTCCTCAGTACCCACTTTCCTCTTTCCCACAATCCCCCACTATTCGGAGTCTATTCCCCTTGGACCCGATGATCCAGATCCTGTAGACCCTGAACTAGTTCTTGACAGATCTGACGATGTTGCTCCTTCACCGCTGTCATCTGCTGCTGATAAAGGCCCATGCGGACTTGCTGGGCTTGGAAAAGATCATCGAGGATACGATTGCATCCCTGCCGATAGATGTGCAGCACCTGGCGGATCGTCTCCTGTTCTGCTGCAAGCTGACTTGACAAACGCTGTTGATTTATTAACACCCGCATAGAAGGCCAACAGGATTTGGCTGGCTAAACTCACTCGGTTTGTTTCTAGAAGCAGGTCATGGGCACTTTTTTGGGCGGCCTGCAGACTTGAGATCCAGTCTAGAGGGTTAGACTCGCCCGATTGAGAAAATTGCTGGCCTTCAGGAACCGCCTTGCCGGGCCCAAGCATTTCCGTAGATAAAGGCGCCACGGCATCCCGGCCGGCGTATGCACGTAGCTCATCTGTAAGTACCTGGTCGGGGCCTGGTTCAACTTCTGCAGTCCGGTTTTGATCGACTCCATGAGTGTGACACTGACGTATTATCGAGGCGCCTGGGATTGGTTCCACTGTTAAACCTTTGATATTCTGTTGGTCAAGGACTCCATTGGTTTTATCCGTGTTAGAAAGCCCCTTGAGTGGAGGCGACTGTGCTCTGCTCTTCTTCATCGATGCTGTTTGGAGGCCATACTCCATGAACATGTCACGCTGATATTTGGACCATGACACTTCATCGTCAGAATTGTCAAGAGAGTATCCATTCGAGTCTTTTTCATAGTTACTGGAACTGGGGTCAGGAATTTCGACATCGCTCGGCGCCTGGACATCTTTCAGGGGCGATTGGACTTTATCAGTCGCCAAGTTACCTTGCAGCATAAGCCGGGGGCTACCCTTTGAATCAACAATACTGCTTCTTAAAGCTGTCTTGAAGCCTCTCAAAATCGAAGTCCTTGCTTGAATGGGGGTTTGCAGTCTTAAAAGCGGTTTTTGGGGTTCGGGGGTGTGATGGGTCCCGTTGTTTCTGCTTCGGAAATATGTAGCTGGCAAAGTTTTTGTTCCTATCTCTGGTGAGTTTTGGGATGAGCTATCTGTATCGTACTCTGATACAGCTCTAGGGGGCTGAGTAACTCCTTGGTGAGGATCTTCCATCGCATCAACGGTCTCGAGTGAACCCTGTGCATGGTCCTTTTGCAGATGATTTCGAGATGGATTATGGTCATCCACTCCATCACTGCCAACCTCGATGTGAACAAAGTCTCTGCCAGTCAATGACCCTTGGCGTTTAGCAAGAATCTGGCTTCCATCGATGTTGCGGAGATTTGCCATATCCGAGGGAAACAGTGTGGCACGGGTCAGTTGGAAGGCTCCTGAAATTCCTTGCCTTTGTTGTCTCATACCAAGGCTTACTTTTGTCTGTTTGATGCTATGGTCCAGCACCTGTGAATCTTGGCTTTGGGACCCATCGGTAGTGGGCATGCGTGAAGAAGGACTAGCAGCCTCTTGGCGATTACTCCCATCATGTACCTTGTGAGTAGAATGTAAGGTGCTCTCAACAGCAGGCCGAAGTTGAGAATGCAGCTGTACTCCATGAAGGGCATCGGCCAGCTTTTGGCCGACAGTCTTCCCTCTGCCATCACTGCTTGTTCCAATTACTCGGTAAGTTTGCCCTCTGAGCACGTCAATGCCGTGGTCTGAGCTGGTGGATTCAGATACCACTGGGGAGCTTGTTATTTCAATAACCTCATGCTGCTGAATTGCTGGTTCTTTCTGGTTACTCTCGTGTGACTTTTGGGCGGACAGGGAATCTTGGGGCCGTCCACCTGGCAAAAGGTCAATCTTTGTATCGGAGGCAATTGATCCTGGCTGCAGTGACATGGTGCGCTCCGCGGTCAGTGAAGTCAAGTGCAGTTGAGGCGGCTGACTGCGTTCCCTTCTGATATTGGCTGCGCATTTCGCAGGTTTTCTACGTTTCCCAGAATTTGTTTCAGCGTTGGATCCTTTCCGTTTGTGATTCATTTTCTCCCCATCCTCGTACGTAAGTTCAGGATCCGGGCTAGACACCGATCCCCCTTCATCTTTGCTATTCGCATGGCACGAATCCTCATCGTCAGTTGGTCGTAAATCCTCATTCCAGTCCACTTCGGTCTTGAGGTGAAGAGTATTCCTTTTACGGGCAGATCGCTTTCCCCGAGACTCGGGTCTCCGTGGCAGCGATAGTGTCAGACGCCGAAACTTAGTCTTCGGTTGGACTTTTTGAGTCTGCATTGTAAAGCCTTTGTCATCTGTACTGCCATTGATGTGCTGCTTTATACCCCGACTCTTCCTGGTAATTGGGGCATTGCCGTTGGCATCAGCAACTGTTTTGCGTTGGGTGTCAATCCCAACGCTCCGGATAGAAGAGATAGGCTTGTGCGTATCGCTTATCTCTGTGGCTGATTTTGTCTTCTGCGGTACAGGGCCAACACCTTCTGATGGGAGTTGTTGCGGGACATTTGGGATTACGTGCTTGGTGGCAGCATAGCACGAGTCAGTGGCGCCATCCTGGCGTGCCAATTGGGGTGGGTCTCTAACATGTGGTAGCATAGCGTCCAACTTCTGTTGAGGATTTTCTATCTTTTGTCGACCTTTCTCCGGCTCTCCTGGGCCCGTTGTGCCTTTTGAGGCAGCCGACCTTGGGACTGGTCCTGTAACCTCCGTTGGAGAATGATGAAGATTCCCTTTGCCAGGTTGACTAGCCCGTTGTGAGCCTGACCCTCGGTCGTTCCCCATATTCATATCCCAAATTCGGGCTGGATGAATGAAAGATTGATATGCGAGGTCTTTTGATGCGTTACCAAGTGGAGCAAAAAGGTACACAAACACAAGTGACAAGCCCGGGGACCGTCAAACGCGAAAAGATTTCGGGTTTCATATGCTTCAGATCAGTCAGAAATGATGGCTGGCCTAGTCAAGGATCATCAGAAGAGATTCATAATGGCTCGGATTGACTGCATTTACACGACGGGTTTTGTGACTTGGCCTTGCAGATCTGTTTTAGTCCCGGCAGTCCAGATGGCAAGACTTGATGCTGGAATCCTTCAAGATCTTGACCATGCTAATATCTCGCAGGATATGAATGATTTGAGATGAATCATGAAGGTGAGTAAAACTGAAGCAACAGCAACGAACGGCAATCACAGTCACATGATGCTCTTGAAGACAACATCGAGTCCATCCCACGCTGAAAATAAGCCTCTACATGACCTTCTTTAAGTTTTCATACACATCTAGATCGACTATTTTCGCTGGCGAATGACGCACCAGATTATGGTACACAAAGCTACCTTGGGAATTCAAGCAATGATCTTCTGTTATGCTCCACTGCCAACCAATGGGTACACCGAATCTGACACCCATGAACACTACCATGAACATTACCATGAAATGTACAAAACCACTAGCATGTAGTACCTTCCCATCCTTGATTGGTTCAGTGAGTGGAAACATATACTACTGTACTAGGGTGGATACCCGAGCTAACATGATACAGTACGCAAATGCACCTAGAACACGATATGTATTCCAATGTGCATGTCGTGGTCAGGAACAAGAGGCTCTAGGAACTTCTCTCTGAGCCCAGCAAATGGTCTCGGATTCAGGAGTTCCGTTTACTCCGGACGAAATCCAGTTGCTCCGTCACCCCGATTAATAATACGGGAAGTGGCTTAACAATCCATGTGGTTCGTTGCCAGGGTCCACCCGGAGCGGGTTCCGTGCAACTATCTCGCCGATCGAAGCACTTGAGAACCAGTACAAAGAGCCATGCATACGTCTATGACTAATATTCTCCCACTAACTTCCAGGTCCTCCTTGTCAAGCGATTTCCAAGGTTCTTGACAATAAATTTAGACCACCAAAATGGCACCTGATCCTACCTCCCAACCTAACGATGCGGAGACCATTCCACCGTCTCAGCGCCGATTCAGCGCGGTTGAACCTCTAGACCGACTCCAAGCTACCCTCCCTGCGGCGCCACCTCAAGCAGCGAAGCTCGATATCCGGTCAATCCCTACCACCTCTACTGAACGTTGTCGCGCTTCCAACATCGATGTATCCCCAGATCAGGATGTCGGACTTTCAGAGAAGATCGCAGCGCTGGAGGACACGGGCAAGGGTTTACCGCAGACATACGCAGAGGAAACAGTCCTGTATCTAGCATACGGATCAAACCTGGCCGCTAAGACCTTCCTTGGCATGCGTGGGATTAGACCGATCTCGAAAATTCGCGTCCTCGTGCCAGATCTGCGCCTTACATTCGACCTTCCCGGAGTCCCCTACGCTGAACCTTGTTTCGCAGCCACCCAGTTCCGGGATCCTGATGTTGCATCTGAGCCAGAATCTGAATCCGAGGCCGACGTTGATGACGATAAACTCCTCACTGAAAGCGAGTACTTATCCGAAAAGGCGTCGCTCCAGACTCAAACAAGGGAGATACGTACTGGTTCCCACGAGCGGCGATGGCATAAACCCCTCGTCGGTGTTGTGTACGAGGTCACACTGATGGACTATGCCAAGATCATTGCGACAGAGGGCGGTGGTCGTGGATACAGGGACGTAGTCGTTGACTGCTACCCCTTCGCGGAAGACTACAAGCCCACCAACCCAGTCCCAGATCACCCATCTACCCAGGCCTTCAAGACACATACCCTCCTCTCACCGGCAGCGGATGACGCCCGAAAGAGAGTATACGCTGCTAAGGGTATCGAGACCACAGCATCTGGCGCTTGCCCCACGGTCTCGATATTCAATATTCAACCGCACATGCGTCCAGACCCGGAGTATGCGCAGCCCTCTGCACGGTACCTAGGCTTGCTTATCACGGGTAGTGAGGAGCATGATCTCCCCGTATCATATCGGGAATACCTTTCCGGCATTCATTCCTATCAGATGACCACGTCTCGGCAGAAGATCGGGAAAGTGGTCTTTCTGGCGATGTGGGGACCGCCTCTACTCTTAACACTGAAGCTTTCTAAGATTTTCGCTGGTCCTGATGGACGCAGTCCGCAATGGCTAGCCTCCATAGCGAATCTACTTTTCTTGGGGGTGTGGAATAGCTATGACTATTTCTTCAAAAAGGTGTTTGGAGATGGTGAAAGGACTATTGATGATACCCCATCCTCGTGATATAGTTTCCTTTGCGATAGCATAAGTTCGGGCATTACTTTATATGATATAGAGCGGCTATAGTTGCGATATATTAAATTTCAATACACAACACATGAGCAATGAATCTAAGAACATCCTCCATCTCAAGATATCAACCTTTTTTGATCTCCAAGAGTCTAGCGTCATATGTGCACGGTGATTCGACAGAAGCAGCTGCATTCACAAAGGAAATTAAATTCGGTTGACTCCTCCAGCACAATTTTCGGAAGGGCAAAAAAAGAGAATATCTAGGATACAGATACATGTGCCGGGAGTGTTCTAACAAAACAAGGGCCGCGACCCTAGACACAAAAAAAAAACAGATGACGAAAGAGATTTCTCCCAGGCGACATAACACACGGGGGGCAACAATGCATATAATGCCCGATGGGTCACGTAGCCTCGTTAACCTCTCCCATTTTCCAACTCATATAGTTCTTGCTGATTGGCTTTAACGGCGGGGGGCGATCGGGGGGCTGTACACGATCTTGCGAGACTTGATCGGGGCCCACTTGTAGCGCTTGACCCAGACAGAGATGGCGAACAGACCGGTCAGGAGGGCAATAGCCTTGACACCCATCTTCTTGCGGTCGTCCATCTCGGGCTCGGCGGACCAGTTCAGGAACTCAGTAACGTCCTTGGCCATCTGGGAGGTGGTGGCGGGAGTGCCATCCTCGTACTCGACAACACCGTCGAAGAGAACACGACCCATAGCAATACCTATAATGCAATTAGTAACCAATTCGTCACAGAAGACCTAATCAATTGCACACGTACCGGTACCGGGGAAGTAGGGGTTGAAGTTCATGCCCTCGGCAACGCTGGCACCGGCGGGAGCCTCATCGGGGTAACCGGTCAGCAGGTTGAAGACGTAGTTGCAGCCACCGTGACGGCCCTTGATGATCAAGCTGAGATCCGGGGGCAGAGCACCGCCGTTGGAGGCACGGGCAGCCTCGTCGTTCTTGTAGGGGGGAGGAATGTAGTCGGAAAGCTTTCCGGGGCGCTTCTCGATCTCGCCCTCGTTGTTGGGCTCGGTGTCGTACTCGTTCTCCTCGGCCATGGCCTTCATCTCATCGACGGTGTGCATAACACCAACCATTGAGCGCCAGGGGACACGGGTCAGGGAGTGGCAAGAAGCGCAGACCTCACGGTAGACCTGGAAACCACGGCGGAGACTGATGAAATGTTAGCTTCGCGCGATGGGGGCTGGGTGGTTGTTTTAGTGGACTCACGCAGCGTGATCGAAAGTCTTGTTGAAGCGCTGGTGCACCCAGGGGTACTGAGTAGCGTGCAGACTGGATGAAAAACCATGTGTTAGCTTGATCATTCTTATCTTACCTGATCGCACAATCTCGAGCTCGGGGCACCCGGGGCGACCAGGTATGGGTCATCTCGGACCCCAATGTAAAGACTCACCCCTCCTCAGCGGGTGTCATGGCGAAGGCCTCCTGGCCATAGAGGTGGTAGTACCACGCGGCGGAACCGGCAGCCGCGGCGGTTGCGAGCGAGGCAGTGAGGGTGAGGTGGAAGGGGGAGCTGGCGGCCTCGGCACCGGCGGCGGTGGAGGAAGCACGCTGTCGGAATAGTTAGCCAAAAATCCTTTCTCGTCCGCAGCGAGGTCTAGCGAAGCGATTGTCCTCATAGATAAGGCTCAATTGGTCCGATGGGGATGTTGGCAGCGTACCGTGGACTTGCCGAGCGTTTGGCGTGCGATGGCCCGGGAGGGCACGCGCGAAAAGGTACGGGCCAGCATGTCGAATTCAAACCCTCCAATCAACAAAGTGATGGATGGGAAGGGATTGGATCGCAAAAGCGGGAAGAGGGGGGAGGGGAGGGGGTGGTAGCAGGGAGAAGTGCTGGAAGTGATGCGAGTTGAAGTTCAGAAGGTTCAAGTTTCTCGCGGGAAAATGGGTGTAAAACCCTCCCTCTGATTGGTCCACTCAACCCGCTCGGTGAAAACCGCGATTACTCGGAACAGCTGTCGGGTCACTACTCTCTGCCTTTTCTCTTCTTCTTTCTATTGAAAGTCTGCAATTGCAAATCAGAGCCTTTCGAATCATACTATTAATGTATATAGCAATCCTGGGTCCGAATCGTGCAACGCCCACCCGTGACCGTTACGGCCTCCTCCACCCGACGCACCCGAATCGTTCCAGCGACGCTATGATTGGTCGGTGACTTTTCATGTACGATCACGACAGCCAAGGGAACGAGAGCTACCATTATAGCTCCCATATACTCTTGGCCCAAACGATTTACGACAAGGCAAACACCTGTGGGCTATATGGAGGGAAATTGGCCTACGGTGCTAAAAATGTCAATGAACATACACTGACGTGAATCACCTACCAAAATGTACGGTTTCTGACCTGACTGAACAACAAATAGCAGTGTTGATCAGATGCACCTGCCTGTGCATCATCAATTTTCTACCCATACCTGATTTACTTGCTTTTTTTTCCCAAGGGTTCAAAATTCGACAACAACAACCAGCATATCAAGTATGGGTAGAGAATTGATGGACAGGCGGACGCACCTGGTCAAGCTGGAGCGTATTTGTCTTTAGCATGTGCCATGCGTTTATCTTTTCAGGTCGGATACCGTGGTGCATCTTGGTAGGTGATCCACGTTAGTTTGTGTTGTGGGTGTACTGCTACAATAGCCTAATACCACTTAAGCATGAAGTCGAATCCAAAGGTTGATGTTCGTGTTGACTCAACGGATGTGCCTGATTTCCGTATTTCCTTAATGACAATTCACTATGCTCGGGTGTCTCTTTTTTTCATAGCCTGGACGTGGGGAATGGAACAACCGTGGATATGATCCTCGCCCGCAGACGTTATCCTCTTCCGCATCCAGCGCCTTGTAACGAGCCGGTTTCCAGGAAACCGGATACGCCTTGTCGTATTCGGAAGAGCGATTCACATCAAGCCCATTTTTGACAAGGAGTTCAAGCAAATCAATATTTCCGGAGTAGACAAATTCCAACCAGAGCCTGCAATGGTCCCCGTCGCTGATGGGAATCACACTCGCGCCACATCTTAGAAGCATCTCTACAATGGATGGATTGAAAAACCTGAAGAAAGAAAGAGGTGTTTTCTCTTGTCTGCTTGGTCTCTACCGTTCTTGGGCTACCTCGTCTTCGCCAGGTGGCTGTGTCTTGACAGGTGGTGTATACATTTCGTCAACGAGGCAGGTAAATGCCGATCAGAAAACAGTAAGATGGCCAGGAAGAAGTGGGTATTTGAAGTAAGGGTTTAGATGGATATTTGGAGCCCAAATTGCACACTGAATAGAAGGAAGCTATTGAAGTATAGTATGAGCTGAGTGAAACTTCTTGTCTCTACAGTATAGGTTATTCTAGTCCACAGTGCGACCTTGTTCATCTGGTTGTCCAAACCATACTTGAAATGATCTACATCGATAAGCCTAACATGATATGCTTAGCAGCAACAGGGCGTAATGGGTGCCCGATATGGTGGACATACACTCTTCCCGCTACATAACCATGGCTTCTCATCTTGTATTACAGAGATCCATGCCCCAATTTCATCTTCATCTCTTACAGGTGGCTCGTAGTCTCTCTATGTTTTCTCATCGATCTTCTATCGCTTGGTCTTGAGCATGCTAGCATTTTTATGCTAGATGTTGCAATATGAAAATGCTAGAAGATACAGTATACTAAGAAAAGACTGGGCTCTATGGTAATCGATTGTTATGACCTCAGAAGCCAAGGCTTGTGGCCCTTGCTTAAATACACTGTACATTCGGCGAACCAAACTCGGCGATTGAACCTTGCGCAGATAGGCGTCCTGCGTGACACAACCGCGGAACACTTCAATCATGTCCATTTCTGCCCGGTTATTCAAGGAGGTACATATTCACAACATGACCCTTAATATGACGCCATCTTGCAGGGGTTTGAAATGGTACCTACATAATATTCTTCATGCATTACCTACGCATGTATGTATGTAAATGTATTCCAACACACTGTAGAGACATGATAAGGAGCAGTAATTTCCTGATTCTGAGTCTAGGGAGATGTAGACATTTGAAAAATGGTTCTATAGCCTATAGGTATGACCAGTAGGTAGTAATTTATTAAGGTGTCTCGAATTATAGCGGTAACATTGAGCCCTTATATCCGACACAACTTAGGGTCAAGATACAACGGGGCTATCTGCTTTCAAAGAGACAATAGTTCAAAGCATTTGGCCTGGAGCTGAGACCTCTATTCCAATGTATCAAGGTTGGTGAGGGGGAGTCGACTGGATATTTTATATTCATTATGCAAGTGCCCAGGTGGGCTCTTATATCATCATTCAATGTAAACTCCAGTTGTAGTTTTGGCTATCCCAGGGGCCATTGGTCATGCAGCAGATTTCCAGCACGAAATTGACCCGGAATGAAGATCCTTAGATGATCGACTTTTTCGACAAAGACAACGTCCGTGAAACTGATCTCTTACTTGAACGACAAACTTTTTCAATTGATTCCCACGATATCTCCAAAGTAGAGAGTAATAGACCTTGAAATCAGACAAGATCTCAGTTTGGAATGATCGACGGTATCACAGATATCACGCACGTGCAACAACGGAGAGATTAAGAGCCGACATAAGCAACTCTTGAAAACATAGCCCCTTTGATTTCAAAAAGCGACTCACTCTCCAGTGACTTCCCATGTTATCCGCTTTTTCAGATCCATACGCATATATTCATGAGAGAAACAGATAGTCGTTGCATCCATGGAAGCCCCTATTCCGCACCGACAGCCGCTCGACAGCCAGAGATGACCCCAGCCTCGCAAAGCGAAACAAACTTCTCATATTCGCTAGCGCCATGAAAGCCCCGCTCGTTATTGGGCACAGGCAGCCCTTTTGCTAGCAAGGTTTGTCTTATGGGTTCAGTCTCAGCAGATGAAATCGAGGGGGTGTATGGTTCAGGCCCAGGGAGATTGGAGCGATGGCCAAGGTTTTGGACAGATCCGGGGTTTGAAATCGCTATTGATGCAACATTGAGTATGAGCATAAAGAGAATAAGCATTGAGTTCATGGCTGCTGGATCGCGCTAGGAACGACTGATGATAATAGAAGGTGAAGTAAAATGGCTGGATGGCAGGTATAGGTAGGCAACGAAAACTTGCAAAAAGGCACCAATATTAAGAATACGTACTAAGCCCTTGGCTATATACCATTTAATGCAGGGAAGATTGGGTCTGGCATATCATCCGGAGATAAGACGGTCAATCCGAGGATGACAGCATTGGACCGTGGTCTCACAAATCAAGTACTTGGCGACCTCTTGGCTTTGCCGCGCCACACGACAATCAGATTGGTATCATATCGCTCGTTCAATAATATACAAAGCTGATTGGTTTAAGCACTGACCACGTGGGCCTCAGCATGCAGTAAAGCCCCGTCGGCACATACCACTGGGCAGGCAATCACTTTCATACCGAAGGACGCCAAAAATAACTGCCGGAGATCAACATGTCGCTTCACGTCTATCGTGACAAATTATTACTTCAGACAAGGGCCTTCTGCTCTCTTGCCTTTCTCCAATACTTTGTGGCGAAAGTATTGCTGGCGAGTCACGGAGCAACCATTTCCATTTATCAGCAAATCCCTTCGAAAGCTCCCAATTGCCCGGATCCCATATCACCCCATACAATCAGCGTAGCAGCGGGATACTAGCTCATTAGATGGTCTCTGTGTGGTGGACCATGCAAGTAGCCCCTACTCTTGTCTCAACCCATTGACAAAATTATAGGGTATGAGGAGGCGCCTGGACGCAGTGAAAGGTTCCGCTACGCTCTTGTTCTGCATCTTGAGGGATATCGACGGAACAGTTGTGGTATCCTGCTTAGCGGAATGAACTGCCCTTTCTAGACATTTTCCGTGGTGTGATTGGTGACTGATTTAACATCTGGACCAGCCAAGAGCGCAGCAGGAAGTAATCAAAGCATGGATGAGGTCGTCAATGCAGCTTACTGACCAGCGACTCCACCCGAGTATCCAGGGACCGATCCGTAGGACCCACGCGAAGATCATGTCTGCCTAGATAATTCTTGGCGTAACGCCTCTGAGAGGGAATTGATGAGAGATGGACAGTAAGTTCATTTTCATTTATTGATGACTTTCGAAACCCAGGATCGAAGGTGATTCGAGGTGTCCAAATAACCGGCGTTATTGGTCAGTCACTTTGCTACCGACGTTAATCTCAAACCATGAAGATCTCGGTAAGCGTGATGTCCTTGTTAAAGTTCGACTAATGCAAGGTGCTTACTTCCCAGACCCACTCAAATAGGTTGAGTTGAGCGGTAGTTGTGGCTGTGTTGGGAGTGTTTTTTTGCCTCCTTTCGTAAGGATGGAGTTCTTGCAGGTTGATCATAAATTTGACAGTGGTGAAGATTGGTGATGCGCAGATGATGGTTTAAAAGTGTCTGTTCATCTACTATGAAGTTGAGTGATAGAGGAACAGTTTTCAACAGGCGTCGGGTATATTCCGTAGATCTTTTTACCAAAAGCCTCAAATCTACGGAGCCACCTAGCCAATAAGCACGCGAGTGGCTTAAGGGTCAAATTTTCAGTGTTCGGAGTCAACAATAATTCTATCAGGAAACGTAAGAAATGGATATAGTGTCTATCTGTCCGTATTGCTGTCTGAGAGGAATGCGGAAGAAGAGAAAGAAAAGGGTGGTGGCTGTTCACACGGAGGACAAAACCTGATATGCAAAGTCTCTTATCATTCAGTTGAGAATATAGATCTTAACGAACAGGCGGCGATAGTGCAGTTGGGAACGCTGTCGACGCTGAGATAGAACGCGAATACGGCATTACCTCGCATGCCATCTCAGCATCAACAGTGAGCCTGCCGTGTCGATTCTCCGTTTCATCTTTTTCTGTCTCTTTCTTTTTAGCTATTCTTCACAGTTATTTTTCCTCCCCCTAATCATTCAGGCTTGTCGACGTGCTTTGACGTGTTCTCATACATTTGAGGGCACCTAATTTCCAGAACGTAATTCCTGTAAAAACCGTCTTTCAAATTCATTTTTCGCGAATGATCCTATATGAAATTTGATATCATACAGTCCATTCTTGCTGCGCAATAATCCACTTAAGATCATTACCAAACTGATCCTCCTTATCGGCCCCCGGGAATATTTCAGTCTTGAAACCGAATTTCTGTTCCATCAACGCTCTCATTGGGACATTTCCGGAGTAACTACCAACCCGGATCTCCTTCAGTCCTAGCTCACGGAATCCATAATCAAATACCATACGAAGAGCCTCGTATGCACACCCTTTGCCTCTCTCTGATGGCTGAACAATCACTCCCGCCGCGCCAGCTCGCGATCCATCTTCTGGTTGATCCTTATTGCATGGGCCAATCCAACCAAGTCCGGCAATACCGACAGGCTTTTCTTCATGCAAGATTAGGAAGTTGCGATAGGTTGGTGGGTCAGAAACAATTGTCCATCTCTTAGCAATTGATTCGAGTTCTTCCGTGGTAGCTTCGGAGATGGATTTGTCGAACTCTGAGTTTGCTTTGTTCCCAAGAATATCAAGCAGAGTCGGTATATCATTCGATGTGGGAATTCGAAGGGACAGCGGTGTGTTCTTGGACTTAAGCTCGAGTGTCGAGTCACACAGGTGCCCACATAGCTGGTAAGCAGAAGAGTTCGATGAGAGGTGCGACATGCTTTGTTACACGTGGCTGGTCTATGAGACGCCAAATTATGAGGAAATTGAATTAAGATAGAGCAAACCCATTTCGAAAGGTGAAATTGCGGTTCACTTATTACTATGGCTAGGAAAAAGATGACTCAAAATGACTCAAAATGATTCAACCCAATGAAGAGGGGTAGAGAGATATAGATAAGGGCCATCTAAGAGTCTAACCCCAATAGTCGATCAGACTGATGAGGTGCAACTAACTTAGCGTCTACCTAGCATTTTTTTCAAACAATCAATCTAATACATCGTGGTTAGTCGAAGACTCTCAGTGGTTACAATGTATAGAGGTTTCAACATTACTCTTTGCGAGATGTACGTGGATCACTCTTATTCGAGCAAAGACACCGCATGTGACGTGAAGTCGGAGATTCGTGAGGAGATCTGGTATATCTAGAGCAGTTTCGAAAAAGAAGAAAGAAAAAAAGAAAGAAAAAAAGAAAGAAAAAAAGAAAGAAAAAAAGACAAAGCATACTACTTTCTAAAAAATAGTAATAATCTAGAAGCCCGCCAAGCCATGTGATACACAAACTCTGTATCTGGTATGCCTCAAACCCATGGTTCCTAGGTCACCTGCTGAGAGCCATGACCAAAGGAATAGTGCACTACAATATTGGATTCGAGGCGGCAATTTAGGTAATTGTGTTGAACTCACAGGTTCCATTGGTTAATGTGCGTTGGAAAGGGGTGAAGCGTTGCGTAGCAGTCGTGCAGGGGCCAGCTTCTCAATCGCCGAGTGAGTCCCCGATATCACACAGGGAGAACAGACCGCCAGTTTCCAGTTGAAACCAAGAATCTAACGTACACGTAGCTTTCCTATTAATCCTCATTATGAGGCAAGATCACGCTATCTCCTCCCTTATCATAGATCCAATAGGTTTCCAGGGTTTCATTGACCGCTGTTCTACTACGCGACATACCACCCGGTGACAAGATATCATGCAGTCTAGATGGTCTATCATTTTTATGCAACCCCGCAAATAATCCAGATCGCCCCATTCTTGATATCCTCACTTTAATTACCATCAGTCGAAGGTGAAGAATTCGGATAGTACAAGTCATGGGTGCTGAATGGTTGACTCGGGGAAGCGGTGCCGCCCGGCGGGACCCAATTACGCCAGCTTTTGACTTGCACCTCACGTTTCAACAACCCGCTCACCATTTAATCATGACGCCGCGATCCACAAAACAGAGTGGCTTGGCTTCATTAGCGTGTACCGAGTGTCGCAAACAACATCTGAAATGTGACGCTCGGAAGCCGACATGCTCTCGTTGCTTGCAAAACGAGTACTTCTGCCAGTATCTGCCCTCGCGACGCGGCGGCCGCAGGAAAACCCGGGAGCCCAATCGCCGAGCTTCATTTTGTCCAAATGACCAAATTGACGTAAGTGTTTCATATGCTTCGTTCTAAGTTGATGTAAAATATGCTAACCGTTTAGCAGACATCTCTTATTGCCCCTGTGACTGCGCTTGGTCAAACCAATACGCCTGACAGTACGTCACTGCCTAGGGCATCAGTAGGTGTTCCAACAGACCAGGTCCCCTGGCCTTTGACCCCCTTAAGAAATGAACTTGATCAATCACGGGCAGAACCGTCCCGCGACTCATGGTTCCATGACGACCGCTTCTTGCGGTTATTTTACGAAAACTTTCATGTTGCGCATCCAATCCTGGTTCCCAGCGGCTTATATCGTGACCGGCAGTATCCTGACTTCCTTCAAATGGTGGTGAACTATGTTGGATCCCATTATATCTCGTCGAGTCCAATTCAACAGTACAAAGATAAGGTGATTGCAGAGCTCAGTTGCAGCACAGATCGGTCGCCCTCCATGGTTCAAGCGTGGCTTATCTACTCAATTGCCATATACGCCCGAGGCGAATGGCAGGAAGCACAGGATGCATTTTCACGTAGTGTGGAGATTGCTTTGGAGTTGGGCATGAATCGGCGGGATTTTGCTGCGTCCGCACAGCCAGAAACCTCCATCGAGGCTGAAAGCATGCGAAGGACTTGGTGGGAGCTATACATCACAGACGTATTCATGGCAGCACCCTTCAAACAGACGACATTTCAATGCAGCACGATGGCACCGGAAGTTGCTCTCCCTTGTGAGGATTCGGCATACACAGGTACATGCGACATCCCAACCCCTCGCAAGATCCTTGATTTCAAGCGAAGGGTCTTTTCGCCCGACGAAACAGTATTTTCGTCCTCCAGTTACCGCATTGAGGCTGTAACAATATTATGCCGTGCTCTTGTGCTGAATGGCCTTCGGGACTATCATCGAGATCACCTGCAAGCTGTCGAGAACGCTCTTGTCAGTTGGATCAATCACTTACCGTCAAAAAAATTGGATATCGTTGACTCATACGGAAACATCGATGAGATGATGTTTCAAGCACACATGACTATCGCCTATGCTACAATGCTCCTTCACCTACCCCGAAGCGATCTACAACCTGTCTTGTCACAATCAGATGATCAATTCTGGCCCGTTGCCACGCGCCATCTAGCATCAACACTTAACCGCTCAATTCACAGTATAAAGGCCACTGAAGCCTCGCGACGTCTTTCGGACGCAATCTCCCTTTGTCCCAATGTCCCGAAACATACCCCTTTCGCGATCCCTGCATTAGCTCTCTGCGGCATGATCCAGCTCGCCACCTCTATTAAGCACAATGAAGAGTGCTTTGATCATCATTACAACCGTGTCACTCTCATTCTGGGATGTTTGAAAAGTACAAAACGGATCTGGAACCTAGCGGATGCCGCCTATGATCATTTGAGAGCCTCCGCGGCAGATAACCTGTCGGACTCTATGGAGCGCTGGTGCACGGAACCTCCCAGGAAGCTTTTCCCATCGGATTCAACGCCCAGTAACACAGAACGCCCTAACCAGCCTGTACGACCAATTTCAGCAATGTCGGATAGTCAGGAAATGTTGTTTCCTCCCCTTGTGTCGGCTTTCGTTGACCCGACTTGTTACAACGATTCGTTCTTCACATCCCTCCCCGACTTTGATATCCACTGATTGTACAATTAAAGATACCCATTAAGAGTAAACGGAGTTTATCTGTTAATACTGAACATGTGCAGCTGGCATCCAATGCGCATGGATTACCCTTTCTGCCCGAGTCAATTTTACACATAATTAGACCCAGGGAAATATATTTCAGACCAAAACACCGCCTGGACGCACGTTAATGCTTTGTTGCATACACCGCTTTCAGAATTTCCCCAGACCAATCACTAGTCCCTTAGATAGCGCGTAACTCAAAATCGATCTGATCGAATAAAGTTATCTATTAAAAAGCCAAAGATAACAGAAGGAGTCCGACGGGGCTGAGCGAATCCGCGCGGCCTATCCACGCAGATCACCCCGGTCGGCGATCAAAACCTCAATCGCCGACTAAACCACAACGTCATTACGCATCGGGGATTGACGCGCCCTTAGTCGAAGCAGAACAAACTCCTTTATAAGTGTCCTCAATTGATCCCCGAAATTCATTCAACAACTTCTCTCTCTCTCTAATCTCATTGCAAGGTTCTTCACTTTGAAAGCAATATGTCATCAACTCTCCTCTCAACCGCCACAACCTTCGATAAGGGCTTAGCCCCAAGTTATCAGCCCTTCAAAGAGAAATATAACCTTGAGTGCCTGGTGGAAGATATCAAACGGCATTTGGGCGAATCAGGCGGAATCTCCTCCGAAGAAGTCGATGAAGAATATCTGATTTCGCTGGCACGAAAATACATCTCCGACCCGAGTGACTGGATCGAGTATTTCTACAATGATACCAGCAAGAACTACACCCGAAATGCCATTGAGAACATCAACCACAAGGCGAATATTGTTTGTGTTCACCTCCCGAGGTCTCTGCTTTTGGTTGAATATTGCTAACGTGACATAGCTTCTTCTCGTCTGGAATCCTGGAAAGGGCTCCCCTATCCATGATCATGCCAACGCACACTGCATCATGAAGGTCCTCGCGGGACAGTTACACGAGACTGTTTACTATGCGCCCGAAACCGATTCCAAAGAAGCGAAGCCTTTGACTATCAAGTCGGCCAACACCTTTGGCATGAATGAGGTGACATACATCTCTGATGATATTGGCCTTCACCGAGTTCATAATCCTCATCCTACTCAGATTGCTGTCTCTTTACACCGTGAGTACTCCCAGAAAACCTTGAAATTTATCTGGTTGCATGAATTGACCTTTCGCCTAGTTTACACACCGCCAAATGCAGCTGACTATGGCTACAATATTTTCAATGAAGCCACTGGGTCGGCCAGTTATGTATCGCAGGCCCACTCGATTTCGAAGAAGTAAGGAGCCAGTGGTGCTCCAACCGAGACCGAGACATCCTGTTGATCAGGTTTGCTTTGTTTCATTTGCTCGGTGAGGATGTTGATCATCCTCTTTAGCGACTTGCATGCGATTTTCCAGATTGATATCCAACTCGTCATTCTGTGTTCATGATGGGAGTTTAGTGACATGGTGCTACACTTTGAATAGCCATTGGGGTTTAATTTTATTCGGAGCTATCTAGGGACTACAAATGCAGAATTGAAGATGAGAAAGTCTCACGTGCCTTCATTATATCCATAGTGACCGAAATGAGGATCGTTATAACCAAATTAGCAGTTCAGTAACACTGACGTAACGTTAGGAAGTAAATCCAAACAACAACATAATGTCAAAATCTGTAGTTCTTAATTTCCAATCTTCAACAGTCCTTAAGTCCATACTGACGTCGAATAGTTTCACTGGTTCGACCTAATTCGTCCCCGCACGGGACGGTCGATCGCTGACTCATCTTGTGTGACGCCATTCCCCACTCGAGCTCCCGAGATGAGGAGTCACTATCACGAACTCATTCGATTCCTTATCGGTGAGGGAGTTGCTTTGCTATCAAATTATCGACACTCAACAGGCTCTAGAATGGCTTCATCAAACGACGAGTAAGTGTTACCCGAGAATTGGAACAGGGAACATGCCGCCTAATGCTCTGAAGTGATGGCTGGAAGCCGGATCGCAAGTACGTGGAAGACGTCGAGGCAGAAGATCAGCAGGTCCTCCTGGGCACCGAGGAGCGCCTGGAGACTGGAAACCATTTAACTGTGTACCGCTTCCTCAAGAGAGGTCGCGGTAAATGTCGGGTACGTCACCCTTTTTGGCGTGGCCTCCTGGCCTTCATCTGGACTAGTAGTCTGGTTTGGGCTGTAGCACGAATGTTCCACCGTAAGGTTCACGAGTACACTTCCTTTCATACTCACTACTAATGCCTTTGGCAAATCCAGATCGGCCGCATCGTCCTCACCCGCATGGACATCATCACCCGCGCCCTCAAGCTCCGCCGCCTACCTGTAAGACGCCTGAATGTATCCACGCGGCATCGGAGATCCTCTACAACCTGGATGCAAACTATGAGAAGATCGACCCCTGTACCGACTTTGATCAGTATGTCTGCGGTGGTTGGAGAGAGCGCCATGATATGCGCGCTGACCAGGGTTCGGTCTTTGCTGGAACCATGATGGAGGAGGTTGCTCAGAGCCGCCTTCGTCATATTCTGGAGCGCTCAGAGGCTCCGCAGGATGACGCCGGAAACTTCAGGAAGCTGAAGGATGCGTACACTGCTTGTCTGGATGAATCTATTATCAGGGAACGCGGCATTCAGCCCTTGGTGGAAGTTCTAGCGAAGCTGCAAAGCATCTATCCTGCAAACGACGAAACCACCCTGGGCACCGAAGATCATATCACTGACGCTGTACTGTTCCTCATTCAATCTAATGTTGAGGCTCTTGTGTCTCCAAGTGTTTCGGTAAGCCCCCGACTCTATATTGGTCCTTTAGCATACTAACAACTACAGCCTGATGATCGGGATCCTGATAACGTTGTCATTTTTGTAAACCCGCCTGGAGAAATTGGACTTCCCGCACGCGAGTATTACAATAATACGGACATGGTCGCCAAGTATACAACTGTCGTGAAGCAGATCTTCCAAGCGTTCGAGGTCTCTGACTTTGAAAAAGTCGCAGAGAACGTCATCACCTTTGAGAAAGAGCTGGCCGATGTGACTCCGGATACGGAAACTTCAGAGGATGTCACAAAGTATTACAACCCACTCAGTATCAAGGAAACCGAGTCATTGGTGCCCCAAATATTCTTTACCGATATTATCTCAGGGCTTGCACCGCATGACTACAAAACCGATCGCTTAATTGTTGGGTCGCCTTCATACATGGAGGCTCTCTCCGGGATCTTGAAGCACACCTCCCGTCAGACTGTGTCTTTCTTCTTCCAATGGAAGATTATCCAGGCCCATGCCACTAGTATTGAGGACGACAAGATTGCCCCCCTCACCCGATTTACGAATGAGCTCGCTGGAAAGGACGCAAATGCCAAAGAAGAGAGATGGAGAACGTGCATTCGCAGCCTCGATGAAGGTCTGGGCTGGATTCTGAGTCGATTCTACGTGTTGGATTCATTCTCGGAAGAGTCCAAGAAGCTTGGTGATCAAGTGGTGTCGGACATTAAGGAACGGTTTGCCTTCACTCTGGATCAAACCGCATGGATGTCTCCGGATGTACGGAAGTTGGGTATCCAGAAAGTGGAGAATATTGTTCAGAAGATTGGTTTCCCAACCAAGAGTCCCAACGTACTAGACCCACAGGATGTGGAGAAGTACTATGCCGCACTCAATGTGTCTAGCAAAACCTTCTTTGAGAACGAGGTTGCCATCGCGAAGTTTGATATTGCAAACGAGTGGTCCAAGTTGGGCAAACCAACCAACCGAGATGAGTGGGATATGACTGCGCCCACGGTCAATGCCTACTATAACCCCCCAGGGAACGAGATCGTCTTCCCGGCCGGTATCATGCAACCCCCGACGTTTTACGGGCCAGCAGCACCCTTGTACCTATCCTATGGAGCCTTTGGAGCTGTCAGTGGCCATGAGCTCTCTCACGCATTTGACTCGACTGGTCGGCATTACGACGAGACGGGCAACTACACGAACTGGTGGGACGATGAGACCGTCCAGGCCTTTGAGGAACGGGCTCAATGTTTTGTGGACCAATACTCCAACTTCACTGTGGAGGGACACGGCGGCAAGTTGTTGCATGTGAATGGACGCCTCACCCTCGGTGAGAACATTGCGGATGCTGGTGGATTGACCGCTTCGTTCCACGCCTGGAAGAAGCACGACGACGCAAAGCCCGACCTCCATCTCCCAGGGCTGGAGGCTTTCAGCAAGGAGCAATTATTCTTCGTTTCCTACGCCAACTGGTGGTGTGGTAAAACCACTCCCGAGGCCGCGGAGAAGGCCATCTATACTGATCCACACGCGCCCAAGTCTGCGCGGATTATTGTAAGTTTGATCCGGTCCCATGCATGATCCCTGTTCATTAACAACGTTAGGAAACGATGGCAAACTCCCGCGAGTTTAAGGAGGCATTCCAGTGCCCGGAGAAGAAGCCGGTTTGCCAGCTCTGGTAGTTCGTTGCCTGGTAGTTCGTTGCCGGGCGGTATTCCATGTACTCCTCACTTTAGGATGATTTTTTTTTTTTTGATTTTCGGGTTTCATTTTACATTGCATTTTCCTGTGGTTTCTCGTATGCATAAGACACATTCCAAGGGATTTATGAGAATTTCGGTGTCCGAGAGTGTAACACACCAATCATAGTCAAACCTTTTAAGACATAAGCTCTAGATAATTCTGGTTTCTGCGCTCATATCATCTCTTGCATGAATACGAGGCGATCTCCCCTTGAGCTTGTCCATGCTTTTTGCATCCGGGTTGCATCGGCCCCTCAACGCCGATCCCCGTTTAAACTAGTGATTTTTCCTTCCGCGAGAGTACGCCAAAGAGAAAAAAAAAAAAGGCCGATCCCCTCTGCAGATCGGGGCGGTATGATTTAGATCGACCAGATCCGAGTTTAATACGGAGCAACGGCCGGGGGATTAAATTCTGTGACGATGGGAACCCACAGGAGATCATGTGGATCGACTCAAAAATGTGACGCTGAGTTAGTCACACAGATTTCATTTTCAAAAGTACATGTCTTGGCAAAAACAAAAACCAGACCATAGGTGGAAATTGCATCAGCTGAAGTAAAGTGGGCAGTGGGACTGCATGAGACATCCACTTTGCTGGGAAACGGGACATGTCATAGCTGAGAGCTCCAGCTTTCGGTCCCAAGGGCGCGTCACTATGTGCCGAGGCCAGTGGAGCCTGGCATAACGGCGGGACAAGCAGCCACTCAGCGGGCTGAACGGGCATTCGCCCCGAAAGTAGTTCGCTTCACCGGGGCGAGGCGACATGGGTGGGTTCGACGTATCAATTGTTGTTCATGTGGTCATTGAGGGGAAGTTGAATGTTGACGTGTAGATTAGATGGAAACAAGGATAAATCAGATAAACAAGAAAGCAAATCAGATGAATCAACAGAGGAGATAGATAGATCTTAGCATAGAGTAAATACAACTAGTGCTTTAATAGTGGTGTATCGTATTTGGTGGCAACGTGCCTGGATCCGCCGTGTCGGTATCGATCCCCCAAACTTCCTGCTCCACTCGCGAAAAAAACAAACCCTTGATTTCTTATTTCCTCCTATACACTCTCACCTGTACATCTGATTAAGTCTCTGATCTGCCTCATGCATTCGAGGGACGCCTGCCACTGCCTGTGAGCAAATATACGACCGCGTCGCGCGCGGTTCGTGGAGCTGTCATCGAAGCTCTCACGCCCGCCATGGAACCTTTCCCTTCCACCGTTGACCGGCCCGCACATTCCAAGGATCAATCCGGACCGTCAGTGCGAATCAATGAACTGCCGACGTTAGATCGAACGCGCAGCGCAGCCACTCCGAGAACTACCACCCCTCTCCGCCGCGCCAACACGGTATCACAAGGGAGTTTGATAAAAAAGAACCTGGAACGCAAGGCCACCCGGGACAGGACCGCAACAACTGGGACGGCGCCAGGAGTGGGTGTATCAGGGCTGCGGGCCAAGGATAGTAATGAGTTATTGCGAAAGTCACCATTGCAACGATCCCAGACGCACCGGGGCCCATTGGAGGCGCGTCCAGCAGGACGCAAAGCAGGCCATTTTACCGTGGGAAGTGTTGGACAAAACGGCAAGATCTTTCTCAGGTACGACCGCGCTACATAGCTCTGAATATCTAATCTCTCTGCACATCCCGTGTCGCACATCACCTGCAGCAAGCTGACAATTCGCCTATTTTTACCAGGCCGATTGCGAATCCACCCCAGAAAGATCCCCCTATAGTGCCCTTCTCATCTATCGATCAAGTGACGACCGATCGCCTTCAGCCGCAACGATATGCTCAGCCCCGAGATGACCCGTCACGATGGTCGAGCTCCCAGCTCTCCGAGTTACGGCCGCGCGAACCGCGAGAAGACTACGAACCCGCGATGTCTGAAGTCGCGCGACCTGAATCCGCGAATCGACCCCGCCGTGCGAACTCGTTTTCGACAATATCCGATACCCATTCAGTGTCCGGCGCGGGCAAACGTGGAGAACTGCGCATCGTCATCGATCGATCTGAGGACCGACCTAAAACCGCGAATGAAAAGTCGCCTGACACGGCGTTGGAGGTTCCTGTTCCTCATTACCGGCTGAGCTCGCGGTTCAATAACGAGGGTAGTGCGGCCATGCATAGTTCCGTACACGCGCGGACGTCAATGTCCGATAATTTTCGAAATTCGACTTTGCTAGGGGGCATGATTGATCCCATGCCAGGGCGTCATCCAAGTCAGTATAGAGATTCATACTCGCGCAACCGGGCGTCCTTCGCCGTGTCTATGTTCTCCGGGGCGGCCGCTATAGATCTCAGTCGGGCTTCGCCATTGCCGAGAAATTCGATGGTATATGAGTTGAAGGGGCCGGTTGAACCTTCGATATATGAAAACTTGGTATCGGACATGGATGGTGAAACGGTTGTGCGGTACATTCCCGGCACCAAAGATATCAGCGCAGCCACGCCCGCCCGCATTGTGGCCCAGATCTCTTCTGAGTCGTTCATGGATTATGAGTTGGTGTCGGACTTCTTCCTCACCTTTCGCTGTTATTTATCGCCAAACCACCTGCTTGCTCTGTTGCTTGCGCGACTACAGTGGGCGATTAACCGCCTTCAGGAGGATGGGCGAATTATTCGAATTCGCACTTTTGCAGCTCTCCGACACTGGATCCTGAATTATTTTATTGACGACTTTGTTACGAACTATGATCTACGGACCCACTTTTGTGAAACCATTAACAGCCTCTACCAAGAGGTCAAATCTCGACGAAATGGTGGTATGAGTGACCTGAAGATTCTTATTGACTTGAAACGATGCTGGAATGGCAAGTGTTCGGTCTATTGGACCGCGTCAGATTTCTCTCGTGCCTATAATGACCCCGACAGCCCAATTTTGCCTGGAAGCCCGCAAATGGAGCTACCGAGTGATGAGCCAGTCCAACAGACTGTTCCGCTTCCTGGCATGGCTATTCAGGCAGATACCAGTTCTCGAAAAAGCTTCCCCGTCTCTACCCAGCATGATCGAAATGACTCGGCTGGGACGGTACACAGTATACCCTTTTCAACGAAGAGCGATCAAAGTATGCTTGCGCTCTCCTGCTCATTACCTCCAAAGTCTCCAAGACGGCTGTCCGGCCCTTATTCCAGGAGTAAAGCACCGCGCCCCGTTCCACTGGGCCTCACGAAGTCGGTTTCCACTAACGAAGGACATCCTGTATCGCCGATGCTCTCACGATACCCATTCCATGGCCATAAACGAAGTGGCAGCTTTTCTGACTCAGTCCGAGATCCCATGTCTGGCGTGGAGGCAGGCTCCACGGCGGCACCACAGGAGATAATGGACCCGGTCAGCTTCATTCGAGGTGTACTGTACCCACCTGCAGAGTCATACATGACAATGATGGCCCCGGACTCCCCTCCTTTGCCTCTACCGTCGTCATCTAGCAATCCGGACCGCCGAAGCCAACCAGATGGTGGACCTAAACCAGCTCAATCAACCTCGGGGGTGAAGACTATTATTGGCTCAATCAGGCGGGCTTTGCACACTAGAAATGGTGGCCAGAGTGTTTCTGCTCGCATTGCAAATGCTTCAGAGACCCTCACTATGCCTTATCGCGGGAAAACTTCTGCAATGCCGCAGCACATTGCCTTGGGGTCCGACTACTACCGCGAAAGAAAGATGGCGGCTGTTCCTAAGCGACCCACCCGAATCGACGTGCTTTGCGAACAGGCTCTGAGGCAATATCGGGAGGCTATGGATCCCCCGGCCAAACAGGATAGCCAGGTGCAGCTCAATGCGCCTGATTTACAGATCCCCTGGGAAGATACCCCTTCAGAAACCCCTGCGGCCAACTTGGAAACTTCCAAGGACAATGCTTCGAAAATTAAAAGTGGGCTTACTACTGGTAGTGGGTCGATCGTGATCGTTGATGATACCGGATTTGAGTTCCCTGCTTCCATGTCTGGGGCTTTAGGGGATGATATGGCTACCAGTTTGGGCGATCCGACACGTTTGAATTCCGGCGACAAGGCTGCGTACTCCAAGTCATACCTATCAACATCGACACAAGGTGCAAGTGAACACACCGTTCCTATTTACTTCAATGGTGAAATCCCGGAACTTCCGCAAAAGCCGCATCCGTATAGCATTGCTTCAACTCGCAGATCGTTTTCCAATGAGCGCCAGCCTATTCCCAACAAGAGAGCCTCGCTTTCCCTCCGACTCCGGAAATATGCCTCTTTCCAAAGCGGAATCTCAAGACAGCGGACGTCAATGGGTAGCGACGCAGGAAAGTCTTTTACGGGCTCGAACCTAACGCAGGAGACAGATAAGCCATCTGGACGTGCGCTTCGTAGAAGACCTGGTGGAAACTTGCGAGAAATGCAATATGTGGATGATGTTGAACCCGGCTTGGGTCGTGGGAGCGTTGTGTATACTCGCTCCTATGATGACTCGTTAGCAGAGACTACGACTACCACGTCTGAAGCTCCGTCAAGGCCTCCGACTACCCTTATTCCGCCCAACCCTCGGTACTCCTTGATCCAAGCTCGATCTAACCGGAATATGAAACGCTCCTTTGAAGCAGCCATTGCGCGCTTTGCGCAGATTCCAGATGATGACGATGGAGGTGTTGAGTCGACCCTGTTGAAGCTGGAGGGCAAGTGGCCCAGCTCACCACCGGCAGACCAAGAGATTGGATTTGAGCGTGTCCTCGCGCCTCGCGCTGAATATGGAGATGAGAAGAGCAATGTTCCCTGGGATGTAATCGCCCGAAGGCGCCAGACGGATAAATCGGGCTACTCTACCGTTGGAGGGCGACTGGCGCCACCCAGGCCGTATTCAGACTCTGTGGCAGAATCTGAAGAGTCGTACAACTCGATTCCTCTTCTTGAGCGAGGGTTGACTGATGAGTCTATGAAACGACCACCGGTGAATCGAAGCCAGGCTCGAAGCCAGATCCTTGAGGTGCAATTGCCCCCTCTTAGTTTGATCTCCAGTCGGGATACATCTGAATTGGCATCATCGCACCCGTCGATTCAGATTATTCACGACACAGATAGCATTCGCCGCATTCCTCGAGGCTCAACCCTACCTCTGCCCCTGTCAGGACAAGCCACCCCTAAACGTTTGTCGGCCATATCGGTTGACATGATTGACTCGCGTGAGGCCATGGAAGGCCGCTTTTCTACTGATACTCGCAGTCTGGCTTCGTCGACTGTGGAGATCCCGCCTCACCCCCTGGCACACCCACCTTCTCCTCCAATGACCATTCAACACCCCAGCTCTTTCACTCCGTGTGTCTCGCCCATGGATAAAGTACTGTTCCAGGCTCAACCACCTACTCCTGATACTTCTCCCCGGCGTCGGGGTACGGAAACGGCCAACTCACAGCCCAGAGATGTGCCTCAATTTGCCAGTGACGTTCTTTCCAACTCTGAGAAAGACCGTCAATACGTCAACGATAATGGCCCAGATCATGTCGCCTTCGTCCTTTCCTGTGAGTCTCAGGTGCTTGCACAACAACTTACATTAGTCGAAATGGCTGCGCTGAGCGAGGTTGACTGGCGAGATCTGGTTGAGATGCGATGGAGCAGCGGCTCTCAATGTATCTCTAGCTGGGTCCAGTTCCTCACTACCGAAGAACGCAAGGGTATCGATTTGGTTGTTGGCCGCTTCAACCTCATGGTGAAATGGGTCGTCTCCGAGATTGTCTTAACTCGCGAAATCCAAGAGCGAGCCCGCACAATCATCAAGTTTATTCATACCGCTGCTCATGCGCGACGCATGTGCAACTATGCGACTATGTTGCAGATTGCCATTGCCCTATCTTCTTCGGACTGTTCCCGACTACAGAAGACATGGCAGTTAGTTCCTTTGGAGGATAAGCGACTATTCAAGGACATGGAATGCTTGATACAACCTGTTCGCAACTTCAATGATCTCCGTGTTGAGATGGAGACAGCCAATTTGCAGGAAGGCTGTATTCCTTTCATTGGTAAGATCTTCATTCGTGTCTTTGGTGATCTTTGGCTAACTTCAATCCTTAGGTCTCTATGTACATGACCTTACTTATAATGCCCAAAAGCCAGCCCAGATCCCTCGAGGTGAGGGAGGTTTGTTGGTTAACTTTGAACGATACCGCACCGCTGCTCGTATTGTCAAGAGCCTGCTCCGATTGATCGACGCCAGCACGAAGTACCGCTTCGAGCCCGTCCAGGGTATCATCGAGCGATGCCTCTGGATTGCATGCCTCTCAGAAGATGAGATTCAATCTCGCAGCAAACAGCTTGAATGATCTCACCCCTGCGTGGCTTGTTACTATTTTTCTAATGATTGAATTTCTTATTCATACCCCTTTTGCAGGACCTTTTGGTATCTTCTGCTATATATCACTGTATCTATATTTTGCATTTTCCCTCTTCTCACCTTCGTTTTAGGTTCATTTGGTTTTTGCGTTTGGAGCGAGCATTTGCATCACATTGGCTTGGAGATATCACGGCTTGAAAGGCACTCACATACTATTTTTCTTTTATCTGTGGACCCACCAAAACACCCTTTGTTTCATAAATCAATAACAGAAACCCCTCGAACTTAATATACAAACCTACAAACATACCCAATCCTACCAGTAGAATATGTACCAGTTGATAGCTCGTTTCATAGTCTGATAAAGTGGATTCACAGTGCGTCATAATCATAAAAAAACCGCGGCGGAGTTGGATCTACTCGCGGAACACCATTTTCAGCCCGACCCCCATCTCTCTCCTTCGACCCCAATCCAAAGGGTTTCACCCGTTTACAAGTTCCTCTTTCATTTACTTCTTCGATTCCTCCGCACATCGACCAAGAGGCTCAATTAATTAGTCCCGTATTTAATGTCCCGCCCCGTGTTCCCCCGCTACGATGGACACGACCGAGCCGCGGCGCGGGGCTTCAGAGGAACACTTGGACAACACTGAGTCCGACCATAGCCCCGCGGCCCTGGAAATCCCACAAGAACTCCCAGATGACCTCCCCAAATCACTAGACGATCGCCGCTCGGTGCCGGTCTATCAGCAGGAGACGGAGATGTACGATGCGTGGCAGGGTAAGCAATCCCCAAGATGAGAACCTTCAGGTGGTCCGAGCTCGGGAATGGTTCCTGGAGAGAGACGATGCGATGCACGTCTCTACCCAAGCCTTCAACTATGCGCAAAGGAACCGGATCAAATGGGTCTAGGTAAACTAATACATCGTCGTGATTTACAGGACAATCACAATTCCTTACTACACCCGTCGCTGCGAAACCGCTCACCTTCAGCCTAGCCCTGGATGACCACACACACGACCCGGAAACAGATCTCCGTGCTCAATATGGGCGGGATCTCGAAGATAGCGATGCGCGTCTCATGGAGATGCTTGCCGCGCAAGCCGCGCACCGCGAAGTCGACTCACTGGGCGCGGATGAGGAAAGCATAGCCGACGACGAGAAGCTGACGACAGCGGAGAAGAAAGATATCCTCCAGAAGAGCTTGAATATGGCAGCGAGTAATGGCGATGTCGAGCGGGTGCGAAAGTTATTGTCTGGTGCAGCGAAGAACTTTGTGGATGTTAATATGAAGGATGAGGAGGGGACGGTACCGCTGATTTACGCGAGTTGCTTCGGACACCAGGACGTAGTCTCGGCGCTTCTTGATGCTGGTGCGTTCGTTGATCAGCAAGATCGGAATCAGTGGAGCGCGTTGATGTGGGCCATGACGAATCGGCATAAAACTATTGCTAAGATTTTGCTGGATCATAATGCTTCGCCGGATATCAAATCCTCTTCTGGAGGGACGGCGTTTGACTTTGCGCAGCCTGGCAGTGAGATTTCGGAGTATCTGCATGAGAATGGCTATAGCTTTGGCCCGGGCGCGATTGAGGATGATTTCTATGATGCTGGAATGGCGCATGGGAGGTTTGAGGAGGAGATTGCAGAGAATGAGATGAAGAGGCGAATGATGATGGAAGAAAGTGCCATTAATTTGGAGGTGGATTTGTCTAGTCTTGGGCTAGATGAGAAGTACGAGCAATCGGATGAATACGACCTCGAAGAAGAGCAACAGGAATTCGTCTGGGACAGGTGTCTGAATGACCAGATGTTTGTGTTCCAGGACCATGAGCTCGAGCGCATTTTGGATATCATCATTACCAACATGACGCCTCAACGGTCTCCGTCACAGAAGCCTGTACCGGCAAATCTCCTCTTTCTCAGTGCGCGTTATGCACACTATCATGCTAGCCCAGAACTGCTAGCAGAGCTCCTCACTTCAGCAGCGGAGAAGATCAATGACGTTGTCGAGCGCCACCAGTGGGACATGACTATGCAAGCATTCTGGCTGTCAAATGCCACGCTATTGCTGCACTATCTGAAGAAAGATCCCGGGCTGCTGGAGTCTACCGTGGAGTTCCAGCTCCACCTAGCAGAGTTGATCAACGAAATCTTCGTCCTTATCATTCGTGACGCAGAGCGGCGAATGAACAAAGTCCTTGATGAGGCCATGCTGGACCATGAAACTATCCCAGGACTGGAGGACGTTGCCTTCCAAAACGAGTGGAAACTTTTCCGCAAGAAGAAGTCCGAGACACCCGAGCCTGCAGAAAAGCGATTTCGTCCACCATCCCCACGGCGGCGAGCACAGATCTCTCCGCGGAACGTCACATCCTTACTCTCGTCAACACTTTTTGTGCTAGATCTTTACGATGTTCACTCTGTGATCACCACCCAGATCGTCTCTCAACTCCTCTATTGGCTTAGTGCCGAGATCTTCAACAGAATCATGAGCACAAGACGCTACCTAGCCCGGACAAAAGCAATGCAGATCCGCATGAACGTTTCCACACTGGAAGACTGGGCCCGTACCAACAACCGACAACCAGAACACTACGAAAACGGATCTATGACCAGCACCGGAGAAACAACAGTCGATGCAGCCCGTCGACACCTAGCTCCAGTCATCCAATTACTCCAATGGCTCCAATGCTTCTCCTCCCTAGGAGACGACCATGAATCCCTAGTAACAACCTTACTCCAACTGCAACAACTCTTCCCAATCCAACTCCTCCATGCGGTCAAATCATACAGACCCGAAGTAGGCGAAAAAGGCCTAACCAAACAAGCCATGAAATTCCTCCTGGAAATGCAACGCGATCCCGAAATCCTTTTCCGGGAACAACAGAAAATGCAAGCCGAGAAGGAAAAAGCTGCTGCACCATCCAAAGATGACCGTCCCAAAACACCCACTAAGGACGGGAAGGACGGGAAAGAAGGACAAGCATCAGATACCCCCGCTACACCAGATCCGGGCCCTTCATCCCCGGACTCTTCATATCCAGCCAGTATGGTAGCTGCAGCTCGAGGCGATGATCGACCCCACCCTAACAGCGTTTTCCTGGACCCTACACTCTTCCTTCCATTCTCTTTACCTACCAGTACGGATATGCTGATCAGTTATGGTGCCGGGTTGGGTGGAACGAATCGCGAACGAGCAAGGAAGTATATTCCTACTGTGCCGCCGGAGGTACTGAGTCGATTCGATCGTGGTGATGCATAATCGATGAGAACAAAATGAACAATATGGTTATTTGGCAAATTTTTGTTCTCGTTCAACATATCTCTTACACTGACGTGGTGGAAATTATTTACCACGTCTTGTTGGGATTTAGTGTCTAGGATGGAATGTGCCTTTGCACTCTTTGCTTTTGTTTGAACAAAGAATGCTTCTCCGGCTTGATGAGTGCTAGATGGGTTGGTTGCAAGGCCCCAAGTGTACATATTCCTATCAATAAAAATTTCGAAGGTTTCATGTCTTTTTCAGGGTTAATAATTAGGATCCACTGGCGTCCTTCGTTCCCCCAGTCCATCGTCTTTAGTTGTTGATATCCACGAGAATGGGACGGACCCCAATGGCCTATCTCGAAGGTGGTTCAATATTCCAAGGTGTTGGTGAAAATCAAGGATTATTTGGCAAAAGTAGTGTATTGATTAATGGATAACTTCCTACTTTGCAGTGACCCCAGGAACAACCTTGAAAGGGGATAAAATACACAATCGTTGTCCTGGCGGTTTTGTTGCTGACCAGTGAGACGTCATAATAATGTTACATGGGCGAACACAAAAAAGGCCCAGATGCAAAAATGCTCAGTCCGTAACCAGGGGTATCTTAAAAAGACAAGTGAGAACATCGAACCAATGATAAGAAATGAAAGTGGTGAACTAGGGTTTGTTTCCAGTCGCTCCACCAGATCCCGTGTCCTGTTCCGAAGAGATTTCCATATCCGACGTCTCAGCCTGATTTTGGGATGGCGGCGGGTGCTGGAAGTCCCTCTCGGGGCTTCGAGAACGTGAATTGCGTCGGGAACCCCAGACAGATCCTCGTCGAGACCTAGGGCTGATCTGTGGCGTTGACAAGCGTCGATGCCCAACAGGGTCTACTTCAGTGACAAGTTCCCGAGAAACTTCACTTTGTCGCTCATGCTGACCCGGTTCACCAGTGACTGGGCTCTGTGCACCAGACCGCATAGCCCGTCCAGCTGACTCTGACATACGAGCAGAGGGAGGAGCAACTGGAGAGTGGGTGTTTTGGGATTTCCTCTTGCGAGTTGGAGAGCTATCTCGGGCCTGGGATGTAGGCTCAGAGGGCATAGCTGGCTCCGCTGTCTGGTTTTGGGTAGGTGTTGCTTGAGGGTGAAGCTGAGACGGAGGCTGCGGTAGACCTGGTGGAACCCAATGATGGAAAGAGATAGGAGGTGCAGGTCGACTGGTCCGTGGATCCTGTCGGACAGAAGTGGGGATGACTTGAGGTGGATGTGGAGGCATATGTGGAGAAGCAAGATTGGGCATGACTTGAGGCTGCATGTCGACGGGACGTGGCTGAGCAGGCAAAGGAAGTGGAACTTGGGTGTTTGCCGAAGGTCTAGCACTACTATTTCCCGCTGGCGGTATTTTCACAACTGGAGGATAGGGATACAGGCCGGCACCCGAATGAGTACGACGAAAGTCCCCCTGGGAATCCGTTGCTGACACTGACAGATGCACGGATGGACCATAAGAAGTGCTGGGCCCTGAGCTAGAAAATGATTGCTGAGACGGTGGAGGAGCAGTTGAGAAACCTCTCGATGAAGATGCATGTGTCATGTACTGGTGGATCGTCTCAGACCAGTGAGTGTTTCCACCATTTATACCGGCGAACATCAACGGAATTAAATGAGGAGGTACACCTGCACGCAAAGAATCGGCCAAGATCGTCTGTTCAATCTTGCGCTGCTCCAATCGCAGCGTCTCTTGTCTGGTCTTCTCTTCCTCTTGACTGCGACGATCCTCCTCAGCTTTGGCCCGCAACCATTGCTGCATGGGCTCAGTGCCTTGCCATTGCGAGGGCGGCGGGGGCAACGGAGTGGGCATTGCTGCAGGCATGCGAGGCAGGGCAGACGGTGGGGGAAGATCCCTTGAGGAAGATTCCATGGGGAAAACAACCTGGGCAAGAGCAATTTCTGATGAGGACTCAGAGCACGATGAAAGCAGCGAGGGTGGGTTGGAGCTCAGTACGGCCGAGCTATCAGAGGGGTCTCCCGCATCGGTCTGCTGGTTGTGCTGATTGAGAGTAAGTAACATGTTTTCATTTGGAGAAGCTAAACATGGTGAAGTTTCGTATGAAATGGGAGAGGGCCAACTTGGAGAGAGGAGGAGCAAAAGGAAGAGGCAGGAGCAAAGAAAGAGGAAGGAGCAGCCGTGAAGGCCTCTCCAAATAGGAAAGCACCTTGACAACATCCTCTTAATCCTTCTACAAGGAAAGTGACACTCACCAATGAGCCGATCCAATGGCTGACTCAGCCAGGCCCCGGGGGCCCCAGGCCGTGCGTAATTGGAATTGGCACAACTCGATTGGGGAAATTGGGACAGACTAGTTGGTAGAAATGTGTGAAAATAGCAGAAGCAGAGCTCGTGCTTTCACGGATCTGAAATGGATCCAAGTAGGGTCAGAATGGGGCCAAGACCGTCGGATTTAGGGTCTTGAGATCGCAAAAACGGGGTACCCCAAGACTCGAATAAAGACACGCCCCAGGTTAATACAAAAATTGGAGAAGGAATGGAGAAAGGGAAAGAAAAGTAAAGATTAAGAAAAACAAAGATCAAAGACAAACAAGAGGATGGAAGAAAAAAAAGAAAAAAAAACCATCAGATCGAGCCACGCATGACATGGGGACCTACATTAGCCCGGGATAGATTTATTTACGACGACACGAGTGGACCATGCACGGTGCACAAATGAGGTGGATCGGCATTCGTCTTAGCCTCACGGGAGCCGCCTGTCTGCGGGCAAATCAATGATCTAGCACCAATGACAGTCTCCTGCGGCGTTCAAAGAGTGGGTGGATTACGGATTCCGCGCAAGCGCCTGCTCCACTTTAGTCGTGCCGATCTCACTGTGCCGTCTTGACCTTCCCAGCCCGGCAGTTCCGGGGTTTAAGGGCCGGACCCGAAGGCCTGGGGTTGACGACTTGAAAAGATTGAGGTTGATTGGTTGTCACTGTCGAACTTGTCCGAAAACTGCAGAGGATTTCATCAGTGATGCGACCATACAGTATCCGTGACTGAGCTTCATGTTGGATCGGTCCAATGATACTCAGCTAAGATATTGTGTGCAGGGGTTCGTAAAGTAGTTCGGTACCCCCATGAGACGCACTAAGCCTTCAGAACACGCCCCAATGCTCACTAGGATCTCGGCTCTTGCATCACCCGAGACAGAGGGTAATCCATTGGTATCAGACCAGGGGGGTAATCACTTTATCGCAAGATAAAAAGATAAAGATCTAGATGTCAGATACCAGGCCAATAAGGGTAGCAATGGAACAATTACCCACGCGGAATCTGGCTGGTACTAACTGGAAGGGGAACTCTGATGAGATCTATAGAAGTTCATGATGTGATTCGTCAGGCGGTCACTGCTATCGAAGCGAGATCAATCGCTCGGGGTAAGCTCCAGATTGATGAAAGGGTGGGTCAGTCGCAATGTTCACCCGACCATTGGGAAGAAGATATGATGAGTTCTCGCTTTGACCCCTAAAAACCAGTGTCAAGGCAATTTAGATAGATTGTGGCTGTCAACATTGTGGCACACGAAGGCATGGCCCCTTAGTCAGCAGTCCTGGTCTCGTGACATGTAGCAGCCTCAGGCAACACTAAAGGTTGAATTCCATCGGCATATTGAACAGCTTGTCACTCATGAATTCATTATATCTAGTATGAATCTGTTTTACTTTGCTAATTTTTTAAATGGTATGTCATCCGAGGTGGTACCTATGTACCTAGGTAACTTCAGAGCCAATCTTCTTTTGGCTTCGGATGTCCCAACTATAAACATAGTTTCAACTACGTAACTATAAGGTATACTTCGACATCACGTCTCGCCCCTCATTCTAGTCCTGCTTCATATCCCAGGCTCCTCTGTGCAATCGGATCAGATAGCGCTGAGTCTCACTTTCTCCATGATATTTGAACTAATTGACAATCCTCGAAACTCATGTAATGGCATTCGACGATAACTGCGCCAGTATCGGCTCAGATATCACTACTATCTGCGTCTTTATCGGTCTTCAGTTCGTAGTCACTCTACTCCACGTTCTTGCTTTTTGGAGCGGGCGGTACCTACCCCAGAACCCCACTATGCAAAGTCAAGGTGATGCTAACGAAGGGTGGGCTTTAGTTTCAAGCTACTAAAAGCTTCAACCGACCTAGAATGTGGAACAGGCTTGTATCAAAGATCTAAGATAGGGCGGTTACAAACGATTGTCGTTCAAAATGAATCTGTCGCTGCTTTACGTGACGCTATCAACGCTGCCTTCGCGAAATCCAAAGTAACCACGGCCCCAGCGAAAACTTCAAATGTGAGAGTGGCTATTTGGGACCGAAACGGGGTCTCGTCAGAAGCCTGGTTGGTCTTAATGCCGTTTCATGAGATTTCTGGAGCTTTTCCGAACAAAGATGGGTCGGTTGATGTTTATTTGAACCACGCGGGCGGTTGGAATAATGTGGCTACCCTTGCTCTCCCACGACCAACAGACTAGATGAATAGTAGATCTTGATTTGCTCTGGTTGCTTATGTGTTCAGAATCCCTGGAAAGCCACCCACCTGTGCTGTGAAATTGCCTATTTAGGAGACTGAAGACTGAATACTCGTATGCATTGGTCTGGGCTATGACATGCAGAGAGATTACAAAGGCATCTGTTAGCTATGAAAAAAGAAAAAAAAAAAAAAAAAAAAAAAAAAAAAAAAATCACCCTAAAGAGAATTCCAAGAACAAAACGCAGTCTTTCGTGTATCAAATTTGGGTTGCGAAAAGAATGTAAAAGCAGATGTATTTCGGAGTGGGTACCTATTTGGCCCCCACTGCACGCTAACTTTCCCTTGGCGGAGCCAGAGCCGCATCTCCCAATGAACATGTCTGCCTTAGAAGATCCCGAACTCGAGCATTTAGCGCTTCTCATGGTGTAACATGCCGTCCCAACAATTTCGGCCGATCCCACAGATCTACCCCGTACCAAGAGGACTAAAATCCAGCCGAGCAAGGCTGTACCGTGAATTTGTTTAGCGTCTGTAGAGGCCGCCCATGCAACTCAAAAGGCATCTTCGTGACTCATTCGTACATTCAGAACTCATGATCAGTATTGCCAAGGCCATGCTGACCCCCGCAGATACGATGTCTCAGAACTAACAATTTATACGAAAAGTTTGTCGGCGCAAAAAGTTAGTCATGTTAAGGGTCCTACCGACTTATCCGTACCCAGGTCCCTTATGGGGGGCGCTAGTGCACCCGAAATCTTGGCGCGAGAGGAAGAAATATTCGCAGCCGGGCGCTTGGGGCTTGAAATTCAAATTTTGTGGCAAAAGTGATGAAAATTCCGGCTTTCCAACCTGCAATTGGCTTAGAGGAGAACTATTAAAATAGTCCATCCCACATGAGCCCCTGAGCATGCATGATAAGGTTATGAAAACTTGGTCCTGAGCATGTGGTATAGAGTTATAGCCTTGCCGAAGTTTGGTCTAAAATTACAATGCCTTTGAACGCCGATCTTGTCCGGTGCCGGTACTAGATCACCTGATGGATCTGGGTACCTAAATCCTACCAAAATCTCAACATTGGGTCAAAGTAAATGTACAGAGAACAATGGACCACGATACCGGACTTAGGTCGGACCCCTGTGCCAATCAAGCCACCCTGCCCGTTTAGTGCCTTGGCTAGTGAGAAAGCGACCCAATTAGGACAAATGAGCGCGGTCAGGGTCCGAGTAGCTCCATGATAATCCCCACGCGAGGCTGACTGGTCACACTAGCGTTTGCTGCCGTTTGACAAGGCTGAAAAAAAGGGTACAAATAGAAGGATTCAGTCTCTATTTTCGCGAGATTTTTTCTTCCCCTATTCCCAAAGCCTGTACATACTCTTCTAATTTCAATTCCTCCTCCAAACAAAAAAAAAGCCATCATGCGAGCTACTTGGTTCCTCGCTTCCACACTCGCGGCTTTCGCCGCTGCCGATGCCAGCACAACTACCGTCAGCTACCTCGGCGCCTCAGCCACCCTCGATGTCGACATGTCCAAGTACACCAGCGTCGCCGCGGAAGTCATCGCAGTCGACTCAACTGCCACTACATACGATATCCGCTGCCAGAGCGGCGTAGCCAAGTCCCTCTGCGCAATTGACAGCAAGACCCCCTTTAGAATAATTCAGGGCCCCGAGACCTTCAGCTACTCCGCCTACGAAACGATTAGCACCCAGGGTGGTACCGCCGACGTTTTCGTGACTGTTGCGTGCTCGTTCACCCATGTCTCGGAATCTGTCTCTTGCGCCCAGAGTTTCTCCATGGATATCTCCGCTGATGGATACTCCACTGCCACCAGCAACTACATTCCTAGCACGACCATTGAGGCTGACCAGGTTAGCTACCATGTGCTCACCGTTACTGCTGGCGTTGAGGCTTTGAAGTCCTACGCTACTGCTACTTCGCCTGTCACTGTTAATGGTGCCGAATCTACTGGAGCTGCGCAGCCTATGGTTACTGCTGCGCCTATGGCCTTTGCTGCTGCTGCCGCTGCTGCTGCCGCTATGCTATAAGGATAAGCTGTCTAGGATGAGCTGTTTCTTGTTATGTCTTTTATACCCTGCATATGTGTGACATGAGCATATTGTCTGGATGATTTTGATGGATCTAATGTATATAATCAGCATCTAATTCGGTCCAAGTTTGTTACGACCTAATCTTAACTTCGGCTTCCTTCCAAGGTTATTTGTACACGTTCATCCGAGCAGTGTAAGCACTCATGTTAATTTGAATCCATATGTCATGCTGTAGCTTTCTTACTCTTTGATGAATAAATACGAACATATCATGTCTTTTGTTCTTGCTCGGTAGTTAACCTTTTTTAAGGTTTGATATTTTGGCCCTTCGGAATGTTCGCATATCAAATGATTAACCTTATCAAAACCACGAAACCAAGCATATCTACCTAAAAACGGACGATAACAACAGCAAAAAAACAATAACAGCGATTCTTCCTTTACATAGAGAAAAAGAAAAAGTGATCGCAGCCCCAAAGTCACAGCCACACAGCCACATCTTCTCTAAGAGTTAGATCATCGAACAGTCCGTCTCCTGCGCGATTCAGTCATCATACCATCACCAGCACGAAAGCCAAAATCCTTGGCCATAATGACCCAACTCAAGCACCACTCAGAATCTATTGCCCCCATCATTTCAATCTCCTATATCAAACAAATCCCAGAAAAAATCACAACACCATGCCATCCACCCCATGGACAAAGCCGGACACTACAACCCGGCCCATCGCCATAATCGGCGCCGGAGTAATGGGCCGCCGCATCGCCATGATGTGGGCAGCAGCCGGGTACAAAATAATCCTCTGCGAAAAATCCTGCAACAAGTACGACGGGGCCCTAGAATACATCTGCAACGACCAAGGCGCCCAAGCCGCGAAGCTAGGCACAGTACCCGCCGAGGTCAAGAAAACAGCATCTCTAGACGAAGCATGCTCAAGAGCCTGGATGGTAATCGAAGCCGTACCCGAAATACTAGAACTGAAAATCGACATCCTCGGCTCAATCGATGCCATAGCACCACCAGACTGTATCGTGACTACGAACTCGTCATCCCTACGCTCGTCACAGATGCTCGCTAAAACGAAGAATAATTACCGCATCTGTAATGGGCATTACTACATGCCGCCTGAGCAGACCTTCTACGAGATCATGTCCTGCGGAGAGACAGATGAGGATATTCCTCGTTTCTTGATGGAGAAGGCTAAGACGGCGGGTTTCCAGCCTGTGTGTGCGGCTCGGGAGTCGACAGGTATGGTTTTTAATCGCATTTGGGCGGGGATTAAACGGGAGTGCTTGTTATGCCTTGCGGATGAAGTGAGTGATGCGAAGACTGTTGATGAGATGTTTAAGTCGTGGTTTAGCGCGGAGAAGGGGCCATGTGAGATGATGGATGCTGTAGGGTTGGATACTGTTTACAATATTGAGGTTGTTTATCAGGAGCAGCTTGGGTTGAATCCGAAAGCTAAGGATTGGCTTAAGGCTACTTTTGTTGATAAGGGGAATCTTGGGAATAAGAGTGGTAAGGGACTGCTGAGTTCGACTTAGATGATGGATTGCTCTGCTGGGATGTCGTTTGTGGTTACTGGTTGAAATGAGCTTTAGCATGGGCTGCACCTACAAATCAAAAGTATACCGGGGAGAGGATGGAGACAAAAAGATTCAAAGAACGATTGGATTATTGCAGGCTGGCAAGTCTAAAATAAGAATGCTTGGTATACATGGTCAACCGAAAGACAAGACAAGAAACATCGGATTCAATGGGTATCAGTCGCATGGCTCTCAAACTCTGGCTAAACTGAGTATGAGTGTTGTCGAGCACACCAGTGAGAATTGAAGTAGTAATTTGACAAACGCGGCATTTTGTTTCGTGATATCGATGCGGACCAGCGACCAACGGCCGGTTTGACACCAATACCAACGGACGAAGGCCAATTCTTCATGAAAAAAAAAAGAGAAAAATACCAAAGTTTTGGCAAAGTCACAGAAAAGAATAAAAGGGGGATATAGCGAGCGTAAGAATAGGGGTCGTCTAAAGCCAGGCAGCAGATGACAGTCACCAGGAAATGAGGACTGGACAGGGAGACAAGGAGAATGATGTAGGGAACGTGACAGAATACACATTGATCAGGGACAGGAGTAATAGTAATAAGGTGTGTGGGGATTATTAGGGCGCTCCACTGGTCAGTCCAATGATCCATATCATGGTGCAAGACAAAGGTTGGGTATAACGGGTATTAGACATCAACAGTGACTCGGGATTTTGACCCGACCATTAGGGTATAAAGGCGGCCGTCAAAACAGTGATTAGGTGGGTAAGGGCATGGGCACTCAAACAGAGAAGAAAATTAAAGGGAACCCAGTAGATTAATGGGTTTTCTTGCGTCGGTGGACCTTGTATTCGGCTTTGGCGACACGCATGAACATTTCGATGTCCTTGATTGGGACCCAGCTGGTAAGGACTTTCATCGTATTTTCGAAATCAGATTCCAAAATGATATCGCGCATGCCATCAATTAGGGCAGCAGATGTGGCATGTAGCACATCGAGGCTCTGTCCAAATGTACCAAGGCGTGGTGGGGGTGCCTTGGATCCTTTTCCAGATGAGGTGGTTGGCCGCGGAGCAACGGGTTCCTCGGCGTCTCCAAGTAGCATAAAGACATCCCATACTCGAAGCTGGGCGGGGAAAGGAATAGAATAGTTGAAGAGGGTTAGATACCAGCGGGTACCATAGGCTGTTGGCGGAATTCCGACTTCGTTCTGGGATAGTATATCAGTACACATCACATTTTCAAGCAAAATCCAGGGCCAATTCTTACCAGCTGTGTAGCCACTTCGCCACCGGCGAGCCACTCGCGTTCAAAATCGTCCAAAGCCTCCATCAGCCCTGCGAAACCAGACTTGTACAACTCTTCTAAGCCACGCAGGTGCCAAAGACGGGCTAGCATCACAAAAGCTTGCTCCTCGTCGTAGTATGCCAATAGTGTAGCCGCAATGGCAGCCATGCCTTGAACATACCCTGTATCAGGATAATATAATGACATGGCATGAAGAACACGGAATAAAAGTCGTTGTCCACCGCGATACCGCCGACGGAACATGATATGGCTGGTGATTGTGCGAGGCACATCTATATCGATCTGCACATCATCAGGCGAGGAGACATATTGACTTTCCCGGAAAGCGTTCACGAGCTCCTCTTCGGAGGGACTATCTTTGTGTCGCTTTGCACTGGCCTCAAGGAAGGAGGACCAAGCTGATGCCCGCCACCGATCCGGAATGCCCTTCCATGTCCGCTCGATAAGTTTCGAGCTATGCGTATCGAACTCAAACTTCATGCCTCCGCCGTCACGATTCTTCTTGATCGGTTTGGCCATCTTCGTCCACTTGTCTTCGCGTTCCCACTCCTTCTTGCGCGCGGCACGTGCAGCCGGCGTGTCTTTGCCTTGCCCAGGGTCATCTGCGGGGAGAGTAAGCATGTAAGCCGCCTCATCAGTGAACTTCCGGTCTCTGTTGTGCGGAAGACGATTAGTGGCAGAACGCAAGCGGGACGTTGAACGCCGGACCGGTGCGCTGGTGGTGCTTGCGGATGAAGTTGGGCGCGCATTGTTAACAGAGCTCTGGGACAAGTTGCGAGTCGGGGACCTTCCACTGAACGAGCGAGTACTAGCTCGAGCAGTAGGAGGGCGAATTGAGAGTTTGCGACGAGGGGTCTCAGATGCAAGCTGAAGGCTGGTGGTGACGCGCTGGATAGGATGTGGCTCGGTGTCGTCCGGTGCGTGAATAAAGCCATATCGATCAACTTGGCCTGCGCCAATATTTTGCCAGTATTCAATACCACCTGCCAGTTCTTGGGTCTCTCTCTTCATGCGCTTGCGCTCTACCTCGGCAGAAGCCCTGTCGGTCGAAGCTATTGGCGTGTCGAGATTTGAAGGGGGCATCGAAGCAGTCTCGAGATCGGGTGTTGTCTCCTCCCAAAGAACGCCATTTTCAGATGCTATCGCGTTTGCGACATCCTTATCAGTCACGTTTTCATCGCCCTTCTCATACATGAGTCGCACGCGCCGGGAAAGCATATCCTCGTCGGCGGAAATGGCCCTGCATTGAAGGCTCGTTTGCTGTGGGCGAAGATGCGCTTCTTGTTTGGAAGGCCGTGGTTTTGCCTCCGGGATACTATCGCTCGCACCATCCTGGCTTGTCGAGGGAGGTGCTATACTCGGCGCTATACTCGGCGCTTTGCTGGCTGGCTCTGAATCAGCCGGGTTGCTTTGCTGAATAGATCCAGCGTCGGACTGCGCCTCGTGGTTCTCGACCTCCGAGATTGGCTCCGATCGAAGCTTCGGGTTCTGGTCTTGTGGTTTCAAAATCGGCCGCTTTGAACGATCCCTGATCAGGCTGCCACGGTTGGAGAACTTCATTGTCTGTCCCAGTCCTTCCAAAGAAGCCGTTGGTATATCCAAGCTAATCCCACTGAATTCCGGATCAATTTGCGGTACCGGTGGCAGGTCCTCCGTGTTCATCTTCTCCTCCAAGTCGCTCGACCGTTTCCTCAATCCACCCCACTTGCGCTCCGACCACCTTGACCCCGGACGAGACCCTGGTCGCGAAACGGGGCGAGAATTTGGCTCATCAATGACGATGCTGGGGACGCTGCGCAACGAGGGCGTTTTCCTGCTGAAATTGATGACGCGCTCATCCATTGATCGTCTTGTTGGGGCTTCTAATGCGGGCGATAGCTGGCCTGTATGGGATGCGCGCGCGGAGGCAGGGCGGTAGGACCCATGCGAGGCGTCACTGGCACTGAGGGAGCGGCCATTGGTAATCGGTAGTGAATCTGCGGGAGGCGGTAGTGAAACGGATCTATTAGCGACATGGCGTTCATCGGCGACCGAGGTTTCGTAGGGCGCAGCTTGGGTCGATCGCGACTCCGGTCCAACGGGGGATAACGATGCAGGAACCTCCACCATTATCCCGGCATGACTCGCACAGTAAGGAAGTAAAGAGTGTAGCAAGGAAAGAAATCTCCTAACGAACGATTTCACATCCCCGATTTTCTCGTCAGGGTCTGGAAATTAAATTTGGCCAGGAGAAAAGACGGAGAGGGTGGAGTCGACCTTCTTCCTTCTTGGCGCCGCTATTTTAAGGTACGTATTCTCAGTCTTTTCCCCGTCATTCCACACGATGAAATGTACCAAGGGAAAAATGTGAGTTGATAACTATAACAACAATTGCGAACTAAATTTAGGATCGTATAGGGGGCAAGCAACTTTTCATCCCACCTTCAGGCGGCCGCGCGAGCAGTGGGCCGCAGACGACGACAAGGAGAGAGTGGAGACGCTAGTGGTGCTTAGATTAGAACACAACCATGGTGTCATGAAGAGTCTGGACTGATTTGTTTCCGAGGTTTTCATTGATTAAATTAATTCGAATCCACAAAGTTTCGTAGGAAGAAATCGTAAAACTGTGGAAGATCTGTAATATATCTCATGCTTTTTTCTGGACGCTATAGACAAGACTAGTCCTAAAATTGAACATGCAGGTTCCCAATACAAAGGAAATTCAATTTGAGGATCTGAATCATGTACACAAAGCACAACGCGTGGAACTCCCGTAAGCCGAGGCTGTAAATCCAGCAGACCATCAGCTGCTAATGCAATGGATGAAAAAGGGGGTGAAATCCCGAAGTATAACAGCGACGATCATGATAGTAAAAAGAAAAGAGAAGAACAGTGGAAGAAAAAGAAGAAAGGCAAAGAGATGAAGAGAAAGGCATGACCATCCAGTGGCCCACAGTCTGATCGAGTCTCAAGCCACAGCGGTGTTGACTCCAGACTGGGTCTCCCGCGCAGACCTGCTCCGTTCAACAGGCTCTTTCGGCAATAGTTCAATCTGTCGCACGAGGAAACTCTTCTCGTCGGTGAACTGATCGTCGTCAGTACGGTCCTCCAGGAATTTGGGCAGGAACCGTAGTAAACGGTCGCGGTTATTGATCAGAATCCGCTGCACGGCCACCGATTTGTTTGGGTTGGCTACAAAAACCTGGGCTTTGTCAGTGCATGCATCCCCTGAGGATCGACGAGGGCTACATACCTTGAAAACGTGGAACCCCTCATACTGGACCATCTTGCGATCATCCCGCAGGAGCTTCATGCATAACTTAAGATTATCCCCACTCTCCACATAGGCCATCATCACATTGTAGTTCGCACGGTCCAACAAAATCTCGCCTAGGAGCTTGATGCTTTGCCGCTTCGTCACATAAGAGTCAGACTGGACAAGAACGTCATTGAACTGGCCAAAGAACAAATCATAGTTGGTAGCCAGATATGCGGTAACAAGGTTTTTATGCCGGGTCAAAATCTCCTATGAAAACGGTCAACATCCATTCTGGTGCTTCAATTCGTTTTCAATCAAGCTCTTACCCGGAAAGTTGTGAACGCATCCGCGCTCACTTCAAAACTGCTTTTATCGATCCAATCGAAGAAGCTCCAAAAGACTCCATCACCTTTCTGCGGCAGATTTGGCTTCAAATCGGAGAGTCGCACAGCCGGCTCTCCTTCCTTGGACTGATCATACAGAAGCACCGCGGCAACAACGTCGAACTTGAGCGCTTCCCTTAAAATTACACCACATGGCATGGCACTCTGGCTCTCGGAGTATCCGCGACATAATTCAACAAGGATCTCTGGTCGATGGTGGACAATGTACGAAATGACAGGAGGGTCTTTGTCAGGCGCGTAATTGCTTGGTCGGAAACGGAGAATATGGGAGAAAATCGTCTGTGTATCTTTCCTAGCTTCAAATGGGAGCAAATGAATTGTTCGTGATAGGTCATACAGGAGGTCTTCTTGGAGCGTTGCTTGAACAAGGGCGTGGACTTGGTCCGGTGACGTGTTGACCTCTAGAATCAAAGCAATGGTCAGTTTCCCATTGCTACAAAGCATAAAGAATAATATCAACGAGCAAGCAATTGACTAACCTTGCGTCCCTTGAACTATCACTTTCATCTGACTTAGTTGCTTTGCAAGGTCTTCTTCGGCCTAGGACTGCGTCAGCATTGTATATGCGGATGGCGTCGGGGACCAAACCTTGGGCAAGTTAGGAGTCTCCTGGACCCTGAGTAGCAATTCCTTGGTAGAGCGGGCAACATCAGCCGGCTGCCGCGACCGACCTCGATTGAAAAAGAAAGCCATGGCCTCGAGATTTTAAGAGGTTTGGGAGAAAGAAAGGGCGAGAATCGATGCGCCGGACTGATCACATCTCTGGTTCCGCAATAAACAAACAGGGCGGGGCAACCGTTTGCTGGCCTCAGGCAACGCCCCGATAACGATTTTTTTTTATCAGTTCGATCTCTGCCCCTCCATGATTCCCTGTTTATAATATTCCATTGGGTTTAAATTGTTAAACAATTGTACTCAAATAACACAATGGAATCCTCCAACCCTGCTGCAGTTGCCCCTGTGGATGATGTTCACGCCGACTCACGCTCGGTGTCGGACGAGTCTGACTCTAGCAACGAGGAAGGCTGGGAAGACGTTGAGGCTGATGACGAGACACAGCCTGTTGTGGATCTGTTCTCCGATGAGGTCTTCCCTGATGCACGCTCTATGCTTAAGGCGTGCAAGGAGAAGCACCAATTTGACCTCTTGAAGATTCAGAAGGATCTTGGTATGTTATCTTTGATTAATTGGCCACATTGGATAAGAACATTGAACTAATGAGGGACGACTATGATAGGTCTGGATTTCATTGACACTATCAAGCTCGTCAACTACGTTCGCACTCAGGTCAAGGCCGGAAACAAGACCCCCGATGTCGACTCCAAGTCCAAGTTTGACGACGATGTCTACTTGAAGCCTGTGATGGAGGACGATGCTCTCCTGTACAGCCTAGACGATATCACCGAGGAACAGGGCGAGGAGGCAGCCACTGGAAGCGAGGCAGAGCGACGGGTTTTGGAGCTCCAGGGGGACCTGGAGAGACTGCAGACTCAATTCTCCGAGTACAGACTCGCAGTCCAGCAGTCAATGGAAGACCAGATGTCCAAGGAAGACGACAAGCTTGACTCGAAGGCACCCAAGGCCTCTGGCGCCACCAAAGCGCAGGAGATCGATGAAGATTACTTTGCATCTTACGCTTATAACGGTATGTAAAATATAATCTTCAACAGGACCTCCACTTGCTGACTGATTGCTTTTTTCAAGGAATTCACGAATCCATGTTGAAGGATGCTATCCGTACCGATGCGTACCGTGACTTCGTCTACGAGAACAAGAATCTTTTCAAGGATAAGGTTGTTCTGGATGTTGGCTGTGGAACTGGTATCCTGTCTATGTTCTGTGCCAAGGCTGGTGCGAAGAAGGTCATCTCCGTTGACAATTCCAACATCATCGACCGTGCCAAGGAGATTGTGTTTGACAACGAGTTCGGAGATGTTATCACGTATGAGCTTCCCCCGAGGTACTTTAAATAGATATTCCGCTAACAATTGACAACAGTCTCGTCCGCGGAAAGATTGAGGAGGTCACCTTGCCCGTTGACAAGGTTGACATCATTATCTCTGAATGGATGGGCTACGCTCTTCTCTTCGAGTGCATGTTCGACTCTGTCATCTACGCTCGTGACCGCTACCTTGCTCCTGACGGTCTGATGGTTCCCTCCCACGCCACCCTTCGCGTTGCCCCTTACGCGGACCCTGACTTCATGGCGTCGCACATCTCCTTCTGGGAGAACGTCTACGGTTTCAAGATGACCAGCATGTTGTTGAAGATTTACGACGAGGCCCTTGTTCGCAACATCCCATCTTCGACAATCGTTGCGGACTCAACAGTCTTCCTGCCACTTCCCTTGCACACCATCACTGTTGAGGAGTTGACCTTCTTGAAGGAGTTCCAGGTCACCCTAAATCAGGATATCGATGCCCTTGATGGCTGGGCCATCTGGTTCGACATTTTCTTCATGCCCTCGCGAGACTCTCCCATTCCCGAAAATGCTGTGCCTGCCGACATGCAGAAGAAGGGATTCGTCGGGTTTACTACTGGACCCTATGGGACCGAGACCCACTGGCAGCAAACTATTGCCCTGATTGACCACGGCAGCCACAAGCCCAAGGCTCTCAAGAAGGGTCAAGTCATTTCCGGCAAGATTGGCTACCAGAAGAGGGATCAAGAGGGCTCCCGAGGCCTGAACATCAACATTGACTGGCAAGGAGGTGATAACACCAAGGGATCTCAGAAGTGGTCACTCCAATAAGCCGCTTGCAGCTATCCATTTTGGATGTTGTATCAATGATGAGCTACGTTTTTCTTTTAGCTGCTCCTCTGAGAAAGCTGGTAAAGAGCATGTAGAATGCTTTGTTGTTTTCGATTTTGGGTATCATTTCCCCATAAAAAAATACTAGGATATAGTTATGCATGCACATGGCCTTGGTGGCCTTTATACCCCATGACCTGTATTGAAACCTGTGAATATTTTTAAAAGGGAACACCAATAGGAACCAAACCCTCATAACCATACAATCATAATAATCATTATCACCGAATCTTGGGAAAGCATATCTAACGCTTCTTATAAACAGCTTCATTCTCCGACCTTCGGGGACGCTGGTTTCCTTGGGTTTCATCGCGTCGACGCTGGGTACGATCTGATGAGTGATGTGAGCGTCGAGACGAACTTTCTTGGTGCCTATCGCGGCTCCGGTCTCGTTGGTGGCGGCGATGATGATGCCGCCGCGAACTTCTATGATCTTTCTCGTCTCGGTCTTTGACGGCTGGTACATCGAGCTTGAAACCCTCAAGGCTATCAGCGGATCTTGACCGTCTTCTTCGGTGATGGTTCGAACGATCCCGACTTCCCTGCTCAGATTTGAGTAATTCGAGCTCCTTTCTCTTCTCATCATTCCACCGTTTTCGCTCTTGCTCCGTCGCTCTCAACTGCCGGACACCGCGCTTCATAGCTGCGAGAGGATCATTGGCATCCATCCTGAACTTCTCTCGTTCTTTACGCATAGGATCCTCATTACCCCATACATTCTTCAAGCTTGTGTCCGGGGCTTCCACTGCCTGTGCTGAAGATGAATACCATGGTTTCTGTCCGATTGACTGTTTGAAGCCCGCCGCATTGGAAAAGCGCATTGTATATTGATCTTCGTAGCTTCGCTTTTCTTTCTGGGCTTCAGCCTCGGCTTCTTTGTTTTTCTCCACCTTCTTGTTGCCTCCTTCTGCGGGGAAGAGGTTGATATGACCGTCGCGGTCCACGATCGGGGCGTCAGACGTCTTGTTCTTTTTAAGGGCCGCGACCGTTAATTCCTCCCGTTTAGCACTGGCTTGCTCCGCATCTTCTCGCGCATATCGTATATCTCTTTCCGTATCATCCTCCCCTGCAATACACCTTCTTTTGCGGGTTCTTCCAGCATCGTCTGATAATGTTCGTTCTGGTCGACTGAGAGCCTCTGATGCAGAACGCGCGGGCGGTGGTGGAGGGGGCGTAGGCACTCTTTCTCCGCGCAATATTCGGATTCTCCGTTCGGCATCGACCTCCTGCATGCGACGCTCATCTTCCTCCTCGAGGGCCTTCGCTTGGGCCTCATCACGCTTGACGCGGGCGACGTTCTCGGGGTTGTAAACGTTCCATGACTTCTTGCCAAGAAGATGACTGTGATATGTGAGCTAAGGCCAAAAGTAAACAGAAAATAAAAAGCGACTTACAGCGGCATCGTGGTGGTGATTAAAACTAGTTGTACATAGTGTAATTTTGGAGAGGAGGAGCTCTAGACTGGGCTTATCGATAAGGCCCCCACCGCCTGACGCTATTGCGGTCGTCGGGGTGAACCTCCAACTCGTGGACTTGTAAGCTTAACTTCTCCACCATCTACAAATTTCATTGACTGCGCTTGTGAACCCTCGGGCCATTCTTATATTACTAAATCTGAATCGGCCGTGCTGAACCGAGGTCTTAAATACCTGGTTGCCTGCTGTGAAGACAGAGTGGCGTCACCGCCAAACTCCCCTCAACATACCTAACGACTACATTTCCAACTACCAGATCTCCCACAATCCAAAATGTTCAATCGGAAGGACCTACCCAGTATCCAAAACCCTTTCGCTTCTCGACAGGAGCCGCAACGTCCGTCGCCGCAGGGCTACGCGAACCCCAACCAAGGGCCTCCACGGTATGATTACGGCCACGTCCCCATGCCCGCGGGGCAGATCCCTGACGGCGATGTGCCCATGACTGACGCAAACTTTCCTTCAAGCGGATACGGAGCTCCTTCACCACAGAACATGGGCAGACCGCAGCAACCGATGCCTGGGCGCATGCCGTCTGCAGGCGGACCGACTTGGACTCTCAGCCCTACCAAGAGTCCCAACGACAACTATACCTTTGGTAACCTGTATGTGGATTGCGAACATTGTGGTTTCTGGCTGTTTTCAACAACTAATTTCGCGCAGTGTCGCTGTTTCACCCCAGGACATTCCCCCGAGTCGCGATGGCACCGATGTGCTCCTTCTCATCAATGACGTTTACGTCTTCTCTGCCCGCCCTCTGGACGGCTTCCCGCCTGGATTGATGAGCATGTCGGACCCTCAGCGAACATGGGCGAACATCGGACTGAGGGATGCCATCAAAGTGCAGTTGTACGATCCATTCAGCCAAGGCGGCCAGGCTTATTTGGGATCTGCGGACGTTGAAGTCAGCTTCGCGTCGGCAAAGAAGCGAGTGGAGGCACCATATGACCAGGATGAGTTGGCCAATGCTGTCATTAGAGTACGTTGTTTCTACGCTCACGCAGACTTGACTTTTACTGATCTCTACAGAATTTCGAAAACCAACTGTTTGCTCCGGGTCAAAGGGTTCTGATGGACCACAAGAGCATTCCTCTGCTGTTGCAGATTAAGACTGTTCAACGGGTTGACCTGACATCAGAGAAAGGCGATGCCAATGCCGGAGAGGTTGAGACAAACCCCACAGCTCGAGGAATCATCACACGGCATACTCAGCTCAACTTCTTCAAGGATTCCCAAACAGGTATCAACGTCAAGGCTTCTAACCGACGCCCGGCTGCCAATTCGATTATTCAGCCCGGGTTCAAGTTTGAGGATATGGGAATCGGCGGTCTGGACTCCGAGTTCAGCACCATTTTCCGTCGTGCCTTTGCCTCTCGTATTTTCCCTCCTGGTCTGGTTGACAAGCTCGGCATCCAGCACGTCAAGGGTCTTTTGCTTTACGGACCTCCAGGTACTGGTAAAACTTTGATTGCGCGACAGATCGGAAAAATGCTTAATGCTCGGGAACCGAAGATCATCAACGGACCCGAAGTCTTGAATAAATATGTGGGTCAGTCCGAAGAGAATATTCGAAAGATGTTCGCGGATGCCGAGAAGGAATACAAGGAGAAGGGTGATGAGAGTGGCCTGCACATCATTATCTTTGATGAGTTGGATGCTGTTTGCAAGCAACGTGGTAGCGGTTCGGGTGGCGGCACTGGTGTCGGTGATAGTGTTGTTAACCAACTGCTGTCCAAGCTGGATGGTGTTGACCAGCTTAACAACATCCTCTTGATCGGTATGACCAATCGAATGGATATGATTGATGAGGCTTTGCTGCGTCCTGGTCGTCTGGAGGTCCACATTGAGATCTCTCTTCCCGACGAAGCCGGTCGACGCCAGATTCTCAAGATTCACACTGAAAAGATGCGCAAGAATAACGTCCTGGACTCAGACTTCGATCTTCCTGAGCTTGCAACCGTGACCAAAAACTTTTCTGGTGCTGAGATTGCCGGTTTGGTCAAGTCTGCCTCATCATTTGCTTTCTCTCGCCATGTCAAAGTTGGCACCATGGCCAGCATCAATGACGATGTCATTAATATGAAGGTCAACCAATCCGATTTTCGCCATGCTCTTGACGAAGTGAAGCCTGCTTTCGGTGTCTCGGAGGAAGAGCTTTCCAGCCGCATTCAGTATGGTGTTATCCACTACTCTGAGACCATCAACGAAATCTTGCGGGAAGGCGAGCTATTCGTCAAGCAGGTTGGCCAGGCAGAGGCTACTCCCTTGTTCTCTGTCTTGCTTCATGGTCCCCCTGGTAGTGGCAAGACGGCCCTCGCTGCACGCATCGCCATTGACTCCGGCTTCCCCTTCATCAAGCTGATCAGCCCAGAGGACATGGTCGGCTTCAGTGAGCCGTCCAAGATCCAGCATATCAGCCGAATCTTTGACAGCGCCTACAAATCCAACACTAGTATTGTCGTTATCGATAACATTGAGCGCATTATCGACTGGGTACCCATCGGTCCCCGCTTCAGCAACAGCGTCCTGCAAGCCCTTATGGTCTTCCTTCGGAAGCAGCCTACGCATGGACGTCGTCTGTTGGTCCTGGCTACAACCACTGAGCGTGCTTTGATGAAGCAGCTTGACGTGTACAACTCCTTCAACTCGGATATCATGGTCCCGAACGTGCAGTCCTTCGGCGAGCTGCGCTATGTCATGGAGCAGTCCGGTGCCTTTGATGCACAGGAAATTGCCCGTGCTCTGGAGAGCGTTGGTGGCCTGGCAGATGATGGCCGTGTCAGCGTGGGTATTAAGAAGGTGCTCCTGGGCATTGAAACTGCTAAGCAGGATGCTGATAAGGTCGGCCGGTTTGTCCGTGTCATTAACCGAGTCATTGAGGAGCAGTCGTTTGCTTAGATCGTATATAGATAAGGGCTTATTTAAAAGCCGTGTAATGATGACTTGCGCTTCTAAGTTTGTTTGACTATATACCACACTTCTGCCTTCCCTGTATATATGAGGGGCTTGTTCTCTGCTGGGCATACTTATTCATACTGTAGACCATAATAAGGCAATTTGATGTATTGCTTTGATTTAGCTGTTCATTTGTTTAAGCCTGTTGTCTGTCATCCATCTCAAATCTCAAGAGAGTTAGTTGCTTTAGTAAAGCAATCCTTTTTCTTAAAACTATGACGTGAACTCATGTACTCTTTCTTGATAGGGCACATGGACAAGAATGATTACCTAGGTAATGGGTCTACTTTTACGTCCTGTTAGTCTTTAATGTTCGGCAGGTTTTCTCTCCCTTACTACATGCTGGGAGCTAAAGCCCTAACAGTCATCACGTCTACCAATTCTAATCAACGAAGTGGATACCTGGATACATCACACAGCCTGTAAGCATATCTCGCTTCAGAAACACAGCTTTTAGGGCTCACTACGTATATTACAGGTTATACCTTAGGCCAATACACCAGAGCCCTATTTTTACGGCCACTGAATGGCCAGAGATCCTTATCCAGACCGCTATAACGGTAAAACCAGCGTATGATTCACAAAAACCACACCCGTATAGATAGAAAACACAAATATAGAGGCTATACACGCACAAAGAAACGAAAAGCCTATACACGTGTAAAAAAAAAACAGGCTAGCCGCACCAAAAAAGCAAATTAACCCGTCCTGAGCTAAACCATCCCAAGATTCCCAGATATCCCAAGTCCCTAATCCCGATTTTGTCCGTAGTCATCATAGCAGTCGTTAGAATAAGCAGCAGAAACAAAGTGACCCAAAAGCGGGTCTAACCACCGAATCAGTAGTCGTCGTAGGTGTATTTCTTCGATGCCCGACGGTATTCGTCCGGGTGGGCCTTCTCAGCCTTAGACTTGAGGGCGCTATTCGTAGAAAAAAAGATTCGTCAGCACTTCTAGAACACTGGGGAAATCAGGGACCACTGCAGGAACCGCATGCGACGCTAATTTGGACGTCACCTGTCGATCCCCTGGTGCACGTGCCAAGATCTGGCCCGGCGGAGCGGAGGTTATCTTGATTTCTCCCCCTGTCACGCGCGGAGCGGGGCGGAATTCTCGACAACGTCCATTCCATGCCAGAGGTGTTTGCACTTGCTTTTTGGCGTGCTGCGCATTCCTTGCAGGGGTGTGGAGTTTTTTGTTTATGTGTTGCTTACCTGACGCGCTTCTGGGTCCATTCAAGATCCCGCTTGGTTTCTCGGGCGGTCTTGAGTCCTTCGTTGAAGTTTGCTCGCAGGCCCTTCATGCGGCGTTGTGCCATGGCTTGCAGCTCGAGGAGCTCCTGCTGCTTAGCGCGCATCTGACCGGAGCTAATTTTTGCGGCTCGTTAGCTTCGAATCTTATATCAAATTTGCAAAGTGTGAAGATTATGGTTTTGGCTAGCTCTCTTTCGCGTTCGCGAAGGCAAGTCGCCGGGTTTTGTGGAGTGGAGCTTTCGCCTCGTGTAGCAAATTTACTCACGTCTGCGCTTGGCTTGCCAGGCTCTTGTCCAGCGGTGTTGGATCGAAGGCATTTTGCATGCGATCGCTCAGGACGTCAACAACGTCCACACCGGAGTACGAGGCTGAGCTTGAATCATAATCTCCGCCAGCAGAGCTGAAGGTCAAGCCGCCGGAGGTACGGCTGCCAGCAGTGGTGCTTGCATCAGAGTAATCTGTTGGCGATCCTGGAACCCTGGAGACAGGGTACATGCTGGCTGGTGCTGGTGCCTTGGAGGGCATGCTCATGGGAACCGCGGAGGGCTGGTAGTACTGACGGTGGGCAGCCATGATGATTGATTGTTGATGAGAAGATGAATTGAATGAGAAGGTCTCAGTATGTTAGGACAATGATGTATAGGAGGAAGATGGACTCCTTGATGAAGTATGGGACAGCAATATAAAAATGGATCGAAGAGACTTAGGGCTGTTGCTATCAGGGCAGCTGGAAGAGATGGAAGAGGAAGAGGAAGGGAAACTAGGACTACCCGACAAAACGAGGGAATTTATAGACTTTGACGGACAGTCTTCCTTCCGGCGGGGGACCCTCGTCGTGACGAGGCGACGAGGGATGGCAAGGATAGGAGGGCCCCGGACGGGATCCATTGGACCATTCGAGAGACTGGGACTCGCACCCCTCCTGTGTATCTCCCAATCTCCGGCCTTCGGCTGCACCTCCTTCTCCGTATCTGCCCGCCGATTCGTCTCTTGGACCGCCCTGACCCCGCTCGAGTGGGAATCGAGTGTGTCTGGGCCAGGGCGCCATTCCCGTCCAAGGTTTCCGCTCTCCCGTGGCGGTTTTTTCCCAGGATCATCGTCCTAGGTCTACGTAGTCCCCCGAATGGTGTGATTACCTTGGGTCCGAGCGGAGACATTTGGAAAGCTGAAAATTCGAGAAAAGTTGGCTATGAGTGGAGTAGGAAGGGCTTTTGGTCATGAGGTGGAGTGGAGAGCAGAAGTATAAAAAGAGCTCTTTCCCGGCTCTCTCATTCTCTGCCTTTTTTTCTTTTTTGCCTCGCTCGAATTTTCCCCCACTTCCTCTTCAGCACCATCTTCTTTTTCTTATCTTTTTTTACCCCTCCTCCATGGCTTAGGTTCTCGAAATTCGGTGGCTGGGAGGCGGATAGTCGACTCGAGGGTCAAGGTTGATTCGCTCGATGGAGGCCGGCCGGAACAAGCTGCGAACTACAAGAACCGGTATGACATAGCATTTTTTTGCCCCAAACCTAGGGTTTCCCTAGTCCAGTTTCAATACTAACTGTTATTAGTGTCTTATCACTGGTCTCTATGTCCGCGTGATGGTCAAACGTTGGAAAGAGACCTGTTTTGCACATTCGACACATTGAGAGCCGCGGGTTTCCTCCCGAGACCTACTTCTCTCTGCAGAGAAAAATAAAAACAAAAAGATGTCCCACTGCCTGACATCATCTGGAATTCAGCAAACCCAAAACTCAAAAAGCAGGCCTATCCAGGCATCAAGACCATGGCGAGGTCACACGGAATGAAGATCCATATGTTGGACATCACTGCATGGCCCGAACGAACCGTGGAGACCAAGGACCAACTTGCCGAAACTATGGCCCCCATGTCCTCAGGCGCAAATATCATCTGCGCTAGAGTCACATCAAGATCAGCCAAGTCCAAAAGAACGATTGTGTGACTGATGTGTGATCCGTTCAAGTCACAGAAACTCAAAAGGCAATAGACAGGTATTACATCGACAGGCTGATCCCTGCTTCCCCGTTTGCCCGCCTTCATGCGGCTATTGCCCTCGCAGGGCACCAGAAAGCATCTGCACCGGCCCACAAATGGCTAGAAGTGCAGGGCACTGTGAGCAATGGAGCACGGACAAGCGCTCTAGACGCCATGGGAAGAGGAGCATCTCCCCACTTTCCATGCACACGTTCGATGTCTTGCTTGGCCTCGGGCCATGCGAAAGAGACCACCTCTGCAGGCCGTCGGTAACGCAATTCGATAAGAAAATTCACTTCCGGCCAGAACTCGTCATCATTGGTCCTGACTTTCTGCTGACATAGGCCTACCCAGGCTCCAGTCCGAAAATGAAAATTCAAAATTCCCTTGAGCCTAAGGGCCCTGCCGCAGGAGACCCATTGGGAAACTCCGATACCCTCTACCATACATGCCAATGCCTGATTCAATGTACACTGCACCCTAGCCGTGTTCTCTGCATGCCTTGCAGCCTGACAAGTGCCAATATGCCCCGTCGAACACGCATCCTGCCACCGAATTACACCGTGTCACCACCCTCCTCCATTTTTATTTCTATTTTTCTAATTGCCCACTAACTCCCGAGGACCAAAAATTGAAAACCTGGAAAGGAATTGTTTTTCATTTAAAAAAAGCCTCGCAGGGATGCTACGCCAACAGACTACCTTCCACGCCCAATCTCTGTTCCGGTTCGTCTAGCATAGGCATCGGGCACCACAGCAATGACGCGCAGGGCACATCAATAGAATGAGCAATGGAGGAAAGCCTCTTTTCTGCCTCGTCCAGATTTCTCACATCGTCATAGCCCCAACTATCTGGCCATTCACCGACGGCTGATCTGCCCCTCTCTGAGCCTCGCTATTCCGGTCAGACATGTCCAAGGACCGGGCTATGCGGTTCGTCCAGGCCGTCAACGATTAAACCCCGGAAAGCGAATCTTGCCATCTTCCCCATTCCCTCCTCAATGTATACACCCTGTCAAAAAAGCTAACGAAAGTTGCATGCGTTGCACACGAGCCCGGAGTTTTGGTCCGAGGGATTCCAGACAACATGATTCCCCACTCACATACACCGTTATGCTAGTTCATTCATTCCCCTCCAGGTTCGCAGCCCATGAACCGCGAACACGTCGGTTTTCTACGCTCTTTCCCCCCTTCCATAGCCCCAATGTTATTGAGCTATTGCCCCAATTGGCCCGGGCTCCATTCTCTTACCTTCGATCAGAATATCCGGACAATCCCCAAGCCCACTGAGCCGATCACCGTGAATTTAGACCAGAGGGGGCAGGGCGAGTGGGGTCAAGCGGGGATTTTTTTTTTTTTCAACGATACGCTTCCTTCACCGCCACATGCAGCGCCATGACTGGCCGGTCTCCGTCGCCAACTCATCCTACTTTGCCGCTTCGGGACGGTTTCCTTTTTTATTTATTTAGTTGGGATTTTTGCCTTTTTCCTTTGCGCTTGTCCCTCAGATCTGCCTTGCGGAGCCTGAAGGCCTGGGTGTTGAATTCTGGAAGCAGGGGTTGTAAGGTTGGGCACGATCTAATTCTTTATCGGATACTCACGGCCTCTTTGGCGCTCTTTTCTAACAAGGCAGAGTTATTCTCATGCAGGATGCAGAATTGAGAAGCCATGATTCATATTTGAGGATGTAATTCCTGATTTATCAGTACTCGGAATACATTACCTAAGAACTTAGTTCTTAGTTTCTACTTTGTATACTGATTCTTGATTGGCATTCTCATGTGAATGACTACGTGCTCTTCTTTGTTCTCCAAGATTAACCTTCGCCCCCTTGATTCCCATTCACTGTGGCGACTGTGCGAAACTTTGTTTCCTTCCTATCAGAGAGATGGATTGGTTCTTTGACTGGTCGGAAAGTATACCACGTACCGTATTTTCTGTTTCAGTACTCCGACCTTGCCGCTTTTGCTCACTGAGCAGAACTAAGCAGCGATTTAACCTACTCTTTGAGATTCACCTTATGCTTATATAAGCATGACGATTCACTCGACACTCCTATAGAGGTCCACTGGTCCTTGCCGATGGCTTCGGCAGAACTGCACCTTGTAGTATGTTAACGGAAAGTTCCTTGGGAGACATAGAATGCAACGAACCTAGATATCAATGCAGGTGATTTCAGTGGTTTCCATACACGCTACAGAGGTCGCGGCATCTCATTCTAATATATACTCTCATCAAATACTGGAGATTCCAAGGTTGCCATCGGCTGCTGTCTGTTATCGGAACTTATTCCGTAAGGCTATATAGCAGAGGCTCAGAATTCGGTAAGTCTGGGGTATTCACTGCCGGTAACCTTTATATATATATTTTAGTGCATCATGACAGACCATAGTGCCAAAGGTTGTTAGCGTGAAAGTTCTATCAGAATTTGGCGCAGGGTGAACTGGTAATTGATAGTTGATCTTTACGCAAATACAATATGAAGTAGGAGGTCGTTGGTCATGGATTTTACCAACTGCTACTTTAGTATACAATTAAGCCGGGAGGCATAGGCAATGATCATATTTGATATGTTTCCAGTGAAACCCGTGACCATTTAGAGTTCTTTAGGGCCGCTCTATACATGGACCTGCAATGGGGTACAAAGTTCCTTGAGGCTATTGACGCTGGCGTTGGTAATAGTCACAACACCTTTGAACAACATACGCGGGGATGGGACTCGGGTAGTGAGGGCTGGACACCTGACAGCCACTCTTCAGACCAGAACAGGCGTAATCAACAGTGAACAACCAACCATGAAGTAGGGTACATACTTTGAGCCAAAGATGCATGAATGCATGGTTAGGCGCCGATGGGTAGTCTATGTCAATGTCAACTACTAAGCTAGTATTAAAATTCCTAGGTGCCGACTACATGGGGGTTATGGGACTCCATTGGAGTTTTCAAAGAATTTGATAAAATGTACATAAATTTTAATCAAAGCGCCAAAAACGTAAGTTAAGTCATGAGAAGAAGCCTTGTCAATCTAGTGAGATATGCCACCCAGATGTCTGGATGGGCATACATCCTCGGGCAACTGGCCAAGTGCTGGGTTTGTTTTTTATCAACTCTCAATTACCACGTCTGCGACCTCGTCCTTCTGCTGAGCGAGAGAAAATTCGTCACCCCAAGACACCTATTATCCTTAAGTAATTCGTTAGGGAAGCTTGAAAATACCGACCATAATTGCGACAGCCTACGATATTGGTGGGCGAAAAAAGGAATCCTGTGGAAGGCAAGCAAAGCACTATTATTATGTGTAGAATATGAAATGGATAGGATTTGGAGCGTAAATGCCTGTTGGAATGAGCATAATCTAGCCATAGGTCATAGAGAAACTCCGAGAGACCCGACGGAGAGAAGGATAGATCAATATCGCTTGCGTTTCCCATACACAAGTACCACATCTGCTGACAGGGGTGCCAACTGTATCCTTATTCCTCCAAGACCTAAGCTTTAAAACCTGGCCTGTATCGCATCCATTTATTAATGTACTCTATGTTTCGTTCTGCTAGCTGTCATTCATGCTTCAGTGTTTAAATGCTGGTAACTACAGGACAGAATCCACGAGTTGAGGGACGGTCTCGTTGGAAAACTTACATGTCCAGCTCTTTAGTGACACACATTAGATCGGAAGTTAAGAGGTACCGAGGTGAATTATTATTGACAAATACAGATCCAGAAGATAGATCAGTCCAAAGCTGTCGTTATGCGCTCGTAATCTGGTATCACAGGTAAAAAAAAAAAAAAAAAAAAAGAAGAAAAAAAGATAGAAAGAAACAAATAAATGAAACCAGCAACATCATCGCTGGAAGGAATAGAAAAGAAAAGACAAGAAAGCCCAATTTGGGCAGTAACGCCATGTACGGTCTCATAGGGCCAAAGCAAACCAACCCCTCCACACCGACGGGACATAGATGCGAAAAAGAAGTCAATAATACACAAAACTCGGCCGTCCGATAAGAATGGAATGGAATGCCGTATGCTGGAAAGATGGCGAAGTGGCGCAATGTCCAATGCAATAGATGCGATGCTTGTGTCTTCGGGGGTCGTAAGGAGGTGATTCCCATGCGATGGAGAACCAGATCAGATGGTTGTAACGAGCGCACCAAAAAAATGCACATGCGCCGGGATATGCCCTTTGTCTGAAGTCCCCACCCCTCTTCCGTATTCCTAAAATCAATAACCAGTTGCACCGTGAACCGTAAATCAGAAACCGTGGAGTCGCTCGATCGTGTACTGGTGCAAATAAAAGGCTGAAAAACGTGCAATCGAGAATATAGTGTCAAAAATCAAAGTTTATCGCCATCTACAGAGCAGATGGAATAGAATGGTATCATGGTAGACGTCATCATGCAGGATTCGTCTCCACTAGCGGCGAATAGTGGTTTGTGGGTTGCCAGGATGCAACCGATCCCGAAGAAGGAGAAGTGGTTGGTGGCTGTTGAGAAGTCCCATCATCATTTTGCCCAGTTCGTTGTGCTTGATGGGCTTAGTGACATAGTCATTGAAGCCCGCACGTGCGGCATTCTCGATTTGTTCTGTCATTGCATTGGCTGACAGAGCCATGATCGGAATCTGGGGATAGTGATTCTTTTGCTCCCAGGCACGGATGTCTCGACAGGTGTCGTATCCGTTCTTGATGGGCATTTGAATATCACACTGAGAGTTATTAGCTGGGTTCCTTTGGTGCACGGGTGAATATATTTTGGACTTACAATAATGAGAGAGAAGTAGCCCGGCTCTTTGGAAAAGACCATATCAATAGCCTCTTGGCCATTGGATGCAGTCTCCGACATCAGCTTAATCTTGTCGAGATATTTTAGCATAACCTAGATATCTAATTAGCATCGTTGATATTTGGTCGGAGGAATGAATGGCTCATACATCACGGTTGGTCTCGTCATCTTCCACGAGTAAGATACGATACCCCTTGTTCCCGAGCTGTTCCTTGACCATCTTGGACATGGACTTGAAATTGTTGTTGATCTCGCGAGCCATATCTTGGTTGCGATCCTTACTCAGCTCGCGCTTGCTCTCGGGGTCGAATATGGTTGAGAAGGCAGAGGGTTTGACAGGCTTTGGCACGATGAAGACCTTTTTCCCCGAGGTAGCCAACTCTTTGACGCGAATACTGATCTGTCGTTTCTGGTACAAATCCGAAATGATAACGATCACAGGAGCAGTGCTGGGGTCACACTCGGACACATGTTGGATTACTTCCAAAATGTCATCAGTTGCAGGCAGATTGAGAACAAGATGGGTGCAGGGCACATTGGAGCCTGCTTGCGTCATGTCCTTCCACTCATCAACATCGGACAAAGTGGTGATCTTGAAAGAAATCTCATGCGGTACGACTTGCTGGATGTGTTGCTTTGTCGATCGCCGCGTATTGTCAAGGGGACATAGGATGAAAATCGAGAGGGGACCTTGCGGAGAAACTCCGGCCGAGGGATTGCTAGAAGCTTCAGAAACGTTGACCGGTGGTGAAGCCAACTGAACGGGAGCACTAGAAACAGAATCATCAGAATTCTCTCTGGTTGGTTGTTTCGGGCCTGTATTCGAAGCTCTCTCGGTTTTCGGTAAGTCTAATGGCGGTGACTGGGCAGTAGACATATCCGGAGTTGGGGGAGCAGAGTAGGTCGATGATTGCAAGTTCAGGCCCTTGGTGTCAGAGCCCGCGCCAGTGTTGCTGAAGGTAGGTGAATGAGACCGTGACGCAGGAGAATCGAGCCCCGGGGAAAGAGTGGAAGGATCTTGTTGTTTAACATCCAAGTTGCGCAGCGGCGACAGTGCATACTGATCGTATGATGTTGTCCTGGATGTCACTGGTCTTCTAGAGGCAGTTGAGGCTTGCCGGAGTAAATTGGGTCTCTCAGACGGCGACGGAGGAGAGGGAGCATCAACCTTGACATTAAAGGAAAATTTAGCTCCTTTGCCTTCCATGCTGCTGGGCGTGAGCTTGCCGCCATGCATTTCAACCAGTTGCTTAGATAGGAACAATCCAAGTCCACTTCCAGCATTTTGCTGTGAACCGTTCTCTCCTAATTGACTGAACCTTTGCATGAGACGGTCCGCATCCGTCTGGCTGAAACCTTTACCGGTATCTACAACATCAAATTCCAAGAAAGTCTCGGTGTTTTGGATGTTGGGCGACTCCTCATGACTGAGATTACAGCAGATAAATATTTCGCCATGGGCGGTAAACTTGACAGCATTGCCGACGAGGTTGATGAGGACTTGGCGGATACGGAATCGATCGCCGATAACCATTGACGGCACATCTTGAGCCATCAGATAGTTGATCTCGAGGCCTTTATCAATGGCTCGAGAAGCGATAGTGTCAATAACATCCTCAATCATGGATCGGACATGGAACCAAGAGCTGACTAGTGACATCTTGCCGGCCTCAACACGAGAAACGTCTAGAATATTGTCCACCAGTTCACGGAGGTTGATAGAGCTGTTCTGGATGGTATCGAGCATTCTCCTCTGGTCGCTGTCAAGCTGCGTATCAAGGATGAATGGAATGGTACCAAGAATTCCGTTCAGAGGAGTTCTGATCTCGTGTGACATGTTACTGAAGAACTTTGTCTTGGATTCCATTGTCTTATTGAGTTGACGCTCAAGGTTTTTGCGATCATTTATGTCGGTACAAGTGCCGTACCACGAGGCTTCTTCACTGCCGAAGCTGCTTGTCTCAACAAGAACCAAGCGGACCAAATGCCATCGAAAATCACCTCCTCGGGAGCGAAGTCGAATTTCAGTGGAGTAAAAAACACGTCCGTTTTCATCTTTCTGTAAGGATGCAACACCACGCCTCACGAGTTCGTCCAATGCAGATGAAACACCGTGCGTTTCGGAAGGTACTTGGCCACTTTCTCCATCTGCGGATTTGTTTCTATCAACAGATCCATATAGATTATGTTTCGTGGTTGAGGTGAGTCCGCCACATTTCTCCAGATCATCTGGATGGACATGCTTGGCAAATCCCAGATCAAGGGCTTCCTCGAGCTGCTGTCCAGTGTACAAGTTCCATTGTTCATTAACAAATATCAAACCCCGCTTTTCAGTCGCCTCAAACACAACCTGGGGGATTGAATTCGAGAATGCCCGGTATTTGGCATCAGTGGCAAATTTCTCCCTCTCCTGAATGGCTGCCAGCTCAGCAGTATGCTGCTCATGGATGTCGAGGAAAGAACCAATCCAGTAAAGGACTTCTCCGTTTGCAGACAGCAACGGATTTGCTCGGAAAATGAACCAGCGGTATGCACCCTCATCATTAAACCGTCTCACGCGTACTCTTTCGGTGAACTGGGAGCCCGTCCGCAAAGCATTTTCCCACTCACTAGAGACATGGTCGCGCTCACTGCTGTGAATGTTCTGCCAAGGATCTCGCAATCTTTGTTCTTGGGGCTTGCTCCTCCTGAAAGCATCGAATTTAGCGTTAGTCCATATCACTTCGCCACTCTGGGGTTTAGCCAGGAAGAGATGAAGTGGGATTGAATTGAGCATCAGTTGTGCTATAGTGTCAGAGAACGGACGGGGTAATTCACGTTGCAGCTGAGCATAAAAAGAATTTGTTGATGCCTGTCGCGACGGGGGTTGTGTTGGAGAGATAAGTGACGGTGGTCTCATATCTTGCATTTGAGATGCCATAGAAAGACTCAGATCTTGGGGATTGGCTTCTTCAATATTGGACGCGTTTCCAGTCACCTTTCCTGGGGAAGTCGGAGTGGATTCGGCGACTTTCATCTTGGCCTTGGGTATCCGTTGTCGATATTGAGCTCCATTCTCGCGGGAATGCTTCGGATGCTGAGCAGTGAAATAACTGTCTGTGGTGATATCGCGTCCTGTGATTGCCGGGGAAAGACCTGCTGACCCCACTCCTGCGTGGCCAAGTTCGAAACCAGGAGTTCCAAAGCTTGAGATAGCAGGGCTAAACTTTGTAGATGAGCGGTCACTGGGGCTGGCGACACTGGCTCGGGCAGATCCTTCGTCGCCAACAGAATAACTAACATGGCCGCTTAATCCTGCGACGAGTTCCAGCTCGCTGCTTGCGTCGGAGAAGGTACCGCCAAGTCCTAGTAAATGACCATAACGTGGAATTTCCACCTTGGTCATCAGCTGGCGTTCGAGCTGACTATACTGCTGAGCCAAGCAAAATGAGGTCGTTAAGTGAGGCATAAGATCTGTGAGGGATCTGCGGAGGTTGGGCGGGTATGGCACAATTGTGGACAGCAATGAGATCACGGCCACAGGAAACATCAAAGTTGACGAGGAAGGTTGATCAGAGCGACCTCGATGCAAAAGGGGAATATGAATCACGGTTTTAGAGTGGTCAACTCCAATGGCCTCTAATGGGCGTGTGTTGGAGTAATCGTGGGCAGGTGGATCCTTATCAAATGCACCTTCATCGACCGCATGACTCGTGAAAAATGGATTCTGGTCGGCATGTGTGCGGGGTGCTGGTGAAGGCGCAGGGGATTGGGACCATGGTGACTGGGGGGTCTGCTCGTATTCATCATAATGTCGTAGCCCCAGGGCAACAAGGCTAGCCGCAGGTTCCTGTTGCAAAGAAACACTTGGAGCAGTGACATGAGTTTTGGGCGGTTCACTCCCAGGTGTAACTTGGACGGTCTCTAGTGGGCTCCGAGGTAGGTTGCTGAAAATAGGGGCCGAGCTCTCTGAGTACTCTCGCGTAAGGATGACAGGGCTTGTTCGGCCAAACAGCTTCACTACACCGGTACGTTTGATGAGAGGATCTGACTCCACCTCCAGAGGTCTCGACAAAGGGAACACTGCATGTCGCACAGGGATCGACTTATCCGGAGCCTCATGCGCTTCAGTATGCTGTTGGGGGGTGCGCTGACTGCTGGAAGATGGTGTAGTATCGATAGAGAACCCATCCGCAATACGAGCATGCTTTTTCTCCGACTTAATGCTATTGGACTTCCAAAGTTGACGGGACGAATCCTGGTCGAGAGGCTGCTTTTTGCCATGGCCAAATCCAGCAAAAGAATGACGCGAAGACAGAGGAGGTCGAGATGAAGCTTTCGCTGAGTTAGGGAAAGTGGTCGAGATCTCGTCCGATGTCAGGTTCGCCTCGTTGTTAACGGTCCGCACGACAGGTGTCTCTGGTGGCACATCGTCATGCAGGAATGATTTCTGGCCTTCATCGACTGATGTACTGCCATGTTGATTGAAAATCGCCTTTTGTCCCCATGGCACGTTTTCTAGATCTGTCGCATCGCCCGGAACCGCGAGTGATACTCGCTCGGCTCCGTAATGTCCTTGCAGGATATCAATGAGGTTCGACCACCATCCATCCAACCCCGCATCCGCACTCAACTTTAACGTCAGATCGTACAAATTAGGGGTCGCAAAATCTGGATCATCGGGTATAGCGGTTGCTTGGGCTGGCAGAAAGTTTGGTGGAATCGAAGGCTGAACGGGAGTGGGTTTCTCCTCTGGTGATTGGGATCCTGACGACCTCAGCTTTTCGGATGGAAGTTTCAATCGGAACTGGCCTTCACGTCCTGCTTGCTCCGAACTAGGTTTCATCGAGTCTTGTACTCTGGGGAAGGGGTAACAAGGTGTTTGGACGGTGCTCTGGTTCGGCGAAGGGGCTTTGATGGTCCCTCCAGAGCCCAGTGAGCCAGATGAAGGAGGCGCGATCGCGTTGGGAAGGTCTGTCACAGACGAGGTGGGTGGGCATCGTTTCTTGGGAGGCTCATTCAACTGTCCAGAAAGAACCTGGGTCGGGGCCTGTTGTTGCTGCATTTGTTGATAAACCAGCAGCTCCTCCATCTGTCTTCGCAGTTCCTTCAAGGTTTGTGAACTCCGACCCTGGTCTTCCTGTCGCTCGCCGGTGGATCGTGTGTCCTCTGTGATCGGTGTTAGGCTGGAAACCAGCTCGGCAGAATCGCCCCGCGAAAAACGAGGTGGTTTGCGGGTTGCCGAATTCGCCAACCCATCTGTTCCGAGTAAGAGTCCATCCTGGGATCTACCTGCATGATTATGGTCCAAGGGGGACCGCGGGGCTTGTAGGAGAGGAGGTTGCGATAGCGCAACGGGCGACACTGTCTCTGTTGGCGACGGAAAGGGAGGGCTCCTCCTGTTATGCACGCCCCCCATTCTTTTCGACACTCCGAGCAAATCAATACTCCTGGGCGACGACGACAACGCGGGAGGAAGATGAGGCGTTCATGTCTCGGCCGCAACGGTCGGTTCGCAAAAGTCGTGGGTGGGGGGGAAAGGCCAAGTCGTTCACGCAAAATGGGCTTGGGAGAAGGAACGAACTGGTGACACGAAAAAGGACGAAATACGCAATAGAAAAAAAAAATTACTGTCAAGCAGTGGGATCATAAAATGGTGAGATCTGAGGGTTCAGATGATTAAACCTCGGACGCTGTATAGGCCCTATCAAACGAAGGGTGTTTGGGGAAGGGCACAACAAGACCAGGTGTGTTGTGGGTGTGATTTGAGGGGGGATGATCGGGATCGAGGGAACCAGACAAGAGTGACTCTGGAAACTGGCGTCAGTACCCGCCAGCCCATTGCTTGGATCGACTTAGGAGTGGATGAAGGAGGGAAAAAAGTGGATTCTGAATGATGGACAGTCTCCGGGGGGTGTTATGACGTAGTGTCGCCCTGGTCCATAAAACAAAAAGCAAAAGCCAAAAAAACCTTGACGCCCTGGGGACATTTTGGTGGCTTGACCCCATTTCTGGATTTTGATTCGTCTTTACAAGCCAAATGGGAAATAATAAGAGAGACTAGTTTTATATAGACGAGGTGATCACCCTCAAGATTGGGTGTTCCTGGTGTTGGTATTTCTCCCAAGTCAGATGACCATCACTCTGGTTTTGAAACTTCCTGTTAATACCGTAGAGTCATATCAAAATACAGGGGGAGAACAGGGGAATCCTATCCCCGTCCAGTTCCCAACCTCCTTCTCACCGATTTCTCATCGTTGCCTATAGTGATGGGTATTATTATCTTGATGGTGAGGCTAAACCCGGTTCTCGTAACACACTATCAACGCACTGATCGCAATTCACCGACAATGTCCCATGTGGTGGCAAGCGAACCGCCCATTGAGATAAAAACGGGGAACGGATTCGATTTCCTTGAAATGACTACTGCGTATGTGTAAATAGTCCATACTAAGTACGTTATGAAGTCCACTGCATGGTCCAAGGCATCTGAGCACAGGAATGTGCAAGAGCCCACCTTTCTCTCTGTCCCCGAATTCTAGACCTCAAGGCCAACTCTGCATCTGGAGGTCGATCCATGCCAAACCGCCGCATAGTGATGCAAGCGAGAAGGTCCAGGGGTCGCATTAGCGGTGTTTCTAGAAGCCCAAAAAAATCCACCCCCAAAGTGGCCCCCCTGGAAATGAAGCGATCGACTGATGTGGCGCTGTCGGGACCACCGTGAACCCGCTTTCCTACCCCCCTTTTGGAATGGAGTCAAAATGGCTTCGTCGAGGGGGACGGATCCCCTTTTTTACCCCCGACGATCGGTCTCCCTTTGGGGTCATCCGATCATCACCAGGTGTCTTCCCGCGCGGACCTGTCGTCATCTGGCATATTGGGCCACTCCAGCCGTGCCGACTGGCGCGCGACTCGAACCGAGCCCGTCTAAAAAGAGTCAAATCGAAAACTTGCAGTAGAAAAAGGCTGGAGAAAAATTAAAAACAAATAAAAAAAATATGAAAAAATCAGTCACTGAGAATGATCATAAAAAAAAAAAAATTCCGTGGTACGTCATGGGCTGAAGCCTCCAAGAAGGAATCTCTTGGCTTTCCGGGAGAGACGATGTCCATAGGCTTTGAGGATACCTAAAAGCCAATAAGGCTGACCAGCCCGGCTCGTATTGGTCCACGAGGACAGTCAGCGTGGATTGGAGACACACACTAGAGTCCGATACGGACCCGAATTCTCCGACCATGGTCCGGTGTACGGGTGTCACCCGACAACAGCCCTAGAGTAAGTCGTGGAATGGGAGATTGGAGCATTCAATCAGGAGATGAAACGTCGCTACTCAGGTGGAAAGTGAGATGAAGATTGAAGGGTTTCACTGCCGACTTCTACAATACAGTGTTACCTGTAGATTAACTCCAAAAAAAGAAATGGAACCAGCCACCGATTTCGATCTGGCCTTGGTGGACAGGACAACCGTGGACATACTACCTGAATAGACTAATGAAACATGTTCTCGTTCTCATAAATTTTAAAAGGTTCGAAACCTTGAAAGGTCCGAAAGATTTGAGGTCAACTGGTGTATAGTGAATACTGAACATTCCAAATGGATAGTGGTGATGCACACAACTTCGACGATCGAAATATATACTTCCCGAATTGAGTCTTTGTGACCCGCAAAATAGATTTCCCGTCCCACTATCGCATGCCCAGGTGCGCTGCGGTTTTTGCACAAGCTACATACTTGACTTTTCCCCTCCCTTCTCTTGTGATTCTTCATGTGTGCCAGGGCCTGTTGACCCCTCCCTCTCCCACGCGACATCTGGACACCCTTGAATTTGGGGGCCGATACCCTCCATTCGTTACTAGCGCCGGTTGGGTCCATGTCTATCCCGCCGCGATCCCGCTCTACTTGACGAAGTCGGGAAACCCAATATTGGCTAGGCTTGGATGGCTATAGCGCTGTAGACATCTGCACATTTCCCCTTGAGATGGAGGAGAGTCACTTACTTAGCGACGACCTGCCGCTACCACCTGCCCGACTGTTTGAACGATTAGGCCACTTGCCTGGTTATACCTGGGATCAGTCCGTCGAGCCCTTCCACTCCACCTACAATCATTGGCATATATCAGGATTTCGCCATGCCCTCGATTCAGATCTCTCCACCCCGATCGCGACCTCCTCCGGCCCTGCCTCCTCCGGTCCTTCCAGCCTGACTCGGTTTTCCCCCCGCACCGAAACTCGCCCTTCCGCGCGAGGCTCCAATCGAAGGTTTAGTGTCAGCGAGACTAGCAGTGAGCTATCGCTCTCACGAGGAGGCGACCATGAACAGGTCTGGATACCGGTCGTGGCCCGCGTCTCGACAAACTTCATCCGCCTTGAAAGAGAGTTCCATATGCTTAGGTCGATTGTGCAATCATCCGATCCAGACTGCAATCACACCGTGCGACCGATCGACTTAATACGACTTCCTGCCGATCCCGTCAACGGAGGGTCCCTCTTGGTGGCTATCTTCGAATCACCCGGCCACGATAGATTGCGCGACCTAGTCACATTTGGCCCTGCATCCTTTGTCGCGGGGACCAAAGGCGATCATAATGTAACACCCAACGAGCAGGTCGACCTGTCTGCATTCTTTGATTTTGCGATTGGAGCGTGCGACTGCCTGGAAATTTTGCATTATGGCATGAAAACCGTTCATGGAGAGATTCGTGGTGATGCATTCCACTTTAGCAGCGAAATCGGATCCGTCAAACTGTCCAACATGGGCAACGGCGCACGTTCCTTTGATAATGTGCTGAGTGAAGGCTGGTCCTCCGTCTCCCGGGAGCTTGGAGCCAAGTACAAGTTGCAATTTATCGCCCCCGAGCAGACCGGCAGGATGCCTACAGAGCCAGATAGTCGCACGGATATCTACGCGCTTGGTCTCTTCTTCTGGTCCATGCTCGTCGGAAAGCTGCCCTTTGAAGGCATTGATCCCGTTGAAGTGGTCCAGAATGTGCTGACCAAGAAGTTGACGCCGGTCTCCGCGAAACGGATGGATATCCCCGACGCTCTCTCAGCCGTCGTCCAGAAAATGACGCAGAAAGTCGTACACGACCGTTACCATACAATCTCTTCCGTCAAGCGGGACTTGGCAGAAGTAGCTAAATTGCTGGGTGATGGAGAAAGCGAAGCCTTGAATAATTTCAAGATCGCTCAGCGAGACGTGTCCTCCTTTTTCACGCTTCCTTCCCGAATGATCGGCCGAGAGAAAGAATATGACACCATCATCGGTGTGGTCGAGAAGGTCAAAAAGCGCCAGGCGGCTGCATCTGCTAAGGCCTTTGTGCAAAGCCCGGCAACAGCTCATGCAATTGCCTCCAATTCTTCGATATCGGAAGGGCGCGTGGAAAGTTTCGACATTGCTTCTGTGTCTAGTGACTCTGGTTCGTTCCATCTGCCTCCCCGAAGCAGCTCGAATACCACTCAATATCACATTGCACATGTCAACGCCCAAGAGTCCATAGCGAGCAATGACACTTCCCCCCCTCCAAGGTTGAGGCAAATTTCGGCAGGCCCGGAATCATTGAGCCAAACACCGCCTGTGCCAATTCCTAGCAATATGAAAAGCCCGTCCCATTCTCGATCTTCGCACACTACGGATAGGGAGAGCCATCCTTCCATTAGTACCAACACCAACAGCCAACCATCAACCCAGGCCTTTAGCCAAACTGATTCGTTGACCTCACTTGCGAAACAGAAGACGGGAGTCAAATTCCGCCGCAATGGACGCTGTGAGGTGATTGCAATTAGCGGTGCTGCTGGCATAGGCAAGACGGACCTTCTGAATCGGGTACAGCCCCTCATCCGTAAGGGTGGGTACATTGCAATCACACGTCTGGACAGAGCCAAGCGGGTGCCCTTTGAACCGTTTGCAAAAGTCTTGGCCAGCCTGTTGCGCCAAATCTTCTCGGAGCAGGATGTCAATACCGATTACCACAATAGCATTCGATCAGCCTTGCGGTCCATGTGGCCCACACTCCACAAGGTGCTAGATCTACCGGAGCAACTAATGGCACCGGGAGCCAAGTATAAGCCATCTCCAAGGGTCTCTGTTGCGCAGCCAATTGCGAAGCAGGAGGCTCGTGAGGACCCTGCCAAGCGGCTTCATATTCCGTGGATGGACCAAGGCCAAACATCTGCTGACTTTTTTCTGTCAAATGCTGCTTCAAATAACATGCGTTTGATGGATATATTCATTGAAATTCTGAGAACACTGTGCCAGTTCAAGCTTATCACCGTGTGCTTGGATGATCTCGAGTATGCAGATGATGAGACCTTGGAACTGGTGCTGAACATCATCAAAACGAAGCTGCCATGTGTGCTCATTCTTACAAGCCGCCAAGATGAGATCGAGTCTGACCAGATTCGGTCTTTGTTTGAAACTGACTTGCCCAACGTCACGCGTATTGCCCTTGAGCCATTACCAGAAGAAAACGTCATGGAGTTTGTCGCTGCAACGATGCACCAAGAACCCAATCCAACCCTGACTCCCCTTGCCGCTGTTGTCCAGGAAAAGAGCCAGGGAAATCCTTTCTACGTGCGGGTAATGCTTGAAACATGCTACCGGAAGAACTGTATCTGGTATTCATGGAAGGACTCAAAGTGGCTGTTCGACCTTGATCGCATTTTCACTGAATTTGTTGCTCCTGTGTATGGAGAGGGACTTGGATTAGGCTTCCTCACTAAACGTCTCCAAGAGATCCCGGCAGCTGCCAGATCGATCATGATTTGGGGAGCTCTCATAGGAAGCCCATTCTCATTCTCGCTCGTTCAGAGGATTTTGACCAGTGAATTTGTGACCTCAATAGATGATGACGACGAAGAATTGGGTCTCACAAAACCTGGAAACGTCACTTTGGTTAGGCAATCAGAGAGTGATATCGTGGTTGGGTTGCAGTACCTCGTTCAGGCAAACCTGTTGAACACTGGTAAAACCGACGATGAGTTCAAGTTCGTATATTTTAAGCTTACGCCATAAAATTGACTAACCATCGCTTTAGGTTCGGCAACGATCGACTCGCACAAGCTGCCTTTGCATTGAGTGAAAGCCGCAATGTGGAGAAGATGCATTTCATCCTTTCGCAGGCGTTGATGAAATACTATCACGATCACCGCAGCCGGTACTCCGTGGCTCACCATGTTGCACTTGCATCGCGCAGAATCAAATCGCGCGTGAGTCACAGAATCGATTATCGACGTATCTTATGGGAAGCTGGGCAGACGGCTGCTCAGTCTGGCGCTCGGCCCAGTGCTCTTTGGTATTTCCGGCACTGTATCGCACTCCTGCAAGACAATCCTTGGGATGACCACCACGCGGACGTGTATTATGATGAGACCATGCGTCTTTACATTGCAACGGCGGAAATGTCCTGGTCCCAGGGCCAGAACGAGGACGCTATCAAATTGATTGATTCTGTCTTCGCCCACGGCAAGGATGCGGTCAGCAAATCAAGGGCTTGGGTCATCAAAGCCAAGATCATGGCTCAAACGGGTGACCATCATCGCTCAATGGAGTCGCTGCTTTCATGTCTCGACGAACTTGGCGTCCACCTCCGCGCTCCCACGACCTTCGAAGAATGCGACGTCGCCTTTTTCAAACTCAAGAAGTACCTCCAGTCCGTTGATATCGACGCCATTGCTCAGAAGCCCATCAGCAAGGATCCAAATCTCGTGACGATTGGAGCTGTCATGGCAGAGGCCATGGCCGTCACCTACTGGGACGATGCGCTGACCTTTTACCGAATGGCAATCGAGATGATGCATATTCACATCTCCAGGGGTGGGTTCACACCGATTTCAATTGGCTGCTCCCATCTCTCCATGATCACCCTGAGCCGTTTCAAGGACGTCGAGTTTGGTACTAAGCTCAGCGATCTCTCCCTTTCCCTACTTGAACATTGTCCCGAGCTGTGGACCCAGAGCAGAGGCTCAATCGTTCACAACCTTTATGTCAGCCACCTCCGCGTTCCTCTGGCATCAACGTTGCCAGCTCTAGAGGCCTCGCTTGAAGCGTCCTTTACGATGGGCGACCCGTACATTACGTTGATTAGCATTTCTTCAATGGCCATGACTAGGCTTTATCTCGGTCAGGATATGGCCCAACTGGAAGCCTTCTGCTCAGAGGCTCCTGAAGATATCCCAAATTGGGCCCAAGATACCCGTGGCGGTGCCAGCATTATTGCTGTTCGTCAAGTTGCGCGGGCTCTGCAAGGCAAAACGGAGTTTCGTTCCTCGGACAACGTCATGTCGGATGATGAGCACCGGACAACCTCATTCATGAAGTATTTGGATACCCATGCTAGCAATGCTGATAGACCTCGTGACATCTACTTTGGCCTTTCCATGATGCCCCTGTTCCTGTATGGACACTATAGCAAGGCGATTCAGGTGGGAAATACGCTTCTTGGTACATCTTATAGACTCTGGTCTGTGCGTGTGTCGTACATCATCCATTTCTATCTTGCCATCTCACTTCTCAGTCTACACAATGACTACCCTGCCCAGGGATACCTTGATGGGAAAATGGACATAATTCTCGGGTATAAGGCCGAGATAGAGTTTGCTCGAAGCTGCTCCGATGCGAACTATGGCATGTGGGTTTTCCTGCTTGAGGCCCTCATCGCCGAGGTTCGGAATGATCACAATGATGCCATCCAGAAATTTGAGGCCGCTATCGATCATTGTCAGATTCATGGATGGCCATTGGAGGAGGCCCTTGCACTTGAGTTGCAAGGCGAATTTCTTATCAGACGCGGCGCGAAACGGGCCGCTCGTGCGTTGATGCAGGAGTCCATTGCTGCATGGAGCTCCATGGGTGCTAACGGCAAAGCCATGATGCTTGCCGAAAAGCATGAATGGTTACTCAAGACAGCGACCTCTGCTAGGACGGCTGATGTTGGATGCCAAACTCTTGACTCACTTATGGAGATCACTCGCGAAGCTGTTGAAGACGAGGTTATCATACCATCTCAGATGGAGGAGGACGAGAGAAGGCAGCATTGGATCGAACAAAATGGCGTCAATTCAGACGAGAAATCTATGGATATCTCAAGCGTGGGTCTAGACATTATCGACCTGTCCAGCATACTGGAGTCCAGCCAGGTTATGTCTTCTGAGCTTCAGATCGACAAACTCTTCATGAAGATGCTTGAGATTCTATTGGAGTCGTGCAACGGTTCCGATTTTGCAGTCATTGCGACCAACTTTGATGAACAAGGATTTGCCATTGCCGCGGTAGCAGACTCTGATAAAGGCCAACGATCCTACCCGGAGGGCTTACCCTTCTCGGAAACTGAGAGTCGGATGGCTCAGCATATCACGTACTATGTCATGCGTACAAAGGAAGAGGTTCTTGTTCACAATGTCCTCGAGGACGAGCGCTTCTCCAATGTCGATGAATCATATCTTGCCAATTACCCCCAGGGTCGGTCCGTCATTGCGCTGCCGATTGTTCAGGCCGACCAATTGCTTGGAGTTATCCACTTGGAAGGCAAGCCGAATTGGTTCACACAGCGAAACGTGGTGGTGTTGCATTTGCTTTGCAACCAAATTGGAATCTCACTTTCGAACGCTTTGCTTTTCCGTGAGATCCGAAAGGTGAGCGCCAAAAATTCGTCTATGATCGAATCTCAGAAGCGTGCCCTCGGCCAAGCACGCGAGTCGGAGCAAAAAGCAAAGGTTGCAGAAGCTGAGGCCAAACACAATGTGAAGCTAAAGGAAGATGCTGCACGCGCCAAATCCATTTTTTTGGCAAATATCTCACACGATCTGCGAACTCCGATGAACGGTGTCATTGGACTTTCAGAGCTGCTCAAGGGCACCAAGTTGGATAAAGAACAAGATGAATATGTGGAGTCTATTCGTGTCTGCGCTGACACCCTGTTGACCCTCATTAATGACATCCTGGACTTCTCTAAGCTAGAAGCTGGCAAGATGAAAATATCCACAGTGCCGCTCAACCTGAAGGAGACCATCACGGAGGTCATTCGCGCACTGCGCTTTACTCACCGTGAGCGAGGTTTGAATACGATTGAGGAGTTGGATCGTGTTCCTGCGGAGCTTGTCGTTCTTGGTGATCCTGTCCGCTTGCATCAAATCTTCATGAACCTCCTCAGCAACAGCTACAAATTCACACCCAAAGGTTCGATCGTCGTCAAGGCAAGGACTGTCCGCGAGAGTAAGGGCCGCGTGCGCCTGGAATGCTCCGTGTCCGACACTGGAATTGGAATCCCTGAAGAGCAGAAAGCACGCCTGTTCCGACCCTTCTCCCAGGCTGATCCATCAACAGAAAGATCATATGGCGGCAGTGGTCTGGGCTTGAGTATCTGCAAGGCAATTATTGAGGATGTCCTTGGTGGTGCTATTTGGCTTGAGTCTGAGTCTGGAGTTGGAACCACTGTGACGTTCCACTTGGTCTTTAACAAAGCCCCGAAGAAGACGGCGGTCAAGACCGCATGGTCACAGGACCTGAGCAAAGCAGAAAGCAAACAAGCTCCCCGACCCACTACTCGCGATCTCACGCAAATTCCACGCGATCAGATCCGCGTCTGCATCGCTGAAGATAACCCCATCAACCAGAAGATCGCGGTCAAGTTTGTGACTGGTCTCGGCCTCCAGTGCGAAGCCTTCAGTGATGGACGCCAAGCAGTAGATGCCCTCCGTGCTAGATCCAAAGAAGGCAATCCGTTCCATGTCGTCCTAATGGACGTCATGATGCCCACCTTGGACGGCTACAATGCCACCCGCGAACTACGTCGCGATCCAGACCCCAACGTGAACGAAGTTCTGGTGATCGCCATGACAGCTAGTGCCATCGAAGGCGATAGAGAGAAGTGTCTCGACGCCGGAATGAACAACTACCTCCCCAAGCCGGTCAGATCGCCGATCCTGAGTGAGCTTCTTGATAGGTATCTCGCCCCAGTTCCATCCCATCCACGTACTCGGCTGGTACTCCGAGAGAAAGGGTCCAGATCAAGCATGGGCCATGATTCCGGTACGCCAACCAGTATTTCCTCATCCGGGTCAGAGGAAATGGCCAAACTTCCACCAGCCCGGAGCTCTAAAGACATGATGACACACAACCCCAACCCAAATTCTCACTCTAAATGATACCCTGCACATCCGCACTGAATAGAAGAGATGAGGCGCCATGGAGCTTTTGTCGTTATAGAGCTCAGCGACGCTCATACCTCTTGTTTTTTTTTGGTTCATCTTATCATTCCAAGCTTAAGTACTGGTTATTTTTGGTTTAATAACCGTTGAAACCTCCTCGTCGATTACTAGATTCTGGCATTTTTATGTTTTATGATTGGATTCATGAGTTGCATTTGATGTTTTTCTCTTTTTAGTTTGCCTACGATTTTCATGGATGGTGTTATGGAACTTCAGACTGGGTCTGTAATGTCCAATGGGAATCGAATTTTTCATTCAAGGCATTCATGTGCTTGATAAATAAACAATAATGCCGGTGCCATTCTTAATTTCATAAAAATTACAAATACGTAGAAGATAAAGCTTTTCAGAGCCCTCAGAAATTTCCGCTAGCCGGACTAGACTTCCCGTTTACTCTTCATTGACCACAACTTCGAATCGAATTCAAGTGGTTATTTGCAATATTAATTCGAAATTGAATCAAATCTGGCAAATGTTCGATTTGCTTCAATTGGTGCGGAGCGGTACCCTGGTTTGTGTTGAGCTCGCTGAACCTCTTCACATCTCAATGTCGGCTTCGTGAGTTCTATTCTCTATTCCTGCAGCAAGAAAGAGGAGATGGTGGCGGACAAGCTGGAGATGCTCGTTTGAGGATCCATGAGCGTCAGAAAAGGAACATCCGCCTTAGCCACGGTAAAAATGTACTGACGCAGCTCTGCGGCCAACATGCTGTCCATGCCGAACTCTGCAAGAGATGCCTGGACATTGATTTTGTCAAGAGGCAGGAAAACCAGATTTGACAGCTTCTGTGTAATGATTTCTTGGATTGTTGAGGTGACCTGCACTTCATCCTTGAGGGTGAGAGCTGTCCGGAGCTCAGAGACTTGCGTACTGCCACTTTCAGCACTTATACTTCCAGAGGATTGCTTTAAGGCTCTCGCCAAAACGGAAAATCGCGGGTCGTCGAGGAAATGCCAATACCCTCCGTAGCCTTGCTGATGATTCCGCCGCAGACTTGTCACCTCAACTCCGGTTAGCAACAGGGATTGCGTTACAGGATCGGAGGCATGAGCCAATGTAGGAGGCTGTGAGAGACTGAGATCTACGATTTGCAGCATATCATTCTCACTAAGGAATCGCAACCCTTTTCGCAAGAGCAATTCTTCGATGTGAGGGTTTTCATGCAAATAGCCGACCTCTGCGATGGCTCCTAGGCCGAGCGAGATGGCTGGTCGACCCAGTGTCCGACGGTAGCGGGCAAACGCATCCAAGAAATTGTTGGCCGCGCAGTAGTTGCTTTCAGTGGCTGTGCCCATCTTCCCATTGATGGAACTTGTCAGAACGAAGAAATCCAAATCACGTTCCCGATCGTTCTGTGAAAGAACAGTATGCAGGTTCCACGCTCCTTGCACCTTGGCCTTGGTTCCAGTCCGCCAGAATTCATGGGTCATGTCCGAAAAGAGTGCCTCGTGGAGCCCCATTGCGGCATGAATGACACCTCCCAGGGGAAGAGGGGCTGCCATTACAGCTTTTTCGACATCGACAATGTTCGTTACATCCCCCTGCACAACGATACATTGTGCCCCCTTTCGCCTAAGCCCTTCAATGAGTTTTCGAGCAGCAGGCTTTTGAGTTCCACTGCGTCCGAGGAAGATAAAATTCCGTGCTCCACGGCCTATCATCCACTGAGAGAGACTGCGACCCAGCCCCCCGAGGCATCCAACCATCAGATAACTCTTATGGGGACTTAGCTGTGTGGCATAACGCTCTGGCACAACTGGGATCATGAGAGTTGGGTCTTCAAAAGAGATAACAATCTTACCCATGCGGGCTGGGTTATTGAAATAGCGGAATGCGGCACCTAGATCGGCAACAGTAAAGCTCTTTAAAGGGTGCACCGGCTGGATTGCACCACTACGTACTAACGCCATGGTCCGAGCGAGGAGTTGTTGGAAAAGGCGTCGCACGGTAGATGATTGAGAGCGAGCAAGGAGATCCAAGTCAAAGGCTGTGAAAGTAGCGCCTCGGTTAAATTGGTCCATGGGCAATCGACCATGTTCCTTGATGTCCTTTTTCCCAATTTCCACAAAGCGTCCGAATTCAGCGAGACAGTCCCAGCTCTCAAAGAGCAGATCCCCTACCAGGGAATTGAGGACGACATCAACACCACGACCATTTGTCAATGTGCGAATCTGAGCGGCGAAGCTAGAGTCGCGAGAGCTAAGAATGTGGTCTGGGCGAAGTCCATAATTGTCAACCAGAAATTGCTTCTTTTCCTTAGTTCCAACAGTAGCAAAAATTTCTGCTCCCATCAATTTGGCTATCTGGATGGCAGCAATGCCAACACCGCCTGCAGCAGAGTGAATCAAGACCGACTCGCCGGCTTGCAGATGAGCACGGTTCTCTAGTGCATACAGAGCGGTCGCGAAAACAACAAATATTGACGCAGTGTCGCGCAGGCTTTCTTCTGGGCGTAGTTTAATGCATGCATAAGATGGAACAGTTTCATGAGAGCTGAAATGGCCTGGATATAAGACAGCAACATTGTCGTTGACGGCGAGGTCACGAACGGCAGATCCAATAGCCAGGACCTTTCCAGTATATTCCGCGCTGCAAGCAGCTTCTGGCGTTTCTACTCTACCAGCAAGAGCATAGACATCTTTGGCATTCAGACCAATCCAGCTGACTTTGACCAAGACATCCTCGGGACCCAAGCTCTGCTCAGGGGCTTTGACAAACTGGACTGTGCTCAGTTGACCAGGCTTTTCGATCGAGAGGGAAACCGGGCCTGCTTTTGAAAGCGGGGTTTGAACGGCTACACCCCGGTCCTTGTTCCGGAAGTGATCGTTCATGCGATCATCGGGCAGGATTCGGCTCACGAGAAGACCGGAATCTCCTTGGAGGTATTCATAGTCCTGCATGGGCTTTTCGAATTGTCCAATGACCTGCGCCACAAAAGTGGTTATGTCAGTCGGACTTACACGCGGGTCCAGTTCGAGAGAGTAGATCTTTGTTGACGGCTGCTCAATCATGACGGCTCGCGCTAGACCCGGAAAGACCGCTCGAGTTGGATCGCTGCCCTCATGAAGTCCCGAGCCAGTGATCCAAACCACTTGAAGCGCCTGAGCTAGAATGTGCTGGACTCCCGCATATTCCTGAACCGTTGCTTGCGCCACGACAGCGCGCTCCAGTTCCACTGTGGATACGACCAGTGTAGTCTTGCTGAAGACGACATTGCCAAGTTCTGTTAATTGATGCTTCTCAACTGGCAAAGCGAGACGAGCACTCAGAAGATCTTGCAACCGATCATCATCTTTGTGAGCTGGCGAGCGGCTGATGAGAATGACGTTGTCAAACTGTTGAGAGACATGACCGTTTGTTTGCTGCACTGAGCGATGAATCCGCACACCTGAAGTCGATTTGCCTGAAAAGTCATGAGTCACGATAAAATTCTCCTGCTTCGAAACCTCTTCATCGGAGCCACTAGGGCCGATGATGCGTGCATCAGGCTCGGTATAGGGAGCTAGATGATGAGATAAAGCCACCTCCTCCCCCAGAACAACCAGTCCAAACTTTTGATCTGGGTAGGCTGCGACAAAAGGAATGGAGCTTAGTCCAAACGGCACAGCATAGTTCTGGATTTCAGCCACCTCCAGTTGACCGGTTGCACTGAATCGTCCCAAATGAAAGGAGTTGAAGCGTCGATGTACTGACAGAACCTCCAGAACCTCTAGGAGAGCCAAGACTGCCAGTGAAGTGTCCGTGGAGAGGAACAAGATGTCGGCGTTTGGACTTTTGTGCACAGCAAGGTCCATGGCCAGCAGAATGTCACTGTTCCTACCCGTAAGCCGGCCAAGATCAGTTTTCGTGCGAACATGCTCCAAGGCAGCAGAAAATGCCTCTTCATCCCGGATATAATCAACATCGGGCTTCCAGGCGACTCGAAAGATAGGATGCCGGGCCTCTTCCATTCGTTCACCACCCGCATATGTGGTTATATTGAATCCCTCGAAATGCGCGACAGGGTGCTGGTTCGAGTCTAGTAAGGTAGCGTTGAGCCAGTTCGTCGAAAATCCAGTCACACTCGAGTTACAGCAAATTGTCGATTGTTCGTTGAAAGATAAAGGCTGTCTGAGACTAATTTGATCGAAACGTGTTGGTACCTTTGCAACCATTGAGTCCAGGCGGCCTCCAGCAGAGGCCACCAAGCCAGCCTGTAGGATATTATCCAAAATTGTTGGATGGAACAGATAGCGAGGCGATGGCTGTGCTCCTTCTATCTTTGGCCAGACAGACTTCACTTTGGCCTCCGCATACAAAACGCTGGGTACCTCTGGAGTGAGGATATCTTGCATGTGCTGGAAAGTAGGACCATAGCGCAGACCAGAGTTTTGAATGGCATCGTACCATATTCGGTCACCCTTTGAAACAAGCTGGCACTCGGATCGTGGTATCATGCATTGCTCAAAGGTTGCTGAAAGGGTCTCCAGTTTGATACTACCGCGGGCGCGGATGGTGGGAGTATTGTCGATTATTGATACAATTTTGAAGGCCCACCAGCTTTCAGACACAGCCATATTCGAAATCTCACGAGGACAAAGCTCAGTGTAGAGTTCGATAGATTCTTGGTCAGCGAGGGGCAATGCCTTGGGCAAATCTACATGCTGGATAATGACTGAATGCTCGGTCAAAGATGTACCCATATCAATCTCACGTGCTTGAAGTAGAGCCTCAACAGCCATGGCAATATATCCTGCTGCTGGGAAGACTGCGGTATCGCCCAATTGATGGTCTCGCAACCAGGGGACATTGTCTAGTCGCAGCTGATTCCGCCAACCCATGGTAATCAGATTGCCTCCGGGCACAGCACTACCCAACAGCTCATGCCGCGGGTACTTACGCTGGCGTCCCTCACGGCTAACACGAGATTCATTCCACAAGATAGTCTCATAGTGCCAAGGATATGGTGGAAGGTCGGGGAGTATTTTTGGTGGGCGGCCGATGGTCGGGTATAAAACGCGTACCCGAGAGAAGTCAACGGAAAATCCGCCTGTGAAAAGACTACCAACAAGCTCCAGCAGAGCGCTCAAGGAATCCTGTCCACGTTTGAGTGTACCAAAGTAGGGAGTCGATTTACCTAGGGTCTGTAAGATTGGCATCTTCAATGCTGTATGCGGGCCGACCTCGACGAAGGCACAGTCACCTAACAACCCAGAAAGACCGAGAAGGCCCTCTGAGAAGTGTACTGGAGACTCCAGATTTTGGCGCCAATAGGCTGCGCTACGAACTTCAGATCCCTGAAGCTTTTGACGAAGCACTGTGGAGTGCATGCATGTCTTCTGCTTGTTGGTATCTGATGAGCTTTCACTTTTGGAGAAGATAGCAGCCTCCTGGAGCAAATCCTCATATACGGCACCCACAACCGCCATTTGATGAGAATGGTATGCCTTGCCATCCGTTTTGAGCTTCCGTGCAAAGATTCCCTCCGCAGCCAAGGCTGAGACGAGAGCATCGATGCCATCCGAATGACCACTGATGGTGACGCTTTCTGGGGAATTTATGCAAGCCACCCGAACCTGATTCTTTCCAGAAGTGGCTTTGTGAATCCAATCTTCAGCCGCATCAGGACCAAGACCCACTGCCGCCATAGCTCCGCGTGGGGCGCACTCGGTTACCGCATATCCTCGGTAGTATGCTAGGATGATTGCTTCACGCATATCAAGCAAGTCCGCTGCATATGCAGCGGCAATTTCACCAGAAGAGTGGCCAACAACTCCGTCAATTGGTATGCGCAATTTCCTCAACACCTCAACCAGAGCAATCTGTACCGCAGTGGTAATTGGTTGGGCAAAGGCCGCTTGGTTGATTGTAGGGTCGTTCAAGTCATGTCTCAATACATTGGAGATCTTCCAGGATGGAGGATGGGGCAGACTTTCCAGCTGCCTCTCCATTTGGGAGATTGTGCGGGCAAACAAGGGGACTTGCAGTAAGTCTTGGGCCATTCCTTGCCATTGGGCTCCCTGACCAGTGAAGACAAATGCAAATTTTTGGCTTGATGCTAGAGAAGATCCAGCAGGGCTTGCTAGTCGAAGATTTGCGATAGCTAGGTCTTGGACTAGAGTCTTTGGTCGCACGATCACAAATCCGCGTTCTTTAAAATGAGAGCGGCGCTCGCCTAATGTATAAGCGAGATCTGCGGTCGCGCTGGCCTGGGGGGTGATCTGTGCCAACTTCTCAACTCGTTGTTCCAGGGAATGAGAGTTATTGGCAGAGAATGGGAGTAAATATGGTCGCGAGCTTGTCAAAGGATTGGAGCCACTCTCTGAGCGATCCTCCATCGAACAGCTCGCAGCCATGCTATCAAGTGCGCCAGCTTCTTCCAAGATGGCGTGCGAGTTAGCACCCCCGTAGCCAAAGGAGTTAATACTAATACGACGACCCGACTCTGGGCTTGGCTCAGGGAATGGGGTTGCCGTTTGGATAAGGCGGATGCCCCGTTCTTCCAATTTAAGCTTGGGATTCTGGTTAATGACACCAATAGTGGGAGGCAGCTCTCTTCGTTCGAGGGCTAGTGTAGCTTTAATGACGCTAGTCAAGCCACTTGAAGCCTCCCCATGACCAAGGTTTGGCTTCACACCACCTACCATAATTGGAGAGCGACGGGACTCCTTAGAAAATACTCCAGTGACTGATTCCACCTCCTGGAAATTATCAGAAATCGATCGTGGGTATGAATATGCAATCTTGAGATTAATGTGAAACTCACCATTACATCGCCAACCGCTGTCCCAGTCCCATGCATCTCTACATAGGCCGTGTCTGCGGGGGATAATCCAGCTTGATGATAGGCCTTTTCTGTTACCGAAATTTGACCTTGGATACTCGGCTGTGAGATTCCAGGTGTACGGCCGTTGCTGTTGACAGCCGTTCCACGGATGATGCTTCGGATTGGGTCACCGTCACGAATGGCATCATCTAGGCGCTTGATATATACGGCATTTACACCATCTGCTCGTCCGTACCTAAGGTGTCTGTATTAGCATATCTTGAAACCTATTTAATTAGGATTCGAACTTACCCGTCTGCTGATGCGTCAAAGGTATGACACACTGAACTAGCGGAAAGTACTCCAGCCTGTGAGATGGCAACATGCATGTCGGGAGATTGGATGAGGCTTACGCCTCCCACCACCGCAGACTCGCACTCGCCATTTTGAAGAGCCGAGCAAGCTTGATGCAAAGCATAGATAGAGGAGGAACAAGCAGTGTCGATAACACAGCTGGGACCCTTGAGGTTAAAGGCATGGCTGATTCGATTTGCAAGTATGGTTGTTCCCATTCCTGTTTGACTATAGCGTGTCATACTTTCTGGGTCCTTGCTATGTAATGCAATGTAGTCCAGGACAAATGAGGCAACTATAAGATATCAGATATTGTTCTTAGAAGTCGACAGGCGAATAGAGCAGTATATCCATGCATCGGGATTCGCAACCAAGTGGCAAGTATAGCGAAATGCAGGTTTAAGAAAAACAAGAAAAAAAATCAAATTCCACCTACCATAGCATCCAACTTGAGCTCCGGAGACTTGATCAAGGGAATACCCAGCGCTTTCAAAACTTTCAAAGACAACTTCGAGCAGCTTTCTCTGTTGTGGATCCATATCGGCAGCCTCTCGATTGTTAATACCAAAAAATTGGTTGTCAAATTGACGGATATCATCCTTGAGGAAGTATCCGCCCGGTCCTCTTGAAGTGGCAGGCTCGTCCTTCCCGCCAGTATAGGCATCATTGTTAAAGCGAGAGGCAGGAACCGGTCCAGTTGCAGATCGTTCCTGGGCCAAGAAATCCCACAGTTGGGAGGGACTTGCTATGTCACCGGGCAGCCGACAACCTGGAAAGCATTCAGCCAATAAGAAATGAAACAAAAGCCTTGAGGGTCCTGAACAAGTGGAAAGGACACGTACCAATGCCGATAATTGCAATCGCCGAACGATTTGCTGCACCTTGGATGGCCATAGAAGACCCATTCAGTTCACTTGTAGCTCCGATGAGCTGCATTGCGAGTGTTGTGTATTCAGAACTTATAGATTGAGTTAAAGTCCGGTCGTCACCTTCAAGCTGTCTTTTAAGTGACGGGCTCACTCTTATATAAGACAGAAGATAGACAACCGAGGAAGATGATATTAGTGATAGCCCTGGAGGTACTCTTAATAGAACGCCTAAAATAACCAATTTCTATGGCTGCTGAAGAGCTCAAACACTTCTGCCAATAGAATGAAGACGCCCTATTTTTATATCTTGAGAGCTATGAAAATCATGTCGACTCCATTTCCCGTCAGCTTGAATAAGCGTAGCGCTGGTAGTCCGATCTGCATGTTAAGTGCCAAGTAAACTTTGGAATCCCGCCCCCACAACCCCCAATGCAGCGAGAGGCAGTCCAGATTTAGATTTGACTTTGATCAATGGTGTGTGAAAGGTGGATCCCTTGCGTTATAATTTTTACTTTTCACGTGCATGTGATTCTGACGAAATGATGATCAGGGGAGTGTGAAGATAAACAAGCTTGCATTCAGCCGCTGTGGATCCGAAGTGTTTGCTGTTTGCCTCCATTTTGGGGGCCGCACAGACGCCTAAGAGCTAAGTGGGGTGGCCCCCAACCACCTCCGCTTTACCAGGATCATGTACCTGTATGGTAACTATGCGGCCTGATATGGATGGTGCAATTGCTACAGCAGTGGCTTTTGGCCCCCGAAATAACCGTCTATGTCCGATTTGTCGGTCCACATGTGGGGACTTTGTCTCTTTGTTGTGGAAGAGTACATATTCTGCCTAAATGATCTTTCTCCATGAATTCATGCAATTTGTGAGACTCCGAGCTGGCCCATAAAGTTCTCTCATTCTTTCATTAATTCTGACTTCATCTCTTCTTGCATAACCAAATCGACAATATCATGTCTTGGTCTCAAGTGTCCGAAAATCGGTGGGAGCGCCCTGCCAATGGCATGGAGGGGTTTTTCATTTTTATGGGAAACATATCAGCCTCGCTCTTTGAAGGCCGCCGCCAGTTTACCATCTGCTCCCGCCTCAAGGTGGACCTCCAAATTCCAACTGCCGAGGTGGAAGATGCACTACGGTATGCGTGGAAGCAATTGCGCTATGAACAGCCACAGATCGCAGTGACCGTGGAAGGATTCAATCAGATCTATGAGGTCCCTGATGAAGCTGCCCTACAGTCATGGTTGGATAAAACATTTGTCGTATCCGATGACACTGACGGCGAGGCCGTTGCAAATGAAGCAGTACCATTTCAGCAAACCACCTTGTACTATGTGCCAAAGGCCTCACAGCTTGTTATTCGAGCCTCTCATTCTACCGTGGACGGGATGGGTATGGTGCTGCTATGGCAGGCATATTTGACCGCTTTGACCAACCCGAAGCCCAATCTGGTATTCGGAGGCGAAGCTGTCCGCCTGCCTCCTTCGGTAGAGAAAGTCTTGGGCCTTCCCGACGTTCCACAGGCAGAGGTCGCGGCTCAGGCTGAAAAGATGGTTATCGATACCTGTTCTTTAATGCCGGGTATCGGTCCATTGAATCGAATGGGTTCTGTTCCGGCTGGACCCACGCAGAGACGCGAATTTGTGTTCCCTGAGCGAACAACCCATGCTATTATGCAGGCTTGTAAAAAGAATGGGTATAGTGTCACCGCTGCTGTGCACGCCGCCTTTATCTTGGCTACTATCAAACATGCCGACCCTGCACCAACCGCCGAGAAATCCAAGTATGTTACGGTGAATAGCTTCAACTTTCGTCCCCACCTTCCAGAGCCATACAACTCCAGCCAGTACGCGGCGGCAGTTTTCTATGCTATCTGGCCATTGATCCTTGAAAAGCCTGAGAGCTTGAAGGACATTGTGCGTGTGATCGACGAACATTACAAGTCTACATTCAATGGCAATGCGGAAAATGTGGCACTGACCGGCCCGCTCGCGCAAGCTCTCCGTGAGTTTACGCAGACCCCAGCATTCCTTACTGCACCTCCTTCTCGTGACGCCTTAGTGAGCAGCCTTGGCGTTATCGAGCGTCATCTACAGCAGTCTTATGCTTTTACCGATGGCACTAAACGGGTTACCATTGAAGATTTCAAGCTTGGCATTGAAACCATTTTGGGTCATAGTATGTTGAACGTCTTTACATTCCGCAACCAGATGCGGCTGGTGTTTAGCTTCAATGAGGCCTATGAAGACGAATCCAACATCCAGAGTTACTTGGAGGATATGCAAAAGATTTTATTGGAGGAACTTGTGGCATGAGGAATGGCCTTAATGCAAGTTCAATTAGAATTAGTTCAGCTCTAGCGAAACGAATACAATTTGAATGACGACAACTCTACTGTTCTAAATCTAAGGACGTTCCCATAAGTCGGGATCAACAAGGTTAATAGCTATATTCAGATGCGGGTACAAGTGGGGCCCCCTATAGACCGACCCCATTGCCTAATCTATATTAGGGAATGAAATGCCCATGCATGTGTGTACTGCAAATCCCGAGAACGTGGCTGAGGGGGAAGGCAAGAGGGGAAACCTGTCAGCATTGGGGGCCGTTTGTTGCTCAATGACGACTGAGCCGAATTAGTTTGTTTAGCGTTTCTGGGGATGGGGGGCTTGGAGTACCTCTGGGGAGATACGTTTAGTGTTCGGACTTGTAAAATATGCCATATCGGTATTAGCATAGCTATGCATCCTTTGAAGCACACCATTTATAAAGGTGATGGAATTGAAGTATAGGCCGAGGATTTAGATCCAGCTGGTGGATCGCAACGATCAAGGTGGGGCAATGGGTATTCCCTTGCTGGCGTCGTCTGAATCATGCCATCCACGAGAATACAAGACGAAATAACTTTTTCTTTGTTCTTAGATTATTATCATTGTGATTAGGTGGTTTATGTGCGTGGCTTGCGCCTTGGTGGCCTTAGTTTCGCAAGTGGCTCTTTAGACCTTGTAGCTATTTACTGAGATCGGCGCGCTGAATAAGCGACATTGGGCGCCGATCTTTGAAACAGCCCCCAAAATGAGCTGCAACTATCATGCACGTTGGCCCAGGAGGGGCAATAATGTAACATTACATGTGCACCTTCCAACAGACCATGCCCAATAGCCAGTTTGCATTGGAATTTGGCCCCGCGACCTTCTCCAAGCAAAATGTAGCTCCATAAAAAGACATTCCTGGGCGCTTAAACTTAGTTGGTGAACTGCCTCTCGATTTGCATATCGAATTTCTCAATAATTTTGGTGCGGTATAGGTGCCGAGATAACCGTGCTTGCGTGTTGCCAGGCAGGGGTGACTGTAAAATGGAGGTACCTGGATCAGATTGCCTTTTCAGATTGAAGCGCGCCACCACTAGTGTAAAAACGGGCGGAAAAGCTGTCAGAAATATTCATGAAGTAAATAAAGCAAACATGCCATGTTATCTAGTGTAGTAGGGAAAACTGGATACGGAGAACTCTCTGTATCGGACGGGTTGGTACTGCTTTCCAGACCTGTCCTGTATTTATGGATCCAGACGTACGGGAAGATATCTAGACAGAAGGTACAGACTAGCAAAGGTACACTCCTAAACTCCTCTGATCCGACCCTGTCCTCCCCGGGTGTCTCCTAGCGTGCCCTAGTCCATCCGCTACCCGGTATATGTGGCTGGTTGTTGTCTTTGTTAGATTGGCCCGTGCACCTGACGGTGTACTAGCAAACGAGCGTTCGCCAGTTCATTAAATAGGCAATAGGGTGATATGTCCATAAGGGCGAACAAGTCCAAAACTCTCATGCAAACCTTGAGATGGTGAGACGCGCGTCACATGACCTTGGGCACCCATCTAAGGTGTCAGCCCCGTATGCCCCCTCACTAGCTAGTCCTTTTACTGCAAATGCTACCGGTTTTCTGTTGTTAGTCTGGGCTCATGATATATGGGATCACATTAGACACAAGTTCATCAAGTAAAATATTACTTAGCGCCCACTTACAGGCTTGATTTTCTCAGTAACCTCTAGTGCCTCGGCGAGAGCACACGGCCCCCAACCATTATTGGGGGCCAACTTGAATCCTTCCAAATCAGCCCGGGGGCATTAACCCATAATAACTACGCACATATGCAAGGAAAAGTGGGGTAATCTTTCCGTCACGAATCTATTCGGGTCGACCTGTGCTAGTGCCCACACCAACAGTTACTCGCGCATTTGACTGGTGGAGGGGTGTGATAACACCTCCATTTGACATTCTAGTTCGCCACATAAATCCCAAGCCATTACATTCTTGCAGAAACATACCGGTATTAGAAGTGTAAGTATACAGTAAGAAAATGGCTTAAGGCGACATCCCTATTGGGGGCGAGTGACAATGTTCTATCTTTGTACATAAATGGAGTCTGCAGAATGGGCACACGGGATCCCTAGGTCGCTTTAGCTTTGCGATCGACACCTGCAGTGTCGCTGGACTTATGTACATTGAATTCCCGCCTAAAACCCTTGGAATCTTCTGATCCGCCAAGTGCTTCGTTCGTCTTGACTCGTTCTGCATTTCAACAGGAATTACAGTATGGGGTTGGACATTCCTGCCGGTACACCCAATAAAGGCCCCGGTTTGGAGGCGTTTTATATCTTTTTCCTGGTGATCACGACATTGATGACCCTTATCCGGATCATCTCCAAGGTCGTCACAAAGCAACATTGGTGGTGGGATGATCTGCTCGCATTACTCTCATGGGTAGGTGATCTTGACCCTACAACCTCGTTGTGAATTTAGAAGCCAGAACTAACATAATCGTTTTGGATGATTATAGATTGCAGAGGTAATATTACTCTCGTTATTGCTGAGCTGGGTACACCTGGGCCTTGGACTCCATGAAGAGTTTGTCGCCGCTCAAAATGAATTCTATCTCATCCGAGGAGCGAAGATTTTCTATGTCGCCATCTTTTTTTTCGATACCTCCATATGCCTTCCCAAACTTTCCGCTCTCTTCTTCTACGCGCGAGTCTTCAACACCAAAGATCGAGTCTTGCGCAATCAATTATGGATTCTTGGTTCACTGGTCATCGGCTGGCTCTTCTCTGCCTACTTTGTAACCATTTGGCAGTGCAACCCCATTCCTAGAGCCTGGAACACCACCATCCCAGGAAAATGTGTCGATACACTCGCCTGGTATACAGCTACAGCTGCAATCTCATTCGCGATCGATATTTGGATTTTGATCATCCCACTTCCTCTCATCTGGCGCCTAAAGACCAGTCTCCGCCGCCGCATATACTTGCTCATCGCATTTTGCTTGACCTATTCCGTCATTGTCGTCTCCATTGGCAGACTAGTAGCCACCATTCAAATCATTCCGAATGTTGCCGAGGATGAGACATGGCGTATGGCCACCTACATGTACTGGGCTGGTCTTGAGGGGTCACTATCGATCATCTCTATCTCTGTCCCCAACGCTATAGCCCTAGTGAAACACCTCCGGGGCCCCCAGCGGAACGTGAGGCATAGCAACAGTGACACGTCCAGACTCACTTACAGCTCAAATCCGAGTCAGAACACCACTTCCATTCATAGAGGTGGGCCGAGTATTAGTGAAAACAGCGACAAGCTGGAACTTGTCGAAGCAGCACACCGAGATGTTGAGATGGCACTGGGCGAAATTCGGATCAAGACAGATATTCGAGTCGACTGAGTCTGTCCGGGAGTTTTCTTTTCGCATGATCGTCTGGCGTGGGTTAATTTGGTATTTCAATGACATTATATATTAAGATATATACACGTTTGTACAACTATCTTACTCTTTCACCCGTATTCTCTCTCTTTCTTTCTAATATCTTCCTCTCCATTTCCCTCCTGATTCTTCTCATATGGCCTTACTATATATAGTTCTATAAGAGGGCATCCAACACTCCTGAGACACAGACATTAAACATTATATAGGGGCCCTAAGCCTATCTCATACGTCGGAGACGCGCCTTGGTTAACTGGCTAATATGCTAAGCTTGCTAAATTTGCTTGCCAGAGTGTATGCGAGAATTACATATAGAACTTTGCTTAGCACGCCCCTATAGCCCCTGGGAGGTCACCGGAAGGAAGCGTAGCTTTCTTCCCCCAGGGCGTTGGATACTACCAATCAAGCAATCATTTACACCAACTACCACCACCACAGTTCTTCGTAGAACATACGAGATATTGGACTTTTAATAATGGTTACTGCACGCAAAGTATCTCATTTCACCCAATTGTTTTCCATCCAGTTGGCAAGGCTTCTTTTTTCTTTGTTGAGATTTGCGAAAATCTAGATTCTGGTTCTAATGGAAATATGTACTTCTTGTTTCTACCACTCAGCCTCCCAACGCTTGCTACACCTGGGCATGTAACTCTTCTCATCAGAGCCGAAGGTTGAGTCTCGTGACTGGTTACATTTTGAAATCGCGTGAAGGAGTTCAGCTGGAGACAACCTTGGAACGGCATCGCTGCCCAATGCGCGATATGCATCTCAGGTCTCGGCTATGCATCGGCATTGAAGTATTCAAACCTGAGAAGATCCCACTGCAAGGGGACAGAATCTAAGGCTCTATTATACAGACCTGGAGTCGCAGTATCCCCTTTCTTGAATGCTTTGCCCGCTTGTTAATTTCAATTTGATCTACAGAGAAGGCCCCCAACACAAATTTCATGTGCAGCTTCATGATTTACAAAATGCTGCATATCAGCCCAATCCCGAGGTCCCGAATGCAATGCCTTGTTACTTCTCACTGTGCAGAGGATCAGACCCAGTACCTATCCAAGCTGGTGTCCACACTCAATGTGGTGATCGCTGGGTATTTTAGCTTTCGATAGGTCCTAAGGACAAATTGTTACAGCTGTTGCAATGCAGACCATGTTTGCTCTGTTGCTCGTGCAACTGTGAGCGGGAATACCCTCGAGTCCTGTTGGGGCCATAGCTGTATGCTTGCAAGCTATGACGAAATGTGGGACAAAAGAGGAACAAAACGGCCAGGTCGCAAAGGAGAAAGGCATGCGGTACGACAACAAAAAGAACAATACTCCGACCCGGCTTCTCTTGCTTGTTATAGGTGATCCGAAGAGCTTAAAAGATGTGAGTAATGATAATGCTATTTTAATCATATAGACAAAAAGGTAGAGTGTAAGAGATATAGTGACGCCAATGAAACAAAGGGAAGTAAGCATAAACAAAAAAAGAAAACCTCGAAGTTGCAGGACGCTATTGCCTGCTGTGTTGAGTTTTTTCATTCTAACCCAGCGCCAGAAATGCCCTTCATATCGCCGTCCAAGTGTATAGTCGTTAAAATGAAAATGAAAAAAAGGACAAAATAGATAAATGAAACAGCGCGCTTGCCTCATCATTTGCATTCATGAATCGTTGGTCGCTGCTTTTTTCTCCAGCTCTTTATATCGCCATGCCAACTGCGCCAATAGACTTTTATCAGAAGGTGTAAGACTTTTCCCCTGTTCCACCAGCTCCTTCTCCGTCTGCCGCAACAACTCCCAGCGCTTGAGCAGCTTGCCCTGAGCATCGGTGATTGCTGCCAGGTTACTATCCTGAGACTCCATGCGCTGGTCGATAGTCGCGTGATATGATAGTTTTGCGTGAAACAAGGCCATCTCCGACTCATCGTATTTTAAGCCTTGAGCTTCGGGCATGGCGGTGTCGTCGGCACCCTTTGTCGGCATTTCGGGTGAACAACGGGGAAACGGCGAACCGAACAGAACCGAAGGCGATCGATCAATCGATTGGGATGCACCAATCCTAGGCAAGAGAATGGCCTCTATCCGGATAGAATGCTGAAAAGCAGGTATCGACTGGGCGTGGCATGGGCTCACGAAGGAAGTATTTATGCCATAGATGGGCGAGAGCGTGTAGCGATGGGTCTTCGAGAGAATTGATCGATTGCAACGAGATGCGCAGACGAGCGATGAGAGGAACGAAACAAGAATAAAGACGATGGCAACGAGAGAGTCGAAAGAGGGAATTGCGAGATTATAGAAAGAATAAAAATGACCGACGTCGGAGTGGTGTATGGAGATGAAGAATGGGAGGTGCTGTCATTCCCTTATATTGCAAGCTCACACACATTTCCCCATGGAGAACCTGAACCTGGTCATCCAATGCCCGACAGCCCCCTTAGTATCACCCGACAACTACTTCTAGGGTGATACTAGGGGGAAAGGGGGGCTACGAAACACCCCCAACGGCGCAGGACCAAGCCAACCCGGAAAGAGGTTAAATAAAAAAAAATACTGTATAAAGAGTGAAACATGAAAAGCATAAGAGTGACGTACAATTGATTGCATCTTGTAGCGTGACGGAGTTTTGGAGCGATGCTAAGTACCAACACATTCAAGCGTTTGTCTATGGAAAAAGAAAAGTGCTATCTGTCTCATGATGATGGCAACCGAGCCAATCCACCCGACCGCACTCAAGACCAGGCTGTTGATTGGTAGATCCCACGGTAACACGATTTCCTACCGCGCAACCGGACACGCATAGGAAGAATCTGCTGGAGCGTGGTCGAGAGATGCAGCAGTCCCGTCTCGGTCCGTATGGTTGTGCACGCAGGCTTGTGCGTCAGGGTCGAAGTACTTGATAGAAAAAAATGTTGGGCATTCTATTGATCGACATCTGCTTTCCGATTGGTGGGTTGAAATGTTCATCTTGACTGGATTAACCCTACATTGTGGCTAAGAAAGACTGTTATCAATAGGGGATCATTGGGATTCACCACCTCACCTCGTATCTCGCCACGCGGAAATTGAATGACACAAGCCGGAGCTAGTATGATAAAGTCTAGAAATTACACGAATATAGAGTTGATGTAGCCTGCCAGTCTTTCAGCCTTCCCGTCGTTGCACCGGCCTTTTTCTTCTCCACTGGCTTTGCTATACATGGTCTACCCCGTACTCCATCGCCGCATGGAAAGAGCATTGTTATTTTCCTGATCAACGTCAATCAATGTTATACTTTTGTTGTATGCTACGGAGAATTAAGTAAGAAGAAAGACATCATCGAAGATAATGCGAATCGAGGCATATAAGGAATCTTTCTTACCATAGAAGATAGAAAAATGGAAGGACCAAGAACGATTGCTATCCCTTCATTGTAGACTTGCAAACTTATTGAATCAATACTACAGAACATCGTGCCACTTTTCTAAGGTTGCAACACTGTCGGATGCAAGGAGTCTGTTGACCATGCCATGTCCCAGAACACATGATCCGAAAGCCCATCAAGAGCAACATTAGAATGGCAAATTGATTTTAGATAGCAAGTAAAGAGGAAGACCGGTGTGTTTGGTCAAGCCACTCAACTCGGTACCTGAACTGTTTGTGTGACGCTGCATGCCAATTATGTTAGTGTTTGAGATTTAATTAAAACCCAGACCAGGAATTATGGTGGAGATTTAATCATGTATTAATCAAATATGAATCAAGCGAGATTCAAGACATGGCTTATCCATGGTTGTTTAGGGCTGATGATATCATCTGATTTCGAATCGCCAAGATTCAATCCCATTGTAGGAATAAGTCACAGGTCTCATCGCAATCATAACATCGTACCTGTCCAGGCGGAACTGTTGTAATAGACTTATTCGGCTGCACTACAGACGATGGAAGACGGATACAGTGCAACAGAACACGCATGCCTCCGTCGGAAACGTACAGCTGCATCGGAACCGACGCCGTTTCATCCATTTGGCATGGGCACCTTGTGTCAAATTTGGGTCGAAAGAGCCACTCGTAGCGTTCTTGCGTCCTGGTCACAACGCCCCAAAATTGTGGCGCATGCGGAGGGAAGAAATTTGCTTTTCATGGTTTCATTGTGGGTCTTGGTTGGGCTTCTACATGTATAAGGAGAATTATCTATGACTTACGGGTAGATGCAGATTCGATGTTACTGAGGTCAGGTGATGGCCGATGAGCTTGACAATCTTCGGGGTTGGTATTTCAATCAGAGGCCGAGGAAAACACATAGTTTGACTATGAAGGTCTGCTACCATTCAAACTCCGGTATACATCACAGTCCAGATCTGCCTTCCTCATCCCGTCTGGCCAAAGCCCTTTCTTTCTTTGCCTTTTCCATATCCAGGGACATCTTCACAGGTGCCACTCCAGGGGTCTCAAATATCGTATCAATCTCCTCTAAAGTCAGTCCACTGGTTTCAGGGAAGAAGAAATATGACAGGACCAGCTGGACAGAGTTATATGCAATATACACCACCCAAATCTTATAACCAACCTTGGCGATTCCCACGCTAATGCCATAGCTTTGAACAGCGCTTGCGCCACCTTGAATCAGACTGTACAGACCCATGCCCTTCGCACGGAGTGCCAAGGAGAGCACTTCCACAGGGTAAAGATTGTGCATCGTAGCGATTAGAGACGCAGAGAATGTTTGGTACAGGAAAATCCAGAGAATTGTCAGTGCGGCAGCAGCGTGGCTAGAGGTGAGACTGTACTGCCAGGATGTGATGGTCACAGCGGTTTGGAAAATGATCATAGCGATCAAGCCAGAGAAAATGAGGGTTCGTCGGCGGAATACATCAACCAGCAGTGCTCCAACTGCGGTAAAGACAAAATAAGTCGCTGTGCTTCCGATTGTAATTCCCAGCTGTTGCTTTGTGGTGTCAATTCCGATAGTCTCCAGTGCCGGTGTCATCTAGAATGAAGTTAGTCAGTATTTGAAGGGCAAATGTGGAATTCCATTCTTCTTACATAGTATGTGATGATCCCGCCACCGTTCCACTGCTGGAAGATTGAGTAGAGTGTCAGAACAAAAAGTCGGTAGCGAACAGTCTTGGTGAAAAAAACTCGATAATCCCAGAAATCAGAAAAGCCAGCTCGATCGTTTTCCAAAGACTCTTCCATCTGGGTGACCACAATCTCAACAATTGGCTCATTGATGTCACCACTGGTGGTGTGGTACTTGGCTATCACTTTCTTGGCCTTCTCGCGCTGGCCCTTCATGACGTACCATCGAGGTGACTCTGGGGTCAAGACGAAGATAGTCAGGCATACGAGGGCCGGGAACACAGCTTCTAGAATCAGAGGAATACGCCAGGCCTTGTTTCCAGGCAGGGTGTCTAGGCCGATCATAGCACCTAGCATGACCAAACTGCCTACCTGGAAGCAGGCACCGAAGAAACCAACCATGCGACCACGAAGATGAACCGGAGAAACCTCACCAATGTACTGAGAACTTGACATTAAAGCAGTACCGAAGCCCATGAAGAACCGGCCCGCCATGAACATGCTCAGGTTGGTGGCACAGCCCTGCAAGATAGCAGCAAGGATCACAATCGCATTTCCAGCGAAATTGATACCCCGACGACCGATCACGTCGGCAAAGGCCATGAATGGGGCACCGCAGACTGTTCCGATGCTCATCAAAGCATTGATCAGTCCGTAGGTACTTCCCGCGGTACCGAAACCAAAGTAGTCGTGCCATGCCTGTAATGCGTCAATGCCACCAATCACACCCCAGTCGACTCCATAGCCAGCCTGGTTAAAGCCTTGAACGAGCATGATAAGGAACAAGCGAAACCCAGTCCATGACCAAAGGCTCAGTGACTCCTGCGAGAGCGTCCACAAGTCTTCTTCCGTCAATCTTGCCAGAGCAACCTCCTCAACATACTCCTCGCTGTGAATCTTCGACACCTCCTCTGCTTTCGGCGTGACATTCGCCATGATGCAAGTACCGGCAAAATAAGTCACAGGGTAATATCAAAATATGTGCCGAACAACCAAGCAAACCCGAGACTGGTTAGCTGTTGAGAAATCCTGGGAAGAACCAAGGAGCGATCGCTCGTATTTCAGCTCCAGTGAGCCTGGATAACCCGACCAGGATCATCATGGTGGCTAAAGACTCATGCTTAGAACCCTATTCGGCCACGGAGGCCAACCAGGATCCGAGTCCAAACAGGAAAAAAGAAAAGATCTGGAGATCAATGACTGGATCTCCTAGCGTCGCTAGCGTGACGCAGCTAGAAAAAGCTATCATCAGAGTGAGATGGCGTTAGTCACATTACCTGTCAGGATGAAAAAAATCACCAATAAAGCCCTTGCTTTCACTAGGGGAACATTCCCAGGCGCCAAATGAGGAAGCTTGGAAGGCGTTGACTGGGGTTTCTCCACCACTTGCAAGCGAGTGCGGGGGAATATAGATTGAGCTTGATGCTCTAAACGTCCGGGTTAAAGTCAATCTACCGCTAAATAAAGTATGAATTTAACCGAAATCCGGGTTTGCCATACTGCTAGGAACGAGGCTAGCAGGGATCTTGTATCACGCATTCGTTCTTAGAATGTCGATTTTACTTTCATGGCTCCACGGTGGACGGAGTCCGGTTGTCCTTTGAATCAGATACAACTAGGGTACTTCGTTACCTCTTCTCCATTCCATCTTGACTCAATCTAATATCATAATTCTTAAAACACCATGAGTGAGCTGTGGTACGAACAGCCCGCGGCCACTTGGAATGAGGCTCTCCCCTTGGGCAATGGCCGACTTGGCGCCATGGTCCACGGTCGCACCGATACGGAGATGATCCAGCTAAACGAAGCTTCGTTATGGTATGGTGGGCCTCAACAACGAACACCTGAAGGCGCTTTAAGCAACCTGCCAGCTCTGCGACACGCCATACGCCAGGGAAATCATGTCGAGGCGGAAAGGCTCGTGACCACATACTTTTTCGCAACCCCAGCAAGTCAACGACACTATGAGCCTCTCGGTAATCTTTTCTTGGATTTTGGACATAAGCCTGAGCACGTCACCAATTACATACGTTCGTTGGACCTTACAAAGGGGGTCTTGCATGTCAACTACGAGCACCAGGATGTTTCATACGAGCGACAAATGATTGCCACTGATAATCCATCAGTACTCATTCTACGCGTTCGCTCCTCAGCTAAGACAGGTTTTATCTTACGTCTTACCCGGATGAGCGACCTTGAATTCGAGTCACATGAGTACTTCGATTATATCGAGACCGTCGGAAAGAGTCCTGACTTGAAAATTCAAGGTCGCATGGAGAATACTATCACCATGCACATCACGCCCGGTGGAAAGGGAAGCCCTGCCTGTTGCACCGTCCATGTTCAAACCCTCGACACGGACAGAAAAGGCAATATTACCAAAGAGGGCAAGAACCTGGTCGTCAAATCCGATAATGCGGTGATTTACATTGCGGCGCGAACAAGTGTGAATGGGAAGAAGGGTGATACCCATGCGGAAGCCGATATTGCAAGCATTGCACCCACTCCACACGACACATGGATACAACAAGTCCAAGAGAACCAGGAAATATGGAAACGAATGCATCTGACGCTCCTACCAGATCGATCGGACATTCCTACCGATAAACGAGTATTGGAGGCCAGAGACCCAGGCTTGATTGCACTCTACCATAACTACAGTCGCTATCTGCTCATGGCCTGTAGCCACGAAGGGAGCGCGGCCTATCCTTTACCAGCTAATCTACAGGGAATCTGGAACCCTTCTTTTCATCCAGCTTGGGGCTCCAGGTTTACCATCAACATCAATCTGCAGATGAATTATTGGTCTGCAAACATTTGTAATCTGTCTGAATGCGAGTTGCCTTTGTTCACACACCTCTCCCGGATGGTAGTCAATGGCAAGAATACCGCGGAAAAAATGTACGGGTGTCGTGGCTGGACTGCCCATGCGAACACTGATATCTGGGCCGATACCGACCCTGTAGATCGTTGGATGCCAGGTACACTCTGGCCGCTCGGAGGTGCATGGCTCTGCTGTCACCTCTGGGAGCATTTCCAATTTACTGGAAACGAAAGTATTCTTCGAAGGTATTTCCCGGTTCTTCGTGGATGTGTCGAGTTTCTCCTCGACTTCTTGATCACAGATTCGTCTGGAAAATATCTTGTGACGTCCCCGTCAGTCTCGCCAGAAAATTCCTACTACGACAAGAAAGGGCAAAAGGGCGTACTCTGTGAGGGAGCAACAATTGACATTCAAATCATTGATGCTGTACTACAAGACTTCGAGTTAGCAACCGCGCAACTAGGCATGACGGATGATTCTCTCCTCCCCCAGGTCCGCCCAACTCGCACTAAACTCCCACCTATGCAGATCAGCCCGAAAGGTTATCTCCAAGAATGGGCTGAAGACCATGACGAATTCGAGCCTGGCCATCGACACACGTCTCATCTATGGGCCCTTTACCCAGGTAACGCTATCACGCCAGACAAGACCCCCGAGCTCGCAGCTGCGTGCAAAGAGACGCTTTGCCGACGTGCTGAGCAAGGAGGTGGTCACACAGGCTGGAGTCGTGCCTGGCTCATCAATCTGTACGCCCGACTCCGTGACACGGCGGAATGTCAAAAGCATCTCGACTTATTACTGGCGAAATCCACCCTTCCGAATCTCTTTGACAATCACCCACCATTCCAGATCGATGGTAATTTTGGTGGGGCTGCAGGTATCGTGGAGATGTTGGTTCAGTCCCACGAGCCGGGATTTATTCGACTCCTTCCTGCCTGTCCGAGCGACTGGACGGGAACCATCCATGGCGTCCGAGCTCGAGGAGGATTCGAACTGGACTTTAGCTTTGAAAATGGAGCTCTTGTGGGTGATGTCATTTGCCAGTCTCAGGGAGTAAAGAAGGTCACTCTTATTTTCCCGGGTGGGTTTGAATTGAATATTGAGTGTGCTGGCAAATCCAGGTTTCCGCCGGAGATTTACTCTAGATAGACTATTACTACATGTGCAAGCTACGTGGGATAAATAACCTTTTGTCTTGCATTAGAATCTAGACAACCGTTTCACGTACCTTTGTCACTCATAATCCCTGCTACTCCGGCCTTCCCTAAATAGTCACGGAGCAACCATCCGCATCAGCCAAGTCCTGGATAAAATGAAATTAATCTGAATAAATACAAGAGCTTAGCCGGATGAACCCCGCATGGCTTTATTGATCAAGAGCTTTACCACGAGCTAGAAGAAATAATAACGCCACCTATACACCACTACAGCTCAAACAACCAAGCCCAAAGATGGATCTAGCTTCAGTCCACGACCTCAAAGGCGTCCTCCGTCCGGGCTTTTTTCACGGTTACGCCACAGCCGCAGCCCAGATAGAAGGCGCCTGGAATAAAGACGGCAAAGGCGTTTCAATCTGGGACACATTCGGCCATACACCAGGCAAGGTAGCCGATGGCAGTAACGCCGACGACGCAACACGCGCATACGACTTCTACCGCGAAGATGTCGCCTTGATGAAATCCTACGGCGTCAATGCGTACAGATTCTCACTTTCTTGGTCACGTATCATCCCGCTCGGAGGTCGTGATGATCCTGTGAATGAGCAGGGAATACAGTACTACTCGAATCTGGTCGATGAGCTTTTAGCCAACGGTATCACGCCCTTCGTTACACTCTTCCATTGGGATATTCCGCAGGCGTTGGAGGATCGGTACGGCGGGATGTTGAATCAGGATGCATACACGCCTGATTTCATTCGCTATGCGCGTGTATGCTTTGAACGGCTCGGCGATCGCGTTAAGCACTGGATCACATATAACGAGCCCGGCGTGTATACACTAGCCGGATACGCAGCCGGCGTGCACGCGCCAGCACGATCTTCTTTCCGTGAACGCAATGCGGAGGGAGATTCGTCTACCGAGCCGTTTATCGTTGCGCACACGGAACTAGTATCTCACGGGCATGTGTCGAAGATGTATCGTGAAGAGTTCCAGCCCCAGCAAAAGGGTACGATCGGTATAACGTTGCATGGAAATTGGTCCGAGGCCTGGGATGAGGAAGATGAACGCGATCAAGAGGCTGCGCAGCGTGCGCGCGAGTTTGAGATTGCTTGGTTTGCTGATCCGGTTTATAAGACTGGTGATTATCCTGCTTCTATGCGTGCGCAGCTTGGTGATCGACTACCTCACTTTACGGAGGAGGAGTCGAAGCTTGTGCTTGGAAGCTCGGAGTTTTATGGGATGAATAGTTATACAACCTTTTTCATGAAGCATACGACTGCGCCGCCGGATATTAATGATCATAAGGGGAATGTGGAGGTTTGTGATGTCAATAAGCGGGGTGTTTCTCGTGGAGAGAAGAGTGACACTGAATGGTTGCGAGCTAATCCTGAGGGATTCCGAAAGCTGATAAATTGGATCTGGGCGAGGTATCAGACTCCTATTTATGTGACTGAGAATGGTACCACTGCGAAGGGAGAAGTGGCGCCAACACCAGAAGCCCTGAATGATGAGTTCCGCATCAAGTTCTTTGAAGGGTATGTGGGCTATGCTTTGGCTCGAGCTGTGAAGGAGGATGGGGTTGATATTCGGTCTTATTTTGCGTGGACCTTTACTGATAATTGGGGTAAGTCTTCCTGATCAAATGTTCGATTATCGAGATAACTAACTGGCTATAGAATGGGCCGCTGGCTATGCCGACCGGTTTGGAAGTACTTGGATTGACTTTGAGTCTGAGGATAAGACTCGGTACCCCAAGCAGTCTGCTTACTACCTTAATCATCTATTTAAGCACTTGATCCGTGAGCAATAAGCGACGATAGCGATAGACTACCCATATTCAAAATGACATTATGCCAAATTTAAGGTTTGCCACCAGTTATACACCTCGGCTGTCAGTTTTGACGGGGTAACTATATTCTAGAGTAGATAGCTGTAAGCTTGGAAATTGTTACCTATTAACTAGCCCTTCAATTCATCCTACAATGGCAAAGTGGTTTAGTCACGTATTGACAGTAGCATCCACCTTCCTTTCCGAGCGAAAGTATGAGATAAGACCAGTTGCGGCAGGTCATTGCGATAACCCTATCGGCTAACCCCCTCATGACTCCAACCCTCGGCTCTATGATGATGAACCCAATAGTGATCAGACATTTAAAATGAAGTGTATTACCAATCGTTTGAACTTATTCCAACTCATAACTATCGCACAGCACCATAACCATGCCTACAGAGCCGATCAAATTGACGTTGAGGGGAAGTCCCCGAGAGGTATTCCTTCTTCCCTTCACTACTGATAAATAAATCTAACCAGTACCTCAAGATCGGCATTGAACATGGCCGCGCTTTGCGTGACCAAATCCGCAGCCAGATCAGCATCTACGAGGCCATGTTCAAGTATACCTCAAAACTATCCTGGCCCGATGTCCGTGAAGTCGCCAAGGACTTCCAACCCGCCTTGACGAGACTCGTCCCCGATATCTATACCGAAATGGAAGGAATCGCCGAAGGAGCAGAGCTTGACATCCTCGATATCGTCGCGCTCAACTGTCGTAGCGAAATTGCCCTTGGAAAATTCTCCGACGGCTGCACAACGCTATGCTGGAAGAAGAGCGATAATGCGCGCGTGCTCTCTCAGAACTGGGATTGGGCTACGCCTATAGGAAAGAACATTGCTATGGTTTCTATTGAGCAGGCTGGTAAGCCAACGCTCTATATGGTGACTGAGGTAAGATATACCCGAAATCATTGATGGAATCATGCTGATTGAAGCAGGCGGGTATTGTAGGTAAAATCGGCTTCAATTCCGCAGGTGTGGGTACCTGTTTGAATGCCATTCGTGCAAAGCCGATGATCAGCAGCAAACTTCCGATCCACGTTGCACTTCGGTTATGTCTCGAGAGTGTCTCCGTTGATAGTGCTGTGAAGACTCTCGAGGCTTTGGGAGGTGTTGCGTCTGCACAACACATTCTTGTTGCAGATAGCACAACTGCCCTTGCACTCGAACTCTCACCTGTGGGTAATAAGTATATCCCAGAGGATGAAGCTGGACTTATCCCGCATACGAACCATTTCATCGAAAACCGATATGTGCAGGAGCCGCCTTGGCTTTCTGGATCTCCGATCCGCTTGAAGCGGGTCAAGGACTTGGCACTGGGGCTCATCGCGAATGGAGCTTCCGGAGACGCTATTACACCTTCGTTACTACGGGAACACATCTTCTCTGATACTTTTAATGTTCCTCAGGCCATCTGTTGCCAGGAAAATCAGGCTGCCCACGTCTCGATCCGCGACAAAACTCTGTTTAATATTGTTATGAACCTGGAACCTGGGCGCTTGGGTGCTGAGGTTGTTTTTGGTTGTCCTGGCTCTGGTGAAGAGGGACCTGTGCTCAAGATGCCTTGGGTATGATTTGTTGAAGTACTTGTGAATTGCTATACTACAACTGGGGTCGGGGGCATTACTACTCAATGAATGAATCGGCGTCCTAGTGAATAGCGATGCCTCTTAGTGAATGCAAAGACGTTCGCTCACTATTCCTTCCACCTAAAGTCTCTGCTTCTTTTACTTTTCTCAACCCTCCATCTTTGCACAGTCTGAGCCTTCTGTTGCTACTCCCCCCCCCTCATTCTTAACTTTTGCTTCAGTATTAGCTTGAAGGGCTCCCGTTGCTACTCCGGGTCTAGCATAGAACGTCACGTTTCTCTTGACGTTTGTCCATGGGTCAACTTTAACCTCGTGAATTTGTCATACATTTGCTCTCGCTGCAGCTCTCCACCTTATTCAGTTGCATAGTCACTACTCCCGACAACGCGTACGATATTCCTCCCTCTCTTCTCTTCCCTCTCAAGTGTATAAATTCTCATTGATCGATGAATAGCTCATTCACAAGCCCTGGTTCGTACCATCGGTACCCTCGCTAGGCTTCGAAGTCTGCTTCACAATGAACAACATCTTGAATGCAAAGTCTGAATGGGAGAAGTGCATTCAACTCATCACGCATGTTATCGTGGGACTGGGCCACCAGCCGTCCCAGCCCAGCCACGAGGTGTTGGAAAGTTTGGAGTCAATCCAATTCAAGTTCGAGGGTCTTTTACTGATGGCGGACCCTGAGTACCAATACGCCTCCGACACCTTAACGACTGGCCGCCTCACAATTCAGAGAGAGAAGGCCCGCCTCGCCAACGATCCGGAGAGCCTTGAAGATGTGATGCGGAATATGACGGGTATGTTGAGCTTCATGCAAGCTCGGAATATCTTTTAGTACGACAACTTTAGCTGAATGAAAGATATTCATTCCTTCTAAAGACTCTTCCTTTGAAGTTATCATCCCTTAACCCTCACATGTCTTTCAGTATTAGCATGCTGCTTCTTTTATATTTCGCCCCCCCCTCGACCTTGACTTTACTTCAGTCTGAGCTTGAAGGGCTCCTCTGACTTGACCGAGCGTCTCGCTTATGTGACCGTTACAAGTTCAATGTTTACGCCAGAAGATAGACTTTCAAAGTGACCAACCGTTTCATTTTGTTTACCAACGCATTGTGAGGGCTTTCGAACAGCCGAAGACGGATATAGGTTTGATTGGCCAGGGGTTTGAGCTTGAATCTGAGGCGGACCTTTTTGGAAGACTTGCGCTTGTTTTTTATGTTGATGGTTCTTGATACCCGTCTTTGTCGTTATAAAAGAGATTGACCATGCGCTAAATCAACGAGTTGGAGATGATGAAGAACCCACTTCCTGCCCTCTTATCAAAACCTCCCTTTATTCAGCTACTCCCTGTTGTCGATACCGTCTAGTCGGTTTCACCTACTCAGTCACTGATGAAGCACCCTGTTTCGACTTGTATCCCCTGGAACTAAGTCATACACTAATAGCCCCCTGACAAATACAGTCGCGAGCGGTAAGGAATGTATTGGATCGTTTATCCGAATCAATAGAAAATTAATCCACCGAACATGCGGGGTTGCAACCCTGGAAGTGCGCATAAGCCGACTATACGATTGACAATCGCTAGCAATCGACTGGTGTAACCGAGCTCCACTTTATGCTGGGGGCTACATACTAATGCATGGAACTCGTCATTCTTTGTGGCGATCACGCCAAGTCTTGCCTTCAGCTGGGTGTGATACGACATAATGAGAGGGGCTTGCATACCAAATCTCGGCCAACGGGAACAACCTAAACGCTAGTAAATCCATGGAAACCAGTCTAAGCGACGCTTTTATTAATGGGCTGGACTCCCCAAGTCTGAAACTTCCAACTTTGCCTCAACACTACGATGACCTCCACCACTGATATCCCTGAGGAGCGCCCTGTGGCAACCTCATCAGAAAATGATCCTTTATTGGACCATTCAGGCGACGTCACCCCAGAGGAACGGAACATATGGTTCAATCTTATCGCGGGTGAGATCATACATCGAGTCTCTTTTGAAGAACTACTGTGAACTGACAATATCGGCTTGACAGATTCCGCTGGTCTTGCTCAGATTGGAATTTGGGTTGTAAGTGTCTATACCGGGGATTCGCAGTGTCACAGGAAGCATCACTGTACCACATTAAGGCCGATACATTGACTAAGTTCTCTAGTTCGCCGCTCTTGTCTGGTCCAACAACTTAGCCCAACCAATCATCCTCTTCACGGCTCATCCAGTAAGCCGACCATGTGATGTTGAGCAAGGATTAACATCTCTGACCAATCTCCAGCTCCTCGCCATCTCAGCCCTTCTCCTCCAGATCCAAGGAATGCTCATTCTTCAACCCACCTCCATCGAAAAACCATCCCAAAAACGCACTGGAGCCCACATCCATTATACAATCCAACTAATAAGTACCATCCTTTTCCTCGCCGCCTTCATAATAATCGAAATCAACAAAGGCTCCCATCCCCGCTTAACCTCCGCGCACAGCATCCTCGGCCTCCTCACCGTCATCTTCGTCGTGCTCCAATCTCTCTTCGGAGTCGTCCAGTATTTCCTGCCAGAGTTGATTCTAGGCAGTGTCGATAACGGAAAGAAAGTATACAAATATCATCGTTGGAGCGGATATGTGGCGCTGCTGGTGCTGGAGATTCCGGCTGCGATCTGGGGGGCGACGCAGACGGACTACAGCATAGCTATGTTGCATATTCCGTTGTGGGCTGTTCTCGCTGCGTCTGCTGCGGTGATCATTGGTGTGGGTTCGAGGATTAAAAAGCAGAAGCTAGGATTGGGAAATTGATTTGAGATTTGAGCTGGCGGTTTTGTTTATGACGAAAATTGGTGTGATCGTGCGATGGTACGGCTTAATGACCTGCTGTATTTCGGGTATTTCTTTGTTATGATTACAATTTATGAATAGGCAAAGTCATATTTTGAGATTCTTTTCCCCGTTCATCTGTCCATTTTATTTGAATCACTGTCGGGCTTCACGTAGAAATCATATAGTTCAAGTGGATTAGATGGTCCGATTACCTGCTCCACCAAACAGCTAATCCACACCCGCCAATTTCTCCAACTTCCTCTCTTACAAACACCATGGCGCCCACAAGCCCCTACATCTGCCTCAATTGCAGGTGGGCACCCCGATACAATCTAAACCAACTCCAACTCCGTCGCAGTTTCTCCCTTTCCCCACGCCACCACCAAATCCTCAGACCAGCAACGGCACCAAAGCAAACGCCCGACGTCAAGCACATCCGCCAGAATGTAGAGCGCTACGCCCAAAACTGCGTCGACCGAAACTACGCCGGCCATGCAGGATACCCCTCGCAAATCCAGGCCCTCTCCGAAGAAGCGCGACAGCTAGACTTCGACCTGAAAACGCCGCGGTCCCGCGCCAAACAGCTCGAGAAAACCATCGCAAAGCTCTCGATTGCAGCCCGCGCTACAGGAACCAATGAGCCGACCGACACACAGGACGAGGAGATCGCAGCTCTAAAAGCAGAAGCGCAACGTCTGAAAGACGAGTCCGCAGCCATGACAACCCGCAAAGCAACCTGCACCGAAGAAATCAACCGCCTAGCTCTATCCCTCCCGAACCTCTCCTCCTCCGAAACACCAATCGGCGACACACCCCGCCTAATAAACTACCTTAACTTCGATCCTGCAAACCCTCCCGCCTGGACAAAAAACTCCCCATCCGACCTCCAGTCCCGCTCTCACGTCACAATAGGCACAAACCTCGGTCTTCTCGACTTCACCAGCTCAGCTACAACAACAGGATGGGGCTGGTACTTCCTCATAAACGAAGGCGCAATGCTCGAACAGGCACTTATACAATACGCACTTAGCATCGCGCGCCGTCGAGCCTGGAAAGCAGTTTCCCCACCTTCAATCGTGTACTCCTACATCGCCGATGCATGCGGCTTCCAGCCTCGCGACCAGCATAACGAGCAACAAATCTGGAGCATTGAGCAGAACGAACGTGATCGCGACCATAAGCCACAGCGCTCATTAACGGGAACAGCGGAGATCCCACTGGCAGCTATGTATGCGGGCCGCGATATCCAGGCTACCGAGTTACCTTTGAAGCTTGCCGGTTCCAGCAGGTGTTATCGGGCAGAAGCCGGTTCGCGTGGTGTGGATACGAAGGGATTGTATCGCGTGCACGAGTTCACGAAGGTGGAGCTGTTTGCTTGGGCGGATAATGTTGAGTCTGATAAGGCTACGGCTACGTCGGATGATCTATTCGCGGAGCTATTGGATATCCAGGCGGAGATTCTGACTTCCCTTCATCTTCCTTGCCGTGTGCTCGAAATGCCTACGGGGGATCTCGGTGCGAGCGCGACTCGGAAACGGGATATTGAGGCTTTGTTCCCATCGCGGCTGCGTCCGTCGGCGTCGGCGCCTGGTACTGCGGTTGTTGACCCCGCTATCCAGGAGCTCGAGTCTGCTTGGGGAGAGGTTACGTCTGCTTCTATCTGTACGGATTATCAGAGCAGGCGACTTGGGACTCGGGTTCGGGGTGGCATTGTGAAGGAGTCGCGTTTCCCGCATACTGTTAATGGTACGGCGATGGCTGTGCCGCGTGTTTTGGCTTGTATTTTGGAGAATGGATTTGATCCTGAGCGGGGTGTGGTTGTTATTCCGGAGGTATTGTGGCCATGGATGGATGGTATGGAGACGATTGGGAAGAAACAGTAGAGGCTCTCCTGGTCCGTGTATATTATGATAGATCTTTTGGGGATGTGTACGTATATGGTTGTATTTATCTAAAACAATATGTGCAAGTGTATTTACGTGTCATCTTGTAGATACTCTAAGTGAATACTGGTAGTCATGGGTTTGATATGGATTCAAGGACAATTTTGTGACGATCTATGGACAAGTACCATGGACGAACAGAAGTATAGAAGCGCCAATACATTTCATCAAGTCATAACACATTAACTAAGGCGCAGTAAGGACATCGCATCATAGGGAAATCAAGACATAGGGATACATCCAAACCAACCTCTCTCTAGAACAGACCAGCAGTTCAGAACGAGGTAAAATAACCAAAGACACCAGGGTCACAACTCCGAAATATAACCAAATAGGTATCTGGAGAGCAAGCCGCCAATTGACGTGAAAACAATCATCAAATCAGAACACCGTAAACATAATAAAGAGAAAGATATAAGGCCCAAATCTTATTGGGGCCAAGGCAGATCAGCCTCTTCGACCCGCGTGCAGGTCAAATACGGCAGCCCTACATCGGGAAGATTCTCAATAGCCGCAGAACTTGCACTGCTCTGCTCCGCACCACTTTTCAGCTCTAACTCGAGGAAACTGCGCATGAGCGGCTTAACGATTTCACGTGCCAGCCGTTTAATCTCGTCCATCTTGCGCTCGAAACGTTTCAGGGTTTCGCGATTGTAGAGCGAATCCGCTGATTGGGTCGGGTGGATCTTCAAGAAGCGTTTCAGTTCGTCGTGGGGCAAGTATGCCTGTGACGAAGAAGAACCAATCAACCGATACACACGAGCAGAAGGATCAGGCGGGGTAACAGGTCTCGATGAACCGGCTTGTGAGCCTGGTGCAGGTGTTGGGGGAGGGTTGGTAGCGGTATTCTTGAGTATGGGAGCTGGAGGAGGAGTGGTACTCTCGATGAGCCATTGGCGGAATAAAGAGACGGCCAACCAGTCTAAATATGCGTTGTTGGGACCGACCCGTTCACCGCGGGAGGTCGTCAGAGACAGACGGAAGAGCTTAGAGTCAACGCGGGCTTTTAGGTCTTCCAGATCTTCGTATTTGTCCTCGATGAGATCGAGCACAGCATTTGGAAGGGGAGCGTATGAGCCGTTACGCAGGTTTGGCAGGGCGGCTGGCCATTGGCCGACGACATGGATGAGAGCTTCGGAGAAGATCACCCGGCTGCGGGCTAGGTATCCCAGTTTGAGATAGCTAGGAGGGTATTTGGCGATCTGTTTGAAAAGTCGCGAGCCGAATCCTAGGAGGTGGTGGTCTACTCGGGGGCCAGTGACTGGTAGCGCATCGTACATGTCTGCCAGGGCGAGGAGAGACTTGCACTCTGTGTAAGCCGTGGCGATATTCACACTGTTTAGCACAGGCGGATGATTATAGAACATGCGGAAGAGGTTCTCGTAGTCGCGAATCAATGGATCGGCGGTATTGCGGTCTCCCCCTTCGGTTCGTGGGAGGTGCACTACTGACTGCATTCCGGCCAAGTTCGCCATAGATCGGAAGTAACCCGCCTGAGCATTTGATGGTTTGGTCATCGTTGGAGGGAGCCCGTTTTGATCGCCGCTGGTAAACATGGGAGCGTAGGTAGGTTGCTACTCAAGAAAATGAGGTTAGTTATGGGGGTACACCCCTTGCGACTCGCGAGTGCGACTGCAACATGGAGATTGGGTCCAACCTTCTGAACAAGTATGGGCTCCTCATCCTCTCCCATGTTTTCCCAGTCCAACTCATATCTCCATCGTCGCTTTTCTCCTGGCCGCATCGATAGAGTCCCGTTATCAGACTGCGCGAGCGTAGACCCATTGGATAACGAGTCGTCCTCGCTCACCCGAGACAATGTCCCATCGGGCTTCGAGGGTCCCGGCGTACTCTGCCCCGACCATTCCTCCTTTGTGCTTGCCTCGAAAAAGCCCGAGCATTGCGCCAGAATCAACCGATGAAGAAGGTATCGTTTCTCATGCGACCCAGCACGGATCGCGATCTCGGTGTCGCCCGTATACGTGAAGATCGGGAAATCGTTGGAGGATGTCGATCCGGAGCCGCCATGGTGGGAGCGACCTGATCTATGACGGCGGGTCGAATGCGAGTGACGCGATACCACGGATGGGGCACTCTGGTTTGGTGCGATGCGATCGACGACTTGAGCCTGGGACACCATTGCGCGCGTGGATTTCTTTGTTTGTTCTTCATGTAGATCGAAGTGATAACCTCGTTAGCAAACGAAGAGGTGCGCCGGCGATCAACACCTATTCGCGCAGCCGGATGCCGTCATTTAAAACCATGTAAAACGTGGGAAATGAGGGTGTGGGTGGGTGGATAAGGGAGTTGTGGTTAGAGAGTGGTATCGCGCCGGTGGATTTAGGATTTAATCCCCGCGATCCCAAAACAATGGTTATAGATAGATTGCACAATCCCACAAAGGCATGAATCTTGAAATGTACTCAGGGTTTTATTCGAGTGACACCAGAAGGAAAAGCCGGAATAGTGTAAATCAAGTACTCTGGCCTAGTCTGGTGGACATCGTACTTAGTAGTACAGGCCGCAAGCAGCTGAAATCGCAGTGGCAAAAGTCGCTGGCTGCAGGCTGAACCAATGAAAGCCTTCGACATGGAGATCGGCAATAGAAATCCAGGAACTAAAAGAGTTAAGTATAATTAATACCCAATTCTATAGACCAAATTAGTAGGAATAGATTATCTGGGTTCGGCGGAGTTCGTCGGGGACTTTCCTTAATTGAAGCCCCTCCTTTCCCCTCGATCTCCTTTTTTTTTTCTTGGTAACTTCTACTTGATCATACTTGACGGAGTACATCATTCCCAATAACCTCGGCAGTTCAAATTTCCCCGTTATTCCAGGGAAATACACACACTTCCGTATACGAGGTCACACGATTCCCCGTCACGCTCCGGCTTACTTGAAACTCGACGCCCAAACCGCCCAACAGACAAACAAAAAATCTGGCCTTGAACGCTCATTCTCGGGACAGCTTCTATAGCTGTCCCGATCTGACCTCGCTGCAGATTTCTTCTCCCGTGATTTCTGCCGACGGTTTCGATCACGACATCAACACTGAGCCCTCTCGCTCACCCTCCCCCGACCCGCTTGCCCCGCGCGTCAAAAAACGTTCCAGCCGACAGACCGTCTCACGCAAAGCGCGCGGCGTCATCGGAAAGGTTCGCGCTTTGCAGCGGATCGCCGCTGCCAAAATGGCGCATCCGTCCATCAAGATCGACACCAGTGTCCAGAGCACTAAACGCGGCCTACCCGATAGCGATGCGGGGATCGAGATGTTAAATGAGCAGGGAAATCCCCGGTTGGAGACAGGGAACACAGAGGATGTCCCACCGTTCCTGTGCCAATCGGTGACAGGTGAGTCAAGCGGTGTTGCATGCGCCTATAGGAGAAAACTTGCTGCACGTGGGAGGTATGACGAAACTGACCGCTTGATAGAGATTCACGACAAGTTTGAAGATCTTGAGTGGATACAGAGGACCCGGATTTCGGATGGTATGGTGTCCAATGACCCTACTCATCCGTATGCAATCGAAACCGACCCGAAAGTCAAGGCGAGGAATCGATACCTGAATGTGCAGGCCTATGCGAATTATCGCATTCATCTGCAGGTTCCCGAGGGCGAATGCGATTTCATCAATGCATCTCCGATTATCCTGAGGGACTCGGTGACGCATGAGGAACTGAAGTACATTGCGACGCAGGTGGGTGGTTGTTCAGCTCTCTCCCCAGATATGGTTTTTGGCTAACAAGCTCCTCTGCACAGGGACCCAAGCTTGGACAGCTTTCACACTTTTGGCATATGGTCTTTCATGAGAGCAAGGAGGTGGGCGTCATTATTATGCTCACTCAGACCGTCGAAGCAGGTCGGGAGAAATGTGCCCAGTATTTCCCGCTGCATGAAGATCAACCGTCGATGGATATTTTACTCGAAGAGCCCTTTGATGCCTATGTGGGCGATGAGTCTCAACCCGACGACCAACCCGGCATTCTGGGGAAAGTGACACTTTTAGAATCCTTCTATGACGAAAAGTCCTGCTCCGAAGTTCGCAAACTAGAATTGACTCTTGGTTCCGAGTCGAAGATTGTTTGGCATTTTTTGTTTGCGGGCTGGGCAGATCATTGTAAACCGGAGGGGCACGACCGCCAGGGCTTGTTGGAGCTCATCAAGTTGTCTGCCTCCAAATGCGACTCTGAAAGTCCACGAGTTGTGCACTGCAGTGCCGGTGTTGGCCGGACTGGAACCTTCATCGCCCTCGATCATCTCTTGCGGGAACTCGAATCGGGCCAGCTACTGCAGGTAACCAATGCCGAGACCGATCCAGTCTATGAATGCGTCAACCAAATGCGTGAGCAGCGCATGATGATGGTGTACAATGAACTCCAAATGCAATTCATCTATGAAGTCCTCCGCGAGCAAACCGACGTCAAGCTGGGCAAATACCCCCTCGAGTCCCCCGGAAGCCCGCACGAGCCACGCTCTGCCAAACTCCGCAAATTGAGTGACCCTTCGGCTTATGTACCGCCGTCGAAGCCCGAGCTGGAGCCCGTCTTGGACCGGATTCAGACTCCAACGCGGAGCTGGTCTGGGACTCCCGAGGTCTCTGATGAAGAGTAGCCATGGCCTACACAACCTCTTCTTGCTTGTTATATGTATTCTTTCTCTTCCTTCTTGCGATGTGATCACGACCCCCTTGGCTTCTCGATCTTGAGTTCTCCTGCTGCATCATACCATGGCATCCGGTGTTGTATCGGTTTTGTTGTTATTGTATTCAGTCTCCCCAATTGGTTAGCTGTTTTTCTTTTCCTTTTCGCTTTCGTTTCCTTGCGGAAGCTTTGCTCATCTTATGCCTTTTTTTCTCCAATACCCCACAGCAGCTCGATCGGAGATGCCCCTTGCGCCGTATGTAGTTCTACCCCACTGGCTGGAATTGTCTAGTCCTGTGTTAGATGTGCTGTATATTAGCTCGATTCAAACCGTGTTTATATATATTTGCCCGTGCTCCAGTCCAAGGTTCTTCGACGATTTTTAAAATAAGGAATTTAGGTACCTCGGCTTCGATCTAGGTACCCGTCGGCTACCCGTGGACGCAGGTATATATATTCCCGAGATGGATCTGTACCTACCTAGACGCCTTGACATTTTACATCGAGACCCGTGTATTCTAAATGTCACAAATATGCCTAGATGGGCTTCAGGTTTACTAATTTTATTTTGGACAAAATAACGATCGGCCCTAATTCCACGTTGTCATTAAAGAAGAGCATGGTAACTGTTGTAACTGTACACTTCGGGGCTGAACCCCATCGCTCAAGAATCATTGCAAGTATAAACCGAGATCAGACTGGAACAGGCACTGATATCCCGAGGTCCATCTCTCAATGAAGAGCTTGGACACCATAAAAATAGACAAACAAAGCGCTGCGGAACACAAAATGACTGATATCGTACCAACATGAGATCGATCAACAGATCAGTAATCATGAGCAGGATTAAGGGTAGAAATCAGCTCTCAACCAGGCGAGATAGCCATCAGGAAGAGCATGCTTTCTGCTTGGCAGGTTGCTTCAATTGAAGTAATAGCCAATCAATCACTGCGTTTCCCCGCAGGTTCCACGACCGGCCCACTGCTCGCAACGTGGGTTTTCCGGTCTTCCTGATAACTCGGGGGAGATGATGGCTCAGATGGCCCGGGGCCATCCTCGGTATCCCAATTATCAACGGCGTTTTCATCCCATTGATCTACTTCCCGTTCTAGGGACATGACCCCGGATTCCTGAGGACCGAGGCCATCATCATCATGCTCAGAATGGTTTCCTATTCCAGTACCAAGCTCAACATCTTCACCTCCCTCCGTCATTCCAAAGCGGCTCTTCCGGCGACGATCCAGCATGCGGCGGTGGTACCAGCCGCACAGACCAACGGCGCCGAGACTTCCGACCACATTGGCAACGATGTCAAAAGCGTCGAAGGGACGATCATTAGGAAGGAAACCTTGAACGACCTCAGAGCCAATACTGAGACCAAGAGTACAGACCAGGAGAGTCAGGTGTAAAGTGCGCCGGCGGGTGGTGTCGAGGATCCAGTAAAATGTCAACGACAAGAGGAAGAAGGTGAGCAGGTGGAGAAATTTGTCATTTGGCTGTAGATTTGTGGGAATTGTCGATGAGACGCTGTGTGGAAGAAGACCAATATACCCGGCGAGGATAAGTAGGAAGACAAAAGCTCCTAGAGATCGTGTTGTTTACATATTAGCTTCTGGAGAAGTTGATCGTGCGATCGGAATCAGATTACGTACCCGCGAACGGATAACGGATCCGCATGGTGGGTTCAATAGGCAAGAGTAACGATATAGTTCCAAAGGTCAACAATGAACTCGAAATATTCAGGTTGTTTCCGTGGTCAAGCTGTTGGAAAGCTTCAAGTGGAGGTTGGGGAAGTGTGCGGAACGTGGATCAATTGGCCCCAGCGGCTGCCTTGTGCGTCATATGTGGAGAGATAACGGAGGTGGAAAGGTGAGATGGTTGGCGTATGTGGCAGGTAGGCAGTCAAAACATAATGAGTCAACAATCCAAGCTACCAAAAGGAAAAGAAAAGTGAAAAAGAAAAACTGGGGAAGATCGGAGTTATCAGATCGAGGTGAAGTGGAGAGAAGTGAATGTAGACTTGCGATCAGCATGAAACGCCCAAAGCAGATCGTCCCCATCTGCCGCGACTTTCCGCCTTCGCGCCTGCCGTAACTGTACTTCACCCTCGTCCAATCTTCCTTACAGAAGCTCCTGTCTTCTTCATCAAAACTCGCCTCTGTGCCATCGCTGTTGGCCTTTCCGACATCATCTGTCGCCTTGGCCGACCTTGCGGTTTCTCTTAATGCCTTTTTCTTCCCAAAAAACCACCTCCCTGTGATTTCTGGGCCCCGTGATCTTAACCGTGGAGAATCGAGTCTCGCCCGACCCCAGAGCCGGGGTTTTGGAGCGAGCATGTCGCTCGGTCACAACGCCTGGCCCCCAGGCAATATTCGCCCCCCAGATGAACAACAGGACTCTCCGCGCCCCGTCAATGGCTTGGTCAAGACATTGTCCGGCTCGCGAACCCCCCAAATACGCGGTTCGGTCAGCGCCGAGGGCCCGAATGCCGGTAGTATGACCTCCGAGCCGGATATCACCATCGAGGAGGACCCGCGCATTGCTTCATTCCGCGAGCTATTCCGGACCAGCGAGGCGAAAATCAACGCGCTTTTTTCGGGTCACTACATCCCCGATGAATCCTCCGATGCCGCGGTCGCGGAGAACGACTCGTCCGAGCTCAAAATTGAACGCGTCGATGCGCCGGCCGCCCCTGCTGCGGCACCCCCCAAGCCCACCCGCAAACTTGACGACGACTACGATGACTATGACGAGGACGATGATGCGGATATGGAGGATTCGGTCGAATCGCCTTTGAAAGTGAAGTCCTTACCGCCATCGCAGGACCCCAATTCCTCATCTGCCCAACGCCCGGGGACAGCTGCCTCTATCACTGCCGATGTACCAAAGGAGCCCAAAAAGGAGTCGTTGGAAGACATTCGGAAACAATTGGAGGAGGACAAAAAAGCGACGGAGGAGGCCGCCAGGCGCAGCTTCCATACCCTATTCTACACTCTTGAAAATGACCGAGATGCCATGATGGACCAGCAACGGCTGGAAGAGTCTGAACGACAAGTCGATGCAGAGATTTCGGGACAGGCCAATGCCGGCGGAAACAATACCGCTGCTGGCTCGAATGGATACAGCTCTTTGAGTAACACCAACCTCGGAGCTTCCAGCTTGACCCTGAAGAACCTCATTGCCCGAATTGACAAGAAGCGCGACATGGTACAAGCATCCGATGCAGATCTCCGCAGCTTGCTGAGCGAGGTGCGCAAGAATCGTAGCAAGTGGGCCAGCGAGGATAAGATTGGCCAAGAAGAGCTCTATGAAGCTGCAGAAAAAGTGTTGAGTGAACTCAAAGCTATGACAGAGCATTCTAATGCTTTTCTGACCCGTGTCAACAAGCGCGATGCGCCGGATTACTACACAAGTGAGGATTCCCTTTCACCCCAACAGTCATGTCAAGCTATGTTCTGTATACTGACCTAGAAACCAGTCATCAAACACCCCATGGATCTTGGTTCAATGACTAAGAAACTCAAGGGCTTACAGTATCGTTCCAAACAAGATTTCGTGGATGACCTCAATCTTATTTGGATGAACTGTTTGAAATACAATACAAACCCTGAACATTTTCTGCGCAAACATGCTCTTTACATGCGGAAAGAAACGGAAAAGCTTGTTCCCCTCATCCCAGACATTGTCATCAGAGATCGGGCTGAAGTTGAAGCCGAAGAGCGTCGACTTCAGATGGCAGAGCTTGATGGTGCCGAAGAGAGTGATGATGAACCCATAATGTCTTCTCGCGGGAGAAAGGCCCCCGGAAAATCGTCCAAAAAAGGTACTGCCCCGTCTCGCAATACCCCCAGTGGCTCTGAGGGCCCCTCGGGAAATCGCACCAGTCAACCCCCAGCACCTGCTCGTGCAGATTCAGACACCGCCATGGAAATGAGCCAGAATGGGTTCGGTACTCCCCCACCTGGATCTCATACTCCCTCCGACCCAGCAGGCCCTGGAGTGGGTGGTATAGCAAGCCAGCAAGATGAATCTATGGAAATTGATGCACCTACCGCGTCAACCATGGTTCTTAGTGCTCTGTTGGGTCCTGGCGCAGAGTTGGAAGACCCTGAATACAAGGTCTGGAAACAAGTCACAAAGAAGGATCGGGCGCTCATTGCTGCAGAGCGACACCGTCTTCTCAAAGGCGACAAGGTCAATCCCGAAGAACCGGCCTTACTCCGAACCAAAGCTGGCATGCGACGATGGCTTCGCCATGAAAAGCAAGCAGCCATTGAAGGTGACAAAGTGCACGACGCATCCCAGGCAATGGAGCCTGAGGCAGCCGGTGAAACACTAGCTGAAGGTATCGAGGGCGAGGAAGAGAAGATGATTCCATATTACTACGACGTAATGTCGGGTGTACCTGACCTTCCAGAGCGATTGGTCTGGAAGGAAGATGCGCAAGGTAATGTCGTGGATGCTTCAGAAGAATACCTCAGAGTTCTCCCCAAGGGTTCTTTCCTGCAGCCCGACAGCAAGTTGTCTCGCAAGTTAGAGGCGAATATGCGACAAATGCAGGAGACTCGCAAGATTTGTTCCAAGGTTGGCATCGTGAAGCAGATGCAGATACAATCTCAGGTATGTTTAGCACCCCCGCTATCCCCATCTCAACACGGAATCTCATTATCTACTAGATGTATCAAAACCAATTTCAAAAATACAACCCAGAGCCTTTTGCGGAACAGGATGTTCCCCCTCATGTCATGAATGACAATGGTCCTGTGATTGCCCCTGGAACTTGCCGGGCAGCACTGCAACGCTCCGTTGCTAAGATCTTCTATCACTCTGGGTTTGAGGAGTACCAGCCATCTGCTATCGAAGTTGCCACCGATGTTGCGTCCGACTTCTTCCACAAAATCGGTGAAACCTTTAAATCATACATGGAAGCTCCTAAGGTTCCAGTGACTGAGTCTCAGGAGGCCGCGACGTCGGCTGCTGAGTGGAAGTCAGCATACACCGAGCCAGAGATTGTACTTCATACCCTTTCTGGTGTTGGAATTAGTATTGATGAACTTGAGTCTTACATTAAGGAGGACGTTGAACGGCTCGGGACCAAGCTTTCTGCTGCCCACGATCGTCTCAAGTCAATGCTCACCGACCTGCTCCGCCCTGCTCTTGCCGATGCTGGCGAGGACGGCTCTAATGCGTTTAATGATGGAAGCGAGCAGTTCGTCGGTGGCGATTTCGCAGAGGATATCGATGAAGATTTCTTTGGCTTCAAGGAACTGGGGCTCGACCGCGAGTTTGGCCTATCCCAGCTCAGTGTGCCGCTGCATCTCCTTCAGAATCGGATGTACAGTGCAGCCCAGTCACAGAACACCAGTACTACGCAAACAGTCACTATCTATCCCTCACCGCCATCATATTCCCGTGTCTCAACGGACAATCTATCCGAACAGATTGGGCTGGTGCAAGCCTTCTTCAAGGGCAAGCTTGACGCGAACCGCGATGAACCTCTTGTGGAAGATCTCGAACTTCCACCCAAACAAAGACCGATGGCTGTCAAACCTCGTCTACCAGCCTCTGGCAAGATTCCGCCCATGCCTGGTGTCTCAGCACCTAACACAAGCCCCCAGAAACGACCTGCTCCTCCAAATGCAGCCGCAGCGGTCAAGACAGGCGCTGGAGAACCAAGCAAGAAAAAGGCGAAGAAGAACAGTGGTGTCGCACTCGAGGTGCCCAACTTCAATTTCGATGGGGATGCAGATCAAGGGTCTTCCTTTGATGCGAATAAAGATTTCTCGACCGACATCAAGCCTGAGGGTAATAATTTTCCAGATGGAACCGATGAACCCAATGCTTCCCAGCCGGATAATGTGCCCATGACCAATGGTACCACAGTATGAGCTGATACAGAGCTCTGTTTCTACACAAGGCTTCCGAACCTATATCTTACCCTTCATTCCAATTACAATTCCTTTCCTCCCTCACATTCCATTTTCGTTATTGTGTTCGTTTTATTTTTCCACCATATTTATCTATATGCCAGCAGAACTGCTGGCGATGAAATCCAAACCCCAGGATTCAATCCGTGATTCGAAATTCTGGATGCATATGATGCCTCGAACGAACGATGATACCACTCAAGAAAAAAGAGATTCCCAGGCTATAGGGAGGAAAACTGATCGGTCACAGTAGATCGATCTCATTATCCTTCCTTGCCCCGCCATTTCCGTTTCATGTATTATGTCCTCACTGCATTTTTAATATTTTATTGACCACCAACCTTGGGACCCCCTTTGTCATGTTATATTCGCTGCGTGTACTATATCATACCATTCGTCGGCTTGGCCTCATTATTTGGATTATCTTGGTTATTGTATTGGGAATGAAAATTTTCATATTGGAGAGATTCTTCTTTCTACATCTATTGTGTATTCTTATGGCAATGACACCATGCTACTTTACCCAGGAAGGTAGCACTAATTGATATAGGCTAGTCCCCACACCCATAGCAAACATGTGAAGATATCATGCACGTATACCTAGACAAATTTCGTGATGACACGTGGACAAAGTCAACACTAGGTAGAACCTGGAAAAGTTATCTATCTCCAGGGCTTGAGGAGCTACTACAAGACTTGGTCTCAAGGAGATGTCCATGCCCTACACAGATACTTTACGCAGACCATAAAAAGACAATATTTAAAATAGAAAAGTAGGTGTCATATTGCTCCCCAATAACAAGACAGACGCCAACTCCCTGAGTCGGATTTTCCTCAGCCGTCAGTCCCAACTAAAGAGAATCAGCCCTGAATGAATTACTTCAATGTTCGATTTGCTCGCTCTCGTTCGTTCCCTGAGAAGCATTACTGGTCCATCAGCGTGGAAGACAAGTCTCGCAAGAAACGTGGATCATTCCATGCTGAAACTCGCACTTGCACGTCTCCAAGACTCACGTATCAAACCGAGCAAGGGCAAAGTAGGTCCTCCTAACAGGACCGTATGGGTTAGAAGACGCCAAGGCCTTTGCTGATCTGAATTCAATGCTTGCATCATGTGTGAGGTGTGTTTTCGTCCTTTGTAAGTGTTCCTTTGGCGCCATTTGCAAATTGGTCCCTCGTCCTCTTCTTTCTCTATCCCTGACTTCGTCCAGTTGCGCGGAGATTGGTATGTTGCCACAAATGTCCATGGTTAATTATGAAACGCCATAGAGCCCGGCTGTAGAACTCAGAAAAAAAAGGCCATTTTCCCTCCTGCCTTGATTTATTGGCTTTTCAAGTGTGTGTTTTCGCTCTCGGATCTCGTATTTTGGGGCTCGCCCGTTGGTTCAACCTTTTCGGTCGTGTCTTGCTGTAAATCCTCATAGCTGGACACCAGACATTAGCACGACGGCACTCATTTCGTAGGTGTGGTCATGGCCGGAGAGGGTAATTTTGCATAAGCGTTAACTGACTCTGTGCTTGCCATAGATTCTTATGGTTTCACGCCATTGGGTTGGAAAAGGCCTGCGTCGGTCATCAAAAAAAGCAGCAAGACACATAGACCACGCAAATAATGACTCTTCACAACGCCACATTGCAAATATCAATACCCTTTCCGGCACTATGTTCCTGCCTCAGGTCCGTATCCCACTCTGCCTATCCTGTATCTTTCCCTGGATTTCCAGAAGCCACGCTGAACGAAGACAATATTTTATTTTTGTTTCTCTTTGGTTTTCTTCTTTTCGAATTTTTTTGGAAGCTTTCGCATTTTTGGCGACACCGTCGTCTTTTTTTGGGCTCTTTTCATGTTTTTTTTTTTTTTTTTTTTTTTTCCATTGGCTTAATGGCGCACTTCTTTTTGTCGGTTTAGTTAGGGTTGAGAGAAGAAAGCAACGGAAAGTCTGCAAAATAAAATGTTACAAAAAACAAGCCAGCAAAAAAACAAAAACAACCTCAAGTACCATAGTCAATCTAGACCCACCACATCGATAGCGGAAGGTTGTTAGCCGAGCCCCTCATACTGAGGAGCTTAGTTTGGACCACATCTGGCTGTTCTAGCGAACGCTCATGAGGCATTCGCCCGCCACTCTGGGGTCCGTCAGAGGAGTTCACATTTTCGTGATGACGGGCGCGAGCAGTGATTAGGTGCGAATAGTAAATGGCCGGGTGGATTGAGACAGGTGTCGTGGATCGGACATACTGGTAGCTCTGTTCATAAATCATATTCTCGAGCTCCTCCGGCTTGTGGCCAATCTCGTCAAGCACGACCTTGTAGTGGACCGGCCGGGCAGTGCCTTGGAGAGCGGCGTGAGCGTAGAGCAAGAAGTCCCAGCCATGCGGGCTAGTGACTTCACGATCGATGAGAGTTCCAGGAAGTGGGTTACCATTGCGATCAGAGCCTTTGTCTTTAGGGTTCGGAAATGCTCGAAGGTGATGACGCTTGTTGGCAACCACCACGCAGAGTTTCCCTTGCCATTCATTTTCCTTACAGGCCTGGGCTACAACCTTGCGGATGGCGGGAACCTCCTTGTTGAGAACACCACTGATCTCGGAGTCGGAGACACCATCGCGGAAGTAGTAGATCTGTTTCGGGTGAGTTTTCTGGCCGACTGTTTGGTACCACTCTTGAACAAGAGGCCCAAGGATACCCCTGACGTTCTCTTTGGAGATAATCTCGACCTTTGTTCCATTGCACTGGCATCCGCCCATGTAGCTAACTCCATTGACATCATTGGAGATGCACATAGCCGCCAGAGATGGGGTCCAGACACCGAGAGCAGGATGAGTCACATCGGCTCCGATAATGATTGAGCGCGGGCGGAGAGTTGACCCAGTTGAGGTTGGGATGATGCGGTTGGTCACTCCACCGAGCTTGGCATTGACTTTCATGAGGACATTTGAGCTGTACTGGGGACGGTTGTCGATGCAGCGTAGAGATTGCAGAACCTGAGAAGGAACTCCAAATCGGCAATCAGCCGATTTTTTGATCCGAAGGTAAACAAATGCATCCTTGGACGGTACAATGATCACCAGAAGCTGAGGCTCCTCTCTCCAAGCCTCCTTTGTCTTGGTAAAGAGATCCTTCATCGCCTCGCCGACGTCTTCCCTCATTTTGCAAATGAAGGGCCGGTTTGTAATTCTGCCACCATGCTGCCTGTAGGCCTTGGTAAACAGATCAAGCCATTGTTGAACCTGATCGGAGTTGATGTCGTTGCGATGACCAGTAAAGTATCCAACTCCCCATGAATTTAGAGACTTTGTGTTGGTCTTGTAGAATTTCTTTCCACGAAGGTCCCATCGAGCACTGGTTCCCGGATTATGCTTGACATTGCCGAATTGAATCTCTGGATTGGGCAACAGACGAGCTTTGGCCATGATCATCCTTTGCCCGATCTTAAGCCCGTAGTGTGCCAGGCTCGGATCTCCATCGTGGTTCAAGATAGTCTTGCACTTTCTTATGTGCTCAAGACGCTCAGAGGGCTTCTTGGCGGTATACTTGATCATATCGCCAGTCTGAAGATCAGTGAGCTTGAATGGCCATCGCTGAAGGTTTTTGATGACCAAAAGTTCAGCCGGGTAAATGACTCCATCCTTCGTCATCTTAACAAGAGGCATATGAGGATGTTCCAAGGCCTTGTTATACTTCCTGAGGAAATAATCAGCCACACTCTGTGACTTTTCCTTGCCTGTAGACTTGTCAGTAATCATCAGCTTGTATTCAGAGGCACTGGCGTCAAGAAGTTTGTCGATGATGAAGCTCTTGTCCTTAAAGGGACATCCATTGTAGTCTGGCTGGACGCGAAGGCCCTGGAGGTTCTTGCTAAGCTGGATAAAAGCTGAGGTGGAGTGTCGAATATTCTGTTTGTCAATCTTGGGCCGAAGCATCCTGGCAAGTTCATCATCAGCGCCGGCCTTGGCCAGTCCCTTCATGGTACCGAGGAGACTGATGCGAGAGAAGAAAACAGCATGAGCGGTATCAAGGTTTAGCTGAAGGCCATTGACACAAGGTCGGATCATCTGAAAGATTCCACGATAGCATGTGGCACCCGAGTAGGCCCCAAGCGAGTAATGAAACTCATGCGCAATGTTCTTGTGTGAAGGGGTCTCTTCGAGGCTCTGGAAGAAGTATGCCCGTTTGTGTGAAAAGAATTGCTTCGTGGGCCAATCGCGAATCAAGTGGTCAAGGAAGTCTGGAAAGTCAGTATACTGGTTTAGAGTCATGGAACGAGGGAGTACTCACTAAGTGCCTCAATAACAGAGTCATCCAAATCATGTTTCTTCTGTAACCATTTGCCGATAACTTGCAGGTTGACCTTGCGGCGATACTTCATTCTAAAAGTCACCTGTTTGCCGAAAAGATCGATCTTGCCCATGCCAGCACCGCGGGTTTTACCTCCCTTGTACTCGAACTTCTCTGAGATGTCTGATTCCTTGCGGATACCGGACCTGAAATTATAAGCAAACATCCAGAAGCAATGGCGAATTCTATGAAACTTACCAGATAGTTTTCGCGCCATCGTAGATGGCATCGGGGAAGTTGACCTTACGGGTCTCGCAGTCAAAGCATCGGCGGAAAACTCGTCGGTCCTCGTCGGCACTTACTCGGCTGTTGCCGTGCTCGACGATCATCTATGATTTGTGAGCTTGTGATGTGATGAGAGCCAGGAAAAGGCCACCAACCTCATATTGATGAACGGACTTGGTCGGGAATTCCTTGATCGGATAAGTGTTCATGATCACATCAATGCCCTTGCCGGAGTTGTTGTAGCCCTGGCGGTCAATTGGACGGGTCTCATTGCGCTAGCCACTGTTAGTTTGTGAGATTCAAAGTAGCGGGAATATTGGTAGAGAGTAAACTCCAGCCACCATGTGGGTGCTCAAGTATAGAAGGAAGTAGTTGGTATTTACTCACCATGTCATACTTGGGCCGGGACAAGGCAACATTGCGGGAGCTCGAAGAAGAGCTCTGGCGCCTAGTCTCATCACGAATACCGAGCCCCGACATAGAGCGCCTGGCCCCTTCCACTCTGTCCCGGGAAGAGGACATTGCTTTGGTGTAATTGGTGTAACTATGAGGGAGAACACTTGTCAGTAACTTTAGAAGTTCGTAGTCAAAGACGGTGTAAGAGCTGACTAGGGAAAGTGATAGTGGAGAAGTGGAAAAGGTAAGGCTTGGTTGAGTATCTAGGTGATTGTGGAAAGGAAAAGACGTGTGCCAGAAGGGAGAGAACCTCGATTAAGGTTGCGCAGATGACTTACCGGAGAAAGCCGATAGAAGACTGGAAATAGAGCAGGAATTTAGTGGATCTCACTGTGTCCTGTTTTGTTGGATGTTGGGATGATCAATCAACTGCGCCGCCGAAGTGATGAATCGTTTTGGATTCACTGAAGCTCGCACTTACACCTCCCACGGGCAAGGCGGTGCTCAGAAAAGTGTGGACGGTGGCTCTTGTAGAACCACCAATGTCTGAGAAGTTCGTGAAAGGGCTGGTCTTAGACTGAAGTCTTCGATCAAGGTCTCGATGGATCCCGAGATCTGTATCGAAGTTTTGATCTGTCGAGGATGGAGAAGAAAGAAGAGAAGATGTAAAAGAAAGAAGGAATCTGAGTATTTATAGTAGCTGAATAACCTGCTGCCTATGAGTTTGTTTGCTATGAATTTACTACAAAATATGAATGCAGAAGCTGGTTCATTCACACTGGCTATTGGTTTTGTGAAGCCCAAGTTACGGGAAGGTTGGAAATCAACAATTTTTATTTCTCTACGCATTAAATATGTAAACTTGCTTATTAAATCAACTTATGGCGTTCATACGAGTTCACATATATATAAAATCGATTTATTACTTTGATAGCCTAAGTGACCGAACGATTTTTATACTGGCACATCGATATCTAAGGTGAGGGCCGGTTTTAGGGTACGGGCCGATTTTTAGACTTAAGAAAATCAATCTACTGGGTATATATTCCTCAGGCCCTATAGTCTAGGCCATTGTCTATTATGGTCCACCTAGATGGATATAAGCCTAGGTGGGTATATGTAAAATCTGTTTTTTGCTGTTTACATAAATTCGTGCACATATTATCTATGAACCTCCAGGGCTGTATATTGAACCTATTTTATTGTTCATGTAAGTTCGTGTATATAAATTATTGGTACATTGATTTATTACTTTGCTAGCATAAGTGACGCATCGATCTTTAGTAAAGGATCGAATTTCAAGCTAACGGGCCGATTTTTAGACTTAGTGGAACCGAATTTGGGATCTACTTCCCCAGATCTCATACTTTAGGGCATTATATTCTAAGGTTTACCCAGACTGGTGTGAGCCTATATACTAAATAAATTGCCAATCGTACTCGAGTGCTGGTTCAACTAGGGCTTCTACACACCAGCGAAACATCACCCAGTTCCAAGGTTTGATATTCCAATCATGCCTTCGTATATAATGTCTTATAAACTTAATCATACGCTTACGTTGTATAAAGACCGGTGTGTCTAAATGGTAAAATAATTTAAAATTAGCAATTCTTAAAAAGTCTTATTTTCCGGGCCGCAAGGTCCGATTTATCAGTCACGGCCATTAATTTAGAGATCAAATAGAAAATATAGCTAGGAGTGCCGAATGATACCTGTCCATGGATGTTAGATCGAAGACGGCATCTTTCACCCAGGCAACATCAATCTCCGAAAGTAAGTGAAAGACAAAGGCCAGCCCATAGAGTGAAACCCAATATAAAGGGATGACATAGGAAGACAAGCAGTATCCGGCAGAAAAGCCTAGAATGTTTCATTCATCAAAATATCTGCCCTATCTAGGGAATGTACATATGTAGAGGAGACCCTCCTATTAAATGAACCAAGCAAAAAAAAAATGAGACCTTAGGGCTCCCGATGCCCCGTGAAAATGGAAAAATGCCCTCAGACCGACGCCGACAGATGCAACGAGCTCTTGGACTAACGCGTGAATCCCACCACAGCACGAGAAGAATTATAGCAGAGGGTAAAAGCTTTTCATGCAAGGGCCATGGGATGTTAACGGGATAGAATCACCAAATTTGCGCCTCGAAGATTAAGAAACATGAGACGGTATGATGGTGGCGAGATTATACACAGAAGATGGATGGAAATGATGGTGGGCGCCAGGAACGTAAGCCTCAACGATAGGAACCTATCATTCAATAGATTAGTCAAAATATCCCTTGTCGAATGTTGTTTTGAAGGCTTGCTTACCAGAGTACTGGTTCTGGCCCGCGCCAGGCCCTCGAACATTCGCTGGTAGGGGAATCTGTGCAGTAGAGGCAGGGATATCAACTCTGCGGAGGAGATCAACCATTTTTTCTGGAGAAAGACGGGAGATGTTGTAGGCCGATGAGGGAGGAATAATGCTAAGAAGATGAACCACGTCGCGGGGCAAGGGAGCAGGAGATCCTTGCGGCTTGTATGATGAATTAAGTTGTCCGTTCAGGGGTGTGGAACGTTTCTGCTGGTCAACGCGCCGACCCTGGACGGCCTTCAGCGGTGACTCAGCACGAGCAAACTTGCGCGGGCGATCGGAATCATAGTCATCGTCGGCGGGGTAAGCGCGTTTGGGAGAGCTGAAAGAAGCATCCTGCGGGTCCATGCGAGGCTCCGGCATAATGCCAGTTGCCAATGTCTTTGGCCTGGTCTGAGTAGGAGACAGAATGGGCTGGAAAGACAAAGGATTAAACGAAGGTGTGGAAAATCGGTGCGTGAATTGCTCCAGTGTGGGATCTTCAGGATAGAGCTCTCGCATACGAGCTTCTAGGTTGATCACCTGAACCAAGTCACCGTAACGGGACTCATACTCGTGGAGGAAAGAGAATATCGGCTTAGCCTTGTGCACACTGTCGGGGTTGGCGGCAAACCTCCGAACAGTGGTCTCAAAGACCGCCCTTGCGTCTATTAAGGTTGGTTAGTACCATGTCCAAAACTAAGGAGGATTTTTGGCTTACTTATGATATCATTGATGTCAATGAGATGCTTCAGGTATTCGAGGGCAAAGTTTTCGTCTTCAGGGAACAACTTAGCACCTCTCTCAAAAATCTTGGTTGCTGCAGGGTCTTTGTAGCAGTGGTATTCCATAAGTGCACTGGCAATGTATACATCGCTAGTGATACGACCTCTCTTGCGAGCCTCTGCAAAGATCTGGCGAGAGCCTGCCAATTCTCCTGGTTTGCCTTTGCCCTGAATGCGACGCATGGCACGCATCAGTGCAATCCATGCAAATGAGACGCTTTTTGAGAGAATGTTGATTTGAACGCCATGGGCTTTCCGCACAGCATCAATTTGTGCCTTTTTGGCTGCCTCCTGCTCCTTTGTCTCGGTTGAAACATCATCGTCGTCGTCGTTGGGCACGGCCTGCCCTTCGGGAATTTGCTTCGCAAATGCCTCCTCGATACGTGCAATATCTTGAGATTCCCGAGCTTTGGCCTTGGTGATCAATTCATAGAGGGAATCAAGCAAGGGGTCATAAGGCTCCCTGACCTTAGCTGCCCGCTTGACAGAATCCTGTTCCGAGTCGGACGTAAACTCCAGCCGATCTGCTCGTTTGAAAGCCAACAAGCAGCTCTCCGGGTTGGCTTCAATACCTTGCTTGAGGAAATCGTTCCCCTCGTTCTCCATCTCATTCAAAAAGCAGAACTCAGAAGCGTCAAACCAGATCTCGGGCAGAAATCGAAGAGTCATCAAGGCCTGCTTGTAGACATACACCACACGAGCTTTGAATGCGGCAGGGTCATCCTCTTTCAAGACCAACGGGTCCTCTTTTTCCCAAGCGATCCAGCGCTTCCAAATTTCAACCTGCTGAGCATACTCAATGTCACCCTCGGCTCCAGGGACAGGAGGCAGCCGGGCCAGAGAAGTTCGAACTAAATCCCGGGTGATGTTCTGCAGCTCAGTGTAAGAGCTTCGCGCTGTCATGTACGATGGCGAGTGTTCTTGCAAAAACTTGCGGCCCTGGAGATTAAAGTTAGATCGAAGTCTAAACACGAGACATAGCGGGACTTACAGTGAGCTTGTTGAGGCCCATCTCAAACTGATCATATTCCTTCCATAAAGCATTGACAGCCTGGGTCGGAACACAAATCGCCTTTTGGTATGCTTTTCGCAACAAGTCCATCTTCTGCTGATCCTGCCATCCGGTGCCTCCAACATTTCCTGGACCGGAACGAATGAACTCAACATAGTCGGTCCAAATGTTGCCGCCATCCTTGTCCATACCCACATATTGAAGAGCCAAATCATATGCTGACGAGATGACTCGTCTCGCTTGTCCGGTGGTATCGGTGGTTAAGGGGTTGCGGCGACGAACATAATCGAGATATACCGACCAAAGGTTCACACTGGGAATGGTAAGGAGGGTTCGGTTAAAGATCTGCTCCAGGCGGAAGAGTTCGTTGAGTTCGGATTCCATTGTCGCATAAGCTACCCATTGATCGGCCTGTGGTCCATCTATCAGTACCCTTCATTCTTTGGATAAAATTTAGTAGAGATCAAGCTTACCGCCATTGGGAACACCTTCAAGAATTGCTCGTAAACCTCGCGCGCACTGTCGAGTCTGTTTCGGCGTCTGTGCTCAGCAATTAACTCCAACCACGCAGAAAGATCACCTCGGGGATCCTCATCGACTCGATCTTGCAGGATGCCCACCCGGTCATGGGGCAATCGAGATCTGCCAGCGGCAGAGTCATCAGGTACAGGAGTAGGAACAGTACTGCTTTGGTGGCTCGCATCAATCGCGGCCCCAGTCCAAGAAGCTTGGCCAGAAGCCGAGGGATCGATATTAGGAACAGGAACATGAGAATAAGAACTATTGGCAAGATCTGGCACTGCGGCCGCGCCTTCCTGGTGCGATACATCTTGGGAAGTGTTTTGATTTGCATTTCCTGAGCTTGGATCTTCAGACATAGTCATAGGCATGGCATTTGTGTCATCCACCCCAAGTACCGCTGGGGGCTCATAGTCCGCCTCATCTTTTTCATCCTCATCCTCATCATCCTCAACCACAAATCCCCCAATCGTTCTGGTCTGAGGTTGTGCCGTCGCACCTGCGGGAGGCAATGGCGTGGACGACTGAGACTCAGCACGCGAGGGGTTCTGGGAAGAATTCGGGGAGTCATCAGCAGCGCCAGTATCGGCGTCTTCAGCGGCAGTCGGGTTAGGAGCAGCGGGATCAACTTCATCCTCCTGGGGGTATTCAGCAACCTCGTATTGGTCGTCTAGGGTTTTCGAGGGGTCATATTCTTCTTCGTCGTCGTTATCGGCAGCTTGGTCTTCTGTTGAAGCCGCATTGTCTGACTCTGCTTCCATGGCTTGGGCCTGAAAGAAAGCTTGCTCAGCCTCGTTGTCCGCCATTTTCAGCGCGAAGTCTGTGATACGTTCAGTGAGAGGTGGTGAAGATCTGCGTTAGAAATGGGACGGGTTGAACACGATTGCGGGCACCGTGGTGAGAACCGTGAAGAAGGAGAGAGGTGAAGGGAGGAGAAGGTTCGCCACTAGGATCTGGAGCTGACTCGCTGTCCCACCATCTAAATTCACCAAGTATTAAGTACAAGGCAGTAACTGGACTTCGTAGTGAAGGTGGTTCACCAATCCCGAATAGCACAAGCACGAGCAAGTTGAGTCTGCAGCTATGTCACGTGGGCGGTGAGCGCGCAAGGGACGCGAGGTGCGCGTTATGGTGGATTTCGCGGGACGCTCTCCTCGCATCATGCTTTGGACTCGATCACTGCATTCCTTGCGGTGAAAAGAAAACTAAGGAAGTGGTGTTGTTTTCTCTTGGGATTGTTTTGTTGTTCCCCCAGATTTTCCCACCGCCTATAAAGTTGACCACACCTCCTTTTCATTCGTCCCACTATCCCACCTTCCTACACTTCCCCGTCCCGTACATAATCCCTCACAATGTCGGTCGTCTCCCTCTTGGGTGTTAAAATCCTGAACAACCCTGCCACTTTCACGGCGTCCTATCAATTTGAAATTACTTTCGAATGTCTTGAACAGCTTCAGAAAGGTATGATTGTGATTATTTCTTCGAAAAAATGAATCAACAAACAGACCTTGCTAACAATTAATCCCTAGATCTCGAGTGGAAGTTGACCTACGTCGGCTCCGCCACTTCGTATGTTTCTACCTGATCACACGCACTGAAAAGCCCAATGGATCAAACCCACTAACGTCAATCTCAGTTCTGAATATGACCAGGAACTGGACTCTCTGCTCGTCGGCCCCATCCCCGTTGGCGTGAACAAGTTCATCTTCGAGGCCGATGCGCCCGACCTGAAGCGCATCCCTCCCTCCGAGATTTTGGGTGTGACTGTCATTCTTCTCACTTGCAGCTACGATGGTCGCGAGTTCGTTCGTGTTGGCTACTACGTTAACAACGAGTACGACTCCGAGGAGCTGATCGCCGACCCCCCAGCCAAGCCTGTTATTGATCGCATTCGCCGCAATGTCCTTGCTGAGAAGCCTCGTGTGACTCGCTTCGCTATCAAGTGGTATGTTTACAATCCATTGACTATGTATCTCTTCATACTGATTGTCTCGTTTCTAGGGATTCGGAGGAGTCTGCCCCCGCCGAGTACCCGCCTGACCAGCCTGAGGCTGATAACCTCGACGACGACAGTAATGCCTACGGTCACGAAGAGGCCGAGCTTGAGGCCGCTCTCGTTAAGGAGCTCGAGGAATCCAACAAGCCTGCTGAGGGTGATGACCACGAGATGGAGGGCGCCGAGGCAACTGCGGGCAACGACGAGGAGGATGATCTGTCCGATGCTGGCAGTGAGGATCTCGAAGAGGAGAGTGATGATGATGATGATGATCTTGACGAGGAGGAGGGCGGTGACGGTGACGAAATGGATGTGGAGATGGGTGATGATTCCGAGCAGAAGGATGAGTCTAAGCCTGCCCAACCGCCCCATCCTGAGGTTATGGTTCAATAAACAATGAGTGTGGATCCCATTAGCCGGGTAACGAATGCCTCACTTTCTCATGTCACCCCCTTCTATGCCTCTCAAATTTCTACGCACTTGATGACAAACAACATACTACGTTTATGACACCTAGCCCAAACCTTGAACAATCCCCCTTTCAGCATTGCCGTTGATCAGGATCTCCAAATAGAACCCCCTTGTGGAAACCATTCCCTGTAGATCCATAAATGTTTGGCGACGTGCTAAGATCAAAGCAGCGTACCCATGTAGGTATGTAGGAGCAATTTTGTTGTTTGTATATACACATGATGCAATGCATCTCCACAGCCTGAGCTATTGAAGGAGGCCTGCTAAAGAAGAATTTGCCTCTATGGTGACGATCCGTGTTTGAGAATGTTAAGGCTAGTCTAGTCCTAATGTTGCCAAAGTACGTATCTACTACATTTGTTAGATGGATCAGTAACGTGTAGAGATAAGTTCCAGGGTCTAAAGCTGCAGTTCAGATATTAATACCTAAAGTGGTTACACAGCATATATTCTAATTCTGCGTATACAGCCCCTGCTTAAATGTCACAAAACACCCTTGGGAAACTGAAGGCTTTATTTTTGAATAACTATGTCTAAGCCGTCATGCTGTCTAGAGAAAAAAAGTCTCGCTAAAATAGAAACTAGAGTCCGAATTTCGACCCGAGTACTGCAAAAGACCGGTCAGTGCGTGACTTAAGAATGCAAGGGGGCGGGGAGGGGGTCAAGAAAGGGCAATGACGGGAAGCATTTAGATAAGAAACCCTTGAAAGCGGGAATTAGGTACTTACCGCCAAAGATAGCTTTCTTCTTTTGGTTTTGCACGTACTTGCCCACATCTGTGGCAAAGTTACTGCTGTTCTCCTCCAGGCGGTCCATTGTGTCGCCGACCATTCCAAGGCGCTCTGTGCGCTCCTGGACTTGGCGAGACATATATGAACCCCAGCCCTCCTGGCTACCTTGTTGTTGAGGTGCTGCACGGCCTTCTCGGAGGGCTTTGCGCTGCTCTTCCTCGGTGAGCCTCATCTGCTCAAGCATCCGCTTTGACGGGGGACGGTCTGGGCCTCCGACTAAATCATTGTTAGACGTCACACTGAGATGCAGATATATAGCTGGTGAGAATGGCAACGTACTCAGAATATCCATATCGGCGGGTGAAATATATTGGGTACCGGAGATCCACTGGATGTTCGTGATTGTTGGGCGTGGAGGGATGGCTTTCTCTGGGTCATAGAGACGATCTTGCGAGGGGCTCCTACATAAATGTTAGCACGCTGCCTTTGTGACGCTGACGTGAAAACGTACATCGTAGTTCCTTTGCCCCACACGTTGAACAGGCTGACTTCTGAAGGCCCAACCCATGTCATAACACTACCAGTAGGCGTAATGCATGCTTCCGATAGACGGCGCATGTCAGCAAGTTGGTTAATGCTCTTGGATCCTATGTCTCTGAGACCCGGAATAGAGAATGCACGGACATTTCCATCGCCGAAGAGCCCAACCAAGCTGTAGCCTCGGCCTTCAGTTTTGACAACTTGGGCCGAGTCGCAGAGGTAATCATCCCATGTCTTGTGGGCGCCCTTGGCGGTCGGTGGCTTGAAGATCCGACATCCGGACACTGTAACAACAATGACAACACCGTTAATCTTCACACCGTTTCTCAAACCACCAACTGTATTCGGTGTGGCAAGAGCTTGGCCGCCAGAGTCCGCATCAATGGGAATGATTTTGATGACCTTGTCCTCGACGTGGGTAACTCCGACATAAGCTGCGGAGTATGTTCCATTTGCACCCGGAAGAATCTTGAAGGTGGCCAAGTTTCCTCTGTTTGTGCCGACGAAGCAGCAAATACTCGAGTAATCTGCAAAATAATCATATTAGCTTTATCACTAGGCATGAATTTCTCACGGTGCCTACCTTCGCCTTCCAATGTCATTACGCCAAACTCGATGTGAGTAGGCCACTCAGCTGGCATACTATCCGAACGACTTGGCTTTCGGAAACTGCTGCGTTTCGGTGCCTTCAGGAAATCGGAGATTTGTGCAATATGAATAATGGCAGGACCTCGCAAATCAAGGATCACCAGGCCCCCGCCCTCATAACCAACAGCGACGAAGCCGACTGGGCTGTGTTTCAAAGCTGTTACGGGTCCTTGCTGCATATCCAAGAGGGTGAGAGGCAGCATTCCCGTCTTCAATCCGGGGTCAGTCCGGTTGGTGATGGGTGTCAAGCGTCCAGGGCCCTGATTAGCACCAGGAGCCTCCTCTTGGCCATATGAGGCATTGTTGCCCCATCTAAAAATGACGAGCTCGCCGCTTGCCAGCCCAACAGATAGCTCGCCTGTTCCGCTTGCTGCAAGAGACATTTCGGTTACTTCAACATTGCGAACCCGACCCACCGCCCGAGCCAAGTCCACTTGAATTGTATCGGGATTTTCGATCTCATCGTCGTGGCCGCCATCCCATATGCGAATGGTACCGTCCGCATGGGCAGTAGTGATTATGTTTCGGCCCTCGTAGCGTTTGAGGGGATTCCTCGCCTCGGCACCGCCGAAGACAAACTTCGGGCCTTGAGCCCGGCGCTCTCTCAGCCCTAGCCAGGTATCACGAGAAACAGGTGTGAGCGTGACCTTGTTGACAAATGGATGAACGAATGTAAGATAAGGGTGGAGCATGTTAGTTGGCGTAATTGCATGACCAGTTGGGAAACTCATGGTCAGTAGCTCGCCCGAGGAGAGGACAGCAAGGATAGCGATTGGGTCATGGGCCCCAGCGAAGTATGGCGAGGAGCGAGGAATCAAACAATAAGTGCTAGCCATTGCACCGGGTGGGAATGGCAGGCTAATGTGTTTTCTCGTCCTCTCAAAATAAGCGGAGATAACCTGCCAAGAGGATGTCTGATAATTAGGAGTCGGCCCCATATCCAAAAAAGTGAGGCCCTTGTTCACATCCTGGGCAGACTTTCCGCCCGCAACCAGAAGACCCGTGTCATCTGGGTTTTCTTTAGCGCACCACGATACTTTCGTGATTGGCTCCTTGGGTCCCGTTGCTTGCTCTGGGTCTGGCCGGCCCATACCTGGTTGATCAACATTGGTAGCCTGAAGTGTTCGAGCATGAAGCTTGCGGCCGTCCTTCGAATCCCAAAGGACAAGACTGGTGTCTTCGTGGACAGTCAAGACGAAAATTCCATTTGGGTGCCAGATCGCATCAGTCAGTCTGGGCCTGCGCACACCGCTGGAAGGCCTACTAGGGTCGCCACCTGGCGCACCGGCAGCGACTTCATAGATAAAGTACTTTTGCGCAATATTTTGCTTGAAGGTGAATGTCACTGCACCTTCCGGGTATCCCACTAGGATCTTTCCAATATCTCTAGTAGAGAATGCGAGTGATACCACCGGGCAGAGGCGGGACCTTGGGTTCTGTGCCAGCCAGAGGTTCGGGATCTTGAAAGCAGTCAAGGACTCCCGGTCTAGGTCGTACGCAACCACATCACCTATATGGGTATTAGTACCACAAGTTCAGCTTTCTCAGTATCTTGGTAGTTCACAAACCATTCGATAGACCGATGAAGGCGTAATCAAGACTGGGGTCCGTCGCAAGGCATGTAGCTTGACCAGGAGGCGCGTAGGAGGTTACCAGACGCCGAGTGTCCAACGAATATATGCTGATTTCATTCTTTGAGTCGATACTGACAAGCTTGTCGGCACAGAACTGAAGGAGCTTCGCTGAGGCTTTGCGCGGAAACTCAAAGACCATTAACACTCGCCCCTGTCCATACACATAGATCTGGCCGCTTCCGAACTGGGTATCACTGGTGCCGACGGCGAGAAGGGATTGTACGGGTTCGTATGCTACCACGCTAATCTGCGAATTCACACCACAGCGCTCGAACTGGACTCGCAATATGTTAGCTCACTGTCAAAGAGAAAAAAGTTGCCTGGGATGCCAAGACGAAGGAGACGAACGTCGTCGAGCGCAAAAAGCTCTGGGGACAAGCCCTCAGACAGGTCCCTTTGAATACCAGCCTGCTTTCCTCGCAGAAATTGAGCCATGTCGCGCGCGCCGGGGTTGTGGCAGGCTATGTGCAGGAGGAAAATAAAGCAAGTGGAGCTTGGGGAATGTTCGCAGCTGACGACATGGCGGAGAGGCTAACGGATTGCCCCGCTTTCCAGGCGCCGCAGGGCAGAGCGGCTAACTGTTGGTCGCAATCTATAAATCTTCATTTGTCAAACCTACGGAATTGATATTAAAAATCGTCTATTAAAGTGATTGGAGCAACATTTTAAATGGACCGTAAGATATTGGAAAAGAAACGCCACGGCTCAATTTGATATCGAAAACAACTAATTCACATGCCGAACTATACAATGGGGCCACACCGATATTCCATTATGCATCGAACTTGGCATTCGTTTGACTCATGTGCACGCACCTGGAAACCCCAATATTTGGGTTTCAAATTTTGGAATAGGGGCTTAGATTCTGCAGGTATTTGGTTTTTATTACAAGATCGAAGGGATTGAGCGACCAGTTGACCAGACCGTATACTTGAAGGTTCACATGTGCTAGGTCGCATTGTCTTATATCATAGTGATATTTTTATTTCCTTTTGGTAATTTAATATTTAAGGCCATGTGACATGACCACTAAGGATGGTCGCTACCGAGGTCGACATGTAGGTATCGTGAATAAATTAGGCTGTCGTCTCTTTCTCCTTGGCTGGCGTGTCAACTCCCTTTGGTGAGGGGTCGTAGATCTCAGCAACGTTAAATCGCTTCAACTGATCATAATCGCTCCCCACAACACTCATTCCGATCACATTCTATGGAAATAAGATCAGTACCTGCTGAGACGAGCTTGACAGCGAAACTTACCTGAACAACATCGACCAAGATCATGAGGTGATAGTTTTTCAGGTTAACTGGATGTTCGGGACCAACAACATCGGCGACAGTCTTGATGATGATGTCTCGGTTAAGCTTGTTATTGCCCCGACATGTAGGCCTGATAGCGTACTATTTCGGAGTTTATCTCAATCAGCATGGGAGATCAAATGGACAAGCTCATAGTTGTCCTGTGATAAGAGGACGTGGATTGGGATTTACCTTCTTTGGTGGACCCCCTGAATGGAAGTGCGGCTTAAGGACCTCCTTGGCGAAGGCTTCAAGATCCACACTAAGGGTCTTTTTAACCATCGTGATAGGAGTCAAACGCTTAATGTATCGGCTCTTCTTGGTGTCCTTGTTGGCCTGTGCATCAAGACACAGCTCGTGGACAATTTTCACAGGATCAACCGACTTATCGTTGAACCGTGCAAAGACCACTGTCAGGGATTAGCTTCACATGGATTGTTCAAATGTTGATGACACAGATGAACATACCACAGGGTATATCTAGCTGCATGGCTTGAACTGGACGTGTCTTTTTCTGACTTGCCTGCAGGCTCTCGAGTTCTCTCCGGATTTGCTCTTCAATGTCTGCATCGTCGTCATCGGAGTCTTCATCCTCTGAGTCGGCATCATTTTCAAGGACCTAGTCAATCGAGTTAGCAGAAATTGTTACACAGTAGCCATGGCGCCATATAAGTTGCTGGTTTGACTGACCTGTGTGAGGATATCTGTGATCTCGGCGACACATTTGCTTTCTCTGCCAATGTCGCAAGTCACAAAGATTCCTACATCCCCAGCCTCGATATCAGTGCTTTTGCGCTGCGACTGACTCCATTGTCCCTGCTGACCTGGTTAGTGTCCATTTGAACGCATTTCAGGTGAAATTTCAACACTCAAAACAAACCTTTCTGCGCTTGGAAGACTGATTCGAATTATTCGGCATGGCTCTTTTGCCTGATCCGGCCATCGGTTCTCTCACTTGATTGGATTTTCCGTCCCAAAAGTAGTTTAAGTCGGGTATCGCGGGGAGAAATTTGTGTGGTTGAATTGGGTTTAGCGGGTGCAAATCGTATGTGGATCAGCAGGTCAACCCGAGCTTCAAGCTTCATGGTTACACGGTCAACGTGTCTAAATTCATGATTTGGTATCTACAAAAAGACATCAAATCCATTTAGAATATCTCAATTGGATAGGAACTTCTCCTGAGCTTGTGGTACCTCCACTGTGATACAATGTACCGGATGGCATGACATCAACGGTCCAATCATGACGTAGTTTGCGAGTCTCATGTTATCTGTCGAGCTGATCCGGTAAAAAAAGACCCGAAGTGCCTTGTTTTACAAGTGGGAGGATCCGGACTGACCCGTGACAGCTTTGCTTAAAAGTCTTCTCATCTGTGTGTTCTGTCAGTGTTTTGCATTTCCCCTCATCTCACTCCTCAACCCACCACACCATGTCATCCACCGACATTGCTACGCAGGAGCTCAAGAATCCCGTGGACGTCGCAGAGTATCTATTCCGACGTCTGCATGAGGTTGGGATTCGTGCTGTTCATGGAGTTCCAGGCGACTACAACCTTTCAGCCTTGGACTACTTGCCCAAGTGTGGTCTTGACTGGGTAGGGAACTGTAATGAGCTGAATGCCGGTATGGCTTGAAAGAACTTCCAATGATTGGTACTACGAGCACTGACATTCTTCCTTTACTTAGGCTACGCTGCCGATGGTTATGCGCGCGTTAAAGGAATTAGTGCCGTGATCACTACATTCGGTGTCGGCGAGTTGTCTGCTCTCAACGCCATTGCAGGTGCCTACTCGGAATTCGTCCCGGTTGTCCATATCGTCGGCCAGCCAACCACCCAGTCGCAAAAGGATGGAATGCTGCTTCATCATACCCTTGGCAATGGAGACTATGATGTCTTCACCAAAATGAGCGCTGGGATTTCCTGTTACGTTGCTAAGCTGAATGATCCCCACGATGCTGCGACCCAGATTGATAGTGCGATCCGCGAGTGCTGGATTCGCAGCCGTCCCGTCTATGTGACTCTACCCACCAATATGGTCTATGCCAAAGTCAACGGAGATCGCTTGAAGACCCCCATCGACTTGTCATCGCCCAAGAACGACCCGGAGAAGGAGGATTACGTGGTTGACGTCGTTTTGAAGTATCTTCACGCAGCCAAGAACCCTGTCATCTTGATTGACGCTTGTGCCATTCGACACCGCGCGTTGGAGGAGGTTCATGATCTAGTCGAGGCCTCTGGATTACCTACCTTTGTCACCCCCATGGGCAAGGGTGCAGTGAATGAGAGCCACAAGAACTTCGGCGGAGTTTATGCAGGAGATGGATCCAATGCGGGAGTGAGAGAGGTTGTCGAGTCCTCAGACCTTATTCTCAGCATCGGAGCCATCAAGTCCGATTTCAACACGGCGGGATTCACCTACCGGATTGGACAGCTGAAGACCATTGACTTCCACAGCAACTATGTGCGAGTGCGGTATTCAGAGTACCCCGATATCAACATGAGGGGTGTCCTTCGTAAGGTTGTTCAGCAAATGAACAAGCTCAATGTCACTGCAATTCCTCCGATCAACAACACTCTTCCACAAAGTGAGAAGACCTCCACTGACCAGACTATCACCCACGCGTGGCTCTGGCCGACTGTTGGCCAGTGGTTGAAGGAGAACGACATTGTCCTTACTGAAACCGGCACTGCCAACTTCGGTATTTGGGACACTCGCTTCCCAGCAAATGTGACTGCGATCAGTCAGGTTCTTTGGGGCAGTATCGGGTACGCCCTGGGATCATGCCAGGGTGCGGCTTTAGCTGCCAAGGAGCTACAGAATCGTCGTACCATCCTCTTTATCGGAGACGGCAGCTTGCAATTGACCGTGCAGGAGTTAAGCACTATGCTGCGCAACAAACTGAACCCCATTGTGTGAGTTGTTTTTGCCACATCGCTTGATTCGTTCAAGGAACATTCAACTTACCGGTGTCTTATTTCTAGCTTCGTCATCTGTAACGAGGGCTACACCATTGAGCGATACATTCACGGATGGGATGCGACGTACAACGATATCCAGCCCTGGGATCATGTTAACATTCCAAAGGTCTTCGGTGCCAATGATGGCTACAAGGGATACCGCATCAAGACCAGAGATGAGCTCCACAAGTTGTTTGCTGAGCCCAGCTTCAATGAATCCGACAGCCTCCGCGTAAGTTTGAGTTTTGAAACGATGATTGGACCTGGCTAATGCAAAGTGCAGCTGGTTGAGCTTTACATGCCTCGCGACGACGCTCCTGCTGCATTGAAGTTGACAGCCGATGCGGCGGCCGCGCGTAACAAATAGGCGACTTGTGTAAAGAGTCTCTCTCATCGCCGGCGAATGTTTCGAACAAGGGCTACGAATCTGCAACCCCGCGCGCAATGTAGCGCACTAGTTCAGATCATAATTCCGCCATTATTGTTTCTTCTCGCCCGGAATGACGTTCCCTAATTGATAGCGATTTGACTATGATCAATCTCTCCTCATGCAGATATGATGAAATGAAGTCTTTATTTTTCAAATTGGGGTTTCGTGTAGGGGGGAATCGGTCTAGCTCCGGCGCTAGGGCCGTTCCTGGACCGGCCCAGGAATGCTGTGCGCCACTAATTTCAGCTGTCAGTTCCCTTACGGGGCTTTCTGAGACGTCAAATTAGAAGGTTGACCGGTCCAGGCCCACTTATCGATGGAGTTTCTCCATAGCAGTGTAGAGTTCCGTAGATATTTTGGGGGCCATCGAACAAGATCGTGGAAAATGATCTATATAGATCTTGATAGTCATGCCTGTGATCCAACCTCAGGTTTTTAGAGCCTAATGCTATTTTTGAGTTATTTTTAGTCGGAAAAGATAGATGAGGGGAAGAGCAAAGCTGTATCAATCCAATAATAATGCTCCAATGCAATGGAAATGAGCCCTACGGGAAACAAAAACACCTCCACTTTAGCCCACGTGATGTACCCAAGCACTCGGGAAGAGCATCAAATGTTATGAAGATTTGACTCCTTTGTTCCCCTGTCACATAACGCTTTGCATCCCTGCGATCTCGTCTCGGTAAGTCCTTCTGCTTATCTTAGGAGAAATCCTCCACTGCGGGTGGCTGGAATCTCAGCTCCTCGTCGCTTGCACTTGCTTCCTCCACGATCGGAGGGGGATCGCCCTCTTGCCCAATTTCTTTGCGGCACCCGGTTGACATTGTTGACATTACTCCAGGATCGAGTTCAGCTTGAAACAGCTGGCTGTTTTCCGATCAGACGCATCGCGGTGTTTTATTCCTTCCTCCCTGTTATTCCAGTCCAGGTCTGCATTTTCAACGACGCCATTAGCAACTTCGGGGTCGCCGAAGCTTATGATGCTGGGCCAACAATCTCGCGACTGAAAAGATTATTTCCTTTTCCACGCCACCAAACGGGATGATAATAGCGACATTTACTCAAGACCTCTATTTCTCGTGGTCGAACTGTGAGAAGATCGATTGTGCAGTGCGTTAATCTCTAATTTCGACCGTCAAATCACTCGCTTCACCATGGACGGTCAAAGACAACAACAATATTTCACGACGAGCCTTCCTCCACCCCCTCCGCGGGTGCCGGCGCAACTCCAGCCTGTCGGAGTGCCTGGCATGCCACCACCTCCACCGGGTCCACCGCCAGTGCAACCGGGGTATGTTCAGTCATGGCAGCAGCAACCTGCCTACGCCCGCCAGGTCATGACGCCCCAATACACTCTGCCACCACCGCCACCACAGCCTCAGCATGTCCCATATAAACCAGCCAACTTTTCTGCCGTGGACACATCCTACCCCTCGGCAAATTTTGTCCCTGGAGAGACTCCCCTCACCTCGGCAACATACGTCCCCGGGCATGACACTATCGGCGGGTTTCCACCATTATATGAACCCTTCCATGGGCGGTCTACCTATGAGCCTTATGGGCAGCGCCCTACTGGAGCCCCGGTATATTCTGAAGGGGCCTACAATCCGCAGACCCCAGGAGGAGGACGAACAATGGCCCCGCCATTTGCAATCCACAATAATTTTCATGAACTGCCTAATGAGCATGTGAATCCGCCGCCACAGACTGTCAATCCAGTGGCTGATCTCACAAAGTCGCCAAGTCATCGCCATAATACCAGTGGCGCGTCATTGGGTGGTCTTTCGCCAAGTGAGGCAGCGCAGCAATGGCCTCTCGAGAAGGTCCTGCTCTGGCTGGCTAAGAACCAATTCTCTAAGGATTGGCAAGATACCTTTAAAACTTTAGAGCTACAAGGTGCTGAATTTTTGGAGCTGGGCCTCCAATTTGGTGGGCGAGGCAATCTTGGAAAAATCCATCAGGTTGTCTATCCTCAGCTGGCTAAGGAGTGCGTCCGAAATGGCACTGGATGGGACTCGGAGCGTGAACGCGTGGAGCGTAACGAGGGTCTGCGTATTCGCAAACTAATTCGCCAGCTTCATGACGGGGCAGCAGACTTTTCTGTATCTACACCGCTGCGCCAGGATGCACCAATTATCGAGCCTGGTCCTTCATATTTCCCTCGTGAACCCCGTTCAGCTATTGAAGGGACGAACGATATCACTGCAGAGCAGCTGGCTGCCGCAAACACCACCGGCCAAAAGGGAAACACGGGGACGCGCTCTTTCACCACGCCAAATCCCACAGGGCATGGATCACCCTATGAGTCGCCTCTGCGTGAGACTGCTCCTGCGCGATCAGAATTTACACGTGGCACTCTATCTGCAGCCCTCGGTGAACATCGCCGCCAAAGTCCGTCTTTATCTAACGACGCGGCAACTTTTTCAGGATCTACTCTTCGGCCAGAGAGCAGCCCAAAGAGTGGCAGTCCAGCTACCCAATTTGCGTCACCTTCGTATGGAGGACAGGCATCGTCATCCACCGGGGACTTGCCATTCAGACACGACCACTCTCGTGGGAACAGCACTGACTCGGTTGCTGGCGTTGGCCGAGGCCCTTCCTCTGGAATTGGTGCCCGTTACTATGAGAATCGCAAAGGCCCCGAGGGTGCTCGCCCATCACCCCAGGACGCCCATGGCCGGCCGTGGAGTGGGGAACCTTCCTCTTGCCATGCAAAGGATCACAGCAAAGGATTCTTCGACCGGCTCAGAAAAAGAACCAAAGGAACCGAATCAAGCTATCCATCGCCTAAAGAATCAGACCACGAACCTCCGAGCCCGGATCCTCGCTACGTGCCTTATTCAGTGCCCGGTTTCAGCACCAGTGACTTGTCTCTAGCCGAGCGTCCATTGTCAGCAACAACAGCTAAAGTTAAAAAATGGGTTCTAGTGACTGTAGACAGCCTCAACTACCGCTTGATCGATATTACAGATATGGACACGCCAGATTCCCTACGTGCAGGCATATGTAACAAGCTAGGGATCCCTGATTGGGGTAGTGCTCAGATCTTTCTCACTGAACCTGGACAAATTGACCATGATGATTTCATGAATGATGATGCCCTATCTCGTTTCCGAAAACAGAAACCAGATCATCATGGTTCCCTGAGACTGTTGTTTGTTAAAGGCAGAAAATCTCGTCCCTCTCCAATGGATGGTCTTGGGGTTTCAATATCTTCAGTATCCCCCGACAAGCAGGCCGTGTCTCCCACGGCAATGCACACCCCAATCATTCGAAAACCCGTGGGTGAAGAGCCGAGGATCTCGCCACAGACCCATGCCAATCCCAATTCACCTTTCTCGAGCTCTCGGCAGACAACACTGAAGGCCACACCTGGCGCCTCCTCTCAAGCGGATCCTCAGAAGGACGACCTATCTGCTCGTCATGAAGCATACAAACGAGAGGTCGAGCGAAAGCAAGAGGAAAACCATATCTCGCGGCACCCACCTTCCCCGGGACTGCCCCGCGATAGTAGTCATCAAAATGGCTTTAGAAGTGCAAAAGTTATTGATTTTGACAAACCTCGTGATTCGCCATTTGAAGCAAAGAAGGTCTCACCGTCCGACGACAAAAAGTCGGAAACACTGGTGCCCTTCCGCAGACCACCCGTTGCTCCGAATGAGTCGAACACGCTTACCAAGGTCAATTCCCTTCGCAAGCCACCTGGAACTCACAGTTTGGGAGCTGCCATTACTGGCGTTGGTCGGATAATCAGCGCGACTGGCAACCCATCGGTCAATGTCTCTTCCACTCCGTCTTCTGCAAATCGCGATAGTGCCAGCTCTGATGATCGACCACCGACGATTTACTCTGCCGAAACAGCCTCAAGTAGGACAACATTGGGTACGTCTACACGCCAAACATACCATTGTTATATTAGTAGTTCTCTTGTGGCCACGCTAGATGCTGACACAACACCAATTCCAGATTCTTCCCATAGTGGTCCCAAATTTTCTGGTGAGAAGGTCAATGAAAATTCGCCCGTTTCTTTTGCTACTTCTTCAGTGAAAGATCCCTCTGATCTCCCAGAGCGGCCATCCCTGCCAACCCGCAAGTCGTTTGGTCCAGCTTTCGAGTTCGAGGAAAACGAAGTTTCCTTCCAGAAGCCAGCGGCACCAGCCGAGGACTCTGATGATGACGACTCATCTGATGACGGTCTCTTCATGGTTCCTTTGGCTCATAAGAACGAGAGCAAGCCTGACCCTGAACCGGAGACGAAGACTATGCAGCGCAACCTGACCGTAAACACGGATCTCAAAGGGCCAAGAGTGAGCTTTGCATCTCCAGTCCCTGCAGAGAGCTCTGGCGGAGAAACCTCCGACAACCAGGACACTGGAACTTTCTATCACGAGCCTTCACCCGTTGACGAGAAACCTCCTAACCGAAGAAACTCGTTTGCCAACGGAGATGTCTGGGCTAGCAGACCCCCTGTCGAGGGCGTTATCGACAACCTGGACAGCTTCTTCCCAGATGTTGATCTCGATGCGCCTTATCTGGATGAACCGGCCTCACCAAGCTCTAAGGGCAATCATTTTGATGATTCAAACGTTCGAGGGAAACCGCTACAACCTCCTCCTATACCACCATCGAACTTCGATCCAAGCAGTCTTTACGGGACTGATACATCAACAATGCGACCGCAGGCAGGATCTAAGGTCGTTGCTAATAAGTTGATAAACCAAAGTGGTGGGTTTGGCGGCGGCAAAGGCCTTGGGAGGACCAAATCCATTCGACAAGTGGCGCATGATTCTCATCGCACCAAAAGTGTTAGCTCGTCTGGCCCGCAGCAGTCAGGAATGCTCCGTCGCAAGAGTACGAAGATGTTCGGCGCCAAAATCATGCAAATCAGCCCAAAGCCCGGCAGTCGAATCAGCAGGCTCGATCCTATCCCGCAGGGTACCAGGGAGACAGGGCCAAGTGGCTCTGTTCCCGAGCGCCAGCCTACCTTCCGTATTATTCGTGGTCAACTTATTGGCAAGGGTACATATGGTCGTGTCTACCTGGGTATGAATGCCGACAATGGTGAGGTTTTGGCTGTGAAACAAGTTGAGATCAACCCCCGAATCGCTGGAACCGACACGGACCGCATCAAGGAAATGGTTAATGCTCTCGACCAAGAGATCGATACCATGCAGCATCTCGAGCATCCGAATATTGTTCAGTACCTTGGTTGCGAACGAGGTGAATTGTCAATTTCCATCTACCTCGAGTATATTTCTGGTGGTTCTGTTGGTAGTTGTCTACGGAAACACGGCAAATTCGAGGAGAGCGTTGTCAAGTCGCTCACTCGACAAACACTGAGTGGTCTTGCCTACTTGCACGACAAGGGAATTCTCCACCGAGACATGAAATCAGACAATATTCTCTTGGATCTCGATGGTACATGCAAAATTTCCGACTTCGGTATCTCGAAGAAAACCGATAACATCTACGGCAACGACTCGACCAACTCTATGCAGGGCTCGGTCTTCTGGATGGCCCCGGAGGTTATCCAGTCCAAGGGCCAAGGCTACAGTGCCAAGGTTGACATTTGGTCCCTCGGATGTGTGGTACTAGAGATGTTCGCAGGCCGTCGTCCATGGAGTAAGGAAGAAGCAATCGGCGCGATCTTCAAGCTAGGCAGTCTCGGTCAAGCTCCGCCAATCCCAGATGATGTGAGCGCAAATGCGTCTCTCGCAGCTCTCTCGTTCATGTGGGACTGTTTCACAGTGTATGTTCTTCCTCAGCCCTTATCCTTTGAAAACTAAGATGCTAATACAACCACAGTGATTCCGCTGAACGGCCTACAGCTGGCACCCTGCTCACTCGGCACCCATTCTGTGTATCGGATCCAACGTACAACTTCCTCGACACCGAATTGTACGCCAAAATTTTGCCACCCTCCTAGAGCCGGTGTCGTTTCTAATCGTTGTGGCTCTCTCTTCAGATGAGACTTGCTTCAGCGCTATTTTAATCATTGTTTTGTTTTGCCTGCATCATATATACATACCCCTTCGAATTTTCTTCTTTCGTTCGAGCGAGATTTGGAATTGGAATTGGTTGCGATGGATTAGGGTTTTGGTGTCTATGAGTTTGGTGTTGCTCTTCGTTGTACATATGGGCTTAACTGTTCATGATAATGTGCCTTTCGGTCTGCTGTGAGGCTGTGATTTCCTGAAATACAGGTTTTCTTTACCCGGAAACAATTGTCACGTAAATGTACAGTGCTATTTTATACAGCTATACAGGCAACACGATGTCAACTTGAATGTGCACCTAGGCATGCTTGAGTATGAAATTGGAATTGCTTCCTAGCTTTGAAAACTGCACTACATATGGTATCTATGCTCGCAATGCGATGGAAAAAAGACATACAGAAGGAAAAACAACCGATCTAAGAGGTCGTACTCGAAAGATCGTCATCGTCATCTACTTCTTCAGCCTGTAAACCCGCAACCCCAACTCTGAAAACGCCCTCGCACCATTCAGCAAAGGTCTCAACGTCCCAAACAGCATCATCCCGACCCTTGCCCTTCTTACTAGCAGCGAATCCCTTACCCTTATCCGACGAAGCATATTTTTCCAAAAAGTCCTCATAAATCTGGATTGTCCGATCCTGTACCGCACCAACAAGAGTCTCCTTCATCCGCGTATCATCGATATACTCATTCAAGCACTTTCTCAGCGCAGGAACTTCTTTCTCGATAGTACGGCAAGTGGGGTGAATGAGTTCTCCGCGCTGGAGGTTCCTCGTATCGACGAACTTCGCAGGGAGAGAAGCGGTCATTCGTGCTGCATAGGCATTGATGAAATCATTAATGACAGTGCGAAGACGGCCATCTAGCTCGACTTTTGCGTCAAGCATGTTCTCCACGACACGGGGGATGAGACCGTGGCCGACGAGGCGCATCAGGTTTCTTGGGTTGAAGAGACCGCCTCGTTCGCGGAGTTCCCAGAAGGTACTTGTGACGCCGGAGAAGTCGAAGGAGACTTCTGGAGCGACATATTCGATGTCGAAGGCGACGATTTGTTGTTTTAAGATGAGGAGGTGGCCCATTAGGAATAGTTGTCCGTCTGATGGGGTGGCTTTATTGGAGATTAGAATGCTGGCGTTGTGGAGGGATAGAGTTGTTTGGTGGACAATGTTATGTGCTAGGTCGTCGAAGACGGTTGACTGTAGAGTATGTGAGCAAAGGATGGTCTCTGGATAGGTTATGGAGGGCGAGGAAGCTTACATTTACAAGGCGATAGATTCGGCTAAGAAGCCAAATCGCTTTGCGCAAAGTTGGATACCACCCTTTGAGCGCTGTCTGGGTTTCAAAGTCCCATTTACCGTCCTTGTCCTGTGTCTCGTCGCCATCCGTAGGTTTGGTCATGTCGATCATTGTAGCTGCCGTCATGTCCTTTTTACCTGTAATTTGAGTGTCGGTTACTGTCGTCAACGACATCTGTCGGCTGTGCATGGGGTAATCGATGTCTTCAGGGCGAGGCTTGTATCGTTCAATTCCATCGCGAAGAGCAGCCTGGGCTCGGAATACCAACCGAGATTGGACATCCTGCAAAGCCGGCTGGATCAAAGTAGAGAAGTCGAGTTGATTTAGGACATGTTGTTCGGGCTCCTCTTCTGGGTCTAGGAAGTACCGGGTTTGTAGCAAGGTGCAGAGCTGGCACAGATTGACAATGTCACCCTCATGGATGATTCGGGGACGAAGGTGGTCATAGAGAGGCTCGCAGATGGTCTCGAGGAAGTCGTATAATCCTCCTTGGCCGTGGAACCATTCGCCCCATAGATCATATTCATCTAGGCAGACACCGCGAATGTAGCCGATACTTGCTCGAGCAAATGACACCAAGTCTTTCGTTGAACTGGGTGTCTGTGTGATCTCGACGAGCTTCTTGCGAACAAGCGGAATGATAAGCCGCGCTCGAGTGGCGGAGTAATTGCTATGCAGTTCATTCATCAAACTCTGATATTCGGCCTCGCTATTCTGCTCTGGGTTCAGGGGCGGGACGGCTCTCTTCTGGATCTCAACTCCAATCTGCTTCAGCTCCGGTGCTCCAACCCTGAATTTGGCGTACAGAAGTGCCGACAAAGCAGTTTCATTCAAATTCTGATCTGAAACTTTCTTCGAAACATTTTGGTAGATATCTTTGAGGGCAGTCACGAAATTGCCGCGGATAAGGGTAAGGGCGCGGGTGAGGAGAAGCCGGTATCTGGAACGATATACCTCTGCTTCCTTTTGCTCAGGCTAAAACAGACGTTAGTGGAGGCTCACCTACAAGAAGCACGATATGATGATACTTACATGTGTTTCCATGTAGTCCAAGCACACGTCAAGGCGCCTGAGCATGTCCGAGAACTCCTTATCGCGAACAGTATTTCCAGCACCAGGAGCATTAAGTCGCCGGGACGCGGGGTCCAAGAAATCGTAGTAATGGAGATTACTTTGAATGCCATTTGCAAGCTTTGTATCGCGCTCCTGAGCAGACAGTAGCCCCTCACATTGTTTCTCGAAGTTCGAAGTCTGCGACTCGACGGATCTAAAGGATTCGGATAGGCTAGATAGGTCGTCGAGGAGAGTCAAAGTGTTCATCAATATCTCATCAATGTGTTCTTTCGATTGCTGAAGGTCATCGAGACAATTCCTGGTTGCGACAAAAGGTTCAGATTAGTCTCGAGAATGTTCACCCCACGTTCACCTATACTCACTGGTATTGGTCATAACTCTCTTCAACAAGATCATCCCTGACGCCATTGAGCCACTGAGAGAACTCCAATTCATTATTCCAGTTGGGAATGCTCCATTGGAGAAGACCAGAAGGTTGTTCCTGTGTTGACTCGAGGCGAGGTTGTGTTTCGCTGGCAGTTGGCTTCCGCGGCGGGCCCGATGGCGCGGTCTGACGGCGGGCACGTTGCTGCTTCGTAGATGGCATGATTGCGGTCAAGGCCCAAGGCAGTTATTTTTGGGTTTTCATCTGCTCATCACTGTTGTAAAGCCACAGGTGAAGCACAAAGCCAGTGACGTGGATTGCGAATAGCAGAGTAGGAGATGTAAGTGTATTGAACCGGGGAAGTTCTGCCAGGTGAGTCCGCCCAATCTGACGCAAACTACATGAAGCTTCCCCGGCCGTATTTTATGGCTCTAGCTTTCTTTTCATCCATTCAGTCATTTCGAATCCCCCAAGCGAAGCTCACGGATATGTGTTAACTGGCTATCTTTAACATTCATCATGCTGGCAAATCGAGTACGACAGCCTGCGGCGCAATTTACCCGCCACCTCCGTCCGACCCTCGCGACAGGCCGATCTCTGAATGCTCCATGGCGACGATTGGCAAGTGGTAAAGCGAGGCAATCACCCTCCAACTGGATTACTACTTCGCTCGGAGTTGCGGTCGCAGGTACAGCAGGCTTCCTTGGCTATTCATACCTGGCCAGCAACTGGAAAGATACATGGATCGACAGCCAGCTGCCTAAGAACGAAGTCGTTGATATTAACGACCTTCGCGCGGACTTTATTCAGGAGAAGAGAAGTCTCAAGAGCCCTGGCGTCTATACTTGGGGATCAAACGAATATAAAGTGGTGGACCCAGGATCGAAAGACACCGACGTCAAATCTCCCCGACGATTCAAGTATTTTAACGGTCAGGTGCTTCGGGATTTCAAAGTTGACGAGAAGTCTGGTGCTGCAATTACAGAGGATGGTGATCTCGTGCAGTGGGGTAAGGGCTTTTCTGAGACCGAGTTCAAGCCCAGCAAGACCCTGACTGGCAAGAACTTGATTTCTCTTGCATTGTCCGAGAGTCGACTCATCGCTTTGTCCTCTGATGGAAATATCTATTCCGTTCCTATCTCTAAGTCGGAACAAATTAGTGGTCCGAAAGCCCGGGAGAGCTCCTGGGTGCCCTTTTGGGGAGGAAAGTCTGCTTTGAGCTACCGCATTCTAAAGCCAGCTTTGAAACTTGGTGAAAAGGTCACCGCGATCCGCGGTGGTCAAGAACACGTTGTCATGCTCACAAGCTCTGGTCGTGTCTTTACAGCGGCATCATCAACTGAAAAATATCCAAGCCTCGGTCAACTGGGTGTGCCTGGCTTGACCTGGTCCACTAGGCCCAGTGGGCCGGCAGATCAATGCCACGAAGTTACAACTTTGAAGGGCTCTAAGGTGACTCAGATTGCCTCTGGTGACTACCACTCACTGGCGTTGACCAAGGACGGCCGCCTCTTTGCTTGGGGAGACAACTCTTTTGGGCAGTTAGGCGTGGAATTTGAACCCTCGGCAGCTTTCAAGGACACTCCTTTTACTCTTCCCGCGGAAAAATATTACCGGAAGGCATTCTATTCCCCGACCATCACGAGTGTTGCCGCTGGTGGAGCCACCACTTTCTTCACCGTTGACTCTAAGCGGATTCTGGGTAGCGAAGAAGACGCTACCAAGGTACGCGATCTAGGCACCGTCACTGCTGAGACCTGGTCTTGCGGTAGAGGTATCTGGGGTACTTTGGGTGCCGGTAAATGGATCCACATTCAAGACTCACCCACCAAAGTGAAGGACCTGAGTGGCTTGGGCGAATACGACGAGAATTTGAAGCAGCTAGCCCCCATTCGTCTACACCACATGTCCGTCGGCACAAATCATGTTGCTGCGGTGTTGGATAATAAGACAACCATCAGTGCCAAGAACACCGACTCGCTAGACAAGTCAAAGGACTTTGGCTATGAGGTCTTCTGGTGGGGAGGCAACGAGCATTTCCAACTTGGAACTGGAAAGCGAAGCAATCAATCTCGCCCGACCCATATCAAGGCACCTTCGGAGTCGAAGAAACCAGAGCCTGAAGCACGACTACAGATTATGCCCCGACACAAAGGTCCCGTTGGTAAGCGTACTATGAGTATGGAGCAGCGGGTTGAGTGTGGCCGACATGTTTCTGCTATTTATTCAGCTGTATAACAGATTGCCATCAAAATTCAATGTATATTATGTGTTATTAAGTAATTAATTTGTGTACACCCTCTAGGCCGCTTACCATTGTACATATAGCTCTGCCAACGTCTCAGCACATACCTCTGATCTGTTCTAGTCGCTCGTTCTCATGGACAGTACATTGCCTGTGAGCTCTTGCCCACTTATCATGATGAGCTAAGCTACTGTTATCCAACTAGTTATTTGTGAGTTTTCTCACTAACCGTTATATAAACACATATTTCTGTTCGAGTAATTACACCAGGGCAGATATTCAGACAAATGGTCGGGTTCCATGGAATTTCTGGGGGTTCTCCACCTGCTCCTTTTTAATTCTGAACTTTTAGCATAGTGACCAGTGGACTCGGAGGGATATAGCCCTTAGAAAGTAGACAGCACTCACACCCCAGATCGCGTAAGCACTGGGAAATAAAGAAAAAAAAGAGATCTTGCGAACTCACGCCCGTGAAGACTACGGTTTGCTTCTGATAGAGTTTACATCGGAATTACTTGAACGTAGCACCTTAGACCACTCGGCAACACTTGCTTATAATTGTAGTATCCTGAAATCGAGGGTCATATGGTACACTCCTTGTACTCCATTGGGTATACGATGGTCGCCTCATGGAGCAGTGGCTCTTGTTTAGAAATGAGAAAAACTGGGGACTTGAGTGTTTTCTCTCCGGTCGTAAGAGTAACAATCATGTCTAGATAGAGGTTAAGAAAACTAAGGCTTCTTCAATTACTCCGTGCTTGAACGGCGAATACTAACCAGTGAGTGGTTGTCCTGGTTACCGCCACCGCCTTGGCCTTATCGGATGCAAATCGAGCAAACAGCGCCGCGGAGACGCTTGGACCACTGCTTATCCAGAAATTTCCCAAAAAAAAAATCCTACGCCGTTTCAAGCTCCCAAAATATAGCCACCATGCCTCGTGCCCAGCAGAAAAGAGGCCGTCGGGCCGAGAAGAAGGCCCAGACGGAAGGCGAACCCAAGCGCAAATTCGATGACGCCCCCGAAGAACCCGTCGCAAAGCGCATGAAGTCCTCCGATGATGCCGACGCCAACGTTACCTACGATCACAACGCAGACTATGTTCCCCTCGATGTGGAAATCCAGCCATTTGACCAACAAGAGGAGGGAGAACAGAGAGGGTCTGACGACAATGGCGATATGCCTTTCTTTGGTTTGCTCGACACCGACGAACAAGAGTACTTCTCGCGCGCTGGCGAGATGCTCGAAGCGAATGAATTCGAGGACGCCGAGCAGAAGCACTTGTTCATTGAAAGTGTGTACCGGGAGGCCAATGGCAAGGAATTGAAGATTGCTTGTAGTCAGGGTTGCTCGAGACTCATGGAAAAATTGATTTCAATGTCAGACGTCCGACAGATTCGCCGAATTTTCAGCAAGTTCATTGGTAATTTCCTTCACCTTGTGCAACATCGTTTCGCCAGCCATTGCTGCGAGACACTTTTCATCAATGCTGCCCCAGCAGTCATGCAGAAGACATCCAAGGCACAAGCGAAGAAGGACGAGGAGGATGGAGAGGAACCAGAGCTGTCTCTGGCGGAGATGTTTATGAGCGTTATCAAAGAGTTGGAAGGAAACTGGGGTTATCTTCTGACGGAGCGATTTGCGTCGCACACAATTCGTGTCCTTCTCTTGGTTCTCGCTGGAGAGCCAGTTGATGTTGATTCAAACGACTCGATTGTTGCTAGTCGCGCCAAGGAGAGATTGAAGCTCTCGACAGCGAACACACAGATTGAAAACACGGAGGATAAGGAGAGTGCCGCTCCCAAGAAGCGAAGCGTTCCGGAATCCTTTGAGCCTGCGCTGAAAAAGATCATGAATGATATGGTGTCAGGTCTCGATGATGTTTACCTGCGCGCTTTGGCTACTCACGCCGTTGGAAACCCAGTTCTCCAGGTCATGCTGACTCTCGAGCTCTCTCACTTCGGAAAATCGAGCGCTAAAGATCCCAAGTCTATTCTACGGAGATTGCTTCCCGATGAGAATGTTGAGGAGGGCACCGAAAGCGCAAACTTCATCCGCGGCTTGCTCTATGACCCTGTTGGTTCTCGTCTTGTGGAAACTATGGTGCGCCATTTGCCCGGTAAGGTGTTTAAGAATCTTTACAAGAACAATCTTCGTGAACGCATTGGTTCTCTTGCCCGAAACCAAACCGCCGGTTATGTTGTTTTGAAGACACTGGAGCGACTCGGAAAGGACGACTTGAAGGATGCGATGGATCTTATCATCCCTGAAGTCCCGGGCCTGATCGAGAGATTCAGACTTATTGTTCCTCGGACATTGGTCGAGCGATGCGTCATTCGTAATGTTGACACAAAGCCGTTTGCCAAGGCACTCAAAGACGCCTTTGACCAAGACCCTGCCGCTCGTATTCGCCAGATGCTCCGACTCGACGTGACCCCGGAAGAAGTTCCCCAATACAACGAAGACCAAGAGATGCAAGATGCAGGTTATGAGGGCCACAATGAGCACAAAAAAAAACCCACATCGACCCATTCTTCAGAGAAGCTCCATGGCTCTTTGTTCGCACAAACACTACTTTCTGTCCCGGGCCCACTCAGCGACCTTGTCTACAGCGGCCTGCTTGCCCTATCATCCGAGACAATCATCCAACTTGCACAAGAACCCACATCCTCTCGTGTCTTGCAACAGGCATTGAAATCTAAAACTTCCACCACCCAATTCCGACGACAGTTTGTTCCTCGTTTCCAAGGTCACTTGGCCGAACTTGCTCAAAACAACAGTGGTTCTCACGTGGTCGATTGTCTCTGGGATGCCACCAAGGATATCTTCTTCGTCAAGGAGCGAATGGCACAGGAACTTGTCGCAAATGAGATGCTTCTGCGTGACTCGTTTATCGGCCGTGCAGTATGGCGCAACTGGTCCATGGACCTGTACAAGCGTCGCCGGGGTGAGTGGGTTGGGCGGGCTAAGGGTCTTGACCAACAGCCTTCTTGGACCGAGGGTCAGGGAGAGCGACCGAAATCGAAAATTGAGCTGGCGCGCGAGCGATATGCTGTGGCCCAGGGCATTCAAGATGTTAGAAAGGCTGCCACTGATGAGCAGGCTGCCGCTGCCGCCGAAAACTGAGCTCAAAATAGAATTCTATACCTTGTTAATACCACAACCCATTTTTCATTGAGCATTTTTCTTTCATTATAACTTGTCTTGCATCAAAATACCGTCCGAGACACATTATTCTTGTGCTTTATTCTTCTTTCAACAAACAAAGACTAGCTGACAACTCGATTGTCTTACACAATAGCCAATGACCCCTTTATGAGTTGAACAATGCTTTATGCCCAAGTCTCACTTGTATTAAAAGGTCTCTGTTACCATTTGAATTCCATTGTTAAGCTCCACTTCGAGACATGACCTCGGATTCTGTTATAAAATCAACTTGTCCCCTACCAATGATGAGCTAGTCACAATCAAATCCACATTCGCACATCCTTTAGGATTTGAACAGTCAGCTATTCCAACAGCATAAGGACAAAGTACCCCAAAATCTCATTTTCAAAATGGGCGAGCTCCTAGCAAACCAATCAGTTGTCTACCTTTCGGAGCCTTACAACGGCACACTGATCAGCGACAACTGCTACAACTCAATCACTCTCGAAGTGCTAACCCCAAAAGGGCCCGTGAACATCTACAACTGCGTCATGCTCTCCATTAATGACCATCCATATCTGCGCCGACGGTACATTCCATCAATGGAGTACCGGCAAATCCCCATGTCGAAGAAGACCAGGTATGGATTGGCTTTAACATGGACTACGGTATGTACGAGAAACCCACGGAGCGAGATTGGCTCACAACACTAAAGCATGCCATCGAGCAGGGGCGCTTTCTTACAACCAAAGATCCAAAGCGTGATGGTGGACACAGTCGGACGTTCTGGATGCAGATGCGAGGCTACTTCAAGTATGATGACCAAGGCCTTATCAAGATTGCAGTAGAGAGACATGTAGATTTGCTGAATCAGCTTATACATCATAGAATTGTAACTATTCAGAATGAGAGGATCCTCTCTCTCTTCACAATGTACGAATGACTAGGCTAGAGACTAATTGATACACTAATTTTTTTCGCCGTCTTTTTCTTTCACGTTATCCAAATCGTCCTTGCGATCGAAAATTCTCGAAACCTCCTCCAATGATCTCCCTTTCGTCTCCGGGAAGAGGAAATAAGCCAATAAGAAGAACAGTACCAGACAGCCCACGTAGACGAAATAATACTTCCATTGTAGAACCGAAAACGCTACCGGATTGACGTACTGGTTGAAGAAGCACGCGACAGCATCCGTAGACAATGTAATCGCGAGACCCTTCGCTCGGAGCTGAAATGGCAGGATCTCAGCCGGGTAGGCAATGAATAACGGCGAATACGCTAGATCAAAGCCAGCAAAGAAGAGGAATAGCATGGGGACCACGGCAACACCTGCAGCAGCAATGTGTTTCTCCTGGAAAAGACCAGCTGCGATGGTTGTGATGGACAGGAAAAGAAGCATGAATGCTGTCGATAGCAACCACAGAATACGTCTGCCGTAGCGCTCTGATGCGACAGCACCAGCCGAGGACAATATAAGATTCCAGATTTGCAGTCCCACATTGACAGCAGCTTCGTGGGAGGCATTGGTAATGCCGACAGATGCAAGAATCGGAGCAAGGTAGTAAGAAATGATACCTATGAGCTGGTTAGAATCTAGTACCATCTTTTCATAAAGAATCTCTTCATACCATTTCCAGCCCACTCCTGCATAAATCCACAAATAATACAGATTGCAAGACGATGCATATCGCCCTTAGATGATAAGAATGTACTCCAATACCCAGGTTGCTGATGCTGCGCATTGATACTAATGCAAATCTGATGGTACTCATGCTGAACAAGCTCATCGTTCGAATTCCCATTGGCATGATATTCAGCCAAAACCGCGAGTGCCTCATCTTTTCGTCCTTTGGAGACCAGCCACCGTGGACTCTCAGGAACAAAGCAGAGGCCCACAAGTTGGGTTATAGGGAAGAATGCCTGTAGCATACAGGGTATCGTCCATGACCAAGTGGTATGCATACTCAATGTGGCCATGGTAATTGCAGCGGAAGCAATAGATCCTACACACCAAGCTGCATTATAAAGTGCTGTGGCTGTCTGCCGGTGACGTGGATGGGCGATCTCTGTCGCCAATAAGGGCGCTGCGGTTTGTGCAGCTCCCACGCCCACGCCGCCTAAAACGCGGCAGCCAAAGAAGGCCCAGTGGCTGTGTACAGCGGCTTGGGCCAGTGATGCAACAATCACCAATATGGATCCCATTGTTACGCAGTGTTTGCGTCCAAGGATATCGGCGAGGTAGGATGCTGGGATGAAGGATATAAAGGCGCCGAGCGAGGTAGCTGCAATGAGAAGACCGAGGATTTGCGGATTTAGACCGCCGATGATCTCGTTGACTGTGTCAAAAGCTTAGTCCATACTGCTAAATTCACGAGTAGTTATTATGGACTGACACTGAGGCAACACAAGCAAGCCATTCATCAGACTCCCGTTATATCCCGTTCCAGCAGATGAAGCGAACATAAACGCAATACCCAAATTCAGCTTTCGTAGACCTGGATCCCTGAGCCAGCTCCTCTTCTCCACTTTCGAAACGCCCTTCAATCCCTCCGAACTATCTGACTCCATCGTTCGCTGCATAACTAAAGACCGTAAAGATGTCGTGAAAAGTCCGTTAATGGCCGTCGCAAGGCCGTCGAGTATCAGTCACAAAACACACAAAATCCCAGCACCAGACATCCCTGTTCTATTAAGCTTTTTAAGCTACACCTCCTAATCCCCGAAAAAACAAGGGTTATCTACATTCTTACCCTTTTTCTCCATGAAGCCACAAAGCGGCGTGGGTAACCGCTGATCGAAAAACTGCGGAATGCAGGGAGGAATGATGACCTCTTATTTTCAGAAACTGGGCACATGAGACGAACACAGAGTATAATCTGCTTTAGAAAATCTATCAAGGAGTTACATCATTATCTTTTGTTCCAAATTAGTTTTACGTTTTACTTTTACGCTTTTCCCTAGGAACATTTGAAGTTTATCATTCAAAATTCCAAACAGATCGAGCCCTAACTTCAATCTTACTCGTCCGATTCCCCGAGTAGCGACGCATACCGATTCCCCAGCCCACAGAAACCCTCGCACTGTTCCCCCACCTCCTTGTCTTTCCCTAATACCTCCTCTAGACTCCACGCGATTCGCTCTGCGCCTATTCTGGCACCCTCGAGGTTGGGGGCTCCGGGTCCTAGACGTAGTCCGGCCATTCGTCCGGTCATGTATAGTGGTACGTCATCTCTCCACATTAGATCTTCTGTTAGGCATGGTAGACCCTCTTTGATCTCGATGGGGTATTGCTCGTTCATGTGACTTAACAGAGACATCTCACGCACGTCTGCGCGGGCTCCAGTCGCGAAGTAGATGTAATCGATTGGAGGTAGATTTGGGATGGGAGGGTCGGTGATCAAGGTCCATGTTTGCGTTTCTGGATTATATTCATGCGATGCGATCACTGTGTTAGTATGAATCGACGCACGGTTATGGGCGGCATGTTGCTTCACAATCCTGGTGAAACGGGGCGTGATGCTGCCGCCGTTCCGAGCGGTTTTCATCATTTCAAGACGTTCTAAATGTGGGTTAGAGGTTGGTTCAGATCACATTCTTGCCTTTACAAACCTTCGTCAGTGTCTGCGGAGAAAAACGCCGCTTTTTCGAAATTCTTGTATTTGCCCATCCAGGGCAAACTGATATCGAAATGCTTGACTGTCGATAGATTAGCAGCGAGTTCCAAGTATCAGAAATGATTATGAATGAAACTCACTTTTGAGATCAGAGCGCATCAAAAACCACACTTTCGTTACCCCCTTCCGCACGGCCATGTCCACAATCTGTGCTGATGAAAGTCCACCCCCAACAACAACCACGTTTGTCTGCTGTCGACGCTGGATCTTCTCGCGCACGTTGATACTCGGGAATGTCTTAATCTCCATGCTATGACAGCATGCATGAGAGCCCTCCTCCGGACTAGAAGGCTTCCATGGGAAGATCTTGGACACGCCCGCTCCGCCAGCACCAATGGCGAGGACAACAGCTCGACTATAGAACTTCAAGCCTGATGTCGTGGTCAAGGTGAAGATCTTATCATCTGACACTGGCGCATCTCCTCTATCAGATGGATAATCGTATGTCATGTCCGCAACCTCCTCCTTCTTGATCAGGTCCGGGTTATTCAGGCCGTACCGGTCGATGACAGAATTGCAGTAGTCAGTAAAGAGGTCTGTCGATGGGGAGAAGTAGTCTTTGCGGTCTCGCTCGTCGATCTCGACTCCAATAGTTCTAGAAAAGAAAAAGTCGTTAGCATCTTTCGTGAATATATACACATCCCACGGATGTACATCATGCAAATCAACCCCGCAGAACATATAGTAGATACTCACTGATTCTTCCCACCCTGTCTCCTCTTCTTCTTCTTATGTTTGCTCACATCCTTCCCAACGCACCCAGAAATCTCCCAAAGATCCCCCTCCCGTCCCATCTCCTGCACATAAGCAAGCATTCCGTCCCGATCCCCAGGATCAACATGAAAGAACATCGGACTCCTCAATTGCTTAATTTCCAACGTCCGGAACGCATTATTCCACCTCTGCATCCACTGATCACCAGATCCATCCAGAACAAGCGTCGAGATAGATGAAGAAGACGAAATGGAAGAAGTCGAAGACGCAAGCGAGGGAACAGACGATACCGACTCTGATGATGCTCTGCGCTGTCTATCCGGCGCCTCTCCATCTCCATCACAGCATTTCAGTCCACGATTCCATTTTTCCGCGCGGACACCGTTCTTCTTCGTACGGCCTGCTTGAACGAGATTCATTTTTCCTGCATGTTTCTTGATCCAGTGGTATCGCTGGTGTTCTTCATCAGTGAATACGGCCGAGGGTGTATCTTCGTGGATGCGGGCGGCGACACCTAAGCCGCAGGGTCCGGCGCCGATGATAATCACATCGTGAATCTCGCTTTCGGTGTTATTCATCTTGAGTTGTTAGGGTGATTTGAACCTTATCACAAATATAGGCTGCGATAGAGGGGATAAATTATCGGAGTAAAATAGTGCGTTTGTAGAATTTTAGAGGGGCTTTCTCTTTTATGTAAGTAGCATAGCTTTTAGCCGTTTCTGCAATGTCCTCATTGTGCACGCTGGCTATCGAGGTACTCTTACTCCCAAGGTCCTTGGGGCTCAATAGAAGAAGGTTCCCCACAGTAATGTGGATCGGATCGGCGGTTAGAGGCTGTCAGCCCATGGGGACCTTGGAGCTTATTGAAAACATTCCAGTTTCAGCTTCCCGGCAAGAAGCACATATCGTACTAATACAGGTTACCAGAACCTCTGAAAGAGATAAAGAAAGAAAAGAAATTACATTATCAACAACGAAGGGGGAATTAAAAAACAGCCACCAATAGAAAAACCCGAACCGAAGCATAAATCGTGACAAGAATAAAGAAAAGAAAAAGAGACAAAAGGAAAACAGGTATATAAAAATTACCACACAAACTCCACAATAGTTCCAACGCCTCAATTCAAAGCCAAACACCTATTTATGCCACTTCTTCGCCCTAATGTCGATGTTCCTTGTTGATCGAGGAACGCCGCCCCCTTCCCGACGATGCCAAGCATCCTGAGGCCAAACCCATCCCCGAACCCGCTTAGCGTCACGGCGCTCGCCAATCTGAGGCTCAGGGATCCAATTATCTTTGGGTTCGGGGAGGGTACGCTGCCGTGTAAGGGCACCCGGACCGCCGACGTTGAGGTGGGCGGAGGGTTGATGTGGAAGTGGAACGGATTTAGAAAGCATGAGCAAGAAGTACAGCGCCAGGCTTGCTGTCATGGGAGTCTGATAACGATCTTCCAAGCATTCAGACTCAGGGACAGGTGACGGATGCCGTGAATATGATGAGCCGTGAGAAGAAGCGGAGAATGAGCGTGCGCTGATGGGTGTTGCTAGGGCCGGGACATCGCGCACAGACGGGGGTGTTGTCGCTGCTGTTTTCAGTGGGATTGGGGCTGCGACTTCAAGGTATCCGAAGTATGGGACGTCGCAGCCGTCATCGCAGCCGGCGCGAACGCAGAGGAGTTCGATTTCGGTGATTATGAAGCCATAGCGGCAGGAATGTTCTCTCATGCATCGCTGCAGATGGGCTAGGCCGTTAAGGTATTCGACACGGCGGTGTGGAGCTTCATTGCGCATGGCTGAGTTCCATCTGTCGAAGCTTTTGACTATGCCTACGAGTCGGCCTCGTGGGAGTCCTGCGCTGGTGCATTCTGTGTCTGTGGAGTAGTTGGCTAGGAAATGCGGGTGCCCGTGGTTTTTGTGCCCGGTATGACGGATATCCGGGGCTAGGTGGAGTTGGAGATGTTCTGCGCCTTGGGAAACAGCTAATGCTGCATTGACTCGTGGAGCATAAAGGTCCCGAATTAGGGCAACAAGAGCAGGTTCGGACTCCGGGCATAGACGCGAGGAGGGAACGCCTACTGGGGGAGCAAGGGTTCCAGGGATCTCGGTCTTAAGGAGCTGAGTGAGTCCGTGGATGGCGTCAATAGTGGCAAAGGAGAAGGAAGTCCAGTTGCGAAGCTGACGGATATCCCACCAGAAGTAGTCATGCATTCCACGGGTAGGGATGACGCTGACATTACGAACCAAGTTGACTGCTTGGGTGGGAGAGGTCAAATACGAGATCAAGTTGGTAGATGGGTGAGGGAGGTCCTCGCGAGGAGTCATTGGGTGCATTGGTGATCTCTGGTGTCCATGGACTGGGCTATAGCAGTACTGAGGTGTCGGTACAGTCAACGGATGACGTGGTGTGCGTACAGGAGCAAGGCGAGGTACCTCCACTATCGGTTGCTGAGGTTGAGACGGATAGATCACAATGTTTGGTGTCACTGGCGTAACTGGCGTAGTTGGACAGGTTTGTGCCTGCACATGCGGCACATATGTTGGGAGCTGTCGGTAGGTAGGATATCCATACCGATTCAGAGTAGCCGCATCAATCCCGGAGGCTGAGACAGATCGACAGTGACCAGAGCCCTTGCGCTTGGTTGACGTGATGGTTACTGGAGATGATAAGGCGGAATGGCTGACAGGGCTCGTGGTGATGATGGGTGAAATGGGAGATGCTAGAGGCATTCTATCTCCAGCATCAGGTTGGGTTCGCCGAAGAGATGGACGGCTGAGGGAATAAGGCGCAAAGCCAGGAGTGTTTCTTGTGTTGGACAAGACCCGGCGATTACGCAAAGGGCCACCAGCAGAGACCGGCTCAATCACCACATCCTGGGGTCGAATCTTGGGCAATAGTGCCGGGCCATGATGATGCCGAACTGGCGAGAGACCAGGACTAGTGTTACCCGTCATGGTTGACCATGGCGAAGATTCAGCCGAGTAAATAGAAGAAGTAGATGCGTTGCGACTATGTCCTGACCCAATATATTCCTCATAAGGCACACCCGGCGGCGTGGTAGGCTGGTAACGAGCGTGATCCCCAGACATGATGCGAAGAGGGAAATATTAATTTGACAACTTCACTGAGCCTCAGATTCAAAGGGACAGGAAGGTGTTCCCCAATCACAAGTAAGAAACGAATGTATGTCGAAAGTAAGCTGTTCAGATCAGATCACCTTCCGCGTGAAGGGACATAGACATGATCGTGGAGGAGGATGCTTGGATATTAAATGGTTTGGATGAGTAGGCTCAAACAAGCCAAGCAGATATAGATATAGAATAAGGGCCCACTAACGAACCCCAAGCGGATCTTGAATAACCTGAAACATGGAGAAATGCTCCACGGTGACGCCAACGGAGGCTCATATTCTTTTTTTGGGATCCTGGTCTCCGATCCAGGGCCACGCCTGCCATGCGATGAAACGCGAAACTGCCGACAATTGTTCCTCACGTCGCGCGACAGGGTAGACTGAAACCCCGTAAAGGGCCTCCATCCGGGTATAGTGCGGTTTCAGCGGTCAGTCGCGCGTTAAGTTGTTACTATATTTTGCATCAGTTTCGACGGTATTCTTCAGATTCCATGTTGGGATTAGTGTGCTGCAGAGTGATCGAACACTTCTAAATTCAGTAACAATTAGGTCGCAAATGTCAGGTAATTAGCGGCCTCATCCATCTAGGGGTTAACTCCAGGGGTGGGAGCGCCATGCCTCAGGAATCGCTGGGGGAGGAGATGGGCGGTTAGCTTCAGCAGAGAGAGATAAAAATAGCCAGAGCGTGTGCTGTGACAATGCATGAAGCAGAACTTTCAATTCAAGGTAGATGGATCCGAGGAGGTTCCTCCTTACGGGGAAGTTGGGAATGTGATTACTTGGTCGGCGGCTAGAGATGTAGGTTAAGTCTCAAGTACGCGCCGGACGATCGTTGTCACACACTTTTCAAAGTTCCTGCGACCAGTCAATCACGCCGAAATGTCCCATAATTAGCAGAACACCTGTTCATGGTTTCAAGTACTAAATTAGCTATAATTCAAGTCCAAAGAGGTCTAAAGACTAATATCGGTAGTTCATATGCACATTTCTTATGTTTTGATTTCCATACTAGTGGTCTCCACTTTACTCTGTTTCAGGTCTGTGCTTTGTAGTGATGTATGATAAGATTGCCTTGCATTTGTTTGGAAGATCATACGATTGAGAGTACTTTGGTCCTGAATAGCTTCAACCTCCTTCCTTTCGTACCAGGTATGTAAGAAGGTCGATTAAAAAAATGAACATACAAAGATGTTAACGGCCCGTAACCCATGACAATATATCCAATAGCCCTAGTCCCGGCAAGTATAAGTTAGTAGCAGAGATAAGCACCATAGGCGCATAAGAATGAGCCTTTAAAGTTCTCCCTTGCTTTCTGCGTCTCACCTTTGCTGACTTGATTACTTAGCTGTGGATCATTCTTTTTGTAATCTGATGCATCCTACCCAAAATTACAGGCTTACCGTGTCGAGCAAAAATTACCATTTCCTGCTATAGAAATAGTAGTAATGTTGGTCTGAGGCGGGTAATTATCAGTCCCAGCTGTGTGTCAAGGAAGTACGTAGACCCATCATGGCGCTTCAAACCCTTTGGCACATACTCTAGATTCCTTGGGGTCCTTTGGTTATCTTCTCCAAGGCCCTTCCAATGTTGAGACTTAGGATTTTTCTTTTTGATTAATTCAAACAAAAAGGCTCGAAGGAAGCTGTTAGGCTGAATGGGTGTTGGTACCTTACTTTACAGGTGTCAATCTGTCTGGATGGGCTGCAGCGGGGACTGTTTCAATGGCCTTCTCGTGATCTGCGTGTTCACGTGTCCACATGGATGTCCCGAGGTCCTTGGAAACCTTCCTTGAATTTCCCAAGTGTCCAGATTATTCCGGCTTCACCAGTAGCTTTGAATAGTCACGATATCTGGATGTCAAGTGCTGCCAAGGGTTATATGTATCTTTATGATCATCAGTTAAAGTGGGAAAAGAGATGAAGTGATTATTATGTTCTGGCATATAGCCAACAGTAAATATTGATATTTAGCTTCTAGCTTATTTCATCATTCATCCGAAAAATTTGGCGTAACAAAAAAAAGATAAGACAATAATTAGCAAGGGCTTTGCATGGTCTATTCCAACGCAAAGCTCATGAAAAACGCTGGTGGGGAATCTTTTATGAACCGTCTAAACAAGGGAAGGGGTCATATCCAACGGCAAAAGAGCAGAACGAGCAGACAATCTAGGCCTTGATCTCGTACTTGCGGCGGAACATGTCATCGACCTCAGTGAGGTAGTAAGTTCCGGGCAGGATAGTCTCGGTGCTACCGGAGGGCTTGAAGTTCTTCTGCAGGTGGGCGTGCTCGCGCAGCTTGCACATCTCATCGTAGGCAGCGGGGGTGAGAACGTTGCGGGCCTCGAGGCGGCTCTTGAGGTTCAGCTTCTCGACAATGGTGGAGACGTCGCCGACGATCTTGGCGCTGAACAGGGAGGAGGCGAGACCGGAACCGTAGGAGAAGAGACCGATACGCTTGGGCTCGCTGGGGGAGAAGGTGACATGGCTGAGCAAGGAAGCAATACCAGCCCAGACGGTAGCAGTGTACATGTTTCCGCACAGGTTGGCGACCTGGAGACCGGGGGAGACACGCTCAGCGAAGCGCTTCTTGGTCAGGGCCATGAAGGTCTTCTCAACGGCCTTGTCAGTCAGAGAAGCGGTGTAGTCCAGGTCACGGAGCTCAGGGGCGACCTCGGCGAAGGCGGGGTGGGAGGGGTTGGCCAGGTAGTCGTTGTAGAGCATGCGAGCGTAGGACTTCTGGACCAGCTTGCAGGTAGGGGCGTGGAACAGGAGGTACTCGAAGCGGTCCAAGGCGGTCTGGGACTCGTCGGTGGCGCCGTTGGTGCCGTTCTGGTTGGCCTTGAGGGCCTTCTCACGGACATCGTAGGCCTTGTAGCAGGCATCGACAGCCTCAGTGTAGCACTTCAGGGAGAAGTGGCCGTCAACAACAGGGTACTCGCTGGTGAGATCGGGCTTGTAGAAATCGTAGGCGTGGGTCATGTAGGAGGCACGGAGACCGGCCTCGAAGACAATAGGGGCGTCGGGACCGATAACCATGGCGACGCAACCAGCACCACCAGTGGGGCGGGCAGCACCAGCAGCGTACAGAGCAATATCACCACAGACAACAACGGCGTCACGGCCGTCCCAGGCAGAGGACTCGAGCCAGTTGATGCTGTTGAAGACGGCGTTGGTACCACCGTAGCAGGCGTTGACGTTGTCCACACCCTCGACGTTGGTGTTTTCACCGAAGAGCTGCATGAGAACGGACTTCACGGACTTGGACTTGTCCAAAAGAGTCTCAGTGCCAACCTCGAGGCGGCCGATGGTCTTGGGGTCGATGTTGTACTTGTTGAAGAGGGAGGAGAGGGTGGTCAGGGCCATGGAGTAGATGTCTAATTTGAGGTTAGTTTTGACTCTGCGAAATAGGGATAGGACATCACGTACCCTCGCGGTCATCACAGAAGCTCATCTTCTTCTGGCCGAGACCGATGGTGTATTTTCCTTCACTGACGCCATCGTACTTCTCCAGCTCGGACTGGTCAACGCACTAGAGGAATTGTCAGTTCTTTGCCTCAAATGATTCAATTGCATCGAAGGAAAAAACTCAGGGGCACAAACCTGGGAAGGGAAGTAGACCTCAATGGCCTTGATGCCGATATTCTGGGGGCGGGCAGACATGGTGGGGGAGGGGTATAGAATTGGGAAATTTAAAGGAGTATAACACCACCAAGGGAAGAGAAAGTCAAAGTCAAAAGCGAAATGCAAAGGAAAAGAGATCTTGGACAGAAGTTAAATCTGGAATTGAGGGCCAGTTTATAACAGAAAAAGGAGAATGTTGTGTACTCGGATCTACCGTGTACGATCTGTCACCCTTTCTTTTTTTTTCTGACAGTGGAGATGCCACTTCTACACCTTCCTTTGAGCCGAAGTGGATGGATTTGGGGTCAATTCATGATGGATTTTGGAATTGAGATGCCTGTAGCTTTTTATTCACTGACATTCAAAATTGGTAGTAGTTTAGAGCATTTGAATTGTAGATTGGTGCAGCGAGAGAAGATCCCAAAACCGTAGTATGTATCAGACTTGGTAGATCCAGGAACGAAAAGGTCAACTGGTGAATCCAAATCTACGGTGTACAATCCAGTCCATCTTATCAGGCTCCACTTCATTCAGGCTTGAAATAATTACATTGTTCTCCTGGTAGCGGTGGATCAGATCCGCTCATCTCCGTATGCAATAAATATGCACGGTGGCATCACTTCGGATATACTTGCTCCAGGGGGCGTGAATACGGGACATGGAGATACTTAGAGTAGGAAACCACCCTTATAGTAGGGGGTATAGGGAGTACTGTATACCCGGATTAACATTCTTCAGCACCAATGCCCGGACACTCCGCAAGTATGCCGTATCATACGGGTGGGAACGTTTTGATTAACGAGTTACCAAGGACGATCGTCCATTATGGATGTTCCAGTTGGTTGAAATACCCTGAACTAGTCGTTGATTTTATGTCGCTATAGTTCTTATCGATTATAAAATGGGTTACATAGAGACACGCGTTAGGCAAATACGAGTGGCCAAGCGTGGGTCACTGCGCCACGAGAGGACGAGAGCAGGGAGATAGTCCGGGGCATCCATCAACCTTCAACCTGTCAACCACAACCCAAGCCATCCCTCACTGACTCCGGGATGTGGCACACTCGTTTTCTATTTCTGACAAATAAATCATGATCTGGAAGATTTCCGCATCCGCGCCCTCCACTTGCCACGGCTCCTGGGAGCCCACCCCGTGCCACCATGGGCGACGATAAGTTCGAATACCAGGAACTTCCCATCCCCTCCTACGAAGAAGCGACCGGTCAACCCTCATCTTCTCGCGAACATCTCGGCGATGGCAGCGATGCCGAACGTCAGGGGCTTCTTGCTCGCGAAGCCTCTCACTACCAACCCCCAACCGTGGAGTCCGTTCGCGGCAGCCTAGATGACCTTGCGTCGTCGGCATCGGGCTCATCCCGAGGTTCAGCGGATGAATTACGCCGGGAACTAGATCAGATGGATGTCGATGACTCCGCAACATCTTCCAGCCGCCGCCCCCGATTAAGACACCAATTTTCCAAGCGGTTTTCCACTCTCACCCGAACCCTCTCCGCAATCCATCGGCCCTTACAACGATACCTACCGAGCTTCCCCAGCTTTCGCTTCAGTTTTAATCTCCAAGATGCACGGTCACGCATGCGGGATCAGGGATGCCTCATGTTATTACGGCTATTCGCCCTGATGCTCATCGTGACGTTGGTCTATGTGTTCTTCATCGGAGATGTCTTCAACCTCAACAATCGCATGATCATGGGTCAAACCTACAGTTCCTCATCGGTGGAGAATTTCATACAGGGCAACATCAATGACACCAACATCGCCGAAACCCTCAAACACATTACCTCGTTCCCCCATATCGCCGGTACCGAAGGTAGCTTCTATCTGGCAGAATGGGTCGAGCAGGCAATGCACCGGGCGGGCTTCGACCAGGTCGAGCGGGAAGAGTTTCAGGTTTACCTGAACTACCCACGCGCCGATGGTCGCAAGCTGGCTATTATTGATCCCCCTGCTTCGGTGTGGGAAGCCACCATCGAAGAGAACGACTCGGAAACCCCAGTGTTCCACGGCCATTCCAAATCCGGCAATGTGACGGGACCTCTGGTATACGCCAATTTCGGCTCTCGGGAAGACTTCAAGCTGCTTGCCGACCGTGGTATTTCCCTTGACGGCGCAATTGCCCTTGTCAGATACTATGGCACTGAACCAGACCGAGCTTTGAAAATTAAAGCCGCGGAGCTGGCTGGCGCTGCCGGATGTATCATTTATTCTGACCCAGCCCAGGACGGGTTCGTCAAAGGTCCAGCCTACCCGAAGGGACGCTATATGCCAGCTGATGGGGTTCAAAGAGGCGGGGTCAGCCTCATGTCCCAAGTTGTGGGAGACGTTCTTAGCCCTGGGTGGGCTTCCACCCCGGGTGAGAAGCACCGGCTATCTCCCGAAGATAGCCCGGGTTTAACGAAAATCCCTAGTCTTCCGATCGCCTGGCGCGATGCGCAGCGACTGTTGCAGGCCCTGGAAGGCCATGGCTCTAAGGTCCCGGAGGAATGGATCGGTGGTGTACCCAAGATTCAAGGATGGTGGACCGGAGATCAGAATTCGCCGACAGTCCACTTGATGAACCTCCAGGATGAAGTAGAGAGAATGCCCATATACAACGTGCACGGGACAATTCTTGGACTCGAAGAGCGCGACAAGAAAATTATTGTTGGCAATCATCGGGACTCTTGGTGCCTGGGAAGTGTTGATCCTGGCAGTGGCACCGCAGTCTTTTTGGAGGTTATACGAGCCTTTGGTGAGCTGCTCAATTACGGCTGGCGGCCACTTCGCACCATCGAGTTTGTCAGTTGGGATGGTGAAGAGTACAATCTCATCGGTTCGACAGAACATGTTGAAAAGGATGTTGAGAGCCTGCGGAGCAATGCATATGCATATCTCAATGTCGATGTTGGTGTAGCTGGCTCCGAATTCCGGGCGGCAGGATCGCCCGTGTTTGAGCGCTCAATGCTGCAGATCCTCGGACGTCTCTCTGACCCCACTGCCAATAAAACACTGAAGGACATTTGGCTGGAAAAGGGCAGCAAGCTCGATCCACTTGGCGCTGGCAGTGATTATGTGGCTTTCCAGGACATTGCCGGTACCTCCAGTATTGATTTTGGATTTGAGGGCGAGCCCTACCCCTACCACAGCTGCTACGAATCCTTTGATTGGATGGAGAAATTCGGTGATCCAGGATTTCAGTACCACAAGCTCCTTGCACAGTTCTGGAGTCTTCTCCTACTGGATGTTTCTGAGAACCCAATGCTCCCATTCGACATTCAAGCATATGCCAGAGCCATCACCGGCTGGGTGAAAGATCTTGAAGGATTTGTCAAGTCTAAGAAAGCAAATGTCAACCTGGATGTCATGTTCAACGCAGCAGCAGAGCTGCAAGCAAATGCAGTCAAGTTTGAGGCATGGAACCAGGTTTGGCATGATACTGTCTGGGGCTCTGGCGGATACGAGAGCAATGTCATGGCAATCCAGCGTGTGAACCACAACCTACGCATGGCTAGCTTTGACACCCATCTCCTAGATCTAGGAGAAGGTGGCGGCGTGAGTTTCATACCACACTCCTGCTTCTTATTTCCCACTAACATAATTATCTAGATTCCTAACCGCACCCAATTCCGCCACGTCATCTTCGGTCCTGAACTATGGTCAGGCTACGATGCGTCCATCTTCCCCGCTATCCGTGATACCATTAACATAGGCGACTGGTCTCTCGCCCAGCACTGGATCAATCGTGTTGCCGACATCATTCACACCGCCAGCAATGATCTCCTACACTAAATGTACACTACCTCTACCGACCCTTCTCATTTCTCTCCATTTGTCCATTTCCTCATGCATACCCCTCACGCTTGTTCTTCGGCATTTTCATTGCTGCCCCACCTAGGCATTGTACAGCTTGTCTCTGGTTGGAGTTCTTACATCTACATCTATTTGTCCCTGCATCTCATTTTTTCACCCGTCATACATATACACAGTCACCTTCGCTCTCGTGGCTTCAGAAGCGAATTTCCTAGATTTGATCTATCTCAGTGATAACAATGAATACGCTTAAATTTTCATATACAAACACTCATACTGTATTTGGGTATCACAATGAATCAAAAAAAGAGAGAAGGCCCTGACTCCAGGATTCAAACACGAGGTAAAGGTGGATCAACCGCTAACAAAGCCGGATGATCCGCCAAAGACTGCCAAAAGCCCGCCTCGAAATCCCACAAATCCTGACTCAATAAAGCAGCCCAGTCATCATTTCCAGCTCCCTCCTCATGGCCCCCAGGATCCGTCGATGCCTGCCCACTATCAGAGTGAAAAGAGTCCAAGAATCGCTGGATAGTCTGCGTAGCTTTAGACAGCAGCGCATAGTTCGGATCACCCGGCCGAACTATAGTACCAATCTGCACCTCAGCCACAAAAACACTCAGATCTTGCAGGATCTTCGTGCGAGCGATATTCTGCGTCGTATGCGTGTGTTGCTTTAGGAGCGCGAGGAGAATGATTCCTGCAGCGGGCAGACCGTAGTATGCGACCTGTAGCAGAATCAGAGTTAGCACTGAAGCAACTAGTATAAATGGAAGTAAAGAGCCTACCTTCCAAATAAGACCAGTACCAGAGTTAGTCAATTGATCTCGTAGAAGAATACATTCCACGACAAGCGCGAGCATCTGTCCCGCCGTCTCGATGATGGGGATATCCGGTTCGGTCATGGTATTTAATAACAAGAGGCGGAGTAAGAAGAGGACATGTAAATGTTGGAGACGGGCATGAGCGAGAAAATCCCTGTCAAATGGAGTCCGGGTACAATGCTTTAGGCTTCCTCCAAGGCGGAGGGTAGCTGGGAGAGCGAGCCATTGTTCTTCGGCTTTTTGCTGGATTGCACTGGCTCTTTGCAGACATGCTGCATCTTGCTTATCTTGTAATAATTCCCAGATCTCTTCTTTCAAGAATGCGCAGAGTGCAGACCACCGTGAATCAGCTCTATAGCCAGGCTTGCAATCAAGGTCCCAGGTATGATCATTATTATTTCGATTGTAGCTTGCTGTTATGCCAGTAGTTGTGTGACTATGTGAAGGTGGAATCATCTGGCAAGACGGAATTTGAAAATGGCAGAACCGTTTGTTCATCCGCGGAGGACGACCAAGAAAGATAGCGATGTTCTTGTCTGCGGAGTATATGCGCGCAAAAGCGGACTTTCGCAATTCCATGAGAAATCGCGGGATACCGGGTTTGGCCTCGAGGTTCTCATGGTATCCCATTGCGAAAGTTGAGGAGATGACATCGCCGAGTTTACGCCAGGAGTGGTAACCTTGATGAATTAGCTTATGAGAAAGGTTAGCATAGCAAGGGGAATGAAGAGCTTACTTTGGTCGCCATCCACGTACGAATGTACTATAAAATTCTCATACTGAGCTATTAATTGCAAATCATTAAGGCAATCCAGCGAAAGTGATATCTCCAGCGCGAAATCACTAAGCTTCGTTGTAAGCCGCCTCAAATTATATTGATCTTCCTCCGCGGTATATAGTAGAGGAAAGAAGGGGATATCAATTGTAGCACGACTGACCGCCGCGAAGAAGATGCCGATAGTTTCCCAGCGACAATTATGATCCATAAATTGCATCGAGAATTCAGACAGGTCCATCGATTGATGGAAATGCAGTGGCTGCGCGGAGTTGTGAAGTAACCGCCGTGCATATATTAAATGCCAGTTCTCATCATTCACAGCAAAGAGCTGGCTCACACTTTCGGCGCATTGCGCAACGAAAGGTTCTGCGAGCGCAAGGTTCGCTCCCTTGGCGAGCCAGAACATCACGAGCTCTTTCATGGCGGATAGTCGATATGTCGTGAGCAGGTGCCGGAGGACATCGGCTCCCTGCAGGACCAGATGGTTATCGCCGACCCATTGTGGACTCAGAGCCTCGGAGCCGCCGGTCTGAGCGCCAGCGCTGTGGTCTCCGTCTGTAGTGATGTGCTTAAATATCGCGGCATGGCTAGAGGAACCCAAGTACCCAGGATTCGGGTATGGATTACGCCGAGGAGTAAAAGGTGGTGATGGGTCCGGTGAGGACAAGTTGCTGAAACCTCATTATTACTTCATCTCTCAAAATCCAGATATACATGTGTATATTGTCGCATTGTTCGGTCGGTCCCACTTACCTCGGTTTCTCGATGCGCTTGCGCTTAAATGGCGTGGTGCGGTAGATACACACACCCTTTCCATTCCTGCATCGCGAACAGACAGGCTGCTGGTGATCACACGCGAGCTTTGCCTTTCGACAAGCTTCACAAGCAGCTAAGCGCGATGCCATCAAGAGTGGTAAGCGGAGTGTTGTCCGCAGGGGAAAAAGTTCTCGGCTACAGACGGTATCGGGGTTACGGCGAATCGGCGATAAGATGGTGGGGTAAAGCTAAAAGCGGGGACTAATATAAAAGCGCCCTTGGATCTGCACTTACTTCTTACATCTATCAGCGATCACACTCACTTCAATCATGGCTTCCACCGATACCGTTAAGCTCGCTGATTATCTGCTCACTCGCCTACTTCAGCTAGGTGTTCAGTCTATCTTCGGTGTCCCAGGAGATTACAACTTGCGCTTGCTGGACTTTGTTGTTCCTGCTGGTCTACACTGGGTGGGGAACTGCAATGAGCTTAATGCCGCGTATGCAGCAGATGGATATGCTCGCATCAATGGCTTGTCTGCTCTGATTACAACTTTCGGCGTTGGAGAGCTGTCTGCTGCCAATGGTATCGCCGGCGCTTATGCTGAAAGGTCGCCTGTCATTCACATTGTCGGTACCCCACCGCGACCACTCCAACACAATCGCGCTTTGATGCACCATACTTTCGCCGATGGCGAGTACAAGCGCTTTGCTGCTATGTCAAAGTATATCACCATCACACAAACCGAGTTGCAAGATGCCACGACAGCACCAGAGAGAATCGACTGGATCTTGCAGCAGGCTCTCATCCACAGTCGCCCCGTCTACCTCGAGTTCCCCGACGATATGCCCCATGTCCTTGTTTCGTCTGAAAGGCTCAATACACCGATCAAGGCCTCAGTTCCTTCCAGCCCTGCATGTGAATCCGAGGTCATCAACCGCATCCTGGAGCGGATCTACTCCGCCAAGCAGCCCGCCATTCTCGTAGATGGCGAGAGCAAAGCGCTCGGAATTGTCGACCAGCTCGATACCCTCATCCAATCCACTAACTTCCCCACCTGGACTTCAGTCTGGGGCAAGGGACTCGTCGATGAATCCCACTCCAACGTCTACGGCCTGTATGCTGCATCATTCGGCGACAAGCCCGCACAAGAATACTTCGAGTCGTGCGATATGGTCCTTACGTTCGGTCCACACTACAGCGATACAAACAGCTACTTCGAAATGGCAGTCCCCATGCCCACTGCCGCCATCACATTCCGAGATAGCACCATCCAAGTCGGATCAGATATCTACCGCGATATCTCCCCTTTCAAAGTCCTCTCCGCCATTTTGACCAAACTTGACTCCGCCCGTATAAGCACCGCCCAAGGCCCACCCAAACAAGTCGTGACTCTCGATGATATTAAATCTACCGACCTAGTCGCACAAAAGAACTTTTTCAGACTAGTTAATCCGCTATTCCGCGAAGGCGACATCATCCTCGCAGAAACAGGCACAGCAGCCTACGGCGGCCGACACTTCAAACTCCCCTCGAAGTCGCGCCTCTTCACTGCCGTCACCTGGCTATCCATCGGCTTCATGCTCCCCGCTACCCTTGGTACAGCGCTCGCAAAGCGGGAACTCAACAAGCCGTCTGGTGCACGAAACCAAGCAATTTTGATCATTGGTGATGGCAGTCTCCAGATGACCGCGCAGGAGATCAGCGTTATGATTAAGGAGCAGTTGGATATTCTTATCATTATCATTAATAATGAAGGATATACTATTGAGCGGGTGATTCATGGAAGAAAGCAGGCATACAACGATGTGCCATCCTGGAGGAACACGAAGGCGCTCGACTACTTTGGAGCGGATGAAGAGGCTGTGAAGGAGAATACTTTTACGGCTAGGACAGTGGGCGAATTGCAGGATGTGTTGAAGAACGAGAGGGTTAAGGATGGGAAGGGAGTCAGAATTGTGGAGGTCTTTATGGAGAGAGAGGATGTGCAGGAGGGACCTTTGCTTTGGGTTTTGAATAAGCAGATTGCGGAGGAAGAGGCGGCTAAATCTGCTTAGATGCTTGATGATTTCATAAAGATAAATAAGATTTCGATAAGATTTTTCTAAAAAGTCTCGTTCCAGATTTCGGGACATAGAACAACTACGCTTATATCATACCTATGTTTTTATAGGAGGTCTTAAGGGATTATTGAAGTTTCAGTAGCGTAGAAACGAAACCATCGGTGGTTATGAGTCCATCATAGCGGCCAAAGTTCACTTCCTTTTACCACTTTACCACTACACAATATTATTTCCTAGAATCAACGCTTGCTCCGCCCGATAACTCTGTGTGTAAGAGCACCAATGACTCGAACGCCGATACCAGCAGCAAATATCAGCTGCGACTGCTGAAGAACCGTGGTGCCTCCAAAAAGTATAGCCACTTATAAACAGCCAATGATCAGAAGCTGTATTGGCCTTCGAAGCCAACAATGATCTTGCGCTACGGCTACTTCAATATTAAGAGCGCAAAGCATCATGCAATAAGGCAGTAGATTGCCGTCGGGATAAAGGTGCCCCATCAGGGGGGGGGCGCGCGCTCTTAACAATTGCCTGCCAAGAGCACAAATATAATGCCATATGCAATAATTAGATGTATTTGTATAGCAAATAACATAATGTCTGCTTAAACGAGAAGATCAAGTCCCAATGGGCGGTTTGGAGCTTGGGCACATTCCATGGGGGCCATTTATGGGCTTTGCAGAGGTCAACAGTAGGCCGAAGATCTATACAAGTTAGGGTATTTTATGCACCTCGACGTAACCACGCACTCAAGAGGACGGAGATAGCGTTAGGATCTCTAAGGAGAACCAAAACAAGAAAATTAATTCACACTCCAGAATGGGCCTTCAATTAGGTGTGTTGTTTGACGAAAGGGAAGTCCCTCACAAGAATAAGGCTCAACAGAACGCTCGGGAAATTGCGGTAAGCTTAGCCTTTTCGAGCCAATTTTATATAATTTCTAAGTTTGTTCCTGATAATATTTGGTGACTTGAAATTGAGCGAAGGACTAGGACGAAGCCACGCTAGATGACGCGCGTCTTTTAGTAGTGCAATCTCGGGTGGATAAATATCGTGAATACCTTGCCCTTATCTACCAAAATGTTAAAGTGTTTATCTTTATCCCCCGCCATGGCCCAGCAAGTTCTCAAGCCCAGCTCTATAGCTAAAGAACCTTGTTCGACCGGCTGGTGGTCCATCGAAACCAGCAGAAAGCTTTTACATTGCTCTTTAACCATCTCTTTTCCCATGCTACTTGTGGCGCTTTTCATCTCTTGGTGGAGGGGTGTCTTTTGTATCTGAGAAATACTTTGAACCCGCTAAAATTGGCGTGAGTTGGTGAACCTATAAATATTGATTCATGACTAAGCCCTGAACAGATTTGTCAAGTTTGAGTCAGATTCTGGAACTTCGCGTCGCGCTTGGTATATTATTACAATCACCGATCGGCTCCCACGCCCGTCGCCGGTTGGAGACCTATAGGTCCCAGGGAAGTCTTGGTGGCTAAAGGAGTTGGAATAATCTGAACTGGCACTGCTGCAAGGATCAATGTGAATTTATAATCCCTACGTGTGTTATTAATGTCTATTGTGGTTTAAGAGGGACATCTGCAGATCCTTTGTTCAATGTGACAGAGGGTGCCAGTTTACAAGGTAGACATCTCATAAGGATATTTGCATAACACTTAGCTAAGTTTTGGATAATTATCAACATCATGTGCCTCTATAGGCAGCGGAGACTTCATGGGCCACTTTTGCATCAACACTAGAGTATTGTCGGGAATCAAAATTCTTAAATAAGACAGACACGCCTCCAAACTCCTTGGAGAGAGCCTAGGCACCCTTGGTTCGGCTGCGAGTGCGACTGCCGATTCCCTCAGTAGAAACCGCCTTCTTGGTAACCTCTTTTACTTTCTCCTTCTTGGGACGGCTAGTCTTCTTGGAATCTCCATTGGAAGCTCCGTTGGCGCCATCGGTTGTAGCTGGGGCTGGGGCCTCGGGCTCCTGAACGGGTTCCTTGGCGGGTTCCGGTTCTGTCTCTAGCTTTTGTTTCTTGGCCTCAGGCTCTTCCGTCTTTTCAGCAGCAGGAGCAGCTTCTTCCTTGTCTTCAGTGGCAGGAGCTGGAGCCGGGGCTGTAGTAGAGTCAAGGTCGCGCTTCTCGCCAGTCTGAGGCGCTTCCTTTTCGACTTCCTCCGTTTTGGATTGCTCGTCCAGCTTAGGTTGGTCTTCCACCTTGGACTCTTCCTTGGCCTTGGCTTCCTCTACCTGAGCTGCCACTGGAGCTTCTGGCTCTGAGGATGCACCGGGTCCATCGAGAGAGAGTTCTGCGGATGGAGCGTGCGGCGGCTGGGGGTTAGAAGCCTCAGGATCATCAACTTTGGCGTTCGCTTGGACCTTTTCAAGAGCAACGGCTTCACTTTCTGGCTTTGCCGGATGCAGGACACTGTGAACTGGCTGAGTGGATTGAAGGACTGGAGCTGTGCATGCTTAGTCATCATATACTGAAGTGCAACAAACGTGAAAGGCAGCAACACTGGTATCTCCAAGAAGATAGATAGTGCAAAAAAGACTGCAATTCATCTAAACGGACACGCTTGCAGCTAAAAAACACATACCTGGAGCCGATGGGGGGTTTTGTGCGGGCACACCTTCGCTGGCCATGGTGGATCGATGATGTCAGATAGAGGCACGTGCCTTGGGGAAGGTTGAATTTGACAAGATTTGGGATCGCTAGGGCAAGGCGACTGCAATTAGAGTAATACAGATAGACTACAAAAGAAGAGTAAAGCAGGAAAGAGATAGATTTAAGTCGGGGTGAGAGAGGTGAGGTTGCGCGGTGACGTTTACTAAGAAAGATGGAGACGCTAACCCGATTCCCTCCAATGCGACTGGAGCCGATTCGCCCCCCTGCGACCCCATGCTGAGACCACCGTCACACAGTGATTTGTGCCATTTCCCCCATAACCGTTGTTCCCCATGCACATGCTTCTTCATTCCCATTGCGTCCCAGATCTACTGCTGTCCAGAATCTCGCTTCTTCATGTAATTGGTACCTGTATGCCAAGCCGATCTCGGAAAAGTTTATCCGGATGGCGCAGGGCGGGTGGGGTCTGAGTGCGGAGTACTGGAGCGATCTTCGTCATGGCGCACTGAAGTGCTCCGGGAGATGCTGGGCCCTGAAATTGACGTCGCTGTCGCTCAGAGAGGAGAAATAAAACCATTTCCTCCCAAATCAAATCAGTTGGGCCAGACCTTAAACTTGACAGTGAAATTCTGGACCTGTGATTCCCACGTCCGGGGATATCCAGACGAGTACTTCCCAGAATTTAGACGTCTGCCTCTGGTTTGATTGTCGATCCTGTTTGCTTATTCCCGTATGAAATGCCGTCTTGAGCGATAATTGTTATGAGCCCAACCCCATTTAGACAACTCAGGTCAAGCTTAGCTCTAGGTGACTGAAAATATCTCCTTCCTCCCTGACGGAAGAACGGATGCGAGATCCCTCAGCATTTTCCGTCGCGTTGCCCGGGAGCAGGACATGCACATTGCGAGCCAAATTAGTTGCATCTCGAATCTTCTTCTGTTCGATCAGAAGCCGGAGAGCATCACACGCAATCCGAAGGAAAGCGTCTCGACGAGAATCATTCCAAGCCTGGACTTTGGGGGATGACAGGGATTCCACAAAGCGAACGAAAGGTGCTGCGTCAGGATGGATCGGGTGACAGAGGGACACGCTCGCAAATAGCAACGATCGAGAGGATGCTAGGGTAGAAATGACTTCTCGGTACTCGTCGTAGATGTAAGGGGTAACCTTCTCGGTCAACGGTTTGGCGTCCATCGCGGCACGACTTAAATGGGCTCCAGCTGCGAGCAACATCGGCTTTCCCGTCTTGGTTTGTTGGGGGGACATCGAATGTATGTGACAGATACGTAGATAATATTTCAAGGCCGAAGCAAGCCCCTCTCCATACCGGAGTTCTGCATCCATAAAGTCGGTGAGCAGATGGCTAATGCTTTGCTGGGCGACTGAATCTGTGATTCGACCATTATAGCCGCCCAAATCGCGGCTCAAGAGCATTCTGATCCACTGGATGATGGTGTCGTGAAGGCCCTCGGCGACCATGAACTTGGTTAAGGAGGAAGTGGTCGCTCGTGACTGCAGCAACATCTGCCGTGAGGCCCCATCGGAGGCCCAGAACCATTCAACCACGCGAGAGGCGGCCCGAGAAGTCTTCATCGCCTCACTGACGCCTTCCTCAGCAGGAGAACGTACTAAAAGCAGCTGGGATTTTAAACAGTTGGTGATAATTAACGGCGTTACAGAGCCTGAGGCTGCCAACTCATCAAAGACGAGCATGGGGTCCTTGGCCATTCGGTTCTGTTCATCGATACCTCGGACACCATGATGATCCGGACTGGTGCCCTTGGGCGGTACGATTCGGAACAGCGGGTTGTCTAGGATAGTATGCAGATGCTGGTCGGTTGCATGACGTGAGGAATCAGTGTTCAAGGGCTGCCGATCGCCCTGAGTGTCCGGGTGAGATGATGGGTATGCGTGGTCCAGCTGACGACGAAATGAGGAAGTGAGAGCGTTGAGCAATTGCTGGGACTCCCTTGGTGTCCGAGGAAGTGGCTGATTGATTTTGGGCCAGGACTTGAACTGGAAAATGGATGTACCCTTCATGATTTGCGGTGAGTCCCAACTCGATGTGACAACTCTCAAGTGTTTGGCCCCTTCTGAAGGGGAAGATCGCCGCGAGGGGTGGGCGGTGAAGACCCAAGATTGGGCGGGAGTGGATGACGAGCAGACCGAGTGGTGCAATCGGTTGTGAATGAGGAAGTGAATTGAATACTGAAGCAACAGCGTAGAATCAATGGAAGAAATAATATAGATAACTTCAAGTAGATAACCAGAGAATCAAACAAATAACTCGGTTCAAGTCTATGTTCTTTGTAGGCATCAAACTGAAAGACCAAGCAACACACCAATAGGCGCCACTCGCTAAAAAGCCAGGCAGCGCCAAGACCAGCTGTGACTGGGAGCAACACATCAGAACTTAGCTTTTGCCTCTATTAACACTCTCCCCCCCTTCTTCCAATACCAACGCTTTTCTTGCTTTTTGCTTGTCTCTCTGGATTGCTATCCGGCCCGTGTGCCTGTGGTCCTTTTCTGGTGCTTTTCCTCTTGCGCGAGGGTGCCATCTTACACATTTTCACCCTACCTTCCTAAGATCCTTCCACGAAACACTTGCGACATCGTGACCTCCTTCCTCATTCCATCTCTTCCATCCCACATACCCACACACAATGTCCGACATTCAGAACCGACCCTCTGCTCGAGGCAGAGTATCCGCTCGCGGTGGCCGAGGTGGCTACAGCAACAGAGGTGGCCGTGGTGGAAACAGCAGATCCAATGCCGACAGCTCAGACCTCTCATCCTTTGATGAAGGTGAAATTGGCCAGATGAAGAAGAAGTATGCTGACACTCTGCCTACTCTTCTGGAGTTGTTCCCCGACTGGAAGGATGAGGATTTGTTATTCGCTCTGGAAGACTCAAATGGTGAACTCGAGGAGGCAATTGAGCGCATTACCGAAGGTAGGTCCCCCGAACCACAACATCATCCAGCGCGTCGATATCACACCAATTCCATGCCCCGTTACTAACCCAATTCTTCTAGGTAATGTTTCGCAGTGGGGAGAAGTCAAGAAGAAGACTGTGGACCGGACCCGCCCTAAGCCCAAGGAGGCTCAGAGCACTCCAGCCGAGTCGAACGCAGCTCCCATCCGTGCAGCCCGTGGTCGCGGTGGATTGGAAAGCCGTGGTCGTGCTCGTGGAGACCGGGGTCGTGGTGGTCGTGGCGGTCGGGCAGCTGCTCAGACAAATGGAACTCGCATTGTTAGCACTGCAGAGTCTGTGCCTGCGGCTGTGGCAACCGAACCCGTTACATCCAACGTGACAGAGGAGGTTGACAGCGAGCCTGTAGCCACAGAGTCGGAGGCCCAGACCAGTGTGATCCCCGAAGGCTCAAAGAAGGGTTGGGCTAGTTTGTTCGCCAAGCCTGCTCCTCCTCCCCCGCAGAAGAAGGCTCCGCAGCCCGCTCCTGTGCCTGTTGCTGAGAAGGCTCCTGAACCTGTGCCCGAGCAGAAGGCTCCTGAGCCTGCCCCTGTCCCCGCCCCGACTCAGAAGACCCCCGTTGCGAAGCCGATTCAACCTGTTGTCCCTGCCATCCCCGCCGCTAAGCCTCCCCAGGTTGACTTGACCGAGACAAACCTTGAACAGATCCCCGATGTGTCCGCCCCGGCTCCTACTGCGACTGCTGCCAGCACCGTTGGTAGTACTCTGGACCCCGTGGCAGCTGCTCAGGCTACTCCCTCTCGTGCTCCTCCCTCCAGCGTTCCCGGCAGCGGATACAAGCAGGGTGCTCGTGCTCCCGGCTTCCAGCGCCGTGTCATGGAGCAGCAACAGGCTGTGGTGATGCCCGGCAACCACGCGGTTGACCGTGCTGCTGTGCAGTTTGGAAGTATGGGACTGAACGGTGACGCCGTCGACATTGATGAGAACCGTGAGGAGGCCGAGACCCGTGCCCAACCTCCTCAGCACTCCCCTGTTGCCCCTCGTGCTTCCCTCCCTCCTACCACTCAGACTGTTACTGAGACCCCTACCGCTCGCCCCGCCCCTGGTCTTCCCCCAGTTCCTCAGGGCTCCGTTGCCGACTCCTCCTTCGACTTCGCCCGCTACTCCGAGACCCAGAAGCCATACGATCCCTTCGCCATTCCTGCTAGCCAGCCCCAGCAGCAGATCCAGGAGCCTTTCGCCAACCAGGCCCCCACTCAGCCCGCTGCTACCACCGGCAGCGAATACTCTCCCTTCTACGCCGCCGACCAGCAGCGTTTCCCCTACAACTACTACGATAGCTACGGCCAGACTCAGAATGCCACTGCTGCTCCCCGTGCCGCTCCCGGATTCGGTGTCTCGAGTGCTGAGGCTGCGCCTCAGATTCCCACCACTCAGGCTCCTAGCCGTTACGGTCCCGTCGATGCCACCAACAGTGGCCACAACACCCCCAACCCCACCATGCCTGCCGCCAACCAGACTCCTGCTTCCCAGCTCATGCCGGGCCAGCAGAGTGCCTACGGCTACGGCTACAACCCTTACTACGCCAATCCCCACTACGCTCAGTACATGAACCAGATGAACCAGCAGCCGCAGTACAACCGCAACCGCCCTATGTATGATGATGCTCGCCGCTATGACGACCCTAACCAGCCGCAGCAGCAGCAGCAGCAGCAGCAACACTACGGTATGCCGCACAACACCCAGTACGGCTACGGTAACCAGTACGGTCCATATGCTGGTAAGGGTGGCATGTACGGCCAGCCCCACGGCTTCTCCTACGACCACACGTCTTCCCCCGCCAATGCCGCTGCCACCTTCAACCAGGGCACCCCCGGACGTGACTCGGTCTACGGTGGCCGCACTGCCTCCGCTCAGCCTGCCGACAACCAGCAGACCGCTGCTGGTACCAATGCCTTCGGCACTGGCATGTCGGACGTCTTTGGTCGGTCCCAAGCCGGTGGGTTTGGTCAGAACCCCTCTGTCGCCCAGCAGGCTCCTGTGACTGCCGAAGAGACCAAGGGCTTCGAGGCCCCCAAGGCTGGCGGCCCTAGCCCGTCTCTCGCCCAGGCTAACCGCCCCGGCTCTGCCACCAACAACGCTCCCGGTCAGCCCCAGGGCCAGACTGGTCTTCCCCCGCTGCAGGGTCAGCAGGGTCAGCAAGCGTTCGGCGGCTACGGTCACTTGAACCCCCAGTACGGCGGTCTCGGCGGTCTCAGCGGCCACCAGGGTGCTGCTTCGCAGACCGGTGGCTACAACAACTACGGTGCTGGATTCAGCAACTACTACGGAAACAACAACCGTGGTGGCTGGGGCAACAACTACGGCCACTAAGGGGAATGACTATTCTTTTTTTTTTCTCCTTCTCTGCCATACACATATGGCGTTGCATTTGCAGGTGATTTGAGAAAATCAAAAACGGGCTGGGGTTTGTGTTGAATGTCGGGAAAGTTGACGACATCTTATCCGGGCAATAAACAAAAACCCCTATCATTTTCTTTTCATCTTTCTTTCCTCAACATCTGTGTAATCTCTACTCTCTTCTGGGAGCTTGGCTGGCTTTTCCTTTTGGGGGGGGACTGGGTGCGTTTTCTTTTCCGCTATTTTCCTTTTGCTACACGCCCGAGGCGGTCTGTATTAAATCCATCAATTTTCCCTGTCTACCCTACTCGCCTCTTGTCTTTTTTCTCTTTTTTTCTTTTTCTTTTTTTCACCCTAGCTCACGTCAATTGAGGTGTGTTATTCGGTGATGGGTTTCTCTTTCTGTGTCCCTTTTTTTCTCCCATCTGTCCTCTGTCATATGCATTGTCACGGGTATGGCCGAGGTTTGATCGTGGATTCTGCTCAACGAGCCTTCAAAAAGTGTGATGAGTTATGTACGCACCTATACGAACCAGATATTGCAAGACTCAATAGATTCTTCTAGGGCAGAAGCTCGATGATTTTGTTTCATATTCGTATATTTCAAGTATAATTCAATATCCCGAGTTCACCCGGATATGCTTTTATCATGCGTTGACCACATGTCCACGGGTGCTTCCCCGTGCTTGAACCCTTACATGTCAATGGTTTCCCTCTTCCAGCCTTGAAGTGAATGATGTATAGAGTTTTGATAAAGCCTTATCTTGACAACCTTGGAACTTGAATAAAATATTTGGTTCATTCAAAAAGAATTTACCCCGCACTACATTACATACTATATATTGTTGCTCCACCCTACCTATGGCACCATTCCCGACGTCCGTCCTAGACATAGACAACAAACATGAGGATGCATGAAAAAAACCAAGATCATTTGATTAGGTTGTGCAACTATGGATCTGCTCAACTTAAGCATATAAGCATGTGGCAAGATCACTGGGACTATATACAATCGAAATGCATGACATGGTCCTCCAAATAACCAAGGACATCACAAGGCCAACTCTATGTGAAGACAATCGGGCCAAGGGGCAGGACTAGATAACCCGAGGGGAAGAGAGTATGTGATCCTGGCACCCTGGATCCACGAGAAAAAGAAAAACACCTCATAATGAAAATGAGAGCGCAAGCCAAGGCGCGTCTCTCAATAGCCAAACAGATCTAGGCGTCTACGCACCAAGGCCAAGACCCTCAGGACCGACCTTATGGTAAGGGGGAAGAGCACCCGCAGCACGGCTAGCGTCGAAGCGCCAGATTCCACCAGTCTTGTCTCCGTCAAGATCCGCAGTGAGTTCAAGCAAACGAGCAAGCTCCTGAATGGTAGCATCGTCATCCTGAACCTCAACACGGTTGAAGAAGCGACGCTCCCATTCCCGTTCTTCGGCCTTCTCTACACGGCGCAGCTCGCGCTGGGCATGTTCGATACGCGACTTGTGGGCGGAGACGGCATCCATGTCGTTCTTCTGGATGTTCTCTGCAACCTCCTTCCAGGCACGACGAGACTCGTACAGATCCTGTTCGTCGATCGGGGCCAAAGTCAGCGGGGTAGTCTTGTTCTCCTCGACAGTCCAGGTATCGACGACATCCTTGGTGCCGGCCTTCTTGATGGTGAAGGTGTTTGACCATTGGCCGTCGATGGTGTACAGGGGCTTCTTCTCGCCCTCGCTGGCCTTGTACAGGCTTGCGGTGAAGGTGTTCTTCTTTCCGCTCAACCAGCCCTTGCCGGAGAAATCAATCTTGGAGACATAGCCGCTGCTGCTGGCAATTTTGGCGGTCTTCTCGAGCTCCACGAATGGGGTGCCGTAGATCAGGGACTCGATGTGCAGGTTGGGGAGAGTGATCAGGTATCGCTCCTTCTCGCCGCCGGGCCGAGTGAGGGTGTAAAGAGCGTGTCCGATCTGCTTAACCTGGATGGTGCTGGAGAACGATGCCTTCTGGGCGTTGTATCCTTGGAGCTGGTGGGACGAGCATGTGTCAATGATTGTGATTGTGAGGGGCACGTGATAAACTTACTTCGACTCCATTCTTCTCGTTTGAGATCGCATACGCGGTAGCAGGAGGGTGGTGGCTACAGATTGTTTGTGAGTATTTTATGTGTTCAATTGGGATAGAGAAAGACTACGTACCTGACCTGCTCACTGACCAACTGTGTCTCGCCAGTCTCGGCATCACCCTGCCACTTACCAATGAACAGCTCACCAAGGAAGGGGTTCAAAGGCTTCTTCTCGCTACCAAGCTTCTCACTACGGCTGCAGTACTGCTGGTGCAGAGTAGTCAGGAACCATTTGAGGACAAGGAGGGCCCGCTTCTCCGGATCCGACTCCTTGGCGGGGGCCACGAACACGTCGGGGTGTTCGGCCCAGTAGGCAGAATACTCGGTAAGGGAGGTCGAGGACAAGATAAAGGGAGGAGCTGTAAGGGAAGAGAGATCTCCGTTGAAGGAAGCGATGGACTGAAAAAAAAAAAGATTAACTGCAGGAACTCGAAAATAAAGATGGCATGCATCTCTCTCACCTTAAGGAAACTAGTCCACGAGCCCTTGCTGTGGGCGGGGACGGCGCTCTGAGGTTCTTTGGGCGACATTTTGGAAATTAAAATGGAGAAAAATAGGAAATAATGTCAAACAGCTGAAACACAAGAAACTCCAAAATCTATTGAAGCAAGTGGGGGGAAGTTGATGTCAACGGTTGGCGGTCAGAGGATAACGTCATGGCAAAGTTGCATCGGTGCCTATCGGTACGATTGGTCGATCTTACTGAACAGCCACACTGTCACGTCCCCCTTATGAACGAACCCTGGGTTTTTCTGGGGTAGATTGCGCGTCTGAACTGTGACTGTATATGTGAACTCATAGTACTTGTGATACTACGACCTTTATAGTGGGGATCAAGGTACCACAGAGATCGAGGGGCAGATGAAAAATCTCCGATCTGATCAGTGTGCAGTCTCATCATGAATGCATATCTAATGCATTTGCCAGCACTTCTGATATCAAAAAACAACAAAAGTCTGTTGTTATCGCTTTATCGCTTTGCCCGGTTAACACATATCGGATTCTTTTCCGCACGACTCGGCTGTGGCAGAAACTAACAAAGTCCCCACGCTATCCTGTCTCAACCATTGGTCGCAATGCCCTGGATCGAACCCTGGAAGAGCCAGACTCAAGCCGTTTGTTCTGCAACATGGACGCTTTACTGCCTTACGGACTACAATCCGACGTTTTGACCTGAATGTGACCCCGCCGGTCCTCGGCCAAAGATAATCATCGCCGAAGATCCAATTTGGTGCAGATTTTTCCTTCTGACTCACTGTTCTTCTATATATATTTAATCAATGACCATATATCTTTATGATAATTGCATTATATTGCAATTGAAGCAATCTTTTTCTGATTTCGGGAACTATCCCCCCCTCAGTATGCCATCGGAAAGATCCCGCGGTTAAATCTTGAGCCTGATTTCTGTCCCCGATCTTTTTTTCAATTGCAAAAAAGCATATGGCTTGGCTGTGGACATATGTTATTCTTTGTATTACCCCAAATCACCATATAGCACGCCAAAAGCATTGGAACCCACCATGTCTCAGACACACTCGGCTTCTAGTATCGAGGAACTTCCCTCGGTAGAAGCGATACAACCCCAAAGAACCAAATCTCGCCGATCTGAAGCTGGAAACGACCTTCATCTTGTTCAAAGTCACTTATCACATCATGACATGCCCGTGGCCAACGACGACGACGACTTCCATGAGGTCGACGCCGACCAGTACTTACGTTTCTCGCATAACCGCAAGATACTGATTGTTGCTGTGTTATCTTTTTGTTCATTTCTGGCTCCTATTTCTTCAACATCAATTCTATCAGGTGTTCCGGAGGTCGCAGCGACCTATAATACCACCGGAAGTATTATTAATGCCAGCAATGCCTTATACCTGGCGTTTATGGGTATCGCGGCTCCGTTCTGGGGCCCATTTAGTCAAGTATGGGGACGAAGACCGGTAAGTGTATACCATGTGGCCATTGCTCAGCATTATATACTCTGTCTCGATGCTGATTACATCTCCTAGATCTTTCTTACCAGCGCTTTCCTATTCTTTGCCTTCAGTATTGGCACTGCGCTAGCTCCAAATCTCCCAGCATACTTCATCTTCCGTGTTCTCACTGCCTTCCAAGGAACATCCTTCTTGGTCGTAGGTAGTTCCGCCATTGGCGATATCTACGAGCCTCGTGCTCGCGCTACAGCACTGGGCTGGTTCCTATCGGGTACCCTCATCGGACCGGCATTTGGACCTTTCATTGGCGTATGTGTATTCCCCCGCCGTATTCTAGTGAACCAGACTAACTCATCCAAGGGTGTTATTGTCACGTTCTGCTCCTGGAGAGTAGTATTCTGGCTCCAAACTGCACTAGGCGGCCTCGGCACGCTACTAGTATTCTTCTTCTTCCCAGAGACATACCCCCACCTCGCCAAAGCCGACCCTGCTCAAAAGACCACCAAACAAAAAGCCAAGTTCCTGTGGCACCGGGTCAACCCCGCACGAGTCGGAATTCTTCTCTTCTCCTATCCAAATCTCTTCTTCGCAGGCCTAGCCGCCGGCGCTCTGGTCTGGAACCAGTACTCCCTCCTAACACCTATTCGTTATGTCCTCAACCCCCGTTTCCATCTAACAAGTCCCATCGAATCGGGTCTCTTCTATATCGCGCCTGGATGCGGGTATCTAGTGGGTACGTTTATGGGTGGACGATGGGCGGACCACACGGTGAAGAAATGGATCCGCAAGCGAGGGGGTGTCCGGGTTCCTGAAGACAGATTAAAATCTTGTCTCGTATTCCTTGGTATCGTCATCCCGGGCTGTATCCTTATATACGGCTGGACGGTTGAAAAAGCCGTTGGCGGGATACCGGTGCCGGTTCTTGCGATGTTCATCCAGGGTGTTGCGCAGCTCTTCTGCTTTCCCAGTTTGAATACCTTCTGTCTGGATGTGATGCAGTCCTCAGGTCGAAGTGCGGAGGTTGTGGCAGGTAATTATATGTTCCGGTATATCTTTGCTGCGGTTGGCTCTGGCGTGGTGCTTCCAGCTGTCGAGACTATCGGCGTTGGATGGTTTAGTACCATCAGTGCTTTATTCCTTGTTGTCGCGGGTCTGTGTGTCTGGGCGACTACTATTTTTGGGGATCAGTGGCGAAAGAAGGTTGATGCTAAGAACCAGCGGAAGGCGGGAGTTTCTGGGGAGCAGCCTTCACAGCCAGAGAGTGAGAAGAGAGCTGAAGTTTAGGCATGAGAGCCATTTGCATGTTCTTCTCTTTGTTGGCAAACTTTGGATACACTGAGCAATCATGTATCTTCGTTGAACTAAAAGATACATTCCTACAGCATCAGGTCGCCGAGACTCATTGTTCTCGGCATCTGAAACGCCTTAGCCCACATCTGGCTACTCTGAAAACAACCCTGCATAGTGGCGTATCACAAGTCAAGAAACTATGACGTACTGCAGTGCGAAGAGAGAGAGATTTATGATGGTTTGTCAAGAGTGGCGAACCATCAGCACCTGATATTTACATGCATACCCTGGCATTGAAAATCCAGAAAGCCTTGGATCTCGATGATTAATTCGTCGCCGACATCCCCGCTAAGTGCATATTTAGCGTGGCCATTCTGTGTCATTGTATTTAAAACTTTATCGATCTATTGGTCACTCGGCTATGGACTTCCAGGAAGACCGATTGGATTACCTATATATTGCCTTGACCTTTACACTTCAAGTTGTTTACTTGCATGATAGCAACGCAATGAGCTCTGGGGATTATAAAGTCACCAATGAGTATAAACATTGAAGTGCCATATATTTAGGGAGATCATCGCGCCGGCAACTTTGTAGCATAAATTAGGACGAGCTCCATAAACTTGTAATATTTCGCTCTTAGATGTTTGCATTTTGTATCCTGTTGTGTAGCCTCACCGTGCACACATTGCAAGAGTCAGTCGGATAATCAGCATTCTATTGGTCCTTGTCCATTACTGGACTTCTGTGCACTTTACCAGGCTATGAGAGATCCTTTTGAAGATTAGCAATAGAAATTTCTTTTAGACGTATATAAAATCGAAGCCGGATACCTCGAGCACACAGACAATCAAGTCTACGTCTTCAGAGGAGATCATATGATTTGCATCAAAGTCATTCCTGGCACAATCGTAGACAAGATTGTCTGGGGACCAAAGCCATTCGAAACCGCTTGGAAAGCCCTAGCCGAAACCGGTTTTACCAAAATCGACGCGATTCTCCCAGTCCCCGCGTACAGCGGGCAGATCTGGGTGTTCAGTGGAACTGAATACGCCCGGCTCAATTTTACCGAAGACACCGTTGTATTCGGTCCTGCACCCATCGCAGAGCATTGGCCATCGCTCGTCCAGGCGGGTTTCCCTACCGTTAATGCCGTTTTCCCCACTCCGGGAGAACCGAATCACGCATATGTCTTCCACAAGGATAAATTCGCACGTATCACCTTAACCCCGGGCACGAATGATGATAAGGTTTACTTTGGTCCTGCTCCTCTTGCCAAGCATTGGCCGGTCCTTGTCAATGCAAAGATCACTTCTGTTGATGCTGTGATCCCCACTCCGGGCTTTCCTAGTGATGGATACTTTTTTAGTGGCGAGCAGTTTATGCGTCTTACTATTATACCCAATGAGACCCAGAACAAGGTTGTGTTTGGGCCTGCTCCGATTCGGAAGCATTGGCCTTGTCTCAAGGATCTGTGATCGCGTGTCACATGAAGGGACATGTATGCGGGGCTATAAGCAAGAGGGAGAATTACGCGTATTAGTATACTGCCAACAGAGGGAAATGGTAGTGCAGTGGGGAGATGGTTCTGGGTCTCTGACGCTTCTTACGAGTAGAGAATCATAATGAGATGTGAAGCTTGATCCCTGCAACCATCGATAATTCTTACCTACTTGCTGTAGCTGATTAAATAATCATTCTAGGTGTTGTATGACATGATAAGCTAAAATGAGAGGTGCACATCTAGAGCTACCGAGATGACCAATGTAAATGGATGCGACATAAGGAAGTTTTGAAGATGGAACAGAGTAAATAAAGGAAGTAATCACCGTAGAAAAAGAATTTGATTAAGTTTAAAGAAGAACGACTCCTTTGTGGGGTATCAAAGCATCCGGCATTACTCCTATTACAATTCAATGTCACCTGACCCATTCACTAACATGTAGGTATTCTCAATGTTTATCGGCGATATAGATGACTTAACCTAGAAATAATTCTATAATCTCTTTATTGTGCCAAGCAAAGTCTGGACACTAAAGCATTCACTGGTCAATCGTCTCGTGGTGTGCGTGGTGTGAAGCCTCCTTATCATGATCTGGTCCTGCTTCAATCTCAGCTTGAGTTTGAAGTACTTGCTCTTCGGCAGGGGCGTCGATATGGGCATTGAACTCCTTTGATGGATTGACCAGGAACAAGGTAGCTGCAGGAGTGCCTCAGGTTAGTAAATTGATAAGAATAAGTGTTGAGAGTTGTCTTGAGTGACAATTACGTACCGATTGCTGCCACAAAAACAAAACAAGCAGCTGTGATCCAGGCATTGCGAAAGGCGATGCTGTATGCCTCTTTGAATGCCGCAAGTGCCGCCATACCTATAGATGGGGTGACACCTGGAACAGATTCGACCGCAGTGGCACTTCCTGACGAAAGGGCACTGATGAGAGCAGGTAGCGAAGCCTGCGGAAATCCCAAGGGCAGTACGGCTTCCGCAATTTTCGGGGCCAGATTCTTCGAAAGGGAGTTATGAATAATTGCATTGTTGATTGCAAGTCCAATAGCAGCTCCGAAGGATCTGATCGAAGTCATCAGGCCGGACGTGATAGAGATTAACTCAGGTGGTGTATCCAGTTGAGCGGCCACCATGACAATAGGTAGAATCATTCCAAGTCCGAGACCGGCGAATACAGGATATCCCCAGAGGACTGTGAGATTGGTATGAGGGGTTATCGTTGCCATGAGAATATTGAAGATGACCAGACATGAGACACCGATCAAAAGAGGGCTTCGGACGACTTTTCTAGTGGACGACCATAATCCCGCCACTGGGGCGAAAGCGACGGACGCAAAGAACACGATGGTGAAATGAAGAGCAACGGTCCAGAGTGAGCCCCCAGTGAGTAGACCGGTCTCGTACGGGTAGTAGTTGTTGCAGGTAAAAAAAGAAAGACCCTCTGCAAAGGCGATTCCGAGAGAAATTGGGAAATTCCGGCGTTTAAAGAGGCCGTGATGGAGCATCCCGTCGCTCTTCCAGCGCCATTCGTAGAGAATAAAAGCAATAAGAAGCACCACACCAATTATGAAAGGTGCAAGAATGTGAGCATCGGACCACGTATATGGATTTTGAGACCACGCGAGACCAACACAGAATAAGGTCAGTCCGGGCGAGAACGTGCCAATACCAATCCAATCGAGGCGCCGCAGTTTCTCACGAGTACTTAAAGCTATTTGAGCCTCTCGAGGAGGAGGGCTGTAACAGCAGAGGCAGAGTACTGAAGACGCCATGAAAATTCCGGCGACAACATACCAGTAAACTCTGTAATTCTCAAGGTTGTTGTAGCGGAGCAGTGCGCCACCCATGAGCAGGCCAGCCACGGCTCCCAGACCCGCGGTCAAATTTACTGTGGCCTGTGCAGTGGGTCGATGTTTTCGTGGTAAAACCTCCGAGACAACGGCGAAGAGTAGAGATTGACTACCGAAAGACATACCCAAGACGCAGAACCCGCCAATTACCATGGCCATCGACGTTGCTCGTCCGACGATAAGAGCGCCGGCGAATCCACAGAGCATCAGGAGAACGAGGAACCATTTTCGACCCCAATAGTCAGCAGCCTGACTTACTGGTGGAGTCAAAACAGTAGTGAATATAGTAAGAATTGAGCTGGGCCAGACGCTCAGACTGCTTTCATCAAACAGCTCAGTAATCGGCTGAGCTAGAAAGCCGGCGCCGACGATAGCAATTAGCTGGGCTAAATAAACAAAGTTGATCGCCTGAAGACTGATTAGAATATTATTTAATAATTAAAAGCCCAAGAACAGGACATGATATCCATACCGTGACAACTAGGATTGTTTTGAGGCCAATGTGAACTTCCTCGTGAAAGGTCGAAGATCGAACGGGAGCCATGTTGTTAAGAGTCCAAAATGAAAAAGGCGAAGATCTGCATTCCTGCAGAAGACATGTGGATCCAGGACCCTTTCTATACCCATGATATGTACTATTTTGTACATCGGCACCCCACAAAATTTAAGTTTGGGAATACGCGGGGTACATTCGGCATATCCTCCCTCATTTTCGATACTCGCCGGTCTTGGACCTCGCCACCATTTCTGTCACCCACTCACAGCTGCAGTACGGTCCTTAGAAGTACCGAGAACCTATCCGAAATGATCCAGGGTGATTCAGGGAATTCCGAAGACGGGCTCGACCAGTTCTATCAACTCCCGGCATCCAGCCACAATCTAAATGAACTCACGTGTAGAATTTGTTATGCAGCTTTGAACGAACGAGCATCTAGAACGTCATCACTTACAGGGCATTCGACAAACTCTGTTCTGTCTATCATAGCTATAGCTTCCCTATACGCAGAGCAAAACCTCGTGCCACACATAGACTGTCGAGGGCTGCATGTCTTGACAATCCTGTGGACAGTAGAATCACCGGGGAATATTTGTTAAATACGATATACAGAGGTTCTGATTAGCAGACTTCGAAGCCAGAGTCTGAAAGGATTGGAGCCAGGTCTCTAGTTAGATCAACAAGACAGGAACTTCTCGGGAATATCTCCTACGTGCAAGGTTTATTTTTCGGGAAATCCGAGGCCAGCAGATCAGATCTTACATTGGCTTTCTTTGCTTTCTAGTTGCAACAATGAACACTTTTGCCCTCCAGTTACCTCACATATGGAACCTTGGAAGTTGCTCAGGATCATAGACGTCGAGGGGACTGTGGGTTTTGAAGGGTCTAGATTCCAGACCCTAGAACCAAGCCATGATAAATCTATGGGTCAAAAATGGGGTGGAGGTTTCTATTCAAATATCGGGGATCGTATTCTTTATGGCGGGGAAGCTCGCGTGGGGTACATCGGGAGATGATCAGGGTCCAACTCTGCGCTCAAAGACGAAGGGATCTCGGAGGGAACTTCAACAGCAACGAGAGGCAAACTTGGCATATAATACTAATTCTGAGACAATAGATATGACTCTGGCTCTCTACATACCCAAATACCGACGATATGCCAGCTCGGATTTTCCATTTGGCCAGTACCATGGTAACGGTTGCTCTCGAGATAATAGTTTGTTTTTATACGAGGACAATGTCTCCCCCACATCCCGAATTCAAGGAGTTTCAAGGAGCTTTGGCCCGAGGCCATGGCTCTCTATGGGTACCCTTGAGAGTCTTCATAGGCAGATAGACCGATCATGGCTAACTATAGTAAAGTCTATGCTGCAGAAGCAGAGACGAGTTGTTCCTAATAGGCATGTAGCATTATTGTTTGATACTGAATGGATTACCAAATAGAAGACTGTATCGTGATCCTTACTCAGTACCCTCTCCCAAAATAGCTCCAGGGTTTGCACAAATCTCCTTCAAGATCTCCCCCAACCACTCATAGTCATCCAGCTCCAAATAGATCTGTCCACTTAGTCGGATCCACAAGGCCGAATCATACACAAAAGTACCAAGAGACGCAGAATGATCCGTTACAAGCTTTTCATGCAGACGGGCTGCAAATTTCGTCGCTTGTAAAGTACTTAAGATAGGCCATTGTGCCGTTTTCTTTGTTCCTTCTCCTGCTTCTGAAGCCCTGACAACAATTGGAAGACGCACATTGGCAAATGCACAGTCCCGAACTCGGCAAGGTCCCTCTCTGTCCGATGCAGGCTCTCCTAGAACATCCGTTCCGAGGAGCTGGGCGACGAGATTTCCTCCTTGCAAAGCGATCTCGCGAATATATCTGAAAATAGCATCCTCACCTCCAGGGACTCGGGATCGGAATTGCAGAGCGGCTGGGACGGTCAAATAAGGAGTTTCGTCCGCGATTGCAGTATTTTGAAACATCAATTCGAATGTTGATTTGGAAACGGGATGGGTTGGATAGTCATGCTCTAGCTCTTTCGGAATGAGCACGTGAGACGTAGGGATTGTTGTGCGGATTAGGTTTTGATTGCGGCGAGGGACATGGAAGACGGAGCATCCTCTGGGATTGTAAAGCCATCTAGATCAGGTTGTTAGGATTTTATGTTGCATCAGTCAGACTTTTGGGTTTGGTGTTCTTACTTGTGAGTCATGCTCACGAAGAAATCAGGTTTGATTTTGCCAAGATCGAGAGGAATTTGGCCAACACCATGTGCGCCATCGATGCAGCTGAGAACTTTATGCTCGCGACATACTTCAGTCAATTTTTCGAAGGGGAATCTGACACCAGGATTACTGGAAATGGTGTCAAAGATAGCAATTCGGACGTTGAAACCCTCTTCCTTAGCTTGCTGCACTGTCTGCTCGAACTTCGCAACAATATCCTCGTGGCTTATTGGAAACCTGCACTCTATCTTCCGAGCTTTTAACTGGGTAGTCTCCATGACAGATTGGATCGTCTTTTCACAAGCTGTGAATATAGTATCGAAGTAAATGATCATGTCCTGCGGACCGAAGGAAAGATTCCGAAGGACCGTGTTGATAGCAACGGTCGCACTTTTCACGTAAACAATCTCGTTTGTTGGGACATTCAAGTATGTGGCCATGGCCTTTCGAGATGTATCCAACAATTCGGGGTATAGGTAGCGAATGAACTTGTCCGGTCCTACTTCGACTTTATCCTGGAGCTTGCGGTGCTCGGCTCGAACCACGGCAGGGAATGTGCCATATGCTCCTAACTGGATGTGAGTGGTGCCAAGAGTAGAAGAGTAATATATGGAAGCTGACCATGGTTGAAGTTCTTCCAATCCTTATCCAGAAGGAATTGGTCGAGCATTGAGTGCCCTAAGGCTTGAGGCTGTTCATGTGTCATATTGTGACGCTAAAAATTAAAGAAAGAAGAGAAGATTTTGACTGAAATACAAATGTTTGGGAGACGTTATCTATAAAGAACGGGCCGAACAGCAGGTGGATCCCTCCCTCGTGATTGACTCATCGGAAGGGCGTGGATTTCTCGCGCGGATGAATGATTGACCGCATTGAACCCTCAACTTTCCAGGGATATCCGTGTTGGATCATCTAGCATAGGAGATATAGCCTTGGAACGTTCAAAAGTTGGAAGGTGGGGAATGTACTAAGAAGGTTCGATTTGTCCACTTCAAGGCATTCTGAGGCGAAACCTTGTTGCCGCTATAAGGCACCTTTTAACACAAACAAAACGGTTAGCCAAAGCGGCGTTGATGGTTGCTGATTCCAGTACTGATATCGTCGACCACCTTCCCAGCTAGGCAACGTACAGTTGCTATCCTATGCGAAATGGGCATTGCTACCAAATTCTTGACTTGAGCTACATTGATTGCTAAGATTGTATGATGTCTTCTAAACGAAAGATATACTCTAGTCAATCGGAGCAGGAAATTGACCTGCCCATGCTATTGAGCCTCTGCAGCTTGATCATTCCCACTCGCTACTCCCTTTCCCTTCGCAAGATCATCCGGATTCAGCCCAGCTTCCACAACAACACGCTCTACTTTTCGTTGCTCGGTAAACTTCCGACAGTCTTCACGGCCCTTTTCAATATCCACGAACCCAATTGCAATCACCGCACCTGTACAGATAGCAAAAAGGAAAGGGAAGCCCATCCAGTTGTTGCGGGTATCGTTGATGATAGCTTGAATAACATTCGGACCAATGATTGAAGACTTTGATTGATCTGAAGTTAGCAGAGGGGACAATTAACTGACGATTCGCCACTTACTGCTCGATTGGTGATTCCGAACAACGCGAAAAACATATTATCATAACCCCGAGGCATGAGCTCACTGATCATTGTTTGGGCATACTGTGATAGCCAGTGATTAGTTAGGCTTCCGGATATGGGGGAGGCAATAAGGAACGTACGGCATAATACGGCGCTTGAAACAGTCCAAAGATGACATTGTAGAAGTAAAATTCCCACTAAGGCCAATCAGTATTGGTCAATTTGTTTGACCAAAATAACATACCCTATGGTGGTAACCGATTCGACTGGTCCACAGCCCCAGCATCCCCCAGAATGGAATGAAGACACTGAAGAAATTGGTGATCATGAACATGGTCTTGGTTTTGAGCTTGAAGTATCGCTGGATATACCAGAATCCAAATGTCGAAGTGATAGAACAGACAGCCTGAGTAATACCGAGGTATGTGAGTTGCAAGAAGGAAAACGAGACGTAGTCGTTCTGGATGATGGAGACCAGAGTTCCTAAAGTTTATAAGCAGGGGATCTTCAACCATAGCAGGGAACATACCGGTCGTGTTGAGCCCGTCTGCTAGCAAAAAATACGCCACAAAGTACAGAAAGGTCTGAGGGAGAGCTCTGATCTCTCTCATTGCGAGCCAAATTTGTTTGAAACCAATAGTGGCGTAATTTGAGCCCTTGGGGACTCTAGGACCGGGTCGCTTCTGCTGAAACAAGAACCACCATATTCCGAGAACCACCCAATCTGTTCAAACGGTCAGACTCGAATTTGCTAAGCTGAAAGTCACCTTACATGAATTGGTCAGACAAAGTGCCAAGTTATTCGCGTACTGGTTATTCTGCATCGGGAGTAAAACGCTCAAATTCAGCACCAATGTGAGCAAGTAGCCAATATTGCTATGCGCAGTCGAGATATTGCTGCATACAAGTTGTTAGTAGCTTGAAATAAAAATGACCAGACGACTTACCTGATATGATTCCTTTCCAAAGACTCGATCGCATCGTATTCCTGCTGGTCAATCTTGCCTTCTCCAAGTTCATCTCGAGCCTTTCGGACATGTGGCATGTACCGCGCGAGTCGAGGAAAAACAGCAGCATAAAAGACCAAGGTCGCGCCATAGGCGATATATGCAACAACGTACATGCCCATAGCAGCGGGCCATTGACTAGGCTGTCGGATAGCAAGCATGCCGTACTGTAGTGCCCAGGCGACGACTGTTAGAACTAGAAGAAGCCATCGTCCGAAAGAACCGTAATCTGCAGCGCTTCCTAGCCAGACAAATATAACTGTCATGAAAGCAAAACAGAGACCGTTAGCTATCAGGATCACTGAGGATGTAGATCGCGTGCCACCCGCCCATGGCACCACGCAGGCAGATGAATCGGTACAGGGCTGAGGCGGGTTGGTGTCTGGTATGAATCCCGCGTTTGTCAAGGCCCATTGGAATCTGTCCTCAGGTCAGCCTCATTTGTAATTGTTCTTGTATTTATGCAGGGATAGCATACAAGGCTTGGCTGTAGGAGCCTGGACCGACGCCATTATCACCTGATTTGTGGAATATCAGTCAGCTCCAGGCCTTTTACTTTATATTGATCTTCAAGATTGAAGCATGCCGTTATAATAGAGATAATAAGACCAGAGCTCTTTCCGAGTAGTGGTAGGTTGGTCATAGGCGTCTTCGTCGACGCCAAACAATCGCTCATATTCCTGCTGCGTGTCACGAGGCTGCGTGACTACCACTTCATCGACAGTGACATCTTTGAATACTTGCCCTCCAGCTGCTTCGTGATCTGTTGAGCTCGCCATGGTTCCTGCGTGAGAACCTCTGCGTAAAGCTCGGAATGAAGGGAGGAAGAGAGTTTCGGACACAGAATCCTCTTGATCTACCCCGCATCTTCATGAGATACGATACCTTTACTACCATAGCATTTTCCCCACTTATCTTAGCTTATCTCGATGTGACTGTAGGATGTTGCATCGTCTCTACTGTGCCTACGCAGATTAGTAGTGGCTACGTATCCTTGAACCTCCAACGTAACGTCGCGCTCACTACATAATCCTCAACATTAGAACGTAGATAATAACATTGAAAAGTAAACATCGTCAATCTTCATTTTGACCCTCAGCGCTAATTACCGCCATAGTGGAGCCGGTAAATCGGGCGGTTTCCACTTAACGATTTCATCCCCGCGTCCCGCGCGACCGTTGACTATTCATCATCACCTCAAGCCTCGGCATTATGGGCTCAACAGACCTCCAGAAGCAGGTCGGGCAGGTATGAGGAATTCAACATGCCAATTAGGCGTGCAGCTGACTGATGATTCTAGTTATTTGCGGTCGGCTTTCACGGCCACACCCCTAGTCCGGAGATCAAAACACTGATTCATGAATATCATGTCGGAGGCATCATTATCTTCTCCCGAAATTTTCAAGATGCCGCCCAGCTGCAGGTAAATAGCAGCCTCCAAAATTAACCATCTCCTACGTACTAATGAACTTATCATAAGGCTTTGACCTTGGCCTTGCAAAACGAAGCAAAACTGGCTGGTCACACCCGACCTTTGCTCATTGGAATTGACCAAGAAAATGGCCTGGTCACTAGGATTTCCCCTCCGATTGCTACTCAGGTCCCGGGGCCGATGGCCCTTGGTGCCACTGGCGATCCAGAGATGGCTTACCAGGCAGGCAAGGTTACAGGCGAGACCCTGGGGTTCTTTGGTATCAACATGAACTACGCTCCAGTTTGCGACATCAACTCAGAGCCCTTGAATCCAGTGATTGGAGTCCGCAGCCCTGGCGATGATCCAGAATTTGTCGGCAAGTTCGCTAGTGCTGCAGCGCGGGGCCTTCGGGAGCAGAATATCGTTCCTAGTGTGAAGCATTTCCCCGGTCATGGCGATACCGCGACCGATTCACACTATGGGTTGCCGGTGATCCCAAAGTGTCGCGACGAACTAGAGCGTTGCGAATTGATTCCATTTCGCAGAGCAGTTGCGGAAGGCATTGAGACAGTGATGACTGCCCACATATCCCTGCCAAAGATCGATGACAAGCTTCCGGCAACACTGTCACCCAATGCACTTGGAATCTTGCGCAAGGATATGGCCTATGATGGAATGATTATTACCGACTGTCTTGAAATGGATGGTATTCGAGCTACTGTCGGCACCGAACAAGGTTCGATTCTTGCGATCAAAGCTGGAAGCGATAGCATTATGTTGTGCCACACTTTCGAGGTGCAGGTTGCCTCTATTAAGAAAGTCTGTGAAGCAATCCAGTCCGGAACAATTGAATCATCCCGCTTTGAAGATGCATGCCGCCATGTTGCCCATGTGAAAGACAAGTTCTTGAACTGGGATACTGCTTTGCGCCAAAGTCATCTTACTGAACTTGATGCACTCAACAACAAGACTGCCCCATTTTCCAAAGAGGCCTATGAAAAATCAGTCACTCTTGTTCGTGACATCAGCAAAACTCTGCCTTTGAAGGGTACTGGTAAAATTGTGCTTCTTTTTCCTGGGAGTAAAATCCCCGTCGGAGGTGCTGTCGACGGCGAGGGAATGGGCCGGCAAGGATCATATAAAGTTTCCCCATACCTTAATGCGCTCCGATGTCACAGCCCCTCTGTTACGGAAATCAAGTACAAGGACACAGGGCTCTCCAATGAAGAATGGAATGTTGTCAAAGCAGCTGATGCTGTCATATTTGTCTCCATAAATGGAACAGAAGCACCGTACCAAGACGCACTCGGTCGTGAACTTCCACGACATGTTCGATCGCTGGTTGCTATTGCCGCTTGCAGTCCATATGATTTCTTGGAGGTTCCTGAAGTTCAGACATACATTACGACTTACGAGCCAACGATCGAGGCTTTCACTGTCGCTGCAGGTATTATCTTTGGCCAGGTGACACCAAGGGGATCTCTTCCAATCGCCTATGGTCCTTCAAAAAGCCGTGTGCCTGTGACAATATTTGATGCCAAAAACGATCTGGACGACGTGGTATCTGCATGGAGCAAAATCTTCCCAACCTACGTTTTACCCACGGATGGCTTAGGGACCTTGATTGTTCGGGAGAATGCGCATCACTTTGTTGTCCGGCTCGGCTCAGAATTAGCGGGTTTCTGCCTTGCCTATCTCAATGCCTTCGGTCCACCATCTACTGTGCATATAGCAGTTCTAGGGGTAGCTCCAAAGTACCAAGGCCAAGGAATTGGTACGGCCCTATTAATGGAGGCTCGGTCATACTTCCGAATGAAGTTTGGAATCCAAAGCATAAAGCTTGGCAGCTCGTTCCCTCGCTTTTGGCCCGGTATTCCTCGTGAACTTCCTGAATCAGTGCAAAGTTTCTTCATTCACCGTGGCTTCGGACTCAGCCCACCTGGGAAGAGATCAGTAGATCTATACCAGGACATTCGCAGCTTCCAGTCCCCTGAGAAATATGTCAAGCGTGCACAGGATCGAGGCTTCCGCTTCGCCCCTCTACAACCCGAAGACTATGAAGCGTGTTTAGTTGGACAGAAGAAGAACTTTTCCGACAAAGCTGTACGTACATATACCCCGTCACTTGATGAGCATGATCTAACTTTCTCTCCAGGGGTGGGTTGAAGCATACGTAAAGTTACATCCAAGCAAATTTCCATCTTGCGTGATGACTGCCTTCGATTTCGAGGATCGGCAAGTTGGGTGGACATTGATGTTGCCTCCATGCCCTGAGATGAATGAAAGCTGGGCGTTTCCGCACATTTGTGGTCCAAATACTGGCCTGATCGGCTGTGTCGGTGTTGATGCCGATCACCGGGCATCCGGTATTGGTCTCGCGCTCGTCTGTCATGCAGTCGAGAATATGAAGCAGCGAGGGATTGAAGGGGTCTTTGTGGACTGGGTGGCTCTCGATGGATGGTATGAGCAGGTTGGCTTTAAAACTTGGAGAAGTTACCGACCCGGGGAGATTTGAGATGACTGCTCTATTTTAGAGGTTATTTGTGATTCAGGAATGTCTCAACGACAAGCAGCATGCTGATTCGATAAAGATATATGCTATAGAGATCGGCAATGATGTTCACCCCGAGTCCCCTATCAATGCTTATCAGAATTCTCCATAGCATCAATCCTCGCCCGAGAATTCTTAAACCCCTCATTCCTCTCCGCATCCGTACGCCCAGTATCGGGAATATAAGCCCCTTTCTGCACAGCACCTCTCTTCTCAATCTCATCAACCCATTTCTTCACAGCAGGGAACTCCGCAAGATCAATCTCAAGCGCACCAGGTCCACTACGAACCCAGGAGAAGTTCGCAATATCCGCAATGGTATACTTATCACCGGCCAAATAGCGACTCTCCTGCAACCGGGACTCGAGAACGGAGTACAGACGCTTTGTCTCGTCTATATACCGCTTGATTCCGTAGTCGGAACGTACGCCAGCAAAAAGGCGGAAGTGGTTTGCTTGGCCTGAATATCATCAATTATGTTTCCTTGTATCAGTTGTGAGCAAGGCACACGTACCTTGCATGGGTCCAAGTCCGCCCATCTGGAACATTAGCCAGGATAGCTGCTCGATGTATTCGGGTGTTCCAGGTGCGTAGCTGATCTTGCGATCGGTATCATACTTGTCAACTAGGTAGAGCATAATCGAGCCGCTTTCAAAAACGCGCTGCGAGTTATCGGTGATGGCGGGGATTCGGCCATTGGGATTAATCTTCAGGAACCAGCTGTCGTCATATTAGAAGTAGCCTTATCAAAGGGATAGTCTCGACGTACTCCTCTTTTTGAATGTTGGTGCTTATATCAATTGGCACGGTCTTGTATGATAGACCTAGCTCTTCGAGAGTGATGGAAGCTTTAATGCCGTTTGGCGTGGGCCAGCTATACAGGGTGATGTCGGACATGGCAGTGGATGTTGAGAATGCACGGAAGGTCGATGAGAGTTGAGAGAGACGTGTCGCAGCTTTTAATGAGCGGGACCCTGTGCGGGGTAACATCATTATGAGATGATTGGAGATTGTGAAGAACTTCTGACTGGTTCTAGAGCTTAAATGAGTACAGGGTACCATGTTCTTAACGCCGTCATTCCCCGGAGCTTCCACTCATTTGTCAGCATTCTTCGATGGCGTCATATTCCTCCAGCTAGCTCTAACAAACTTTTTAGAATATTCCGAGGCTTTTATCTTTACATTATTAATGGAGGCTTCTTGTACACATTTCCAATGCTTTATCGGAGACTCACAAACTCATTTGGTTGCGTGGAGCTGATACCGAGCTCGAGTTGTATATGTTCTGCCACTATTCACCGATTACTTCAAAAGTGCGTGTGAATAGCTTCGTCTACGGCGGCAGGAACTTGACCAAAACTTCGTTTCCGGTTATCACATTAAATACTTGAAATACATGGACTTGATTGGATTTTTGGATTCAGTGGGTCAATACCTAGCTAAATGGACTTTTAAAACAAGTAGCAAAAATCAAACCCCGGGGCCCAGGGGGACCCGCCTCGGCGCCATACAGCTGCTTTCGAGGGGGTCTGCCCTGAGTGATGTTTTCCGTTGACACTGAACAACGCAGCTTGGCCCTGGCGGCCACCCACGTTGGCCCATTAAATGGAAAGTGGGAGGGCTCAGGCAAGTCGACCACGCGGTGTCAATGTTGAGCAGGATACCGGAATTGTCCCTTGTAAGTTTACATTTTTAGTCCTAGTCGAGATGGTTTCCCCTTTGCACCTTTTGGTGTTCTGATTTTTTCTAGGTTCCAAGGTACGTAACCATGCTATTCCCGTTTATGGGCCATTCCCAACCTTGCCTCTTGCTTCTATTGTCAGTGCAGATGTTCTGGTAATTTAACAGCAGAAGCGGCATCTCCTTTAGCTCATCCCTACCCTCGTGTGATTGATTATATGTCCACGGGTTTTTCAATCTTTTCAGTAGGGAGAAATCCATCAAGCAATTTTCTCATAACATCAAGTCAGCATCTTTAGTATGATTGATGGCAGATTCCTGTTCCGTTGTTAATTGTCTCGTTTGCCATGTGACCACTTGACTCTTCCCCGATGCAACTCCCCTTTCCTTCCGACATTCTAATCTTCGGTTCCAAACGATTATGGCTGCATTCAGTATCCTACATGGATGATCCCCACATGGTTTACGGCCACGAGGTTCTCCATGCTGTGCCACCCGGGATAAATCCACCCGCTCGAGCCTCGCCGAGATTCCCCGCGTACTTCGCCGAATGCAGATGACACCGCAAAATCAATCCACTATCATGTGTGACCTCGCCCTTTTGCCATCCCTGCGCTTGGGACAGCTTGGCTGCTTGGGGCAAAAATCTTGCACGTGGACATTGTGCTTGGCAGTGGAATACATGGAGTGACGGGAACAAGCTCTGGTCGGCAAGCCAGGGTACAGCCCGGAAGCCGAGCCGTGTCGGCTTCAATGGTCAATATGGCTATACGGACAGACGTCGCTGTTTATTCCCGCATCATGCGTGGGCTAGACTCACGGCTTTCGTTCGGGAGGGAAAGCATATCCCGAGAGGGGGTCGGTGGCAGGGGCTAAGTGGATCTGAACGGCCAGGGATCTTGTTCGTTAGCGTCGGGCACAGACTGCCGTAATTTGGTAGCTTAAAGTATCTCCAGATAAATTATTGCGGCAGCTGGGGCCGACTCTTGATCTGGGGTTGGGGTTGGGGGTTGGGGTAGGTGACAGTGTCTAACCCCAGATTGCCCCCACTCGCCCCGTGGAGGATGCAACCCGATCTCGGTAAAAACTCCCTTGGTCACAAGGGAGAACAAAATTCGCCGGATGCAATCTTGTTCTGGAACCCGTGGAACTGGAGTACAGGCTTGGAGAAGCATCCCAGTCGATCTGTTTCAAGCCACCAAAGTCAGCCCGTATGAATCTTGACGGCAGGGATTAGCCTCATTAGGCCGGACTTAGTATAGTCATTTTACGGTTTGCCGCCTAGTCAGCCACAGTGCATCAAGGGGCCTCAATCAACGAATCACGAACTCCCGAGGCCCTTGGCCTTGAGCAAATTCCCAGCAAAAGAAAAGGAAAGAAAAATTTTGACCTGGTTGTGTTCCGGATGAGGGCCGCACTCCAATGGACGACGACAGTGGCGTTGAGCCTCCACTAACATTTCATGCACTATTCCTTTGCGCCCCATACAGCATGGTTTCGGCGATATCCCGAGTCTGGCGGTCATGGTCAGTTCCGTAGTGACTGACCCAATTGAAAACAACATACCGTCTTGAACAGAAAAAAGACCTTCGATCAAGTTGACCTTTTGAATGCTCAGCAAGGAAAAATGGGATGATCATAAGGAGCATGGATAGTACATAGAATGAAAGAAAACAGCAAATGCCCCAGAGTAGTAATCATCAACCACGACACTCGGAAGGCGGCCATCCGCATCTTCGGAGAACAGAGCAGCGCATCCCGCTAAATTTGAGTTTGACTTCTTGTCTCTCCTTAGCCGGGCAACGTGCAAGGTGCTCAAGCACCCACGCGGGAGTGGGCCAAGAGCTGTATTGCTTGACTGGCTGGGAGAAAATGATCCAAAAGACCGGAAGTATACAAAGCCTGTCCATGATTCGTGCCCAGACTCCCCGCTTCTGCCATCTTTGGGCATTTCCCCATGGGCAAGTGGACCCCTTCCCCACCATCGAGATCCTACATAGCAGCATTTTAAGTACGGACAAAGCTATCTCTGCTCTAGGTCTAGCTGTAATGGATTGGAACAAGAGCTCCTATCGCCCAATAAGCGTGTGCTGACCTTGCCAACCGGCCTGAGATGGGGAAAGGGAATATTCCAGCATAAACCATAAAAGCCGGCAATTCCCCCTCCAGATTTACTTATTTCTCTGTCTATCTCGCACCCATCTTGTGTGTTCCAGGCACTCAGTTGTCTTGTACGCCCCTGAACTTTTTACTTGCTTTCTACTTTCTTCCCCTCCCCTGTCACCCTTCGCGTGACTTCTCGACACTTAACCATCACCTCTGTCCCACCTTTTCCAAGATGAAGGACGACACTGTCGAAATCGAACATTCTCAGGGGTAAGTAATAGCATTCACTGACATATGCAGAGTACTAAATATCGGTAGCATCGGCCATGACCACAGCGATGCTGAGAAGGCCCACCTTGAGGAGGTCAATCTACACAACAATATCTCCGCGAGGTACGTTTACATGTTGCTCACACATCTATATCTCAACACTCCTACAAACATTAACTAACCCAAAAACAGAATTAAGAACCCACTTGCCCATCTTACTGAGGCCGAAGTAATTCGAGACGTTGACGAATTCATGCGTCAATATGATGTTTCTCCCACCTACTATGATGCCCTGAGACGGGGAGCTCTTGTTGCACGAGACCCTACCGCCTATGAATCTGTCCCGCATATCGAAGAGTCCGAAATCGCTGCTCTTGAAGATGAGGTGTTACACAAGTGGCGCCAGCCTGTAGCCCTCTACTTCACTATCATTCTCTGCTCCATCGGTGCAGCGGTACAAGGCTGGGACCAGACTGGCTCAAATGGAGCCAACCTTTCCTTTCCCCAGGCCTTTGGAATCCCGGAAGATGCAAGTATCAAGAACCAATGGCTTGTCGGACTTATCAATGCCGCTCCTTACATCGCCAGTGCCGGCCTAGGATGTTGGCTATCCGATCCGGTCAATCGTATCCTTGGTCGCCGTTGGACAATCTTCATTGCTGCCATTTTTTGTATCATTGCCCCGATTGGGTCTGCCTTGACCCAAAATTGGCCTCAACTCTTCATCACTCGTCTACTACTTGGAATTGGAATGGGCCTGAAGGCCTCCACCATCCCCATTTTCTGTGCTGAGAATACTCCTGCTGTCATTCGAGGTGGCCTGGTGATGTGCTGGCAACTGTGGACGGCATTTGGAATCTTCCTCGGTTTTTGCGCTAACCTGGCCATGAAGGATACCGGTGATAAGTCGTGGCGTTTGCAGCTGGGATCTGCCTTTATCCCTGCTGTCCCTTTGCTCGTCGGTGTATTTTTCTGTCCTGAGTCTCCCCGCTGGTATATTCGACGGGGTGAGATGAACAAGGCCCTCAGTTCTCTCTTGCGTCTTCGTAACACTCGACTGCAGGCTTGCCGCGACCTGTACTACATTCACGCCCAAATCCAGATTGAGCAGAGCGTTATCGGTGATAGCAACTATCTCACTCGATTTGTGGAACTTTTCACCATCCCACGAGTCCGACGTGCTACTCTCGCTTCTTTCACCGTGATGATTGCTCAACAGATGTGCGGAAGTAAGTCATACGCCCTCCTTTAAGAAAGCGCAACTTGCTAATCAGCTCTTAGTCAACATCATCGCGTTTTACAGTTCAACCGTTTTCAAAAACGCTGGCGCAAGTGACACTGCAGCATTGTTCGCATCGTGGGGCTTTGGACTGGTTAACTTCCTTTTCGCATTCCCAGCGATTTGGACAATCGACACCTGGGGCCGACGCGCATTGCTCCTGTTCACTTTCCCACAGATGGCTTGGACATTGCTGGCGGCCGGCTTTTGCTTCTACGTTCCAGGTAACGGAGGCGCCCACCTTGGCAGTATCGCCCTCTTCATTTTCTTATTCGCCGCTTTCTACTCCCCTGGAGAGGGCCCAGTACCATTCACATACTCTGCAGAGGTATTCCCGCTGTCGCACCGTGGTAAGTTCTTTCTCAAAACAGTTCTTTCCCAAAGTCATCTCCAAGCTAATTTTCGCACAGAGGTCGGTATGTCCTGGGCCGTAGCAACCTGTCTGGGATGGGCAGCTGTGCTCTCAATTACATTCCCCCGTATGTTGGTGGCAATGACAGCAACCGGGGCTTTTGGCTTTTACGCGTGAGTATTCCCGAGCTGTGAAGATAGTACGACAATATCTAACATCTTTTTCCAGTGGCCTGAACATTACTGCATTGATCATGATTTTCCTTTGGGTCCCCGAGACTAAGCAACGAACTCTCGAAGAATTGGACTATATCTTTGCGGTCCCTACTCGGGTCCACATGCATTATCAGGTCTTCAAGGCTCTGCCTTATTGGATCCAGCGTTACATCTTCCGCAGGGATGTACAGCTTGAGCCTCTGTACAAGTTTGATGATTTGCCTGGTCACAGCGTGGGTATCAGCGAGAAGGTCGTCGCTGATGTCGATATGAAGAATGATTCTGGTGTGGAAGCTAAAGCCTAGGGATTGATTGATTGGGGTTACTGATGATTTCGATGAGACTGAAACATGCGCATTGGCTTGATGAGAATATGTCAGCTCCTGAAAAGATGAAATGAAACAAATGAATTATGTGAAATTACAAGATAGTTTTCTAAATACAAAAAGAATTGACAAATTTTAAAGGCTTTATCCACTATTGTATCCTATCTGCCTCATTCTGGTTTCGTTGGTATTGAGAAGGCCGTTTGGGATCTCAACAAGCGTCAGTTCAGTTCCTTTTATGACTTGACATAACCTGGTCTGTCTAGTGTACAGCACGGGATTTAATTTAGTCGCTGTTCTTGCTGCGTACGCTGCCGTGATCGACAGAAATTTGCTTGTTGGAACATGGCCTCTCGGTGGTCCTCAACCTTCCGGTCCCCTCCAAGGCCTTTTGATAATAGGCCAGGGCCCTTCCTACTCTCACAATAGCTACGAGGGTGATAGCTCAATCAGTCGCAATGACGCTTAAACGAATTATGGCGATGCGCACTCACTCAACATATCGAAGCTGGAAGCCGTCTATGCTGTTGGTGGCAATGACACCTCTGGAAATGGATTCGACCAACACTATACCATCGGCAAATTCCGCACTAGATACTTACAAGCCCAGGCAGAATTCCCAATCCGTACTACTTTACCGGTGCATTTTTGACTATTGCGGCTGTGCCTGCCACGTATAACTTCGTTATCAACTTCTTATCGTGCTTCTCGGCGGAGCCGGCCGGATATTTAGCATGTCGTTGTCCACTATGCTAATATCTATATGAAAGCTACTAGGACGGTTTCACCTCCAGATAAATTTTCGGCGTAATTGGCTCCCTCGGTTCCTTTGTCTGGAACAAAGGACAGGAGCGAATTCCTGATAATTGGCACCGTCGCCCCTCTATTGCGCCGTACAGTCTCGATGATGTTGTACTGGATGTCGGCATCGGATACTTCGCATACCCAGACACTCTGAAAATTGGAGTCAAAACTGGCTCGGTGAGCTCTTTTACTGGTATCATAGTTTCCATCTCATTAGTGGCGTGTTAAACGCTGGAAGCTTGTTTGAAGGCGACAACTTTGCGTGCTTCGCTCTCAGTCTTTGCAGCCGGGCATTCCAGACTTCCTTAAAGGGTCGCTGGCAGGTCTTAACAATGCGACCTCATTCTTGGATACTTGTTTGTCTCCAATCTTGAAGAGACAGGAGTGTCCGGAGCTTGGACAGTATGATTAGAGTCTTTTCAATGACTCTCCTGCTTATACCTACAGTCCAACGGGCCCGGACACAAACTACTAGAGGCGACGTGCTTCCCATTTTGGAGTTCCTAAAACCACTGGAGCCGAGGGAGGCTAGTATAAGAGGATCAAATACATGATGAGGATAGTTGGACAGATATAGTACCTACTAGCTAGTTGATGTTTTTTCCGGCAGTCTATCACCCGTGGATCTTAATTGCCCTCGAAGCCTGGAGTATCTTTTTCCGGATTTGAGATTCCGCATTCCTTCCGGGAATGTCATCAGTCTCGTGTTATCGCGGTCGCCACTCGCACATACACCCGTGGACATGGGCATTATTCAACCAACTTCAAGAACATGTATTTGCGCAACAAAGGTGGTAAATTCTCACAGATTTTCGGGAAAATATTTATAATTTGTTTCTAGCGGCAGAGTAAATTTATGAGGAAACGCATGGGTCAAGTCTGACTATTTACTGATCTCCGTTCCAAGTCGATCTAGCGGGCCCTGGGGCAACGCGGCTGATCCATGGTAAGGAAACAGCTGATGTGGGTACAGTGCAAGATGACGAGGACAAATCCTCGCAAGATAGAAGTAAAGTTGGATTTGTGTCAGATGGTAATCTATTAAAATCCAATAGCATCAAATAAAGCCAGATATAAGTCATGCAGCAAACAGTCATAGGGCTTGCACAGGTCACGCTCATGACGACTAATAAGGTGTATCACGTGGGAGTTCGAGATGTTTTGGTCCACTTCCGCCCCTCACTCTCTCTCTTCTGCCCGAGAGCATTCCGCTGCGTAACTTGCTTTCTCTTGATTCCCATGGGCGACCTGGTGGCTCCTCAAGCTTCTTGAACAAATCTTTAAATATCTCAGAGGAAAAGGGCATTCTCTGCGGTCATCGCCCGCTCCTCATTTTTCCTGCGTCCCCACAAAAGCTGCCCTCGCCCAGCCTCCGTATACCAGCAGCAACGGTGGGGTTCCGACCCAGTGGGCTGCTGGGTGCTCCTATAACAATCTAAAATACACTATCCTGACCGCCTCTTCTGAAGCTCCTTCACTCCATCGCGGGACTCCCAAAAAGGGCAAAAAAAAACACAATTTTTCTAATTGTGTTCCCCGCCGTCGAATTTGAACTTTCCTGTCGGTTCCTGCCCGGAGAATCAACGTTCTGCGTGTTGACGGAGAAGTTCCATTTCCCCTATTGACGTCTGCCTTGAATTCACTTTCCCCTCTACCCCTCTGAAGCGACGCCATGCCCTGCTTTAAAGGTCTCGCAGTGAGCATTCATACTCCGGATGGCCCGATCTCCGAATACTCCATCCAGCGACACTCGCGCGCCTCCCGCATAGGTTGCTTCATTCCGGTTCCTCCGCCGAAGGTCCCTGACTCCAAAAATGGCAAATCCGAGCAATCAACGTTCGCGATCTCTATCACCCTCCTTAATCCTGGCCAAGATGTCCCCTACTCGACCCCTAAACCGACGCCCGATTGCCCATCTCCGAAACCAAAGGTTGTTGGTGGTCTACCAGGCCAAACAACCGAGTCCGGCGCGGTCGCACCATATCAGGCCTTGACCAATGGGTCGAATGAGACCGTGGCGGCATATATCTACTTCGATGGTAGACAGAAGGAAGAAGTGGCCACATTGCTGCGGAGGGGCGAGGAGACATGGGTGAACTCGCGATGGGTGAGCGTACCAGAGTCTGAGGGCGGCGGCATCGCCGAGCGCGAGTTCCTGTTCCGTGAGGTCGGTCTGGAGCGCTGGCTCAATGGGTTGGACTTAGAGGGCAAGGATGCGGCTGCCAAAATTGAGCGCCGTAGACAGAAGATGGAGAAACGTCGGGCGAAGCGCCTGGAGGAAGGTCAAACTGCTATGGAGATGGAGGCGAATACCTCACTCAAGCAGAAGAATATCATGCGCTATGGAAGCGACGCCAAGGCGCCGTTGGAGAATGTGTCCGATGATGATCTCTCAGATTCCGACGACGACGACGACCCGATCCCGGAGACAACTGGTCAGATCAAGGTCGCTTTGTTCCGTGTTCTGGCCTCTGGAGAAATCAAGCGCGGTGAATATTCCCCGCAATTTGATGCTCATGATGACGATGAGGAAGGAGGCCAGGAAAGTGGGAATGGAGCCGATATTGATCACACCACCAGTTTCGCAAAGCCCAAGACTCTCGATCCGAAAAGCATTAGTACCCAAACGGTTACTGGTATTGATCCAACTGACAAGCCTTATGCCACCTTTACCTTCATGTACCGCGGAGAACGTACGTCAACGACCCCACCTGTCTCTTAGATCGCAACGCTAATCATTTAATAAAATTCATAGGGCAATTGCAGAAGATGGGTATCCTGAAGGATCCCAAGGCGCCAGAAACCCCGGCAGCGAAGCGCAAGTCATTACAAGCGGACTTTTCTAGTATTGGTCCTTTGAAGCCTGGTGGAACAGTTGGATTTCTCAATTTCCGGGACCAAGACACCACACAGAAGGGCAAGAAGGGGGAGGACGAGATGGACAGTGACGACGACGACACCGACAACCCGATCCTGAGCAAGGCCGACGATGAGGAGACAAAGGATGACGACCGATTCTTGTCTCCCGATGATATCAAGCGCCAGGGCGAGCTGGAGGAAGGTGTCCGCAAGATTCGGGTAGGTGAAATCCCCAATGTCTTCTTTGTCCGTGATCTAACAAAGCCACAGTTGAAACGCCAGCACTCTGCCGAGCCCTTTAGCAGCAGTGGCGACAACAACTCTACTGGCACCCCGGCTTCTGGAACTCCACCTCCGGCCACTGAGCGCGCCATCACCCCGCCAAAGACTATTTCAGATGCTACTGCTGGCCCCTCTGAGCCACCTCAGCTCCAGGTTGAGCCACCTGCCGGGTTCCTTGGCAGTCCTCTGAAGAAGCAACGAGCGAGTGTCTCTACGGCCGACGAGAATGCTCTGCGGCGTCGCATCGCCGAGTCCTCTGGTCGGATCAATGAAGTCCTTGGCGCTGGCACGAACGATAGCTTCTCTGCCAGTGTAGGGTCATTTGGTAATAAAACTACGACCACAGAGTCGACCAATACCTCGAATGAGGATGAGGAGCTATAAGGCTTGGCATGGTAGCGCTTGTTTTGCTAGAGCTCCGGAATGGAGCTTGGAAATGATAGAGTCTTGGAGCCACACGAAGGCATTCGCGGGCAATTGCCCACTTCTTTTCTACCTTTTTACGCCGTCATGTCCAAATCAACTACAGGAAGCATTCGGAATGGGGGATACATTAGCTGTGTCGCTTATAGGCGGCTTGTTTATAAATTCGTAGGGAGGTGTCAAAATTCATATGCACGTTCCACCAGATTCAAGTCCAGACTCCATTTAGAACGTAGCAACCTTAGCACTTTCCCACAATGCTTGCAAGGGGCTTTCAACGCCTCCGACCCGCGGTTCCTTACAGAAACAATATTCGGATTCGGCCCGCTCGCGTTCTCCACCAGGTGAATCAGCCCGGTGCGCTCTCTGTTCTTCGACATTGACATTGACATAGAGTGCCCCAACCCCTATAGCTAAAATGGCTCTCGCACGCTCATCCGATCCCTTAGTCTGGATTGATTGTGAAGTAAGTACCTCCTGTAATCTGCCAAATGCGCAAATTGCGTCGCAACCGCATGAAGAGAAGAGAGAGAAAAAGCTCACCCGCAACAGATGACCGGCCTCGACGCCGAAAATGATCAAATCCTTCAGATCTGCTGCTTCATCACCGATGCCCAGCTCCAAATCCTCGAGCCCAACGGATTTGAGACCGTCATCCACCATCCCGACTCCACCCTCAACGCCATGAATCCGTGGTGTATTGACACGCACGGTCGCACGGGCCTCACCGCCGCTGTCCGCGCCTCGACCACGAGCCCCTCCATCGCTGCTGAATCGCTCCTTGCCTATATCAAGCGCTACGTACCAACCCCGCGCACTGCCTTATTGGCTGGTAACAGTGTACATGCTGATAAAGCATTCCTGGTGCGTGGTCCTTACGCTGCAATCATGGAACACTTGCATTACCGGATTCTGGATGTTAGTACTATTAAAGAGGCGGCGAGACGGTGGGGTAGTGATGAGCTGTTAGCGTCTGTTCCACCAAAGCGGACGGTGCATTTGGCGAGAGATGATATTTTGGAGAGTATCGCGGAGATGCGCTATTACAAGGAAAAGTTGTTTAGTTAGAGGATTCTGTGTTGTTTTCTTGTTTTCAAGGCTATGAACTTATGATACTCTTGGCGGGTAAAGTTGCTGTGGTCTGGAGCTCAGTGCCCCGCCCCGCTATTCAGGGAAAAGGAAACAGCTTCGTAGAAAGTCAATGGACTAGGATTATGGTGATAATAGGCTGGTCATAGGTAATTAATAAAAGCTATGATCAATTGGAAGCTCTATGATAGTTAAATCTCCGTCCAATTGGCTTCATAGTGGAACGCCATGTTTTACATGTAAATTGGTGCAGTGGGGATGATCAACACATGACGCCGACCCCCTCTCTTCTTCGTGTCGGTCAACTTCCTCTTCTTTTTTCTACACCACTCTCCAGTTTCTCACCATGTCAGTTCAAACGGTCTCCTTCCAGTCTTTCGCTGATCAGAAGCCTGGCACGTAAGTGTTCGACCCTCCTTCCCTTCTCACCCATTTCTAACAATGCCTCCAGTTCTGGTCTTCGCAAGAAGGTCAAGGTCTTCCAGCAGCCCCATTACTCTGAGTCCTTCATCACTAGCACCCTCCTGTCGATCCCCGAGGGTGCTGAGGGTGCCTTCCTCGTCATTGGAGGTGATGGCCGTTACTACAACACTGAGGTGATCTCCAAGATTGCCCAGATCAGTGCCGCCTACGGTGTCAAGAAGCTCCTGGTGGGCCAGCATGGCATTATGAGTACCCCCGCGGCCAGCAACCTGATCCGCGTCCGCAAGGCCACTGGTGGTATCTTGCTGACTGCCAGTCACAACCCTGGTGGTAAGTACTACACTTGATGCTCTCACCAAGATCAGGCTGCTAACAACCAATTCGAATAGGTCCTGACAACGACTTCGGTATCAAGTACAACCTGTCCAACGGTGCCCCCGCCCCGGAGTCTGTGACCAACAAGATCTACGAGACCTCCAAGTCCCTCACCTCCTACAAGTATGTTGACGTCGGTGACGTCGACACCTCCAGCATCGGCACCAAGACCTACGGTCCCCTGGAGGTCGAGGTTGTCCACTCCACCGCGGACTACGTGACCATGATGAAGGAGATCTTCGATTTCGACCTGATCAAGGAGTTCCTCAGCACCCACAAGGATTTCAAGGTTCTCTTCGACGGTATGCACGGTGTGACCGGTCCCTACGGCGTGGATATCTTCGTCAAGGAGCTCGGTTTGCCCGCCAGCAGCACCATGAACTGCGAGCCCAAGCCGGACTTTGGCGGCGGTCACCCCGATCCCAACCTCGTGTACGCCCATGAGCTCGTCGAAGCCGTCGACAAGAACGGTGTGCACTTCGGTGCTGCCAGTGATGGTGACGGTGATCGTAACATGATCTACGGTGCCAACACCTTCGTCTCGCCCGGTGACAGTCTCGCCATCATTGCGCACCACGCCAAGCTCATCCCCTGGTTCAAGAAGCAGGGTGTCTACGGTCTTGCCCGCTCCATGCCCACTTCTGGTGCCGTCGACCGCGTCGCCAAGGCCCAGGGCCTCGAGAGCTACGAGGTTCCCACTGGCTGGAAGTTCTTCTGCAACCTTTTCGATAACAAAAAGATCTCCATCTGTGGTGAGGAGAGCTTCGGAACTGGTAGCAACCACATCCGTGAGAAGGATGGTGTCTGGGCTGTTGTTGCCTGGTTGAACATCATTGCCGGTGTCGCCAAGCAGAAGCCCGAGGAGACTCCCAGCATTGCCTCCATCCAGCACGACTTCTGGAAGACCTACGGCCGTACCTTCTTCACTCGTTACGACTACGAGAACGTCGACACTGACGGTGCCAACAAGGTTGTCGCCACTCTGGCTGACGTGGTTGCCCAGGGCACCTCCGCCGCTGAGATTGATGGTCGCAAGATCGTCGACGCCGGCAACTTCTCCTACACTGACCTTGACGGCAGTGTCTCCAAGAACCAGGGACTTTACCTCAAGTTCGACGATGGCAGCCGCATTGTCGTGCGTTTGTCCGGTACCGGCAGCAGTGGCGCTACCATCCGTCTTTACATTGAGCGTTACGAGAGCGATAGCTCCAAGTTCGGTCTCAATGCCCAGGAATACCTGAGCGAGAACATTGCTTCGGCTCTGAAGCTCCTCAAGTTCAAGTCCTACGTTGGACGTGAGGAGCCTGATGTCAAGACCTAAGTAGCCAACTCTGCTTTGGTTATAGTGTGACCCGCTGGATACCCGCTGGATGGGGATCACGGCTTTATTCTCGATGTGAGAAGACGATATGACGACCGTGGAAGCAACGTATGAGATAGAAATAGCAATTTGCTCTAGTAATATGATGTCTTTTCTGCAGCGTTGACAAAAACTTGGAATCTTGCGTAGGGACGTGGGTGCGTAACATTCGAGTTTGAAACGCAACTAATGTGCTCCCACTGTAAATCTTATCTGGGAAGTGATTTGGTGTATTAAATGAGACCCGGCTGAGTGACAGATTCCAATCCCCACCTGTGTTTTATCATTCATTGTTTATCTCAACAAAATATTTCAAACGAACTCTGGTAGCTCATTCCCAGCTCATTGATATATGTATCTAACCCTGTGCGGACTCCAGCCAGTCTTTGCTTAAAGTGTCTAACTAGAAGGCCATTCAGAATTACGGACGTGCCATTCTAGGAGCGTGGCGTCAATTTGACGAGGAGTGGCCCCTTGTCCCAAATTATATATGCCCGTTGATCTGCCCAATTCGAGCACTGAGGAGACAACTCCAGGTCAAACGCCCATAGTAATCGGGCAAGAATCAAGCTCGCCTCTCCAAACGCTAGACTGTAGGAAGAATTAGCCTTCCACCCGGAACCATCCGCAAAGATGAGTGACTGACCTCTTCCCGGGACACCCCCTCGGACCTGCTGAGAAGGGCTGCAAGGCCCCCTTAACATCGTTAACCCCAACATCAGCATCTAACCAGCGTTCTGGAAGGAACAACTGGGGATCCTTGAAGTTTGACGAGGACTGGTAGGTCGCCCAAGAAGCAACAGCCACAGAGGTCTAGGGATGTCAGTAATCTTTCAGCTGTCATTCTCACTGTAGAAATTTTACATACATTCTCTGGGACGAACTGCCCTGAAACTACAGCGCCTCCATTTGGTACAACTCGCGGCATGCCAAGCGGTACAGGCGGGTACATACGCAGTGATTCTTGGAGGACACAGCGCAGGTATGACATATCCGCTAATGATAAAAATGTCATCTCTGTCGGAGAGGAGAAGCGGTCCCGTATTTGGAATGAAAGCTTCTTGTATACCTCTGGATGTTTCAGTATGAAAAATGTGCAACCAGACAAAAAGGTCGCTGTAGTTTCACTGCCCGCAATCATCAAAAAGCTGGTATTAGATAAGATCTCTTCCTTGGATAGAGTCGACTTGTGGTCATTACTAGCCCGCATATATGTGCCAAAGCCAGGATCACCTGATTCCGACACACTCTCTTCAGAAATCTTGGACGCAATTGAGGTGAACTTGGTGGATCGATGCTGGAGCAGGTCACGACGTAACAAGAGAATAGTAGCTTTGATAATCCATGAAAGTGACGGGAAATACTTAGATTGGCTGAGGAAGGCCCATCCTTTGATAGACCCGTAAAGCATATCAATCCAGCTGTGAGATGTCCCTTTCTCAAGACAGTGTAACGACTCGCCAAACAACTCGAAGGCCATAAAGTCGAATATGACATAATTGTACCATTCCGTCATATCTACGACGCTCTCCTTCTTTCCGCCAGTGGGATGGAGCATTCGAACGAGAGTATCGACAAAGGGTCGCAGGAGACGCTCATGAGACTGAAGTGCAGATACTGAAAATGCACGGAGAATCGCTCGCTTCTGCCGGCCGTGGATGCTATCAGGAGCAACTGCCACACTTGGAGCTTTACTCATGGACGCATGGTAAAAGCGCATGTCTTTTGGAAAGTTCCTCAAGGGGCCGTGTATGTCTTTCCATGCTTCCTCGGTCCGGTAGCTCAATTCATCTGGGGCAACACGAACAATATCCCCATACTGGTCATGAAGGTACTGTATCCGCTTGTGCAGCTTGCCCTGGGCATAGGCGGTCGCATACGAGGCCCTCGACACGCTCCAAAGGAATGGGCCAGGATAGCGGCTCAAGGGATGGAGGTATCGTCTAGAGAATATTTTCCATGCCGAGAACAAAAGAGCCTACCATCCGTTCATCAGACTAAAGGAGCTTGTCGCGCTAGCTTGAAATAAACGTACCAGAAAGAATATCTTGTAAATGTTGGAGATCATGGAGGTTGGTTGATGGATAAAGAATGTTCAGTGATGAGATTTCTTTCCTGAGCAGGAGGCCAGGATCCTCCTGTATGTTATTAAATATGGAGGAAAAGTACAAATGTCCAGGTATGGTGTATGAGGTGCGGAGGTCTAATACAAAATATATAAAAGAGGCGGTCTAGGGCTTCAAACTCGACGTCCACACGCGATGTATGCAATAGTGTGTACTCTTCCTGCTTCACGGTAAGACACTCCTTGGTAAGGTTTAATAAACTTTGTCCTCTGGAGATCAACAATTGAACTAATTGAACATATCCATAGGATCAGGCTCGTGGGTCCTAATGACTTGTTGACGCGTCGTGATTTGCGGATCTATTCCCGTCCTTGTCTTCCGCATCGGCATTCCGATGCTCGTTTTGTGATGCTGCAGCCTGCCAATCTGGATGCCGAAGGATTCGGACGAGTACTCATGAAAGCAATTAAATTGATTGAGATGTGTGTAGGTGTAGAGATCTATAGAGATCTTATCAGATCTCTAGCAGACAGCTATAAATTTGTTATAACACTATTCCTCTAGATATTCTCGGTTACCACACAAAATACATGACTTGGATGTAACTCCCGGACAGAAGTACGCTGCAATCCCGCAGACTTATTTCCTGTACCTCTACCACTTCGGTAAGACAATGTTCCACAACGCTACTGTTTTCTGCCAGAAGCATAATGATAAGAATTTAGGAACCAACAAGGGTTACCCATGGATGGCCGGGACGTGAAGTGATCTTCATTCCAGCCAGCCAAAGTCCCAGATTTGAGGTTGTTTCCCACAAAAAGCCCAACTCGGGTCTTGAGCGTCAGCGCTCCTTGGAGCGATCAACATGAAAACACACAAACACACATGTGCACGGACATGTGTGGCCATAATATCTGCACTGCAAGAAGTATGATAGCTAAAAAGAAGTTTATACATGGCGCTGACTTGAACCGCTGCCTTGGAACCCACATGATCCATGTGATAAAAGATCGAATGGTGACCGTTCTGAACACACCTCATCTTCGCCTTGGGTAATACTCACTCACAAACTTTGTTCTCTTTGACCATTTGAATCGATTTCCATATATTCCATTATCTGATGCCACAATGGCCCTAGACAATGCCGTGAAGCTCAAATCAACAACCATCCTGGTTGACCTCGGGGGTATCTTCATGCACCCGCCAGTAGAAAACAAGCTGGAGGCTCATGGCTCTACTCTTTCCTTGCGAAGAATCATGTCTACTTCAGACTGGATGAGCTACGAATGTGGTCGGCTCGGTGAGCAAGAATGTTTCGCCAAACTTGCCGAGAAACATCATTTCCAGGCAAGCGACCTGGCGGACATGATCCGGAAGCTCCGCGAGACTACCACCTATGACCAGGCTGTTGCTTCTATTTTCAGGGAAATTAAACTGACAGGAGCACGCATCTTTCTGGTCTCCAACATTTCAAAAGAAGACTATGCTGCACTGCGGGCTTCCTGGGACGAAAACTTTTGGTCCATATTTGATGGCGTTTTTACGTCCTCTGCCCTGGGTGTCCGAAAGCCTAGCTTACGCTTCTATCGTCACGTCCTGCGCGTCACACGGGCAGTGCTCTATCGGACCTATTTCATAGATGAAAGACCAGAAAATGTGCTCGCGGCACTATCTGTTGGAATCAGGAGGACTTTTGAAACCGCAACGCTCTACCGTACACTTACGAACTTCATCGGCGATCCTGTGGCACGAGGTCTGGCATTCTTGCGGCGTCAGAATGGGATATTCCCGACAACTACCCAGCAAAACGAGACGATCGCTGAAAATTATGCTCCACTCCTGATCGTAGAAGTGTTGAATGACCGGCAAGTCTCGTCCTGACACTAGGACCCACGGATTTGCTAACTTCCAGTGAGTAGGAGCCTAGTGAATCTCAAATGCCCGCCTCGGCTCTGGAATTTCTTTAGTGGTGAGCCTCCCTCAATCTTCTAGCTATACAAAAGTTGATCATTTATCTAGGTGACCCAAAATACACAAGTGATACCTACCCCGATGATCTGGACACGACCTCCCTTGGCCTGCTAACGATCCCACCTGACCCGGCAACCGTCCACTCTGTGCTGGATAAAATGCATGACTATATCGACGAAGATGGAAACGTGCAGGTGTGCCTTACATGACCGTCTGTGCCAGTGTATTAGTGGAGAAGCTAATGCCTTCTATCAGATATACTTTGACCACTCAAGGCCGCGTGTCGATGCTGTTATATCTCTCAATGTCCTAACCCTATTTCATAAATATGGGCGAAGCCACGAAATTCCTGGCACAATGGAGTGGATCTATAACATTCTGCTTAACCGGGCGTACATCAATGGGACACGCTACTACCCCAACGCAGAGTGGTTCCTCTACTATGTGGCACGTCTCCTTGGTGTGTCTAGTGATCCTACTCTCCAGGAGAGGCTTGAAGCTCCTCTTAGGAGGCGTGTGGCTGAGAGGGTCGGAGCAGATGGCGATGCGTGTTGCCTTGGCATGCGAGTATTGGCATGCAACTATCTCGGAATCGAAAACCATCCCGATCGCCAAAAACTTGCAGATATGCAGCAGGAAGACGGCGGTTGGGAAGCATCTTGCATGTACGTATTTCCCGGCGCTGATCGTAAGGTCGGGAATAGAGGAACCAGCTCTGCGTTTGCCGTGAAAGCGCTTGAGACTTGGGCCGAACGATGACATTCTTACATAATTTAAGGGGTTCATAAGTCTAGAGCAACTATTTGATTTGTTATGCTATAGTGGTGATCTTCGTCGCCTTTTATTTCCCAAACTTTTATTGTGTTTGAGCTTTCTGGTCTGCTCTGGCTTTTCTCTCAAGTAAAAAGGGTACTAGATATAGATAACTAGTATGCATACACTAAGTAATCTTTACCAATTGAACCATTAAATCTGGCATTGGTTTCACATAAACTGCCTCGGTTGGCGCAAATGGTTGCTTTGGATCCTCCAAAGAAACTTGATAATGGCTGATAAATGCGGCTGTCAAGCATGTCAGCATCAGTCTTGCAACAGATCGACCGGGGCAGCTCCGTGGGCCATGGGAGAATGTCATATTTGCACAAGGATGTTGATTGATCGCCTTTTGGCTTGCTGACTCCCTAAATAGCCAGCGGTCAGGGTTGAAGACTGTGGCATCCTCCCCCCAAATTTGGGGGTTCAGATTCGCCGCCAGCGGAGGACATAATAGCAAAGTTCCCTTGGGAATCGGAACATCCATGATCGTGGTGTCATGAGTCGCCTCATGCTCCGTCAACGCAACCGCCGGATGCAGCCGAAGTAATTCATCGACGACTGCCCGTAGATATGGGGAACTTTGAATCTGCGAAAAGAGAGATTTATCTTTGGGTAGTGACGACATGCGAAGTTGAAGTTCATCCCTCAGTTTTGTCTGAACCGCTGTGTGTTTGCAAAGCTCGAGGATCATCCACTGGAATGTCGCGGAGGTTGTTTCTGAGGCTCCGACTAGGAAGATTAGGATGTGACCCAGCATTTCCTCGTCGGAAAGATTACCATCTTCCAACATGACGGAAATAATGTTGACGGGGCAACTGGGATTGATGGACTCCATGAGCTTTCGTTTTTCGATTTTTAGGAAGTCTTGCGCGACATGTTCCAGATACCTCAGATCGGCTAAGTCTTTGTGGCTGAATAGGGCCAACATCAGAAGCGAACGAATGGGGCGAGGGAAGATTGACAGAACAATCTTCTTGATATGTCCAGTTGCCACCCTGCGCTCCAAGCTTCGAAGAAGATATAGATACCGAGCTAGCCATTCATTGTCCTGGCCAAACACACATGTGCCCGAGAGTTCTAAAACGAAACGTGATGTCCACTGACTAATGTTAAGCGAGGTATGTTGGCCAATATCTTGAACCGATTCCACACAGCTCTCCCATAAGGGAGTGCTTATTTTGGTCATTGTCCCGGGGGTGAACACTGGTGAAAACAGGTTGCGGAGATACTATTTGAAAATTGTAAACCAAAGATATACGATGGAAGTCTGAAGGATAATCTTCTGAAACTTACTTTGTGTTTTTGTCCTCTTGCGCCAAGCAGTCCGGGGTATCCTAGACCAGCTTCTGTAAGAAACTCAACTGGTTTAGAGTGCGAAAAGCTGTCGGATTGTTTAAGACACAGTTCGGAAATGGCTTCTGGTCCCAACACGATAATCATCTCCACACTGAGGAAGGTGTAATATCTAACGATTTGCTCTCCCAGGAACTCAGTACAAAGCTGGGGAAGCTCTTGACCGATTAATCTAACGGGACTGGAGTGGTTTCCCAGCCAATAGCTTCGAGACTATAATGGATCTTCTATCAGTCATCCTCTCCTTTGTTTCTCGTTGGGAGAAAGGATGGCTGGAGGAACTTGCCTTGGGGGTTGGCAGGGATCGGAAAGCGGTTATATAGACAGGATAGATGTGGCATTGATATATCAGGGCACCTATGCATCCTATTAAAAGGATGATGTAGGAAGTTTTAGCATCTATGATCTTCAGCACCCAGAGTATGGTTATCCACGGGAGGGTAGAGAGGAGTAAAGTTTGGTAAAATGAATGGCCCATTGTCAAAAGTGGTTTGGAACTATGATACTCGAAAGTAGGTTTGTCAAATAGCTCTTCGATTATCGAACAATACATACCGCTTTAATTAAGTCCAACCTCAGGGCTTCTGTTGACCAAGCTGATGCAAGGGGTGAGTAATCTATTGGAATTCACGTACGGTATGTAGAGGGATTTGGAAATGTCGGTGTAGAACATGTTGATGTGACTTTTCTTTTCTTTTTTCTCTTTTATTACCGTTCGATATCTTTCTCTTTCTTCCTTTCAGTTACTTTCACGTTATACCAAAGAACGAATGAATCAAACCCGTCTCGCTACGTACGCTACTTCCTTTGCTTTTTCATTTCTGGACTGATCCATCTTTCACTCGATCTGGCGATCTGTACATGCCTGGATAATACAGCCGCTATGGTATTTTTACAGTCCTGCCGGTTGCCTTCGCGATAGAGGATGTGGCCAGATACCTCTCTAACAGATATGGGATCCTGACAAAGGAAACAGCTGCGAAGAGAATGAATGGTCGTCTCTGAGTATTCGTTTTTCTTTTTGGAGTTGGCGCTCGGGGCCTATCAGATATTGATGATGGCTCTGGAAGTTGGGCAGCCGTTTACCTCCACTTACGTCCACACGAGAGGGTCTTATATCAATAACTGCATTTATCAAGAAAATGCATATGTAAAACATATGAAGTTGGATCACTATCCAGATTTCCAACCCCAGAAGACAAAAAGGATATAAGACAATACGCGGTATAGAGTCCCAATCAATGCGAGAAACCTGTGAGGGTAATTAATGCCAACGTTACAAAATCAACACCGACTAATGGGAGTATACATACCCCATATCTATCCCAGTCCTATCTGACTTGTAACCACTGAAGGTGAAAGCGGACTGGACGTTGTAAAGGTAAGCTACAGGGGCTGTATTTTCCTGGTAAAATGCCTCTGAGAACCAAGTCTAACAGCAACTATAAGTAAGTTCATCTTGACTATGTGAATAGAGAAGTCATAACTTACTGCTGGCCAACAATACCAAAACCATCCCAGATGCCAGTCCCGCACAGTGGATAGCCGGGGAGCACAGCCACTCAGGGCTGAAATGATGAGACCTAATAGCATACACAACATTGGTCCATCTTCTCGCCGCGTGACGGCTGATACAACGAATCCAAGGCCGTAGATACCTGTATTGAATATTAACAACGAATAAAAGAGCGCAGATTTGAAGCATGCCAACTTACAGTAGGAATATAAAAAGCCAAGACTAAGCTGCGAGCGAAATGGGATCATAGGAGCTGCTAAAACCAAGTAAAATGCGGTAAAATGTAAGGACGACACCAACATTCGGAAACAGACGGCAATATTTTTGCCCAGAAAATAAGCACTGTGGGAATGACCACTCTGCGATTCTCGATGAAATGTTAACTTCTCCTCCCCAAATATCTTCACCCCTGGAGGTCCAGCGGCACAAGCTGGAATCAGAATACTTGATTAGCCAACGGCACAGGGGTCAAATAAGAAGCAGAAGAGGCCTTACCAATGGCGAGACAACATAAAAGGCCCTGCTCGGCTATCAGGCGATAATCAACGGCACTCGAAAGAACGTCAAATGGGGTGTGATAGATCCCTTGGAAGAAGTGGCCTCTGGATTCAAAGGCGGCCAATCCAATCATGAGGCCGATTACGGCACTGGATACGATCTCTAAAGCGAGACCCGTGGTTTGTCGGCTCTGCTGGACTATACTCCGGCAAAAGGCGAGCCAAAGTTGGCGAAGCCATGGCGCTCTTCTTTTCTTTATGGCCTTAAAGAGCATGGTCAAGTCGTCTGCTATTTCGGTTCCAGAAGGGGAGTTGTCCCTTGGGAATACCTGCAGAGAGCTCTGTTTCCAATTCTGGGCATCGGAATAATTTAATAAGACATCAAGAATCACATCTGCTGGGTTTGATGCGGTGGGAAAAATGTGGCCCAAATGCTCGAAGAAGGACTGCGCCTTTGCTGCTTGCCCAAGATACACTTGGGTCCCGGCGTTCAGAACGAGGATGTCATCCAGGAGATGGAAGATTTCGATGCGCGGCTGGTGTATCACACAGATCACCATGATGCCCCGGCGGGAGAACGAGTGTAAAAGCTTCATCAGGGAATGCGCAGCTGTCGCATCCAGGCCAGATGTTGGCTCGTCCAGAACTAAAACCCTCGGTGCGGCAGTTAACGCGAGGGCGATACTCACACGTTTGTACTCACCGCCAGATATACCTCGTCCTCTTTGTTTTAGGAGATCGCCAACCAATTGATCGCGAATATTTTGTATACCCAGTGATGATATCAGAGAATCTACGTATATCTGAATTTTCGAATCAGACAGCTGCCCACCAAGTAACACACCGCCGGAATAAAGAATATTCTCGCGAACAGTCATGTCGGGAAGAATCATATCATGCTGGGGAATATATCCAATCAGGTCTCTTAGCCTATTTCATGGACGAATCGAGGTTGAATGGTCAGTGCCTACGCTTTTGATCTGTGAAGACACGGGAGGGGAGATTACTCTGAAGGTTGAACTCTCTGCCCATTCATCGTGACCCATCCTTGAGTAGGCCGGACCCTGCCTGATAAGATATTAACAAAGCTTGCTTCAGCCCATAAAAATGGTTAGCTTCGGTCTTGAAGAGGACGGTTTAGCGATTCTCACATTTACCAGATCCGGAAGCTCCTATGATTCCGAGAACTGAGCTGGAATGAATTGTCCCCTGAAGACCAGACAGGATCTCTCGTTTCGCACGCCGCGGACGGAGACAGATGTCTGTGAAGGTAAGATTCAGGCCAAATAAAGGAATGTTGCCCTCGTTGAAAAAGTCCTGAAACGGCTGTAAACGAGGACTACTCGCGTTTGAGTCGTTCTCATCGGCTTGTGGATGAGCACGAGGGTGGGTTAAGCGAACAAATTGTCTCAGTCTTTTTGACGGCGATGAAGACCGCAAAAGGATACAGATCCCTATCATCAACACGTCCAGCAGGAGACAAAGAAAGAATCCCAATAGTGGGATCTGATGGGAGCTGCCTGGACTGCATATTGACATGACTGTGCATTCGAATGGAGTCACTGTCCCCAAAGGGCAAAAATGACCCCGTGGACACTCAATCTGCTCTTGCCCACCAGGCGGACAATAGAAACCTGGCTTGCATACTACCGGCTCGAGTTTTCCTTGGGGTGCCGCGCATATGTTGGTACTGCTCTGGAGCCGTGTCAAGAGGCAGTCGGGCAAAGGGGGACAATAAATTGGCAGGTTCTGCTTGTTATTTTTTGAGGGGCCTGGAACTGGTTACGAAAATATAAAGCAATGGAAAGGTCAAAAGCCGTACAGTAAAATCCATCCTGACATACAATATGGGATGACAATGGAGTCGGCTGTCCGCCTGAAAGGCAAGTATTGTTGGTTGAATTTGCCATAAGCTCTTTTGTAGTTGTGATGAAGTTCCGGGGCCCTGTTAGGATGCAATAGAAAGGCGCGCACGATGTAGGCCTTTGTGATCTGTGGTTGAATCCTGCAGGGGTAGTATAGATTCTGCAAGGGATGCACAAAATACTTGCGTACCTGAATGATGTCATCTGTAAGGGGCTCAAAAAGAAACTACAGGCTAGTTGCAGACGTACACTGACTGGAACATTAAAAGCTGATCTAATCTTCGCGCGGACTCTCACATTATACCGGTTGCTCCTGGCTGCTTCAACTCCGCCATGTCGTGTCTCTGGAGGCTGGGAACGCTTATGCTCTGCGAGTACCTAGTTTCTTCAGCTGCTCTGGCCTTTACTACCAGGAAATCAAATCTACGCCGATTCTGTATATTCTGCCTCGTCACCCTTGCGATACCTGAAATTCGTCTCCTGTCATTCATACCCGGGCCAGAATTACTGCGTGGTGTCTTCGCATTCTCCTGCATCGTCAAACTTCTCCATTTCATTAGTCTCTTCCTAATCTTGCAGGTGGAGATCCACCAATTAATAGACCCAGCCAGCTCCTATTTTGCTCGCTTTTGTGCTGGCCTGAACTGCGTGGCAAGTCCGCGTGGAATCAAGACACCCTGGGAGGTCAAGACCTGGCCCGAGTGTCGAGAGCTTCCTAAACACCGATATATTGCCAAAAATGTACTTGTCCTGGGCTGGCAGTATTTGGTCCTTGATGTCATAAATTTTGGGGCCTTGAAATATTTCCACCTTCATTGGCCAGGTGCTTTGGCTGCAGGCGCGGAGTTTGTTAACGCAGGCTCCACTAAGGAGCAGTTGATGGCCCGGCTCCCGCTCTCCATGATTCTAGCAGTCAACCTGCGTTTACTTTTCGCGATGGTCTACGGAGTCCTTGCTACGATTTCTGTTCTCTTGGGTTTCACCTCTCAAAGGGACTGGCCACCGCTATTTGGTAGCATGCGACATCTACAAAGGTTCAGCATCCGAAGCTTCTGGGCGTAAGTTGTGTCAAAAGTTTCTACTCCGTTTTTCCCCAGATTGGAAAGAAATGGGGAACTCTACGTATGTCTACTGCATTTACTTATTCATTTTGATTGAAGGGATTTCTGGCACCAATTATTACGTTGGCCCCTGGCGACCATTAGTCGGTATATCCAAGAACGTCTCAGGACCTACACTTCATCTTACCTTCAGGCACAGAGAATTATCAATCTCCTGTTGGTCTTCTCCATGTCTGGCTTTCTTCACATGCTGAGTGCGGTGTATGCGGGAGTTCCTGACAACCTCGGAGCAATTTTCCTCTTCTTTGCTGTAAATCCCATCTTGATCACGTTGGAGGACATTTTCAGAACTCGAATAGGTAAATCTTCTCGCTTGGATGGGATAGGCTTCTTGGACCTCTTGTGGGGGCTTACCTGGGTCTACGTATGTGTGCCGTGGTTCGCGTACACGGCATTGAGGCTGCCCGTCGAGACGAACGCTGTGATGCCGTTTAGCTTCGTTGAGGAATTTGGAAGTCATGTTGCGATAGGCGTAGTCGCTTCGGGCGGGATCTTCTGGGCTTTCTCAGGTGATGAGATATTCTAGTTCTATTTTCCCTGGTGGTGACATGGCCAGCTTGACCCTACCCCGAAGTTTTGCCAGAGGTTGGCCTTAAAGGCCTATACAACGTAGCTGGGATATCAACATGATGGTAATGGATAATATTCTCAAAATATATCTTTGTCTAGAGGTTCAAAGATTACCAGGAGCCGGAAGATATCACATCGTTGCCTCCTGTGGATGGGCGCCTTGATTATACCATGGACCCTAACAGGATCGAGACTCGAGATGGTTCGGTGAAGTCCCTGGTTATGAAAAGGGTCTACCCAGCTGTCATCCTCGTAACATCATCACATCGTCATACTGTCCATAATATTACACCAAAATCGCAGCCGAAGCCCTCAACTTCTCCTCCCACCAATTCCCCCAACGTACAACCCGCTCCTCACGTCTCGCCTCTTCAGCGGCAAACACAACCGCATGGCTCCGCACCGCCTCCTCCAACGTACAACCCACGAATCTTGCCTGCGCGGTCTGAATATCCATTCCCCCATTGACCACAGCCTCAACAGCAGCCACATACTGCCCAGCAAGCCCATAATCGCCACCACCATGCGACTCAGCCCTCTCAGGCGGCGGCTTCGGCACATCATGAACAGTAGTCTCCGCAGACGCAAAATCATAAATCGAAATCCGATGACTATCATACTCAATCTCACCCAGCGTCCCATAAACCCGTCCCCTTCGCTCACACTGTTTCTCCGTAGGCGCAATCATATGAAACGAAGCGGTCTTCGCAAGCCGATATGGCGATTCAACCTCATCATCCCACGAAACAGTAACAACTTGATCATCAACAACATCATTGTCAGCCTCATAAACACACCGCCCATACCAAGGTCGTGCCGCGATCTCCGCATCAGAATGTGTCTTAACATCCCAGTCCTCGCCCAACTTAGCAAGTAACTGTGTCTCTGCAGCACGGACACCCTGTCCTTGAAATGCATCTTCGATATCAGGACAGACAATGTCAACTGGCCACCCCGTATGTCCTTTCGCAAGATGCCGATCATTGTATATCCGCACAGCACTGTAATTGCAATCCTTCTCAGCTGGACAAGAAAGACAATTTGTAGCATCACCCGCCTCAACCGGTTTCCTCTTCTGCCGGAATTGCGTCAAAGACCCAGCTGACGAGATGCTCCGTGGGAAATGCGGTTTCAAGCCCTCTTCTTGCGCGTTCTCGGCCGAAACAGGCGAGCACAGTAGCCAAAGAATAAAATCAATATCATGGCATGATTTCGTTAGTAGAGAGCCATCTCCTTTAGCTGTAGCACGGCGCCAGTTCCCGCGGACATAGCTGTGCGAGAAATGCCACCAGCCTACTGGTTCTGTATGTTCCAGTGAGACGATATCTCCGATGACACGGTCTTCAAGAAGAAGTTTGCGGAGTAGTTTGTTATGAGGACTGTAGCGGAGAACATGTCCAATTGAGAAGATTGTTTTCGGAGCAAGGGGGGACTTATTTGGACCTTGCGGTGGTTGGAGAGTCCGGTAAACGGTTAGACAGTCATCCAGCGAGAGGGCGAGAGGTTTCTCGCAGAGGATGTGTAAGTTCAGTGGGGCGATAGCTTGAATTATCTCGACGTGTGTTTCATCTAATGTGCAGATAAAGACGCCATCCACGCCGAGCGGACTGGTTAAATTCAATGCGGCATGCCGGTCCTCGGTGCCATTTTCATTGTTATTGATAGCTTTGCGTCGCTCTGTCTCCCACTGCACCCATTCGCGCCAATCTGTGAACTCCTGTCCCTCTATGGATGACCCCGCACCCCATATATAGTTCCGACCGAATTCGCGCCGTTTGAAGGCGTGTGGCTCGGCGACGGCGTGGATGGTACCTGGTGTTGTTCTTGTGACAGCGCGGGCGTAGGCGTTTCCTCGGGACCCAGCGCCGATCACAAGGTAACGGGTTGCCCTTGGAGGACTAGATATCTGAGTGATATCTGGGGGTGGGAGTTGGGGTTCTTTCATTTTTGGTATTGGAGATCAGGCAAGGAATGGAGGCCTATTTCTGAATACAGGTGATCAAACGGATCAAGATCAAGGGGAAATCTTTGTAAATTGACCCTTGTTTGGGTTATAATTGATAAAGTGAGCGTTGTTCCATACGAGGTTGCACTCGAGCTGCGGTGCGGGGAGATGGACATCAGCAAGATCGGGCGGACGGTGATTGGCGGTCAGCTGCCAACTGTCGTATCACTGAAATCAGCGTCAATCTCCATATTTTGGAATTTGGAATTCACGTCCATAGGCTACAGCAAATTCCACGAGATTGAAGCGGCTTTTAGTACAGTCTCATGAAATACTCTATTTTGGTGATAATTTTGGTTGGAAGCTGTCAAAAAGTGTAATGTCTAGGCCAAGCAGAGTACTCGCTCATGATTTCCATCTCTTGTGAAACTGCCTCTGTCGAAATATGTATAATTTCGACTGTCAACATGATCAGAGGTTATCAAATACCTGATCATGAAGCGCCTGGAAATATGCGAAAGATCAAATGTTATTCAGGAGTTGACATTACTTTGGGGATGTTCTCCTCTTTTCTTCCTCTCCTTTCTCTTTTCTTATCCTCTCGTCCTCCCTTCTTCTACCCTACTACTGTTATGATTCAATATGTTATCATTCTGATTCATCGAATACACTATAATGAGCATTCCCATGAATACAGGAAAAGATGCACAACTTATACACCCTCATTTTGGACAAAACTCTTGGCCAGTTTATCCTTATCTATTGATATTGATATGAACATTCATATGGCATGAACATTTCATGTGAACGTGGATCTGGATATCTATGGAAGTTAACGTTAACGATTGTATGTAAAGTAATGTAGACGTGTCTATGTATATCTTCGGGAGTTCCTACTAGGAATCAAGGCACTGGATTTTAGAAACTAGATGCTATTAAGTCTGTGTTGAAGATGAGACAAAGAAGAAAATACTAGCCTAATATTAATCTATGTATCTTGGTAGTATGGAAGGTGCGAGAGTAAAGAGAAGCTCCTTTCGCTAAAAAGGTGTGTGGTGTGGGAGATCATCAACCCCGCGTCAGCATTGGCATTGGGCATCCACATCATTGTGAGAATTTCATATGGCAACGCCACCAGCCACAAGGTATCAATATCAAGCATGCCTATACGCAATGGCATTAAGGGCCTTTTTAGACGGTCTGTTAAGACACCAGACCTACCAAGCCAGGACATATCGGCGGAATCATTATCTCAACAAATCATTTATCCAAAACAGTCCCCTCGTATTGAAGATCAACACAACAAAACAGCCACACCCCAGCTTTTAGAGCTCAGGGGCCTTTGGAAGGAAGCCTACGAAGAGCTTTACGAAGAAGACGCACGCTCAATCGAGGCTTACGAAGATGCACTTCTCCAACAAGGTGATCTTGGGTCACACAAATCATTAGCAGACAGCAATACCGACACACCTTTAGGATCTTTGGTGAAAAGCCGATTTGCAGAAATAGAGAGCTCGCGGCTGAAGATCACCTTCGCGGGGAAAGAGATCACTGTCCGAGAACAGGCCCGTCGCGCAATTGACCTGATCATCTCCCTCAAACCATCTATTGCAGTGGCAGTGGGCGCAGACCCACACGCAGCATTAGCATGGGCTGGTATCATGCTTCTCCTGGCCCCAATTTCGAGAACCCTGACCCAGGATGAATTTGCCATGGAGGGCTTCGAATATATTCTGAAAGTTCTGGTTCAATATCGAGTCTTGGAGTCTACCCACATTGAGATCTACTTGAAAGAGCCAACTTCAATATCTAGTAACATTAAGCCTGTGGATGAGCTTGGAGCATCGATCAGGTCTCAAACCGTGAAGCTCTATGTGGCTGTTCTGCGATATCAGATGCGGCTAGCTCAGCATTTCGCACAGTCGGGTCTTTTACGATTCTTTACGGATTTGAAGATGACTGACGACTGGGATAACATGCTCCAGAATATAAAAAAAGTTGACGAATCGATAAATCGGGAGCTGAACACTCTTTCAAGCAATACTTTGCGACATGTTGACAGGGAAATACAGAGGCTTCACGGTGAAATGGCAGAATCACGATATGTGATAAGAGAAGCAATAGGCGAAACAAAGGTGGGTCAAATTTTCAACTCGTTCTTGTTTACATGGTTATAAACTGTTTTTTAGGCAGTCAAGAATATCCAGCTGCTCGACAGCCTTACCACTGCCAGTGGGGCGGCTTTCAATTCCTATGAAAATCGGAATAAACCTCAATGCTTGGAGGATACACAAACCAGGGCACTGGAACGAATTCAATCTTGGTGCATCTCTTCCGATCGGAATATTTACTGGCTCCGAGGGATGGCTGGTACAGGAAAATCTACAATCGCCCGCACATTCGCAGCAGCTTGTCTTAATCGACAATCTTTGATCGACGGCAGTCCACTACCCGACAATACATGCCTTGGTGCGAGCTTCTTTTTCGATCAAAATGAGCGAGATCGAAATAATCCGAGAAACCTTTTCACCACGCTTTGCAGGGGCCTCGCAGACTCACTTCCTGGCCTAAAACCTGAAATATGCAAGTCCCTCGAAATGCATCCAAATATCCAGAATGAGATGCTTATTAACCAATGGGAGCACCTGATCCTTCAACCTCTTCTGGAGCTCGAAAAGCATATTTTGACACCTCTGACATCTATTATCGTCATGGATGCATTTGATGAGTGTGAAATCGAATCAGAAAGTGACATTGACACGATCCTACAGCTCATCGCTAGGGCTCAAAAGTTGAATACCATCCACTTGAAGTTTTTCATCACCAGCAGGCCAGAACTAAACATTCTTTCCAGCTTCAATGCCATTATTGATGATCTCCATGCGGCTGAATTGAACAAGGTCTTAGTTACCCGCGACAAAAGTGCGCCCAAAGACGACATAACGAAGTTTTTGGAGCATGAAATTGCCATCATTGCTCGAAGACAGATGCTCACAACTGGCTGGCCCGGTGAGCGTAAGATTCAAGAACTTGCCTGGAAAGCCGACGGTCTATTCATCTACGCTGCAACGGCGTGTCGCTTTCTCGGCGACCGAAAATTAACCAAGGAGCGCCTGAAATCGCGTCTGGACCTTCTTCTAGATGGCAAAGTAGTAGAGCGCTCTCCACAAAAGGGCTTGGATGACATTTACAGCCGAATCCTCCAGTTTTCGGTTGTTGGAGATGCAATCGAGGAAGAGAAAGCGGACATACGCGATCGATTTCAGGTAACGGTTGGAGCGATAGTCATGTTGTTTGAACCTCTATCAGCGAATGCTCTGGGCAATCTGCTGTCAATACCGGAATCTACCATTAGAGAAACATTGCAGAGTCTCTTATCGGTTTTATCCGTCAGTGAGGAGGATATGCCTATCCGCCTTCTCCATCTCTCTTTCCGGGACTTTTTGCTTGATCCACAGCGATGTGTCAACGAGAACTTTTGGATATCACAGAAAAAGAAGCACAGTGAGCTAGCTTATGCTTGCCTTGATGTTCTATCCAAGACTTTAAAGCAAGACGTTTGCTGTCTCAATGACTTCTCTTCTCTTGCTGCGGAGGTTTCGCCCTCTCAATTGAATCAGTACCTTCCAGCTCATATCCAGTATGCTTGCCGCTACTGGGTCGACCATCTTCAGCGAGCTGGCACTGATTTTAAAGACAATTATCAAGTCCACGTCTTTCTGAAGGAGCACTTTCTACACTGGCTCGAAGCTCTTAGCCTCTTAGGCAAGATGTCAGACGGAGTTCGTGCCATTATAGTACTCTCCGAGTATATAGGCAGTTTGCCATGGCTTTCCGAGGATATAGGCAGTTTGCCATGGCTCTCCGAGGATATATCAAGCTCGGTAAGCAACAAAGTCCAACCACAATCTTTATCCAAATGCAGACCACTGACAAGTTCCTGCCATCTAGCCTGATCATAGAGTCAATATTTACAAAATAATCTCTGATGGAAGGCTGTTTGTACTCAAATTCAGGTCAATCATCGAAACTGCGCCTCTTCAGCTCTACAGGTCAGCTCTTCTCTACTGCCCAGAGTTGAGCATCATTCGACAAACATACAAGCACCTAATTCCTAAATGGATAGTTGATTTGCCAACAGTAGAGCGAATTTGGAGTCCCCTATTGCAAACACTTGAAGATCAGCAAGCACTCTACGACGTTGCCTTTTCTCCCGATGGAAAGATTGTCGCGTCTTCATCAATCTGTCTCTACGATGCAGCAACGGGAACCTTACTAAAGACCCTGGATGCCCTCAGCGAGGATAGCAAACAAAGCGAAGGAAGCGCTGTAGCGTTCTCCCCGGACGGAAAACGCGTGATGTCAATATCATGGCAAGGGGCTCTCAGAGTATGGGATGTATCTTCCGGGATGATGATCTCCGAAGTGAAAAGTGCCGTCATCGGTGCAACCGCGTTTTGGAGAATTTTCTCGCGAGATAGGACTCTTGCAGTGGCACTTCTAAACAGTAATACGATTGAAGTCATTGACATTGCGAACGGACGACTATTGAAGACATTCCAGCCGCATGGAGAGGATGCCGTGGCTTCTTTAGCACTCACCCAAGACGGCGAGACTCTGGCATCTACATCTCAGAGTGGCGCAATTCGGCTCTGGGACGCAGTCACGGTTACCATCAAACATGAACTCAAACGATCCTCTAATATCCCGTTATTAAAAACACGACTTACGTTTTCCCCAGACGGTAAGTGGCTTGCGGCATTGTCCCAACAATGTTCAATCTCACTTTGGAACCCTGTCAATGGAGAACTTTTGGGTGAGATTCCCGGGTGTTTCTACGATGCTTGCTTTTTGCCTGATAGCAAGGTTCTTGTAACATCTTGCGAGAACAGAGGTGGTGATTCCGGCCTCGTCAAATTGTGGGACGTATCATCAAGAAAACTCCTGAAGGAAATCCCCGCCAATTGCCTTGGGCTACAGCTTTCACCGGATGGCAGATTCTTAACATCTGTACCTCTGCGACATGGGGCTTACGACTGTCTTGGAGGTGGCAGGAGAATAGATGTTTGGGACATAACTACCGGAGAGCTTTACAGGGCTTTCTACAGCCCTTCTGATGATCTGAGTTGTATAACGTTCTCCAACGATAAAAAACTTATGGCCTCTGCGTCGGATTTCAATGGGACCATTCAGCTTTGGGATCTGTTTGCACCTTCCCAGTTCTTACACGATTCCCAACAATATGAAATAGACAGCTTCAAACTTTCTCCTAATCGCAAGATAGCCGCTTCTATCACGGTTCCGTACGTTTTTCTATGGGACGTGCAAACTGGTGCACTCCGGGGGAAGATTAAGATTTCCGGTGGAGCCTCCTCATTCTCGCCAGATGGGAAATGGTTCGTCACCTCCAACGTGAAAACAGACGACATATATAATCTGGCTACAATGGAACGTGTGCACGGCGCTGAGAAAATGGACCCCCAAAGACCCGGACGATTCGTATTCAGCCCAGACAGCAAACTTCTCGCACAAGACTTCGCCCATCCGGTCTCTCACATGGAGGAAAATCGAGCGAACGAGATATATGCCGATAATCCTGATGACCAGCCTCTAGTCCGAGTATGGGATACAGGAACATGGAAGCCACTATTCACATTCGAGGCTCGCTATAACCGTATCACGGCGATGAAATTCTCTCCGGATAGCACCCTTCTCGCTGGTGCGGTATTCTGTCACCTAGACCGACCTCGAGCAGAAGAGTTCAGCTTCATTATTTGGGATGTTATTACTGGGTACCGACAGAGAGTCGTCACTGTTCCCGTCACTCATTCTGAATACTTCATTGCCGATCTTGCATGGTCACCCGATGGAACTACCGTGGCCATATTGACAACGGACCGAAAAGTACGACTGTGCCATGTGGCGAGCGGGCAAGTAAAAACTTTGGATATGCAAGAGAGGGGGGTGTCTGTTGCTTTTTCGTCAGACGGTTTACTGTTAGCGGCTGGATCGAGACTTCAAGGTTTCATTGAGCTTTGGGATGTGCATACGGGGGCTAGCATTGGAAAACGTCAGGTTCATGGCCTTAAGGAGCTGCAGTTCTCAAAGGATTGCAAAGCCATAGAGACGGTCAACGGCCGTATTGATGTTGACGCCTTTTATCCTGGTCAAGAGCTTGCAAAAAGACGTGATTTTCTAATTGAGAACGATTGGGTAGTCTATGGGGGGGAAAGGATCTTCTTGCTTCCGATAGACTACCGAGCTACTTGTGCTATCGTTGAAGGTGATATGTTGCTGATAGGACATGCATCGGGTCGTGTCACGAGTCTTCGGATTGATGCCACAAGATTTGGGTTTACATAGAGAATTACTAAGTGCTAGTCGGATGACGAAGATTAAACATAGTAGTTTCTGTGTTCGATGTATATTATGCTAATGAGATGCACAAGACTCTATGCTTTCTAGCTGCCAACCTCCACCCTGTGGCCGAGTACAGATCGAGCCTCAGCCTCAGTCAATGCATCAATCTCCAACTCAACAAGAACAGCACGAGCACTCTCGTTGTCCTTGAACAATCTTTTTTCCACATCCCACAGGCCTAGCCCAGCACTAGACTCATTGCCAGCTCCATCGCCAGATTCAGCGACCGACGGACTCAAGTTCAGAATACGCAGACCCTCGTTGAGCTTCTTCATGATCAGCAACGAGCCGCCTGGATGGCCCGCCACGCCAAGGGTGTTATCAACCACGCTGCATATTTGTTCGACATCACTGACTAATTGGTTCGCACCGGCCGTTGAGAAATTATTCCTAGTCAAGACATGATCCCATATGTAAGCCTGTATGGACAGGAGAAGCTGGCGGGACACTCTTCGTAGAGGCGCCACGCCCAAGGCTTTGGAAAGGAATGAAAGTTGGGAAGACAGTGTGCGCATCGCGTGTGCCAAGTCGGAGGAGAGGGAGAGGGGAGAGGTTGCTGAGCCAGCGGAGGGGACAGAAAGTGTAGCCCAGGTAGCTACACGGGAGTAAGGCTTCAAGGCGGCAGTGATGTTCGAGGTCAGGGTGGAGGTGATTATTGATTCGGACCGTTGTCGAAGACGACGATATGCAGAGGCAGTTTCATCGAACAAGGCACCGTCAGACGATGTTTGAGGACTTGATACCCCATTGACTGCTGGCGAAGTGCGAGCGGCTACCTCGGCAACGGTCATGGAGCCCGCAACATTTTTCCCACCCTCGCGGACACGTTCTTGAAGCTCGGACCAGAGTTCAACGAAGAATACGTCGTTGCTCCAGTCCTCCATCTTCTTTTCGAGATACTCCGCACTGCCGAAAACTCTGCAGAGCCGCTCTAGACCTGCAACGTCTTCTACACTGGCTTGTCCGTCTGCTCCTCGTACCGTCCGACCTAGTGTAGATGTCATCGCAAGATAGGCCTCCAAGGCAGAGTGAAGGCGTTCGTGGAATTGATCGAAAATGGTAATTTGAATGTCGATGAGGAATCGCAACTTCTGGCTGAAGGAAGAAAGCGGCTGGTAGCGTTCTGTAATGGTTTCGAGGAGATCATTAACTCGAATTGCGGATTTTGTTGGTTTAGTCGCAGTCAACTCGACGCCATCATAGTCAATCTCTCCACCATCGGCAGTCTCGATGATATCCTTGTAACGAGCCAGGGCAAAATCTTTCTCGACCTGAAGCCAGCGATCATACCACCCTTGTTTGGCGAGAACCTCCCCAGTCATGCCCTTCCAGTTTCCATCGGAGTAAGGATCTGGTAAGTAGTTCCAAGTTTCCCGGATCTCGTTGTCAAATTTCATCAGCTCGTGGATGAAATGACTGAGCAGTTGAGGATAGTCGGAAACTTGTGGAAGGAATAAGTCGACTTTCTCTCGTAACATTGGCATAAGAGCATTAATGAATGCATGCAAAGCATTATAAAAGTTCCATTCCAAGCTGACACCTGCCGACTGAGCTTTTTCGTCAAGGATTGGCTGGAAGTATGAAGCAAAGAAACCACCAAATTGATTGATGAGATCCAGAATGTGGGAAAGGAAGTATTCCGGCTTGTCGAGTCTATTTGTCGGCTTGTCACCACTGAAGTGGTACTTGAAACGCAGACTCAAAGGATGCACCATAACATCTAGAGGAAATAAGCATGGAGGTTCGGATGTCTGGCTGATGCTCAATGCATCACGGTGTGGGAGTTCTGGTGTCTGCAAGTCAATCAGGAGCTGAACATCATGTCTCCATTGATCCAACAATTTATCCGTGATGTTCAGCTCCCGTGTTGGCCATTTCAAAGAAGTAAGCGTCTTCTGTAGTTGGTCGCTAAAGAATTTCTTCAACTGTTCCCTCAATGCGAACGCCAATTTCTCTGTATAGTCGATAAGGTGGGGCGCAGCGCCCTCGGCAGCAGGTTGAGCCTCTTTCAGCGAGACCACGATATTCCGTAGCTGGGAATAGGGTTGCAAGGCAGCGCGGGGATCGGAGGAGATAACGGACAATGCTTTCTTGCTGTATGGCATTGTAATTAGTGTGATTCACTTCCATGTGTCGGCGTATGCGTACCTCAGCTCTTCGGCCTCCTTCAGCAATCCCACGTATCCCTTAGATATCTCCAACCGCTGAAGCCTCTCCATACTTTTCTCCAGCCGCCGTACTGCCTCATCGCTCGTCTCCGAATGTGTAATCGCCTTCAGCCGCCGGTCGATGTCCGCCTGCTCGGCCGCGAATGCCTCGGCACGCTTTCGAGTAGCTTCAGCATGGTCATTGGATACCTTGGTCGCATTTGTGAGAGCTTCGTGTGCATCTGTTAGCTAGTTTGGCATAAGTCAGTTGAATGCGTTTGTGTGGAGGCCCAAATTGCGGGACACGAGGGGAAGGTACCTGCTTTCGCTGGAGCTCCTGTTGCGCGCGGAGACTTGAGAGCAGCGAGTTCAAACTCTCAAGATCAGCAGGAATCTGGATTTTATCATTAAGATAATCCTCGACTCGTGTCCGCTCGTGCGAAGACAGAGACGTGGGTGGCGCCATTGTTGCGGAGGGAAGAACACGAAGCGCAACGGTGTTTCGCGATGTTGATCTCCGCCTTTCGGACTGACGTCTGCCATCCCGCAACTGCTCCAGTGGCAACGCAAGTGCCTCTTGCGCACCCCTGCTCTAAAATATGTCCAGCCCCGCTAAGAAGCGCAAGCATAATGGTGCTGAATCATCGCCGCAAAAAATGCGCGGTATCGAGTCTTTCTTTAAAGGGCAGACTAAACAGCCTGTGAAAGTCGAGCCCGACGTCACAGAGCAGACCCTCTCGGATGAAGCATTGGCGCGCAAGCTTCAGGCTGAATGGGATCAGGAGAATAATGATCAACTCTCTACTTCAAATGACATTCAACCTATGACAACAGAGTCTGAATCAAGTACAGCTCCGCCCATCCCATCAATACCTACAGATACAACGCCGGCGTCTGCAACGGCGCCCAAAAAGAACACACTATCGTTGCAATCATCATCGGGTACAGAGGACACAATATCTCTGACTGTACCCTTTGACCAGAGCCCGCAAACATTTGACGCAGGCAAATATGCAGCGGAGTTACGACCGCACTGGGCTTCCGAGGGCGGCGATGCCACCTACGCTCTGCTAACAAGGGCTTTTGTCCTGGCAAATTCAACCACAAGCCGAATTAAGATCGTCGATACTCTTGTCAACTTTCTCCGAGTTCTGATCGAAGGCGACCCAGATAGTCTCCTTCCGGCTGTCTGGCTAGCAACCAACTCCATCTCACCACCGTACGACGAGCTGGAGCTAGGGTTAGGGGGTTCATCCATCTCCAAGGCTCTGAAGAAAATATACGGTCTGGATAATCAAAGCCTCAAAACGCTTTACAATCGACACGGAGATGCGGGAGATGTTGCTTTCGAAGCTAAGAAACGTCAAAACTTCACATTGGTCAAGCCGAAACCTCTTAAGATCAAAGGTGTATACCAATCACTCCTCAAAATCGCCACGAGTAAAGGTTCTGGGAGCCAGGAGACAAAGCAGCGAATCGTTGAGAAGCTCTTGCAGGATACGCGCGGGGCCGAGGAGAGTCGGTATATTGTTCGCACTTTAGTCCAGAACCTCCGAATTGGCGCGGTGAAAACTACCATGCTCATCGCTCTTGCGCGAGCATTCCTCTACTCAAAGCCTGCTGGGGCAGAGTTCACCGTTCGCCCACAACATGAACTTGCACGTCTGAAGAAGGACGAACTCTCCGAGCTGTATACTAACGCAGAAGAGATCGTCAAGGCGTCCTACGCTAGACATCCAAATTACAATGATCTCGTCTCATGTATGTGTGAGATCGGCGTGACCGAGGAACTACTTATCCGGTGCGGCCTGGTACTACACATTCCACTCCGACCAATGCTAGGAAGCATCACGCGCGATCTCTCGGATATGTTGACAAAACTGCAAGGACGAGACTTTAGCTGCGAATACAAGTATGATGGCCAGCGAGCTCAAGTGCACTGCGACGAGAACGGTAAAGTATCTATCTTTTCCCGCCACCTCGAGCTCATGACAGAGAAATACCCTGATCTAGTATCGCTGGTCCCCCAAATCCGGGGTGAGGGTGTCTCGAGCTTTATCCTGGAGGGGGAGGTAGTCGCCGTGGACCAACAAAATGGTGACTTGCAGCCATTCCAAACTCTCACCAATCGAGCAAAGAAGAATGTCGAGATTGGAGCCATAACCGTCAACGTCTGTCTATTTTCATTCGACCTAATGTATCTCAACGGCGAGCCGCTCCTAGATCGTCCCTTCCGAGAACGCCGAGAACTACTCCGAAGTCTTTTTGTCGAGATCCCTCGTCGATTCACTTGGGTGAAAAGCCTCGACGCAACATCCGCAGATTCAGATACCGTACTTGAATTCTTCAAAAGTGCCACAGACGTCAAATGCGAAGGAATCATGGTCAAAGTCCTGGATAATACAATAAACCCTACCAACCAACCCACCGAAATCAACCCCGAAGAAACCCCTTCAATAGAACAAAGACCCAACACAGCAAACCCTCGACAAAAGGAACCTCCAAAAAATCCCCGCCGCAAAGCCCTCCTATCAACCTACGAGCCCGACAAACGCCTCGAATCCTGGCTAAAAGTCAAAAAAGACTACAGCACCTCCTCTGAGACCCTAGACCTAATCCCAATAGCCGGCTGGCACGGCCAAGGTCGCAAAGCGAAATGGTGGTCCCCAATCCTCCTAGCAGTCCGCAACCCCGAATCCGGCGCACTAGAAGCCGTGACCAAATGCATGTCCGGATTCACGGATAAATTTTACGCATCCAATAAAGAAAAGTACAGCGCCGGTAGTGCGAATGTCATCTCGAGGCCTGCGTATGTGGAGTACTTCGGTACGCCGGATGTATGGTTTGAGCCGCAGGAGGTGTGGGAGATGGCTTTTGCAGATATTACGCTTAGTCCTACTTACCCGGCTGCTATTGGGCTTGTTAGTGAGGAGCGCGGGTTGAGTTTGAGGTTTCCGAGGTTTTTGAAGGTCAGAGAGGATAAAGGGATTGATGAGGCTACGACTTCGGATTATTTGGCGCTTTTGTGGAGGAAGCAAGGGGAGAAGGTTGTTGAGGCTGGGGGGAAGGATGGGACGGATGAGGTGGGTTGGGAGGAGAATTGATTATATAGGTCTTTTCAGGTTATGAGAAGAAGATATGGTGGCAGGTGTAATGTACTCATGCCATTAAGCACATGCGGATATATCAGATGGAATAAGGAGAAAATTGGTAGACAGAACACGTAGACTACATGCTATTGGCTATATTCATGTGCCCAGGTGGTCAAAGACCTCCTGTATAAGAACAGGAAAGTATTAGGTACACGGATCACCACAATGAGGTCGTGTACAAAGTATCATAAGGGGGCATGTTGAGTGCAAAGAAAAATGCAGGCAGAATTGCCATAGCAGCGCAAGACAAAGTAGGAATATAAGAAACGTCATTCATGGAACAGAAATGCAGGAAAAGGGCCATGCAGAAAGGAAACGCCGTGGATGCAGTGGTGTGCTTGCTAGGAAATGCGAGGCTAGCTTTGTATAACCAGGCCTCGGCACGCTTCAAGAGGGGTAATTAGAAGAACAGGGCAGATAAGTAGATGCATACATAGCAAAATCGTCAAGCCGTAACAAGTATGGGAAGCGAGGGGAATAAATGGACATAGAAGAAAGGGGGAAAAGAAGTGGTAAGAAGAAAATATAAAGACGAAGGTGCTTAGGGACGTAGTTCGCCTCCAAGTTGGAGAGCTAATCCACCTGCACCTTCTTTGGTGGGCATTCGAGGCGAGCCGCTTGGAGGAACGAGAGCGTCGAAATTCAACCGTTTTCGAGCATCTTTGGTGGCAAGAGGGGTGCGAGAAAGGTTGCCAGGAGTTCGACTACCCCATACTGGCTGTGCAGGACTGGGTGTCACGTTCACGAAGTCCGCAAAGTTGAATTGCTGGCCCGGGGTTCCAAGGACAGCATGCTGACTCGGGGGAGTTGACGGGGGGAAGATGTGAGCATGCGAGCCACCTGCCACACGAGCCGGAGTTGGCGAATTTGCAAGGTAGAGCAACAAGCCCGCCCCATCATCTTCATATTCACCAGGTCTATCCGTTCGTGCTAGCCGTGCGTGCTTTGGGGGCGGAGTGCGAGGGGGCGAAGAGCCCACCATGGAGCTCACATGTTGGAAACTATGCAAGGGCAGATCGGGATCATTCTCTTCATCAGAGTGCCCGTGATATCCTGGCGAGGACATTTCTGGGATTGGTGCCTCGGACATAAAGGGGACTCGGCTCCGTCGTGAGGTGTGGCGGATGCCTAGGCCTGGAGAAGACTCGGGCAGTCGGTGAGAGCTCTTCCATGACACTCGAGGCACCTTTGCTGGACGTTCTGAATTGGAGTCTGACCGAACACGCTTGCGGCCTGCCGTCAACATTGGCGCCATGGCGAGAGAATCGAAGGTAACGGCATGCTTGTTCCGGGCGGATCGAGGAAGTTCCTTGGAATAGGTCGATGCTCGCAAGGGCGGTGACGTAAACGGAGTCTCACAACGGCTGCGAGAGAAGTCGGAGGAGGAATCGGAGGGTTTTTCGAGATCAGGACGAGCCTTGGTGTCTGGAAGGGTTGAAGTCAACCCATGAAGCCGGCCATGTTGGTACTTCAGTTTGGCCAGGCCCAAGCGGTCCTGCAAACTAAGAGAGACCTATAATCCCCGCAAATCAACCGGTTAGCCAAAATTGTTCCTGACAGGGTCCAAGTATGCAACTTGTTGCGGTGGCAATTCTACAGTAGTGTTCCTGCATCAGTCACAAGACCCAACCACCGGCCCACTAGTTGCAAAGTTTGGTCTTTCTCCTTCATTCCTTTTCACCAGGGATGTTCTTACCTGGGCAATATCAATCTTGCGAATCGTCTTTTCTGCTGAACCAGGCTGTGGCAGGGTCATGGTGGGCAATGATGAAGAAGAAGAGAACCTGACGGAGACCCAGTTTGCGGGTTGGCAAGACAAGGGCGGGAAAGGGAGCCAATTGGGCGATCGATAATGGAGCCGAAGACACACTAGCCCCAAATTGCCCTCGATCAGAGATGAAGAATATAATATAATAAATCGTATGGGGATTTTTAGATTGAATGTGGAAAAAGGTTAAAAAATAAAATTAAGAAGAAATGTGAAGAGTTATGTATGGTTCGACGGTTGTGTTGTTTGCGACGCGTTCCACGCGATCAATTTACGCGAAAGTCGTGTTTTTGCCCATTCCACGGATCGATGTACATGCCCTGTACCTGGTACCAACACGACAGGGAATAAGGTTGTTCAACCTCTAATAAGACCTTTGTTGCTATCATATTCTTAACTTAAGGAACATGTACTCTGTACATGCATCCAAGCCTGGAAAAAAAAAAATTTACTCTATCGAGTGGGCTAAGGCTGGTTCCCCACCTAAAGCCGCAAATTGATTTTCTCGGATTCTTAGTGGGACTGTGACTGCCACAGAAATCATCTGGAATGTCATTCAAGATTCCTGATCCACTCATGAGCCCTAGCTTCAAGTCTGTATGTCATAAAGGCATAGCTCCGGGGTTTGCCATGAGGTCAATGCCTCGATGCGGAATGCTAAGATCTCCGGAATTGAGTTACGTTTACGGCCCCTTCTCACGAACCACGTATCATGTACTGGATCTGAGAAAAAATGAAAAACAAACCAAACTCAAACATAAAACGGTGTTGCCTCATGGAAAAGTGGAACAAATAGATAATTCAAGGGCCTTGCGGCTATTTAACAATCGGCATTTCCGGGATGACCGTCCACTCGGCAATTTGACCTTGTACCACCTCGTGCAGTGATTGACTTGATAGCGTGGCGTACAGAATCAAGGAAAACGGAGCTAAAGTCGTGGACATGATACTAATCCTAAATTTCGGAATGCCTATGCAGATCAGCTTAGTCTAAGGCTTCCTAGACCCCAGAGGTCTCAGATATGTGGCATAGCAACAAGGCTTATCTCAGGGGCCAAAAGCCGGTTTTTCTCCCAACCATGCATAATGCACAACGCGGCGAGATTAGATTGAAATTAGGGCTTTTTCATTTGCAGCTTTATTACCAAGGAAGATAGGTCGGTTAGGTGCACCATAAATTGACAGAGCAGGATGAAACGGACCTTCAACCTGGTATGTGAAGCCTTAAGTTAACGCTAGATCGAAACTAAGAGCGTTAGGGCGATCATCAAAGATCCACCGGTGAAACATTGCGACTCTCGATAGTGCTGTCTCGCATTGAGGGTAAGAGGGGTACGTAATGTATTGTTAAAAGTCCCTGGACCTTGGACTGAGAAAGATTGAAATCTGGTTGGGACTTGATACATGCTAAGTATAGACGGAGGCTTGAGGCGCTTTTTTTTTTTTCTTTCTGCTTCTTTGCTTTTCATTGATCTTCATACTGATGGTTGCCTTCTGATCTGATTTCATCTTCCTGTTCCCCCTTAATTCATCTGGCCTTCCAGCTGACCCTTTATTTCCCACTTCTTTGCGGGGCGAAACTCCTCGGCGTCGTCACCCGCCGCAAACGGTCGCGCTCTCCTGTTCCTGACCCTGACGGCAACTGCCCCCTCTCTCTCCTCTTTTTCCAGGGTTTCTTCTACGAAGTACTCTTGACCCTGGAAATTCTCCCTGCCCAAAATGGCCTTCCTCAAACAGTTACGTCGTCGCTCAAAGGCGAGTTTTCATAACGACTCAAAAACCGCAGCAGCAAAGGTGGAAATGGTCGGCAAATCTTCGTCCACGATCGACACGTCCTCCCACAGCTCCATAACTCCGCCATCGTCGATCAAACCGACCCTCTCCTCCCCCAATCTTCCTTCCTTGAACGAACTGAATACCAATGCCTTGCCTTTACCCCCGCCCCCACAGCGCCCGGGGCCGTTGGGGTCCCGCTCTCAACGCAACAGCATGGTGGTAGGTTGAAGCTCTTGGGGACGAGGAAAACACTGTGCAACGAACTAATTGGATGCCAACGTCATTAGGGAAGCTCCGCATCATCCATCAATGGAGTTTATCGAACTCCCTCCAGCTCGCCACATGCGCCAAGGATTGTGTCAATCGCCGATAACTCCTGGGTACGTGTCCTGCATATGATCGGGAATGCCAAGGCTAACGCGTCCATTTGAAGGTCCACCAAAAAGTCCTCCTCGTGTATGGCCAAGTTGGAGACCCAAGGAATCACCCGCTGGACGGAAATCTCACAGTCTTCCATCACCAAGATAACTTCCCATCGACTGGCTGGCCCGTCACAGAATCCCACTTCAAAGCCTTAGTCCACCTAGTGCCCGGTCCCAATCGCCTTCGTTTCGATTTCATTTCCCCCAAACTCTCCACCGGCAGCACCCATCCCGCAGTTCATTCGCAATGGATTTGCATCAACTACCTTCCTCTGGTCAACACACCACCGTTACAGCTAGTCGTTTTACTCGGAAAGGATTCAGAGGGCACTTACGATGCCGTGCCGGAACGGATGGAACGAGAGGGCAATGATCTGGATATGGCAATTCGAAAATACCGAACGGCAGCGTACCTATGGCAGGCCTTCACCGGGGAGCAGATGTTCCGCAGCAACCTTGGGCGGCGCTGCTTCCGCTTCGAGGAGGAGTGGCAGTCCGGGACCCTGAGCCGTCGCGATATAGCGACCGGACAGATGCGCAACGAAGCCAAGATTCACATTGTTCGCACCGATAAGACAGTCGCAGAGCTCCGGGACCTAAACATCGCCCAACAAAACAAAAATGCGCAGAAGAAAGACGAGTTGTTCACAATCGCAAAGGAAGCCGTGCGAAAGCATTTCAACACTCGACCCGGTCAGAAGCAGTATGTCTCGGTATTGCTGCTCGACTCTCACTGGGATACGGAGCAACAAATCATCACGGGCCACGCCGCATTAGGCTCCGGCGGTGACGATATCAAAATGGCGATCTTTGGATCTCACAGTCTGCAGACCTACCCATCGTGCCTCGAAGAAGTCGTGGACGCCTTTTCCGACTGCACGCGGACGGATACAGAGTTCGTCGCCAATGACAATGGCGAAGCGGGATCAAATTGGGAATCTGCGAACATCGGCATCGGCGCTCATCTACATGAGGTGGGACATCTCTTTGGGTGCCCCCACCAGGAGTCTGGCGTTATGCTCCGCGACTACGTACAGCTCAATCGCTCCTTTTTGACCAAAGAGCCATTTTGTACTCGTACCAAGGCTCAGGGCCTGAAGGTGTGTCTACCTAATGATGAGTGTGGATGGCATCGGTTGGACGCCCTCCGTTTCAGATTCCACCCTTGTTTCCGACTGCCCAGTGACGCAACAGTAAGCTCGGACGATAGTGTCCAAGTCTGGCCCGTGGAAAATGGCAAGATTCTGTTCACTGCGTCATCTGGCGTCGCATTCATGGAACTGTACAAGGAGGGTGATGAATTCTGCCACACATCCATCGAATATCTAAACAGCGATTCTAGCAGCAATGGTCTTCCGAAGCAAGTGACTATTACCGAAGGCGAGCTTCGAATGAAACTCTTTGGCAATGAGAAAGAGAAGAAAAAGAAGATCAAGGTCATTGTCTTCTCCGGCGCCCTGGGCAGTTACACCGTTGAGGATGTCGGAGCTTTGAAATCGAAGGGCTCTCTAGTCAAGCTCCCCAAGAGTCAGACTGGCTACAAGAGTGGGATCTTAGGTTTCTCCTCGATGGACGGCAGTGAACCTCAGCAACTGCTGTTAGAATGTGCCTTCATTGCGACCAAGCTCTTGACCTCTATCAAGGTGTACCATGGAAACGCTTTGGATGGCATCGAGTTTTGTTATGAAGATATGACTACTCAGCTGTTTGGCAAACGCGGCGGGAAAGCTGGTGGCGATGAATTCGTCCTCGGTAAGTAAATACAGCAGTGCCGCTATGACCACTTCTAACTGTGACTAGACACTCGGCGTGGGGAGATTTTACTTGGATTCTACGTCCGAGCTGGCCTCTGGATTGATGGAATTGAGATTCTCACCAGCCTGGGAAGGAAATCCAGCTTCTATGGCAACCCTAATGGTGGATCAGGGTAAGTTTTTCAATATCTTGAGAAACTGCGGGCTATAGCTAATTCCTGGTTCAGGCACACCTTAATCCCGCCTCTAGGCTATAAGATTGCGGGTATCTCAGGATCCTGTGGATCCTGGGTTGATGGTTTCTCACTTATCGTCCAACATTGAAAGCGATTCCTGCACACCTCGTGTTAATCAACACATGAACATTCCTTTCATCTTTTCTTTTCTCCTGCATCGCGGGGTTTGACCTTCTGCAAAGCAAAACTGGCCAAGGGCCGGCCAGTGCATATACACGAGGTTCTGTCGGGCCAGTGGGCCTTGTCCATATCTTTCATTTCATTCCTTTCCTTTCCTTTCCTTCCAGCGGCGTTGTTGGGCTTCGTGCGGCTGGATTCATGTACTCGTCGTACCATCATTCTTCTTTTCTTTGTTGTTGTTTTTTTCCAACAGGTCCATGCGCCTACGGTGATTCGTGCAGCGGCTGCACCGGGACATTTTGTACAAGGGACATTCATATGGGCAGACTATAGATGAATAATATCACACAGCATGGTCGCCAGCGGTCAGTGCTTCACCTTCCAGATGCTTCCAGAAAATTTAATCTTCGGCGTGCCGATATTGCATTTGCCTTATGACACAAATGGGTTGAACTGCATTCAGTAATATGACGAATTGACACAGCCACAATGTGTGATCGAGTATATTCTCCACCGTTGGCTTACATTGGTATACCATTTGTTATGTACAGCAAAATGTATAATAAAGAACGGAGAATTTAATTGCCCAATACATTGATGATTTGTCGGTGAAGACAAGGCAAGTTATGCGAGCCAATTGAGGAACAAATGAATGTGGGGTTTATGTGTGTGCTTGACAGACCTCGATTAACTAAGCCATCATATGCCCCCGAAAAGGGTAGCTATATACGCGGTAAGCTTCACAGGGCAGCATACTGTATGTCACTCATTATTTCAATGCATAAGATCTACAAGAATATAGTATGAGTACCCTCTAAGCGTCCGTATACAAACGCACGAATACCAAACCTAATACGGAGCATTTTCTCGCCAATCCACCAAGACCCATCTGGTCATGAGCGAGCTCCGCGGAAAACACATACTTGGACTATCATTCGTACTTCGGATATGCAGGATCACATCTGACTGAAATTTGCCACACTTTCTTCCCCCGAGGACATCCACAGCCTCTGATTGGACCAGCACTGTAGACCCCGTTAGACCCCGTTCCGCCCGCCCCGTCTGCCCTATAATGTACAAGTAGCCGAGAAGCACAGGTACTGTTTTTTTTTACATACTCTTTCTCCCCGCTTGAAACACGGGATAGCCCAACCATACTTCAGATTATCCCTGTAGCTTCTGCGCGTCCCCGATGTGGCGCGGTTCAGTCGGATACTGGTGTTCGCTGTGGCAACCCCGCTACATGGCCTGACTGGCCAAGCCCCTCGGCCCTAGTCACACATGCTTCCACTACAGAAGCTAGCCTGTCGGTAAATGAGACATTGCTTGCTATTGGATAAAGGAATGGATCTGCGTTGTCACAGACTACATACTGTACTGTATGCGGAAAAGGCAGCCGTTTTTCTTTTTTTTTTCGTTTGCGCCACCGTTGTATATATATTCAATTTTCATAGGATAACCTCCGTGGCGTATATGTCGGTGATCGTCATCTTTATCACGATTAGCTTTATAGAATTGTAGAGAACTTCGCAATGTTTATATTTAGTTTTCTATCTACTGTACAGCATGCCAATGCCATTCAATTGCGAGAATAGCCGTGTGTCCAACACCCAAGATCTCCACCGTGGCACCATCCCTTCAATCCTATTGGTTCCTCTAAGCCAACCTTGCTGCTCGAGTCCACCTCGTGGCTGAGGATCGCCACTGCGAGGGTCGCGAAAACGAGCTGTGGCTCTAATATCATGTGTTTTCACAGTGATGGACCAATGAGACAAATCGATCGACAACCTTGGAAGGGATAGAAGGTACAAGCTACTATATACAAAGCCACCGACAATTCTCATTCTGTCGATTGCTATTTATTATTGATCAATTTTTCTGCTCTGTCCATACGGACATTGCAATTCTCCTGGCCGTGCTACCAGCATTCCAATTCCAATTCGCGCTGGTGGCGCCTGCTCCCTTGTCGATCCAACCGCCCAACAAGCCTCGCATGACGGCGTGGCTTTCTTTTCTACCCCCTCTCCTGGGTCCGGGATATATCACACAAAGAAAAAAAGAATATTTTAACCGGATCGAAACCCAATCCCGGGATGTGTTGTCTCCAGTTATCTCAAACTTTGGAGGAGTATGTGAAAACGGGAAACCGCAGCCTTGGAAGAAATTGACAGGGGCATCGCATTGTCCTTAAAGGGCGAGCAGCATTGTGTACGAATGTACATGTAGAACGTAGAATGACCTCAGGTACACGTTTACGTACACTCGCTTCTTCGTGTCAGCACAAGGAGCAAGCCCGCATATCTGTCGACCCAAAGAAGACATATTCAAATGTAACCGACAACACAGCAATTACTCAAGAAGGGGTAGTGATTTGCAACGAAAACACCACGAATGAATTCTACCCCTCAAAGCCTCAAAGCCTCAAAAACCTGAGAAACCACACAAGGAGCGCCTCGAAAAACGTCCCGCCTATGCCAGGGGCACGCGCATACTTCTGGGCCTTTTCAGCTCCGGAATAATACACTGAATACAGTAATTAAATGTGTTATAAGATGAGGATGCGCCTTATGGCTTTTGGGCTTGAGCTTACCGAAATGACTGTGACTGTCTGTGCTGAGTCTGATGGTGGAGCTTTCGAATCGAGCATGCTGTAATACTGAGAATCACTACCGAATTCAGCAAAGATTCCATCGCGGGTCCTTTCTAATCACTTCTGTTTTTGATCCGGCTTCCCATCCGGCGAATCAGATTGCTCAGAGACCATGTGACCTATGTCATTTTGTTGCGTCCTTTTGTATGCCATGCAAAAGTACCTATACCTAAACGGCTATATGTCGTCATCATATCTACGGCTTTACGAACGCTTCCAATCTGGATTAGTCAATTTGGTAGCCGCCCAAAGTCAGACTGCACGGCCCTCGGATTAGAATGCCCCGTGCATGTAACTTGTGGTATTTGTATTGTGGATGGCACGTGCAGTGAGAGAACCTGGAAACATGATTGGCGGGCTGGCAACCCAGCAATCAATCTCGCGAAGGGGCGTATTGTTAGGGCAACGTATTTCCTCTCGCGTTGTATTGTGCTCCCTAGCGTTCCAGTCTCTAGAGCAGTGGCGTACGTTGTATTTGAACAGTCCGACATAAAGTGGAATAATGAATACACGTTCGAAGTGCGCCGTACTGTTTAATATAATTGATTGCCTGTTCCTATGAGAACGTCAACCTGCATTGATCCAAAAAATATCAGCTTGAATCATAGGGTATAGACCCTGAGTTCACACCCTCAGTTCGTGCCCTCGCGAACAGCCGAGCCTTCGCGACCCATGGTAACTCCCCGATGATCATACTATTCAAGTACACCTACGTAGACACTGTTTTGATGGCGATACCCGGAGATAAGATTTAGATGCTGACACCGATGTCAACGTACGCCTCAGGTTCTCTAACCGTGGTATGTGCAATCGTCGATGATCGTGATCATTCTATACAATGACGGAGCAAGTCCGGCCCGCTCAACCACCTATCACACGAGTCAGACCACGGCCACATCTCGACCCATGGGAAGGACCTTAAGCCACATGTGCTGCATATGCTTCTCTCGGACTGACAAATTTTGGCAAAGAGACACAATCTCGTTGCCTGCGATCCTTACCGTCGATGACCATCAGGTGCACCATTCGATCTGCGAGCCACATCGTTTTATGTGGATTGTAGTTGACGAAGTATCTTTTCTTACCGCTTCGACGCCACCGGCCACGTTCTGGCTCAGATTCTTGGCTCTACCGTTAATCTACATATTTACATGTACCTATTCATCATTGGTGCCGAAAACAGTTGTCGAACTTAACGAACGATATATCATAATAAGGGGTTGTCTGAATCGTTCATTTCTCTGCAGGTGCGTCTGTATGATACTTGTATACACTCGTTTTATCCAAAATTAGGCATGTCAACGTTCAAGGTTGCCGTGTGGGGGAAGCCCGAACCCAGCGACTCGGGACGCCTTTATCGATAGACGGAACGACTCCGGCTGGATCATCGAGATGCTGATCACAGGATTAAACATCATAATCATGGATACTGACTCTAAATGGGGCTGCAGTCTCATCTAGGGGCATAGTTTTCGTATGATGGCATGAAGTTTCTCTAATCTACTCTTCATTCTCGGATCGATCGAAACTCCTCAACAGTAATACTCCGACAATACACTGTAAGTTACGTTTTGGTTCGGTCTGAAATCAAATTCAATTCGTGGTAATTTTAGTAACCCTCCACTTTTTGGCAACCCTTTTCCCTTCCAATCGATTTCCTTCATACTTCCCCCCGTTCCTCCCCTGGTACCAATCATTTCCATTCCATAGAAGAAAGAACGAAATAGAATTTCACTCTCCACTCCGGAAAAAGGAATAAATAAAAAAAATAGAAAAATAGAAAAATAAAATTTATTAAAAAAAAATTAAAAGTTAAAAAGAATTTCCAAAATTACACCCTCAAGCTACCTTCTCTATGTGACCCCTGGTCCTTATCGGCAGTGGCAACACCTCTCCAAACTCCCGAAAGCCTCAATATTCTCTCCCCACTACACACCCCTTCAGAACTGTGGCTCAGTTATGGTCAGTCGATCCTAGGATTTCCATGCCATTCGCTATTGGAGGCTCCATGTACCGCACCGTCATCTCTATTTTTTTTCCTTAACATCATAGACCGTGTCCACCCCTCCTTCGCTTCTTTTCTATCTGAACATTCTCCCCTTCATCATACATAAGGAATCTTTTCCCAATACACATTGAACCCTTTTGGCTCCTTTCCAATTTCCTGTGGCCATCCGGTGACACAATCCAGACTCAACAAAAAAAAATCGAGAGTATATTCGGTCCAGACCCGCCGCCTTCCGTCTGTTCCTGTCTCCGCTTTTTTTTACGTGAAGTTCGCATAGACATTATCTTACGCACCCCCTCTCGAGCCACGACCCCCACACTCCTTATTCAATCTTCTCGACACTACCACCAACACCAAAGGTGTGAACACAACAACCTTCAAGTTTGTCCAACCGGTATTCCAGTGCATGGGATTCGTTATCGAACCCTTGACGATCGTCCCGTGCGAACCATACAACTTTTTGAGGGTATCCGTGCTGTCGGGATCGGGGAGAACCTCTACGCGCTAAAAAGGACCACGACAACGCAATTTTCGTGGCCACATCGTTCCGCCACAAGTCAGATGGTTCATATACTTCGGAATCCTTGTGTTCGAATCTCCCATTCTCCCATTCTCTGCGCCTTTTACTTCAAGAATTGCCAGTAGATTCACTCATCCCCAATGTTTCGCAACCGGTGGGTACCGCCCTCGAACTTTATAATTCGGAAGCTAGAAAAATAAAAATCACTATTCAGATGCTAACCGTACCATTCTATATAGAAACAACACCCAGAAGCCCGATGATGACTTCATCAGTCGCTTCCAACAGACCTTCTCTGATGTGGTACCCCGTCGCGACAGTGAGGACGAGGGACAACATGGCCACTTCACAGGGATGGGCGATCCCATGATGGCAGGCAGGTATGCGGACTTCTATCCAGAAAACTTGGGACCAGAGACTGATTTGGTGGATCGATACAGACCGAATATGCAAGGCCACGACATGAAATTAGAGGACCACAATATGAAATTCATGCCCGAGCGTACACCCCGGAACCTGCAAGATCTCAACTTTTCGCCTTCCTGGATGGATTCAGCGTCAATGAATATGGTTCCCATGGCCAACCAACATCCTGGCTTCTACACCCCCAACTCCGGCGGTATGGGCGCCATTTTCCACAGCCAGGCGGGCGACCTACACACACCAACCGCCGGCTTGCACACTATGACTCCGCTCTCTCTCAGCAATCCCATTACAGGACCCCAACAGCACCCTGTAATGGGGCATTTCAGCCCACAGTATCTTGGACACCAGATGCCTGAAATGAATCCCTACCTGCAAGCCTCTTACGCGCCGAGCGCTTTCATGCAGCGCGACCCCGGCTACGACGTTATGGATGAGACGGTGGATGATTCATCGGTCAATGGAATCCCGCTCGATCAAGCTTCAAATATCTCCAGTATGACAGCCTCAACGGAATTCTCATCAGTTCCTACCAATTATCCGATCGGTGTAACGTACGCCGGTGAAAAGTAAGTCTTTTGGAGTCAATGATCAAGAACAAATCTCTAATCCTTTTATCACAGATTCCGTTATAATGTTTCCTTGCGTGCCCCGACTGCGATGGTCAAGCACACGAGAGAGATTCCTGTGTCCTACCTCAACAAGGGCCAGGCCTATAATTTACAAGTAGTGGATTCACAACCGCCGATGCCCAGCTCCGGACCACTACGTTATCGAACCTTTGTCCGCGTTTCATTCGAGGAAGAAGAGCAGAGGCTGAAGCCAGCTTCCTGCTGGCAATTATGGAAGGAAGGCCGAGGTACCAGTGAAGCACACCAGCGCGGGGGCAAACTTCTGGCCGTGGAATATGTCGACCCGCTCCAAGGCGGTGACGAACATAAGCACCGCCAACTGCAGATTGAGCAGATGTCCTTTGATGGGTTCTGCGTGACCTGGACTGCCAACCCGGCTACCGGCTCTTCCGAATGCAGTATCCCCGTGCGGTTCAATTTCTTGTCTACCGATTTTAGTCACTCGAAGGGTGTGAAGGGTATTCCTGTTCGACTTTGTGCGAAAACCGAGCTTCTCTCACCAGGGGAAGATGCGGGTGGTTCGCGCGAGCCGGAGGTGTGCTACTGCAAGGTCAAGCTCTTCCGAGACCATGGCGCCGAGCGGAAACTCTCCAACGATGTTGCACACGTCAAGAAGACCATCGAGAAATTGAAGCAGCAGATCGCTCAGGCTGAGATGGGCGGTGGATTTGGAAAGCGCAAGCGTGGCACTAATGCTTCAGCGACCGTTAAATCAACCGACCGGTCCAAGCCTCCACTGAAGCACAAGCGTACTTGGTCTTCAGGGTCACAAGATGGTTCCGATAAGCTATCATTGGAGGATGATTTACAATCCAAGCTCGCCATGATGCAGGACATGTTCTCGTCAACTCGCTCTATAAGCATTCTCGCTCTGCGTGGTGAAGAGGGTGATGATCCCGATCAATACCCAGTTCGATTACCGGCGGAAAGCGAGTTTGTTAAACCAGAGGGCCTGAACCTCCAAAACCACAGTGCTTCTCAGTCTATGGAGTCTTTGATTCTATCACCGACCAGCAGTCATGCTTCCTTGAACATGAACTCACCGCACTTTGGCACTGTTCAGTATTTGAAAGACAAGAACCTGAATATGAAGGAGAAGAACCCAATTGCTGTTCCAAGAGTGGCATCTAAGGATAGGGTTTCACAAGGATTTATCGAAGCTGTGGATATCGACCCTACTTATCGACCTCCTGCTGAGCGACCGCCTAAGCCGAGTAAGTTTAATCACCCCAACACGACATACTCGTTGCTGATTGAATTATAGTTGCATGCTTCTATGTTCGATTCTCTGGGAACGAGCATCATCCCGGTGATTACTACCGTGCGATCTACTTAACAGAGCGCACGGTTCGGGACTTGATGAAGAAAATCTCAGAGAAGCAACAAATCGACCCATCCCGTATTGTCCGCATTCTTCACGTCAATGAAGCCGGGTTACGAATCATGGTCGATGACGATGTGGTCCGCGAATTACCAGAGGGCCAGGACATGGTTGTCGATATCTACGAAACGCCTGACGCTGACATCAACAGTCCTGACTCGCCTGTCTCGCCTGGCTCCCCGGTGGAGATCAAATTAACATATTAACGGACTACCGCACTCCCTAGACCATGCCACGATAATCCTCAGCACCTTTCCTCCTGTGCTTCTCATAGATTGACTGTCTCGCCTTTCTTTTCTCGAACGATCGTTGATTCGGTTCCTCGCATCCTCATCCAGCTATACGCTTACACCCACGAGCCTACTATATGCCTTGAGATTTCCCTTGCACCTGGCGTGCAAGCGACAATGAGGCCTGCGCTTTTCACTATTCACGTCCTGTGGTCTCCCTTATAATGGATGTCTATTATCTCCTATTGGTACTATTGTCATTGAACCGGCGGTTATCAATCATTTCAGGGGCGTTATTGATTACGGTGATAATATACGAATCTCCGGGCAATAATACCCTGTCACACTACGCGTTGATGAATTCTTGTTAATTTCTTCCTTTCTGCTTGCATTCCATATTTGTTTTTTGTCGAATCCGAAGGCGTTGGGACACCCTGCGACGGTATATGAGTCTACGGGCCGACCTGGTGCAAAGTTGCTGAGGTATACACATTGTCGTTGCTTCTTTTACTTTATTATTCATTATTCTCAAAGTTGTTTTCGTTGGCCTGGATTAGGGACGAAGCACACGAAGTTGATACCCCGTTCCACTTTTGGAAACCTGCGCCTATTGACTTACTTTGCGTGGCTTGTCCTGCTCTGCACTTTGTGTCGTTGAGCGTTTGGCTTTCTGTATTCAGCTATTTTATCCGATTTTTGGGCGCATTGTATACCTTGGATCTTCGATCCGACTGGGACGGGGTTATGAATCCAACAAATATTCTAAATAGGTACAGAACACGACTACCTAGCTGATAAGATCAAATACTTCTTACTGAACCTCACATTCATGAACATAAATTTATTCACCTGCAAGGTCCTTTTTCGTGCGGGGCATTCATCGCTACTCGGAGAAGTTGCTTGGCACGTATTTTGGCAATTGGAGAAGAAGTACGTAACAAAACGCAAAATTTAATTTCCTTTTTTTCCAATTTGCCTTAGTGGAGAAACCAACATCCCAAGAATCCTCTTAAAAAGTGGATTGTAGCTTGCGAGAAGGAAACGCAAATTTGCGCAGTTTACGGAATTACCCCCGAGATCAACAAGCCACAACTCCATATCTACCACGGATTGAAAAGCCCACACGACTGCGCGTTCAGATTGAAAGCGGACCGCGGAGAAAGGAAATCACAAAAAAAAAGAAAAAAAGAAAAAAAAAAAAAAAAAAAACTGAATGAAAGAACGGCCCCACCCCCAGAGCCGGACCCAGCAACCAGGTAACAGTCCACGGGAGAGAGCGAGACACCAACCACGGGCTTGACAGAGGCGAGCTTGTGGTGCCATGGACGGTTGAGTTCGATTTTACCCGAAGCGGGAGATGGAGGCTGTCCCATCCGCTTCTGAAGAATGGATGCGATTGGCGGGCTGAGCTACCATTGTCTGTTGGCCAATCATGATGAAAATTCTGATTCGTCCTTGGGTCACTTTTCCTTTTCCTTTGTGGTTGGCTCTGGTCGTTGCATCATGAGTTTGGTTTTTGGTACGTCATTACAGTTTGAGATACTCTTTTGGTATTGTGGATGATACGGTGATGTTCGTTACTTTTTGGTTCAGAGGCTTTTTAGCGGAATTAGGCTCAATGAACGGGGTTTGAACATTAAACTCAGTCAACGAATTAAGTTTCGGGATTTGGGTGATGCTTCCTTTTGCGCTTGGCTGGTTACATTAAGCGTGAATCTACAGTGCATGTGGGGTGCATCTAGAGCTACTTAGTCGACCGTTAGAGCTACCTTGGTGAACCAATGGTATCTGACTTGTGCATGTCTCCTTACTCAACGGCTGATTTAGTGCGTTTCTTGCGGTTGGATGGCGTTGTAAGAATCGGCCGCTTTGGGCCTAGCGAGATTGCGGGCAAGATTCACCACTCTCCTATTAGGGCTGTGGCGCTGCCATAATCTCACTCACAACATGACAGCTAATGGCTTGAGGGGTAAACGATAATTAAACAGAAGGTTTCATTGTTTGGCCTCTCGTATATCGTATGGTGAAGGTTTACGTCGTCATGTACCTTCCCTTACGGGCTCAAGCATTTTAGCGCACTTTGAGTCGTTGCACGTGCTGAATCCCCCGAATGCCCACAACGGAGCGTAATATGGCACCATTTGAAACGGCTTCGCTGGCTATGGACCCAGACGCCGCTAGCGATGCACAAACACGATAACAACAGGAAAAATCCTCCGGGTAAACCTCCGTCGAATGAAGATCCCTCTTTCAAAAATCCCCACGTCAGGCGCTTAGCTATCTAAGCAGGCCCTCGTACTGGCTGGATGAGAAGCCGGCCCACCTCCCATGACGTCAGCCCGTTAAACCGGAGATAGCAATCCAGACCGTGTCAGCTTGCCCCGCTATCTCGTTTTTGAATCACGCCCAATCTAGATCCAGGATAGCCATTGGCCACGTTCCTGCCGATCCCATCCCCTGTCATATAACCCTTCCCTCTAGCTCATTCCACTCGTAGATCGAGATCGATCACTGCCCCTCAGTAGCTCCTCCTTCTATTCAGGGAAATCGTCTGGTCCGGAGATTCAGAGCGTAATTACCAACACGAGGTCTAGATCTCATTATTTCCTTACTATCCTTTACGCCGCTATCCCTGTCCAAAAGACTGAGCGCAGTGATAGCTTCGCTGGCACATGATTTGTCCTTCCAAGAACGCCATTAAGCCTCCCGCAAAGCCCCATGACATCACTCACAACGTTCCTTGGAAGCGGAGTCCTGATAACTGCGACACCCCACTTTTACTTTTTCCCACTCGGCTCATCCCGGTACATGGTTGGAACAGCCCGATTCTTGAGAGTTCCGGTACGTGTACCGTATAATAAACATCGCGCTAGTAATTCGTAGCGGTCTGGTTTTTGTCTTTGTGTCCCCATTTTTGCTCTCTTAGCGAGTTGGGATACCGTATCCCTTTCCCGTTAAGACACGGGATGGAGCGTGAATTATTTTACGTGTCCACTTGCCAAGTCGCCGGAATCTGAGTCGGTAAGTATTCGCTTGTGTTCCGAGGGCTTCGGGGACCTTGCTTTTTTTTTTTTTGTTCTCGTGGTACGGTATTGTATGCTTCCGATGGTAATGAGCCCATTTCACATCTTAGGACTGAAAATGGGCTAGCTTCGCTTAGAAGTTGTATCTCCCGTATAGGCTAATCTGGTATGACAGCTTTAGACAGAAGCTTGTAGCAGTCCCCGTGCATATAGGGCTGAGAAGTTCGGCCAATGAAATACCCGTGATATACTTCTTGTATCCATCAACCCTAATCTTTTGGTTTTGAGGCTCTACTTGGGTGTTCTAGGTATTTACTAGCTGTTGATGACATGTGCCAAATTGTAGTGTGGTCGTGCACTGATTTCAAGTGTTCTTGTGGACGGCGTGCAAAGTCTACGCGGCCTGCAACTCTGTACGCCGCGGTCCTCCTGTAGATAGTCGCCCTGTGACTGTTGTTCTCCTCAATGCAACTCCATCAGGGGCGTCCCCTTAGAATGGTTTATATTGTGTCTTATCATGTATTCAGACTATTGACGCTGAATCTATATCGGTCCTCTTATTTCCGGGAATATTGCTATTTGGTAGTCATCGACATCCTTGGAGGGCTTAACAACCATCCAGATATTTTCATGTTCCCCAGATTAGGCTCTCGACCAGCCAGTGTAACTTCAATTCTACATTTAATAACATTCTCATAACATTGAAACATGCAAGTCACTTCAAGGCCGGTTCAGGCAGCTTCCCAGGCACATTTTGGTGGCAACCTCACTTTGTACTTGGAACAAGCAGAGAGTCCTTCCTATAAGGTCGTTCCTTCTGAAATAACGAAAAAGTGCAGCTTCTCAACCCCGCTAGCGCTGTTTCTCTCGTTGTTGTTTATCTTCTTCTCGCTCCTCTCCTTCTTCCTCTTCTTCTTCTCTCTCTTCATACTCTCCCACTCTCGTTCCTCTGCACCCCCTTGTCTCTCGTTTACCACACTCGTTCCATCGATTGTCCTTCGTTCAACTTGCTAAACCTTCACGATGATTCTCGTTCGCACCCCCCTTCAGGCGGTGCTCCTTGTCGTCGGGTTCCTTGCGTTCCTGGCACAGGCCGTTGTCATCAGTAAGTTCATCCTCCTGCACAATGTATTCGACATCCTCGACGTGTCTTTGTTTTTGATTCTTTTTTCTTCACTTCATTTTTCACTTTGACCCACATGCTAACCTATTTTCAGAACGTGATGTCTCTGATGTTCACGCCAATCGTGGATACGTCAACCTGCGTGGTCGTAAGTGACTTCATTTCTCTCGTGCTGGGACGCAGTGCACTAACATGATATCACAGTTGACCACTTCCCTGTTCTTGCCAACAACCTCATCGCTCGTGGTAAGTTCTTTTCAAATCAATTCTTCTTATTGTGTCCTACCTACTGATACTGCCAAGCTCTGTCGACTGATTATGTCACTTCAACTTCCACTGAGATCAGCTGTGCCCCAGACGTCCCGGATTGCCCTCGCACTCCCAAGACTTCGGAGGTCTCAACTGCATCTCCTACCTCGAGCACTCCTCCTGTGACTCCCGAGATTCCAACTGTGACTCCCACCGAGACTCCCTCGTCGAGCACCCCTGCTGAGACTCCTTTGGCCCCGACTGTGTCCTCTACCTTGAGCACCCCAGCTGTGACCCCCGAGACTCCCGTGTCGAGCACCCCTCTGGTCACTCCTGGCATTTTGCCTTCTGACTCGAGCACCTCTCGTCAACCCCCCGAGGTTAGCACTTCCACTGATACTGTTACGGAGCCCTGTCCTTCTGGTTCCAAGACTGGACAGCCGCCTGTTTCCACCTTGCCTGCTCCTCCAGTCGTTACAGTTTCTATTGAATGCTCCCACACCGACTGCCACACCCCTGCTCCTACTGTGCCTGCTCCTCCAGTTGTTACAATTCCCATTGAGTGCTCCCACATCGAGTGCCACCCGCCTGCTCCCAGTGTACCTGCTGTTCCTGGCGCTCCTGGACCCGGGCCTGGTGCTCCCCATGCTGGCAACAATCCTCCCGCTGGCAACAACCCTCCTGCTGGCAACAACCCTCCTGCTGGCAACAACCCTCCTGCTGGCAACAACCCTCCTGCTGGCAACAACCCTCCTGCTGGCAACAACCCTCCTGCTGGCAACAACCCTCCTGCTGGCAACAACCCTCCTGCTGGCAACAACCCTCCTGCTGGCAACAACCCTCCTGCTGGCAACAACCCTCCTGCTGGCAACAACCCTCCTGCTGGTGGGCACCCCCACCCCAGTGGAACCCCAAGTGGAAGTGTTCCCGGCAACCCTACTCCTACCAAGGCATTCTCCAAGGCTGCCAAGGTCCTGAGTAACATTGTCAACATTGTTGCCACTAGCTTCATGGTTCTGCTTTTCATTAACACCCTGTGAGGCTCTACAAGCTTCCTTCTCTTGTGAGGTCGTATTGAACTCCTGCCCACTGCGGGATGACCATGACCTCCTTGTGGTGTTGATTGATTCAGGTCTTTTTTTTTTGCACGATGGACTAGTCTCGTGCCGTTCGTTATTTCTGTTTGTTAACTTGGGATGCAACATGTGCTGCCCTAATATTCTCGTTTTCATATATTATGGCCGATGACATGGTAGCCAATCATCCTAGCTAATCTATTTGTTTTCCCAATATCCTTTCCTTGTAGTCCAATCATTCTTAATGAACGTGTTGGTTGATGCGGTCAACCGAGTTTCGCCGTGATGCATGAAAGACAATTCCAAACACCTATCCCCACGATTTCTGGTTTGTTGATTTGAAGTTCCTTTCTCTCCATCCACGCATAGCACTCTGAGGGCTCGAATATTCATAGCAACAAATTGAACTAGGCTAACTCACCCAGTACATGAAAGTTATCTTGTGAGCTTCACTTGCATTTTATTCTACCAAGCCAACCCACCATTTTTCTTTTTTCTTTTCGACCTTCCTCCCCTAGGTATATCACCCATACAATTATTTTGATTGTTTCTATCCTCAAATCGCCAACATCAATGTCATTGAACTACTGCTAATAAACTGTGATCTAGTAGGAACGGAGGCTGTGGGGCGTATGCAAGTTCTTGGCACTGATATGTCAGCATTTATCAATCTGATCTTTGTTGTCCCGAGAAGTGCCAAACCCCACACTTAAACAGGCTTGATATGGTCAATCATGGAAGACTCGGCGCAAAAGACTATCAAGAAGCATAAGCGCAGTGCCAAACGTGCAAAGATGAAACGTCGAGTCATAGAAGGTCCGACGCAAAATACCATCGAACAGGATGAGCCTAGTGCCAACCGAGCAAGCTTACCCCCAGAGCTATGGGAAATGGTCATTCAACATCTTCGAGAGTCTGTTCGCAAGGAACCCAAGCATCTAAGCCGACTGGCGCAGACATGTCGATCCCTTTATCAGAGCATTCATCCACTTCTTTACGAAACACCTAGACTTTCATGGTTGATCCATGGACCTCGGCTTGCAGAGACTATCAAGAAACGCCCAGATCTGGCTCCACTCATTCGCGAAATTCGCCACGAAGATGATACCGGCTTTGAAGATTTGATTGACTTCTCTGTGCCCTTCTATGAAATGATTGCTAAATTACCCTCTCTGGAAACACTTGTTTTCAGGAAACGACTTGGGGTTCCTTGGAGAAGAGACATCAAATGGACCGAGGAGGAGGACAAAGTGCGACGATTATCTGAAAGATGCTACCTGGATGAGGAATTCGTCCGAGAGGAGGTGGAGACGCATGAAACTGTAGATGGCTATATATCCCAAGCTGCTCAAGCCTTTTTTGAGCACGAGCAAAAAGGGACGTTAGGCCCAGCAAATGATCCATTTGGCTCAGGACAAAACCCGTGGGAAGTCATGATCAACTTTGAGGAGTATCAGGAGGACCTCATAGACCAACGCCTTGAGTACAGTGCTGCTCTCACAAACAAAGACTTGGTTCTGTGGAGGTATTCTTGGCGATCATAAAAATGCTCGCCTGCCTCCTAATCTGCGAGTTTGTAAGTTCTGACCCATCATCCCTCGACTCGTGGAAATCAGATTTCACTAATAAGATTCAGGCCATATCGGAACTGATTCTACACTTGACACACACAATCAGGAGGAGTATGACATTCCTACTTTTAATGAGACCCTTTTTCTCCTCAAACAACGACCTGAAAAGATCTGCATCACGGGTGCGAGGTTTCAGTGGCTTTCAAAAGAGGACTCCACTAATTTTTACGACGACATGTTGCCTTCTGAACATTCCACCGTGAAAGAGTTGGTAATTCTCAATTGTGAGATATCAATGGAAGACCTAAAAACTATTCTCAGCTTTACAGAGGGGCTGAAGTCATTTACATTCCGAGGCCCTCTTCCACAGGGCTTCGCGGAGGGAGGCGGCTTCCCGGATCTATTCATGGATCATCATGATTGCATCGAAACCCTTGACCTTGACGTCTACTGGGGGACGGCCCTTGCCTCCGGACTTCACAGCTTCTCGTTTCTCAAAAAACTTACAGTCACACCGTACTCGCTGGTAGGAACGGGGACACGTCCCATAATGCCCTTGCCAAACTCGCTCAAAAGCCTTACATTTCGATATGAACCGGGGAAGCCGGTACCTCTGGCGGTCCTCTATAGATCATTGACGCGTGAGGGTTAACATTCTTGTTTGCCGCTTCTTCGTGAGGTAACTTGTGAAATACCGGATATTCTGAGCAACCCCTCCAGCGAGGAAGTCTGTTTTCAAATCGAGGATTGGGCGGATTTGTTTCGACAAAAGAATATTTCACTTTCGACCAAATTGGTTCCGTATCATGACAAAATGCCGGAGTATGACTCTTGCTCCTGTGAGAACCTGCATTTCTATCACCGGTTTCCATGCCATAAGGAGTCGAAAAGAGCAAATCCTGGGGTAGTTGATTTTCCTGTTGCTCAATATGAGAGGGCTCTAAATGACGGCGAATTCGATGAGCCGCTTGGATTTTCGGATAGTGAAGACGACTGGTAGTATGATCAAATTTACGGAATAATTTGAATAGCTAGTGAACGTCAGTATGTGTAGACAGATCTGAAGCTGATATGTCGAATTGCATATTCACAAATGTCTTTCGCGTACTCCGGGCAATGCATTCATGGCTGTCTCCTTAACTCTGACGGGCATCATATCGAGATAACAGTTCCCAAACTGGTACTTCATTGGCAGCGACAGGGGTAATACAAATCAACTTAATGTATTCTTATTAATTAAGATTTATTCACTCATCACCAAGACTCAAATCCACAAGCAGCTCATCTAGTAAACTGGAACAGGCACTCCATCAAACTCGTACAGCCAAGTATCGATAGAAGTCTGATCATACTGACATTCAAGTTTAGACCCATTATCAGTCCAATAAGGCCGCAGCGGCCACGAGCAAATCTCCATAATATCACCCGCATTATCACCCAAAGACACCGTGCCATTGAGTCTGACAGGCTTAATACCATGCTCAACCCAGTTGATGATCGTCTTCAAACCAGTCTGCGGCCACGGAGCATTCGGCTGCTCATCATTCCAATCACAATGCGCCGCACCAGGGACAAGGTATAGGCGATACCACTCCTTAGTAGCCTCTGTACCATCAGCGACGCTCAAATTGGGGTACATTGTCTTGCGGACAGATTCCCAGTATCGGACTGAGGAGGCTGTGGGAACACTGCTGTCGGATTCGCCGTGGAAGTGGATGAGTTTGCCTCCATTGGCATGGAAGGGTGTAAGATCGGGCCAGTTGACTTGCAAACTATCTTGGTATGTCTGCATACCCTCGATCATCCAATCCTTGAGTGTGTCGTAGGTGACACCATCGAGAGTGGGTAGATTCTCGATGTCGAGTTTCTGGAGGAGCTGGGTCACATATTCACCACCAAGTCCGACGATGGAGATGTCCCAAGAATCAGTCTCGGAGTTGTATGTTGTCTGGGCATCGTGGAAGTCGGCGGAGGGTTGGTAGGAGATGTAGACTCGGCGACCTTCTGAGTCGTGCAAGCCATCGATAATTGCCTTTGCAACCTCAACTCCCTCCTTTGTGATTTTTCCGTCTTGAACGGGGGCTCCATTCGACGCGGCACAGTAGTAGCTCTTGCCGACCATGGAGTCAAGGTCGAATTCCAGCTTGCAAAGGTCTGTGCGGGCCACAACACCGTCATGTTTACCATCCAATCCGTCACAGTAGTTGATAGTAGCGTTGACGATCGTTGCCATTTCACAAAGGGGAGGGTTATATCCAATGGTCTTCTCGACAATATTAGAGAAGAGATGCTGGACTTGCTGGAACGAATAGCGGAAAGCAGGAGCGCCAACTGACGCGCCATCCCAGAGCTCTCCATAGCGCTGAAGCTGACTGAAAGCCTCACGACCTCCTTCCGAGCAAGCCTGAAAGTAGGAGTATAGCTTGGTCTTCTCGGACATTCCGTAGAAGTTGCGAGTGAACGCTCTGCCAATGACACCCAGCTCGTAATGGGCCTGGTAACCGAACATATTGACAATATCAAGGTTGACAGTACCATTGGCCAAAAGCGTAACTTCGTCAAAGGAAGCCGAGAAACTTCCGAATCCTCCATCGGTTCCGCCGTTCACAGCGCCGTACTGGATTCCACCAGCCAGACTGGCAACACCAGAGTAGATATCAAGTGCACCACCTCCCTGCGAGACATAGCGGTTTTGAAAACTGGCAGGGGCTGGCATGAAGTAATTGACGAGAACCTGGTCATCCTGTCCATTGTGACTATAGCCAAATGTCACATTGCAGAAGCTGGAAACATTGTCCGGGAAAAATGGGGAGCCGGTGTCGTTGTAATTGTAGACCGCAGCAGCGGTGACAGTTGAAGGTTGCAGAGTGAGACCAAGCAAAGCATCAGTGGGAAGTGTAGCTTTGACATGAGCAGCAGTGCACACATTAGCCATTGGTGTAGTATAGGCTACAGCGACTGATCCAGCAGCCAGGATGGCTGCCAAATGCAAAGCACTCATGGTGTTGGAAAGGTGAACTAAGATGGATAGAGAAGAATGCAAGGATAATTCATTGATCCCTACGCTCTATTTATATGATCTACTTGTTGTGGAGAGAGCTATAGAGAGCTATCCAGAGCTATAGAAAGACGGTTAATTCTTTAACAGCCAATTTCCGCTGATCCGGCCTTGAATCTATTATAAATGACATGTCATGTACAGAGTCCGGGGTATTGTAGTGGTCTTCTCCACGGAACCACTTTCCCCGCGTTATGAATATCGGTCAAGCTTCATCTTCCCCACATTGCACACTTAAGTCCGAGCATACCGGCAAATATCCTAAGCGACCCCACGATTAGTGGCTTGCTCCAGACCTTAGGACTGAGATGTTGATCGGTTTATTGCTTAATTGTGCCGCCCCACGATTATCCACTCCGGGCCTAAGCTCCGTATCAGTATAGCGCAAGAAGCCCTGTTATATAGAGTTTGGTAAGCAGGGACGGAACTTATTCTAGTTCCGTCTCGCACGGGGTCGCTCGCTTAGGGATTCCTGCTTGATACTATTTTGCTATTTCTTATTGGCTCAACCTATGAAACCTCCCAGCCCCCCTGATGTTATCCCAACAGAAGAGTGCACTTGCATTGCCGAGGTTCTACCGGATTTCCCCTTGCAGTGGAGTTCGATAAGCCCTTATCCTAAAATTATGCAAGACAAGGACAAACAGTAACTCAGCTTGAAAACATAGTACTGAAGCTTATGTATATTTCCTAGGCCGGCTCATTCGTTGGATTTCTACGCGGATAGACACTACATTTGGGTACCTACAATCGTATTGGTAAATAAGAAATTGTAAATCATGCATTGTCTTCCAACACTAAATTACGCCCCGCAATGCACGGGGCCATCCGAAAGATGTGTGGGTATCACAAAGGAAACAATATACAGCAGCATGCACGAGTATGAACAGGTGAAATGGATGGATACTATCGGTAATCAAAGTCCCACTCCCGAGCATCAACAGATCACTCCTCGCCCTCGTTGCCAAGAGACTCGATCTTCCTTGTTAATGCGCAAATGCGGCACCCTTCTCCAATCTTATCTCGCAAAAGCCGCGCGGTTGTCACCTTGGGACCCACGGTACGAGAAGCTGTTGAAGAAGGCTCCTCAGATGGAGAAGAGGGCCGAGGTGTGCGATCTGCCACGCTGCTTGTGCTCGAGTTTTGCTGCGACCCTTCTGGGTGTAGGTGGGATAGATGGAAGACGTGGCCACAGGCAAAGCCAACGAGAATTTCTCGTTCGTTTGTCTTGAAAGGAGCATGGCATCCGCCACATGTCCCCCGTTTGGGACCGGTGGGCTTGGTCGAGCTACTAGACATCGATGCAGCGTCTTGGTTCTGGTTCTTCGGCATCGTTGTCAAGTTTGTGTCCTTTTCACCCACATCATCCTCGGCTATATTGAATGCGATGCCGCGGCGTTGTCCCCTGCGCAATGTATCCATTCCCAGGGCGACCTCACCATGCATAACCCGCGCGGCGCCCTGGCTAATAATCGCTTGCAAGTCATGTTCGCGGATCAAGCGAGTGAGACCATCTCGCAAGCCTTCAATCTCCAGACCGCTCGGAATACGACGCACAAGCTTTATTGGATCAATAAACGTTCCGGCCTCGACGAGAAGTCCATGAATGAACTTAGGCTTGTCCATGGAGTAGTCGAGGAGGTCCTCCCAAAGATCAGGATCATCCTGTGACTTGGCGAACGAGATGGCCTGAGACACGTCCTTTAGGTCTGACAAAATCAGGTTTAAGGCTCGCTTCGTTTGGCCCATCTTAGACAAGAGGAAGATTAGTTCCGGGGTAAAGTGGCGTTGTTCGCAGATTGAGGTCGCGGTCTCGAATGTGTATGAGATGCTCGTTTGCAGGAACTCCATCAGCAAAGGTCGGTCGTAGTCCGCAAATACCTCGACGGCTGTATCAGCGAACTTATCGATCAAAGCCTTTCCTTCGTCTGCAGCTAACTTGCTCGCTGCGTCCCGGGCATGGGCCCCTCGACCTCTAGCGGGCTTCGAGGCGTCTTGAGGAAGAAACTCGCCGCGCCATAGCGCCCGCAGATAGAAGTAGACGAAAAGGACACGATTTGCGGCATTCAGTTGCTGGACCACAGTTTCCGGGGGCACAATTCCAGTGTAGGCCTCTCTGGCAAGTAATTGGATTGGTTCTGCAGCAAGCTCTTCCAATTCAGATTTCGGTGCTGATTTCATCTGCGCTTTGGAGATCCGAATCGTGATGAACGCCACAATCTTATCAGACACGGCATCAACCAACTGATGTTCCTTAACCAATGACATAGCAGCATCGGCATCCTGTAATTTGATGTAGCAGTGTAAGGCCTCGCGGTGATGGCCACCGACAATGAACATTTTGGCAAGGCAATCCGTCAGGATTCTCCATTCCTCAGAGTCTTCGCGCATTGAGTCTGTCTTAAGCTGGTCCTGAATCGCCAATGTCACAGTGTTGGAGTTGAACAAGTCAGATGGCCATGTCTCAATCAATTCTTTGAATTGATTTAGGTCCCGGGAGACATAGTCGCTGAGAATAACTTCATAGATCTTCGCAGGTAGCGCATTGCGTCGGTCTGTGGGAATATACGGTGTGATATCGTCCACTTTCTCAGCCTTAATGAACTCCCATGCCCAATGTTCCCATCGCGCGGCATGGTTGAGAACCTTGCTGCAGACTCGGGCAGCTTCGCTCCATTTTTCCTCATGAATAAGCTGCTCAACCCAGAGCTCACCAAGCCGAGCCTTCTCTTGGTCCGCAGCCGAAATCTGGTTACGACCAGCGGTCATTATCGATGACCGGTCATCCGCAAAAAAGTCACCTAGGCTTGACTTAGATTTGAGAGACCCTGGAATGCCTTCCTTCAAGACCGAACCTGCAGCCTCAGGATGTTCATTGACAAGTTTCCAAGCTTCTTCGTATTGCCCACGTGAGTCGAGCCAAGCCAGTCGATCAGAAAGATCCCTCTTCACAGCAACAACACAGTCGTATGGGCTATGAATAAAGATCTTGGCACCTGCAGCAGCTGCAACATCCTGTACCTCCTTGGGCAGCTCATCGACAGACAGCTGTCTGGGGCTGAATGATGGAGGAACTCTTGCAGAAATCCTGTCACCACTGCTGGCGGTACTTCTGATGCTAGCACCTGAACTAAATAGCCGTGCCGAGTACATGGTTGCATCAAGTAGGCCATGACCAAGCGTCCCTAGGGCCCCACGCTGAACAACTTGCCCTTCAGGGGTTTTCCATGGGGGCAAGACACTTAGATGGTAGTCCGATGCAGCCAGGCCTTCAAAGCGATGGACGGAAAGCGTGTCGGCGCTAAGCTCTTCCTTGGTCTCTATGTCAATAAGTCTTAATTCAGGCTCTTGGCCTTTTTGGCGATGCCGGGACCCGGGAGAGCTCTGGTCGCTTTCTGCTTCAATATATGCCAGAATAACAAGAAGACGAGGCGTGTACAAGGAGATTCCAGATATCATACAATCTGTTCGTAGACTGGATTTGTAATAAAAAATCAGCATTCGAGTCTTTGAACAAATCGGTGGTGTGACTTACATTGTAGAGACTTCTGCAGACCCATATTTCTCGCCCTTCGAATGCTTGCTTGCCCGATCTGGGTAAACATCAATAACCCATACGGTACCTCCCCAGCCCACAACAAGTTTTTCAACCTTCTCCGTTGGTACTGGAGGCGGTGGCCTTTGCTGTGTCATCTCGTCACCGGAGTCAAGGTTGTCATGATCGTCCAAAGCCGCTTGGTCAATCCATTCAGCACGTGCCTTCCAAACACTCGCCATTTCTTCCCATCCCGGTCCGTTTGGCCGGTCTATGTGACTGATACGTTTCCACGCGAATTCGGCCTCCGCGGATTCCAGATGAAGGTTGGAGCGCATGATCTTGATGCCCTCCTCATTGGCCCAGGTAACATATTTGCCAGATAAAGACCACCGGACGGTACTGATAGCACCTTCACCGCTGTGCAAGATTGTATCTTTTCCGCTGCTGTTACCCAGTCCCATTGATCCCAGCCAACCTGATGCCGCAGCAGTTGCTCCTCCTATTGTAGTAGCATTTGAACTGACCCCAACACGACCGCCAGTGGTCAAAATCAATTCACCAGCTCGGCCACCGGAGATAAATGTTCTGTCGTTCTTATAATCTGGCGAGAGGGCGACTGCCTGGACAGGTCGCCCAAAATTCCGTTTCATGATATCTTTTGGATCTACCAACGACGATATGCACACGTTGCCGTCAATTGAGGCCGATGCGATATAAATTGCATTGGACGGTATGTTTGGGACAGCCGCTTGCTGGCCTGACCTGGGGTGACCCCGAATACTGCCCGAGCTGGTGGAGGTCCGTGTCGGAGGGCGAGGATCCTCCGCGGCTTGTCTGACTGCAGCATCGAGCTTTGTGTTCGGCAATGGTGGCGGGAACGGAGATATAGATATGGACGTAACGCTTGCTGAGTGAGCATGGTACACACGGAGAGGTTGCATAAGGGGTAATGAAAGAACGTGCTAGTGAGGGTTAGCTGCGTCTCGATAGTCGAGGCACGCCAGAGCAGTCTGCTTACAATGACACCATTGTGTGTTCCCACGATCTAAAGGTCACATTAGCTTAGTCCGTAAAATTCCAGCAGCGAAGAGCACCCTACCATCTTGTCTCCTGCAACGAGGAAAGTACTGGTCGCGTCCCCATTGCGATAAACGGAGCCCAAGTGCTTGGAGAGGTATGCGTATTTGAGCTTTGGCTCTTCATCTTCCTCGTCGGATTCGTCCAAATCTTGGTCTTCATCATCATCTCTCTCATCGCTGCCCTCGGATTCATCTTCACTGCTTTGATGACGTCGCTCGCGCTCGTCGGGGTTCATATCGGAGGGTGATCGGCTGCGCGGAGATGCGTCATTCTCTGTGAGGCCGTTTTCAGGACCCCAATTCGCTTTTGTCTCGCCAGGCGCGTCCATGGCAAGTCCCTTGTGGCGCCTGGAGCTCCCAGGCCGTTTAAGATCGAGATGCGACAAGCAACGGGACCTGGATTGTTGCAGCTTGGGAGCTGGGGTCGGGCTGCTCCACCCCATGACTAAGCGGGGGGGTTCGGTTCTGCAGACCATGACATCGTTTCGCGCTTTTTTGTTTTGTCCTCACGAGCAGCCACCATGTTTGCGAGAGCCTCTTTTTGCTCTGCCTGCAAGCGGCCAGTGCTAACACGGCTCTGGAGACAGCCTCAGAGTCAATATTTACACGCGACGCCCGCATTGGAGCTCCCGCGCCGGAAGGACTTCTTCTCATCCAATGCGCATCTTTCGCAGAAACAGTCCAGCAAGGAAGACGGGGCTGAGATTTTAGAATCCCAGAAGCAACGCAGGCGTGCAGCAAGGTCCCCGGCGACTCCGACATCTCTACGGCGTGTTGCGGTAGAGGCACAAAGGTCAAGGGAGGGATCTGCCTCCAAGGCCCAGCTCAGAGAGCAGGGCATACACCAGACCAAGGTAGGGTCGCGAATATTTATATGAAGACCATGGCTAACCTTTGAGGGCCTTAGATAGTTACCGCTTACGCTGTCGCCGAACAATTCGACATACGCAAAGTCCGAGACATTTTACAAGAGAAAGGATTCGAGCCTGATCCATTACACACCGGGCTCTACCCACAAGTCGTTCATGTACAGATTCCCATTGATTCAATAAGACGGGTCGGAAACCCATCAACAACAGATCTCTCGTCCGACGAAGTAGGCGACATCTTCGTATTCCCGTCCGGAACAGTAGTGGCCTGGGCCCTCCCCGAAGGATTTACATCATTTTTGGCGACAAGAACCCTTCTCCCAGCAGCCGAGGGAGCCCATGTGGACGACTTGGAAACTGAAGACCTCGAATTCGTGGAAGATCCCAAGCGGGAGAATAGCAGCATCAAGGGCGATACCATTATTCTGGGAACCAAGTCCGGAAACCAGGGCTCGGAAGTCCCGTTCCCGCAACAACAATCCATTGATACCGTCTTGACCAAAGTCGCTTTTTCATCCGGCCTGGCTCGCAGTACAAAACTGGCCGTTCTTGAGACCCTCTTGTCAAACTATTTCGAGTCAACCCGCACCATCCCCACTCTTCTATCAAAGGGCTCCCGTCTGCCATATACCCGCGATTTCATTCTCCGCAAGACCGGTCAACTACTCAGTGTGCGCGCACAGTTGAATTTATACTCCGAGCTTACCGACTCTCTTCCAGACATCTTCTGGGACAGTCGACATGAGCTTGGATTGGAGGGGTACTACGAACAAGTGGGCCGAGGCCTCGATGTTGGGATTCGCATCAAGCTCCTGAATGAAAAGATGGACTATGCGCAAGAAATTGCCAGTGTACTACGCGAGCGTCTCAGTGAGACCCACGGACTCCGACTCGAGTGGATCATTATTCTGCTCATCGCCGTCGAGGTTGGCTTTGAGGTTCTACGGTTATGGAAAGAAAGGTTGCACGAGCAAGAGGAACAAGAGAAAGAAAAGGCGCGCAACCAAAAAAACTCGGTCATCTAAGGCCGAATCTATGTAACATAAATGCAACGGCTATTACAGTATAAATAAGATACCCCTTCACTCTTCCTCCTTTGACTTGATGACTCGTGATGCCTATCGGGGTTCTCATGAGGTAGGCAGAGGGGGTCGTTCTTTTCCTTGGTCGCTATGCAAACTTACAAGGAAAGAGGTCTATACTGTAGTAGCCAATCCGCAGTTCCACTTCCCGCGCCCCGCGCCCCACCAAACAAACAAACACGTCCTCTGCGAGAGTCAAGTCTAGGCTTGGTTCTGGCTAGTGGAGGAGACGAAGTGAGCTTGGTGCATTGTTTGATCGCGTGTAATTATGAGATCAGATGAGTGTCTTTGTGTCATGCGTTGGACATGATATCCTTCTGCGTCGAAGATCGACGTCTTGGCCGAAAGGGGGCTTATCAGATGATCGCCTTAGTCATCTGGGCGATAAGAACCCCGAACCCCAACCTTGGGAACTCTATTCGTTCAACCTGCAAGGTACCTGTTCAGGTACTTAAATCCTTGTCTTTGCAATCTACTTAAGCTTGGCTCTTTCATCTCATCATCTCAATATGTGGGGTCCATCACAACAGGTCCTGGAGTTCCCGGGGCCCCAGAAGATCCTCAAAACACTAGGTTCGCTCTTGCTATCCTCAACTGCGGAGGAAAGGACTCCGGGAACTCTGCGATCTTGCCCTCGGTCCGACGTCAGCTGCCAGGCCAGGTATAATGGCCAAGATACCTGTTGCTTCAACTATCCAGGCGGCCAGATGCTACAAACGCAATTTTGGGACACCGACCCCGCAGTTGGTCCCGATGACTCTTGGACCATTCACGGGCTTTGGTAAGCTATCAACAACCCTTCTTGAACCAGAAACGAGACGAAACGAAACGAATTCAAGCCGTTCGTTTGAAATATGCATAGACTGATCTTCACAGGCCTGATCATTGCGACGGCGGTTTCGATCAATTCTGCGATTCCAAGCGGAAGTACAGCAACATCTCGCTGATCTTGGTGGATTCTGGTCGCGGAGATCTGCTCGACTACATGAGCGAGTACTGGAAGGACTACCGTGGCGATGACGCTACCCTGTGGGAGCACGAGTGGAACAAACACGGTACCTGTGTCAGCACCCTTGAGCCACACTGCTATGAGAATTATCTCCCTCAGCAGGACGTGGTAGACTACTTTGATAAGGCGGTGGAGATTTACCAGCAGAGGCCATCATACAAGGTTAGTCTTACCCTTCTGTCGCATACTCACAACTGTCCAAGGTTCGAGCTTAGTCACTGACTCCTTTCTAGTTTCTGGCCGACGCTGGTATCGTCCCATCGAATCGTCAAACATATGCACGGGAGGATATCGAAAACGCGCTTGAGCGTGGACATGGTGCACCCGTTACCATTCACTGTCGGAGAGGCATATTCAACGAGATCTGGTACCATTTCAATATTGCCGGTAGTCTGCAGGCCGGGAAATTCGTCACCGCAGATCCTGGTACGTCCAATCAACACAGTTGATGAGCTCACTGGTAGGAAAAAGCACAAAGCTAACTGTGATAATCACAGATGGTCAGAAATCAAACTGCCCCGCTCGGGGTATCCACTATCCGCTCAAGCGGGCCCAGAAGGATCCATCAAAGACCACCACCAGCCATGGTTCGGAGCCGACGGACCCAGGAACTCCATTCACTGGCAGGGGAAACTTGGTGGTATCGACTCTTAACCAAAGACGTGGCTGTATCATCAGCAAAGGAACATGGTATCAATCTGGGACTTGTGCTACTTTCCGGGCAGAGAAGGAATCAGGTACGTATTATCTTTGCAATGTTTGATACCGTGGATTATGTCGAGCTGCTGCTGATTCTTTTCCCCTAGATGATACATTCACTCTGAAATCAAGCAAAGGACCATGCTCCTTTGACGAGGGTATCTTGAGCTGTGGAGATCATGTTGATATCCCTAGCGTCTTTACGGTATGACTTCTTAACATATCATCATTCATTGTATGCCTGCCGATTTCCCTATCCTAACATCTTTTGTACAGGCCGAGGACGACAAACTTGCTTATGAAGGTAAAACAACTTTTTACGCAGACAAGCCACCCAAGGGCTTTACACAGAGCACCGTTTACTCCGACCAAGAATCCCACCCGATTGAGATTGAGATTTCGTGGAAGGCGTAGAACACAGGCTTGGGGCATTTTATGATACTCGAGTTGCCCTAGCTGCATTTGTTTCGCGGGTTATTGGCATTTTTGAATTTTATGCTCATTTAGGTACACAGCAATAGAGATACACACATACTACATGGAGTCAGATAGGAGTCCTGTTACAGCATTTGGAATATAATGTATTTATTAAATTCACTCTTCAGGCAATGTCTGCACTCAGGAAGACCAATATACTTTTCAGAGCTAACCATGCAATGCAATCATACATGTAGCAATAGGTCATAAATGACACACCTGCAGAAACTAGAATACAAGCCATCATCAGACCTCAAGGTAAGTAAATCCCGAGAAAAAAAGATTGGATGGGAAGTAGCTAGCTACATATAATCCATTCAGCAACTCATGAAGTACATATCACAAAAATAGGGGGTGAATTAAGGGAAATTCGCCAAAGAAAAAAAACATAATGCCATGGATCCCACAAGTATGTCAAGGGGACCAGTTAAGAAGACAAACGAAAAACATAACAACGTATCCCATGAATCAATCGAGACCCCAAAAGGGCGAACTCGACGAAAAATATATGAAAAAAGAAATGAAAAACAAGGTCATAAAACAGGAACATAGGGGAACAATGGCCAGAACGCCACATAAATCCCAGAGTGCCCCCGAAGGTTAAGTCATGTGCGCTAAGAGAAGAGAAAGAAACAGATGTCCAGTGGAAAACAGCCAGGTCGCTCAAGCCGAAAGAAAGAAGAATATGTGAACGCCCGTGTTTTCGTTGTCATGAGAGTGTACAGCTCGTCTCATATCGTAGAAGTTGGAAGAAGGAGAGTGCACGCCGTCTATGTCATGCTTTTCGTAAAGTGGAATTAAACGCCAAGGTTGTGCGAGAGGTGATACTCGCGTAGTGGTGGTACAGTCAAGTCAAGTAAATAGATATGATGAATGCTCAAGGGTCGACCAAGAATTCGCTGGAGAGAGAATCAATCTGGTCGGAGTAAGGGTCCATTTCGAGAGCGCTGAGGCCAGAAATGGTCTTTCCGGGGACGTCGGAGTAGATGGCAAAGTCTGAGGAGTCGACGTAGGCATAGCTGCTGGGGAGGTTGGAGTAGCCTTGAGAGCTAATGGATCCGAATCCCTCCATCTTGAACTCTTCTTGCAGTCTCTCGGTGGGGTCCTGAGAGATGAAGACATCAATGTCAGAGCCCACGGTGGACTCTGCTAAGGTTGGTGCAGAGTGCGGTGAGGACATGTCGTAAGGGGAAAGAGCAGGGTCACTGTACAAGCAGTCCTGAGAGGAGACGTGGGGTTTTGAATCGAATTCTTCCATGGCACGAGCATATCGGTTGTGGGCCATCTGAGGCGGCGACAATGGCAAGGGAAGCATGTCGTCCTCGAACTGCTGTGAGCTCATGGGCATACTTGACATTGGTGACTCGCGGTCCACTGCGCGACCGGGGGATGTAGGCGGGGTGAAAGAGGACATAGACGTAGACGGGGCATAGTTGGGGGAGTTAAACATTGGCTGTTCGTGGAGCGTGTTGCTCTCAATCTTCACAGGCATAAGGGGGGCGGACTTCTGGGCAATGCGTTGACGGGTACGAGTAGACTTGATCTGACGGGTTTCAACATCGGGACGAGCCTTCTTTGGTGGGCGGCCACGCTTGGTGGTCTTCGGGACAAATCCAGTGAAACCTCCAACGCACATATCACGTTGACGGTGGCGGGTTAGGGCATCTTGACGAGCGAAGCTAGCACCACAGGCACAGGCGAAAGGCTTCTTTCCGGAGTGGGTCTTCAAGTGGCGCTTGAGATCATGTCCACGCACAAAGTCTTTTCCACATCGGTCGCATACATACTGACGGTCGTTAAGGTGAGTCTGGACATGGGACTTGATATTCTCCTTGCGACCAAAGCGACAGTGGCAGCCAGAGAAGGTACAGACCCACTTGTTGTCTTTGGGGTCAGGGCCGGAAATGTACTGGTTGATCTCATCACTGGAAACCGAACTTTCTTTCACGGATGCTTTGACGCGGGCATCGAGGTCAAACTCATCCACGGGTTCGATGTTCTCTTCCTCGGACTGGCCACTCGACGACGCGGGAGACAGAGCGCGCTTCCGCTTGTTGTTGGACGCACTAATCTTGTATGGCGACACGCCGGGTGAAGGCATAGCAGCGAGCTCGGCATAGTCGGCGACGGAAGTGGCAGGCGATGGCATTTGAGTCATGTGGACAGTGTCTGACCTAGGCAGTCCTTGGAGAGACTGGGCTCTTTGCATCTCAGCGGTAACAGGTGTGTGGGGGTATGAAAAACTCTGGGGCTTAGTAGGGGTCTGGTCATTGGTATACATGGATAAATCAAAAGAACCCTTCATTGGGGTGGTATCGGGGGTAAGGGGAGCAGTGTCTATGAGAACGGTCAGCGTGGTAGCGAATGAATCAAGTATATATTAGATCATACATGAAAGGTAGGGGTTGATCTTAGGAGAAACAGTCTCTTGTTGAACAGAGAGCTGTTGCATAGCTCGATCATAGCCATTAGCCTGATCTTTATGCATCATTGCTTGATATTGCTGGGGAAAGGATCCCCAACGCTTCTGCTCGCGGGCTTGGGAAAGCCTTTGACGCTCCTCTTGTAATTGGTGCATAGAGCTTTTCAAAGCCGAGTTGGAGCTTGGATTGTCACTTGCAGATCGTGCAAGAGCGGGAGCAATTGAAGTTGGGAATGTAGCAGAGCTACCAGCTGTGTACATCTCCTGAAGTTCCTCCGGGTTCCACATATAAGCGGTCTGGTATTGGTCGGGCTGGAGGGGAAGACCAGACGGAATGAATCGCTGGTCATTTTGACATGAAGATGTAAACTGCTGGCTAGCCATTGCTTGTCGTGAGAAAGCTGCTTTTTCGTTAAAAAAGTCCCGAAGTTGGGTGACCTTGTTTGTCCCACATCGTCGGTCGACAGCGAGTTGTGGACCAAAGGAGCCATAGTCCACAGTCTGACCACGACGATGTGTTCGGCGGGGTGGCATATTGGCCATCACGGGTCGATCCACCTCGAAGCCGGGAGTTGACAGTTGGCGACGGTGACCGTGTAATGTCGACGAGGGGGAGATCATGGCTTCCAGGCCGCTCGAATTTCGAATTTCACGTTTCCTGTCGCAGTGTTAGTCTGTGAACACCAACAATCGCAATCGCAAACAAAAAACGAAAAGAAAGTAGCTTAGATCCTTAACAAGCTAGTAGTCAAGCGTTGATAAGAGTCGTAAATAGATTATGTGAAGTTCAATTCACCGTCCCACCGAGGAAGATAAAGGTGACACGAAAAAGAGGAAAACTGGAGACAGTTAAGGTAGAAATGGACTCCAATAAAAGACCTTTGAAGCGGGCCAGAAGAGTTGACGATCTATCAATCCAGCCCACGGTTCACTATCAACAAGCGTGGTTGGCATAGCAACGCGCCGTGACGGGAGTCTGGGAAACCAGATGTGAGCCAGCTGTGACGAGCATGGGCCCACTCCCCGCCTGCGGATCCTGCATCTTTTGTTAGATTCATTTAGGCATTATCGACCGAGATCCCATCTATACAATAATTCCCACCTCTACTCCCTACACCCTGACTTCTTTTCCTTGCCCTCTGCAAGGGCCCGTATTTCCGCTGCGAGGAGGATGGGCTTTACTTTGTCCCTAGTGAAGGGGTTGGCCCTCCTGTGGCCGTCGCCATGGGAATATCCCTGATTGGGCAACTCTGATAGTCGATCAGATCTTGGGCCAACACTGGGGCTGAAGTTCCGCGATGCAGGACTATGTCATTTGTTGCCTGAGGCATTCATCGGTACACAAGGCCCATAATATCATGTGACCCTTATCGATAAGCCCTGTCGGCAGAAACATTCTTCCGCTTTACTCGCACTAGTCTGTAACAAGAAGTGGGTCTGTCATGTGATCACACAACGATTTTAATCACGAACCGAGTCCCACCTACCTTGAATTTCTTCTCTTTGTCAAGGTTAAGGAAGACAACTTGTCGAGGTAAGTTGATGAATCTAGCAGCAAAAGGTCTTGAAAGTCCAAAACATGATGCAGCGCCTTTGCGCACACTTGTTTAGACTTACTGCCTTCTCTGCGCATGCTCTTAAAGCAAGATTTCGAATCTGAGACTAACCGCATCGCAGGCCTTCATCAAGATGCAGATCTTCGTTAAGACCCTCACGGGCAAGACCATCACCCTCGAGGTTGAGTCCTCGGACACCATCGACAATGTCAAGTCCAAGATCCAGGGTACGAACAACCTCTCAAACCGGTCGCAGTAGATTGACAAGGTGGCAAAATTCTAACAACCCGCTTCACAGACAAGGAGGGCATTCCCCCAGACCAGCAGCGTCTGATCTTCGCTGGCAAGCAGCTCGAGGATGGCCGTACTCTTTCTGACTACAACATCCAGAAGGAGTCCACCCTTCACCTCGTCCTCCGCCTGCGTGGTGGTGGTAAGAAGCGCAAGAAGAAGGTGTACACCACCCCCAAGAAGATCAAGCACAAGCACAAGAAGACCAAGCTCGCCATCCTCAAGTACTACAAGGTTGACGGTGATGGAAAGATTGAGCGTCTCCGCCGCGAGTGCCCCGCTCCCGAGGTACGTTTTTACTGTTCTGCACGGATAAAAGGAGTCGTATACTAACTTTCTTCCCCAGTGCGGTGCCGGTGTCTTCATGGCTGCCATGCACAACCGCCAGTACTGCGGCAAGTGCCACCTGACCTACGTCTTCGACGAGTCCAAGTAAATGGACTTAGTCTGATCGGGTTTCTGCGTTGAATTCGAGCATAGCTAGGATGATATTATGATTTCCGATGGATAATGGTTAAGCACACTTGTGTCAATACTAAAAAAATATTACAAAAACTTCGGCATTGCCAACCTTGATTACATGTTGTAGAGATCAAGTAAAAGCATACGCGTAATGCTCATATTCTTGGTAATACATATTCTGCAATGTTGCAGTGTTGGAAACACGAATGCTACCCACTGGATATCATAGTGGTCCTTGTTCAGGGCATCCCGTTCCTCAGGTTATCATACTTGCTCTCGGGGAAGTTGAGCGCATTGGACGACTGATCTAGAGCCCCAGTTCCACCAACAGCATCAACAAATGTACCGATCAGGCTGCCATCCTCGGCATTCGCAGCCTTTCCTCCCTTATCACCACTACTCTCCCACCACATCCCACCACCCAGCTGGTTCTGCTGCACATACTGGGCCTTCAACCTACTCGTCGGTGGGTCATCATAAGACACCATGGTGCGTGACCCGGAATCATAACACCACGAAGCCCCAATCTGCTGAATATACAGCTCCTCCGATCCAGGGCGCGGCAATGCCTTGTAGTCCCAAACGCCATTCTCCCAGCTTCCCTCGCCAACGCCGCTATATGGCTTGCCCGGTCCGTCGGTGTTGGTGAACGCACGGCCGTACAGCGGCATGCCTAACACCATCTTGTCACGGGGAACACCGGAATTAATGTAGTGGTCTATCGCGGCCTGGGTGGAGAATGGTGTTGAGGATGGATTGCCGCTATCTGGGTAGATGTTTGCTTGGTGACCCGCGTTTGAGTCCCAGCTACCGGCGTAGTCATATGCCATGAGGTTAAAGAAATCTAGGAATTGGTTCATTTCGGAGAGGTGTAGACGGTTGAAGTTGGCTGGGCCAGCGGGACAGGCAATTGTCAGGTAGAACTTGCGGTCTGAGCCTGCGGCTTGGTCGAGGTGCTGATGTCTGGTCAGTGGCGGGTGGGATCAACGGGGTAGTATAACACATACCTCTCGGCAGGCTTGGAGCAACTCAACCATGTTTCGGGCCTGGTCATCATCTGATTGTAATTGTTAGCTTCACGTATATGAGTGCCAGAAGCTTTCGAATCTCACTTTGGGGATACTCCCAATCAATATCAATACCTGCAAATGTTATCAGTGGTTTGCTCTTATTTTAATGCCAGAAGTTGCAACATACCATCGAATCCCAAGTCAAGAACAAGCCGGGTCGCCGTCTCGGCAAATTTAGCTCGTCCCTCTGCAGTGCTGGCAGGCTGGGCGAAGTTGGAAGAGTAGGTCCAGCCACCAATGGACAGCAGAACCTTCAGCTTGCGGTTCTGTTTCTTGAGGAGGTAGAGTTGTTTGATGCATCCGTAAACATTGTTGCCCGAATCATTCCATGAGTCGCTGGGGTAGTGCTTCTCAACATCAGACCAGCTATCGGTCAAGTATCTATGCCAGGTTAGCATAGCACCAGGGAATAGAAAGGCGAATGGACGTACACTTCACCGGATTCCGGGCGAATATTGGCGAATGCATACAGAATGTGGGTCAACTTGTCTGCGGGCAAGTCCTGGGGATTGTGGTTGCGACCATAGATAGCCTGTAATGTGGGGTGGTCAGTTACACAGTCATCAAAAGCAACATTCACGGACCACAGATGTCACATGGTAGAATGGGCGAAATAAAATAGGTCCATTCTAGCAGCAGACACAAAAGAATTGGGTAAACATACCCAGTTGACGAAATAAGCAACGGATCTCATGGTTGCTGCAGGCGGGGTCGTACGAGTGAGGTAGGAATATTGCACAAAGGCAGCCACAAGTACCACAAATGCGGTGAGATATACAACGGGCGATAGATGACGAGACACACTGGAGTTCTGATCAAGAATAATCAGACAAAGTTCAATTGTATCAAGGCAAGCACTAGCTTGGTCTGTTCTCCGAATATAAATGGAAGGGTACCTAATGTCGCAGCCTAACTATTAGTGGATGCATGTACCTGGTTATAAATAACAACGCCACCGAATCATAGGCCACCGGAGTCCTGTGGCTGTGTACGTGGCTGGGGAAGGGACCCGTACCTGTGGCTGAATGTCAATCTGACTGTGTGCAAACAAGTTTCACCAAAGGCTGTGCACTATTTGTCGGGGAATGAGATTTGACACGAGCTGGAAAACTATGACATGAAGTTGGAAATCCCTTTTTTATAGGACAATCGCACGATCGACATCCAATATGTAGCATGACTTCCACATCTGCACATGGCCCTTGTGGAATCTGAGGCACCAGTCATGCTGCAGTTTCATATTTTTGATTATTAGGTTGGTTAGTATCTTCTCGGGACATATGTTTCCTCTCTTTGCCATGCAGGTCATTGATGAACACTTATGGCCTGTGACGGGCATGAAGGGCAGCCACAGAGGATGTTGACCCATGGCTCTCCTTCTAGGTTCGGAGCGATAAACCTGGAGAGGGGTCCATATCGCAGTCATAAGGGCCGTGTACATTAAAGTGTGAGGGGTGATTGGAGTCAAGTCGCATAGGAGACTGGAAGCCCGAGGGTGCTTGGTAAGGTCTTACCAATAAAGCACCTGGCATGTAAGGAAGGGCCCTTGCTACAATGCCTAGCTACTAGATGCCGCTGAGCTATGTAGGTCACACGACACCTGGCAGGGGAAGTATTAGAATTGGCGCTTGACATTTCTTGTGCACAATTCCCGTATCAAATGATCATTGTTCGAAGACCGGGCCAGGAAAACGTGCTTGCCAATGGTTCCTTGAAAACCAGCATTCGGTTATTGGCTTATTATATGGGACAGACACTTTGGCACTTGACTAGACCTGCATATGCTGGAGAGTTGCGGCAGGTACATTATTGCTTCGGTGAAATATTCCCCATTTGTTGTGTTGAAGAACTTGATAAATTAGATATAAATGCGATGCCGCCTATCTCGCCTCTTGGTAGGTATTTTAATGGGTATAGATGGATCCACGGGCCTTGTGATCTTACTCATTGTATTAGCTTTTGCCTCCAAATATCGTTGTCTGCAAGCACTGGCTCAGTGAGTTAGTAGATCCCTACTGCGGACCGAGATGGAGTATTAGTGTTCCACGGTCAACCATGGCGAGATTGATTGTGACGAGCATACAAGAAAGGGAAATTTAAAAACCAAAAAAAAAAAAATTGAGAAAGCGAAGAATAAAATGAGGGAGGAATAAAAAGGAAACACAAAAAGATAAAGGTCCCTGCCGGGGTCGAACCGGCGATCTTTCGGATCAAAACCGAACGGAGTAACCGCTGTCCCAAGGGACCTTGTTGAGATTTGTAAGCCTGGTTTAGAAATATAACACACCGATTCCCACTTCGGAGACAAAGCAAAGCGCAACTAAACCATTCCCAGACACTTAAATTAAGTTTTTGTATTTCTATGTTCATTACCTACCTGTTGTATATTTAACGTATCTTGGATCCATATCATAATCCTGGGGACAAGAATCAATGGGTGAGAACGCTGAAGGTAGATACCCTCTATTTTGGGGATCGCATGAGCCTTGTGACCTGGAATATATATCTTTCCAGGGTTCCTTGAAGAATATTGGACTTTCCCATCGCTTAATTGCCAGGTATGGCATTTATCTACCTGGACTTCATGTAGGTATATCATATGTATAGGTTCGTGTATTCAAGTACTCGAATCCAGAAAAACACCGAAGACAAGCCTTGCTAGTATCTCTTCCTGTTCAAAAGAATTACAGGTCCACGTCCATGGTTTCTTTATCACAATTTGTAATCATTCATTGGCCAGATTTTATGCCTATAGTACAATAGCTCATGCCAACATTGGACATGTCTGGAGGTAACCAATGCCATGTGTATTTGCTGGAAAGGTAAAGTGTATTTTTCTTAGTGAGTGGGAAGTAGACACTGCATCTAGAGCCTGCCATTGCCAATGTATGACGCTATACCAGCTGAAGTAAGACGCCAAAAGCATCCACAAAATCAAAAGTCTGGATCATGCAAACACCCGAGGGGGACACATGGCATCAGCGCACGACCCACGACCCTGAAAGAGCAGCCCGAGGACCGGGACAAAAAATCGAATTAAACAAAAAGAGCCCCACCAGTGAATGGGCCGTTGTGAAACGACGATCACATGGAAGACCTGAGGCAGCAGCTGAAACCAACACTAGTTCAATCCAGAAGTGCCGGGGAAGCAATTCCGTATCCACCGTTTGATTAAGTATAAGGTTATTTTTTTTTACTGAGAATTGAAATTAGATTCAAATTCAAAATAGAAAATGCAGATTTTTCACCAAAACCAACCTCAGCTGAGGTTCAGCCGACACGCGCCCGATCTGACCACCGATTGGCATAGCGCTCGCCAGACTAACGCCTTAGCCCCGGATCCACTTAGATTCAAGCCGTCTTTAGATTTTGATCATATCCCCCTCCTTCCACCCCTCATCCAGTCATAGTGACGGAATGGGCAAGAGCGGCGCCAAAACGGTTTGCAATGATGCTATATCCGCCACCATGTGTCTTCCTTGTTTTTTTTTTTTTTATCCGTTCCCCCAATGCGTTTACTCACAGATGGCTCCATAGTTATTTTCCCAACGATTACTAACTTAGCCCAACGATTCAGCTTCTACATATAGTATGTAGTATTAGCAATACTGTAGTAACAGTAATTGAATAGTAATATGATCAACATCTATTAACCAAATTACAATTGTCCATACTGTAAAAGCCAGCTTCTATTTTAGTCCCCATTTTTTCCACGGAGACGCCGAATTCATACTAGTACTAGCATTAAAACGTGCATAGCTAAACTGCCAACTTATGCATGGCGCCCAACCAGTCCAGTGGTCCCTGATCCATTTCACCGCTTGACATGAATTTTATCCACTCGTCATCAAATTAATCGAGTATATTTTCAGCTGGTATGTCTGCCTCGCGGCCCAGGTGTCTGGATCCCCGTCTGTGCGGTAACCCAATCGCATGATCGGGACAGGGTTAATTCCTGTAAGTGGACCTCCCCTAGCTTGCAGTGGGGGTCAAGTTGCAGGCCATCCCAAGCCTCTGGATCTGTATCTGTAGAATGCACTAGTGCGGTAAGGTTTTTTTGTTTGATTTTTTGTTTACCGTGTTTCGGATGTGTAGATTCTTAAGGCTGTGTATACGTACTCGCACTCTTTGGAGCCCCACGGGTCTGGCTCATAACTGTGGAGACTGGATAACGGGCTGATGATGCCTGAGTCGAAGGTAGAGGAAACGATGGCTCCATAGTGGGCTTTGCAAGTTAGTTTGGGTTGTTTCCACTTTCATCTTGGTACCGCTGAGGGTTGTCGGTGTCGGTATCTCCGTCGGGTTCTTATTACAGTATGTTTAGAAAGTTCAATTGAGTTAGAAATTAGAAATGTTCATTGTAGAGACTCGCCTGGAGGTTCGGATGCAAGATTCTCGTTTCCTCCCACATACAGTACAATGAGTTTATACTCAAAATGCCCATTCAAAACAGTAAAGTCAATCACCATAAAAACCAAGATAAATATAAAAACCCAAAAACAAGAGGGGATATCTTCGCCATGCTCGAGAAACATTGATCTACCCTTTCTCTTTTTTTTTGTGTGTTGCTTTTGTTTTGTTTCGTAAATCCCGAACAACCACAGCGACCCGCGCTGTACCCGCCGGGAAGAAAAGAAAAATGTAAAGAAAAAGTCCCCGCATAACTTCATATCCATCCCAATTAGAAACAGTCCCAGCCTCGGAGATTAATACAATGCCCCTTGAAGTCCCATAGCTGACAAATGCGTCATAGTCATATAGTTCATTGTGGGCATTACCGCCCGATCCAGCGGCGGATGGTATCCAGGGAAGGATCGTCATCAAGCCAGTGACCTGCCCGTACGTCTGCGGCACGGAGATCAGCGACGACGTGTTGATCAGTGATGCGCGCTAAGTCCTGCTGTAGTGAGACGTGGCCGGCTTTTAGGGCGGCGGCATGTGCTGGTGTTGGGCGTGCACCGCGGAGGGTAGTTGCGCGAGCCATGGCCCATCGTCGAGCGGCGGCGGCTCGGAGGTAGATCTTGTGTGCTTGGAACCGGCGAGCGCAGCTATCGATGATAACTCTGATAATATGTTAGTGTTTGAAACCAATTGTCCATCGAGAGCCAATTACCTTTGCAGTTCTACCCTCTCTGTCTCGGCATTGCCTTGGCCAGTTACCGGACACGGGTGGTAGTTCGCGGCCACTAAACGCTGGGCAGCGGTATGGCATTCGCGGAGCACCGTGTATCCTTCCTCGTATTGGTCATCTGGGTGTACTTCGACGTTCTGCTGAGAGATATGCAGCAGAAGAGTTCGGTAGTCGTTGATGAGTTCGGCCACTCGCACTGCGCGGGCTTGGTTGACTGTTTCTCGATGAAGATCAGCATCCTGGCGAAGGATTTAGGTTCAATTGGACGGATTAATCAATGCTTACGTCCGTCTGCCATTGAGATTCGTGGGTGTCGTTATTATAAGTAATTGTAGATGTAGATGTAGATGTAGATCTAGAAAAAAGACGTGGCAAGGAGAGACTCGTAGAGAACGTCACACCAAAAGGAAAGAGATCAATGAAAGAGAAGAATGAACGTAAGGTATAAGAAAGTAAAGTTAACAAAGTCCGACGAGTCAATGGTAAGAGAAAGAGATGAGATTGTAAGTCTTTTATAGGAATGAGTGTGAGAGAGAGAACAGCGTCATCCCTCCACGGTACCCCATACATGACAGCAAACGATCTCGAACCAGACCCATAGAAGAAAAAGAAAATCCAAACAGAAATCCCAAAAAAGAAATAATCCCAAAAAAGTAATTATTCCATGACAGCGGAGAGGGATCGATGAACGCAGCTGCACCAATAGACGGTGAAGAAAGCAAAATTAGGGACGAAGTCAAGCACAGCTGGGAGGTGGACCGGGCCACACGATAGCTCCCGAAGAAACCGTCGGCAGGGGAAGGGACCCATGGACCCATCCCTGGCGTGGGTATTTTTGGTTGAAAAAACACGGTAGTTCTGAAAAATGGGGCGCTTCTAGCGCACCTAGAGACAACCATCAAGTGGAGCCCCGAGACAGAGATTAGGTTCCTGTGCGGCCGATGTGCCTCTCCTCGGCGAGGAGAGAGATGGCGTCTGAAGATCATGATTGGTGCAAAGCGGCTCGAACTACTTTTCGGTGCATCCGCGTGGGAACCCTGTCAATTCAAAAGAACTTTGTGGCGGATTGATTTCTCATGGCCGAAAATACAACGGGGCCCGCAAAAAAACAAAATAAAAAAAAAGAATATAGTTCTCGGACATGAACCTTGGAAGAGATAGAAGTTCAGCTACGACTGAGGCCCGTTGAAGCCACGGTCCTGGCCGAGCCACATGTGGCGCCTGCACGGACAGCTGAGAAGCTGAAGAAAACTGTTCGAACCGATCCCCCTACGCACGGTCAATCCCTTACCTTGATACAATGTTCATTCCTATATGTGATTGATCCATAAGCAGGTGGCAAGGTACTTTTTTTTTTTCATGACCCACCTGAACTGATACCCCCGGGATTCCTATGATTATCCTCGACGCGCTAGCCAAGCGCATATCTATACCGTCACCGTAGTAGCTGCAGAATTAAAGATCCTTGTAGTGCGTCGAAACACAGCCGAAACACCAAGCCTTGCAGAAAAGCAAAAAATACAACGAATAGAGAAAAAAAAAAAAAGAAAAGTCCAATGGAGTAGATTCATTCGTCGTTCTTTCTAAAATAGAATATGAATATCACAATAGCACACTCTTCGGTCCATCATAGGTCCATCATACTGCCCCTAGTCTGCAACATCTTGCAAATTTGCCATTGATTTAGTCCTTCTCTGCGATGGCCTGCAGCCGTTCATCAATCTCCTCCTCTGTTAGAGCCCGGAACGCTGTAGTTGTGCCCTGGCCATCTTCCGAGGGACCACCAACAATACCGACCTCCAGCTCATGCTTCTTGAAGTCGACGCTCAGCACATTGCTAAGAGCAGTAATGCCCAGCTCCACAACTTCCTCCCAGGTGCCCGGTGCGGCATCCTTGTTCTTCAGCTTCTTCTCCAGGTGATTCAGCGCCTCCTGTTGCTTGGGACCGGACGCAGTTGCCTTGTATCCAACATAGTAACCGGCCGGGTCACACTTGTAGAGCTGGGGGCCATTCTCATCGTCGACGGAGATCAAGGTCGTAGCCACACCGAGTGGCCGCATGTAAGCCTAGGGAAAATTACAGATCAGTAACCACTTGAGGCTTGGGGGAGAAATCAGAGAAAGCACTGGTGAAAGCACATACTCGTTGTGTGTAGACCTGGTTGATATTCGCCAATCGCTTCGCAAGAACGTCACAGGGCATCTCATATCCGAACTTGTACCGGAACTCGGCAGCCTCTCCACGGGCACGGTCAACGGACGCCCGAGCATCTGCTATGGAGCCGGTCATGACGCAACCCACCGAGGGCGAGATCTTGAACACATGTGAGACGGAGGATGGGTCGATGAGTTTATCCTAGCAAGTGGGTCAGTTGGTTTGCTTGTGCGGGTGATCCAAGTGCGGCGACTTACAGCAACTTTCTTCTGGGACAGAACGACAGCGCAGTCCTTTCCCCTCACACCGATAGAGGTGATATTGGCAGAGGTGATAGCCTTGAATGCATATTCTACAGCACATCGATTGTCAGTGTCCGTGAGCATGACGGAGCATCACCGGTGGCCCGCCGGGGACGAGTGACGCCGGTGCAGTCGTAGAGAATATGAAGTACATACCGACTTGGTACAATCGACCCTGGTCGGAGAAGATGGTGATATGTCTATCATAACCTGCGCTTCCTGATGCGGAGAAGAGGGTCAGTCGGGGCTGAGGTCATGGGGCTGGGTCGGTGGTAGCGGCGTGGGAAGACATACCGGACATGGCGACGAATTATGAAGTCTTTTATGGCGGTAGAGAAGAAATGGGAGGGACGAAATGGGTTGGCAGCGATGGATGGAAAGGGAATTGACAGTGACGCGTGCCAGCGGTGCCTAAGCTTGAGCGAGAGCTTGAGCTTGAGCCTCACCGCCTTTGACCAACCTCGATATTGCTACCGGACAGCCTTGGGAGTTCAGATGAAAATGTGTTCCTTGGCTTTTATGAATTAATTCGTCTGATGATAATCAATGGCCACGAGAATACATGAGTATCAGATTATATCAATTTCACTAAGCAGAGTTTGATCGGGGATTATCGCCTTGAATATGGTATCCATATTAGTGTTACTCTGAAGCATCTCGGATCTAGCCCTGGAGAGCATCGGCCTATGTGAAGGTTGTTATTGCATTGATATACAGATCACATCCCAGTATTCATCTTTTGATTAATCGCTGTACAAACGGCTGGATATATTTTCTAGTACATGCCATAAGAACAAAATTTCATCAACCCTTAATCGCTATCCTCGCTACTCGAGATGTCAATCACAGCAGTTCTGAGCTTCCGCTTCTGCTTCTTCTTGTTCTTGCTGGGAACAGATGGTGTGGGCGGAGGTGCCAGCTTCTTCTCCTTTCTCAAAGCAGCCTTCTTCTCCTTCTTCTCCTGCTTGCTTGCAGCAGCAGCCTTGGTCTTGGAAATAGGAGCAGGGCCTACACTCGCAGCTGGAGAGGGTTTGCTAACCACAGGCTTGGGCTGGACGGGCTTGGGTTGGGTCTTGGTAGCAGTCGGCTTGTCCTCATCACTATCCGAGTCTGAGGAATCATCATCACTGCCTGAGCTAGAGGTGTCATCGTCACTGCCAGAGCTAGAAGTCTCGTCGTCACTGTCGCTGTCACTCTCACTGCTCGAAATATCGACAACAGTAGTACGGTTCTTCCTCTTCTTGTTCACCGGCTCCACCTTAACAGGCACCTTCTTCGGGACCGACTTCACAATGTCGAATAGCTCATCGGACATAGCAAAGAAGACAAGCTCGGCCCGCACTCTCTTCTGGAGACGCTTATTCGCAGCTGGCTTAAGACCTTCTGCCGAACCAGCGGTGTTCAGCTCGGCACCGGCACTGGCAAATGAAGCGCGAAGCGCATCCACAGCCTCCTGGAAGACAGGATCCTCCTCCTTGCCATCCTTTTGTGCGGCTTCAATATCCTCTTTCAGAACCTGAACTGCACCCTGGCTCAATCTTGCCTTCGCCGCATCACCCCTCAGTCCCTTCAGGTATGACAAAAGCGCAATGTTATACCGAGATGGGACATGTTCCTCAGAGTAGAGATGCTTGAACAGGTTTGTCTCGCGGTTCTTCTGGAACTTCCACGACGAACGATCGTGGTGGTAGTGGCTTAGGTAAGACATGATAGGCGATTCATGGTGATGTTGTGTCGCCGAAGATGATGATGGCGCGGGGGCTGAGGAATCCTTGTTCTTCTTCGCCTTCTTCTTCTCGCGCTTGCGCTTGCGCATCTCCTCTAACGCTTTCTCGTTGTCGGTCTGTAATTGCTGTGCTGGGTCGGTGTCGGTTACCGTGTCGCTGCTGTCGGAGTCATTGTCATCATCGTTTTCAGCTTTCGATGGGGCTTCGTCTTCGGCGTCGGCGTCGCTCTCGTCTCCGCTTCCGTCTTCAGTCTTGGTCCCAAGTCCGAACGAAACTCTCTTCTTCTTATCTTTCTTCTCCTTCTTCTTTTTCTTTGTGGGTTCCTCCTTCACGGCATCGGCTTCATCTCCAGCCTCGGTGCTATGCCTCCGCTTCTTGCTTTTCGTGATTTCCTCCGCGTCGTCAGATGACGACTTACGCTTCTTCTTGTCCTTGTCGGCACTTTTCTTTGGTGTCACTTGTTCAGACATCTGTACGTCTTCGTCGATGCTCTCTTTGGCGTGCTTTGGCTTGGAGTTGGTGTCTTTTGTCTTTGCCATGGCGGATGGTTGGATGATAGGATCTGCAGTGCAGATACCTAAAGAACTTCGATTTGGACGTCCCGCAATTTTAATGGGTCCAATTGTAAGTTTATGGATTTTTCAATGGGTCCCAGATTCTTTCCTGAGAACCTGATTGTTGTGAAGATTTGGTTCTACGATGGCTCGAGGCGGAGTTGACTTTTTTTTTCTGCCGGCTCAGGCTCAGGCGGTCATTGATAAGATTGCGTATATAGTGTGTACTCCAAAGTTTTAAATCATAACAGAAGGAAGATCTACGCTATTATTTTGGACATTCTGATTCCAATGATTAGTAGCATGGATTCGTCTCGCATTAATAGGTCCCCCACTGCTAAAGTTTTTTCCTACAGAAACGAGTGGGCGGGTATAATCTCACGCCGCAACTCCATTAGCACCTTGTTCGGGGACATCCTTTCGTTCCCTCCGCGGAATGCTATTCCCTTCAGTGCCCGAGCCCGTAGCCTGAGCAGCAGCAGCAGCTTTTCGCTTAGCACGCTCCCTCTCTCTTTCCTTTTCCTTATCTCGCGAGCTAGGACCTGTAGCCCGTCGTCGTTTTATAGGCTCGTACACATCATTGAAGTTCATGTTAACACCCAGGAAACGCATATCGACGTCAGGTTGATAGGCAAGGTCACCGAGTAAGATATTCAGGCGCGAGCGGAAATCAACGGAGAGATCCCGGAGCCGCACACGTAGAGACGCGAGCATGTGGTCATCAGCCGAGGAATCTTGCGCCGAGAGAGAGAACGGAGTATCGAGTCCGTCAGGGCCACTACTTGAGGGTCGAAGATTTGGTGTTGAGGACATGGATGCGCCGCCACGGCTATTTGTGCGACGGGGTAGGAGGTCGCGATCTGTGACGCCCCAGCGGCCCTGCGCGGTGCGGGTTTCGATTTTAGCATTTAGTTCCTGACGGCGAGTGAATTCCGCAACAGAAAATGAATAGAGGCCGTCGACGGCGTCCTTATAAGAAAGCATGATCTTGAGGATATGGTGGAGCTGGGAGAGGAAGCTTTCTTCGGGTTGCTTGGCGGAGGCGGAGGTGGAGGAACCATAGCGTGGGGAGGCCGAGCCAAGGAGGCCCTTGTGCGTGATGGAGTTGAGGTATTCTTTGTGCGCCACGATGAGATCATCGAGCGTACAGTCAGGTTTAGATATGGCCGCCTGCAGCGTGTCCCAGCTGGACTCAATGACCTCGAACAGGATATAGTACTGGAGTTGGCAGACGAAGTGGATCATTTCAGCGATAACACATCGTGCACGCTTCCAGTCTGGTCCGACTTTGTCATCAACGTGGGCGAGTACACCTCGTGCACCGGTCATGCAACGGCGCCAGGTACTGTTGAGCGCGAACTCGACTCGCTTCACGCGCCAGAGGAAGTTGAAAACTTTGAGATACTGGGTTGATCCGTACGGTGTGATTACGACGTCAACGGGAGCGTCGATCTTATATTCCAGGGTGAAGCAGTCCCAACCGATCTCGCCGTGACTGAGTTCAAGCATACGTGCATCCAGCCGGCGGAGCACGTCTGGCGAGTCATACTGCGCATTTGAGGCACGGATAGCGTGTTCTAACTGTGCAGTGAGGGTATGTCGGTATTGTGAGTTTGCAGGACGGTCCAAGTTTGAGGCTAGAGACTCCATCAACAATGCGATGAAGTCACCTTGTCCTAAGAGCAGATACTTCTTCAATGCCTGCAAATGATCGAAGAGTTTGAATTTGTTGTCCATGAGGTAAATTAGACGTGCCATGGTGGTCTTGTAGGCCTCATCAATAGATATCTCCAGCGTGGCAGTATCGCCATATCTCAGCTCTTTAGAAGCCTCCTTGGAATATGCCTCCACCCACGCAGAATCGCCGCAGGCGTATCGGATGAAGTTCAAAGACTTTCCAATCAAGAAGACCTTGTTCGCAAATTCCTGAGTAACGATAGAAGGTAGCATTTTCTCGTCCAAGACATACTTGGTTTCCCAAACGCTAGTCGCAATGCGGCGGGGGTCCTCATCGGGCTTTCCTTTTCCTTCCGCAACAAAGAATTCCTCATATGGGTCAGACAGTTCACCGTCGTAAATCCATGACCGAAGCATGTCATAAAATGGTTGCGTTACATGGACTAGGAGCTTCTCTGCAAAGGCACACACAAAGGGGTCACCGTGGGATGAAGAAAAGCCATGAATCAATGATATCAATTGGCCTCCTTTCTTGTCTAGACTTCTTATTAGCATATGGACGACAAGGGTAGCCATTTTATTGACCAATCACCAACCTCGAGATTCTTCAACAATAAGGCTCATCAGCCGGAGCGCCATCGTGGCATCCCTAGTCCAAACCACGCATCGCTTCAGTGTAACTCCACCCTTCCGAACGCTTTGAGGCTCACTTGCATTGCCAATGGCAGTAAGCGCCTGTCGAATCTCCGCTTCCAGGGTCGCAACCAAGCTGAGATAAGATCGCAGCTCATTAGCGATGGCAGCCCGGAGGCTCTGGTTCACCAGACCACCCTCCGTACTTTCCACAAAGGCAGAAAGTCCTTTATAAAGAAGACATGGCTCAGCCAGAGAGTTGAGCAAAGAAATAATTGGAGCTGGTAAATTGGGCGGCAATTTCAGGATGGAAGCCGATTGAAACCGTAGGTTTGTCGAAGACAATCCCTGCAAGTTGAAAGGCAGATCGCGTAGGAGCCCATGTTCGAAACCCTCTGGAGCCCGAGGTTGAGCAGCCGGCGTCGCCGTAGACGGTCGAGGTGAAGCCGCATCCGCGCGCTCATCCTCGCGATCAGTCATCGCCGTATCAAAACTGCTTGCCACACGGCTAGCACGCTCCTCTCGTTCCCAGTCTCGACGTAGCGAACTCTGACGCTCCGGCTTAGATGAAAGTGGCACCCGTTGCGAGGCAGAAGAACTAACAGCAGGACCCTCATCATCCTCTGAGTCGAACGGACGAGACCCAGTACCGCGTCGAGGACGAGTACCCCGACCAAGCATATTCTGCAAATTGCCATCATCCATAAGCGGGCTGCGACTTCGTTCCCCACCTTGTTCAGCTGCAAACTCGTTCTCGTCGGATAGCTTATAGAGCAAGTACAGGATTCCCCATTTCTGTGAGAGCACAGGCTGCGTCAGGAGCTTCGAATACATGTTCGAGAACTTCACTGCTAGCTCTGGGCTTGCATTCTCGCGCCGTAGCTTGCGCTTGATCAGGTCTGCGGCATTGTTGACATTTTCTGCTCCCGCGGTACTACCCCGACGACCTGATGGAGAGCCGCCGTCCGCAGAATTAGAGGCGGTATGGGTGTCTATGATGCGCCAGGCACGCTCGAGGTAGGCGCTATGACGGCGTTCTTCTGCAGCGGCGAGCGCTTCGTCCGGGTCGGAGTAATCGTCGTTTTGGAGAGCTGTGATGGGGAGCGCGGGGGTCAGGGAGTCGACTAGTTGGGAGAGGGCATCATCGATGCGGCGCGGGCGGGTGGTTTGTCGGGTCGAGGTCGACATCTTCCTGCCCTTTCCCCCGCTGATTGGGGGTGATTGTCCTGGGTTAGTGGGTTTGGGCGGGTTTGGATTTGAGATTCGCTCTTGGGTAGTGATGGATTGATGGGTGTCGAAGAGCTTGAGTGGCGAGCCTAGAAGTTCAAGGCACTTATTTTTTGAATGATTGCATCTGCCAGTGTCCGATCGAACTGAGCGTGAGGGGTTTTCTATAGGAATTGAACGGGGAAATTGCGGCGCATGGTATGGCGGCTTCCATGCGGAGTTCGTGTTTCCGATGTTTGGGTTGTTTGGCCAAGCGCGTCTCTTATCACTTATCATATCTCTATGCCTGACGTACTACTACTACATGTTCCCAACCTACAATTACGAAGCACAGTTCAGGTTCAATTGCAGAGCGATAGGTATTCAATTGCTCCAGCATCCAGTTCAAGGAAACTAGTAAAACAAACATAGGATCAAACCACCCAAACGCCATCCAGAAATCATGTATCTCAGCAACCCGGATCAGAAAGAACACATGCACCTGCGGGTCCTCCAAATATTAGACAAGCGAAAAAGAGTAAAGGATCTCCCAAACCCCATCGGGAGAAACAAAAAGATTAAAAGAAAAAGGGGTGTCAGAAAATACAACGGGAGAGGAAACGGGGGATTTAACGTGAGCCATCAGAAATCAGAGTAACCTTGAAGCAGCCATAAAAATTTCAAGACGCCAAGAAGACGCGCCCTCCAAAGACTAAACGGAATTCATTCGTTCCAGACCACCGGAATCAGCCCGTCCAATTTTTGAATCATGTGCATCATAAACACCTGCCCATGCCAAAGTTTCGGCGGAGCCATAGCCGAAATAAAAGAGAGAGAAAAAAAAAATTTTGGGAAGTGCCTTCTCCCCAGAGAAAAGGCGAATTGTCGTATCTAAGCAAGTGGCTTATATTTTGCCTCGTCTGCGGTCGAGCAAGGAAAATAGAATAAAAGGAAGAACAGCGGACGTAAGGAGACTTTATAATTCTCGTGCTCACGCCCGGCGCATGCCCTGGGAGGGGATTGGTGCACCTGGCGGCATACCCATTTGGCCAGGCATGCCATATCCGTGGGGGTCATATCCGGCTGACATGCCATTCATCATAAGAGGGCCAAGTCCCTGGGCTTGAGAAACGGGGCAGTCCTTGTGGGCGAGCAGAAGGGTCTTGAGGTTCACAATTTCCTCACGAAGTTGAGTCACCGTAGCGGTCAACGCATCATTCTCGGTGGTGAAAAGCTCAACCTTGGCCTGCAGATTGGCCAGCCACTGCTTCTTGCGTTGACGACATTTTAAGGCAGCGACACTGGAAATATGTTAGTACTGATATGGTCACGTCGAAATTGGGCGACTCAATGCGACATACCGGTTGCGCTCCAGGAAATTACGTCTCTTTTCTTCATCGGTCATCTTCTTGGGATCTCCCGAGAATTTCTTCATATCTTCATCATCCGAATCCATATCCGACGGCGGCTCAACGCTGTTGGGTTTCGCCTTCTTGTTGGGCCCCTTAGCACCATCGTCGGCCTTGCGACGGTTGTTAGCAGCCGGGGCAGCCTTGGCGGCATTCTTCTTGCCCTTGCCCTTTGGTCTGGAGAGTTCCTGCTCCGATCCATCACCACTCATCTCACGACCACTGGTGCCGTTCGTGTTGGATGAAACGCGCCGAGCAGCGGCGCGGCTATCATTCTGCATATTCGGGTTCGCTTGCATATTGTTGGCCTGGCCACCCTTGGCTAGCATAAAGAGACCATTGGCGGCGTCGGCAGCATCATGTTGGGTAAATTGGTCTGCGGGGACGGGCTGAGGCTTAGTGTCCATGTTCGGGTTCGAGGTTGGGTCTTCGTTTCCTTGAGCATTCGCGCTGTTTTTCCGGGCGGTCAACGCAGTACGGTGAAATTCAATTGTCGACGGTGTGGCACCGCCGTTCTGAAGTTGTTGTAGCAAAGCCTGGGAGTTAGGGCTGGGGGCCGGGAACATCGACCCACCACCGCCCGGGGTCAGGCCAGTGCGAAGGGACGACTCGTTGGGTGTCGGGAAGCCTCTGCCAATACTGTCGAAATAATCATTAGATCCAGTGGGCCCGGGAAGCATGGCGGGGCTCAGAGGCCCTGAGCGCAGGGAGTTGGACCAGTTGTAACCACCGGCAGAACTTGCACCAGGCAAGGCCGGGGAAGTGAGGGACGCGACGGGCGGCAGCAGCGACTTGCCGGGGGTGTCACCGGGGTTGCTGCTAAAGGATTGCTCAAAAGGGTTTGGCTCTAGCGAGAAAGGGTTGTGCACGGAGTTGAAGTAGTCCGGGGTATCACTAGGGGCGGCGCCGGCTGGGCGTCGGGGTGGCGCCAGCGAGGTTTGCGAATCGGGCTTCTGGTCCTTCCCTGAAGACTGCGAGTCTGGAAGGCGAGTCAGCATGAATGATGAGGGCATACGATGACGCGCGCGATAAAGGTACCAGAAGGATGTCGAAAACGAGGGCCCTTCATTGTGTGGGAGGAAGAGTGGAAGATCGATGACGCCAGTTGTGAGATCATCCAAACGGCAGAGGGGGGGATGTTGAGTTAAAGTAACTCCAGGTGGCGGATTACCAAGAAAAGGTAGGGTAATTATTATATTCGGCTATAATAATCATTCGTATCCTTTTTCTGTTTTTTCTTCTCTTTTTTTTTACCCTTCTTTTCTTGTTTATCCTGGTGGTGTCCACCATATATAATAAAGGGCAGAGGAATATCAGGTGTTGGTGCAGAAGGGGTACAACACATAAGGGAACACGCGCGCCTCATCAGGCATTCGACGAACCTTCTTTGGAATTTTTCTTCGAGTCCATAGCGGACAAAGTGTTTCTGATCGTAGTCGTACTGGGCGCGACGGCAGCAGACATACTTGAAAAAAATTGTCAATTCCTTTCTGGAGTCGAGCGCACACGAAAAGAGATAGAGATCACTGCGTGGCTTGCAGGCTGTCCCGATGAGAAGAAGAGAAAGAGGGAAGTGACGTAGAGGGGGGATGACGACAATTTTAGGGGAGAGAAAACATTAAGTAACATGGGAAATTACAGCCCCCGGTCAATACCGTTGTATTACCACAGTACCAAACAATTACCATAAACAGGGTTGATGGTGATTTATAATAACCCCACGCATTTGGAGCAGAATGGTACGGTAAACCCGAGGTAACCGATGTAACTAAAAACTATGCTATAGCCGAAGCCGGTAAAGGGGGGAAGCAAAAGAGGAAAAACCAGTTGGAGGTTGGGTATTGGCCTTGACCCCGAGCCTGGACTGGTTGCGCATGCAAGTTGAAATTTTCATTTATCTCTTCTCCTTTTCGAAAAACTCTCTATATCTCGCATTGGTCTGGCATCTTCGCTTGAATAAAAGACAATTCCATATCCACACATAAAACGGTATCATACGCTAGAAAGAGAGAAAGAGTAGGAAAAATTGGTCACTCGACAATGGACCCTCGCAGAGTTGTCGAACCTGGAGAGACTCAGTGGGTCCATTACCGTGTATTGAACCAATGAGAAATGATATATAGCGTCGGAAGCGGAGTCTACCATCTTTCCGGGCTAGATTGGGAACTGGCAACAAGATGAAAAATTTTTCTTACGTTTTCAATGTTTTGACTCCTGACGAATCTAGGATTTACAGGTAGATTTTACGGAGGATGACATCTCTAAGACTGGTATCGAGTATGAATGTCCCCTACATAGGGCCCTTTGCATTTGAAATACAATACAACAACATCTGAGGTGACAGGGGGATGTATGATTTCACGATGACGACGACAGGAATGTGTCCCGGGTGCTGGGTCATCCGAGTGGGGCCCAGATGTAGGGCGTGTCAGCCAGTCATATCTATGCACAGACGGGAGGTTGGATTATCGGATACCGGAATGCGAGGCGCTGAGTGGCTGGTTGAAGGTCAACGGAGGTCAACTTATGGTGAGTTGGCGCACTAATCTCAATCCAGTTGATGACGCAATTCACGTGAGTGTCCCCAGTCCACAAATTACGGGATGACGTGCGTGGCCTGTGAACCGGGTCTAGATCGGTTACAGTACACAGTTCAGATAACGCTAGCACTATAAAATGTAAATCATATGCAAATTCATTGGTGTAATATCCAACCACTAATAAACTATGCAGTCCTATGCCAACTTTCATCAAAAATAGACTGACCAGAATTAATTGACTACGAGACTCTTTTGCGCCGATGAAACCCTACTTATTGCAATCTAAATCATGGTTTCTGTAACCTTGAAAGATAACACGTTATCAATTAGCCTTGGATTCTCTAAACAGATATAAAACTGAGATAAAGAGCCAGATCAATATCCTCTTGACATCCGGGGTGCATGCCACAACCATCAAGTCTGGGATCTAGGGTATACAAAGTTCGAGATCAGTGGCGCATACTGATAAGAACATTCCCATATTAGACTCTAAGTTGCTTTTAGTGCATAACTTTCCAAGACATTGTGCAAGTATCGTAATAATAATGAAATTCTTCCACAGGGTATCGAAAACTCGGCTCCGTCTTCTCAGCCCGGCCACCAATATCTAGTTTTTGGCTAGGGCATACCAGTACTCCTATCTATTATCTTGTAGTGGCTACCTCGACCATTCTATCATCCTTTACTGGTGTGAAATGTCATTACGTCACGTGGACAGAAAAGTACAATTGGTTCTCATCAACTCGACTCCCCGCGCCCTATGGACCTTTTCTTCTGGCTGTCTAGATCGAATATATCTGCCATTAAAAGCCGCAATTTCAGCCGCAATTTCTCAATTCAATCAATACTCTTTGAGTATGGCCTATCCCCGGAAAAAAAAATAGGTTTGGGAAAATATACCACATTTGCAGTAACAGATCACTAAGAAGGGGTAATAACCTCTGGACAGCATGATACGGGGATTTTTGGTGACAGTACAAGGTCTAGCTCTTCAAGGGATTATGCCTTCGTGTCGGTTTCTTTTTTGGGCCTCGAAATACTACGGGGCCTTCTGCCCATACTGAAACTGACCTAGTCTCTATCTTTGGGAAGCTGTTTACATCGACGCGCAAAGAGGGCACTTGAGAGATTGATTTAACAAGTGAGATTTTTATTTCGCTCTATTCCGGAAATTGAAGGCCGGGTCCGATTTAGTCACACACAGTTATCCAGAAAAAATTTCGCCATTCTTCAATTGTGAACAGAAGTTCTGCCTTGGAAAACACCACTGCATCGTTTGAAGTCTCAGGAACTTTGGGATGTGGCGCGCCGTTAGTGGGTCCTTCCATGCTGCTGGTACGTATAGGAGGTATTTCAACTGTAACCTCCGGTTGGACAGCCCCTTTTTTAGCTTCGGGTGAGCGTGAGCCAAAATGCAATGTGGGAAATAATCCTATTGGCCAGAGTATAAGTTGACCTTAACATGGTGGCTGCAATCACAACAAGGGCCTTGTTGCTACAGACCATATCTCAGGGGCCAATCTTTCATGTTATCATACAATTCATAGGCGGCGCATTCGAGTACGTTCAACTGTTGAGGGGAAGCCATTTACTCAGCTTTGTGGCGGCCAAAGCGGAAGAGGCGTTGTACCCGAACTCTAAGGAACCTTCGCATGCATGAAGTGAAGTACAGCAATGCCTAACTCTACTCCTATCAATTCCAGTGCGGATATCTATCTACATACAGTTGTCAAATAAAAGCGCTTACCTTTTGATTTATAATGTTGTGAAGGATGTCAAATACAGTAACAGCAGTGAGGGTATCACAGGGCAAGGTTATTGGCTGCGACTAGCTATTAGGGGCATAAATAGTGCATAGCAAGTGTTTCCTACAGTCCAAATTTCATATAAGCTCAGAATCATAGTTTCAAATAATCCAACCAGTACAACAAGATCGAGTGGGGTCAGAGTTCTATAGAGAAGATTAGCACACCCCAGTCACGAAATTTACCATAAAACTTGCTTCTGGTAAGACTTGTATCAGCTTCGGGAACTCTACTGGATAGCATTGCCCAGAAAAAGCATTTCAGCCATTTTCCATATAGCGTCTAAAACCATATACTGGTGACGTGAGATCATGAAGGCTTTGGTACTATTTGACCTTGGGCTTACTCATCGTGATCGAATAAATATCGTTCTCTGACTTTGATTTGGGTGATCTTTGGGATGAAAGCAACTCAGGGGTTGTCGAAGCTTCCTGCCCCCAAAGACTTGTGCTCGTTCATAAGGCTGCCCAAGCAGTGCGGATGTAAGTAAGTATGCAGATGGGATACGGAAACCAAATATTTTCCTGTCCGGCATGATAAGGCGATATATAGGTTTACTGCAGGTACTGGTGGTGATGTGATGTACAAGTTAGGGAGATTGTTAGGGCTTTTGTGTGGATTTGTAATGTCTAGCATCATATATCCAAAAGGGGGACCCTATCACATCAATAGGCAAGATGGCCGAGTTGGTCCAAGGCGTGCGGTTCAGGTTCACCTGATCCAGACTTCCGCATCTCGTTTTCGGGGCGTGGGTTCAAATCCCACTCTTGTCATTCTTTTTTGTCTTTTTGTTTTTGTTACTTACACCCACAATATTTTGCAAAACTAAGTTCATTTTCTGGCTTCTCCTGAAGTAGGCGCACTCTTTTGGTGTCTGGTTGGTCCTGCTATCGGAAGTACCTTATTGGAATGTGGCAGTATACTTGCGTTGAGCTCTCATATCAACGTTAGCAAGAGGTCTTTCAAGGATATGAATAGGTCGCCGCTCCTTATGGCTTTTTATGGGAGAAAGAATGATCTTGAAGCTCAGTGCCAATGATTTGGTACGGCGCTTAGTGAATCGAGGTTAAAAAAAAAATTAAACTTGATATGTGGTAGCCTAAGTTGGAGTGGGCTGGTATCGGACCAAAACATTTGACGTCTGCCTGGGGGGGTGAAGAATAAAACAGTTTACAAACTCCTATAGATGTAAAGGAGCTTGTCAGATCTTACTTTAATTTTACATTCACGGGATTGCTTTGGACCCAGTGTACCTGATCGACATCAACTCTGTCCGCTTTGTTTTGTTTGCGTTTCAGTGATTGACCGCCCGCCGCAGTGGCTAATCAGCCGCGTGTACACTTCACTCTCGAACCCTTCTCCCGAGTGGAAACCGCAACATCTTTCTGTGATTTCAATCTCAAATCTCTTCTTTGGTAGCTGTAACCTGCTGCCACCTCTCCGCCCATCATGACGCTTGCCGAGGAGTTCCGCTCACGAAATTTCAGTATGTATCGCCCCGTGCTGATGCGGCGGCTATGTCGATCAGTAACCAGCGGATTACCTGACCCTGCTAACCTCACTTTTCTCTAGGCATTTACGGACAATGGTCAGTATCCTCAATTATCGTGTCGCCTGAATATTCTTCGGCTCCCGATGTCATGAAGGAGTGATGCGCCGAGGCAGTGGAAGGCCTGTAGCGCTCATTTTGACTGCCGCCTCTGAACCTCCACCTGTGTACAACAGAGCGTTAGCTGATCGATTTCTACTAGGACCGGTGTTCTGGGTATGATTCTTTGCCTGGCGCTTGGAATTGCCAACATTTTCACTGTTCATGTCATTCGGATCATCTTTTCCGTCCTTGCCCTGTAAGCCAGGAACTCCCTCCAGACCGAAACCCTCTCTCATTAACCGTGCAATAGTGCCTCGACCTTCGTCATCCTCTTTATTGAAGTTCCTTGGCTCCTTCGCATTTGCCCTACGTCCTCTACATTCGATGCCTTCATCCGCCGCTTCACCACAAACTGGATGCGAGCTGCCATGTACACCGTCCTCAGTGCCATCCAGTGGGCCAGTCTCTGCACGGGCGCTTCCAGCTTGATCGCAGTGGCCGTTGTCCTCATTATCGCGGCACTCTTCTACGCCTTCGCTGGTCTGAGGAACCAGGAGTTTGTTGGCAGCAAGACACTGGGTGGCCAGGGTGTTGTACAGATGATCGTTTAATGCGCTTGGTTTCTGATACTAGTATCGCGCTGCTTCCTTCAGTTCCGGATGTGTACGCGCTAGCATAAATCTCGGGGCTCGAATATCTGCGTGGAATGATGAAATGCTCGATGCGAAATCCTCAAAAAGGCCCTCGGGCAACTTGCATTGGAATGCGCCATGACCTTGCTGTTTATCTGCCCTGTACTTGTATGTCTCTAGTTTGGGGCGAGCCTACTTGGCACTTTGATGTTTTCGCCTTGAACATATTTGAACTGGTTTTTGTATGGTTAAGGCTGCACTCTCTCTTATGACTAAATTATTTGCCTAGGTGCACTTCATTGATTTTGCGACAAATCCTGCGAGGACTACCTCGTCCAGGGGCACCTATTCCTTTTTTATCATATCATGTATGGATCAGTCAAGTAGACCTATTGTCATGAAAAATGTAATTTTCAATTCCGGGGCTCCTTCCAGGTAGAAGGTTGATAGCACCGTGTGGGATTATGCATGGATGCCTTCCAAAGTAGACAAGGTTGTGCCGCTTCTCGTGGTGTCGTATTCCCTGATATGGTACTGTATCTGATTTGTCTTCCTCTCATTTATCTGGCTGAAACGTTGGCTGTTTGACATGTGGAGCCGTCGAGTCAAATATATATTGAACCACAACGTTAGAGTTTGTTAAACCACTAGGATGAATTTGAATAGAAGAGAGAAGCTATACGTCAAGAGTGAATGGGGGGAGGCGCACAATGTTATACATCAATTGATACTTAATTCAAACAAATTTGAAACCATTAGACGATTGTTTGTTGATCATCCACTATGTCTTCCACGTGATGGGCTATTAGTAGTGTAGTAGTATTATCCTGGACTATATAGCCAAAATTGGCAACTTAGTTTATCTACTGGCAAGATGGCCGAGTTGGTCTAAGGCGTCAGGTTAAGGTCCACCTTGACATCATTTCCTGATCTACGTTTGTAGGCGTGGGTTCAAATCCCACTCTTGTCATTTCTTTTTGTCTTTTTGTTTTTGATACCCTTTCCCCTTCTCACCAACTATATTGAAACAAGATAGTGACTTCATGTAGCAATCCTGAATAATATTTTTCGTCTTGACTACGGATACTTGTCTCCAGATTGGCCCTAACCCCTAGTAAAGTAAAAAACCCATGCGTTTCTCTTCAACCACCTGATAGATGCATACATCTAAAGGATGCGTTATATCACTTGAATCATTTCAAGTGCGTGAACTAAATCAAATGAGGCCTCGCTTCAACCCCCAGAGAAGAAGCATCATCCTTGAAATCCACCTTCTCAAAAGCCTTCAACATCTCCGCTTAGCGGCATCCATCTCCAATCGGGCTTCAAGCTCGGTTTCAAGCCGTTTTTTTTTTTTCACGTCAAAGGTATCAAACGTGGTGCCCGCGCCCACCGGAGGAACAATATTATTGCCTTGGATCTTTGCCTCGGTCTCATTGTTTCTTTGCAAGTTGGCTTCTACTCTTTCTCACCCTTCTCCTCAATTTCTTTTTCTCATCGATATTTTTCTCTTGACACAGCAGACATGTCGAAAGAAATCGAAAATTTATCAACGATCATTTGCAACAAAACAACAAGAGCAATAATGTTGAACAGAGCCACGGCTGTTAGGACAATAATGTAGATTACTTTGAAGAATGTACCGGAAATATAGGCGCTTATAGGAGGTCGGTTTCTAAGGGACAGTTCATGATGGATGTGTGGGCATGAGGAGGCTTTAGTTTGGATGGCAATTGTGTCTTATACCATGATTTCAGCCCAGCTTTGATTTTGTACATTTATTTCTTCAAACTGCATTTTTTCTTCTTCTTTCCTTTTCTGTCTTTTTTTTTTTTTTTTAATTCTTTTTATTTTTATTTTTTTTTGGAAGATTTTGATCGAGTCAACACAGCCAAGGCACCAGCCTTCATGGCAACATACATAGAAAAGGTAGACGGAGCCTTCTGGCCAAGGCCTGGGGGTTGTTATGCTGCGCCCATCGGACGTAGTTTGTAGCTGGGTATTGGAGCTCGTAAGAGATGGCAAATGTAGGCTGGAGACAGGCTTCAAGGCTGTCAAGAAGATGCATCAATGTTGTAAAGCATATCTTCCGCAAAATGTCATATACTTTGATCACCCTGCTCCCCATCCCCCATCTGCCTAAACTAGTTCCTCGGTAGGACCGTCACCCCGCAAATACCACCGGGAAACCCCAGACCAGATTCAATGGCTACCAGCCCCATGACCCCCTCAAGCCACCCGGGAATACTCCTAACCTTCCACCCAGGAACCATGTCGGAAGAATCCTGTTCCAGGCCCTCGCATCGTACGACACCGTGACGGTATTTGTCCCAATCTCGGTAAGGCTAGGAGTTGAGAGTGGAGCTTATATCTTAACAAAGGCTCAGCGAACCTGCTCGTGTGATTCCCCTACATATTGAATCGGCAATGATGAATTCTTATCATAATATAGATAGAATTCTGTTCGAGTGTTCCCAAGCATTGATTACTGTACTCTTTCTTCTGAGCCGGTGCATTGAAAGAGGGGGTCTTTTATGCTAGATGATGCAATGCGGAGAACCATTCACACTCACCGCCTCGGCCAGGCAGTCCAATCAAGTCTCACGGAAATAATTGAGACCGATATTCCTTATCATATTGGAGCGATCCCTATGAATCTTCGATGCACCGCCACCGTATCAGAGATAGGCTATTAATATCCCCTGGGGCCCATGGTCTGGACCAAAATGAGTATCGGTCCAATAGTCTGTGAAAAGGAAAGGAAAACAGGAGACACATCGTTGTACAAAAAGACGCTAGACTGGCTAGACAGACCGCCATAAAGGCCACACGAGGCATGATTTGCCCCCGAACCTAAACGATCTCGACCACTCTCCACTCTTCGTGAGGCATTTGCTCGAAAATGCCGCATGAAAGGTCCTCAAATTTGAGGTATTCCACTGATTTATTAAATCGCTCGTCCATGAAGAATGAATGGAGGATCAAACACCTCGAATCAAATGATGTATGATAGATAGAGTATTATAGAACCATTGATTTCATACAAGTTAGCTAGAAGAACGTCGAGACCCGTAATAATACGGTAAAAGCCCCATAATTTATTGGACGCAGACTTTGGATGCGGTCAGAGCACGTCACGCGCTCGGTGGGTCGTGGCAGAACGAGGCATACATCATCCTGCTTTCCTGTCTCTGATTTCTCAAAGTACCTCCTTTCCCCTCATTTGGCACTACTTTCACCGTTTTGTGCTGTATTCTTTTCAATTGGCCTCATAGGCATTTGCGATATCCGACAGATCATTCTGGGTAAGCAAATCACCTGTGCATCTGCTTATCAGCTACCCGCCCCTTCCCCCTCCTCTACTGGACAGACCAGAGGCCTGGACCTATCCTGCATCTATAGACGTCACTTGTCGGGCTGTTGACCCCACAGAAACATCCCCTCAGGCCTTGGCCTGCATGGTTTCCAAGTGTACAGGAAGAGGCCTAAAATGCCTCAAACACGTGGCCCTCGGGTGTAGTCGAGCCTAAGCTGATATTGAAATACGACAGCTTCAAAAAGATCTTCATCATGTCCAGCCAAACTGCTCCGGTCATTCCCCCTCGACCGTCTCGATCCCCACAGCCGCGTTCCTCTTTAGAAATGCCTGGTATTCCTTCACGCCCGGCTCACCGCCGCATCGACCGATCAATGTCTCCAATGCGGAGCAGCTATGCACCATCTCCTTTCAACGAATGGAGTGGTCCGAGTTTGAGCCGGACCACATCGAACGATATCCCTCAGCTTCCCCAGCGCCCTCCGAGCGTAACAATACCGTCCCTTGGCGAGGAAGGGATTGAGTATGCAGATCTAGATGTTGGAAACGTGCCCGAAGGTCATAACCAGGACCCGACAGAGACTCGTAACGTTAGCAGTGACCTCAAGATTCATGCGCCGAGGCCCTCCTTGCCTACGTTAAGTGCTAAGGCCAAAGTGCAGGCGGTCACCCGCACAGACTCTCGCCAGGCTGCTGCTGCTGGCCTGGGCCGTGACAGCGAAAGCTCCCCCGCACTCGAAGAGCCGGAACGGGCCAGTCGATCACTGCATTCCCGAGCCAGCGGCTCGCGAGCCGAGTCGTCCACCGCTTCCTCCGATCGCCGACTTTCCATGCAGCCCGGAGATGAACATGGCTTTCGGGTACCTATGTACCCTAATGCCGGTGATGTCCAAGCACCTTCTCCTAGCCCCTACTTAGACCAAGGCTCTCAACGCTCAGGTCGCAACCACCACCGTTCTCGTAGTGCCCGAGACTCCTCCTTGCCCCCGGGTAGTTACGGCCTGCACGGGCACGGTGTGCCGAATGGTGATAAGTTTGAGAAGGCCTGGTATGAGAAACACCCCGATGAATATGTTAAGGAGGAAGGGCAATATGGCCCTGGCGTGGGCACTCCTCGACCCGATTGGGCTCTGAGCAGCGACGATCTGAACAAGATCGTTCGAGGCCCAGCTGGCTCTACACCAGGTAAGCGCTGAAATGGCAGGAAAGTTTCTTTAATCAAGCCCTAATCTCAATTATCAAACAACAGGCACTTCTCCTGATGTCCAGGGAACACCCGAGGAGGAAGTTGGATACCTTGCTTCTGATGAATATATGCACCGCATGGCATCTCCCCCACCTGACAACCGCCTTGATTCTCAGCCCGCTATAGAATCTCCCCTACGCCAGATGAGCTTCCCAGCCTCGGAAATCGAGCCTAAAAATGCGCCTGCCTCCCCGCTGCGTCATGTCCGGAGCAGATCCCACGGCAATCATGTAGACAATGACATTATCCACGTCGACAACCCGAAGCATCCTCTTCACCACCCAGATGGATTTGCTGCCACTCCAGCGCAAGACGAGCCAACCGTGGCAATTGAAGAAGGATCCGAAGAAGATGAACCTATTCTGGCTGCTGATGAAGCGCGCCCCGAGTCGGCATACCTCCATCCTGCAGTTTCACCTACTCGGGGAAGTTTTGATGAGGAGTACCGAAGCCGGACACCTAGTGTGTCACACAGCCGTTCTAACAGCAGATCGGCCAGTGCTCAAGGAGTGCCAAATTTGACTCGGTTTGACTCGCGTGAAATGTATGATGATAACCACACCCCTTTGGAGAACGTCGAGGAATACGAGCCGTTGTTCCCAGACGATGAGATCAAAAAGGAACGCCCCGTTTCAGTTGCAGATCGTTTCAAACAGCGCCCTGAGCTGTCCAAGCACAGGTTTCCGAGTCAGGATATCTGGGAAGATGCACCGAACAGTCTGCAGCTCCATGCTACCGTCACAACCCCGGATCTCCCCAGACGCGACTCCTCGGAGACTTTTGAGACACCCGAACAAGAAGCCATGCGCAGGATGCAGAATTCCAAGATTGATTCTCACCAAGTAGCCAGTCATATTCTTGAAGGAGAGAGTGCTCGTGAAAGCCCCAAGGCCCCCAAGCGCCCCAACGCTATCAAGCAGCGATTCCCAAGTCGGGATATTTGGGAGGATGCACCCGACAGCCAGCAACTGGTGACTACCGTTGAGCCCGCAGATGATGGGGTGAAAAGCCCAGAAGAGCCCGCCAGACCCAGTATCCCTACCCGCCCGCAGAAACAGCCGCAAAACACATTACCGATAGAGAAGCGTCAACCACCAGTCATTCCTGGTCGCCCGAAGCCCCAGATACCGGTTCGTCCCGCGAAGCCTAACCCTCAGGCACCGGTTGGCTCAGAGACCCAAGAGGCTTCTGTTGAAGGCCCAGCCGTGCCCAAAGCAAAGCCAGCAGTGCCAGCTCGTCCCGGTGGCAGCAAGATTGCGGCTCTGAAAGCAGGGTTTCTCACGGATTTGAACTCGCGTCTCCAGCTAGGCCCTCAACAGCCAAAACCCCAGGAGAAGGAACCTGAACTCCCGGCAGAGAAGCAGCCATTAAGTGATGCCCGCAAGGGCAGAGCTCGTGGTCCTGCCCGGCGAAAGCCCGCTGCGGAGAATGCCAATGCTCGACTGCCGACTATTCCAGAGATCAAGATTACAGAAACATGGAACGTCTGGCAGCTTTGTGAAGATGGCAACCTGGTTGTCGGTGACGAGAAGGTCACCAAGGCGCCAGAAGTATCCATCCCCGCTGAGCCCGCCATGGCACCAGAGATCGCAAAGAACATTGCCGGTGAACCTGTTGACCCGACCTCGGAGCCTCCCGCGGCGATCGATGAGACTGCTTCCAATTATACTGGCGCAGCCCCCGAAACTGAGCAGACTTCAACTGAAGACGTAGCCTCAGAGCAAATTCCTGAGCCCACTGTCGAGCTCCCAACTCAACCAGACGAGCCGCAGTTCAATCCAAAGGAAGATGAGTCCTTGACCGAGGCCACTCAAGCTCTTGCCGAAGGAGTCTCTTCCCCCAAATTGGAGAACGCCCTCGAGGACATGACTGCTTCAGCCGATGGCAAGAAGGCATCAGACGGCGATATACACGGCGTGGCATCGTCATCTTAGTATCTGCTTTGTTTTGTGTTTCCCTTTTTATTTTCATACCTTGTCTTCTTCGTTCGCCTTGTTTCTTTTCTGCTGTTGATGGTCTGAATATGGGACAAGTAGAAGTGCATTCTACGACGTCGACACATCCAAACCCTGCTAACATTATCCAAACCCCCCAACCTGCTCAAACTATTGTTGCGTGTTGTTTAATTAGTGATTGATTGAATCACCAGACCATGAATCTATTCCATTATGGCACCTTGTAGAATGCCACTTGGTTGATTTGGAAGCTGTCTTGTTGGTCATTTGGCATTAGTGCGTCCAATGGCTTAAGGCCCAGTATTTTTTAGGTAATGTTTAAATAGAGTATATAGTCATGTAGACCGAATGTTGATGAGCGTCGATGTACTATCGAGCCCTATTCTAACTTTAGAGCCTTAAGCCACGATGGTCTGCAGTACACAATCAAGTTTTCCCAGCTTTACAACTAGAAGATGAAATACGGAGAGCGAGTCATATAACTGGTAAATAATCTTGTAATTCTGTTTCGATGGATTGCCCATGTGCATTAGTGGCATCTCAGACTAAAGACAAGAAAAGCATTTTGGGGCTAGAAAATGGTCACTTCTGGGGTATTGAATCTGTCAAAAAGGCCTTTTTTTTGGGTCACTTTCGTTTTTGAAAAGTTGGGACAAAAACCATTCAGAATCGATAAGAGAGTGAAAGCCATACATCATGATCTGCATGGACTTTGTACGGGAGAATATACAGCGAAATTCGAAAGGAGGTTTCCAGGCAAGTTTAGCTCACGGGAAGCTTAGACACGTCACCTCTGCCGTCTCTGATCCATTCCTTGTCGATCAAGCGATCACGCTCAGCATACAGCTGCTTGTAGGCACCGCGGATAGTTCCATCGCTAACGTGAGCAACAACAGCAATCTCTTTTGGAGACTTGGGGTGACCCATGAGGTACGATGCCATGTAGATACAGGCAGCCACAATAGACAGGGGAGAACGTCCAGCCAGGTCACCCATGGCTGTGACACGGTCAGACAGCGAAGAGGAGACACTGGTAACCGAGTATGGAAGATCGAGCAGGTTGCAGAAACGGCTGCAGAGGTCGCTGGGTTTGGTTGAAGTAGTAGCAGTGTAGTTATCAGTGGAATCTGCACCACCAGACGCGTTGTTGCGCTCAATGTTCTGGGCGGTGAAAAACTTCTCAAGAGCCTTGTAGATGCGGCCGATCTCCTTGCGAGTGACTTTCGTCACAGCAAAGATCTCAGTGAAGGTACGTGGGACCTTGCACTGACGGCACGCAATGAAGATACACCCAGCGATAATCACATCCTGGGATTTGCCCTTGAAAGCCTTCGCATCGTCCACAACCTTGAAGAGATACTTGGCCGTGTCGGCCACGTTCTTCTGGATATTGAAGCCGTCACAGAGAGCACCGATCTCCTTGTATGCTGCCAACAGGGCCTTGTTGGACTTCTCGTTGGACTGCTTGTTCTGAGCACGGTAAAGATCGCGGGATCGACCAGTAGCTCCGCTAGCGATGGTAGTCTCAAGTTGGTCTCCGTTAAGAAGCGGGTTCGAGGCATCTCCGACACGAGACGGATCGTCATTGTTTTGATCGTCATTCGAGAAAGTTCGCCACTCAGAGTGCATGTCGATTTCGCGATCAGCTAGAACTAAGCCGCAAGAGCCACAGACGGTCTCGTGGGAGTCTGGAAACTCCAAGTTGGGAGGCACTTCCTTGCATTCGGGGCAACAGAGCGTCGCAGAGAGGTTTTTCTTCCATGGAGTTGTTGCAGCATCAGCCGCCACACTGGAAAGGGTCGCCATCTTCTTTGCTTGCCGAATTTGCTCGAAGCGGGATTTCTGTCTCTTGGCGATCCTTTTGGCAGTGACGGGGATGTTGTATTTGCGATTATAGTAACGAAGGAACAGTGGCGAATACACCTTGGCGGATGTGCCACGAGTAGAAAAAGAGCAGTAGCTACCTTCTCAGGTTGCGCGCACCACTACCCAGGTATTCATGTTAGCCCATTCGCATCCAGCATGAAAACTACGATAAGCCGGGATGGTGTCGCCGCCTGACTGGGGTATCCAGGTTGCGACACCACAGACTTTCCCGAATCCTCGAGGCCGTCATTACCTTTCAGATATGGCCACGCGCAGCAAAAAGATCACCCCCCAGTAGTGAGGAAGCCTTCACTAATCTGCGCTTTCTTGAAAAGAAAGAGAGTCAGAGAGCCTCGATGCCTGAGCTTGTTCGACCGCGGGGAACCAATCAAGGTCTCCGTAAGAACGAGCTCACGAAAGGGGTCGTCGAACCGGATGGCTGCAGGAACGCGAAGAGCAGAGGAGTCGAGTTCCGGAGACAAGCTGAGGGTGGGGGTGGATCGAGGAGCTGGGGGAGAGATGAGAGGAAACGAAGGTGAAGTGAGAGACGAGGCCGGCTGAGAACAATCCGGAGTATCACGTGATAATGACTCAGCGCCAAGCATTTCCTTCCGAACAGAAGTCGTTTTGAACTTCACTGCACCGGAACGACGGCTCAGATCTCCTTCCTGTCGAGCATCCCCTCATTCTACGTCTACCGACTACCCCCGTCGTCAAGATGATGTCTCAGTCTCTCCGGGCTTCGGTAGGTTACTGCTGGCGATACTTTCTAATCAACCGACTAACGCGATCACGAACCAGCGCTCCCTCTTCACCCGTGCCGCTCGGCAACAGGTCCCGGTCGCTCGCACCTTCGTGACCTCCGCTGTCCGCCGCGGTATGTATCGATCTTGAATCCCCTAAGAGCTCATATAATATTCTTCAGCTCGACACTCGATCTCGCCTGTTCCTGACTGACATCACCCAGCCGACACCATCCAGGACCTGTACATCAGCCAGCTCAAGGCCTACAAGCCCACCCCCATCAAGGCCGGCGATGCCGATGCCCACGTCCACAAGTTCTCTCTCCCCAAGGCTCCTGCTTCCCCCGAGGAGGCCAACCTTGCCGGTGAGCTCTCCGCCTACGAGCAGTCCGTGGTTGAGGTTGAGGGCCAGGCCGCCGCTGGTGAGGCCGCTCCCGTCGAGGAGAGCTGGTTCGTCGAGGAGGAAGAGGAGACTGCCGCTGCCCACTAGATCTCCCTTTCTACCATTTGGCAAGGTCTGGGGAAATATGGGGGGCCGGCTGTGCATGCCTGTGGCATGACTAGATTGGCCGCCTCTCGGCTCCTGAAGCTTGTAAATTAGACCACCATTGAAATGTTCAACCTCTTTTTACGTCGTTCTCGACAAGATCCTTCCGTGGAGCTGCTTCAATCTGTCTTGTGCCTGCTCTTGAGTTAAAAGATTCGCGTTCCAAGTCAGGAGCATGACATGCGCCCGTGGACATGGTGCGACAGGATTCCCGTATTATGCTAATCCTCGACATAAATCATGTTATGCTACCATGTAACCTCTAAATTATGCTTGAATGAATAAGACCGGTGCACGGATTCCTTGAAACATTCGGATTGATATCACATTTCAAGCCATGTCAACAAAGCCCGAGTGTGCACCATCTGATAACAGATTAACCCTCAAGTGAATAATCGGACTTCATATGTCTTTGAGCTACATCAGTAGATCAGTTGACTAGTCTATATAATTAACGGGCATGCATATGGCCAGTCTGAGATTAAAATTGGATCAATCTATGCATGGTCATGATGCCCCCTGGCTAGTCAGAGGGGTGCTCCGATGCCGGCGATCGTTGACATGTCTAGCATAGTTGATATGATCGGATGGAAATCATAACAGCTCCGGCTAAGTCGAATCTGACCTGTCAGAGCATCATAATTGAACCCATCCATATAAGTAAACAACGTGGCGTTTGGGTTGGCTTGGAGAACCCAAGACTGCATGCAGAGAGTTGCAGATATATCCGCCCTTCTCTAGTTGATCATATATGGAATTCGAATTGGCCAAGACTAAAAGGGATGAAATAGGAACGGAGACAAAGGCAAAACTATGGGGTGACTACCAGGATAAAAAAGTATCCAAAAGACAAAAAAGTAAATGACAAGAGTGGGATTTGAACCCACGCCTACAAACGTAGATCAGGAAATTGATGTCAAGGTGAACCTTAACCTGACGCCTTAGACCAACTCGGCCATCTTGCCAATGAATGGAACTTTGGGCCTTATCTGGTTTTATCAGCCAATCACAATCCCCATTCGCTGGATGAGGCGGATGAGGCGTCTTGTTAGTTGTCGTCGTAACAAGTGGACCTGGGCTGGACACCCTGCATAACGAGCCTAATGACGTGGTCCCATCAATGGACAATCTGGCCGAGCTTAATCCCCGCTTGTTGGTGCCTCTTCTGCTTTTCTGTTTTGCCTCCAGCTCGTATCGAATTGCTTTTTTTCTCTCGCAACCTTGTGCACCACTCGGTGATATTTCCGTTAAACAGCCTCCCTATTGATTGTTCATGCAGCCACTGTCTTATGGCACCTTTTTTTTTCAAGTTCAGCCGAAGTCGTTGCTGGGATACATTGACAGGGGGTGAAATATGAAACCATCGCCAAGAGCTTGCGCAATGCCCTGGAGAAGTGGCCCTGAGATTACACCAGCGGAACCAAGTCAAACCCAAAGGCTCATGCTAAGCCAGGTCTATCCATGGGCCTTGACAGTCTTCCAGTGGCGGGAACCCCTGCCGAGTGGGTAATGAACGACGATGATGTCCCACAAGACAGTCTAGATTGACACCAATGTCCCCATGAATCTGCGATGCCGATTCGATCGTAATCCTGGTCGAGTATGGTGCACCAGCTGTACCAGTTGAAGGTCAAGTATTTTCTATGTCCCTGTGGAGGAATGTGGGGCACCATGTCATATCATTGTCGTTTTCTTTTTCTGGGTTTGATCGTGCCACTTGGGAAGCGACATTCCACAGTGGAATGTATATACTACCACGGGTGCAGCCCGGGAGGAATGGCGTTGAAATGTGAGAATATACCAGATCATATACTACCATGGGTGCAGCCCGGGAGGAATGGCGTTGAAATATGAGAGTACACCAGATCTTGACCAATTGCTAGTCGTTACCACTAGTGAATCTACTATAACACGGAAGTGGGCGGATCGGGTAACTTGTGTATAAACCTAAAACCAGCTTGGAAGTGCACCTTACCCTTTCCCCTCTTTGGGGCGAATTCTATCTAAATCTTTCGGAGCCGATGTTATTGGCGCTGCTGTGCCAGGTTGCAATCAAGACCAAGGACAACCTGGAAATAGACCATTGAAGAGGGACACAAGATTACGCGAGAATGATGACTATATACAGAGTGGGTTATGCAGTGGGGAACGGACAGCGTGTCTCACATTAGCATGGGGAGATTGGGTCAAGGGGAGAGAGGATCTGAATCAATTACAGCATTAATCTTTTTTTGATTATCATTCGTTTTCATATCTTCTATTGTTTTACTTTTGGTGCTTTTCAGATTGTTTCAACTTCTTTCTCTCTCTTACCTTCTATCAAACCTCCAACCTCCTCTCTCTTCTCCTCCACCCCCTTCCGCCCCCCAATCATACCAATAAACAAACATTGAAAAAAAAGGACACCAATCCCAACCTCACCAATATCACATCCCATATAAACGGGGCTGCGTGTTATCCCTTTCATCAATTATTCTGTTCTACGTCAACTCCCTCACTTCCGCTTCCCCGCCACTACGCGACCGGACCCTTGTTCTGCCCCCGAACCGCCCGTTGGAGGATTTCCCGACGCCGATCATTTCACTCGGCCGCTGGCCCTTGTAGCTGCAGCGACGATCCATCTATCTACAGGTCACCGACTTCTTTACATTTTTTGTCCTTCTCGGATGTGTGCGTGTTCAGCTCTTGGAGAAATCTGATCCCTCCCCGCGTGTGACTGATCGAAGGACCCTTTGCGCTTCCTTCACCCGTTGCTCCCGTTTTATTTTATTGGATTTGTTTTCCCTTTCGGAGGGGGGCTGCTGTGTTTACTTGTTGCTCCTGTGGATCTGGAAATGCTGCGCGTCTAGGCATTAACTACTGACCGGAAATCTTCTGGTGTATGGAGGAGCTGGTCTTCTTCAAAACCCTCGTTACGTCTGCGGTGCTCCCCCGGGGAAATGTCCAGTTCTAGACAGCTACTCTCCTGACCGCTTCCTCCTACCATGTCTTTGCCCTCCCTTGAAACGACAAGTGTCTATACGAGAGATGAAGGAAGTGACCTGCTCCAACGCGCTGCGAGCTACACCGACCTCCCCAGTCAGGCAAACGCAGATACCGGCTCACCGAGCCTACGAAGAACGTTCTCTGACTATGCCGTCCCTACACAAGCCGAATCACCGACTAAGCCCACCAAAGAAAGTGTAGCTGCTGGGAAAGATATCCTACGCCGCACATCCCTACGATCTAAAAATAGAACCTCCGCCGCCGTCACTCACTTCACACTGTCATCGTCGGAGGACTTGAAGGACTTGGACCCGCAGAATGCTGGAACAAAACTACCGGAACACAGGGCACCGGAGCCCGCTGCTCGGCCGTCGAAGAGCCGCTCAATGTCAGGTCGGATAGTCAGTCTTGCGCGCAAACCATTCGGATCCTCATCGAGATCACCCTCTCCTTCTACGGCGAAGCGGGTAAAGCAAAGAGCAGAGGAGTCTCCAACGAGATCAGGAGGGCGCAAAAATGAGTCGGACTCGGATTCAGGACCGACGCGCAGGCGGACAATTCTATATAAGCGGCCGCGTCGCCCTATGCTTGCAGTGGTAGCCAAAGGGCACGAGGACTCTCCTGGATCACCAAGTAGTCCTTCTAGCAATAGTCCTGGCAGCACTTTGCTGCGACACCGGACCTCTTTTGAGAAATTTACTGCTTCTCTCTCTGTCTCGACACCAGTCCTTCCTCCGATGCCCAAGGGGGCTGCTGCTACAGCTGCTTCCTTTCAAAATACTGCACCCGAGCAATCGCGGAAGAAAGATGAGCTTTGGGGGATATTCCGCGGCCTGGAAGCGGATTTCCAAAAGTGAGTATCTGAACTTACTATACCAAAATGACACCATTTCTGACAAAGAGACACAGGTTCCAATCCAAGTCAACCTCCCTTAAGGCGAACGTTATTCGATCTTCACTCCTTCCTTTCCTCAGCCGTCATCATTTACACACCTCCTGCAAGAAGCTTAGACCCGAAGACTTGGATCGTCGGGTTAATATTCTCAACAAGTGGTGGATCGGGATGCTGGAGATGCTTAATGGGAAGCACAATCAGTCAATATCTGGAACGGACAGACCGGTGTTCTTAGAGGCAGTTGTGGGCATTATGACTCGGCCAGAATGGCGCATGCCGTTTTCCACAGCTCAGCAAAGCAGTGGGGTCACAACAGACTCGTTGCAATATGCGTCAACTTCTGTGTCGGAAACCTCCGAGGGTTCAGGCTCATCAGGATCAGATTTCCTGGTTGAATCGATCCATCATAACATCCGGAACATTTTTGTCCAAAACCTATTGTCCCAAATGTCGTTTGTTGTAGAACGCATGTCCATGAGGCACGCACCTGCAAGTCTGGTCGCTTTCTGCGGCAAGGCTTGTGCGTATGCCTTCTTTTTCTGCCCAGGGGTACCAGATATTTTGGTTCGTCTGTGGAACATAGCTCCTGCCATGTTCCGCCGCGTCTTCGCCGAATCGACTGTCTCGCGAGTTGGGACCATGCGCGCATACACCCAAGAGCTCGCACTCAGCTTCCCTGCCGCTCTTCGCCCATTAGCGTTTCACTCACATGCACCATTATTGCGATATTTGCGAACGAAGCCAGAGGCCCCCTTGAACACAGCTAATATTGCCTGGAATGGCCCATGGACTACACGCTGGTCTGGCCGCGAAACCGATTTGTTCTTCGTCTTCGTCAAATACATCCATATCCTCTATGCGGACTACTTGCCACCAGAGACCGAGAAAGCCAAGCGAATTTTGGCGCCTGGCTTGCTTCTGGTTCATGCACAGCTTCTTGTCACGTTCGAGGACACGATCTACAAGCAGTCAGTACAGCAAACGCCCGAAAACCCCTCCACAGCGGCTGCCATTACTTTTGACGATTATCTCGAATCACCGGATGCTTCTGCCTCCCCTCATCAAATTGGAGGTGCAAGAAACAGCCATCGCTCAATGGCAGAGAATAGATTGATCATTCTTTTGCGTGACTTGCTTTCTGAATCCTCTGCGGAACCGAACCGTGCACGCCTGCTCTACGCCGAGACGTTCTGTGGGCTTTTGAAGATTGTTGCCCAGAAGGTTTCCCTCTTTGACCACAATGCGTGTTTCCTGCTGTGTGACTTTACAGAGGAGGCGATCCCGATTATCACCCGATATGCGCAGTCAATCGAAACGGAGCTCTTCGACTGGGCCTTTTGGTTGGACGTATGTCGGCAGATGAATCAGAGCCATAATTCCCTGACCGAAGTTCGGGTGTTTTCGTTCATTTACGCCGTTTGGGGGACCTGGACTGCTAGCGAGGAGAGGAAAGCGAGTCTATGCTTAGATTTTCTCCTGCACGAACCCGTTTTTTACCACTATTTTAACCATTGGAGTCCCATGGTGCGTGCCTACTTCCACCGCCTCCTGTGCTGGAGGGTGGGCCGGTTCAGCGGGGATCCTTCGGCGCTTGATTCGTGAGTTTCACCTGATTGCCACTTCCCTTTTTATTGCTGATCAATCCTTTAGAAATATATATGAGACCCTTTCAGATCGTTTATTGCGAGTTTGGGAGTATTATATTGGGTTCCAGTCAAAGGCAGAGGAAGGACTAACTGCACCCTTGTCATCCGCACCCTGTACACCTGCTCCAGGACGAAGAATCATCATTATCCGATGTGACAACCAAATCTCTCCAGTGAATCTATTTGTTTCCTTTGACCGTGTCGTTCCACCCATGTCTTCCGATCAAATCATGACACATCGGAGATCCAGTTCCTCGGATTCAACGGGTTCAGAAGGCCAGACTTCCAAACGTCGATGGGGTCTTCTTCGGTCCATGTTTGGCAGTTCGTCGGCTAGCCGGGCCACAGACGGTATCAGCAGCAGCTCTGACGAGCTCGACAACACTGGCATCGATTTAACCATGACTTCTGAGAGCAAGTGTCTAGAGGATCATGAGCCAACCCCAAACACCAGCTCGGATGATCTTATCCGTCCCAAAACACCCCACCAGCCCTTCTTCTTCAAGTTCTCACTAGAATGGATGGATCGGCCACAGTGGCCTACCAAGAACAAGCGCCTCTTCACCCCCTGCCTCCCCGTGGCATCTCAAATCCATGTGCAGCATCGACGTTCCCCCTCCAAACCGTGCGAGTTTGACGACGACACCAGCTCAGAAGCTGTGACAGACTCCGAGATGACCCCCAATGAAAACTCATCCGAGCCTCCTCTAGAATTCAAGCTATTCTCGACAGAACCAGTTTCAGAAATGCAGAATCGGGTGCACACTACCAAGGACTCGCCATTGCCAGAACTGCCCTTCCAACCGGTCTACGACCATCTGGTGCCCAGCAAATATGCTGGTCGTGCTCTCGCGGAATGGGCGCATATCGTCTCGGAATGCGACAGCTTCTTTGCCCGGCGACGTGACGAAGGTGTCCCATCCGACCGCGCCGTTGAGAACCCGACCCTGGGAGTCGAAAGTTTCCGAAAGTAACGAGCCGCAGTTGTTCACCCCATCTCCTTCACCTCTCTCCATCTACGCAGCCGGTCGGGCAAGCGCAAAACTACGCCCGACATAATACCTACCACACTCTTTCCCTTTGATCAAATATAGACACCCCAGGCCTTCAAGGACTGGGAAAGCGATGTTCTCACTAGTTGTTCCACTTTTTTCCTTACCCTCTTCTTCTCTTTGATTCTACTTCTTCATTGCGCCGTGTGCATCGCGGGTTTGGAGCATAGGGTTTTGGCGTTCACGAGCTCGACCTTCGAGGCTGGTTTTCTTTCTTTTCTCTCTCTTCTATTTCATCTTTTCTCTTCTTCTCTTCTGTATTCCAGCGAGATGCACACCTTTGACTACCTATTCATTTAAAATAGTTTCATACATGGTAATTAATCTGCTTACCATGCACCCGATCCTCTAACCGTACTGTTTCGTATTCAAGGGTCTTGGTAGTTAACTAAAGGCCACAATATTGGTAGAAGCGCATATCCTAGCTAGGTTATGTAAAAACCAATTGTGTAGCGAACGCTTATGTGAAGTGAGAGGAATAGGAGCAGTGACATGCGCTCAGAGAGAAAGACCGACACTTTACATAGATCAATCTACGTCATATGTTATTAATTCTATGAATGTTAATCAATGATTGAGCATCCAACACGTCAAGAGATTAGATTGATCTCATCCCAAGATAATCGCGATCAACATTCCAAGCGGTGGTCTGACGTGCCAACGCGCCTCATTTCACGTGGTGTGGAATGCGCGTCGCGATCCGATCGACACTCATCCCAGCCTCCATCACCATTTAAAAGTCCAACCCATCATCACAACTTCCAATTAAATCATCAACCTCCAGTGGATCTCCAACTAAATTAAACCCAAACCCGGACTTGGACAAACAACAACACACTTCCATATCCGAACCACGGGACCCGAAACCCACTTACTCAACCACCCTACTCAAATCAAATCAAATCCACCATGTTCGCAACACAATCGCCATCCACACCCTTCCGCCAAACCTCCCACTACACCCCAGCGCGCCCATCTCCACTAGGCCTCCGCAGCTCCAACATCGCAACTCCCCCATGGACAATGGGGTCCCCCTCACGCGCCGGATCCGGACACCCCCAAAAGCCAACCGGCGCAAATGAGAACGCCTCCTCCCCAGTCCCATTCTCTTCTTTCTCGCTGCACAATGGTAGCCCTCAGACACAACAGCTGTCGCAACCTATCTTTGGCGCCCCTGCATCCGTTTTGACCCCCTTCAACTTCTCTCCAAGCCAAGCAAACATGATGTCTCCCACTTCACCCTCGCCCTCTACACGCGCAACCAAGTTCTCGGACCGCTACACAAATCAGGTCGCCAATCCTATGAAGAGTACTACTTCGCTTGCGCGCTCGAAAACGCGGAAGATGTTTATGAATCGCGTACGGAATGAGCGTGATGAGGGCCGGCATGAGGCGCGTGGCGAGCAGATGATGCACGCGGATTATCTTGCTGATAAGCGGAAGTGGGAGGAGTCTATGGCGCGCGACATGGATGTTGTGCCGATGCAGGGAGATATGGAGGAGGACGATATGCTTCCTGGTATGTTCTTCCTCTCTTGCGTTGTTTCTATTGGATGATCATTTGGCTAATCTCTTTCGCAGATGATGATACTCGTGCTTTTGATGAGTTTGTCTCTCAAGAGGAGGCGATGGAGATGGCTATGCAGGATCAGGATCAGCAGAATGGTTCTTTCAGTGATGATGAGTATGATGATATCTTTATGACGTTGCCTGAGCCTGCGCTGTCTTATGAGAGTCAAGATATGGATATGTCATGAGGATTGAGTGTGTGGATATTGTTATTTTTCGAGCGTCTATTGTCATTGCATCAGGGTGGCGTTTATGGATATGGGGTATGGTTAATCATCTGTGGATATCTCGGAGTGAATGATCGGGTATCGGTCGTGTGTATATGTACAGTACAGAGCAAGCCAATGAATATGTGTATCTTCATATTGAAACCCCAGCTCTTCCTTATTGCTGTGGACAATCAGGGACCCCTCCGGCAGCGGCAGCAGCTCCAGCACCGCCTAGATCACCCATGTCCATTAGCGGGTTCGAAATCAGCTCCTCTGGAGGACTTCCAGCAGCTTGCATCTGTAGAACCAATTAGCCGGGTCCCGCTACCATGACCGCGAAAGACTTACCTCCTGCATTCGCTCCCACACATACTCCCGACACTTCGGATCGTCATCTGAGTATCCTGCCTCCTCAAACTTCTTCACAATCTGACCCACCACCTTCGCCTGTGTCTCATACCGAGTCATATCCTCAGGGGGAACCTTACCCTCAGCCTTGTTCTTCTCAATCCAAGGCGCAAACTTCCCATCAAGCTCCTTCATCGGCTCATACAGCATCTCCTTATTAGACAACTGCTCCATCATTCCCATAAACATCTTCGATAAATCTCCCTCGTCACCACCTGCGGCTCCAGCCTCCACAGCCTTGAGCAACTGCGCAAGCATGTCATCTGACAACCCATCATCCTCAGTCGCAGCCTCCGTAGCCCGATCCCCGGAATTCTTCATCCGCTCCATAGTACGCTTAATCGCATCATTAAAAGACTCAGTGGGTTGTTCACTAGAACCAGAGGCTCCAGTATCGGCCGATGCAGGCGCAGGTGTGGTGCCACTAGGCGCCGCTTTCGCGCCGGACCCGGCACCAGCATCGCTATTCCCATTCTCTTCGGCCATCACATCGGCGAGCAGTTGTTTCAAAAAGTCACCGGGTGGGATCCCGCTTTCCCCAAGCTGTCTAGCGAAGGCGTCGGCACCTTCTTCTACCGAGGCGAGATTGGGGTCGGCGTCTGCACCGAACGGATTTGCGCCCGGGTTCGACATCATATTTGCCATGTCTTGTTCCAGCTTTTTCAGGAAAGCATCTTCATCGAAATCGGCCGGGGCCTCGGCTGCCGGTGCAGGGGCGGGCTGCGCGGGTGCAGGCTTGGGTTTGGAGAAGTCATCTAGCACGTCTGTTGCGGGGCAATATGCTGATTAGATGCCGATATGACTGGCGCAAAAGGAAAATGAGATGGGAGGGAGAGAGATATCGTACCGTCCAATTCGTCCAAATCGGAGTCATCATCATCGTCATTGTCGTCGTGATCGGCTTGCTGCTTCTGTGGGGGCTCTGCAGGTGTACTTAGCGCAATGGGTTGCTCAGACGCGGGGGTCTCGGGGGTTGCAGGTAAGGTTGTATCCTCCCGCAGGTCGGGGGCTGAGACGTTGGCCATGATCGCCTATTCTAGATGAATTTATGAATGAAGAGCGAGAATACGACCTGACCCTGTTGGTTACGGGGAAGTTGGGAAGATTCACGGCATGTGACTTTAGTTTATGGCGGGGAACCGAATGCCGATCGCCGAGGGCATATTGCATGCTTTGCACATATGGCGCGCAGTAGTACGTCAGAGATAGATTTCGTATCCTCCAGGGCTGAGATCTGATCTGATCTGATCTATGGTCCCTGGATGCAAGGCTTAAAGATTAATGAATTGGAAATTGACATCTTCGGGGGGGGATATCAAAGTTAGTTCCCATGGGACCACGAGGTACGGAATGTCGAGTATATAATCTGGGGATTCCCAATGGTTTAGCGTTTCATATACGAGTTCCAGAGCATCAGACCATGTACCAATCGGTCCACCTAGACGAGATCGGAAGGTCGGAAAATCTGTAACGCGTTCAATATTGCATCATGGTAAGGGGCCAAAGAAACGTGGGACCGCGGACCGCGTGATCCCAAAGAGGGTCAAGGCACCGTGGACCTTTCTCTAAACACCTGCCTAGATCGGTGCCAAGGCTTAGTCTCCTGTATATTTTGGAGACTAGCTTTGCAGGGCTCAAGTGAAAATTTTTCCTTTTCGCCCCTGAACCCCCGCGGTGAGCTGAACCAGCATAGGCGGAAAGCGCCGAAGCTGACCACGAGCGCCCCGGTATCGGCTATTCAGCCACCTTTGGTGTGCCCTTCGCTATGTACTTTGTTGTAAAAGTCGCATTCCATCTATATTTATTGTAACTCTACATGATTCTCCGCGGAACTAAATCCTGCATCCCCCCTGTTGCGTGGCAGGTTTTTCTTTTTCCCAATTCCCCACATCCATATCCACCTCGTATGACCACTAAGGATCTTGAGACTTGGCCTTTCAACCAGTCTGGGGACTGAGGGTGGACCCGTGCCGTCAGAACCATTCATGGTTGCGAGCGAAGGCGAAAAAAATAGAGAAAAAAGAAAAGAAAAAAAAAAAAGTCAAAAGTGACTAGGCGAGCCCCTCTCGTCTGACCCTTTGAACAATATTATTATTCGTTTACTCAATCGTTTTACTCACATTTCTTCTCCTCCTCGCCCCATTCCGTTTATCTCAATTCTTCTGACTCTTCCTTTCTCATAATTTCAATTTCTTTTATGTCACTCTCTTGCCTCTTACTCGTCCCTTCCCTGCTAACCGCCGAGCCGCGCGGTTCTTGCGTCTGTTTCTGATTTTGTCCTCCCCTCTCGTCCCCTAAGCCCGTGGTTCGGCGGGAGGGAGAAACGAATATCCCTCTTGGTCCGTGTTGCGGAAAAGACGTGATCTTCGTTGAGTAACAGAAATTGAAAAGGCACGGGGGTTAATCCAATGGTCTCTATGGTCGAGACCTCTCATCCTGATCATAATGACATGGTCATGGACCCGGTTGTGCCTAAGACCGAGCCTATGCTAGATGGCTCCATCAGTTCGACGGTGTCAACGCCAGATCCCGAGGTCGAAGCCTTGACTCAAGACCCTGCGCAGACTCAAAAGCGTAAAGGTGGTCGAAAACCTGTACGTAACATCTTTGCATCTGATGCAATAATCCGGGGCCCCGCATTCCCTTTTATTATTTTTCTTTTATCTTGCATTCCACCCTCTTATCATGTCTTCTGTTTGGTCTATCTGCCCCCGGACTTTTTATCCCTTTTGGTCTCCTTTATGACTTATCTTGTTTTGTTATTAACGCATCTTAGATTTACGCCACTTCCGAAGAACGGAAGCAGCGCAATAGGCAGGCCCAAGCTGCTTTCCGTGAACGCCGCACGGAATATATTCGGCAGCTGGAGACCACCATCAAGCGCAATGAAGAGTCCTTGCAGAGCCTACAGCAGAGCCACCGCAGCGCCGCAGATGAATGCTTGATGCTGCGGTATAAGAACTCCTTGCTGGAGCGCATCCTGTTAGAGAAAGGTATGTACCTCCTTGCGTCTCAAGTTGCATATCTCCCCCGCTTCCGAGCTAACCCCGGACTCTTCCAGGTATTGATGTGCAAGCTGAGTTGCGGATAAAGACTGGCGCTCCAGGTGCCCAGCCAAAGACCACTCCTATGCCACCTAAGCCGCCGGGTCCCACAGGGCCTCGACCCACGTCGAGGCACCCTGGCATCACTTCCAAACCTGATGCATTTGCCATGTCGCAGCGTGAGGGCGTGTATGGTGTGTCGTCGCCACAGTTCCAGGCTACGCCAACGTCTCATGTGTCATCACCGTCGCATGCCAAGTCACCCGGCTTTGGCTTCCAGACTGGCATGTCCCCCGTTGACCAGCAAGGGGCAGGACGTCCGCAGCTGCTACCTCAACCGAGGTCTTTCAACAACCAAACCTCACCACCGGCCATTAGTATGCCGCAGTCGGATCCGAATGAGCCTAAGCTCCGGGTGCCGCGTGGTCAGCAGCGAGTTGCAGCTAACTATTACCCATCTCCTTTCCAGAAACATTATGATCAACTGGGTGAGTCAATTGTCTCGGAAGCAATCGCTTAGAAGCAAAAGAAAGACAAATGATCAACATTGCTGACTAAACTGAACAGAACAAGAGTATGATGCACAAGCTGACATGGTGGATGATGACCATGACAGCTCAGTAAATACACCATATGTCCCCGGGTTCACACCGCAGTCGGTTGCCTCCGGCTCGCATAATTTGTCTGGATTCAATCCTCCTGCCGGCGGGGACGGAACGCCCGGAGAGTTCGGAAATGCAAACCAGCTTCTCGGTCAGTATGAACCGATGCTGGATGCTGATCCGTTTGGACTCAGTGCAAGCATGCATTTCCCTACGCCGTTCAACTATGAACAGAACAATTCCCGCAATTAAGCGATGCATCTTTTGCGGGTCTTTTGGGTGTATTTTTCTATTGAAAACCAATCCTTCTCCATGTTTCGAGTGGAAAGAGGGAAAACAGAAAAAAAAGTATTGATTCTGGTTGGGTTACATTGGTTGGCTTCCAAAAAGTTTTTCATTTTCTAGCATTGCCTGGCGTTGAAAGTTGGGGTTTTTGGTGGTTTTTGACAAGATATTTTGATACCATCGGGTTGTACATTGTACAATGGAATAAACACTCCTTTCCTGCATAGCTGAGGCAGTAAAAAGCAATTAAATTTAAAAGTAGACAGGCAAGTAATGGGATTGTAGAATGTATGATGCCATCTAGTGACGCCATGATACCCTAAGCCCTAGCCTGATTCGCTTAGTAAATGGCGCCTAACCGGATTCGTGCTGCACCACAAACCCTCAACCTTCCCTTCCTAAGACTACACCCCTTCAATCACTATCAAATTAAGAGGCTGGACTTGCTGAGGTTCTGCCTTGTGCCTACCTTTCTTACATCCTAGTGATCGTTGAGTGCCTTCCCCGTCGGAAGGAACTCCGCAGCACCAGGCGTCATGGTTGACGCCATCCGGTCCAAGGTACGTTGAAAGTGGTTGGAATTATGGGCGGAGCTCGGCTCTGCTTCACAATTGCGCTTCTAAAGCGAGCGCCGTGGCTAACATTATCGTCTCTGCTTTTTGCTTCAAAATAGAACCTCTACGAGCTTCTCGGTATGTGATTCTCTGAATTTGCACTATATGAGCTCCCGCGTATTCCGATTCCATGATCCAATTCATGGTCGGGAACCTGCCCCTCATTACAGAGCATCTCCAAGCTTCCCGAAGTTCATCCCAAACTAATCTATCTCTCTTCTGCTTTCTAGGCAACGACCCTGAGCTCGACCCCAGCAGACCTGCTCCTCCCCCCGCCCGGGCCGTCGACCGTCCCGCTCCCCGCGTTGGCAAGCGTGATGCCCCCAAGGAGGCTCCCGCCGCCGCTCCCGCTCCTCGCTCCGAGAACAACCGCCGTGGAGGCCGTGTGACGGCCGGCAACGAGGCTGGTATGTGAAACCCGATCGATCCGTGTAGAAGTTGGTGGGGGTCGATGAAGTGTGGGGAAAGCTTGATAGGAAGCATCGGAAGCTGACAAGCTTGGCCCTCTTTAGCCTTCCGTGACCGCAATGCTGGTCGCTCTAACAACCGCACCAAGCCCACCGATGAGGCCGAGGGTCAGTCCTCGCGCCCTCGTGGCAACCGTCCCCCTCGTGGTGACCGCCAGTCCCGCACTGGTCAGACGTAAGCGATCCTTTCCTCGAAAGAGGCCATTCCATCCAAGCAAGACAAGCCACACACGAATCGGAAGAACATTGAAGAGGAAGAAAGAGATGAACAACAAAGAATGAAAGAGAAGGATTTCCAGTCGCTCTACCGACAAGCGTGTGGCAAATTAAGCTTGGACCCGCAGTGCAGCATAACTAACGGTGATTCTCGATGACAGCGACACTCGCAAGCAGGTCCAGCAGGGCTGGGGCAACGAGTCCGGTGAGAAGACCTGGGACGACGAGCGCGTTGGCGAGTCCATCGCCAAGGAGGAGGACAAGGAGCCCCAGACTCCCGCTGAGGAGGTCGAGGAGGCCGACAAGTCCAAGTCTTATGATGACTACCTCGCCGAGAAGGCCGCCCGCGACAGCCTGGCTGCCAAGCCCGTCCGTGCCGCCAACGAGGGCGTCAAGGAGGACAAGAAGTGGGCCGCTGCCACCGAGCTGAAGCGCACTGAGGGTGAGGCCAGCTACATCGCTCCCACCGCCGAGAAGAAGCAGCGTGAGAAGACTCGCAAGGAGAAGAACTTCCTTGACGTTGACATGCGCTTCGTTGAGCAGCCCCGCTCCGGCCCCTCCTCCGGCCCCCGTGGTGGCCGTGGTGGTGACCGTGGTGGTGACCGCGCTCCCCGTGGCGACCGTGCTCCCCGTGGTGACCGTCCCGCTCGCGGTGGTCCCCGTGGTGGTGCTCCCCGCGGCGGCGCTGCTGCTGCTCCTCGTGGCGGCCGTGGTGGTGCCGGTGCCCGTGCCCCCGCCGGCCCTACCGTCGACGAGAAGAACTTCCCCAGCCTGGGCGGCAACTAAATCTTCCCTACTATCGTGCCCCCTTCTCATTTCGCCCCAGCGCTGACTTAAAACGGGAAACGAAACTGCTGCCCAGAACCGGCCCTTGATTTCTGCTTTGCTCCTCTGTTTTCTTTCCCCCCTTCTGTGGTGCCCCCTTGTCCCTTTTTTTTCATCTTCGTAGAAGAAGGGATGTGATGATTCTATCTCTTGTTCGTGGTCTGTGGTCCATGAAATCCGCAACTGATGCTCTATGTGTGGATTTCTTCCTATTTTCGTTATACGGGACTTGAGTGTGGGGGAAGGAAGGGAGTTTCAGTGCGCAGACAATTGAGGGTTGTTGAAATGAAATGAAGAAATCGGTTTGTGTTTTTAATCTTTTTGTTCTGGGCCGCGCTCTAAAAATATGGCCACACCTTGCTATTCTACTTTTATGATCTATCGGGTCCATAAAGGATGACTGTCGAGGCTGTGTCTTGTGTCTACTGTGCTCTTTTAACATGTGTGCAAACAAACGTGAATTGGATGAACTGAAATGTAAATGAGGTCTATGTAAATCGTATGGAACATCGTAAAGGATAAGGTTTATCTGATGGACTTCCCTTTGTCCTTGATATGAGACTCAGTTGACCCACCAGGTCCACTATCAGACTTTTGGATCTACGGGGTCTGAAGCCGAGTCTAGGTGGAAGATCATTGCTCGGCTGTTGAGGGGAGCATGAAGGAAGGGAAGGACAAACTGAATGATCCGGTTGAACCTTGCATTGTATACATGAATTTATATGCGTGCAAGTCTCAATTTGAATGTCTTGAGTTGATACTGATACCCCAATGACTCAATGACTGTCATGCATATCTACATTTACCCTCATTCTCTGTTTTGTCTCTCTTTACAAGAGGAGAATCGAAATTCGAAAAAGAGGGGGGGGGTTTATACTCGAAAATCGCGCCTTCCTAAAGCGATTTGAAGCCACAAGACAAATGAAACATCCTATGCAAACCAATTCAACACCTCCCATATTCAGTACCGGGAATGTGATAGCGTAACGACTCGATTCTCTTCTGTGGTCAGAGAAATGCAAAGCCACCGGCGGCTTGCTCATTGCCCCTTTCGCTGTCGATCTATTGGTAGCTATATAGAAATCTGTCAGTGCAAGTATGACGCCTTGTCATCCAGATATCTATTGGGCCAACTTACACCATTTAGTCGAGTCATCCAGGAATGTATTACGACCTGTTCTTTCTTCACTCAACCTTTCTAAAACTCCATGATAAATGCCCTAAAACAACGATACTACTCCGTACACAATTCCGTGATGGCCGTCTATGGGGGCGCTGACTCGGCTTTAAGTGCGCGGGGTTATGTCCGGCTCACGGCCGGAGACCGGATTCTCTGGCATTGTTTGAAAAGAAAGGGATTCAAAGCCATTTTCGGGGATTTCTTGCAGTTTGTCCAATTTGTCCAATTTGCACGATTTGCATTCATTTACATCTATCAATTCTATTCGCTGAATTTAGGAATAGTATGAGACTATATTACTCTTAGCCCCGAATTGCCTTTGTTCGGCTAAACGCCTCCGGATTTATCAACTTTACATGGATTTAAAATGTATCATTTATTACAGACTCAAGATATAAAACGATCATGTAGACCAACAAACTGAGTTCAACACAGACCAATATTTCCTGATCATCCTCACAACACATCTACAAAACAGCACTCTCCACAAATCATACACAATGTCTCTATCTGGGAAAGTAGCCCTCATCACCGGCTCCTCCCAGGGAATCGGTAAAGCAACAGCCCTTCGACTTGCCAGCGAAGGTGCCAGTCTAGTCATCAACTACCGTTCCGACTCAGCGGCAGCGAATAGCGTGGTTGAGCAAATCGGCGCGGACCGCGCCTTGGCCGTCCAGGCCGATGCCTCCAAACTACCAGATCTAGATCGGCTGGTCGAAGCAACAGTCGCCAGATTCGGCAAAATTGATATCCTCATACCCAATGCGGGAATTTCAGCCATGAAGGACCTGGAAAATACTACTACGGAGGACTTTGATAATTCTCATAACCTGATGGTAAAGGGACCATATTTTCTGGCGCAGGTACGTTAGCTTATGTTTTGTTTCGCTTTGCTTTGCTTTGCTTTGCTTTTTTTTTTTTTCTTTTAGAAAAACCACTGATTACCTCCACAGAAAGCTGCAAAATACATGCCACCTGGAGGACGCATCATCTTCGTTTCTACCAGTCTCAATGCTGTATCTAGTATTGCACCTGCCTATCTTCTTTATGTCTCGACCAAAGGTGCCATTGAGCAGATCTCCCGTGTTCTCGCTAAAGATCTTGGACGGAGGGGTATTCTGGTGAATGCAATCGCTCCTGGTCCGACAAGTACTGAGCTTTTTATGAAGGGGAAGTCGGAGCAAATTCTTAAGGCGATCGCCGGGTCTAGTCCATTCGGCCGCATTGGAGAGCCACAGGAGATCGCGGCTGTGATGTTGTTCTTGGCTGGGAAGGATAGTGGCTGGATGTCTGGGCAGGTCGTGAGGGTTAACGGTGCTATGGCTTAATTTGAATCCCAAGGTTGGGCTTCACGTATTTTAGAGCGATTTTCCAGATTGTTATCACAGGGAGCTTGGTTTTATTTGAAATTGTTGACATATGGATATCCTTACCATGCATTTACTCTATAAATCATGACATAAATCATGACATTGAAATAATTCAGCCTTGTTTTGCGTTCGGGGACCGAACATGCCGATGTATCAGGTAGCTTACTCAGGTGGTGATATCCTTCACAGAAAGTTCCCGATAAAGTTGGACGATTATAAATCCAAGTGGGGGAATTGTTGATGACCTCAACCCAATTTAAAAAACCCGCCAATTCCGGTGAATTTGAGATACTTTCAATTCTTCAGCATTTCCTCAGAAATCTTTCAGATTAAATCATTGCCCATAATGCCTCGCCCTAACATCACTCTCTACACGGCCCAGACCCCCAATGGGATCAAGATCTCCATTGCCCTGGAGGAGCTCGGGTGGGTCCTTGCCTCAATAGTGTCAATACATGATGCCGTTTCTGACAGCTTTACAGGTTGCCCTATGAGGTCAAGAACATCAATATGAGCACCAACGAACAAAAGGAGGAGTACGTATCTCCATGCCAGTGATCTCATCAGATACTTACCGATACTTAGCTGGTTCCTTGAGATCAACCCCAATGGCCGGATTCCCGCTCTGACCGACGAGTTCACCGATGGTCAGAAGATCCGCCTCTTCGAATCGGGTGGTATTTTGCAGTACCTGGCGGACCAATATGACCCCGAGTACAAAATTTCTTTCCCCAAGGGCACCCGCGAACACTACGAGATGAACAACTGGCTCTTCTTCCAGAATGCAGGCGTTGGCCCCATGCAAGGCCAGGCAAACCACTTTGCACGATATGCGCCTGAGCGCATTGAGTATGGTGTGACCCGATACGTTAATGAAACACGCCGACTGTATGGCGTGCTTGATAAGCACCTTGCCCAATCCAAGTCCGGGTACCTGGTAGGCGACCATGTCTCCATTGCCGACATTTCACTCTGGGGATGGGTGGCTGCTGCTGGGTGGCCAGGTGTGGATATTGATGAGTTCCCTGACCTGAAGGCTTGGGAAGACTTTATGGCTCAGCGACCAGGTGTGGAGAAGGGACGCCATGTCCCTTCCCCGCATACAATGAAGGAGCTGCTTAAGGATAAGAAAGCCATGGAGGATAAAGCTGCTGAGGCCCGAGCATGGATTGTGCAAGGAATGAAGGACGATGCTAAGAGCAAGGTCTAGAGGAGACGAGGTCTGAATGTAATCTGCAAAATAAATTATTTTTAATCAAGTCAGTTACGATAAGATAAACCTCATCCTAGTGTATGTATAATGTTCACCGCCTTCGAAGTCCTTTGAACCCACGTGATCGGGTGGCCACTTTTCGTTCAGAAGATCGTAACTTCCAAGATACTTTCACTTTAAACTTGTCTCTTTCGATTTACATTTTTTCTGTGAAATCATTGAAGCCATGGCCTGGCGTAACCAAGGCACCACGGGCTCTAACAATATCCCTCTGGGGACGCGCCGTCGCTTCCAGGGTGACGAGGAGGAGGACAGCAGCACTGCGACTCCTTCCTCTATGCCTGGTGGTCCTAAGCGCGGCCGCAGCCCTGTTCGAGGTATGTCTCATTCCTACTGCCGCCTTTTCAGCATCAGTTCTAATAGTACTTTCTTGCCGAATTCAGCGGAAGCCCCTGCAGTAGATGGTGATGGCGTCAAAAGGCGCAAGAAGCGCAACCGTTGGGGAGATCAGCAAGAGAACAAGGCTGCCGGTCTGATGGGCTTGCCCACTATGATCATGGCCAACTTCACCAGCGAGCAGCTGGAGGCCTACACTCTGCACCTGCGTATCGAGGAGATCAGCCAGAAGCTGCGGATCAATGACGTGGTCCCAGGTGATGGTGACAGGTGAGTGCCGTCTCCTTTGATACCTATGGTAACCCTGCTAACACAACATCAGATCCCCCTCGCCACCCCCGCAGTACGACAACTTCGGTAGACGTGTGAACACTCGCGAGTACCGTTATCGCAAGCGCCTCGAGGATGAGCGTCACAAATTGGTCGAGAAGGCCATGAAGACCATTCCTAACTACCACCCGCCATCTGACTACAGACGCCCTACCAAGACCCAGGAGAAGGTCTATGTCCCAGTGAACGACTATCCAGAGATTAACTTCAGTATGATAACTAACCCTCTAACTCCTAACTCCGCTGTATCTGTCATGACTCCCTGCTCGATTCGAGCTGACGAGACATTTTCTTGGATGTCCTCGGCCCGTTTCTTGATAACACCTGGTGCTTGATGTTGCACATACTTCATAATTACCGGATCACTAACACTTAGCTCTTTGCTACCTTTTTAAAGTTGGCTTACTTATAGGACCTCGTGGAAACACCTTGAAGAAAATGGAGACCGAATCTGGCGCCAAGATTGCCATTCGTGGAAAAGGCTCCGTCAAGGAAGGAAAAGGCCGGTCTGATGCCGCTCATGCTAGCAACCAGGAGGAGGATCTCCACTGTCTGATCATGGCAGAGACTGAAGAGAAGGTGAACAAGGCCAAGAAGCTGATTCACAACGTTATCGAGACTGTAAGTCCAGTCCCAACTCCTTTGGTCTGAAAATTACCACTCACCATTCTATTAGGCCGCTTCCATCCCCGAAGGTCAGAATGAGCTCAAGCGCAATCAGCTCCGTGAGCTGGCGGCTCTCAACGGTACTCTCCGTGATGACGAGAACCAGGCTTGCCAGAACTGTAAGTTGGTATTGACCCAGTATATTGATTTCCATTGATTCTAACAATCCCAAAGGTGGTCAAATCGGACATCGCAAGTACGACTGTCCCGAGCAGCGCAACTTCACCGCCAACATTATCTGTCGCGTTTGTGGCAATGCTGGTCACATGGCCCGCGATTGTCCCGACCGCCAGAGAGGCAGCGATTGGCGCAACAACGGTGGCTTCCCTGGTGCCCGTGGTCCTGCTGGTCCTGGTGGTCCTCGTGCCATTGGTACTGGCGATGCTGTCGACCGTGAGATGGAGGTGAGTATTTCTTTATGCCCTAGTTGAGATTGAGAACGACTACTAATATTCCTTGCAGCAACTCATGAACGAACTGTCTGGAGGTGCCCCTGGCGAGTATCCGCCTCGTCGTATTGAAGCAGGTCCCGATCAGGGTGGTTACCCTCCTGCTGATGACCGTGATGCGAACCCCTGGCAGCAGCGTGGCCCGCCACCTCCACCCAGTGATGTGGCTCCCTGGCAACAGAGACGTGAACACCGTCCTCGTGATGATTACGGTTCTCGCGACAATGGACCTGCTCCTTGGCAGAAGCGTGGCGGCGACTCTGGCGGCTATGGCGGCGGCGGTTATGAATCCCGTGGTGGCTACGGTGGTCACGGTGGTCACAGCAACGCTGGATATGCTGCTCCCGGAACTGCTCCAGGCGCTGCTCCAGGCGCTGCTCCCTGGCAACAGCAGGCTGCCCCTGGTGGTCAGCCCGCATACGGATATGGAGGATACGGTTATGCTGCCCCTGGTATGGCCGCTGCTCCCCCGCCGCCCGGCATGGCTCCTTGGTCCTACGGAGCTGCTGCTCCTGGTGCTCCTGGTGCTGGCAGCCCTCCGCCCCCTCCCCCACCTGTCGATGGACCTCCACCACCTCCTCCCAGTGACCAGCCTCCTCCTCCTCCCCCTCCGGCTTAAGCTATTTGCCTTCGTGCAATTGGTTTATTGGCGACAAAAGTCTCAGGGTTATTTGCTTTTCTTTATCAGTGATACCGCAGATGGGCCTGGTTCTTTTCCTCGTTTATCTATGTGACGTAATACTTTACAGCTGCGAATTACCCTAGTTTGGGTTTAAATTCTACTCTCATGTCTCGTAAAATCATACACAATAAGTGGAATATGTGTACTATGTGTAGTCAGAGCATTCCAAGACCATATGAGTGATGCCTCAGGCCACAATTCCAGTCTTGGCTTTCCAACTTTTTCACCCCCGCAAAACTTCATAGCTGGATTACTCCCCGAGAGCTCCATATGTACTACTAGTAAAGCTGATATCGCCTTCATATGGGCAACTCTGCCCTGATTGCTTGATTGTATACCCAGTTCATCAACAAAATTCGCCGCACGGGGGCTTTTTCCGAAGCCAATATGCAAGCTTCCGGCTCGTCAACGCACCGGAAAACGTCTTGGCAATCCCAGCGCAAAGCATCTTTGCGGTCAGCAGGGTCAAGCCATGCCCCTTCTTCTTATCATTCAACCCATTCTGCAGCTCCAGCAGATACTGTGCAGGAGGACCAGCGCCGTACATCCACAGCGACCTCGTCTCATTCGTCGCAACCAAAATGGTGGCGCATACATCTATTTCGAGGCATGATCAAGGATGTCAAGCGTAGAGCTCCGTATTACTGGAGTGACTGGACTGATGCCTGGGATTATCGCATTGTGCCTGCAACAGTGTACATGTATTTTGCTAAGTATGACCTTTGCACACCAACGGGATGGTCTCATATTGAATATTGATAACGACCACCTGTCTCCTGCACAGCAGAATGCTCACAGTAATCTTAGTATTTTACCCGCGCTTGCTTTCTCATTGGACATGTTCGAGAAGACCAACCAGAGCTATGGAGTCAACGAGGTTCTGCTTGCGTCTGTTCTTGGAGCTGTCGTCTTTGCTCTATTGGCGGCTCAGCCACTGGTTATTGTTGGTGTTACTGGTTTGTTATCTCCTTAAACTAGCGCGCAAAGGCTGGGTCTAATGGTGTATAGGACCCATCACTGTGTTTAATTATACAGTCTACGATATCATCAGCCCCCGGGGAACCCCTTATCTCGCATTTATGTTCTGGATTGGATTGTACGCTTTTATCCCCCTTGACACGCTTATTATGCTTACTAATTTTCAAAATAGATGGTCATTGGTTATGCATTGGCTTCTGGCTATCACAAATGCGTGCAATGGACTCACATATGTCACTCGATTTTCGTGTGATATCTTCGGCTTCTATGTTGCCTGCATCTATTTGCAGAAGGGAATCCAGGTCCTCACTCGACAATGGGCATCAGTCGGTGAGACTTCAGCATATCTCGCTATCATGGTAGCTCTTCTTGTCTTAATGGCTGCTTGGATCATTGGGGAGCTGGGCAACAGTAATCTATTCCAACGATATGTTCGAAAGTTCCTTGAAGATTATGGCACGCCTTTGGTCATTGTTTTCTTTACTGGCTTCGTCCACTTTGGTCATATGCGTGATGTTGACGTTGCTGTGCTTCCCACCAGCAAGTCATTCTTCCCCACGCTCGATCGTCCGTGGCTGGTACACTTCTGGAATATTGATGTTGGGGACATCTTCCTGGCTATCCCCTTCGCTCTCCTATTGACAATCCTTTTCTACTTCGATCATAATGGTAGGTGTATTCCCAGAACAGTATTTTCTGTACCAAGACTAACATACACAAGTTTCATCTCTCATTGCTCAGGGCACCGAATTTCCTCTGCGAAAGCCGGCTGGCTTCCACTGGGATATTTGGCTCCTCGGTCTTACCACCTTTGTTGCTGGTCTTCTCGGAATCCCATTCCCCAATGGGCTCATCCCACAGGCCCCCTTCCATACCGCTGCTCTCTGTGTGACTCGCCAGGTAGCCGATGAGGATGACACAAACAAGGGCAAAGCTATCCGAGTCACAGATCATGTAGTGGAGCAGCGAGTCAGCAACTTAGCCCAAGGCCTCCTTACCTTGGGCACAATGTCTGGGCCGCTTCTGATTGTCCTCCACCTAATTCCTCAAGGTGTCATGGCCGGACTGTTCTTCATCATGGGAGTTCAAGCACTCCAGGGTAACGGCATTACCCAGAAGCTGATCTTCCTCGCCCAAGACAAAAATTTGACCCCTGCATCGGACCCTCTGAAGCGGATCAAACGTCGATCCGCTATCTGGGTATTTGTCATTATCCAATTGCTCGGTTTCGGTGCTACTTTTGCAATCACCCAGACTATTGCTGCCATCGGATTCCCTGTTATCATTCTGCTCTTGGTGCCTGTGCGGTCGTTCCTGTTCCCGCTTTGGTTCACGCGCGAGGAATTGAATGTTTTGGATGCTCCTACGGCTAGTCCGTTTACCATGGAAAGTGTCGGTGGTACACATGGATTGGAAGAGCAGGAATCTGCAGAGGTGACATCTAGCGGTGCACAATCGAGCAATGGAAACGGGGTTCTACGAGGTCGCTCCTCGTCTGAGGAATCTGCTGTTGAGGTTGATGATCTTGAGCGGGGAGAGGCTTATGAGCTTCGATCGTCTATGCGGAGAAGAAGTACAACTAGTCGAGCTGATTGATATGTTGATAGCTGTCAATAGAGAAGAGAGGAATACGTCTAGTCTAATTTTATTCCAAAATCAGAAAAAAAAAATACTGAAAATTGCTTGGAGCTTAGTTCACTGAACTAGCAAACAGATCACTTTAAGGTCTTCTCCTCAAACTTTGCAGAGAGCAAAAAGACAAAAATAAATGACAAGAGTGGGATTTGAACCCACGCCTACAAACGTAGATCAGGAAATGATGTCAAGGTGGACCTTAACCTGACGCCTTAGACCAACTCGGCCATCTTGCCAGTGGATGAAAGATAAGATGAAAATTGCAAACATGATCTCAAACCAGGGTACACGGTATAGAAATCCCAAATACACTTAAATATTGAATACATCCCTATATTAAGACCCTAAGATAAAAAATAAAAATGTTCCACAAGTCCCGCCGACTGAATTTTAACATGTGGAGGCGAACATGTGTGCGGAGGTATCATATATTGTGCCCGATACATCAGGCAGCAAACATTCACACCGCCAGATAATAATCGCATATTCTGCCGCAAAATTATTTCTCTGGCAACAATCAAGATCAAAACTGCAATCACAATGGCGTCCTCACAGGATGATCTGAAGTCTGATGACTCTTATGCCTCTGATTCCTCAGAAGATAACCAGATCGATGCGCAAGACCGAGCTCCCAAGCGACGCCGTCTCTCCGAGTCCTCGACTGACTCTTATGTTGCGCCAGCACCTCTCCCCACTCTCTCCCGTATCAAGAAGAAGGATGATACGAAGAAGCCCGAGTCGAACGATGATGAGAACCCAGTCACAATTAAGGATGCCCTTGAGATTGGCTTGCAGGCCGAGCAGTCCACTTTTGGTGCCCTGGATGTCTCGCCATGGCTTGTAGGATCTTTGACTACTATGGCTGTCCGACGGCCTACAGCCATTCAGAAGGCGTGTATCCCTGAGATTCTGAAGGGGCGTGATTGCATTGGTGGAAGTCGGACAGGTTCCGGAAAGACTATTGCATTTGCCGTTCCTATTATGCAGAAATGGGCTAAGGATCCCTTTGGTATCTTTGCTCTGGTATTGACACCCACAAGGTATGTTCATTGGCGCCGGATAATACAGCTAAAGTCACTTCTTACTAACACGATTTATCTTTCAGAGAGCTTGCGCTACAAATTTTCGAGCAGTTCAAAGCTATCTCGGCGCCGCAGAGCATGAAGCCTATCCTTATCACCGGTGGTACGGACATGCGACAACAGGCAATCGCTCTCGCCGAGCGTCCTCACGTCGTGATCGCCACCCCCGGTCGACTTGCAGATCACATCAAAACCTCCGGTCAGGATACAATTGCCGGATTGGGGCGCGTGAAAATGGTGGTGATGGATGAAGCAGACCGACTGCTCACAGGCGGACAAGGCAGCATGTTGCCAGATGTAGAAACCTGTTTATCTGCTCTACCACCCTCAGCAGAACGCCAAACCCTCCTTTTCACAGCTACCTTGACGGCCGAGGTCCGAGCCCTGCAGTCAATGCCCCGCCCAGAGGGCAAGCCGCCTATCTTTGTGACGGAAATCGCCACCGAAAATGAGGGCAAGATCCCCCCAACCCTGAAACAGACATATCTCAAAGTACCCATGACGCACCGCGAAGCCTTCTTGCACGCCCTGCTCTCCACCGAAGAAAACATTTCCAAGCCTGTCATCATCTTCTGCAATCACACCAAGACTACTGATCTGCTGGAGCGTACCCTCCGCCGCCTGGGCCACCGCGCCACCTCCCTGCACAGTCTTCTCCCCCAATCCGAGCGCACATCTAATCTTGCCCGGTTCCGTGCTGCTGCTGCTCGCGTCCTGGTCGCCACTGATGTCGCATCTCGTGGTCTCGATATCCCAATCGTCAGCCTCGTTGTCAATTTCGATGTTCCCCGCAACCCAGATGACTATGTCCACCGTGTTGGTCGTACAGCCCGTGCTGGACGAACCGGTGAGGCAGTCACATTAGTTGGACAACGTGACGTCGAGCTCATCCTCGCCATCGAAGCTCGGGTGGGTCGACAGATGGAAGAGTGGGCCCAGGAGGGCGTCAACATCGAAAGCCGTGTCGTGCGAACCAATGTCCTGAAGGAGGTTGGCTCGGCGAAGCGCGAGGCAATGGGTGAGATCGATGAAGGCCGCGATGTACTAGGCCGCAAGCGGAACAAGTTGAAGAAAGTCCGGTGATCTGTTATATATGTAAAATTCCAAAGTTTGATACCAGAAAGAATGATCTCAAAGCGTATATGTATTCACATATTCTACCCAAAATCAATTCCCTATCTATTGCATGAAAACTGGCGCTTTTCCCCCAATATCCTCTAAAACAAACTGAAACTTTCTGTAAGGCCGATTTCTAGAAACGGAATGTGTAAATGCGTCAGTCTGCTGGGTTGGCCTCGGACGCGGAAGCGACTGCTTGCCAGCAGAAATATTCTGCAAGCAATCACTGTCCAATGAAAAAAACGGATCAGGAAACCGAGGTAAAAAATCCATGCCAGAGTCACGGAGGGGCCCACTCGGATTCGAAGGAGACGGCGCAGGGGGAACGGGGACAGAAGAAGGCGAAAAGGGAAGATTAGGTACCATGGAATCACCAGACACATAAGCAGGTGCACATCTCCACTGGTTCCCGGCTGTGGTGTTGGAACGATCTAGCTCAGGGAAGCAGTGGAGTAGGGCTCTAGCCTGGGGCGAGAGTATATCAGGTTCAGCCAGATTAGGGCGATGTTCAGCCGCGGTGTCGTTGAATACATTGAGCATATTTCCCTCCGGATTCTCGGTTCCTATCTCAGCCTCGAGATTCTGTAGCATCTCGTCGAACACCTCTTCGGGAGATGGTTGGAATGTGTTCGAGTAGATATCGGGTGTGAGAGTATTGTATAGTCCCTGCTCTGACTGGGCTCGAGGGAACATCTCTGGTACTGAAGGCTCATCAAAGGCCCTTAGTACCTGTTCATTTAGCCATGGGTGTTGGTGCTGAGAAGTACTGGAGGCTAAGCTGGTGGTCGATGACTGGCGACTATTTTTCCTCTCTGTGATGGGAGAGTTGAAAGTATAGGCATGATTGAGTCCCTTTCTCAACTGAAGAGAACTCATTAGAACGATGTCATTGATAAACACTGTATCTAGATGGACATACCTTCTGCCGACAATGCTCGCAGGCCTGGTTGTAGATCATTGTGGAATGGAATAGTAGAAATATAGTGATGTGGTCTTGGATTGGGGAAGTAACTCAGTGTAATCAACAGAAAGAAACGTCCTCTCTTGACCACCCTCTATATATTACTGCCTACCCTCCATCACGGCTGGATGGGTGGACCGGTGAACCGCTCGCGTCATGGTGGGAGGAGAGCCAAGGACGATAGACCTCGGGATTTAAGAGGAAATGGTTCGCCACCTAACGAGGTATCGTTATCGCGTTGCACATATGAGTATTCAGTCGACTTATCTCAAACCCTGGATTTAGTGGCCCCCAGGTCCGGACCAGTGAGCATATTTCGATGACCGACGTGATAAGTATCAATCCTATTCAGGGAATGACCGATCGACATTTTGACAGGCATTTGAAGCAATGATACGCAACTTGCTACTCCGTCATTACCAGCCTGTTGGATCTATTCCCCGAAGCTGTGTGACCATCTATGCATCACATAAACGGGAGGGGTTGATGCTCTGCATACACCAATCAGCACTCGAGATAGTAGGTATTTTAGAACCCACGAGAACCTTAGGACCGTTCGTGATCCCTATCTTAGGAAGTCATCGCGATGAGGCTGGCATCGTGCTTAATCCCCGATCATTGGTAGAATGTTCGATTTAACCGATTGCTAGCGTATCTGTAACACAGAGCATGACGTGGTGATGTAGAACTCATGTATACTAACGACTTGCTTCGCTCTTTCAGGAAAGACGAGGCCCGAGTGCAACTTTAATTATTCACTCTTTCATTTTCTATCTGCAAGGATTTGTCACGGTTATAGGAAAAATGGTATCATTGATTTAATTATTCTAAACGCCTCGCATTACCCAGAATTAAAGCGCCCCCGTCTCCCTCAAGCCAGGCGTGGTAATGGCCGAAAGAGAGAAAAACCACAGACAATTCTTATACAGTCGTTACAAGTCAGCCAGATGATCGTCAACAAATGACAGTCCCACAATGGACCGACCCTTATTTGCCTCCATTCACACACATGACATCACCCACTCCATGCATCAGCGCTGGCACGTCGATCAGCCGTGCTCATTAACTTGAGCAACCCATCCACCGCATCCCCACGTTGAGACGGTGATAGGCCCTCCCGATTTGCGTCTCCGCTCTCCTCAACATCACGGGTACGATTGTGACGAACTACAGTAGCAGGAGGGCTACTTAGTTGCATAGGGGATCCGAGCGTACGGGGTGGAGTTCGCTGTGAAGCCTTGACGCGTTCTGCATTAGCAAGCGGGGACCTGCGACGGGGAAGATCCGGTGTTTGGTGACAAGGTGTCGAACTCATATCGGGCATCGAACCAATGCGGGGCGTAGTGAATTTAGGCGTGGTGGTATTGCGGAAAGACAATTGAGGCAGCGGTGAAGAGGAAAGGATCGACATGGAGACTCTGGGACATTTCCGGCTGTGTTCTTCCAAGTCGGAGACTCGGCGGTCGATTTGGTGGTCGGTCACATTGCGCATGGCGGTTTGGAGGGTGTTTCGGAGGAGAGCCGCTTTCTTAGGATTTTGTTAGTATGTCTAAGATTCATATATGAGTCTGTGGAGTGCTTACTTCTTGAATAAACATTTTTCGCGCGTCTGGGTCGTCGGGGATTGTTCGGGTTTCTTGGTTCGACGCGGTAGGCGATTGTGTATCCATATGTTGATTTTGGTCGCGTTCGGAGCGTGGAGGCGTGGCGACACGAGTATCCTGTGTGTCTAGTTCTTGGTTTTGCTGTAACTTGCCATTTATATTAGCCAGTGTTCCTTTGTCCAGTGTTTAACCTCAAATAGCATATGCGAGCTTACCTTCGGGCTGGCATTCTTAACCGGGGAGCTTTCAATCGGAGAGCCCCGCGTCTGCACTGGTCCGTTCTCCTCTGTCTCGTCCACCTGGTCCCTAGTCCTTTTCTGACCTGCAAACATAGGCGAGGGAAGAAGCTTCTTAGGTGATATTGTCGAGAACAGGGCCCGTTTGACTGGCGTTCCGGTGACCGGAAGAGACTGTTTGTTCTGGTGGGCTGGCGACAGACACGCGTTGGTATCTTTTTCACCAAGGATGCGGCGTCCATCCTTAACTGGACTGAGCTGGGTTCCTGTCGACTGCATCTTGAAGTTTGTTTGGCGCTAGCAGGGGTTGGAGAGGCGTAGAAAAGACAAGGAAGAAAGATACGAGCCGTGGCGGGGAAGTGGGCTCGGCGCGTGGGGGCGTTATAATAGGAGCAACACCCGATATGAACTTGGGAAGAAAGAAATTGAAGGGAGTGAAGCTTGACAATGAAGAAAGAAGATTTGGGGAACAAAGAGGGTCGACAAAAAAAAACGGTCGCGTCAATCGCGTATAGTCTTCGATACCTCCAGTACTAGCTTGTATAGAGCACGGACAAGGGATCCACCCGACACACGGTCGTGTTGAGCACGCGTCCAAACTAGACTAGCTACAAGCATTCTAGTCTAGGGCTTTCTGACTTTTGTGCTTTTATGCAAACTATCCCATTGTCTTTTTACACGCGACATTGCAATTATTTTATCTAGTACTACTTTTTTCCATCCGAACTGGCCAACATGGCAATCTTCCACGGTTCAATTTCCATGCAGCAATAGTTTTACATCATGATTTGAAATCTTCATACTTCATATTTGGCGTCAAACCTTGATTAATAAAGTCTCGCGTGATCTCTAAAATGCCGAGTCCAATCTAGTGTAGTGACAGCCCTAGGGGCGCGCCAAATACGCGAAACGGGGCTCATTTTGGAAGACCGTGTCTTAAAGATACATAATGTTTTGATCAATAGTCCTAGCCTGACATTCATGTATCCGTAAAATCTAGTGTCTAGGGTTCTATAATGCAGTTTGTCCTTTCGACTTGGGGTTGGGACTGGGATGGTGACAGTATATAATGCAGGGCGGCATTCTATATTTGGCTCACGTTAATGGGGTAGCTTCTCTAGACATACCTCAACTTCCAAAGCCCTTCGAATACATTACATCATATCTGAAGGACAGTGAATAAAAGCCTTAGTACATGTCAGTTGTGCCTAAATGTAAGCCTAAAGGTAAAAAGGCTAGAAGTATTCAGGTCCCAAGTATTTTCGTCTCCGCATGACATCATCGGAGAGGAATTTGATCTCTAATCTTGCATAAAGAATAGTAAATCACCGTAAGGGCACTGAAGGGTGTAGTAAGATGAAATAAAAGAAGAAAAAAAGGTATGTCATAAGCGCAATTCTTTGTTCTTCAGCCTTCAAAGTTCCTTGCGCCTCCATGTACGTAACAAAGTGCCCTGATCCGTGCTCGGAGTCGATCTCACCTGTGACCTCTTCCCCGCATTTCACATACCAAACCCCCTTGGTTTGGTTCTTCTTCTGTCACACATCCATTATCCCCTGCTGACCCTGATTGGACTTCCAATATTGTCGTCATTGAATTAAAAACCTGCCATGCAGCTGTCACTTGCCGTTCTGGCCACAGCCGTCTGCCAGGCGGCTGTGACGACAGCATCGAGCCTCACACCGCCGGTGCTGCCGTTAATCGTGCGCAACCCTTACCTTAGCACTTGGCTGGGAAATGCCCGTGACACACCGTGGGCTAAATGGCCTATGTTCTATACTGGACAGGAAGTAGGACTCTCGTTGATGGCCCATGTTCCGAGCCAGGGCTCGGTTTATCCCCTGGTGGGCAAGCCACAAGATTCCTTGGGTGCAGGCACCGGGTAAGAATGCACCCTGGAAAGCTTGACTGTCTTTGGATACCTCGGAAATCAGTCGCTGATAACTTCAAATAATATAGATATAAACTACGGTACCCTGAGTATCTGGGAAACAACTATGATGCCTCCACAACCAATTTTACCTATCGCATTGATACCGAATCTTCCACGCCTCTCGAAATAACGGTCTCATTTCTATCTCCCATCACGCCGACATCGACTTTGCGACAGTCTATTCCGGCTTCCTATGTCACAATAGACGTAAAGGGCAAGCTTGACGTCAATGTCTATATGGACATTGATGGGCGCTGGGTGAGCGGAGACGACGGGTCCAAAATTAACTGGGACTGGGACACTGTGAATATTGAAAATAAGGCGAAGCCAAGTCTGCAGCAATGGAAAATCCGGAGAGAGAGTGAACTTCTACTATCGGAGATTCGCGATCGTGCCGAATGGGGAACCCTTCATTTCACCGGGCCTACTGTAAGTCTTCGAAATCCCTTGAACTCGGAAGATTGGTTTAATACTTTCTATAGAACACTCAATATGAGTCTGGAGAAGCAGGTAAGGTGAGGCAAAGATTTGCCAGTACTGGAATGCTCCGTAACAAGAATGACAAGGAATTCCGTGCCATTCGGGATCGCTCGCCTGTCTTTGCGTTTTCCAAGTCTTTCAATCTGTCATCCAAGCAGGAATCTGATAGTGTCACATTTACTATCGCTCTCATCCAGTTCCCAGTTGTGCAGTATGCATCGGCTCGGGGACTCACCTTGATGCGACCTCTTTGGGAATCCTGGTATCCTACTACGGAGGAATTGCTCACTTTCCATTACAACGATCACGCCGTGGCCGCATCTCTGGCAGCCAATTACTCTGCTCAGGTTGCCGATGACGCGTATCTTTCTGGCGCTGATGACTATGTTGATATTGTCGCCCTCAGCGCGCGGCAGGTCATGGGCGCTACAACTTTCTCCGGAACCCCGGATGACCCTCTTCTGTTCCTGAAGGAGATTTCATCAAATGGTAATTTCCAAACCATTGATGTCATCTTCCCGGCTTTCCCATTTTTCTTGTACACCAACCCGCGCTGGTTGGCGTACCTTCTTGAGCCATTGATTGAGCATATGCTGAGTGGACAATACCCCAATACCTATGCCATGCATGATCTGGGCACCCACTTCCCTAATGCTACGGGTCATCCTGATGGTAAGGACGAGTATATGCCCGTGGAAGAATGTGGTAACATCTTGATTATGGGCTTGGCAATTGCGAACTCACTGCAGTACGAGGAGTCATCTGAAGCTGCGTCCATATGGTCCACACAAGGCTCCGCACCTCCAACCTCTTCTAGCGAGGAGACCGGCATCTTCCCTCTCAACAACCTCCAGGTGCTTTCCGGTATTGCACACCTGGACGGCAAATGGGGCGGCGGTATTGAAGGTCAGCACCTTGCTGAGAAATGGGTCAAGCGAAGCTACCGTCTTTGGAAGCAATGGACCGGTTACTTGGTGGAATTCTCCCTGGAACCAGCCAATCAACGTGGGTTCAAATAACGAGTTCCTCATACTACTGAAGTAAGGCTAACAGACACAGTTTCAACCGATGACTTTGCGGGCTGGCTGGCACTGCAGACTAATTTGGCATTGAAAGGTATTGTAGGCATCAATGCCATGAGCAAACTTTCCAAGTTGACTGGAAACGACGACGATGCCTCATATTTCAAGGTATGTATCAATCTTCAACATGTGCGAGAACCACGTACTAAACCCCTTACTTAGGGCATCGCCGACCAATACATTTACAAGTGGGAGAAATTTGCCATGTCCCGCGATGGCTCACATGCCAAGCTCGCTTATGACTGGTATGGCTCGTGGACCACGATTTACAACCTATACGCCGATGCTCAGCTCTGCTTCCACCTGGATGGAGTCGATACCTCCTTCAATAAGTCCCCTGGTTTCGTTCCTCGTCACATCTACCAGAAGCAATCTGTGTGGTACCACTACGTGCGCCAGAAATACGGACTGCCTCTTGACAGCCGACACCTATACACCAAGACTGACTGGGAATTCTTCTCCATGGCGGTGGCATCCAAGCCTGTCCGCTCAGAGATTCTTGAATCCGTTGCGCGCTGGGTCAATGAGACTGTTACCGACCGGCCCTTCACTGACCTTCACCAGACAGAGGGCGATGGCAACTTCCCAGGGCCGAATTTCTTTGCTAGACCGGTCATTGGTGGTCATTTTGCTTTCTTAGCACTGGAGCGAGCATGCGGAGGCCGTGCTATGCCTGGCCTGTCTTTCTTGGATGATGTGGATGAGGAGACCATGCAGACTTGGACTAAGAATGCGGAAGCTGCGGCTGCAGAGCTTGCTGGCCCTTGGAAGAACCACCATGGCCAAGATGGAGAGCTGTAGGGCATTGGTTCCCCACGATTGGATTAGTGGATATGGAGCTCTTATAAAGAGTTAGCTCTGGCAGCATTCAGCTGCTCGCTCTTGAGTTGCTATATCACTTGCACAGTTTATTTAGATGGCTATTAACTAGACGTCTATACTGTAAATTCAACAATCTCTCAGAACACTCCCGGTTTTTTTTGGTTATCTTCTCACAGAAAATGCAACAGGGTAATTGGGTCAATACAACTCAATACCCATTCTTATCAACGCCATTCTCCTCGTAAACCTTTAGACTATACCGAGCAAACTTACTCCTCGCTCGAATCTTCTTTCCATATCGAGTGAACAGCGGAGGCACAATACAGAACACAGTTGCCAACGCTGCCAAAACAGAAGCCGCAACATTTGCCCCAAGTCCATCAAACATCTGCGTCGCAAACAATGGGAAAGCACCCGACATTAAAGACCGAACAAGCGATAAAGCCGCAAAACCACTCGCCGCAAAGCTCAAGTAACTATCTGCCAAATACCCCGCCAGCACGGCATCGAACTCATTAATAGCATACCCAATAAGCACCAATGAAGCGGTAGACACAATCCAATGCACATTCTCAACGAGAGGAGGAATAGTCCAAGCAAACCACCAGAGCCCCGCAGCAAACATGGGTGCGCCGATCCAAAATCCAAGAAGCTTATGCTCAGGCTCTAACGGTAGACCCTCCTCCTCATACTTTGAAATCATGCGATGGTCCTGGATACGCGTGAGAAGCCCCAAGATCAGCCCGATAATAATTGCCAAGAATGGCAGAGAGGAGGATGTCTCCGAGAACCCCATGGATTGATACACCGGCGGCAGGGCTTCAGTGAACATATAGATCAAGGCAAAGGCGACAGCACTTATAGTCGCAACCATGCAGACGATGGGCTCTGTGAAGAAAAGCTCGATAGGACGAAATAGAGCAAGACGAGCCCATGTCTTGAGATCAGGTGTATGATCTGGGTTCAAAGCGGTTAGGGTTGCGATACCACATTCTTCGCGCACCTTAGCAACTTTTCTAACAAGAAGAAGTGATGGCCGCGACTCGCGTATGCAAGAAATGAAAGCAGTGAGAATTGCCATGGCAATTGCAGCAATGTAAAAGACCCAGCGCCTAATACTCATGTGTCAGGAAGGGTGGATGTCTGTCTTCAAGCAATGATACTTACCAACCGAGACGTGCAGTGATGTAAGTGCTCATTATAGGGCCCATACAAAGACCAATATTTGCGACCATGGCCCATAGAAAAATCAACCAAACTCGGTCCCTAGAATTGAACATGTCTTCAATACTACCCGCCACAACGATCGTAGGCATAGCCGATAAAATGCCCGATAATAGACGACTGATGGCCACGGCTGTGATAGAGGGAGCTACCCCCACAATAACGCAGAAGATGCTATATAGAGCTGTGCTGATGATGTAGAGCTTCTTCCGACCAAAGGCCTCAGAGTAGGATGGAAAGATGATTCCCCCGGCGGCTTGGCCAATCATATATCTGCGCAGCAGAGGAAATCAGAACAAGCCGTTTCCTAATAGTAGCCAGGAGGAGAAGTGACTGACAGAGAAACAAAGATAAAGATTGAGAATGTATGTCCGATTCCGAATTCATGCTGTGCATGATCGGCTGCAGTACTCTATGAGAATGGGTTAGCTTTTGTCCCGTGCTAGTTGAGCAGCAATTGCTTACCCCAGCTGTACTTATACAAGTTCTAATTGGCATTTAAATCAGTTCTGCTAGCTAGAAGTGATAGCGGCCAACAACATACGTAAATAGATCCAAAAAGATGATCATATGACTATCATAGACCTTTCGTCCCAGAGTCCAATTTCGCGGATGATTCTTATTCGAAGCAGACCAGCGAATCAATTGGCCATCTGGAGTAAACTCCAAGCCATATTCATTCAGAACTGACTGAAGATCTCTATGATCAGATATAGGCGAGATCAGAGGCCCGGTATCTGTCTGAGAAGAATGCATATTCAGAATTGGAAGGTAATAAAATGAGTAAAAGCCCGTGCGATTCGTAAATTATAGACAACTGGAAATAAGAAAAGCAGCAGAAAAGCAGAGATATAAACACCGAAAAGAACAATTACTCAGGTTCAAAAGAGGAGGATCATCGTGAGGAGATCAGTCTCATACAGGCCCGCATTTTACGCTTCGCATAGCAAACTATGGGTCGAATCCTGGTTCCCGTTCTCCCCGTGCAAATCAATCATGATATGGTTGGGTGTGTAGTGTGGAACTTCTTTCATCATTCGGACCCAAAATTGAGAGTGTACGGAACTTGATGCAGATTTCGATCGATTAACCAGTTGATGCCTGAAGACTAGAGCATGGATCTTTGAACCTTATAGCCATTCAAAGACTTATGATCTACGTGGCGTTGGAACGAGCATCTATATGATTTCTCTCGAATAATTGCTTCACCGATTCATTTTGTTTATCCCATTAATGGATTTCCGATCACGTCTTCAAGCACCCAGATGCTCCACATAGTTTTCTGGTACAGCTTCGTACAAGCTTCACAAGCTTTCCCCAGGCTTCAGATCTCTTCACTGATCCGATTTTTGGCCTTGTTTCGTCCTTGCCCGTTGCAAAAAGTAGATCGATGTTGCCTGGTTTCATAAGTCGGATAATTGGCTATGACACCATGCTTTTTTGTCACACGTTGGGCCGCGAAGGTCTACGAGTCGTCGGATTTGTAGATCAACCGAATTACTCCACTTGACCTTGATCTAGTCACGCAATATGTTGCGTGGAAAATGGCTCGTCATGTTTTTGGTTAAGCACGGCTACTACGGCATGTGTCCTCAAAGAGGCTTGTGATATGAAACCAGATGCTCGATGCTGAATGGACTGAGGATGAGGGATTTTTATGATAACCGAGTTATGGTTCGGGGTCGGAATAATGGACCATAGAATCAACGAGAATATAGACTAAATTTAGCAAATGAAGCATAGCGAGGAGTTTGAGCAAAATTCTTTAATATGTACAATATCTTGACAAACTGATCTTGCCCTTCATATTGTCCTATGCATACTTCACCTTGCAGGCTGTTGTCCCCACTAAGCTCTATTAGATCTCCATGCTCTACCAGTTAATTATCCTAGAAATCTTCTAAGCTATTAAAGGAGTGGTTAGATAACCCAGAAGCTCCGGCTCTGCTGGCTGTGAAGAGGTCTAATAGCCCGTAATTGAAGGACTATGGCGATGAGTCGGGGAGAGAGGACACAGAACTTCATGATGGATGATTGCTATAATTTGCCATTTACCAGAGTGATTGATTTACCCAAGGAATTCATATGTTCGAATAATCAAGGAGAGAGTTGTCTGAAAGATATGCTATACTTCATCAAAGAAGCATTACGTACTTCAACTCCAGGATCTAGGCACCAAGCTAAAAGACAGTGTGGCCACTGCTTACGTATGGTATTTCAGTCAACAGTCACCCCGCAACTTCAGAGGTTCAAACCTGTACCTTATTTTGGGACGTTGGAAAACTGCGGCTCCATATTTGCGTGCATCATTTCTCCCCATCTCATACCGCCCGGTAACACCGCCCCAATTCCCCCGAACCCCCGCTCTCCACCGCCTGATATACCCAACAGGCAAACATCGCGAGAACCCCCATTCCCTAATTGGGATTCATATACCAAATTAAAGCTCAATTACCCCTCGAACACCTTAATCCCCACGAGATACTAGTCAAAGAATACCAAATCTCCGTCACCATGTCGCAAATCAACTACCGCACCATCAACATCGACCAGCTCGACCCGGAGTCGTCGGCCAACTTCCCCATGGAAACCCTCCTGCCCCCTACCCTCCCTCAACCCGAAACCTCTAGTGACGCCGCAAACGTCGCAACCCAGGTGCGCCAGCTGCTGCGCGGCGGTGACACCGAGGGTGCGCTCCGCCACGTTCTGGACACTGCGCCGCTGGGCGGTGATGACCGCGCTAAGGAGGTGCACATGGCGACTGTTATTGAGGTGCTGCAGGGTATTCGGCAGGCAGAGATGACTCGTGTTCTGGAGGGAGTTTGTGCCTCGAATGGTGGTGCTGAGCGGGCGGATTGTTTGATGAAGTACCTGTATGTTTACCAATGCACCCCCGCTGCATGCTTGGAAATCAGCTTGAATTGAGTGTCTGTGACATGAGCTAACCTGAACCAAAACAGATACAAGGGTATGTCCTCGTCTGGTCCCAGCGGTGGATCTAAGAACGTTTCGCCGCAGGCTACAGGCTTCTCGCAGATCCAGGCTCGGAACATTGGTGAGGGTGGCGGTGGTCAGCAGATGAGCGTGCTGCTCAATTGGCATGAGAAGTTGGTGGAGTTGACAGGGACTGGATCAATTGTCCGGGTCATGACAGACCGCCGGACGGTTTAAGTGGAAGCAATCGTGTTTCATTTGCTGTTTTATGGTAGAGGCCGGCATTTTCATACAAGGTTCCTTTACTTTTTGTCCAAAATCTTTCTGTGGTTCAGCGTGACTGTTTTACATTGGTATACTAAAACATTATGTTGGCCTTACATCCAATCTTGATCCCCCTTGTACTATACATGCTGGAATGTCTCAAGGCCTTTCAAAATCACCTCCGCCCAAAATATCCTTGAGATTGACCTCACCACTACCGCGCTGCAATGGCTGCGGCTGGTCCTTGCCCTCCTTCCAACCAATCATGTAAATCATTCGGAATGTAGCAGGGATACCGGGTGCATCATCGTCCATATGCAGAGTCCGGTAGATAGCCTCGTTGGCCAACAAGACATCACGAGACAAGGGGCCAGCCTCCCGATGCATGATAGCATTGCTCTCACCCATAGCCTGTAGATCTTGCATGAGAGCGAATGTATTCGGGAACTCAACCACAATATCCTCCACGTCGACCGTGAGCATTTTAAATCCAGCACGGTTAAGCAGACTTCCCACATCCTTAACATCCGCTAACGGCGACACATGCGGACTGACTCCACCGCGCCGCTCTAGATCAGCCAGCTGCATCGACCCTCGGAGCTCGAACAGTGTATCACCACCGAACATAGCGCCAATGAAAGGGCAATCCGGCTTGAGGATTGTGTTGACCTGATTAAGCAATGCCGGCAGATCATTAATCCAATGCATCGACAGCGACGAAAGCACGGCATCAAACTGGTTAGCTTGATACGGCAATGTCTCTAGATCCGGAATCACATCGCGACGGATATTGATTTCTTTATTGAAGGGCAAATCCTCGTCCCGGTGTAGCAAAGCCCGCGATGTCTCCACGCATGTAATGTTGGGGATTTTCTGCGTCAACGGCGGTGTCGAAACGCCCTCCGGCGCAGCCATATCGAGATCCGGAGTCGTCAGTGCTCTCGCAATGTTGCAGCTGTTTGCGCCGAGATCAAGTACATTAGGGAAATCGCGTTTGATGTCCTATACAAAGGCCATACCTTGTTAGCAATCGAATTAACCTCAAGGCTTCCGGTGCCTGTAGCCCTTCCGCGAGCTTCCTTACCAGCAATCGTTCGCATAACCGCCTTGCCACTTCATCTTTCAGGTAGTCGACCTTCCGGCTCTCCTCGACATTCCGGGCCGCTCGGTCCTTTTGTAGGTGCTTTGTTTTGCGGTTGAATACCTCTATCATAGGATTACCGGGGGTCTGGCTGGCGTACGTCCGCACGTTTGCGGCGAGACATCGTCGCGGCAGACCGGAGCGAATGGTGTGAAGAGAGAACATGGTTGGAAAATAGAGAGTGCTTTTTATTCGTGAAAATCAGAGTCGAACCTAGATCATTTTGGAGTTGCGGGGTGGAGGAGTTGAGGAGTGGAGGTTGGAATTGAGGTTGAAATTGAGGCCCAAATTTTGTTGTGACGTCGATTGTTGATATCGACCTCCGCAGCTCAATCTCCGCGCGCTGCGTTTTCTTGCGCCCGCAATTGCACCCCCGTTCCACGTGAACACCACTGCGTGGATCTCTAGGTTAGATCTGGACATACTGTACAACTAACTGGGTCTAGAGAAGTTTGTCTCTGGCCTGATTTTGGTACGTATTCGCGTACGTATCGTTGATGACTCCCTACCCCACGACCAGGGTTTGGCGGTGGTCAAAACGAAGCTCAAGACTAGAAAGCGCATGCTAATGAGTGAAACAACAGTCAAGAATTGTCCACTGCATTCTCGTTCTACGTCCCGCCGTCTCTGCGTCCGCCCCTTATCATATTGACCCCGCCAACACGAAGCATGAATTGACCGAGCGAAACACCTTGCATTTTCCAAAACCATCTCATTGAATCGCCGTTCCCACCAACCCAGGATGTCGCGTCCATTTCCATACAGCTACATCTCGTGCCCTTGCGCCGACACCCCAATTCCCGACCCCGCCAAAAAGCGAAGGTCGAGAGAGTCGTCACAGAAAGCAACACCGGAGCGAACAGATGCCACAGATGATGCGACAAAACCAAAGCAGGAGGATAGTCAAGAAGAGGAGGACTCGGACGAAGAGCAAACATTTGATCCTAGATCTCTGCGGTCCAACTTCTCGCTGTATCCACCTGAGCAGCTTCTATACTGCGAAGATTGTCACCAAATCAAATGCCCCCGATGCATAACCGAGGAAATCGTGAGCTGGTACTGTCCAAACTGTCTATTCGAGACACCAAGTAGCATGGTGAAAAGTGACGGCAATCGGTATGTTTGAAGATATTTGTTTTCCAATGAGGTCTTGCTAACTACAAGCAGGTGTGGACGTAACTGCTTCAATTGCCCTGTCTGTACAGCCCCACTGGCCGTGAGCACCATTGAAAATGTAACGGGCAATGGAAACCAACAAGGACCATGGGTTTTATCTTGTGGATACTGCATGTGGACGACACTTGACATTGGTATCAAGTTCGACAAGCCGACCAATATCCGTAGTCAGCTGCAAAAGATGACCGATTCCACTGCATCCCCTGCCTACGATGCCCGATCAAGACAAGGCTCTCGTGCATTCGGTGATTTGAAATCGCCTTTATCAACCTTGATCTCAGCCGAGGGACAACCGCCCAACGACAATGACAATGGCAACGGCAACGGCAGCGAAGAGCAAACAAAAGAAGACTCAACAGATGTGGCACCTGCCAACACAGATGCCCGATTCGCAGCATTAAAATCATTCTACCGCAACCAGATCTCAGAAACATCAAACTCACCCAACGATCCTCTTTCGGAATTCGGATTCTCCTCGCCCGGCGCTCTAAACCGCCTCATGTCCCTCTACGCATCCTCATCACGTCTAAGCGGACTCTACGGTGGCAACAAGAAAACCAAATCAAAGCCCCCAGTAATGCGAGAAGCCCTAACCGCCAGCGAGGGTCTCCGTGTTACACCCGCAGGCGAAGAAGCCGCTATAATCGAGCGTCTCGCCTCCCCAGATGGCGGCTGGGATAGCATCGCATCATTCGAGCAGCGTGCACAGCAGTCACCAGATGTCCGCTTCGTCGATGAGCTCCTCCCTCTACCTGTCCTCCTCCGCACCAAGCGCGCAAAGCGCTGCAAGTCCTGCAAGCACATCCTCGTCAAACCAGAGACGAAGCCCCAGTCAACTCGTTTCCGGATTCGTCTCATCGCCCTCAGCTACATCCCGCTGCCTACACTGCGTCCTCTGGCTCTACCTGCTCCGTCATCGTTTACGTCGGGCACCGTAACACAGACACCGGATCTGGACTCTTTGCCTCCTCTTAGGCCCGTGCATGTTCTTCTCACGCTGAAGAACCACATGTTCGATCCCGTCCGCATCACTCTGGCTACACCATCCGTAACCCCAGGTCGCGTGGCTAGTAAAGTGACCATCCTAAGCCCGCAATTCGAGATCGGTGCAAACAGCGATGTATGGGACGAGGCTTTGGCAGGTGCCTCGGCTCCTGTCGGAGACTCGCGTCTCACCGGCGTACGAAGCGCAGAAAAGGTCCCGGAGGCCGGCAAAGTGTGGGATAAAGGCCGAAACTGGACGACTGTCGTTTTGGAGGTTATTCCGGGGACATTGCCGGGGTCTGAAGCTGATACTACTAATGCTGGCAACGAGGGTGCTGGAGATGAGGGCGCGGTAGCTTTGAAGGAGGATGAGGATGTGTTGGAGATTCCTGTTTTCGTGCATATGGAGTGGGATGCGGAGGCGCAGCTTGAGCAGCAGAATGTTGGCAAGGCTTCTAAGCCTGATGATCTTGTTGCGAGGGAGTTGGCTTATTGGATGGTTTTGGGCGTTGGGAAAATTCAGGCCGCGTTGTAGATGGTAACGTCTGTCTTGTTCATAGTTGTTTTGTTCATACCCCATAGTTAGTTCTATACATATCGATTTTTTGCTCAAGTGCAATAACTTTTCCTGCGAGTGACATCTCGGTTGAACACTCGGTTGAACATGAGAGGATGGGCTACGGTCTTGAACTGCATAATATCCAGTACGAGGGCATATGTTCCGGCTTCCAGGACTCAGAACAGGTAGTATTGCGGGTGATTCCTACGCATAATTGAAAGTCGGAAATGTTCAATTGGAATAGTTTATCACATATCCCATCCCATCCTCATTAAAGAAGAAACACGGTGTCCGGATGGAAAAAAATACTCAGCTCCGTCGCCTCGCTATAAAGGGAGGACAAACCATGCACCAAGTCAATGGAAAGGGCACACATAAATCAAAACCCGTGAATGCATTTTTTGGTCTTTTCACCCGTCATGCCTTGGATCTAGTTGAGTTTCAAGACCTAGAAACAAGTAACCCAATACACCTCCTTTCCTGTCCTGTCCCTCCATTCCTTCAAAACAACACAGAAGCAAAGCTTAAACCTGGTGGTTTATAGCTTAGTACTCAGCGCCGCTCTGGGGGAACTCGAAAACAACGTTGCGGCCGGTCAACCGACGGTAGACCTCGCCGTAAGCGTCGAGACGGTGGTCAACACCACCCTTCTCCTTCTCGTCCAGAACAACCTTGAGGGTCTTGCTGCCGTCCTCCTTGGTGCGGATGCGCTTGCCGACGATCTCGACGGGGTAGACGAGGTCAGTGAGGATGGAGTCGTGGACGGCGGTCAGAGTGCGGGAACGGGGACGCTTCTGAGTCTGGGTGGAGCGCGAGTTGACGGAGCGCTTGGGGCGGGGCAGGATGCGGCGCTGAGCCACGAAGAGGACATGGCGGTCAGAGAACTTCTTCTCCAGCTCGCGGGTGAGGCTGTTGTCGCAATTGATTAGTCTTGGTTCTTTTGTATTGATCCGTGGTGTGGTTGTTGGTTTGTGTGCTGGGTTGGGTGTCGAGTCTTACCGCTGCTGGATCTTGTGGAAGCCCTGGAGAAGGGGAACGGGGACGAAGACAACGATGGCCTTCTTGCCGTGGCCGACCTCAACCTGTGATGGGGACTCATGTTAGAATGTCTGATTTCAACGTGCGGCGGGCGCACACAAAAACATCAAAATCCAGATTTCAACCCCAGAAAAATATGTCGACGGAATTTTTTGGTCGCCGTGTGTCGATTGTGTGTTCTTATTGTCGTTTATGCCTCCCTTGGATGTCGGTATTGCCTTGTTGAACTGTCTGGCAAGGAATTGAGGCGATTCGACATTGTCCATGATATCTTTAAATTTCCGTCTCTTGCTCCGATCACACAAAACCGCACAAAAAAATTCCGTCGACACGATTTCCAAGTTGATTTCCGATGGGCGTAGGCGCAATTCTTACCTCACGGGCAGAGACGAACTGCAGGGGGCGAAGGGTGGCCTTCAGGTCCTGTGTGTTGCTCTCGAGGTCGAACAGAGCACCGGCAATCGCGGTCTCCAGCTCGGAGGGGTTCTGCCGGGACGGCGAGTTGAGGGCAATCTTGTTGACGGCAGCCATGGTGAGCAACGGGGTGCTGCGGAAGGTGCTGGTTGAGATGTCGGCGGAGGGGAGGTGTTCTCGCATCAAGAAGCCAAATGGGAATTTGCTGTGGGATCGTCACTTTCGCTTAGGGTGCGCTTGGACCAAATCGGGTTTAGCGCGTTTTCTTTAGGGGATTGGTGGTCCCGTGACTACTCTGCCCTCGGCTTCTTCTGATTGGTCCACTGTTAGTTACGTTCCAGACTTTTACTACTTTTGCCCTTAGTGTTCCAATGTTTTAAGAAATAGTACTGTTTCAAGACCCCAGACTCTCTATACACTCTAGAAGATTTACTGTATCATTGACTTATGAGGCAAAAAAGTGTGACATACCACAGGATGTGCAGTAGAGACATTTGAGTGTTTCCAATACTGGAAGCAACTGAAATGTAACTGGAATAACGAAGCGAGAACAAGAGAATAGGTATGAAGACGCCTGGAAATTGCGGGGGATGTTGGAGAAGAAGAAAAAAAGTGGAAAATGAGGAATGGAAACCGAAAACCCAGATCAACAAGCGCAGCCCTCTTTGGCTGTCGCAGCATTACGGTCACCCAAATTGACCCGAGAATCTTCTCCAGAGCGGGCACCCAATGCAGTCTGGCCAGCTCCAGCGGCGCCCCGGCCGGTCTTCAAGCTGCTTTCTGGGATGGCATTGGCAATGGCCGTGAACACATCCACCACATTGGTTCCAGTCTTGGCACTGGTCTCAAAGAACAGCAACCCTTCCTCTTCAGCATAACCCGTAGCCTCACGAGTCGATACTTTGCGGGCATCGCCGGGAGTTGCATCCTGCTCTTCACCTTCCTCACCAGCTGCCTCATCGCTCTCGGGGGCTGCCGACTCAGACTCGACATCCTGAGCAGCGGAGGCATCGCCTCCGTCGTTGGTCAAGTCCAGCTTGTTACCGACGAGGGCGATGACAATCCCGGGGCTAGCCTGGCGCTGAAGTTCGGCCACCCAGTGTTTCGCCTTGGTTAGCGAGGAGGGCTTGGTAACATCGTAGACCACGAGGGCGGCCTGGGCGTTGCGGTAGTACATCGGGGCGAGCGAGGCGAAACGTTCCTGGCCTGCGGTATCCCAAATCTCGAACTTGATTGTGCGCGAGGGGAGAGTGCATTTCTGTGTAAGGAAGGCGGCTGCATAATCATGTTAGTCCAGCCATTTACGGTCAATATGGAGTGTAAAATGGAGGTGGTGTTTCATTTGAATGGATCGCCACTGGTGTAACTCCATGCAAGGGCTATTGCGACAGAGATAAATGTATGACCGGGGATAATGCGGTAACATCTTCATTCATCTTCGGCGGGTGGTTGGAGGGGGGGTAAGCGGAATGGGGGGGGGGGGGGGGCGCTGTCTTACCGCCGATCGTTGGCTCCTTGTTCTCTTGGAAATCATTGTTGACGAACCGAAGGACAAGAGAGGACTGTAAGCAAGCACCATGCTGATCAGCTACTATCTCCTGTGTAACGTGGCGAGGAGAACTATACCTTTCCCACGGCAGCCTCTCCCAGCAGCACGAGCTTGACACTGCTGCTTGGCTTGGGGGCATTCGCGCCCGCTGACTCGGACATGGCTGCGTATTGATGATTGAAATGAGTGGAAACAGAACGGACCGGTTAGGCCGTCGTGCAGGAAGCGACGCCTGTCAAACAATCGGTAGTCAGGCAGAAGGCTGAGCTGGCGAGATTCAGCTGGGACCTATGAAGCTGGCGGCCTGAGACGTGAGACAGAGGCTGAAGTACAAGAAATTTAATTTCTTGATAGGGCCAACAGGGGGTGTAATAAGAATTTCTGGAAATGTCGCAACTGGAAGTGCTGGGAGGTTCTTGAGGATTGAGTTGCTTAGGCGGAGGTCGATGATGATGCACTTCCCCTATCTAGCTTAGCGCGAACTCCATGTCATGGTATCACGTGACACCCACAGTATACGCTGCATAAACAATGCATTGGAGTTGAAAGTCTGGGGTTCAGGGTCTGCGGGCTGACCTCACTGACGGTTGAGGCTTGAGGATTTTCGTACAGATTGAGATTGGACTCAGTCCTTGAGGTTTGTTGATTGAAACTTTAAACGAACGGGGCTACAAAATCTTGCTGAACCCCGAAGAACCAGGACCGAAGAGACCCTTAACCCTGAATTGTCAGACAAAAAACTTACCCTTCGTAGCATATACTTCATAGTTATTGACGGACATCAGGGAAATTCGGAGTGGGGAAACGGTACTTTGTAACTTCTAGAACGGAGCTCTATAGTGCTACGTTGGGAGATCTCGTGAACTTTTTGAAAGAAGGCATCCTTTAAATAACAATTGGGCGCCAATTTCTTTGGATCTGGGAGTGAACAGTGGAACATTCCATGGTTCCCTAGTCGCCAAGGCTGTCCGATCGCCAGGAAGACAATCTCCATAGCATATGCAACCAGTGCATTGGACTGTAGAACGAGAAGCTTTAGATTGTCATTCGCACAAACCTCGTTCCTGACCAGGCTAGTGCCCAACGGGTATGCAAGATGATGTCGGGTACAAGCGACTGGTCGGGATGCCTCCGCCAACAATCTGACAGGGCCCACATCCAAAATAAAATCAGACCGGTTCCTGGACTCGTCAGTCCCCAAGTAAATCTGCCCAATGCTCAACAGATTCCACCTGCAGCTGACAAACCAACACCACAGTTGACAAGTCTGCTTGGATATATGGTTTCGAACGTGGTCTACACCGGGTATCGGGGAGAAAAGAGAACCGATAGGCGCTTACGTTCAGGCGCGCGGAGATACACGGATACACAATGCAAGTGAAGTAAAAATCCCAAATATAATATCAGCAAATCATGCTATTTGACCGTGGGGTCGAAGGTCTATTTCCTTCTGGTATAAACCCATGCATCCCATGCAACAATAACGTCCATCCCATCTAACCATAACGCCGAAGAGTAAACAAACAACCAGATAAAATCAACACATAACAACTTTTTGAGAGATCAAAAGAAAGGTAACCCCGGAAAGTCATATCGGAGAGAGAAAGGTAAGGTGAGGATGTCGGAGAGAAGGACGGGGTGCCGAGAAATAATAAGGCGCACATGCGAAGACGCAGAAAGTCGAGAAACGAGATAAAAGTGTCGACGCTGGGGAATCCGAAACCGATGCAGAATAGGAATTAAAAGGGGTATAATAGTTGGTCGCGCAAATCCGGTGGCGAAACGTAGACAAGAATATGACCGAAAATAAGACAAAGCAAAGCCAAAGTTCAATAGTGTTACAGATGTCTAATATCAGGATTAGTGGTTGTTCAGTTGGTGCCCAAAATAAGGCGCGAAGTCTGACTCACCGAAAAGAAAGTGTCAACTCCAACGTAGAGGCGTGATGTCCTAGCGCATCTGCGCTCAGGGAAATCCTTGATACCGGAACAAGTATGAGGATCGAGGGTATCTTGGTAAGGCGATTATTTGGGTGGTGGTGGTGGACCAGGCTTCTTAACACCGGTTGTATCATATGCTCCGCGTCCCATGTTGAAGGCAGAGAGATCTCGAAGGATCATATTTAGTTCTGCAGAAGACATCATAATTAGGATCAAGTTTGCGAAAACAGGCGATTTGGTGGGTGTTGTAGTTTGGAAGGTGAGGAATGAGATGAAGAACTTACCAAATAAACACGACCACGAAGGATCTTATATAGTTCTGTTTTTTCGGCCGAGGAATCGAGCACCAGGCAAACGAGCTCCCAATCCAACCCCCCGAAGTCAAGAAAAAGGAAAAAGGCACGAAACGGTTCTCGACAAGGATGGCGGTGATAGGCGTATGCGGTCGAGATCGGAAAGGAGATCCTTTTTAAAGATGACCACTAGGACGTTGCGGGCACCAGCAGATTGTAGGGCAGGAATGTGACGACACCCGACAAATAAAAATGGCGGTCTCGAGTGGTGTAGAAAGAGGCTCGACAGGTCGCCGCTCGTTGCTTTTTATGGGCTTGATCGTATCGAATTTATTCTCCCAAAGTAATTCGCAATGATAAGCGCGAGGGTGGCTGCAGAATCAAGTTCATGAAAATCGCGATCTGAACCAAGGATAAACGGCAGAGAAGGGATAGTTAAGCCGGCAAGGGAGGCCCTGGAAAGGAGAAAGTGCCGCGGAAGTGACCCGGTAGATCCGGTTGAAAATCCAGCAAAGACGACGTATCGCAAGGGAGAGAAGGGAGAGGACAGGGACAGGTAGGGGCGTAGTATTTGTTTGGTCGTCAAGTATGTCCAATAGTCCAGGTCGAGGAGGATTAATTAAAGAATCAAAGGAGAAGAGAACTTGGAAAGAAGGGAACGATTGCGTAGATATATAGAAAACACATTAGGATGATCATCCTTTTTATTTTTTCTTCTATTTGATAAAAAAAAAAATGAAAGGAAAAAAAAAAGAGTTTAAAAAAAGGATTCAGAAAATAAGAAATGAATTATAATCCCGAAAAATAAAATAAAATTGAAAATCGAAAATATCATAATCCGAAAGGGAAAAAAGAAAAGTAAATTGGCAAAATCAATAAAACACTTCATTTGCAAATCCTCTTTGTTTAGAGCGGCTCTCCCGTCCCTTTGGTCCCGGGGAACTGTTCCTGTTCCCCTTAACGTCTAACGCCAAGGGCCGATCAGATGCTTTTTCACTATCAATCAAAACTGGATCCATCATAATCGCTATTGATACATCGCCCTCAGCCACTCTCATATTTGACCTACCTTACTCCTATCCTTCAAAAGTACCGTGCAGTACAGGGGATTTTCCCCGACCCAGAGAGCTCTCCACTTTCCCAGGGGAAAGCTAGGAACCCGAATCTCCGGGCAGCCTTTGCATAAGTGGAGCAAAGGGAAGCAGCCGCAGGAACAAAAACGGATCCATCCGAAGAGACAAGTTCTCTTACTTTCCTTACACTCTCGCGTGGTTCGGGCTCCATCGGACAGATGGATTCACTAAGCTCTCTTAGTACTAGATCCCTCATAGAAAGTTGGGAACTAGCCTGTCTCAACCATTCCCCGGGGTCCCTGGCGCTGACATATGATGCCTAGGTACGGGCTCCGTATCTTGGTATCATATCCCCTAGCCAACCTAACAGGTGCGATTTCACGAGTAATCAAGTTCAGACATCTGTTTTCGCCATCCTTCGCGCTATCACTTTTAGTCTCTCCTGATTATTGCTATGTATCTAACTGAAGGCCCTCCCAACCATTTGTCCATCAGAAGATAAGTCGTCTCGGGATTTCTCTCGCCCCGGCCAATCGCTGGTCCTATCTCTTCCCCCCTTGATTTCATCCCGAACAAAGCCAATCGTTGAAACCGAGTCGGACACTTTTTTCTTTTCTTTTCTTTCGCGCCCTGCACCGCCCTGTCTCATCCCAAATTAAGAGTCTTCCCGCACTAGCTGGTCATTCAAACCAACCGATCTCGATCACGGTTCCCACGATCCTGTTGGGAGTGGACAAGTATCCATCATAGGGGGTGGGTCCCCGGGGGCGCGCGCTACCAGGCCCCGAAAAGTCCATCATTACGGCGCGTCGATTCGAAAGCCAAATCAGAAGCTTTAACGAACCCACTCCTGGTCTCGGTTACGTATGAACATTCTTTTCGCCTTCTAGCCTTTCTAGTTCTCCCGGGAACTTGGGTAAAGTGGCCCACTTCGCGGTATGCGATGATACAAGTGGCACACTCTCCACCCCCCCGTAAATTCTCCATCGAAATTTTTCTGAACTCCTTCCATTCGGGAACTGCAGAAAACAGTTACGGGGGATCCACCCCCATATACCCCTATCTTTTTAAGGGTACACACAACGTACCCAGCCTCTTTTGTTACTTGCGTCAGCTCTCGCCACACTGGAGCCTGTATATGGCTATGGTCTTTTTTGGGACTCTATCACCTTCCTCTGTTAGGTTAGGTATTAATCAAGTCCGGCCGCGTGCTCCCTATCTTTTTTAACTACTCTCACGTAATTGGGACGGAAATCCTGTTTCAGCTATGCCTAATGCTGATATCATCTATAGTAGACCGGGATTTTGGCTAGGGTATAGGGTGCAATAGTGAAATCGATAAGTCCACCTACTATCTAACAGGCTGCCATCGCTATTGCAATCGGGCCTGAAGATCTACCGCGGAATTGTCGTCCGAGGCCGTTAGCGAGATCGAGTGGTACCCTAGACACGGCAGGGTGAAACTTAGAAAGGCTCCACGCCACGGGGGAAGGCGACAGGCTACTCTCCGTAAAATATTTCCTTTTTTGCTCGATCCATCTCGCAAGTTGCTTATGTGAATGCCGCCTTTGCAAGCCACCTTGTCCCAGGACCATTTCCTATTCGTAGAATGGACAGGGGAATTGATGATCCTCTGTGGGTCCGCACGCGGTAGAAAGGACCCAAATAATGGGACCTCACGGTATTTACGTTGCAGTAGACTGACCCGATCGGGAACAGTTAGATGGATACTCGGGGCACTTAGTCGAAAAAGGGCAAGCAAGAAGGAAGAAACGAGCTTCCTGTTTCTTACAGTGGAGACGGCATGGAAAGTACCTCGGGAAGACCCCGTTTCTATTACAGCTAGAATGACGCTAGAAACGGGAGAAGAGGTTGACGCCTTCCAGAATCAATTAGTCTCCAGTCTCTTCCGTTCTAGGTCTTTACTAGCCGGCCTACAGTAGATGTCCGTCCTCTCCGTCGGATTTCCCTGTATTTTGAGTATTTATTTTTTAGGTGTCGTGTTCAAAAATGGCAGGATTTTCAGTTAGACTATAACGGCTAGGATCCAGGGCTCTGGGTTCATTTGCCTCTTGCTGATCCAGTCGGATGAGCTTGCCACAGCGGGTTCCTGAACGCGTCTCCAGACTTCGGCTCGATGCATTAGTCCACCCGCGAGGAACAAGGTTTAGCGAATGCATGAACCGCTGTTTTGGCTTTTTGGGCCGATTATGATTACGCAGGGAATTGCAATATGGGGAGATTAAAGTGCTGAGTCGAAGGACTCATAGTATAAATTAACCTGAATCTTATCGAATCCTCCGATCGCTCATGCATTGGCAAGGAACAGGGGTGTCACGGAAGAAAAGCCGCGACTTGGTCAACCGCCTTACAGCGCAGGGGTATCCTTGCTGAAAGATTTCTTTGTTTCAATAGATCTCGATACGTCAATTGCTCAAGATTGTGGCGGCCGTTGGGGATTTTATCTCGGACTTAATGGTCCAGACCATCTATCCCAGTCCAAGTAGTTCACAATAGCTCATCACAATAGCGCTCAAGACCAAGAGCAAAATTCGATGTCATTTTTTTTTTCGAGCTAGGGCTCCGCGGAAGAGAAGCCGGACGATCCTAGGTCCCAAAGAATCACTCGACTCCATCGAAAGCTTCTGGAAACAAGTGGACATTTGGCACAATCCACTTTGGCTGTGGTATTCCGGTTGTACTCCGTACGCTGTACTCCGCCTGCATTTATCCGATATTCTGGAACCCGGCATTGATCCGCAACTCGAGTGGACAGGTGGATATGGTAGTTCTGGATGTGTCAAAGAAAAAAGTACTCCGTTAGCTTCCCCGGGACGCGATCTGTTATTTTTTCCAATTCGCCCAGTTTTTGAGCATGATCTCCCTTTGTTGAGATCGTCGGAAAACCGCACGGCGACACCCGCAAAGGCAAACCGAGATCTAGACACCAGTGGATAATGTGTTCCGAGTGACAGCCTCAATTCTCAACCTGTTCTACGAATTACATCACAGTAATAAAAAAACAAGTATGTGTACTGACTAAGAAAAACCGAATGACGATCGTCGGCCCCAAAACCCATCGTGTCGGGTTTGATCGTCTCCTTTTCCTCCCTGCCGGGCCCCTGACTCTCATGACGCAGCATCAGAAGGAATAGTTATTTCAGATTTTCAGATAAATCGAGCCATACAGAGTGCAATGTGAAGACGCCAATCTGACCCACTGGGCTTGTTCTCTCTAGGGGCATTCCTGGGGCCCGGCTTCTTGCTGCACTTCCGCGGCCAGTTGGAAGATCGATACGGTTCAATGGTGGTTCCAGCCACACTAATGTCCACCAGTGGAGCCAAAAATCAGCTTCTCAATTGTGCGCCTCTGCCCCTTTCGTTTGGATCGTCGCACATGATGCACGATGACAAGACAGCCTACAGGTGCTATCTACCTGCACATATACAGTCTGCATCTTGACCTTGCTGTGTGCCATCATTTGACTTGCATGCGACCGATCTGTATGCACTACATAAGAGATCCAAGCAACATTGAACTTAGATGTGGCACTGAATCTGTGCAGATCATCCCTATCTTCAAAAGTACGTGTCGAGTACATGAGCCAAGGTTACAAACTCCCTCGATCTCATTCTCCCCGATCGCGATCCTCTCCCTTCCCGCCTGCATACTGATCGACAGAGTCTCGGGGGGAACGGGAATTCCGATGCAAGCTGTCGAATCCGACAACCAGGTTTGATGCATCACATTCATGTTACCCGTGGCACCCCCCACTCGGATCTTCAGTAGATTAGACTCAAAGCATTGCATTGGAATGCAGGGACGTGTCTTTTTTGGTTGCTTTACTCCCAAGAATGACAAAAACTAAAGCCTAAATGCGACTGCGAGTTCCTGGCTATTCCTGTCATGGCGACTTTACGCATCTGTCAGTCATTCTTAATGTTCATGTCACCTTAACCTGTCATATTTAAGATTTGGAATTCAAATTAGATCTCAGCTCGTTGTGACTAAATCCAAAATCGATACCTCATCGCGCACAAACACTATACGCCATCTCAAACTATATTCACAAATCTCATTAGCAAACGAATATACCCTGCTTCGCGGATGCGGATGCACAAATAAAAGCAAAAGCAAAACAAGCCACAGTCTTACCTGTTCATTGGTTTGGCAAATCAGCACTCGAGGCCCCTTGCCGTCAAGGGAGATATCTTTGACTGTCTCGTCCCCCGGCCCCTTGTCATTAGCTCCCGAGTCAATCGCCACACCTAGACTCTGGCATTGCTCAACCAGCGTCTGGCGCAATAATGCGCTCTTCTCACCAATTCCGCCCGCAAATACGAGTGCGTCTACCTGTCCATTTAGCTTTACGTAGTAACTCCCGATATAGCCTAGGATCCGATCGACCATGATATCGAAAGCTAGTTTGTGTGTGTCAGGTGCGTCCGAAACAGCTATTTTTGCGAAATCAGTCGTGCCGGTTAGAGCTTTCCAGCCGGACTGTTTATTGAGGATTTGCTCAGCCTGGATTATGGTGCATGTGCGATTAGTCCTCGTTTACTTGGCTAGACTTTGATCGGTTTTTGTCCTTACCGTGCTAATGTGCATCTCCTTGGTGCTGGCGGGACTTAATTTCCCCGCCTCGCTCGTGTAGTGGAAGACCAGCCTAGATCACGGTTAGTATCTCCACTAGGGCTGATTTCCGAGGTCCAGGTAGATGGAAAGGGAACCCACGAGGGATCGATGGTACCACTTCGCGTTGCGCCGGGTAACCCAGCTAGGGGTGTAAGGCCCATTCTAGATTTTATCAGTGAACCGCACCACGATGAAAGGAAGATATGGCTCACGAAGTATCAATCGATTTTCCCTCCTTGATCGCGCAGATTGAAGCTCCGCTGCCAATATGCATCGCGATCACATTAGTGGATTCGGTCGGTTTACCCAGGAACTGTGCGACCGAGCGTAGAATGAATGAGTAACTGATCCCATGGAACCCATACTTCCGTAATCCATTTGCTTTGGCTACTTCCTGGTTGATGGGATATGTTTTCACGTGGTCGGGCATAGTCTGATGAAATGCGGAGTCGAAGAAGGTGATGCTGGCAACGCTTGGAAGCTCTTTTTTGCAGAGGCGGATGATCTCTAAGGCTGAGAAATTGTGTCTGGTTCGATGGAGTAAGTGACATGCGCGGAGCTAGTAGGCATAGTTCACTTACAACGGAGCAAGATCTTCTAGTTCTTCAAGATGGTGTAAACTTTCGTCGTCGATCGTGACCGCTTCTTTGTAGTCTCCTCCGTGGACTACCCGATGACATATATATGCGAGATCAGTCTCACTAGCGACCTCGGATAGCTCGGGGTCATTGAAGCAGCGTTGCAATATGTATTTGAATGCATCCTGTGGTGTATCCAGCTTCTCTTTCAATTTCTCTTGAATTTTGACAGGCCCGCGCTGATACTTGAGTGCAGGTGGGGGAGCAGTGATACCCGACACCTGGGCATCGGCGATAGCTCTTGGCGGGTTCTCGTATGTATAGAACGTGACTTTGACCGAGGATGAGCCGGCGTTGACGGCAAGAATGTATTTTGTCATCTTAAAATGGTGATATCTCTCGCAATGATGAGCTATTGCAGTGATTTTGGATCTGCTTTGAGTGGTGGGGTAGAAGTGAGATGTGATGTCAATGTTACGTTGGAAGTTGTGACGTCGTGAGGGAGAAGCCGGGTAATATACCTACTGTGCCCTGTATGGTATGACCAATGCATTAGGCAATTCAAGTTCCCACGTTATTTAATTAATTCCTCTGTGTGGCGCTTTCAATCGACTCTTTTTCCCGCGAGAAAGAAAATATCATCATTTACTTACTATATTGTCGATTTCCACTGATCTATATTCCGTCATGCCCGGAGAAGTCATCGATCGGCCGAATCCTCAGCCATTACCATCGCATCTACCAGATGATTTGGAGAAGCTGAGGGTCACTATTCCTCACGAAACACTAGACCAAAAAGCATGCGATGCTCTGCACAAGTTCCGCCGGGCGGCAAACTACATCGCCGCAGGTATGACAAATTGGCATTTTGAAGTTCTGTAAATTCTAAATACTAACGTATACAAAGCGATGATTTTCTTGCAAGAAAACACTCTGCTGAAAAGGCCCCTCGCGTTCGACGACATCAAACCCCGACTACTGGGTGAGTCAACTTGACATAATTTCGGTGCAATTACTAATGACTGCTAGGCCACTGGGGAACATGTCCCGGGCTGGTACTCGTCTACTCCCACCTAAACTATATCATCAAAACAATGAACCTAGACATGCTCTACGTTGTTGGCCCAGGACACGGAGCACCAGGAATCCTAGCCGCACTGTGGTTAGAAGGGTCATTGGAGAAATTCTACCCCCAGTATTCTCGGAACGCCGAAGGGCTTCATAACCTCATATCTACATTTAGCACAACAGCTGGACTCCCAAGTCACATCAACGCCGAGACTCCGGGTGCAATCCATGAAGGTGGAGAGCTGGGATACGCCCTGGCTGTATCATTCGGTGCGGTTATGGATCATCCTGATCTAATTGTTCCTTGCATCGTGGGTGATGGGGAGGCTGAGAGTGGTCCAACGGCTACGTTCGTGTTTATCCGTCTTTTTAACGAAAAAAGCTAACTCTTGGCTTGTATAGATCCTGGCATGCCATCAAATACATTGACCCGAAGGAGTCCGGCGCTGTTCTCCCAATTCTCCATCTCAATGGGTTCAAGATTAGCGAGCGCACGATCTTTGGATGCATGGATCACAAAGAGCTTTTGGCTCTCTTCAGTGGATACGGATACCAAGTCCGATTCGTGGAGGATTTGAATGATATTGATACGGATCTACACTGTTCAATGGTGTGGGCCGTGAACGAAATTCACCGGATCCAACAAGCGGCTCGTTCTGGAAAGCCTATTGTTAAACCCCGCTGGCCATTGCTGATACTGCGAACACCCAAGGTAGGCTTTCTCTCCAAATTTTTATTTTGAAATCTTGCTGATGAATCACCAGGGCTGGTCAGGACCCAAAAAGCTTCACGGAAACTTCATCGAGGGCTCGTTCCATTCGCATCAGGTGCCATTGCCCAAGGCAAAAAAGGACAAAGAAGAACTGGATGTACTTCAAAAGTGGCTCTCGGATTATAAACCTGAGGAGCTCTTCACAGCGGATGGCGACGTCATCGATGAGATCAAATCCGTGATCCCAACCGACAACTCCAAAAAGCTTGGTCAACGCATCGAAGCTTACAATAGCTACAAAGCACCGAACCTACCCGACTGGAAAGAGCTTGGCGTGAAGTCGGGCAATGAAGAAAGTTCGATGAAGGTAGCAGGTAAACTGATCAACGAGCTCTTCATCCGGAACCCACATAGTGCGCGTCTATTCTCGCCAGATGAGCTGGAGAGTAACAAGCTAGATGCGGTTCTTGAAAATACAGGTCGGAATTTCCAGTGGGATGAGTTCTCCAACGCCCGCGGAGGGCGTGTCATCGAAGTGCTCAGTGAGCATATGTGTCAGGGCTTTATGCAGGGGTATACCTTGACTGGTCGCGTGGGGATCTTCCCATCGTATGAAAGTTTCCTGGGAATCATTCACACAATGATGGTGCAGTACGCTAAATTCATGAAAATGGTCAGTTTGGCCCCTCCTCCCCCGTCTATCCAATTTGAGCATGTCCTAAAAAACAACAGGCCGAAGAAACCAAGTGGCATTGCAAGAATGCCAGCTTAAACTACATCGAAACCAGCACCTGGACCCGTCAGGAACACAATGGCTTCTCCCACCAAAACCCCTCGTTTATCGGAGCGGTCTTGAAATTGAAACCAACCGCAGCCCGCGTCTATCTACCACCAGATGCGAACACCTTCCTATCGACACTACACCACTGCTTAAAGTCCCAGAACTACATCAACCTGATGGTAGGCTCAAAACAACCAACCCCAGTCTACCTTACACCTAGCGAAGCGGAAAACCACTGCCGCGCAGGCGCTTCCGTATGGAACTTCTGCAGCACAGACAACGGACTCGATCCAGACGTCGTCCTCGTAGGAATAGGAGTCGAGGTGATGTTCGAAGTCATCGCGGCTGCAGCACTTCTCCGCGAACGTGTACCAGATCTGCGTGTCCGTGTGGTCAACGTGACAGATCTGATGATGCTAGATAACGAAGGCGAGCACCCGCACTCGTTGTCCGATGAGGCGTTCGACCATCTATTCACGGCTGATAAGTGTATTCATTTCAATTATCATGGATACCAGACTGAGTTGCAGGGGTTACTGTTTGGTCGGCCGCGTTTGGAGCGTGTTTCCATTGCTGGATATATGGAGGAGGGATCTACTACCACGCCGTTTGATATGATGCTTGTTAATCGGACTTCGAGGTATCATGTGGCTCAGGCTGCAATCCAGGGGGCTGCGAGATTTAATCAGAAAATTCAGGTTCGGCATCATGAGTTGCTGGCTGAGTTGGGTCATAATATTGTTGAGTCGAGGAAGTTTATTATCGAGAACCACAAAGGTGAGTTTTACCCTCCAGCTTTGGTGGAATTTGCGTGCTGATTGGATTTAGATATCGAGGGATTATACGATCTTCCGAAATTCGAATAGATAGATGAGGCGATAGTGGAAATTGAATGAATTAAGTTACAGTAATTTGAAAAGAGTTTTTAAAGACAGTGTGTATTGTAAACGAAGCCAAGGCTGCCGAAGAAATGGCCTTTATCTTCGTTGAAAAAAGCCCTTTATCCTTCTAGTTGAGCATCGTCCGTGAAGCACGGGCAATAAAGTCGTCCGCACATTTCCGCAGCAAGCGTCTCTGTTCACGTAGAAGCAACACATGGATGAACACAGCCTCCTCTTTTTCAAAGAATTTCCGGGCAGCAACCAGACGACGCCATTGGGTATTCGAGAAGATGGTTCGAGAAGACGGTTCTGGCATATTACACTTTGCCTTTCCACCAGCACGAAACAGGACTGCTAGCTGAGCATATGCTCAGGCTGGATATGCTCAGGCTGGATCAGGGACTTTTTGAAGCATGTACGACGGTCGCAATGGAAGCAAGACTCGGGCAAGAAAGAGGAAATAAACCAAAAAAATAAAGGGGCTCGGCTTACTGGAAAGTGTCTTCTTGGAGAAAAGGCCTGAAATATTAATGCTAGGCAGGCACTATAGGTGAAGGGGGTTGAACATAGTCTGTACGAGGGAAAGGGCGGAGAACATGGTATTGGTCTATCCTGTTCATGAGCGCCACTATCAATTATCACCTTTTTGCGTCACATTAGACGCCGAGGGCATGTCCACCTAGACCGCCATTTGTCGTCCAGCATAATGTAGAAGCATAGGTAGGTGTACGTGATGGCCCAGGAGAGGTTAGGTAACGACACTGTTTTACGTATTTTAGTCCTTTGAAATCTGCATATTATCTTGGTCAGTATGGGAAGTTGGCTTTTGGACCAAAACAGGCGCTTGATCTCGTCCACTGAAGATGGCACTGGGTATTATAAATTGGACGTGTTGAGCATCGAAGTAAGCTTCAACTGATCATGCTGCACGTATATATTCGACTGGACCTTTCTCTAGATGGATGTTCTTACTGTTGAAAGAAGTTTTCGCTGTTGGCACCTAGGAGACCATGTCTCCCAGGTGTATTGAGGCTGCAAGCCAACTGATGGCAGGTAAAACAAGGCCCGCGGACCGAGACCTCACTGTAACGTTGCTCGCCAAGTTTCCAATGTGTCAAAGAAGATAATGGCGGTGAGGCCCGTGCATACAAAACCAGATCTGCTCGTTCAAGCCTTCCATGTAAGTCAACGAAGTCCTGGTTTCAACGGTCAAGAACTCTTGGCACTCCCTTCGCTACCAGGTTCCAACTCCAATATATGAAACAATTCGTACAGAATGATATCGGCTTACGAGTGCCAAGACAGAGAGGCTCCGGCAACTTCGGATGGGACTTGAGCTAGCGAGTGACTGTCTCCACCGCACTAAACCCAGAATAGAGGATCTTGCGAGATTCATGCTTTACACGCGGACAGACACGTCTAACCGGTCCGAATTCCTATCAGATCTGGTCCATTTTGCCTGGTTCCTGGGCCTGGAAAGTCATCTCTTACAGAAGACAATGCATTGGTTCCGCGAGTTGGTTCACCAAGGTTGTCTGATTGGTACCCACTCATCCGGGTTTTCTCTGCTGGTTTGATACTGCATGAGACGGACCTTTTCCTCTATACGGAGCCCAGAGAATGAAGCGGGATTGGTTTGTCCGATGGACCGTCGGCAGGTCCGTAGCCGACAGATTTTGTGGGTGAGAACCTGTCAATCATTGTGTCCAATATTCGTGGACCACCCACTTATTTATACTTGCATCCTCGCAAGCTTCCTCTCTCGGGGTTAGCGTTGATGCTCGACTTTCCAAACTCCGCGTCGCTTTATATACGTCGCACCCATTCGTTTACTATCTATTTTCTAATCCCACTGTGGAGTACAGTACATCTTTCATACCCAACTGTCAGCTTCCTAATAAACGACCCCGCTCTTTTGGTCCCAGCCAATATTTTCGACTTATACCCCTCTAGACCGAGTTCGCGCATCTTTAATTTTCATACGCCAGTTCAGACTGGGTTTCATTCATCATGGTCGATAAAATGGCCTTGACGGTGGGCTGCCACGCCAAAATCGAAGGCGTCGGCACCTCCTATGGATATGTACCGCATTTGTCAGCGGGAATTGCATTCTGCGTTCTTTTTGGTCTCTCGATGATCGCGCATACTGTTCAATTCTGCTGGAAGCGACAATGGTGGTGTGTAGTGTTTACTTTGGGATGCATGGGTAGGTGGCACGCAAAACCAACCAACACGGATCGGTATAACTAACAAGTGATATAGTGGAATTGATCGGATGGGCTGGTCGAACCTGGTCGCATGAGTGTCCGTACAACGGTACTGCCTTCTTGATGCAGATTTCCACGCTCATTATTGGTAAGCTGAATACATTCCTGATGTATAAAGACCTTCACTCATCCTTTCTAGCCCCAACCTTCTTCACTGCCGGAATCTACGTTCTCCTCGGCCGATTCATCCAAATTCTGGGCCGCGAGTCCTCCATTCTTTCACCCAAACTATACCTCTGGATTTTCTGCACCTGTGACATCATATCACTAGTGATCCAAGCGGTCGGTGGTGGTCTCGCGTCAATTGCAGTGAACCAGGTCCACGGTGACACCGCACCCGGTACACACATCATGGTTGCTGGTATCGTGTTTCAATTATTCTCCATCACCATCTTCGTCGTGTGCGCCGCAGACTTTATTCGCCGCTCCCTGCGTCACGGTCTTCTCCAGCCTCTGACTGGCTCCATCCAACCGCTACTGTATGCTATGGTTTTCTCCGTGCTGTGTATCTACGTTCGGAGTATCTACCGTACGATCGAGCTGTCGCAGGGTTGGACTGGGTATCTGATTACTCACGAGAAGTACTTCATTGCGATGGATGGTGCCATGATGATTGCTGCTGTTGCGGTTTTCAACTTTGTGCACCCTGGTTGGTTACTGCCAAAGGATGGTGTTTTCAAACGACCGATTTCCACAGATGAGATGGAGATGAACCGCGCTTCGGAGAACTACTAGTTTCAAGGTTGACTCGTTTGTTTCTTTCTCTCCTTCTGTTTTCCTATATACCTTAATATGGTGTGATTGGACTATATAGAGCTTTAGCGATAATGACGACCATAGACTTGTGATTAGTCCGAATAATGCAAAACACGACTTATCTCAATTATAGCTGCTCAAAATAAAACAGCATTCATTCTCACCAGTAACGCAATTGGCTATCATCTTATCGCGATTTCATATCTAGATCTCCGGATGCGACAGCGATAAATATTGATACATACAAATACAGGAACGCACCCCGCATGCGTAATACCACACCCAAAAAGCCGTTAACAGCCGTAAATACTCGTAACAATAAATTACATATCCCACTCCAACATCCCGCCCACAACACTGACTTCCTCCAAATCCAGTCTAACTCCATAACTTGTCGCATAAGGCATTACCACCATCAAAATGCCTGGTAAGCAGCAAATAAATCAACCCAGCCAAATAACCCGCACTAACCAACCCAGCCCCCAAAGATACCAGACCAATCGTGATCTCCGGCCCCTCAGGCGTCGGCAAAGGCTCCCTAATCGAGAAGCTCTTCTCTAAGCACCCCGACACCTTCGCCTTCACAGTCTCCCACACAACCCGCAAGCCCCGCGCCGGCGAAACCGACGGAACAAACTACTTCTTCGTCGAGCACTCCGAATTCGACAATCTAGTCTCCGAAAATGCTTTCGTCGAGCACGCACAATTCGGCTCAAACAAGTACGGAACCAGCCACAGGACTATCGGTGACCAGATGGCTAAGGGCCGGGTTGTTGTTTTGGATATCGAGATGAACGGCGTGAAGCAGATCAAGGAGAACCCCAGCATTCATCCTCGTTTTGTGTTCATTCAGCCGCCCAGCCTGGAGATTTTGGAGCAGCGTTTGAGGGGTCGGGGGACGGAGAATGATGAGGATGTGCGGAGGAGGCTTGCGCAGGCTACTTCTGAGCTTGAGTATGCGAATTCGCAGCGCGGGGTTGATAAGATTATTGTCAATGATGATCTGGAGGTTGCTTACAAGGAGTTGGAGGACTATATCTTTCAATAGAGTTGGAGGTTTGATTCTATAGTTTTGTTCATTTGGTTTGTTCGATCTATGGATTTGCATATGAACGGATGGGATTGGGAACAAAATAAAAAGCAAATGAAATGTCCAAATGGACAGTCATACGAGCCAGAGCAAATCCAAACCAGCAGCCATGGGTATCAAAGTAAGAAAAGGTCGAAACGCCGAATTGAGAAGAGCAGTCAGTGGGAAAGGTAGAGTCGCTAAGCCCTAGGGATAAAGCAGGCGATGTGTTGGATCAAGCCAACGTAGGATTAAATGAAGCTAAGCTCATCGTCGCTGTCATCTTGTGAGCAAGGGATGACGGACTGACGTCGAAGAACTATGGCCGGACTAGGAGCACGATGGATCGAGGGCCGTCCGGGTCTTCCCCGGGTCTTCGATCGATGAACCTCTTTCTCAACATGCTCCAAGACAGGCCTCGCAGCGGGCTGGGGCTGTTTTTTGTTGATAATCACTACCTCGACTTTTGATGCAGGCCTGGATGGTGGCACAGAGCGTGTCGGATTGGCAATAATATGAGTTGACATGTCGCGTAGAACACGACGATGAGAAGGGACTGGCTCCAAGGATGGGGATCTCGATTGGGAGCGATCAGACGGAGATTCAGATCGGCTGGGCTGTGTCTGATCAATCACAACACGAGGGGCGACACATCGTCGTTTGAAGGGTCTGGTGGGCGAAGATACTACAGCCTCGATGTGCCGCATTGTCCCAACAGAAGAAGGGGAAGAAGTTAGGCTTGGGCTGGGATTTTCGAAATAGTTTGACTTTGGGGAGCTGATGTCTGTTGAGCCCCGAATGCAAGGCGAATTGTTGGACATCGCAGAAGCCCGTCTCTTCGGTCCAGTGGCCGTTGGGCTTGCTTTGACTGCTGGAGTACGAGCGACCCACTCTCCAATACCATCTTCCCAGCGAAACAGGCCTCTTTTCGGTCCTGGGTCCTCTGTTTCACTGGCTGACCCTAGGCTTGAATATGCTCGAGTTTGAATAGGAACGTTCGTTTCCTGAATCTCAATGGCCCACAGATGATCATCTGGATCCCCAGTTCCTTCTGCAAATTCCATAGCAGCTTCCACGGCAACACGACCGAGAAGCATGGATAGTTCTGGGGCCTTACTCAAATACGGAAGCCGGGAGACGATTCGTCGAATTTCGCCTCTCATATCAGTATCCTCAGAACTGCTGAAACAGCGGAATGCCTGTCGAACAAACAGTGCCATTTCTTTGATCAAATCAGAGCGGAGCACTAGCGCTTGGGAATAATCTTCAACGGCTGTCGTCGATATAAGAAAGGGCTCAGTTTTGTCAGCTAAGACTGCATCGTTGCACTGTAAAAGACAATCTGCTAGCAAAATGCAACCACGCCTCAACAATTGACGGGAAGGCAGTCTGAGAATATGGGGGAGTGTTTCGGCTTCCATGTTTCTCTTCACTGTGAAGCAAACATGATTGATAAGGTAGCCTGCCTTCGTGCCATTGGTATCACTTGACTCATCAAGCTTGCGAGATCGTGATATATGCATGCCACAAAGCGTTGCTAAGACACTTATGATATGGTTGCTCAAAGCATCCTCCACAGGCACAGGGCATGTCCGATTAATGTCCAGACTGCTTGCCGGCACTCTAGGAGTCCGTGCTGCTCTGAAATGAGCAACGCGGTCGCGGGTCGGTCGCTGTTGCGTGCGGACTTGCAAATTCTCATTTGTGGGAAAACCACAAGCAGAAACGAGTACAGCCTCAATTAACCGTGAGGACACGGCACAATAACAATCGTCCTTTGAGAATGATACCGTTGCTCGGGTCATCCACCTCGTCCATGGCGTGGTTGCTATCCATTCTGGAGGCAACACGCCTCGGTCAAGTAGTTTCGAAATTTCGTCGAAAACGTAAGCGTGACGATATGGTCCATTTTTAACATACTTATACAATAACCGAACGGAGGGTGTAGGAGAGACATTGTCGGAAACGGGCTTAAGAGCCACAGGAAGAGTGCAAGTTGTGCAAGTTGAAAGAAATGTTGAGAGCAGCGATTCAAAAGCATCTTCCTCGTGGCATAACTTTTCAAGCAATGCATAGGTAATCGAATCCGTCAGCCACTGATTTCGTATCATTTCAGAGACCAGATGAATGCCTTGAGCGCGGACTGCTTCGCGCAATGGTTTCCAGCCCATACCATGGGGCGCGTAGAACGACTCTAGCTCAGTGAAGTACGCATCGCACATATCCTCATCGCCTTCCTCGTCTTCTTCATCTTGCGCTTCCTGTTCGATCGCGATGTAGTCTGGTAAGCGCCGAACGACCATAGAAAGAAGGGAGCGTGCACCCCGATCCGGTTTATTCAAAATAGCAGTACGGCTGTTTTTGATAATCCGGGTCTTACTCAAGAAGATTTGGACCACACGATCCAGATTGTGGGCAATATTGGCAAAACCGGCATCTCTAGACTGGTCAAGGAGTTCTTGCCATGGGCTCTTGTGCAGTGAGTACCGATCACGGAATACTTGCACATTTCTGTATGATTCAGTCGTCTTATGTTGCTCCACAGACGGTTGCGATTGAGCGCTTGAAGGCAACTCCCACCTTTTGCCTGTGATCATCGGTGTTGCTAACTCGATCGCGCCAGGGAGGGTCCGGGTGGTTTCTGGGCTATGGACCGTGAATCTTGTGCGCCTGCGCCCTGTCTTATTTCCTCCGCGCGTAGAGTATTTGTGCTTGACGCGGCGCTGGTCGAGCTTTTCCCCCGGAATCCATCCTGGATCATCTTCATCGGCGTCGGACCCGGAATTGTTTTCTCGAGCACTTGTAGATCGGCATTCGTCCAAATTTCGTTCTTGGGGCTCTCTTTCGCGCTCCTGGGCCCTTGACTCGGCCGCAATTATTGCTAGTGTCTCTTGGTGCTTCTCGAGTCGACGGTAGATAGAGGTTAAAGGGCGTAGTACACGGTTTGCCCATTTCGCGGTAGCTTGTACTTCATCCATTGGTGGTTGATGGTGATATTTCTGCCGTATAAAGGCATTCAGCTATAAGCAAACGCGTCAGTCTCGTCTCCAAAGGGCGTTTGGTGGGGAGCTTGGCGCACTCAAGTAACGAAATGATCACAATCCTGTTTGCGACTGAGCGTGGAAACACCACCCTCAGCCTGCAAACATAGAAGAAGAACTATGATGGTAAGATTAAATGAAATAGAGCTGCAAAGCAAGAATACCGCGCGTTAAAATGTTATGCGAATATGAAAGAGTCAAGGTGGAGGTTGGACTTGGAGGAACAAAACAAACTTAAGGTGGGTCATCCTAATACGGTTTAGCGTCAAGTATCATTGTCCAACACTTTAGCCTCATTAGATATGTGCAGAGGATAGATCAAGGTTATATTCTATGACCTGATTGAAAGCTAGTGAGTATTGAGAATTGCACTTCGTTCGTAAAACACACAGTCATATATGTTCTTAGATACTATCGTATCATCAATGCACATCGAAGGGTTTTATAATACAACCAAATCCATGAAATTCCCATGCTATACCCACCTGGGCAGGACAAGGCCAGTAGATCAAATCGTAAAATGAACCAAAAAGAGAGGAGAGAGATCTAAAATACAGCAGTTTTCCGCTCATCAACCTTAACCCCAGCCCCCTTCCGTAAAACAATAATGGAGTATATTTTGTTGTTAAGACACGAGATGACCAAGAAAAAAAAGGATGAAAATCTGAAACTAAATGGAACTAAAAGGTCCAATCTTTATAGAACACAGAATATATCTATGCCTTGGACTGCTTGGAGCCACGGAGCTTGGGGTTGGCAGCAGAACGCTTCTTTTGCTTGGAGCCTGAAGCGCTAGAGTCACCACCCTCAATAAACTTCAGCAGCTCGTCGATGCTGCGAGAGTCCAGGGATGAGCCAGAGGCACCGGCCGTGCCAGCGGTCTCAGGGGCGGTCTGGCCAACCTGGGGCTGAACGCGAGTGCCCATGGAAGAGGTACGCGGGTTGATATTGATGCGACGCAGACGACGGGCCTGAATATCCTTGGCGTGCTTAGCAATGGAGACAGCGTTCTGAGTCAGCTGCTCCAACCAGGTCTCAGCCTCCTTGGTGTTGCGGTCCTCGGGACCAAGCTGAGCAAGGAAGATGTTGTAGGCATCACGCATCTTGCCAACGGCAGCCTTGGAGTCCTGGTCGAGCGCCAGGGCCTGGGCCAGCTGGAAGAGGATAGTGGCAGTGTTGATAGAGTCCTTGCCGAACAGGTTCTCACAAACGGAGAGAGAGGCCTCGAACCACTTGCGCGAGTCACCGTACTGCTTGAGGTGCTGCAGCATGACGGCGGCGTTGTTCATGGTGGTAATGGAGTCAGGGTGGTTAGCACCGTAGATGATCTTCCAGAGATCCATGGCGTGCTTGATGTACACCAGAGCAGTCTTGGTGTTGCCCGAGGCGTGCTCGAACAAGCTCAGGTTCAGGTAAGCAAGGATGGTGTCAGCAGAGTCAACACCCATGGTGCGCTCGGTGACAATGACAGCCTTGCGAGCCAGCTCCACAGCGGCCTCCTTCTCATCAGTCTGATAGTAGAGCATGGACAGCTGGTGGTACAGCTTGGCAACCTCGGGGTGGAGGATACCATAGATCTGCTCGTGCAAAGACAGAGACTCCAGAATGAGCTCCTGGCCCAATTGCTTCTGGTTCTGCATGAGGGAGATCCGGCCAGCCTCGAGGGCCTCTTCAGCCAGGGCGCTGCGAGGAGAAGCGTCCTTAACCAATGGCACAATGTTGAGAATATCATCTGCTAGAATGGTGACAGCAGGCTTGACCTCAGCAACCACAGGGCGGGAAGCCTTGTTGTCACCGCCCTTCTTGCCCTTACGCTTCTTGCCCTCATCGTGGCCGTTGCCGTTGGCATTGACAGGGGCAGGAGCCGGTGCCTTGACATCAGCGATGTTGAAAGCGTAGTCGCGGGCACCAAGCTGAAGACCAAGCTTGATGGAAATGTCACGCAGGAGCTGCAGATGTCTGAGGGAGCCAGCCCACTCCTTCTCGAGAGAGAAGCGGTAGCGCAGGGTAACCTGCTTCTCAATCTCAGTCCGGAGAGATTCAGGAGTGACCTTCTCGAAAGAGAAGTCACCCTCAGGATAAACCTCACGCAGAGACTGGTCAATCTCAGCCTTGGGGGCAGAGTTAACATCAGCGCCCAGGAGGCAGTTCAGCAAGTGAGCAGCACAGGGGGCAGCGAACGGAGCAGGAACGTTACGCAAGTAGCCGTTGGCAACGTGCTTAAAGGCACGAGCAATCATTTCCTGGACCAGCAGAGTGGACAAAGCTTGCAAACGGGCACCCTTCTCGGTAGAGAGCTGAGCCAGCTTACCGAGGTAACGGATGTTGATACCACGCTTGTGCAGCAACTGGGTCAATGACTGGCCATCCATAGGGAAGCCAACATCACCGTCGTGCAAGTCCTTAATCAAGTCAGGCATGATCTTTGACCGCAGGTGATCACCGGCATCACGGACTTCCTGCTCATCCTGAGCCCACTGCTCCTTCTCCTCCTTGGTCTGGGGGACCTGACCGCTGAAAACGTCGGGGTTCAGAGACAAGTTGAATCCAGAGATGTCAACACGCTCCTGATCCACAGCCTCCTCGGTCTTCTCCTCGGTCTTCTCCTCGGTCTTCTCCTCGGTCTTCTCCTCGGAATCACCCTCGGACTTCTCCTTGGGTGCCTCCTCAGCCTTAGCGGCACGGCGCTTCTCAACCTCAGCCTTGACGTACTGGCTCATCTTGTGTCTCCAGTACGACTCGACCAGCTCCAATCTCAGAACCGACATGCGGTGGGGGTATTCACCGTCACCAATCTCCTCCTGCCATTGAGCATCCAGAGGGGCAATACGGTAAAGGTCCAGAACATACTTGCGACCATCGGTTCCCAAAAGACCCTTGGTTTCAACACTGCCCTGAAGATCGTGGCGCTTGTTATCCTTATCCCACACAGGGTGCTGCTTAATGCGGAGTGCCTTCGACAGCTTCTCAAAGACAGGAACAAAGTCCTCGTGGGTGGCCACAACCTCCTTACCTTCAACACCACCGTAGTCGATCTGGTGCTCACCGGGCTCACGCTGCTTGAAGATTCCGGGGACAATGCTCTGACCGACAATACGCTTGCCCAAGTAATCGACAACCACGGTACCAGGGGTGAACAGGCCAGGGATATCAAGCTGGTTCACAGCCTTGATACCGAGGACGTCCTTGCCAACAGCAACGCGAGCAGCCTCATCACCACCCTCGGAGGTGAAAGTGCCAACACCGTCAGCACCGAAGGAGTAGAAGATGTTGTTGTAAACGAAGATCTGAGCATCCTGAGCCTCGGTGGGGTTCAGAGGAGCAACCTCGCCACGGGCGACCAGCACAGCACCGCGGGCGGCAGCCTCGTTGTAATCAGCGAACAGCTTGGAGGTCAGACGCTCCCGGAACACACGGTCCTGGACGGTCTCACGAGGCAGCTCACGGGTGGTCTGGAACTCCTCGTTCCAGTCACGCAAGGTCTCGGCGTTGTCTGCGCCGGAGATCAAGAAGCTCTCCTGTGAGCGGGTGATATCGGGCTGGTGAGCGTTCAGGGCCGAAGAAGTCGGGGCAACCAACCACGGGCTGTTGGGGATGGCATTCTGGAAGGGGAAGGTGGTCAGGAGATCCTTCTGGTTGTTGGCCTCCTGCAGGGCCTCAAAGGAAGCGTTGAAGGAAGGCGAGATGAGGGAGATGAGAGTCAGAAGAGAGTGGGCGCTGGCCTTCTTGGGGACCGTTCTCGGGAAAGGATCGAAACGGCTGCTCGAGGACTTGTTCACGAAGAAGCCGGAGACGTGAGAGGTAATCTGGAATTGCTCGCCCTCGGTGGTCTGGACCTGCAGGTAAAGCAGGTGACCCTTCTGGCGGAGGTGGTACGGAACAGGGTTCCACGGCGAAAGCGAGATTGACTTCACTGTCTTAGGAAGAGGGGCCTCAGACTGGGGCAGAATGGTCTGGAGCGAAGAGGGACCGGTCAACTCGTACTTGGCGAGCGAGTGATCCTTCTCCGATTCACCGGCACGGGCGGCCTCCGCGGAGATGGCATCGTGCAGGGAAAGACCGGCAGAGATACCGTGGAGGATATCAGTCCGATCTCCAGCAGCACCAACCAGCTCGCGCATGCGCACCACATGCATACGGGCCTCCTTCTCGGTGTAGGGCTCCTCAACAAGTACAATCTCGGAGTCGGCCTTCAAGTCGGGCACCTCGGACAGCTCGACGAAGTCGTTGACGCGGACGCCGTTGTGCTCCAGGTGGAAGCAGGTGTACTGGAAGGTACCAGGAAGCTCGACGATGGATTGGCGAACATCTTGAACCTGTTCTTGGCTCGAGACCTATGGGAAATTCGTTAGGGACCCTGTTCCATCAAACCCTGTTGCGGTAATCTACCCACCATAACCTGGATCTTGTATGGTTCATGAGGAAGCTTCACGGTGATCTGAAAGAGACCTTGACACGAGTCAGAAAACCGCCGCACTCGTCCAGCCACGAATTCTTAAGCCATTGCACATACCACCAGCGTTCTCATCCTCCGCAGCAACCTCCACGTGGTCTCCGTTTTCCTGAGGAACCTCTATTTTAAGGAGTCAGAATATGTTCGTGTCATGTTCGGTCGTGTGCTTCCGCCGCAGTTCGGTGTCGTGTGACAATTCGGAGGTATCGAGGGCGGACCAACCTTTCGAGGGCTCCAATTCCCCATTGGTGTGTGCCATTATGTCGAATTGATAAAAAGGATAGCTACGGTCGAGTCGACGAGTAGCTATCTGTTGAGTGTCGGGTCAAAAAAGAAAAAAGGTGAGGACCTGCGGGGCAGGGAGAAAAAAGTCGCTATGATACAAGAAGAACAGGGAAACTGAAGCAGATCAGCAAAGACCCGTACCCCAGAAATAGAGATGCAAAAAAGGAAAGGGTCCAGATGTATGAGGGATGGAAGGAGAAAATTTCGCGGATGCGGCATACCCTCGGAAGTGCTCGGGCGGTGGGTTCGGGGAAGGCACCGTGGATCTTCTCCACAAACCATGGAAGATGCGGAAATCGGACATTTAATGACCTGGATTTGGAGCAATTGAGCTTTGTGAGATATGTGGTCTTCCGTATTTCAATGTAATAATATAGAGTGCAGGTGTTATACTTCCAATATGAGAGTGACGTACAGAAAGTTGAGGCCTGAGGTTTCCCCGCGGAATTCTTCATTTTAACTCATTGTGGCTTTGTACATTTAACCGACGATATGCAAACATATCATTTTAAATCCTTTATTCTCCCATCAATTGATAGTTTACAGACTTAATCCGAACATCTTTTGTTGTTCAATCAACCCCTAGTTACGTATGTGTTGGGGCCTCAGCTTTGGGATGACTCCCGTGTTGTGGAGAGAAGCCACAATTGCTTTCCAATTGTGTTGGCAAACTGGCAAGTTTCAATAAAGCTTTTAGCTGTCCTCATCTCTGGAGCTGCCCCATAGAAAACATCGAGGTCTAGAAAGCTCTCCCCAATTTTTTTTATGTAATAAATCCGATGTGCCTAGCTTGAGACTAATAGTATCTGGGGAAAGCAACATAGCTTGAAGACTAGGAATTGAGCCCAGCAAATTTGGGATACACTTTTTCCCCGATTCACTTTGCTAGAGCTGCCACTGAACCTTGGAAAGCTGAAATTGTGTTTATGACCAACACATCTGCCAAGCCTCTGTAATGATAGAGACTCCACCGCTCAGCCACAACGCCGCCTTTGCACCCTTTCCTGGCTGACAACCTCCAGGGCTGTATCCCATTCCACTCATTGTCTCTCTTTTTCATTTCTTTTCGTTCCTTATCTTGTGTGCTTTTTTTATTACCATCATTTTCAGGGTCTTTTGTCCTGTCCGCTCACTTCTTTTTTGACGCGGCATCCCCTGGAGGTGTGGCGTCGACCACGGAGACAGGTCTATAACAGTCTTAAAACCGTGGCTGTTGCAAGGGTGCATAGGACCAACTAGGGCCCACAAATCTTCGTGGATTGCATATTGTTGCACAAAAAATAAATTCTCCCAGGCCTTAATCCTTTTGAAGTCTAATTAGTGTCAAATAAAGGCGCCAAGGAGATCCACAATGCTATGGAAAAGGCTCGCGCCACCCTTGTCATCATTCGCTCGACAAGGCCCATCGAGACCTGTTAGACCTCATGGGCGAATTCTGCAATACACAGGCAAGAGGTTCAACTCGAATCCTCAAAACACTGGCAAGTATAATCCGGATCCTACCGAACAAAATGAGGAAGAGGATCAGGGACGAGACCAGAAAAATGATTCGGAGCCCAATATGAAATCCACAATCCTTAAGATGCTTGAAACTGCGGCAACTACAGCAGCATCTATTTTCATCCTAGGGTATGATTATTTTCTATATACGCGACTAGATCGGGCTAAGCTAAATCGTCTCATATAGTGCGGCTGGTTATTCATACCACCGGTACTACAAGTACTTGGTCCTGGACAAAATGGACAATGCGTTCAACCCAGGTGATCCTGCTCTCGAAATGGCGGGTGTCGTGTCTGGCAAGCACGAATATCACCACCAAGAGCACTGGATCCCCAGGGATGAGCAACCTCGGATTGATGACATTGTTGCCGGGAAACGAGCGGGCCACTACTATTTGATAATCGGTGAGAAAGGCACTGGAAAGACGTCGATGCTCCTTGAAGCTATGCGCAAAATCAATGGCACTGGCGTCGCTATGTTTGAGGCGCATGCTGATCTCGAGATTTTCCGCATTCGACTGGGCAAGGCACTTGATTACGAGTTCCACGAGGAGTAGGTCACACCCTCCACTTCTCGATTGAAGTGATACTAATAATGATATACAGCTACATTGGCAGCTTGTTCAGCATCCGTGGCCCGCGGGACACCACCGCACTGCTAGATATCGAGCGGGCCCTTAACAAGATGGAAAAGGTCGCATTAGCCAGGAGAGCCTCGCACGGGCGGCCATTGGTTCTAATCATCAATAGCACCCATTTGGTGCGCGATGACCATGACGGACAGGACTTGCTAGAGATGATTCAGCAGCGGGCTGAACAATGGGCTGCAAGTGGCCTAGTCACAACTAGTGAGTTCCCTATACCGAATTGCGTCCGCCTTGCATCAACTAACCTCCAAAATAGTCCTCAACAGTGACGACTACTGGGTATATGAACGCCTGAAGCGCTACGCTACCCGCATGGAGGTTGTTGCAGTTACAGATTTGCCTAAGCAGAAGGCGATGGATGCTCTGAAGAGATATCGCAGACTGTTCTGTCACGAAGACCTTCCATCCTCGGTTCTCGAACATGTCTACGATAAGGTGGGTGGTCGGCTTTCCTTCTTGAACCGTGTAGCCAAATCCTCCGACATCTTGAAAACCTGCGATGAGATCTGTCGGGCCGAGAAGGTATGGTTCCTCAACAAGTGTTGGATCTTGGGTAAGGAGATGGACGACGATGTCATGGATGAACAGAAGTATTCCGTAAGTGTCCTTCTGTTCACCAAATGATGGGAAAGAAATACTGATAATCTTCCAGTCTGCCGCAATGGTCTTGGCCAAAGCCCTTGTCGATCTTGAAAATGAAATGGAAGAGACTTACCACCCCGAGACTGGCCATATCTTGCCTGAGATTGAGCTACATAAAGCTCGTGAAATTATGACCCGCGCCGACTTCATGCAATCCTACGATCATGAGAATATCTTCACCATTGACTCGCGAGCCATGGTGCGTGCCGACTCCGTTCCGATGCAGCGTGCATTCCGAGAGATCTGTGCCATCGAAAATTTCGACCAGCACCTCGAGGGTACCCTGGAGCGCATTGGCGACATTGAATCTCTGGGCCGTACACGTGAGCTGACGATCAAGGACCTCTGGGACCAAGGCAAGTACCGAGTCGTCGTGAAGGACACCAGGGGCAATGAGAGTGGTACTGTGGAGTTCTCTGTGGCAGAGCGCAAGGAAGACTAGATATTCAATGTATTTTATGTGATATTTACTGTATTTTCTTATTCAAACATGTCAAAATTGAAATGTGGGTTCCTTCCGACATTGAGGAACTACATAGTGACATCATCAGCCTCACCGCCAACCAAACATTCCAAGTTTCCTGTTCAGTGAGAGCTTCTTGCGACTCCCCAAAATCTTCTATTCACTTGCCATTGAATTGCACGGAGCGGATAATGTCGCCTAAGAAGCAATCCTCGTCTAAGAGCGCCAAAGCGCCCGAGCGCGACTTCACGGAGGCTTTGGCCCCTGCGGTTCCGCGACTGGCGCGAATCCCCTCACCAGCGCGCTTCTCCCTGGCTGTCCTAAGTAGCCTCATCTTGAGCTCGGTCGCATTTACTCTGACCTCTCATTTGACTGCCGGCGATCTTGGCCTGATCAGCAAGCACCTGGAGGAGTGGTGGGAAGTGGGGGGTCTCGTAGCTTGGAAAGCCGTGGAGATTGGTCTAGGTTGGGTGCTGGGATTCGACAGTAAGTGCAAATTCATATGGCCGAGGAAGCTGTGACTTCTTCACCGAAACAATAATGACTGACATTTAATTTTCACCATCGTATCTAGGCTGGGATGTCGCATCTTTCCTATACATAACCCACCTCCCCACCTACTCGCTCTTGACATTTTTCTACGGTGTCCGGCCGACATCCACAATTATATCCTACGCGATCACAGTCTTTTCGACTGTGATCCCATTCTTCTTTCTTCGTCGCCCTGCATCTGTTCACGACCTGTCGCGCGCACCCTCGGGCGCAGTGGCCAACAGATCCATCCTACAAGATCGCCCCACTACGATCTACACTACCCTCGCCGCGACCTCGATTTTCACCGTTGTGCTATATGCTAGCTATGCATCCTGGCTTCCCGCCCAGCTGGTCGTGCACTTCGACAGCATCCCCGATATCAGCGCTGCGCATGCAGGTCCCGCCGGGCTCCCGGTTCTCTTCTTGACTCTAATCCCTACCGGCTATGCCGTGCGCGACTTCCTTTTCGTTAGCTCCACAGGTCACGCGACAGATGCGACAGTAGAAGCTGCTGGTCACGAAGGCGAGCTATTGATAAAGGCCTTGCATCGCAAGACTTGGTGTCAATTGTCGAACAAGACTCGAATTCTTGTTTCTCGGACTCTCGTGCTTGCCGCCGGCGTGTTCTTCAATACGGTTGTGCAGGTAGCGGGCACAATCGACGGTGTGTCTGTGGAGGGGGCGTCTCTCTGGGGTGCGGTCTGGACGTTCGCGACGGTGGCAGTAGGTGCTGTCTTTGGCTGGATTGAGGCGGTGGATGGTGTATGATGTATGATGTGATGGGATATCATGAATGTGCATGGTGTTGGGGACGTGTACTGAAGATTTGATTATTCGATTCTGATAGCGCTTGGTGCTCGGTGTTGGATGCAATCTGTTTGTAATCATATTTTTAATTGGTGTTGACAAGATGAGATTATTTGTTTCAAGATGACCATTGCAAGCATCATGACCAAGAATTATGTTCTTCTAAAACTGGCAAGTCCCATAGGATCCAATCATATCTAGCTAAGACCAGTCAAGGGGATTAGCTAGGCGGACTACTTGATATTGACTACCTCTTCTGGCCCGGGTTTTACAAAAATCTAAGTCCGGTGATGGGGCCGAGTATTTGATGCTAGGATGGCCCTCAAGATTAGTAGACACCAGTCTGAAACAACCTACACACTATTTTCCGGCACTTGAGGGCTTCTTGTAAGCTGTTTGTTTGCTTTATCAGGATATACTGACAGGTTTGGGTTTGCCTTCATTGGCATTTCTCTTTTCTCGAGGACAGCTTGTAGTTATGAAGTTATCAAATTCAAGGTCTATTCAATGCTCTTTGCTATCCGATATGCGCCGCATCATTTATCCCTGCAGTCGTGGGGGCTATCTGTATCGGGTGAATGAGTAATAATGATGATTCCACGTCTTAAGCTATGGCTGTTCACGGCTGACATTCAAGTTAACCTTCTTTGCTAAAGTCAACCTTGGAACCTTTCGAGATCTGAGGATAGGAATATAGTTCAAAAGTAACCTTTGCGTACATCTCCAGTTTGCAGAAGAACATAGCAATTGAAAGACTTAAGAAATTCAAGACCTCACTGGGGCCAGCTCCAAAACTGCCAACAGCCAAGTTGTCCCCCACTCTGCACGTCGAGAATACCCTCTATATATAGAAAAGATTGGCATCAGGCTTCCTACGCAAGCTACAGTTACAAAACAGAAAATAAGAAAAGGAGGACTTATAGAACAGAGCGTCCCAAGATCACCCCGGCGCATGAATACGGTACTCAGGAGAAACCATGAAATACTTCATCATCCTACCCTTCATCGGGCTAAGTAATGCCAAAGATGCAGACGTCGAATCAAAGCCCGTCTGGTCCAGCCATGAACCCATTCACCTTGCAAGATACAGTCTCCTCTCATTTAGCTGCACAGCATTCGCCTATCTAATCTGGCAGCTCTTTTTTCGCTACAATAACCATCTCCGACAATTATCAACATTAGGCCATGATAACCAACGATACTTCGCAGCACCAACCAATGAAGTCCTTTCTTGGCTAAAAGAACATCTCATATATGCCCCACTCTTCAAAGTACGGCATAATCGCGAGTTCCGGCTTGCGAAGAATATCCACATGGGAACCCTACCGAGTCGGTTCCATAGTTTGTTGATTTTGGGGATGTTATCTTTGAACGTTGGTCTTTGTTTGGTGAATGTTCCATATCACAATAGGGATTCTGCGGCGAAGGCTATTCGGAAGAGTACGGGGACGGTGGCTACTGCTAACTTCATTCCTCTCGTCTTGATGGCTGGCCGGAATAACCCGCTTATTAAGGCTTTGCATGTTCCCTTTGATACATGGATGTTGTTGCACAGGTGGCTGGGGCGAATTGTGGTGCTAGAATCTCTGGTGCATACTATGACCTGGGGCATTTCTTATGCTGAAGCAGAAAGTTGGAGGACTGTTGGTGCAGCGCTTGTTGGAGGTAGTTTTCTTCGGGATGGTTTTGTCGTAAGTGAATTTTCATTAATTCAGGATTTGAATAATTTACTGAGACGTGGGGATATAGGCAACTTGCATCCTAACAGTTATTCTCTTGCACTCGCCATCGCCGATTCGACATGCCTTTTATGAAACTTTCCTTCATCTTCATTTTGCTCTTGCAGCCCTTACTATGGCTTTTCTTTGGGTACACTTGGATGGCATGCATTCCCAGAACTATTTACTCACCGCAATGATCCTCTGGATCTTAGGAGTAAGTGCTCCACCTATTCTATCATAAAAGCTAGTGGCTAAGCCTGATCCTAGCGCGTTGTCCGTATCGTCATCCTCATTTACCGGAATTACGGTTCCACCTCCACCATAGCGAATGTGGAGACTCTCCATGGTGATGCCATGCGCATTACCCTTCGACTAGCACGACCATGGACCTTCCAACCGGGCCAACATTTATATCTCTACATCCCGGCAGTGGGGTGGTGGACATCTCACCCGTTCTCCGTCGCCTGGAGCGAAAACACACACTCAGACGAGGGCCTATCTTCATCCGAAGACGATCTTCTTGGAAATCGACAAAGCACTATCTCTCTAATAGTCCAACGCCGCGCCGGAATGACAGATCACCTTTTCCGAAAAGCCTCAAAGGGGTCCATTACATACCGTGCCTGGACAGAAGGGCCGTACGGCAACATCCACTCACTAGACTCATACGGAACAGTTCTCCTATTTGCAGGCGGATTAGGAATTGCGCACCAGATTTCTTTCGTTCGTCACCTTGTGTCCGGATTTGCTGAAGGCACAGTAGCCACGCGCAGAATATTTCTCGTTTGGGTTATTCGGTCCTCGGCGCATCTGCAATGGGTTCGGTCCTGGATAACAAGTATCCTGGCTATGGATCGGCAGCGGGATATACTTCGCATCATGGTCTTTGTAACTCAGCCGCAGAGTACGAAAGAGATTCAGGAGTGTTTGATGGCTGTACCGATCTTCCCGGGTCGACCTAATATTGAAACGCTTGTTGATATGGAGATTGAAAATCAGATCGGTGCTATGGGTGTTATGGTGTGCGGGAATGGGAGTTTAAGTGACGATGTTCGACATGTCTGTCGGAGGAAGCAGTCTACATCGAATATCGACTTTATTGAAGAGAGCTTCTCGTGGTAGTTGGGTATTTGTTTTGGTTTGAGCGTCATCTTGTTTTATACTTCGCATACTCTTGGCAGCCGGGTTGAAGATAATATAACTTGGAAAAAGTCTTTTGAGGATCAAGTGACATAGTATCCTCATATGTTCACGAGTCAAGAATGAAGCTAGCTAGGGATATCACCAAGGAATTAAATAAGTTTCCGACCATACATTATCCCATCACTTATGAATGAACAAAAGGGAAAAACAAAAGAAAGATAGTACAACGCTCGCATGCATCAAATGCTTGGTAGTATGGCTCAATGAGTTGCATAAAATCAAGTTTGAACTGTCGCGTCATTTTCTGTTGCATGTTCGGCTTGCGCTTCCTTGGATGGACTCTCAGGAATGATACCGGGAGACGTCACAACAGACGAATCGTGTGTTTCTCGCGTTTCCAGTGGGTTGGCAACAGAGGATTGAAGCGATGCGTGTTGCGAAGAGCTCCCAGTAGACGAATTCACAGACGCATTATGCGAGAGGTTCTCGCTGGGCGGTAGCGTAGAGCCATGGCGAGACTCCAATTCGAAAACCTTTGAAGGCTCAGTAGGCTCAGTAGGCTGAGCAGGTTCAGCCGACTCAACCGGTTGGATTGGGCTACCGAGGAGCTCTCGAGGGACTTTGTTAAGCTCTCTGGGTTTATGTGTAGTACCCGGAGCAGACAACCCACTCCAGTGGGCTTCAGAAGATCCGATTTCAGAAAGCCCAGGACCCAAATTACTCAGGTCACCCATTCCCAGTTCCGCTGGCACTTCACGACCAAGAGATTGGAGGCCACTGGAATCAGGGTTCACAATAGGGTTCACAGCAGGGTTTCCAATAGGCTTTTTAGAAGGACGAGGCATCATCGAATTGAGAATGCGAATCAGTGATTCAGCTTCACGAGGAGAAGGGATCTCCCCACCAGCCAAATGAACCGACTTGAGTTTCCGCTCATAGATCTTCTTGTTGGCCCGCGAGCGCTCAGTAATAAATCCAATTTCACCCGAGACACCCCCATACACCCCCCGAGTCTTCGAAAAGGAGTAGAAGCCCGACACGCCCTTTGCTCCAGCTATACCACCGGATTCCGCACTGCGGCCCACCCCAAATGCAATCGAGAGATTGAGACCTAAATGCAGGAACCCGGATTGCATGAACTTCGTGACCGCTTCATCGGTGTAGAGAACGAACACAAAATCCGTCAACTCGGCTCCAATGAGCCCACCGAATCCCATCCCGCCGAGGCCAATGGCCGATGGAGCGGACCAGCTCTCGTCGGGGAGACGAGTCACGACAACCCCAGAACCAAAACGCACGCTGCCCATAAACCCTACTCGAAACACGGTGCAGATAACCAGGGCCTAGAATAGTAAGCCTCGCGTAGGTAAGAATCAGAGGAAAACGCCTACTTTAGCGCGCAAAAGGATCTTACGCGGAATCCCGCCATCGCCGACAATTTTCGGGTTGATAAAGGAGTCGATAATCACCGCAGCCTTTTCGCATTCAGCTGGAAGTTGTTAGTCGGGTTGGGAGCTAGTGCGGAGAAACTTGGGTTCGTGTACACACATGAAAGCGAAGAGGGGATCGGGCTGTGGAACGGGTTCCGTAAACCTGGGGATTCTGCGCTGGTCGACATTGTTTCACCCCCGCGTACCACTCACAGTCGACGAGTTAGATGGATTCGAAATCAGAACACAATCCATGAATCTTGAAGCTCCACGTTTCTCAGGAGGGGGTTGCAGCTTTAGTCATGGTGATCCCTGGGTCTTGGCAACAAGCCGCGTTGTTGCGAGCGGCATGCGTGGGGGCCAACGATAGGCCAATAAGCAATTCAAAGCTTTTTGTCTCACTAATTATAGATCTCTAACTACAAAGTATATTCAAGGAATAAAACTCTTTTGAATTGGACTGGGGATTTGCCGACTCAGAAGTACTCTACGCCTAGTAAACATCATGTTCAAATGTTGTTGAACGTAAATAACGTTCAGTTGGTTTCGTTCCAAGGTTCCCTTGCCACTGTTCCTGCAGGTGATGTGATGTACATAATAGCTCCAGGAAGTTTATGTGAGATAGAGTTACTGTAATCTTGGATATGCAGAAATCTCCCATGTTTGAGAATCATTCTTAACCCTGGAGGCTACCTAGCATATTCCAAGGCAACAGCCCTGGTGATATAGGAAGTCCGGCATTCTGGCCCCCATCGCAATCTCCACATGCGCATGTGTGCAGTTTCCCTTTCTATTATTCTCATGGTTACATTGGTCGCCTTATTACCGAAAGGGCAAACTCAACTCCAAGACTAGTCCTGAACCCGGGATACCTAGCTCAAATGGAGTAGCAAAAACAATTCCCGAATTGAACTACCCACTGTCTAATCTTAGAACTAAGGAATAAGAGACGAATGACTCGATTCGTCTGCCACTTCTTCTCTGGATTCGAGGGGAGATGGATTCCTTGGTATCTTATTGATCTATGTATCGTATAGGCATGAAGATGAGAAACAAGAAAATGAAAAGAGAAAAACACGCTAAACGCTATCAAAAAGTATAACAAACAGCCACCCATTCATAAATCATATAAGTCCCCCTTTAATCCAAAATCTATGGCGACACAGTCACAGTAATCGGGGGCACCGAGATCGCCGGTGGCGCAGAAGGCCGCTCTGGGCTCTCCTCTCGAACCACCTTCCGCTCCACAGGATTCTCCTCATCAACAACAGGAGCGTCCAAATCCTCAGGAGTGCCCGAGGACTCCTGAGCAGACTCACTAGTCTCCACATGCCGACGAGAAAAGACCCGACGGGAAAATCGTGTCACGGGTTGAAAGATCGCTTTCATACCACGAACAATAATCTTCCAGACCATCAAAAATGGCCTGAGAATGAATGAACATGCGCTAACAACAGCATTAAACACAACCCCAAAATGACGATCTGGAATCAGGCGGAGGGCCACGGCCCACGGCAGACATCCAAAGCCACAGATTATACAAACTGCCCACAGGGTGCCGTTGAGTCGGGTTACACCGAATGCCTGACCTCCGACGAAGATGATCATGACTTGTCCGGCGACGATGAGAGTATTGATACCCAGGAACCAATAGTTGCGGAACATGCCTTCGAAGATATTAAAGCGGTTATCGAGGCGGCGGTTGTTCAGTTCGTTGAAGATTTGCATCCATACGAATGTGTTGAAGACAACTGTGGAAAGCTGTTTGGCGCGCAGTGCCGGGTCGTCGGAGACGAGATGTGCGTTGAGAATTTGGTCGCCAGCAAAGTATAACATGAAGACAATGGCTAGTTTATAAACGGATTGCCCAAGAATCATTTTCCACATCGTTAGAGTGAAAAGTGATTTACTTTTCGGAACGGGCTTTCGATCTAAGATATCTTTTGTCGGGCCATCGGTAGCTCTGTTGATGTGTTAGCTATTGCTTTTGTTCGGTGAGGGTAGCAGAGAAATACTCACAAGGCCAAAGCAGCAAATGTATCCATAATTAGATTAACCCAGAGCAACTGTACAGCATTCAAAACACTCTGGTTTGAACTGCTATACACAGATGAAACAAAAGTCAAGATCACAGCGGTGATATTAACTGTAATCTGGAACTGCAGGAACTTAGCCACAGAATCGTTGACAGCCCGACCCCACGCAATGGCCGTGACAATCGATCGAAAATTATCATCCAGAAGAATAATCGAGCTAGCCTCCTTGGCGACTTCTGTTCCAGCAATACCCATAGAGAACCCGACATCAGCAGTGCGCAGAGCAGGTCCGTCATTAGTTCCATCACCTGTAACAGCGACGGTCTCACCAAGAAGTTTCAGGCGTTCGACAAGAATCCGCTTGTCTTCTGGTGACGAACGCGCCAGAACCTGGAGGCGAGGAATTACTTCATTCATTTTTTCATCCGATAACTGGCGGAACTTAGGACCTTCCATGACGAGACCATCTTCGGTCTTGATACCACAGGCTGATGCGATAGCTGTGGCTGTCGCGACATTGTCACCTGTCACCATCTTGACCTGGACTCCTGCGGAGTGACATTTGCGAATGGCAGATGGAACCTCTGGGCGAAGCGGGTCCTGGATTCCGACAACTCCAACCCAAGTCATGTCATGGAAGAGATCGTCGAAGCTCGCGGCAGAGGGGTCATCTTCCAGTCTCTTAGCATCTTGTGGCGGCCAAGAGCTGAAGTCCTTGTAGATGATTCCAATGGTTCGAAGAGACCCCTTTGCATATTGATCAATGGTCGCCAAAATCACCTGTCTGTCTTTTTCAGAGAGCGACTCGGTGTATAGTGACTCCTTGCAGGCATCAAGATTTATGATTTGCGCTGAACAAGCATCAACCATTAGCTCTGAGGCGCCCTTGACAAGGAGACGATATCCTGCGCCCGGCTGTCGGTATACAACACCCATGCACTTCCGTGCAGAATCAAATGGAATAAGCTGGGCAATTTCGGCAGACCCACGCTCCGAAACAAGGTCCATGCCCAGATAATCCTGAGCCATTTGGAGTAAAGCGACTTCTGTCTTACTTCCCATGAATTCTTTCTGACCATTTTTCACCTCCTCAAATGCCGTAGAGTTTAAAGCAACGCTTTTGACAATGAGATCTCGAACCGGGCCTGAGAATTCTTTGAAGACTTCTGAAGTGCTCATCGGTTTGTTGACAGCGGTGTCGACGTCAATTTCAGACGATTGACTGAAGCTTTCGCTTGAGCCCCAGGTACCGGCAACCACTGTCATCTTGTTCTGGGTTAGAGTTCCTGTCTTATCTGAGCAGATAACTGTGGCGTTTCCCATTGTCTCGCAGGCCCGAAGGACACGAACGAGATTGTTCTCCTTGACCATGCGAGTGGTAGCAAATGCCAAAGCCAGTGTGACAGCCAATGGAAGACCCTCTAAATGAAACACAGGTGTTACTTTCCGACAATATGATGTGGGGAGCAGGATATCTTACCTGGAATAGCGACAACAATAACAGTCACAGCCACAATGAGGATATCCACAAACTCCTTGCCCTTCGCAGCAGAATTACCATGGTTATTTGGCAGGTCGGCAATAAATCGGAATAACAAGATCAAAAATAAGATAATTGCAGCACTGAAGCAGATAGTTAGTAACTTTTCTGTATACCTGGCAAAACATTTTTCACTCACGCTGAACCCAGATATCCAATCCAATCAGCCAAGCGACCCAGCTTCACCTGGAGCGGTGTCGGGTCATTAGAAGTCTGCAGCGAGAGCATGATGCGCCCATATGTAGAGTAAGGCCCAACGCTAGTAACCAAGTAGGTACCAACGCCCTCCAGAACCTTGCTACCAGAAATCATAAAAGGGTCAAGCTTCTTGGTCGCCCTACCCTCAATGATCTGTTGCCAGACCTCATTGCCATCCGTTTTCTTCATCTGATCAGACTCACCAGTCGCAGACGATTCATCGCATTTCACACCATGCCCCGAGATCAAGATTCCATCGGCCGGGATAGAATCACCAGGTTCAAGGTGGAGGACATCGCCCACCATGATTTCATAGACAGATACCATCATGGACCTGCCCGAGCGAACGACTTTGACATCCCGATCATCATTCTAAACGATAAAAGTGTCAGCAGATGTTTATAACAAGACAGAATATCAAATAACTCACCCGCTTATTAAGTTTAGCGAATTGTCTTTCCTTCTGCCAATCATTGGCAGCAGTGACAACAGTAACAATCAAAATGGCAACACAAATAGCAACACCTTCTACCCATTCCACCCCAGTTCCATCATCAATAGTCTCGTATATGCCCAGCGACAACGAAACAATAGCAGCAATAGTCAGCAGAATAATAATCTTATCATTATATGCAATCCAAAACAATTTGAAAAAGCCAGTCGACTTCCGAGCCGGAAGTTTATTATGCCCGAAAATCCGGGTGCGGTCTTCAAAGGGTGAGCCACCATCGCTAAGAATAGCCTCAGGCGTCATAATTGGCTCCTCGCTGCTCTTCTCATCAAGAGGTGATTTAGTCGTCGAAGGCCGTCTATCGTATAAAGGCGGCGTGACCTGCTGAAAATCCACAGATCCAGCCAATCGACCTTCATCAACAGATAAGCCAGCATGAATATCCGTCCGAAGACCACGTTCAAGTCCCTGCAATCCACCAAGAGCATGGAAAGCAGCGAGGGATTTCGGATTCTGCATTTTATTCAGTTGGCCCGGTGAAAAGGCGAATCTGTTATCTTGGACGTGGAAATCGGCTTCTTCACGAGGATCAGGCCGTAATGCCTCAGAGAGCGGCACATCGTCATATAGTATCTTATTATTTGTACCGACGTCGGAGTTTGTTCTCGAACGGAGCACCATAGTATCTGTATTTGAGACAAATGAGTCCGAGCGTGGACGGAGGGTATCTCCATCGATGGATTGTGAGGGCCGATGCTGTGAGGCATGGTGCACGCTTAGGTGGTTTGGATCTTGATTCCATGCCATGTCCGGAGATAGAGTCGATGATGGACTATGGGCAAAATCTGTGGGACTGGGACATGATGAAGAAGCTGCTGCTGATGAAACAGATAGCGAGCGCTGGGGTGTCGAAAAGCATAATGTTAGTATGGATATTTGGCGCCGAACTCAGTCTCGGATGCTGGGGATGTATAGGAACGCACCTCTCTACCCGAAGTATTGGTAACCACAATCGGGCTCAAGAATGAGCCCTGATGGGCCGTGTTGTGATTTGGAGAAGACATGAGTGCCGCTAATGCACCAAGCTAGCTCCTTCAATTATGCAAGTTTAATAAAAGGTTCCAGTTTGCAATTTCGTCTGTTGTTCCTGTTTCAAATCTGGGGCGCAAAAGACTGTTATGACCCTGCAAGGTGGCTGTGTATAAATGCCTAGACTGCCGAGAGAATATAGAGCCGAACATCGATAGGACATCCTAAGTCACGCTAGGAGTTAAGAAGATGCCAAGCTGAGGTCCACAAGTTTGTTGAAAAGACCAGCGGTAACAGTATTGGCACGAGGGTAGGAAAAGGCCGTCGCCCGGGGTGATCCTTCCAAGATGACGTTTCCCAAGAACACAGCCTCTTGTCTTGGTTACTGGGTGGCCCAACTACTCATCAGACCAAAGGCTACAAGCATAATCCGAGGTACGGATAGCAGAAACACAGATAGTACTTGGGGGCGAATTGGAAGGAGCCGCTAGCTAGGATGAAGTACACGGACACCAGGGTGACATATGCTTGGATCTACTTATCTTGATTGAGGAATCTAGGCGCCGGCATACTATCTCTCAAACACCAGCTTATTCTTTTTGGCCCGTGGCGCTGGGCCTGACGACAGAATCAGATACTGGAACTGGTTCCGCGAAGAGGCCGTCCAATCCCCGTTTGTGCTGACGGATTTGGGCTGCCGCCGATAATCTTGAGTGGAGTGGTCTGCTTGCTGCGCCTCAATGAGAAACCAATGATATGGAATTGACAAACTACGCCTAACTCTATGCGTCAGATATATGTTCACCCCTCAACTTTCATGGTAATTGTTTCCACCAAGTAAGGAGGCCAGAGAGTTTTGTCGAGGATGTCATAGCGGCTTGGTATAGCTTGAGGTACTTTGAAGAGGTCTGAGCAGACAAACTTTGGAAGTCAGTCGAATTATTAATCAACCTCTGTGAGCGATGACAAATTCTCATTGGCAGATGATGGCAGGGATGCGAAGATCTGACAAGTTTGGCCACTCAGCACTGGAATGATTCAGTCGCAAGGAAGCTTGGCGGTGATCTTGCCACTAGCCACGGCCATGTGGCTTAGCTCGTGGCAATTAAACTTGTGGCGGTGCGGAGATAAGGTGATGACCACCACGTCGCTGGGCATATGCCAAGCTGAGCCTCCAGGCACTTGGGCACACGCGATCGTGGGGTTACATGGTGGCTGATCAGCAGAGAAGGCTGCAATGCACTCAGCCTGGGGTAAGATGTCTTAAAATGTCGGCTATGTAGGCAAGGCAACACACGACTCAAGGCAGATTCCGTATCCATACGCTTATTAAGCGTGGCCATTACCGCGGATTAAACGCCTAGGCAAGATATTGCACGGATGTAGGGCGTTTGAATATTTTATATCATTCCAAGATTCTTTGTTGGTGTTTAGAATACTCTCTGGTGAGTTCGTTGCCAGCTGCTACCTTCAATGTTCAAGTGTGGTGATATATAGCCGGACATATGTATTCATTCCCACACATAGATACAAGTCCAATGACCCCAAACAGGATGTTTTTCTCTCCTAGCATACCGTAATCCCTTCTTTTCATAGAATTTACAGGCAGGCAAATTCCCCTCAGCAGTCCGCAACCAAAATCCCCCCTTCTCCTGCGGCAGCCTAGTCTTCGCAAGGGCTAGAAGCACAGCCCCCAGACCTAGACCCTGTGCCCTAGGATGAACAAAAAGTTGATCTAGTGCCTTTTCTTCCTTGTTGATTGCCAAGAATCCCAGAACTGTATTTTCATTGACCTCGTTTTCAGTCACCGGTGAGATCTTGGATTCAGCCTGAGTGGCCACGGTTATCTCGTAGATGTCCGGCTGTGACAGCATCTGCTCGAGTCGCTCCCGACAGCCTGTCAGGGTGTTTAGAGGTGTGAGCGGGATATTGACTTCGGGCGGAAGGCTCTTCCATGACTCAAAGAATGTTTTTGCTGTCCCAGAAAGGTGGAGTAGAGATAGCGGAGTGAGATTGAATTCCGGCATCATTATTCAATTTCTTTTGATGGGGGTATGTAATGTGAGGTGGTTGGCTTCCAGGCAGAATAGTAAGCTGGGAGTAAAACCTTAAGAGCTAGTCTAAAAGTGGCCAGACGGACAAGTTGAGACGCATGACCTAGGTAGTGCTGACCCGGATACCTAAATACATACTAAGTATACTTCACAGCCACATCCTAGGCTTCTATGGTGATGATCAGAACGTATTTGCTCTAGGTTTCAATTATTAAATTATCCTGGACTATCCACACATTAATGGCATGACCGAAGATTGGCTCATAACCGTATTACTAAAATGTTCCTGGAAGCAACGACAAAAAAGAAATACAGACAGATAGACAACAGATGGAAAACAAAATATTGACAAGTGAGGTGATCAGTGAATGGGTATCTATATGGAAGAAATGACAAGAGAAGAGAAAAAGAAGAAAAAAAGACAATATCAAAGACAGGAAGGGCTCAGAGAGCAGGAGAAGACGAAGCAAAGCAAAACAAGAAGGTAAGGCGAAAGAGGACAGTATCCAAATCAAAGCGCTCAATTGGGTCGTGGCCTATCGGCAAAATCGGATCTCCAAGCCCCGTAAATGCATCGGCTTTTTGTTTTGTTTTTTGTTTTAATTCATATCGCATATCGCATATCTCGAAGAGGGTATTCTGGATCACAGGTCTAGACTCTCCGTGAAGCGGCTGCCGCGGCTTCCGTCAAAGCTTGGATGGCTCCGTCCCACTGAATCCGGTTGCTGTACAGGCACCGCACTTTGAGGCTGAGGAATCAGATGCGGAGAAGAAGTGACCATGGTGGGAGAGCCGAAATTCACTGAGTTGGAGACAGGAAGTTGAATCTTGGGCCGTTCCGGGGGTGGGAACTCATCTGCTTCCCGTGTGTAGTTCGTGTCAAGTGGTGAGCCGAACGGGGATGCTGGAGGGGGACCATGTCCACCGGGAGAAGACAGATTTCCTCCACTAGGTCCTGCACTAGCGGGTGGGAGAGATAGGCCAATCAGACAGTCGGGGATGGTAGGCGAGTCACCATCTAATCCACCGCCAAAGCCATCTCCTCCGTGGGTGAGAACGGGAGGAATCTTCCGGCCTGAGATCTTTTGGAATCCGCGCTCGCTGGAATTGGAATCGACTGTGCTGTCAGTCCTTGTGGTCATGGTCGACTGGCGCCAGCGCTTCATAAAGGCGGGAGCCAGGTACGAAGTGGTAAAGACGCTTGAAGGTCTCTCGGCCATTTCCCTAGTAGCAGCAGTTCCGGCATCGCTGGATGGAAGGGCCTGGGTTCCTTGGTCCTTGAAGAAACGCTGGAAGTAGCCACGACGGCGAAGGATATAGAAGAGAATAGCGAAGATTAAGGCCAGACCTGCAACACTGCCCACAACCCCGCCTACTATTTTGGATGTTGTAGCGGAGATGGAAGACCCTGAGCCTGAGGAGCCTGTGTTCGTAGATGACCCTGATCCATCACCGGCCCCAGAGCCAGAACTAATACCAGTGTGCGCTGCACCTCCATACGATTCCGTAGATGAAGATGGCGATTGAGTCGAGCTGGAATAGTAGCCAGTCCACGAAGTGGTAGAGTCGGAGTCGTAGTAAGAGGATGAGTATGATGAGTATGCCGATGTTGATGGTGATGATGATGATAATGTCGATGATGATGATGAGTAATAGTAAACACTGTTTACAGTTGGGGTAGTAGTCGTAGCCGAAGTTGTTGGGTTGCTGGCGTGTGAGACCAGAGGAGTGGAAGTATAAGGCTGAGAGCTAGCAGCTGAGGGGACCTTGGGCGACGAAATAGGTACACGCTGCTTGCTTGTGGCCGTAGTAGTGATCTGAGTGGCGGGTGATGTGGTCGACGTGATTGGGGAATCCGTCGGAGAGGTTACGAGCACTGTATCACCCACCGAGATCGTCACCCCAATAAGAGCCGTGCTTGAATTTGTCATTGGAAAGTCCGTTTCGATGGATGACCAAGTTTGTGAGGCACTCTCCACCACTTGCACTACAGTCTCCACTACAGTTGTAGTTTGAGATGACTCGGCTTGTCGTTTTACCAGGAAGTCATCGGAGAGAGTGGCTCTATTTTCCAGGCAAGCTTTATCCAGCAGCGGGTAGCATGGCTCAGCCAAAATTGTATCCTCTGATACCAGAGGCTTTTGCACTTTGTCCACGTTCTGCACAATTGGGCTCGAGTCGTCCACCACATCCCCTTCACTAGCCTCATGTCGATGCTTTGCATTGATGATCCTGCCAATCCGGGAATGGCGATATCCGTGGTGAGACATCGCGTCGATAGTTGTTCAAAAAGGAATGTGCGAACAAAGGTTTGTCGTATGTCCTCACAGAGGTCGGGGCTGGATCGACCAGCACGATAGCGAATGGAAGTCAATGTTCCTGGGCGAGAATTTCGTCGGGATAGACAGCAGCCGGGTCTTGCCCGCTAATTCGATAGAATGAATGGATCCAAAAGCTTCCAAAAGAAGGAAGCTGGCGGAAGAAATAAGGAATGGATGTTAGCCGGATTGAATGAACCGCCAACGATTGAGATTCAGTAATGAGTGAATGGCATTCGTTTGAATAGCCTGGTTGTTGAATACTATTAGCATGGTTCAAGTCACCGTTGACTGAGGTGCGACACGGTAAACATCGTGTGTTGTTTCGTTTCTTTTTTCGGTCTAACTCGGATTCATATGCCCCACTAGCAACGTACCAGGATCAAAGGAGTGAAGAAAAAAAAACACAAGTGAATAAGAGACCGCGCGGCCTAGTCCATGTTGAACATTGCAGAAGACGATTTACCCTCCAAAGCACGAACGATCAAGTGATATCAGCGTTGACCCGGAAGCGACGGGTTCAACGGTGATAAGCAAGACGCACTGGGCGTTTGTGACACGACGTAGTTCCGAAGACCTTCTTTCTGCAGAAACAGTGACTCTGTTGAGTATGTTTTGAGAGTGGGGGAAAGAGAGAAGAGAAGAGAAAAAAGCGAAATGAGTGGAACGGCCAGACCGGGACCTAGCGCTCCCCTAATCGAAGCTAAGTCCCGACCCGTGTGGATGACGAAGTAGCCCGACGGGGCCAAATTGGTCTTACTCTTAGGGCTTTCCCCTATACTTTTAGGGGGTCAGGATGCTCACAAAGGATCTGAAGATTTCACAGTTGAGAGAATCAAGATTGGTTCAGAAGGCATCTTTGTTTATTTGGGAAGGGAAAATCCATAAAGGATGCGAGGAGACCAACGGGGGGCTCGAAAAAGGAATAGTGACGCTGCAGGTACACGAGTGAAAGGACGAATCAGAAGGGAGGAAGTGGGTATTGCCGAGGGTTCTGGCCAGCCACTGTCACCCCCGCTAAACTTAATGCAGTTTAGCGTCTCACGCGGGTTTAATTATTGTTCGGTAAGGACAGAAGCCCGTCCTATTAATATTACGGGTGATTACTTATTAAATGGGGCCTCGGTGCAACCAATCATCTAAACCCTGGTGAAACCACACCAATAATAATCATCTCTCTACTCTCTGTACTTCACAGGTGTAAATTCACTATCTGCGTTCTCATCTCGAGAAACACAAACGGGGGGTATTTAGTAAAATGGGACACTTCTCGCGCTTTCAGATTCCCCTCCCTATTTTGCCGCTTAAAATGTCTCCAGTTCATCGGCAACACCCTCTTCCGCCTCGGCCGGGATCTCGAATCCATCCTGCAAAACAAAGTTTAGCATGGAGCCTCCTAGCGGATAACCATAACAAGTGACATAATCATAAACTCACCTCAGTCGAGTACAGAATGCCCTGGATGTGCTTCACCAGAGTGTCCTCTTCCTTCTCCAACTCAGGGTCGGCCTCAATGGCGGTCTGCAACAGCAGTTCAATGTCACGCAGCTTAGCAAAGTAGAAGTCCCGCTCCTTCTCAAGACCAGCGATGGCCTCCTTCTGGGTGGCAATCTCCTGTGTCAGGGCCGAGGTGTTAGGGCCTGAAGTAGCAACCCGAGGACGGGCAGCAGATGTGACCGGGGTAGCTCCACGGCGAGAACCAGCCGAGGGAGCGCGTGAAGAAGCAGAGGCAGTACCAGCAGGGGCACCCGAAGCCTTCCGTCGGCCAATGGCGTCGTATTCACCACCGGGGTAGTGCTGGTCCCAGTATCGCTTGACCCACTGAAGGAACTCCAGGTTATCCTGCATGCGGCACTTGGTGAGGGATTGAACGGGGACGGGCTTGTCTACGCCATGGCGGGCAAAGACGTCTGAATGAAGGTTAGGCACGTCAGATGGGGTCGGGGACCGAGATCAGGTTCGTCGGGACATACTCTGGAGGACCTTGAAGTTCTGCAGGTAGGCATATTCGGTGTTGACGTTGAACTTGACGCGAGACATGGGCACGTCCACTAGAAAAAAAAACACCATATCAGTAAAGACCATCCAGCTTTTTTTTTCCCCTCTCCCCTTTCGTGTCTGACCGCTAGTCGGCGAATCTTGCAATCAAGGCTAAACTCACTGAAGATCGAATCGAAGATCTGGCATAGTGCGGCACTGTATCGAATATGCAGAATCCCACGTCAGTCACACTCTTCTAGCCGCCAATGAGTTGACCAGTCGTCATGAGAGGGGGCTTGTCGATCTATCATACCCGGTTCCACATTGTTCGATTTTGGTAATGTTCAACTGGAGCAGGTTGTTCAACCAAGCCAGCAGCTCTTGTCTTAATAAACAATATTGTTAGTATATCATTGACGCGTCGTGCAACTGATTGACGATAGGGGGTGAAAGCCGAACCTGGATTCACCCATGGTGGGGTAGTGATAGCCGTAGCCGAAATTGTAAGGGAAACGGGGGTGGGAGGAACGTGAAATGGAGCGGAGTCGGCGAAGCGCTAATTGATAACGTGTTATTCAGAACCAGGGCTCCTTGTCAGGGTTTGCCTGTCTGTGTTGATGCAAAACAGCGACGTGATTGTTTTGATGCCAAAACCCACGGATCACAGTGGCACTAGGCACCCAAACAACCAATCGCAAGGACTTTACGTCATCTCACCGCCTTACCGCCTCAGGCTTCCATTTCTAGCTTTTCAGTTCTATGGAACTATAGTAGACTATTGGAAGTATGTCCGGGAATATTTTTTAGACAAAGAAGTCCCTGTGGTCAATTGTATATAGTCCATTGCTGTAATCCAAAGCTTTAACGCATGAAAGCCCCAAAGTGAACGTGTAAAAGATCTATGCTCCGAGTGCCCCCTAATTTTCAAATGTCCGAAGTTCCCAATTTTGATGCCAACTCCCCCATAATCCATCCATGGATGCCAAACAATCTGTCCCAAACCAAAGAAACACGCTAAATATTAATTCAGAGCAAATATATTATATAAACAGAGACCCCGAGATCACTCTTCTAACAGGTCAATCCCGTCGAGGCCGTAGCCGAAATCCATGATCACAGCCCGGGAGTCCTGACTGGTGGCCACAATGCGTCGGTAGTCAGACTGGACATTCAGCATCCAGCTGGTGGTCCATCCAGGCAGGTCAATAGATAACTCGCCAGAGTCAGCATCAAAAACCTTGACACTCATATCGTAGCTTCCGCTCACGATACGTTTGTTCATGCTGTCCAGGTGTAGTGAGCGGATCAAGCCAGTGTGGCCCTTAAGTTCACTGACCAACTCGCCTGTGTTGGCATTGAACTGATAGATAGTCTTATCATTTCCACCAGTCAAGATGGTCCGACCATCATCGCTGAACTCAACACAGGCTAGACCGCGGTCCTTGCTGGGGAACTCCTTGACGCAGTGGCCGGATGTGACGTTCCACAGCTTAGCCACGCCATCACCGCTAGCCGACACCACGAGATCACCCCGCAGTTGCACAGCATTCACCGGCCCGCGGTGACCAACAAGGTTCTTCAGTAGTTCACCGGTCTTACGGTCCCACACGCAGATGGTGCTATCCTTGGAGCATGAAACGATGTAACGATCATCGAAACAGACATCCAGCACACCAGCACGGTGTCCAACAAGACGACGGATTGGCTTGTAATCATTTTTAATATCCCACACGATGCAGGTATAATCCGAAGACCCAGTGACCATGATCTCCTCATCAAAACGCAGACAGAGGATCGAGGCGCTGTGGTAGTCAAGTGGCTGCTCCATCGGCGAAACAATGTTCTCCAAAGGAGTGGACGGGGGACAGATGGTCATAAAGGGAGACTTTCCAGTCGCCTGTTGGGCTGGGTTGTTCACTTGGCCAATTCCAGGCACTTCATCCGGAGGAGGACCAATGACCTTGAGGCAAGGCCAAGGATAGTGAGCATCCCATACACGAATTGTGCGATCCCGAGACCCAGTTATAATTTTATCTCTAGCAGGACATTAGCATGGAGTTCAAGAGATGAAACTAGCAGACAAGATTCAACTTACTCATCAAACTGCGCACAGTAGACACTGTCTTGGTGTCCATGCAAGTAAATGGCTGCCGCTTTGCCTTCTTTCCAACGCTGCTCGAGAGCTCGCCGGACAAGAAACATTCTCTTCCAGTCTTGGTTAGGAATCTTCTTTCCCAACCCGAAAGACTGCTTTTTCTTGGTTGCTGTGGAACTAGCAGGACGACGGGGGTAGGCGCCGCGGAACACAGGCTTCCAGACGTAAGGAGACGAGGCTTGCTGGTTCCAAAGATGCGATACAAGCTCGGAATTCAACAAGGATGCAGGATCCAGATGAGAAAGAATGTGTGTCATAATTTCAGCAGGCAAGTACGAAGCCGGATCTATATGATCAATTAGCCATGAGAACAATACGTCAAAAGATGAGCTCGCGAGTCGGATCCTTACCTATGCGCAAAATGTCCAGCTCAGTGTCCGAGTCAGTGTGGTCCCGTAGATCGATTTCGATCCCACTCTCTGAATCCTGCGTCACAATCGTATCGAGAGTCTTCTCTTGAAGTGATCGGGCGAGTTCGAGCCTAGCCATCTCCATCTGTTCGTTCTGCGCAGCAGCCGCAGCACGAGCCGCCGCACCCGAGAACCGATCATTCGGTAAGATGGGCGGCTCCGATCCATGCCCTGGGATAGGGATTGGAATAGCCGAGGTGGGCGCATAGAAACCATGCAATGCGGAGACGCTGTTTAGGGAGGGACGTCGGTTGACGCTGTAGGCGTTGGTCCACGGCTGAGCTTGCACCTCCCAGTTACCAGACGCAGCATTGCGCTTGTGGGCATGGCCTGCGATCTGGTAGTGGCGTTCGGTCTCCTCCTCCTCACCAGCAGCCCGCAGGTTATGCTTCGAAGATTTGTTGCGAAGGGTGACCGAAAGACGGCGTCCCAACGCAACTAGTCCATCCATCGGGTGGCGCAAGCTCGAGAAGCTCTTAGCCGCACGGCGCCGGGGCACGGTATGCGGAAAGGGCTCCATCTCCTCGACCACGGAAGCATGATTATCCTGGCATGCCTCCACCGGGAAGGTCTCTTGCCACTCGCCGAATGTACAGTCTTTGGGAAAGGTGATCTGTACTGCGGTGCGGGCTCGTGGGCGAAGTGATAGCGAGGGATGGCGTCTCGTGGAGGTAGCGGTCTCTCGTGGCGACATGACGTCGGCAGTTCGGGAGTAACGAAAGGCAAATTAATAACAAATATACTGGCACTGATGGCCTTTGGCTGATCAGTAGTATATTTTCACAAAATGACTGAACTTTTTCTCCAATCCCAGTCTATATGGTGTTGATATAGAAAATGCAAGTGTACCGGGCTGAAGGGGGGCGAATCAAGGTATGGAAAGATTGTAACGACACAACGTGCCCTGGGAATAGTAGGAAATGAAGGGAATGAATGCAATGGATTAGAATACAAGAAAAGAATCACAGGAAAAAATAATAAAAAGAGGGCTGCGCAAGGAGAGATAAAGGAGAAGCGGAAGAATTCCAGAAGGAAAGATTGACTGGGTCTGAGAGTCGGGCGGTGAATCGGCATCGATTGATTGGCTGTATCGCAAAGTGTAGAGAATGTACCAGTGTCCCCAAACTCTATGGTGAACACTACCAATTTAGAGGTCACCGCTACTTATCGCGCTACCCAAACCTGCAAAGAATTTTTTTTTTAGCATCTGGGGGCAAATCCTGGGGCTGACAAAAGTGTGGAGTACCGCTACCCAGAAGATCACTCCAGGTTGCCTTCCATTCCAAGTACCGAGTACTTCGAGGAGAACCAATGGTTGGGCCTCGGAGTGGCGGTTTAGGCCACCTCATCCAAGGTTTCTTCCAACTCTGATTAGAATCGGGGAAAGTAGGGATTTGGGGGTTAAAACTTTTTTCGTGATTGAAATCTTTTCAAGTCCGTCCATATCTGACTATATGCAAGTCCGTTGATGTGACACGTGACGTCATCATGTAGATAAGCAGCACTTATTGCTTCTTTGTTTTCTTCCTTCTGTCCCATACTCACATGCCACACATAGCGAAACACAGATGGATTGTGTAATCTCGATGGGTTTCTCCCCTTGCTGAGCCATCCTCGTCAAAGCTCCCGCTAGAAATGGCCTTAGGAGGAACCAATTTAGCGAGATCCAGTAACCAACACTCGTAATCCATCATTCTTTACCTTTGGGTGACCAAAGGCATACTCCCGGTAGTGTGTCATATCTTCAGGCGTGATTTTGAACAGCTTTAAGTCAAACGACGAATGATTGAAGCAAGTCCAAGATAGACCTCCGCATAAGCGAGACTGAATTCACATTAGGATCCAAGGATAATGTATGTTAATGTATTCAACACTTACTGCATTCCAAGACACTGCCTAGTTCCCTTTGAAAAGGGAACCAAACTAGTCTCCAATCGCTCTCCTTGTTCTTGAGCTCGGATCTAGCGCTCGGGGTCAAACTGATATTGGTCTGGGAAGATCTCGGCGTTCGTGTGGAGGAAGTGAATCGATTGACTGACGGCACTCTATCATTATGATTAGTGACAAGTTTTCATTGCAACGGCCGGAGAATCATACTCCAGCTGGGATTGTCCAATCTTTATATTTCGTGTTTTCCGTGGTGTCGGCCCGCGTCAGTCTTTGTGTAAGACTCATGTATAGTCGAAGGGCTTCATTGGTTACTCCTCTCTAAACAGATATTAATTTCCAAAATATAGATTAATGCAACCAAGGTTTGAAGTGCTCATACCATATAGGGCAAGCGTTCTAGCTCGGACCAGGATGTATAGTCGGGGTGCTGGTCCAGTTCCTCGCGGAGCTTTGACAACATATCAGGGTTGTAAGGGAGTTGGAAAACAATTGCACTCACAGTTGAGGCTGTAGTTTTGACTCCAGCCATAAGGATAATCATACATTCATCAACTAATCGGCTCAGAGACCTCTCCTCGGGGGGCAGAGTAGGATCAATGAGCGCATCAAAAACCGTTTGGTCGCCTTCTTTACGGATGTCTTTGTTTGTGAGTGCCTCCTGTGAACATGTCCGAACAAGTTGCTTCAAGCGCATGGTGGCTTTGACAGCAAGATGAGCCTTCTCCAGTATCCATTCCGGGATCGAAAACACGGTAGACGTGAAAGGAACCCACCGCGGGATATGAATAATACTAGCCAGGCTTGAAACTCCCTGCTGGATATCATTTTAAAGTCCGAGTCATCCAGGTAGTTGACACTGAATCCATATGAGTACTCAGAGATCACGTCAGTTGTCAATGCTGCAAATGCAGCGCCTAGTGGAAAGATAGCTCCAGTGGAATTGATTTCTTGCATCCTGTCACAGAGTTTGTCGACCTTCGATTGGAGCACTGAATCCAAATTCTGTACTGCCATCTTGGAAAAGTAATTCGCGACCGGGCGTCGACGCGCAGCATGGAGATTGTGACCAACTGTTACAACCATGGAGATTGGCATAACAGCTGCTAGAGCTGGCATTGGGACCTTCAATCGGCTCTCCATAGTAATCCGGGTCGTTGATGTGAAGCTCGTTGGGCGTAATTCGAACAATGGGACCTAAATCGTTACTATGTTTTTCCAGACCCTTTGTAGACTGGGCGACTTACCATATTTCTCATGCATCCTCTCCATCTCCCAAATGAACATACGGCTATACTTTTGATATCATCAATCAAACCGTGTCCGTTGAAGAAGACAACATCAACAAACCATAGACCCATCCCAGCCGGTCTACTCACCCTCACGCAAGCCAAAGTCCGGTTATTCCTTAGCATATGCCTGTCTCCAATTATCATTGGCGCTCTATCGGGACCATGGGCAACATTTTGGATTATCTGCTGGATAAAATGGGTCACCTTCTGCTATGTCTGGCCGAAGCCCAACAGTTTCCTCTTCCGTAATGCCTTCTCGGCTGTCGGGCATGTCATCCTGCTCATGTTGATGAACGAGATTGTGTCTAGTCATTTTCCTAGCGTCAATACGCGTTTTGATCTTGATCTCACCAATGCTGCTCTGGCCATGATTACTCTTCACGTTCAGGAGTTCCATGATGTCGACGGAGACCGGAAGTCAGGGCGTCAAACTCTCCCTCTCCTTCTGTCTGAGAAGGGAGTCGTCGTTCTTCGCCAGGTCACAGCGGCGATTTTTATCATCACCAGCGGCGCTTTTCTCACTTGGGGCTTCAATATTTGCCCTACAGGTGGCTTGCTTGATGTGCACTTTCTCGGACTGCTTATGGTGGCAGCATCGCTGGTCACGGCAGTGAGAGTCACTCTTGGTACACCGGTTCAGTTTGAATAGGACTGTTTGTCAGGCTTAGGTTACCGTGGCCCTTAGAACTGGGTGGTGCAATGTACTTATTCCTTTGTCTACCTATGTTTATGCCTCTGCAATGTCAAGTCTGCTGAAGTTGGATTTGAAAGAGAAGAACAAGACCAGCTACGTGTGTACATTTTGGAAAGAATGAACACAAGAAGAACCATGCTCTGGATTAGAATCAGACAGAATCATAACAAAGACCGAACTCGACATGGACCGACACTCCACATGGGACGCCTCTCGGTTATGTGAACTTGAGTTGCTTTCGAGCGACTTCGAAAATTTTCGATCACCTTATTCGAGCAAGGTTTGATCTCTTCTTTCAGGTCAATGACTACTTCGACATTGGAGTTCGGGAATTCTGTGTTTACCTTCTATCTTTCCACCTTCTTATAGACCTTTTTGGATTCCCAAGGTCTGTCTTTCTTCCTTCGGTTGATCGACTTCAACTTAACCTTACGGCGAAACTTTTTTTGTTTATATCTTCCGAGGTCTTTTGTCTTGTCTACTGAAAAGTAATATCAGAAATGCATCTTATATGATGATCATGACAGTCTTGTCGGATTTTAAAGTACTTTCGACTTTTGTCCCAATTGTTGTCTTTCGTAATCAAGTTCATGATTCGAACATTCCTCTAATCGCTTATTCTAAGATACTATTCATCATTCCACGCCACCATCCTAAACTCCAAACCCATCAACCTTTTCAACCGAACATCTTCTCATAACCAGTCAAAGTAAACCGGTAGCGCACATCACCCTTCTGCATCCGCTGCATAGCCTCTTTCAGTCCCTCCTCCCCAATAGCAATCTCTTCAACCCAGCCCTTAAGACCCTTATCCGCAGCCAGCTGCAGCATCTCCAACATCTCCTTCCGACTACCAAGGTGACTAGCACCAATAAGCACACCATTATTAATAAGGTTCTGCGCCTTAATAACCTGTCCCTCCTCCTCAGGCAAGCCAACACTAATCCATCTTCCATGAACATCCATCATAGACAAATACCGAGCCAAATCAAAGCCCTTGGAAGAATTGGCACAGTTCACAATCAAATCAAACGAAAACTGATGAGGCACCTCCCACCCCTCCTCAGCAGTAGCAATGTACCCATCAGCACCAAGCTTGAGAGCATCAGCCTCCTTAGCCCTTGATCGTGAAATAGCCCAGACCTCCGCGCCCAGCGCCTTAGCAAACATGATACCGAAGTGACCAATTCCACCCAGGCCAACGATACCGACCTTCTTGCCTGGTCCAGCACCATTACGCACAAGGGGTGAGTAGGCTGTCAGTCCGGCGCACAGCATGGGGGCAACAGTGTTGCTCTCCAGTGCGTCGGGGATGGGGAAGACCCAGTGCTCGTGTGTGCGCACATGCGAGGAGTAACCACCCTGGCTGACAATGCCGGTCTCGGGCCACTCGGATCCGTATGTGTCCATCATTTGCACGGGGCAGTAGGTTTCGTTATCGTTCTTGCATTGCTTGCACTCGCCGCAGGAGTAGGACTGGGCGCCGACGCCGACGCGTTGGCCTTCTTTGATTAAGGTGACCTTGGGTCCGACACGGATGGCACGGCCAATGATTTCTGGGGAGGTTGTTAGAGCTGCCAGATTCGTGGATTGGGTGTCTTGTTCTTGGGAGTCTTACCGTGGCCGACGCAGAGAGGGAATTTCTGGTCTCCCCATCCACCTGTGGATTATTGTAAGCTTTTGTCATTGTAGTATGTAAGATGGTTTCGTACCGCTGATGGTGTGGACATCACTGCCGCACACACCGCATGCCTCGATCTTGACGTCGACGTCTGAATGATGTTAGAAATAAGCAATGGAGATTCAATGTCTCTTTGACGTACCATAGTCGCCGAAAGGCTTCAGCTTGAACTTTATATTGTAGAGTAACTGTTAGAAAACTCCATGAGACCATGCGCGAGCCAACTCACGAATCGCTTGTGGAACTGGGTAAAGGAGTCAGGTCCATCGACCTGGAAGCCCTCAGCTTCCTCAGGGTAAGGCATGATAGCAGAAGTTCAATTGAGTATGAAGGTAAATTGTGATATGGCTCAAGATGACAAAGCGAATAGGAAGTTAGAATAGAAAGCAAAAGAAAAAAAGAAAAGCAGAAACAGTGGGAATTGGAGGGGTATATCAACCCAAGGAACAGAATCCCACTATCTCAAAGCACGGTCCGTCAAATAATTCCCACGCCCCGTGTATCCATCTGGTATCCACATACGTAGTAGAAGCAGCGTCATTCTCGTGCGAGAAACTGACTCCTTGACCTACACTCCCCTTTATACTCCACGAATGGCAATTAATAGCTCAGTTCTACAAGAAACTCAAATTGGCCGAGCGTCCGGAAACATGGTATGATTTTTAGCTGTTCAGCTAGGGTATGAGTCCTACATGCATCAGGAAGCGCGCTGCATTTAACTAAGCCATGTCCGGCACCTACTATACCGAGCATCATTGGGTCCAGTGGATATCAGGTCAGGTGGACGTGGGGTGGTTTCTGGGCGTGGGGCAAACGATAACAGTGACGTCTCGTATCAACTCCGACTAGGGTTTCTCCACCTATAAGAAGCGCTGGAGAAACTGGGACCCGTAGATGATGGGGCTTATTGATTACGATAAGGATGGTCCATAACAGGGGAATTAAAGCTAGAATTTCCAGGAATGAGGGGTATGCAAATTTTTTTTTCTAGTGGTTTTAGGTTGAGTAATTTAATGAGAGTTTGCAAACTTCAGTCATCATTTATGATCATATACAGCTAAGTATTTCCCTATTTACATCGTCAAGTCATAATTATACCACATCCTTCAACGAAAGCTCAACATCCAATGCAGGCTTAATTTTATCAGCAATTTCCTTAGCCTGAGCATCGCTGAGGCGAGCGAGAGGTCGGCGGGGGTATCCACCGTATCCGTAGTAGGACTCAATAGCAGACTTGGTACCGGGAATAGCAGCCTTAGTGAGAACCCAATCAGCAGCGCTAAGCTGCTGCTGAGCCTCCATAGCCTCAGCAAGACGGCCCTCAGACCAGAGGTTGAAAATGCGCACACACAAGCGGGGAATAACATTAGCACCACCAGCAAGGATGGCAGAGCCACCGGACACGAGGGTCTGAAGACTGAAATCGGCAATACCACCGAAAGCAACGTAGGGGTGCTTAGCATTGGGCTTGGTGACAGTCGGGGCAGCGCGCTGAGCAGGAGCCAATGGGGAGGGAGGAACAATAGCACCCAGGGCAGCGGCGACACGGGTCAACTTGCCGGTGTTGGCGCAGGTGAACTTAGTACCGACGATGTTGGGGTGCTCGGAGATACGGATGATGAGGTCAGAGTCCATGTCGATACCGGCGACAGCACCGGGGTAGTTGTAGAGGATAAGAGGAACGGGAGAGCCATCAGCAACGGATGTGAAGTACTCGTACAGAGTCTCGTCGTTGCCGACCGCGCCACGGTAGTAGGATGGGGGCACGATCAGAGCGTACTCGCCGCCAGCAGCGGCAACCTGCTTGCAGAGCTCGATGGTACCACGGATGCTGTTCTCGCTGGCACCGGAGATGACAGGCACGTTTTGGAAGCCGGCCTCGTCGAGGGCGGAGCGGGTCTCGCGAGTGACGGTCATGCGCTCCTCGTTTGTGAGGTGCACAGCTTCACCGTTGGATCCCATGGTGACTAGACCGACCAGACCGGCCTTGGCCAGGCGAACGGCGTGGCGGCGGATAGAGGCGACATCGAGGTTCTCGGTGACGGGGTCGAAGAAGGTCATAGTTGGCGCATAGACGCCGGGACGGAGAGGAGTGGGCGACATGATGCTAGAGACTGGTTAGCTAAAACTATCAAATAGTATATTTCTATATTTCGATGGAACTTACAATGACTTTTTGGATTACAGAATTTACAATGAAACAACTTGAGAACAAAAGACACCTGGCGGCATGTTTTCTTTTAATGGTCCGGCAGTCATTGTCCCTCCCCCACGTTCGGTGAATTCTCCGATGCATTGTGTATGGCGGAGAATTCCATTCCACCAATCATCGTCATTGAACGAAATGTGGGGGACATTCGTGGAGGAGGGGGTCCAAGAATGCGGAAGTACTGTCGCGCAACGTGAATAACACCGAAATGCCGAAGATGAACATAATTGAATAATTCAAGAAGGTCAATGACCCCGTAGTATTCATCTCAAGTAGCAATCAATACAATTCTCAAGTATATGGACTGAATATCGAGCGTGTTGAGCTTGTCGGCTCACGATAAGATATGACATCGGCTATTGACGTTTTTCGATTCAAACGCCGGAAGAATTATGTCCAGCGACGTAACACCCCAGTCACAATTCTCTTTTTCTATTCCTATTTACTCCTCCTAACCCTCTCCTAATATCCTCCAATCCTCTACTTCCAAGAAACAACATGGCTCCTCCTAGTGTATTGATGGTGAGAACAATTGCCCCGCACCATACAGCACAAGCTAATCATTCTCCAGGTCGGCACCGGCGAGTACACCACCGGCTTCGTCGGCGGTGGCGCCTCTGGCTCCGACAAGAAGGTCGGCGTAGTCGGCCTGAGTCTCTTCGATCTGCGCCGCCGAGGCAAAGTAGGCGACCTAAGCATGGTCGGCGTGTCGGGCAAGAAGTTCCCCGGAATCCGTAAGTAGACCAAGAAGCTCAGCACAAGCACAAAACTAACAGAACCAAGGCGACCACCTGCACCGCAACATTTGCCAGGTCTACAATGGCCTCGACACATCCTTCACCTCATACCCATCAGACGACCAAACAGACCCAGATGCCTACAAGACAGCCATCGATGCCCTCCCCCGCGGCTCCGCAATCACAATCTTCACCCCAGACCCAACCCACTTCCCAATTGCCCTCTACGCCATCGAGCGCGGCATCCACGTAATGATCACCAAGCCCGCAACCCAGCGTCTAGAAGACCACCTCGCGCTGGTCGAGGCAGCCCGCAAACACGGCGTCTTCGTCTTCATCGAGCACCACAAGCGCTTCGATCCCGCCTACTCTGATGCCCGGGCTAAGGCTCGCACTCTGGGTGACTTCAACTACTTCTACAGCTACATGAGCCAGCCGAAGAGCCAGCTTGAGACTTTCAAGGCTTGGGCGGGCCGCGAGTCGGATATCTCTTACTACCTCAACTCACACCATATTGATGTCAATGAGAGTATGGTGCCGGATTATAAGCCTGTGAGAGTTACTGCTACGGCTTCGCAGGGCACGGCTGAGGCGTTGGGCTGTGTGCCTGAGACTGAAGATACTATTACTTTGCTCGTCGAGTGGCGTCGTCGTGATAACCCGGCTAAGATTGCTACTGGTGTTTACACTGCTAGTTGGACTGCGCCGCAGAATGCAGGTGTGCACTCTAACCAGTACTTCCACTGTGAGTTTCCTTTTTTTCAGTATTTGGTTTCTTATGCGTTTGTAATATACTGACGATTATTATAGACATGGCTGCCAATGGCGAGATCCGTGTGAACCAGGCCAAGCGTAGCTACGATGTGACCACCGACGACCAGGGTTTGATCTGGGTGAACCCGTAAGTTGAATTTCCTACATAACTACCTCTAGCAAAATTACTGACTGCTTTTAGCTTCTACATGCGCTACGCTCCCGACGAGGAAGGAAACTTCGGCGGCCAGACCGGCTACGGCTATGTCAGCTTCGAGAAGTTCATTGATGCTGTGACAGCACTCAACGAGGGCCGCGTGACACTCGACCAGCTCGACGCGCGCCCCCTGCCTACTCTGAAGAACACAATTGCCACCACAGCTATTCTCGATGCAGGCCGCAAGTCACTGGATGAGCGCCGGCCTGTGGAGATTGTGTCCGAGGGAGAGAAGTGGGAATTGAAGTAAAATTGATCGTAAATATGCACATTTGATTAAATATGCATCGTATAAATGAACAAAATTTGCAACAGGTATCAAAAGAGAAGAATAACTACCTAGGAAAGATTAAGGAGATGTAGTCAAATTCGCTATCGATAAACCCTTGAGGAATGCCCGATTCCTCTGAACTCCGAACTCGATTCCACGCCAGAACACGAAAAACAAAATGTAAAAATTCAAAAACTTGAAGCAACGTTGTGTGGTATCATGCAAGAAACTTCACTCTTCAATCAAAACTTCAACGCCGCGATCCACCCTTCACAATGCCATCTGAGCCCTTGCTAAACTTGACACGACACTCTGGGCAGTACCATTTAGCCGTGCGCGAAGGGACCTCGGAGAGGCCAATGCAGTCAAGGTGGAACCATTCACGATCACACTAAAGAAAATTAGTTCACGAACCAAGATATTTATGAGGGAGAAACTTACATCTTGGTTCTCACAACAAATCATCGTTCCAAAGCTCACATCCCCACAAAGACAGTAACGAGGTTCATTGGCATTGATCTCCTCAAGGACTCCATCCTCATCAACACGAACATCCTGGGAGTTGGGGAAACTGATGCGCTTTTTGCTCGGCTTCGCCTTGCGACGGCCGTAACTAACAGCCGCACCTCCGTCCTGGCCGGATGAAACTGGGCCCGGAGCTGGACGTTTGCGTCGGCGAGCTGGAGCAGGAACGCTGGGAGCATGAGATGTCTCTCGAACTGGGGTCTTTCGTGCCGGGGTTGCACTTTTAATCCGTAGGTCCCGCCCGCCGGCGATGGGAATTGGGAAGGTTCCTTGCAAGCCTCTAGGCTCGCTTGTTGCCGCGGCTGCGGAGCGTCGGGAGGAAGGCCTAGTAACTGGTGGAGTGGGTGTGGCGGCAGGTTGAACGACAGATTTGGCAGAACGCTTGGATCCAGTGGGTGATGGCAATGGTGGCGATACCTTTACTTCCGCAGGTCCTTGGGTTGCGATTTCAGGCACAGGGGCATTGGCAACATCTGCTGATCCGCTGCTGGGAGCTCCTCGATCAGATTTACGGCGTGATTTGGAGGACTGTGCTGGTACTGGAGTCTGTGTAGAGACAGGTTCCGGGACCAGGTCCAAGAGATCATCCTCGACTGCAATCTCCTCCCGTTTTCTCTTCCGGGATGAGCGGTTAGCGGGGGTCCCCTGGGCAGGGACTGTTGATTTAGTTGTGAGAGCTATTTCACCGCCGTTAGCAGCCGCCTCTCGTGCTAACAACTCCCGCTTGAGCTTCTTCGCTTCATTCAGCTTCATGCCTCGATTGCTTAGCTTGGTTTCTTCCATCTCTTTCGGCTTTTCACCATTATGAGTCGCTGCAATATTGTCACAATCTATGAATTCTGCACCAGTCTCTTCCGCCAACAGTTTGGCCGCCAGGTATGCCTCCCAGCCACGACCTGCCAGAGCTAACTCACGGTGTATCATGACCTCGCTTGGCTGCCACATAGCATTCTTCTTCATTTTCTTTCGCAGCCTAGTCATTTCATACTCCGTCAGTCGCAACCATGGTGCATCTGCACTGCCTGGCTTCGCATCTGGGGGTGGGGGTTTGAGCAAAGCAAGCGCATTGCTTGTTGAAATTCCAACTCCTGAACTAGGGCGTCGTTGCTTCTCCTTCTTCGGTGGTCTGGATTTGGGAACAGTTGGCAATTCAACATCCGCATCAGACTGTTCGGTACTAGCAATCGGAGAGTCCGGATTGAAGTCGGCAAATTGTTCCGCAATGCCCACACGTCGCGATCTCGACTTCTGTGTTGCGCTCTTCTTGCGATTATCTAGGCGCAGGGTAATGCGCGTAGTGGAGGCACCCGATTTCTTGTCTTTGCGCACGCGTTTTGGGGTCGGCTCCGGCGGTGGGGATGGTTCCACTGAAGGGGGTCGTGGTAATGTCTCTAACTTCTGTCGAATGCAGCTCAAGCGGTCAAAGTGGCGATCCACAACATCGTACAGGCGGCAGGCCTCCGCATAGGCGGATTCCCGGGCATTAATGGCGCGGTCAAGTTGGCGTGAGACATCTCGGCGCAGCGAGATTGCGCTTGGGCGCTCACTGGAGGGAAGGTCCGGGAGCTGGCCGTAGGTCCTGGTCAAATTGTGTACTTCTTGCGCAGAGTCGAGGTAGCGTTCATCGAGACCGTGGATAAGGGTGAGGGAGCGCATAAGGTCGGCTGGGAGGTATTCCGTATAGTCAATGTAATCAGTTACAGTTGCCTGCGCGTCAGGGTCAAAGGGGCCATCTAAGATGACCCCGCCACTGTGGTCGGTCTCATCGGTCATGGGCATCCTTGCGGATGAGGGACGCGTTTATCAGGACCGCAAGGATGAATGAGAGCCACGGGGTAAGTGAGATTTGTTTGGATGGAAACAAATCGTCGGGGCGACTGAAGCGCACCAGAATCAGTGGAGGTCCGGAGGCGAGGTCAGCTCAAGCTCCTGCATGTGCCATGGGGTCCGGAAGGTCCATCGGTGGAGCCTGTTTGTTTGTGCTTAGGTAAGCGGTGAGACTTGGCAGTTGATCTATAGAACCATATCATTGCTTGACTTGACTTGATTAACTCCCATTATACATTCATCTGACAAAAGACAATTAGCTATCTCGAGATGATAGAAGTTTTCAGATTTGAGATGGAATTCTTCGTGTCATCCACGGACGTTGTTTAATGAACTTGAATATATTTTTTACCACCAATGAATTCCACGCGTCTTAATGGATATTTTTCACCGTCCACGGTTCAACACCAGGTGTAGATATATGCAGAGATGCTCAGCTGGACCAGGGTCATCACAGTGAAAACACTATCTTACTCTCGACAGAAACTATCCATCGATATTTCCTACTTACTCCATCACAGGCCAGAACCGCTCCTCCAACCAAACAACCTGCCTCCACCACTCCAAACACCTTCCACGCATCATCTCGCACTCCTCAGCACCCTTACACTGACTAGCCAAAACATTCAAAACCTCACCAATCTGATCAACAAAAGCCTCAAACTCATCACTCGACCAATTAGGAATAAACTTCTCCCTCAATGCACCCCCATCGGCATCAACAGACCCAGACCCAGACCCATCCTCTTTCTCAATCCTCTCCTTCAAGAACGCCGCAGCATACTTCCAAGCCCGCAGGTAACAAACCTCAGTCGCCCACAAAACAGTCAAACCCTCAATAACAGGAACACCCGCACTCCCCGCCGACATAAACATATCAATATACGCGCGGGTAATCCGAGTCGCAGCAAAGAAAACAGGTCCACCCCGCTCAAGCGGCGTCTTAGACGCAGGACGTCCACCACCAGAAGGCATAACAGGCTGACCTTCAGGCGTAGAGACAACGGAAGTCTTATCCTTGGCATTGGCACAAGATGCCGGCGAAGGCGGGTGACAAACCTCTCCGCCAGCCTGCATCTGACATTCACCCTGAGCACCACATTGACGATGGAGGATACTGTCGCCAGAATCCAGCTCACCAGATTCGATGGTCGAAACGGGGGGATCAAGTTCTTCTTTACTTATCCCGTATCCACCAGTCTTGCTATCCCCCATTACTTTACCCCCCTGTGGACCCGCAGCTCCGGTAAAGCCCGGACAAGATCCTGAGCCTGTGGTCGAGATCCCGGCGGAGGTGGTGATACATCCGGACCCATTCCCGGCTAGACCGAGTCCGCATTCATCGGCCGAGATGGCAGAGAGATCAAGACCGTATTCTCGAGCTGTGGACTCGAAGAAGCGTAGTTCTGTCCGGATGTTCACGAGGGCATCGATGATGACATCGACGGCTTGTTGATCTGCTGTCGAGGCGGTAACAGCATTTGGGTTCGAGGCACGGGAGTCAAGGCGGATCTTTGTGAGGAGTTGGCCCATGAAGCGGATGTAGGATTGCGCGTAGAGTCTGTCTTGGGAGAGCCATTGGGAAAGGATTGATTTGGGGAGGGTTCCGCGGCCGGCAGCAGCGAGGAAAGGGTGGGTTGTTGCGCGGGTGAGAGATTCGGGGGAGCTTTGGAGCAGCCAGGCTGTTAGGGGGCCTTGGCTTGACATTTTGGCTTTTGGGATGTCAATTGAGGGGTGGAGGGGTGTTGTTTTGATATAGATAAAATTTTGGAGGGGCAATGGGGTAATTGAGGGCCTAAGATCGGAGCTGGAGTGGGGCTGATGTGGTAATGGCGTCAGTGCGACCCTTAAATTAGTGTACTACTAGTGACTATACACTTGTGGAATAGATGTCGGCCAGGACGCCAGTACTTATTCAATTGCATACGAGAAGGCTTTCACATCCACAGAAACGTGCGATGGTTGCTATTGAGAACCAGGGTCCGCCCCAGTATCCAGCCCTATAAGTACTGTACACACCAGTCAATCAATTGTTAGATAGATGTGAATTAGAGTCGATTGATAGCAAGCCAATATTATACATACATCAGCTGCAGCCTTTGGAAATGAGATCACTTATCTCCTACATTATCCTTTCTAACTGCTTAAGCGTACAGTTCACATGTACTCCGTACACCATCTACAAATAACGAAACCGGAAACAGGACTTTGCACATCACACCTTGTATGCCGATATCATACATTGATAACTACCCGTACACACAGGGCCACTGCGGCCTCGACTTGACGTACATAAAACAAGCGAACAGCTGGAACCCGCAAAAAGAACAATGCCTAACACCAGACAAAACAAATCACCCAAACACCAATCTCAGCACCGCGCTACACTGTAAATAATAAACACAGAAAGCCAGACCAGACATAAAGATACGCAAAGCAATGAATCAATCCCTCCAACACCAGTGTATGCGGAGCAAAAACAAAAACCAGACAAACACGTAACAAGTAACATACAATCTGGGGAACATGTTATACATCATGAAATGGTAGAGGAAGGACTAGGTTGCTGTGGCGCGTGCAGCATTGCTTAGCTGTCGGTGGTATGAGCCGATAGGCTGGAATCCACTAAAGTCTATGTTAGAGGCTGTTCGTTTTAAGGGTTGTTGAAATGATAGATCTGATCTAATCAAGGATATTAAGAGCTGGGTAGCTTACCGAGCAAGATCAAAACCATTATCATCCTCTTCCTCCTCTTCTTTCCGTGAGGCAGCCGGACCCATATCTCCAGCATCAGATTGCAGCGGCGGCAATGTCCTACTAGAGCCAAGTCCATTCGACGTACCCGGCTTGCTGGGACTAGCAAGATTCGGTGGAGGTGGACTACTACTCGGGAAACCGCCAATAATCCGATCCTCAGGCTCGCCCTTGAGCGGACTCATATCCGGTACCGGGCGCGCGGGGGTGCTGCCAATATCGGCAAATTTCCAGAACTGAGCGGGTGAGCTCATGGGCATGAACTTAGATGGGATCTGTGCGGTGCTTGGGGGAGGGAGGCGTGGTTGCTGTCGTTGGGGGGCAGGTGTGATCATGGATGAAGGGCCGTCATCGTAGTATGATGAGGAGAGCACTGGTGGGGACCCGGCCACGTTGTCCGAGAGTCCGTATGCATGGCTTAGGTTGTTATTGGTATTGGGCGCTTGCGTGGATGCGGCACTGTTACGTGTGCGAGCAGGCAGAGGGGATGGTTCCTCATAACCTTGCGGGTTCATGTGTCGCAGTGGATGGTCGGAACCAAGACCACGACCGGCACGCGAACCTCGCTCCGGAGTAAAGGCCTCTACGGGCGCAACGGAGAATGAGCTGAAACCTGGGGATGAGACGGGTGGGGACTTTTTGGCCGTTGCGGGGAATGAAGTATCAATTGAGGGGATGTGAGCGGCACGGGCTGACGAAGGAGGCTCTTTGGTTGCTGGCGATGACGGGGCCGATGATTGGTTACCCTTTCGTGCTTGTTTCTTCCGATACTCGTCACGGTATTCCACAGCAATCTGCCATTTCATTCCCTTGCCCGGCTCATCAGTCCGCCGAGGAACTTTCTGGAAAGCCTTGTTCAATGAAAGGTTGTGACGAATAGAATTCTGCCACCCGCTCTGGGAGTGTCGGTAGAAAGAGTATCGGTCCATGATCCAATTGTAAATGCTGTTGAGAGTAAGCTTCTCCTCCTCGCTGGAGAAGATAGCCTGCGCAATCAATGAGGCATAACTGTACGGCGGCTTGAGATCCTTGTTCGCATCTTGGCTGTAGTCGATCTCTTCGGTACTCTCCATCATCATACCCCGGTTGTAAAGTGGAGACTGCTTGACCGTTCGTGCGCCCGCTGTATCCGGGGACCGAGGAGGCGGCGTGACCTGGCGCTTGAGGAAGCTCGGTGCTGGCGCCAATGAAGGCCCGCCAGATGAAGAGGGACGCGCTGACTCGGTTGCCTGTGAGGCTTGCGGGTGAGAATGCTGCGACGCATCCCAAGCTACGGAAGCCGGGTCTGGCTCCTGGCCACTCGCAATGCGCTGCGCGCGCTCGACAAAGCTGGGTTGAATATTAGGGACATCGCCAGGCGTAACAAACATCATCTGTGTATTGGCGACCTCAATGATATCTCCACAATGCAGGACCGCATCGGCGCCCCGCTTGAGGATCGAGTTGTTATGACGAACACCATTGCGACCATTCACCCGGATATGCCAGGCTGGCGCCTGCTTGCCATCGTAGAAGATCTCCGCATGAAGCCGCGACACAAATTTGCTAGGACCTAAATCCACGTCGACATCCGGGAGTGAGCGAGCGGCAATGGTAACCGGACTGGACTGTTCAGCGGGATGTTGCTCGCGGTCCGGTTCGCGGCCGATATTGACATGCAGTGACTTGACGTAATAGGTCCAGTCGCGCCCAGCGATTTTTGCATAGGCTTGGACACTCTGTTTGTTTTCGTTCTTGGTGTTGGAGTAGTCGCGCGTAACGCGCAGTTCTTCGCGCGGGGTGTTTAGGTATGAGATCACCAGGTCGACCACATCCTGATGGGTTGACGGATCATGGTCACCAGCGGACTCTTCGTCATCGTCGGATTCGGGTGCCGCTTTGATAGCGGTTCGAGAAGGTGAGGCGCGGCGATCAACCTTTACGTTTAACAAACAACATGTCAGCGAGTGTTTTTTCCTCTTAAACGGTTTGTCTTGGAGGATTCGGTCTCGGACCGACGGAATTTATCGCCACTGTTCTCGAAACTCACCTTGCGCTTCTTTGCAGACGGACGACTAGGCGATGAGTCTGGTGCCTCTGCGTCGGATGTTTCCTGAAGTTGAATCTCCTTCCGGCGCGCACGCCGACGATTTGACAACGGCATCTCTATCACTTCTCGGAGGACAGTGGGCGGGTCTTATTTTCTTATGAATCAAGAGGGTTCCAGCAAATCAGCACCGGAATGGTGGTCGTGACAGGTTTCGGATTTTTCAAGAATGTGGGCAATGTAGCGGGTTGCAAGTTCGAATACTCCGCAGATATGAGCGGGGCAACAAAAGATGAAGTTGAGAGGCAAGATCCCAGACAAAGGGAAAATAAAAAACACAACAGACCAAGTCTGGATCCGGATTTGAGCGCCCCAGTTTCGGAGACACCTTCAGACAGGTAGAACCAGAGAAATGAGTCCGTCAGAACCACCCGATTGAGTCGGAGTTTGCCACCGCGACAAAAAAATTCGTGGAAGTAAGAGAGGGAAAAAATATAAAAAACAATCCCCCAAAGCTCCGAAACCAAAAATCCCAAACACACAACAAAAAGTGGAGAGAGTTGAAGTGTAAATTGAAGTGGCTGGGGATGATGGTTATCGATAATCCCTACGATCGACGCGATGGCGTCTGTTTGGGGTGACCGCCTTGTCGCGTGGGGAGCGTGTGGGCTTGTTTTTCAAATTCTTTCGGTTCTTCTAAGAGATTTCAAGACAAGAAAACATAAGAGAAAGAGAAGAGAAAGAGAAGAAATAAGAAGCTCAATGTATTCCAAAGAAATAAAGAAACAGAAACAGAATAAATCTAGTGCGCCGGTTTGGCCGTAAACAGTGGTGGAGTCTGGTCACGCTTGTGTATAATACCGACCGATTAGCAGGAGGGGCGCGGGGCTTATCGGGTAATACCATTACATACACATTACGTGCTCAGCGTGGGATCCACGATGTTTCCGAGTGCAGTTACATGATCAGTTCATTGTGAACCATATCCTACGTTAAATGAGGGGCTGCCTTGGAAGTGATCAAGGTATGATTGAACACAGGATCCTTTGGACTCGGGTCTAGAATAACCGTCTTAACTATGCCTTCCTTTGCAATAACAAACTTTTTGCAGGTTTATCAACTTCATCTTTGCAAGCCTAGTACTAGTATACTATAACAATTGTACACCCGGCCATTGGAACAAGGCATCCTTGCAGGGATCACTAATCCTCTGTTGACTGGGGGATTCGGCCGTTTGCGTCACAGGGCCCCGGATGCAGTTTAGTCTCACCCGTTGGAATGTTGCCATGCCCCTTTTGGATTTGACATGTCGATCGGGGTTCATATCGCCAAATCCGGGGAGACTATGCCAACAAACGATAAGAAACACAACATTGCAATCATGTAACCTTAGTCTTGCCAAGGGTTGATCTCGATCTGTCCCAGTTCTAGACTTGGTTACACTAATCCATGAGATCATTGGATGCAAACAACATGAGAAGCTGTAAATAAACAGCGTGTGCGGTTTTATTGCTACAGAGAGGCTTCCAGGAAGACAATTGAGACAAAAAGAGAACAAAAAGGGAGGGAGACAAAAGATCAATATAAAACAGGCATGGTTCACCGATGAGAAGGGTGAAGGAAAAGGCTCCAAGGCCGTGCTCACAAAGGAAAATAAATAAGTAGAGAAAATAGATGGGTAGAATGAAACTTAAACAAATAGTCGTAACGGCGTTAGATGAGAAAGGCCAATGGGATCAATCCAATTTTGATGCCCCCTATACATCATCACCCGGCATCTTAGCGTCTCCGTCTTCGTCCAGCCCACGGAGAGTCGGGTAGGAGACAGTCTCCACAGGTTCGGTTTTGGTGGGTTCCTCCTTCGCGGGCTCAGAGGATGCACGTGCACTAGCAATCTCAATGCCCTCCATAGCTCCATCAAGGGTGGGGGACCCGGACTCGCGCCCTGAGTCAGGGTTAAAGTGACCGGCCTCCAAGAGCTCCGAAACTAGGCGTCGGAGGTTCTCAAGCAAGCGAACCTTCTCCACCCAAGCAACATTGACATCACGCTCAGCCACCTCGGTAGCAGCCTGAGCAGTCCGCTGAGCAGCTTCCTGGTCAGGGTCGGGAGAGGTGCTGGACAGAGCAGGGTCAATCAGACTCTCCGAGATGTTCATGCGATCCTTGGTCGGAGTACGTTCGCCATCTGCCTTGCTATCTTGCGCAGTATCCATCTGGCTGTCGTCAACTCCGCGCTCTGCCGGGCGCGCCCGCTGCAGAGTACCTCCGGTGTAACGACGACGGTCATCGTTGTCAAAAGCACCGAGAGTGGAGGGGGGAGCGGCACTAGATGAAGTGGGGTAACCAGCACCCATGCTGTCAGACATGCTGGCAGATGGGAGACGAGGGTACATGCCGGCGCCACTCTCATGAGGCGGAGAGACGCGGTGGTTGTGCATGGAGATGGGGGAGCGGTTGGAAGTGTACGACTGGGCGCTGGAGGGAGGAGTCAAAGCCGGAGTGCCGACAGATGGGGAGTGTGCCTGCATCATGGGTGCAGAGGTGGTGGCTGTGACATGGCTAGGAGGTAACTGGCTTGGTGGGGAGTGGGTGGCACGGTAGTGCATGCCAGGCTGCACGTAGTGAGCACCGGGCTGCGCAACACCAGCCGCAGCCACGTTCTCATCACTCTCGTAAATGGTGTTCTGCATCTGCTCAAGGAACTGATCAATATTGATCAGATCGTTCTTGGTGCGGACGTTGGACATTGGAGGCAGGTGGTAGGCAGGTGCCTGAGAGCCACCGGGGCTATAACCACCGCCTCCACCCACGGCAACACCGGTGGGCATGGGCTGGTACTCAGGCACAGGTCCGTTCAGGATAGGGAGCTGCAGGGCCTGAAGACCCAACAGCCGCTGGCCAACAGCAGCATAAGAGTTGGGGTCAAACTGGCGGCGCTTGAGATCTCCAAAGAACTCGTTCAGCGCGTCGTATCCGCGCTTGCGGTCATAAGAGGGGGCGCCATCATGACCCTGGCTGAGGGCGTAATATACATTGCCGTAGGAATGCGGGTTGGCAGGTGGGGGTGGCGCCGGGTGTGTCTGGTAGTACTGGGGTGCGCCATGAGTATAAGCTTGGTTGGGGACACCGCTGATGGGGCCCTCGAAGTAATGAGTAGCAGCTGCATAACCCTTGGGGTTCTGAGGGAACATCATATCCGGGTGGTGGTGGTGCTTTAGCCCGGGCTCAGGCGACCGGATCTCGGAGTCATCCGCGTGGGTCTTGACATGCTTCTTCAGATCCTGAGGACGCTTGAAGGCCTTGCCACAGAAATCACACTTGTGCGGCTTCAAGGGCACATGGACTCGAATGTGCGAGGTAATGTGGTCGCGCTTCACCGTAGTGGTGTTGCAAGATCCCCACTGGCAAGTCAAGTTCAGGTTGTTTGTGCTCTTGCGACCGACATGGCGCTCACAAACGTGCTCCTGTTAAAACAACCACCGATTAGTATTCCACTGGGCGCCAACACAGGATTTACGATCAGCTTACATAGAGCGCTTCGGCAGTAGGACTTTTCTCTGTACAGCCAACCCATTGACAAGGCAACTGTTCGCCGCCATTCATGGAGTTGTTGATCGCGGCGGTAGCGGCAGCGGCGGTCGCCGTGACCGAGGCAGTCGGAGTAGTGGTGACTTGCGCCACGGAATGTGTCTGGTCAACGGGCGCCGACGGCGCCAGTTGAGGTGTTGAAGATGGGGGAATATTGTTCTCCGTCATGATGCCAAGAAACGGGGATTCTTGTCGTGCTGGCGGGATGCCCAGGCACAACGTTTATCAAAAATGAACCAAGGAAAAAGAGGGGGCGAAGAACACCGGAATTTGTAATCTGGCCACCAACAAGAGGTCACACAGAAGTGATATCAAATAGACCAACGTGTCCAAAAGGTTCAAACAGGGGGAATGAAGAGGAAGAAGTGGGATGGGAAAGCGCGCAAGAAGGGGGTAGAGAGTAATAAGCCGAGCCTTTGCCCAGAGTCTTTTTTACCGGGGCGGGACAAGAAAGGGACAAGCACGGACAACGGGCCAAGAGTTATTGCGGGGCTTCCAAGAGTTTTTGGTTCTCGTTGGAGAAAAAGGAAGTCCGAGGGGGCTGTGCATTCTCCTTCAAATGGTGAGAACATATGATTTCACAAATGGTCTCGTGTACTTCATTTGAAGAGTGCTATGCCATCACACTCGGTTATTGCACCTCGAGTAGAATTCAGCCAAATGTCAGCCTTCTCTCATGGACCCGGTCTATCGCCCTAATCGGGTCAAGCGCCAGACTAAAACCTCCCCAAATTACCAAATCACCACACCTCAACCAACGGACCAATCAACCAATCAACCCACAAGCTGAAAGAGTCCTTGGATCCACGACCCCTGGGTGATGGATTCTTCTTAGTGCGACTATGCCCAGTGGCAACTAATTGGAGGCGCCAAGCGTCGTCAGCCATGGCGATACATTCTTGGCAGCCAAGGTTTTCCTCTTTGCCAATTCCCGCTCCGAAGCCCCCAATCTATGTCTCGGCGCAATGGCACTTGGCATCCCTTGTCTCCTGATGAATGTCGTTGCCTATTTTGAATGGCCCCCACCGTGATCTGTGTCGTATGTTCTTCTGTTTATGGGGTTGAGAGACAGCCGGGGAAGATAGCATAGATCCCGGGGTATATCGAAAACACACCATGTTCAGACAGAATCTATGTAGAGAACTATGTTACACGCTATGTACCAATTGACGCTATATACAACGAACCTTGGAGCAACCTTGGAACAAAACTCCAACCAGTAGAACAGAAGCAGGCGGTGCAAATTGCACCACCTGGGCAGTGCAACACAGAGGCACCAAGCATTCCATGAAGATGAGAACCCAAACAACGCCCCTCGAACCAAATCTCTAGACCAGAAAATTGGGGTATATACACAGATACACCGCAAATGTGTACCTCACCCTCTCTGCGCCCGCATTGGTGGTTGATACCAACTCCAAATATTCAATCCCACCTTCGTCCCCGACGTAACCGGGTAAGCCGCATGCCAAGTCTCAGGATACCCCGTCCCATCGGAACGCAGGTTCTCCCAAAAGATCGCATTCCCCTTAATAGGCTTAAAAGTGATCCCCGGTTTCTGCTTCGGAATTTTTCCCAAATTCTGGTCCGAGTCCGAGTCTAGATCCCCAGCTTGGATCTGAGCCTCGGCCCCGTCCTCCTCACACTCCAAAAATCGACACCACTCCTTCCCCGGCGGCATCGTCAACCGTGGGAAATTCGTACCTCCACCTTCACAGTCGGCTCCAAGGTACACCATGAACGTGCTCAGCCTGTCTCCACCACGTGCGAGCGTTCCGGTCCAGTCGTAATGATGCCGGTAGTGTCCTGAGGCATTGTATCGCTGCGCCCACATGCGCTCGATGTATAGGTGCGGACGCCAGCCTTGGAATGAGCGGGCCCGATCTTCGAGACAGCGGACTGTATCGTCGCGGTCGAGGAGTGCGCGGTCTGAGAGGCGTTTGCTGGGATCGACTTGTTCTGTTTTTCCATCGTAGACGATGGAGGGCTTGTATTTGTCCACGCTATCGAAATGACGTTATTAGCTAACAACTGTGCCTTTGGCTCTTCATGCGTGGGTATAATATGCTTACCTGACATCGACTAGATGATCCGCTTCCTCGTCGCTGAGGAAGTTCTCCAGGTACAATATGAGTGGTGCGCGTGAAAGTAAGTGTACTTTGTATCCGACCGGTTCGCCCGGACAAGTTGTTGGAACGCCATCTTCTGGACTTATGAAGCTATCATCTCGGAGATTTGGTGCTGGAATTGTGTCTTCGCTGGTCCAGTCGAATATGTCCACGTTCTCGGAGTTGGTAATGCTGGAGCCGAAGAAAGTTTGCAGGAGCGGGGAGAGGATGAAGATATATACTGGGACAAAGTATAGAGCCCATGTGACGACGGTGGAAAGTTTTGGGAGGGACATTCTTGCGGATAGATCGGAATAAATGAGTAAATCTTGTTTAATATAGTGGACTGACAGAGCTTCCTGAATAGCTCATGCGACCGGTGCGCGTGGGTTGCGGAAGACCCCGGCTAGGTATTGGAGGTCGATATGCTCAATAGCTAAGGATAGTGTGGTAGGAGGTCCTAATTGAATGGTTTTCGGTTGGCAAAGCCATGTTGAGTGGGGAGAAGTCGTCAGTGTCGATGGGGTGATTCCGGCATGCGAGGATCATTGAAGTGGGTCTGGAGATGATCCGGGCTAAACCGTTCCAGGCATTGAAGATAAATGGGATCATCTACGAATTCACAGTGATAAAGTGAAAAACATTACTATTCATTTAATGCGATTGCTATGTCAATCGCCTAACTAGTCCTGTATGTCACAAATGACCTGTAAAAAAAAAAGCACGCCCATAACTACGCAACGCCGACCAGGTATAAACATATTTTTCTTTTTTGCTTTCCTTCGTAAGGCATATCGTCGTAGAACCACAAGTATTTGGCTTACACCCCGGCATTCATCCACTGGGTCCACTCATCGTTGGGTGCGCCGTTACCAGGGCGGCAGGTGGTGTTATTCCCGAACAGATCATCGAATGAGATGCCCAGATCCATGTTCATGCCCATGTTGTTCTCATCAAGACCCATGTTGAAGTCTGGGATTCCACTGGTAGGCTGCTCTTGCTGCATAGACTGATCGGGAGCGATGTTCCCGTTTGTCGGTTGGAAGTTATAACCTTGCCAAACAAAGTTCTGGTTGGGAATGGAAACCAGGTCGGGGCTGCTTAGAGCTTCGGTTGGAGTATGGCTTTGGGAGATTGGGGAGTGGACGCGAGGCGAGCTCATTGATTTTGTGGGAGCATGAAGGCGACTGGGCACCGATGACTTGATTCCAGATGTCCCAAAGCCGGGGAGGTTCGAAAAGTCAAATCCGGGGGTGGTGACACTCGGGTCACTTGGTGAATTTACCATTCCTGTTTGTGAGGCTGAGTCGTATGAGTAGTGGGCAGAGGAGATGCCTGAATTATCATGTCGGAAGTGGTCGTCTTCCAGGGTGGACATGGGCTGAGTGGGATACGCGAAAGGATCGTCGGAGGGGAACATGATAGGCATAAGATCCGGCAGGTTGCTCGGGTTGGTAAACTGTTGCGACCACGCCAAGCTCGAGGGCTCTTGATTGGCCATCGAAGCGTTCATAGAGGTCGCGGACATGGGTTCCGGGGTGGCCATGGTTTCTGTCAACAGCTCAGGTGTCTGGGCCATCCAGGCCGACTGAATACCATTATCAGAGGGGCGATTGTTCATAGCCTGGGGGGTATCCAGACTCTTTTGACGACGGCTCGAAGGGTCCAAGATCGGAGACTGTTGCATCATCTGAGTGGGGAATGTGCTTGAACGATGAGGTAAGGTGGTTTGCTCTGATGAAACCTTGATGGATTCTGGCTCTGCAGAAATGCTAGATGGCGCGGGTCGCTTGAGATTTACTGGAGTCTTAGAGCTCTGGCGATTCTTCAACATCTCTGGCAAGGTCTTGAACAAGCACTGCACATTGTATTAGCACATGATAATTTCGCCGATAGGGTCCACACTTACAGTCAGGCTCTGAGAGCAGCGGTCCGCCGCCATACTTTTCTTGGCTAGGCCAGCCAGTGTGGCTTTGCCCTCCATGGCATCCTTAAGAACGCCATCTTTGGCAGTTGGAGAATCAGGGTTCTCAACCACGAAGAATATCAAAGAAAGGATGGCAAAATAAGTTGTGTACATGGTGAACCAGAAAGACCCATTGAGAAGGCCCCGCTTGTGCATCCCGGTCGTGATGTGGACGATATTGCGGGACACGCTGACGCAAGCCGCCGCACAGGCATAAGAACGCTTGTCGACGCCACGAGCCTGAGACCCACCTGATACGTAGTGTAAAAATGGACGGTACATGACCATCTGCACGTGAGCATAGCTGATGCGGAGCAGCTGACGAATCCTAAAAAGCTTATTAGCTATTTCTATCCGAAATATAGGCTTGCGGACGTCGGTTTCATACCTTTCGAGCTGTGGAGATACCTCCGTACCAGGGCGGAGAGCTGGTGGCAATTCCTCCATCCAATTTTGAAGATCGCGCTCGATTTCGCGAATCTTGGAGTGGCTGACCATGTATCGCTGGTCAAATTTGGAGCGATAGCGCACGTTTTTCACCGGGTAAATGTACTTGACCACCTTCAAGATGATGTTGGAGAGGCGGGTATGCGCATTTGGACCGGCCATCAGAGGCGTGTAGTCTGTGGGCATCTGCATGATACCTTCCGCGGTAATAAACTCTCCATCGATTTCCAAGGGGTGTTCTTGGTCAATATCATCGTCGCTCAGCATCTGCGGGAGACCCAGCAACGTGCTGACATAGACGTCCATTTTGCGAACCACCCAGAATATGCGCTTACGCAATTCTCGCTCAATCGGATTGAAGTCCGCTACTACATTGCGGTGCAAGCCCAATCGAAGTGCCGAGCGGAGCGCAATTCCCACATAGGAATAGCACGTACTAAGCTTGGCAGAGGATTGTAGGAATAGAACCATGAAGCAAATAGCTTGCAAAGAAGTCAGGTCTCGACAATCTGTAACCTCTAAAAGCTGCCGCCCAGCCTTGAAGAATTGGAATCTGACAAGAAGATCAGCTACTACTTGTAAGTATATCTGGAAAAGAAAATTGAAACTTACCCTTGGCCGATGGCACCCTCGTAACCAGCTACGTCGAGAGTACCCACTCCGTCGTCAGAGAACAGACATCCCACTGCCATGACAATGAATAGAAGCGGCAAAAAGGAGTTCTCTTCGTTTGTGTATTGTTCAGGTGATTTGTCATAAATGCGCTCGAGGCTGGCGTAAAAGGATGGCTCATGCACGAAGCGCATCAAACTGCAGGCGTCATCCAGCGCATTGTGACACAACCGTCGTGCAACCACCCGAGGGGGCAGATCGTGCGTCGGAGGCAATGCCGAGTCTTGTGGTGAATCTGAGACTGATTTGGGGCTTTCGAGCGATTGTGTAATGCTGTGTGCTCGTGTAATGGGCACATCGGCGGCACCGAGCTGTTTGCGCAGACGGCGGACAAAGATGATGCCCGACGTATGGCCATGGTAATCCCAGTGACCCTGGTCATCGCGATCTAAACAGCCCGAGTTATCGACCATGGTCTCTAGTAGCGACTCGTCTCCACCCTCAGGGGTTGGCTCAACTGGCCCCGCGGGTGGCTTCGGCGCGGGTGGCCCGGTCGGCTGTTTCGCCTTCTGCGCAGCGACGAGGCGCTTCTCTGTGGCTTTTACATCCAGCTGTGGGTCATCGAGATTGATATCAGGAAGAATGGAACGGAGGAGGGCTTCTGCCTTGTGCATACGGGCCTCCAGGGCTTCGACATATTGCGGGGCTGGATTGCGACGACGGTTGGAAGGCTGATCATACGTGCATTCTGTGGAATGTCAGCCACGTGAGACTGGAGAAGGGGGGGAAGAAGAATGGGATTTCAGTGGTTCGCACCATAACTATAGACCGTACAGTGGGTGCAGGGTTGTTTCCCGTCACACTTGATCTTCTTTCTACGGCATTCGTCACAGGCGCGACCAACTCGTCGCCTCTTTTGCATCGGTAAGGACTGGTTGGATTTATGATCTGTGGGGGAGGTATCATGCGGCGAGAAGTCATCTTCATGTGAATAGGCATCAATCATGGAAGGATCATCCTCATTCTCGCCAGAATGAGGGCCTGTGGTCGTGGCCATAGTGTAGACAGTGGGAAACTGTGATTCATGTAAGGGAGAGCTTGGCGGGCGATCTATTTAGCAAGTTCTCGATCGCCCTCCTTGCCGGAACATTAAAAAGGAAGAAAAAGAAATAATCAAACTCCAGCGACGAATGAAAAGTAGAGTTCAAAACGGAGTACGAAGATCAAGAGTCGAGAGCAAGCGATGATGAAATGATTATTGCAAACCGAAAGCGGTGTAAGGTGGAGAGAACCTGTGGAATGTTCCTCTAAAGCTTGGCTTGACACGCAAATACGAGGGATCTTGAATCCTCTGTTCTATGAACTCTACCATTGGTCTTTGCCTTTGACAAAAGACCTATTACAACCGGTTTACAGTATGCGGACTAACCGTTAGTCACCAGATACTTTTCGGACATCCGAGAGCAGCGAGGCCGACAGCGCCGACAAAAGGGCGGGGATTTCCAGGGTTCTTGTATTGAGGCATTTTCGCATCGGGTTCCCCTCCGACGATAGAAATTTCCCGTCTCCACTGCGGTTTCTTGACACGGCTGGAATCGGAGTATAGCTTCGGTGGACCTTTCAACATGCCGAATTTTAGCAGAGTTTAAGCCGCCGATTATTCCGTCGGAATGTTCATATACGGAGCTGTAGAGACTATTTTACCGTCCAAGTAGTAGTACCAGTAGTACTTCATATGCACTCCACCGGTACATTTCAAATCGAACTGCCGCGTGAAAGTAGCAAAAGTCTTCCAATTAAACCCTCGGGGTATTCGGTCAATTGCTTAAATCGCCGAGATGAGTTGCCGACCATGCAAGGTTTGCGGTATTTTTTTTTTTTTTCTTTCTGATTTTCAATATTTACGCTAAATTTTACGTCAAACCTATATAGGAACTACATCTACCGATATTCTACGGTATAGATTGGGTGACATGGGATGATTAACTTGCATATAATTGTGCTGCCAAGAACATCAGGGTAACGATTTACGATTATATCGTAGTTGCCTCGGCAGCCAAAGATTGATTAGCGATCTGTTCTTATTCCGAGGCTGCAGATGATATATCATTTGATCCTGCCAAAAGTTCGATAGCCTGGCCCTTGATTGATATCTGCTGGTCATCGTCATGAAGGGATCAACCATGCACAGGGGACCATGACAAAGCCCTGTGACGCGACTGGGAATGCCCACTAGGAGACCAAACAAACGGAAAAAAAGGCAATCTGAAACTATCCAATCATGAGGGGGTTGGGAGTACAAACCTACACTGTACATGGGCCATGGAACCAATATGAGTCTCGAACGATTGGCGATCGGAAAACTCAGTTCAGGTTTAAGCTTGTTAGCCCTGCAGGGGACATTATCTCTACAACCCAGATAACACATTGAATGATCAGCGTGTCAACTTGCCTAGCAGGCTTTCAAGTTGGTCCCCTCACATCCTGCATGACATTCCAGGGTCCCAAAGCTCAAGTTTGAAGACTATTTTTCGTGATCGACCCCCTTCGGCACGTCCCACTTCCCCAGTGTGGATCGCCACATTCTGCGACGCGCCCCCAAAATCTGAGCTCTTATATCCTGTCCACCTAGCTACCTGTTGCATGGATAATGGCAGTTGAGCTGCTTTAAATTATGGCTTACGTGCTAGTCACTCTCTGTTGCGCTTTCGCGGCCTTGGGGTCATTCCTGTTCGGTTATGACTCGGGAGTGATCTCGTCGAGCATAGAGCAGAATGCCTTCCTGGCCAAATTTGGGTCGCCTAGTCTATCCGATGCGGCCAGTGGTGGAATTATCTCCTCCTATACAGGTATCGTTTACTGCACTGGAAGATGAAGGCAAGAACCAATTTCTAATCTGCGACTCTTAGGAGGGGCAATCGTGGGGTCTTTGCTTGCACCCTACATCTCTGATTTCAAAGGCCGGAGGATGGTCATCTTCATTGGAGGATCTCTTGCTACACTTGGTGCTGCACTTCAGGGAGGTGCAGTCACTGTTGCGATGCTAATCGCTGGTCGATTCATCGCGGGCTTGGCAATTGGTCTGATGTCTGCAACAATCCCCGTATATTGCGTACGTCGGTCCAAATCACCCAAGATATTGTTGCCAAGGCCGTCATTGACTATTTTTTACCACAGAGCGAGGTTGCGCCACCCCGGATTCGTGGTATGCTGGCGAGCATGCAGCAATGGATGATTGGCCTGGGAATTATGGTGGCTGTAAGTGGCGTCAATTTCATTATTGTAATCCTTATCTAACTCTTTTTTTAGCAATGGGTCGGATATGGATGTTCCCGCTATACCGACGATTTTGCCTGGAGGTTTCCTCTCTCATTGCAAACAGCACCAGCTATCATCCTAACATGCGGTGTCTGGTTTCTTCCCGAGTCGCCTCGCTGGCTCATCGAACATGGGAAAGAAGCAGCCGGCCGGTCGGTACTGACTAAGCTCCATTTGAATTTCAGCGCGACCAACAGTCAGCTCGTTGAGGAAGAGTTGGCCCAGATTCGCGAGAGTGTCGCTTACGAGCAAACCACGGCCGTCCGCTCCTGGCGTCAGCTCTTACTATCCCGGCAGTGGCGATATCGGATTCTCTTGGCTTGCGGCTTACAAGCATTCACGCAACTAACTGGCGTGAACGTCATTCAAAACTACGGACCTCGCCTATACAAGTCCTTGGGTCTGTCGACCTCGACATCACTCATGATCATTGGCGTCTGGGGTGCGCTGGCGCAGCTCTGGAATACGATTTTCATGACATTCATCGACAAAGTTGGTCGGCGGAAGCTGTTGATCCCATCGCTGTTGGGCATGGGCGCAGCCATGTGCGTTGAGGCCACACTCGCGCGATACGTCGATTTCAGCGACAGCAACGCCAATCAAAGCGCACTTCGTGCTGCAATCGCCATGTTCTTTGTTTTCTCTCTCTTCTACACGGCCCTGGGCATGATATCATGGATCTATCCTGCCGAGATCTTTCCTACAGCCATTCGAGCTCGGGGGACTTCTATCGCTACCGCGACAAACTGGAGTCTGAACTTGATCTTCGCGCAGTGCTCACCTATTGCACTCACAAATATTGGCTCGAATTATTTCTACTGCTTTGTTGCTTTCAATTGGGCAGCTATGTTTATCGTTTGGCTTTGCTACCCCGAGACTGTGGGCCACTCTCTTGAGGAGGTTGAGGATGTCTTTACGGACAAGACTCAGGTTTTGCAGCCGGAAGTGATTTCTGAGGCGCCGAGCCCGGATCTTGTGCGACCTCGTTCGCATATCAAGCATAAGGGAATGGATCCTTTGTCTATGCACCCGACGAATAGTAGTTGGAGCAGTCACGGCAGCAACACATCGCCGCGGCTATGGTGTAAGAAGATGGAAGTATAAGATTATATATGTAACAAATTCACGATTCTTTGTCATTTATTTCACTAGATTTTGATTGAACTTGACTGCAATGCTCGTCTATATTCGTTTCATATTTCACATAAATTCTTTGCTGCCGCAGATTGGAATGGATCTAATTATTCGAAATCATATCCCGCATCATATCCCCAATCGCATCCGCTCCGCCGCCGCCGCCCAATAACTTCTCATTCGTAGTTTGAATGATAACACGGCGATAGCTTATAAGAGCAGGAGACCCGTTGTCTTTAACTTCAAGAATTAGATGTAGCACCTGTCCCTTTGGCACAGCCACTCGACTAATAAGCTCAACACAACACTTATCTGGCGGCGGAATCGTAACATCCACAATACTACCAGCCTCATTGACCGGCTTGATTTCCAAAAGACTAACCTCATAATGAACAGACCACTGCGTCGCACTTGGATCACGGTACTGATACCATTTAAAAGTGATCTGATCATTCGGGTCAGGGTCATAAGACGCAGATGCATCCAACTGAAACGTCGATCCAGCCTCTAGCTCAAACCACAGCGGTTCCACCCCCTTACTACCATTCAGAACAACAACAGGATGATGATTAGCCATCCTCAGATCAGACGAAAGCGACCACTGCATTCGCGCCGCGAAATCAGTCTGGAAGGCATCTCGCCACCGCCAAATCGTCGCTTGGTTAGACTTGTGCTTCTGTCCATCAAGTCCAATAACTTCATCAGTAGTATCGCTGAAATGGCCATTAGCCACTCCCTCACCACTGACATCAGTGGCAATATACCGACCACCCCAAGATCCATATTCTGGCCGCTCGGGCACACCCAATCCATTCTGGATCAGATACAAGAATGTCGGGGTATCGCCCTCTGGAATAAACATGTAATCGGGGTACTTTGTGCCAAACGGCCCAATCTGTATATTCTCTTTGATCCATTCCTTGCTAATCTTGCTTGGATCTGGTCCGCCTTTGTCGAAGCCGTACCAATTGTCACCGGATATACCGCACCAGGCTGCCATGCCGTATTGGTTCCAGCCGTGCACGGAACAGATATAGAAGAGGTCTGGATAATGGTGTCTGATCCAGGTGCCCGTGTCGTCTTGGTCAGAGATTGTGTAGACGCGCAGCTTGGAGCGCAGTTTCAGGGCATCGGCGGGTGAGTGTGTGTTTTGAATCTTGAGGACGGAGGCGAGGACGTTTGTTCCGCCCCAGCAGAGGATCCAGAGAGGCTCATCTGTTGCTGAGAGAATGCGTTGTAGGAGGAGCTCGCCTCCTTCGCTGAGGGGGATGTTGTTTCCTACTGCTTTCATGCCGTATGTCTTCGATGTTACGCATGTTAGGAGCTGGCAATGGATAGAAATTGAGAGTCGGGCGGGAAATAAATACCTCTGCACCTTTCTTGATGAGGGATCTCAGGTATTGCGCTGTTGGATATGGGTCGTTCGGATTTACGTGGGCGTTGAGGTTGTCGACTACTTTCTCATACCCATCCACGATTTTATGCATATCTTGCGGACAGACCTTATTCTTCATCCATGTCGATGTACAAGCGACTAGTCCTTCAGTCTGGAACTGATTGGAGTAAAGGAGGTAGCGAACTAAAGACTCCGCATCATCGGGTTCATTGGAGATGTCACTCAAAATGAATACGCGTGGTTTAGAAGGGAAAGTTTGAAGTTGGTCGGGAGACGCCATGTTTGTTTGCGGCTTGTGGGGGATCTTGGTAGAGATATTAACAGGCAATGAATGACAGCCATGAGAGAATAAGGCTTCATTTTAGCCTGTCCAAGTATACCAGTGGCATGTTCCCAAAACTGCAGCTCGAGCCCCGCAGCTCCATATTGGTGATGCGGGGAATGCAAGATGCCGGAGTTCAGCCGATGCACTCTCGAAATAGTAAGTGTAACCGCCAGGCACCGATGTTTAGCCGGTACATCACCATCGAAGATCGAGATCCACTTTCGCGTCGAGTAGGCCTTGCGATCCATGTGTTTTGAGTTGCGCAGCCCCGGCCCCGGAATATGGGGTAGTGAACCACCTCCTCTCAACGAACAGGAATTAGCAAACCATGTGAAGATCAAGGCTCAGTAGAAAGCGGATGACACCCGCATCTGCAAATTGAACCAAATAACGGGAGTCCTTTCATTGTATATACTCTGATTGGCCACTTGTGTCAGCCGCAGCAGAGATTACGCAGCCTGGGTCCTTTCTGTTGGCCTTACCTATAGGGCACATACTAGGCACTCACTAAGCCTGAGCCTAGGCACTTTCTGAAAAGCGGTGGCAGCTAAAAGAGGAAAGCTCTACTTGATAGGAGAAAATACGCTTACTTGTGGCTAAATATAGAACCGAAAGAGACTGAACAATAGATTTTCGACAATTGTATCTAACCTGTTTTTTGATACAGTTTCGAGCCTTATCCACAAGAGTCATTTGGTATCAGAAAGAGACATGATGGGTTGTGTCGGGGATTAGGAGGTTACAGGTGGGAGGGAGGTGAAGACGTACGGATATCGGTCGGATAAAACGATGCTGAAAGGCATTGTCAAATGGGGTAGTGAAAAGGGTGACGAGCGTCAAGTTGCAGGTGTGTGATCTTTAAGATTACTAGTAGAACAAGTCTTCCAATGGGTAGTGGTGGTTTGGAAGGTAGTGGTAGTAAAGAGAGAGGAGAGGTAGAGAAAGAGAGAAAGGGGGCCTTATATCTCTCGCTCTGAGCTGTAGTGGATAAGTACTGACTTGTTCTGTTATCCTCCTTGGAAACTACCAATACCAACTGGTCTATAATCTAGTAATGTACAAACAGATGACTACTAGGAGTAACATGCCCAGTGTACGCAGGCACGTAGCGGCATCATTGGTTTATTGATATTATCATTCTGATTTTTCGGAACGTACCCGCAGATACGCAAAAGTGCCATTGGTTTACAATTGTCATTGGCATCGTAATTGTTCATTCGAATTCATGTGATTATATAAGTTGTACAGTACAGATAAATATTGAAGATTACATCAAAGAAGGCATAGTATAGCTCGTTAAAGGCGCCTCAAGAATCTCACGCCGTAGATCATTTTCCCAAAGATATGCAGCAGGCTCCGACAATGTCATAGTGAGACAAGAGAAAAGAAAATCATTAATGTGATACCACGAGTCCGCACTTAACCGCTTAGCGATTTTCAGCATTCGACCAGCAAACCAGGGCCGTGCGGAGGGGGATGTAGCAGTGGGAGAATATTGTGTGAAATCCGGGGTCAACTCCGAGAATGCAGGGGATATGGTGCCATCACGATCAGTCACCCATTCTGTTGTATATCCGTCATTGCATGCAAGGAGGATCTGGAGGATTGCCTCAACAGAGCCACTCATGCTGACTTCACTGTCGATTATGGCTTGGTCTAGAGTTTTGAGGAAGTTCCCTGCATGGAGGGGTGTGTAACGGTAGTCCCAGAAGGCGGCATTCAGCATCATGAGTGCAGTTAGCCGGGCGACCATTTGCTTGCGATCTCCTGAGGATGTGAATCGGGAGCCAGGAGGAGCAGCTAGGATTTGAAATAGCTGGGATGTCCCTGACACTGCTGTGTGTCGGGATGAATCACAGGATGCTGGGTTATCTTTTTGATAGAGGGCAAGCTGCTCGCAGCGTCGGAGGAAATCGAGAAATTCTTCGCAATGAAGACGAATTTCATCCATGGGGTAGGTGGTCGATATTTGCAAGGAGTTTGAAGGAAGTTCCACACAGGGTGATGTATCGGATATGGCAGACGACGTAGAAGATGGCGGGGAGGGCATAGAGGCGATGTTGTCAGAAGGCTGAGATGGTGTAGGATCCGGCGGTAAGGTTGTGATGGGTGGAGGTTGCTCAAATGAAAAGCTGGGCCCATGTGTTTCATACCCCGATAAGATATAATCTTGCCAATTGATCAACATGCCAAGACGGGTGTGAGTAAAGGCAGTGGGCCCGCCACGACTCCGAATCATCTCGCGCGCTGCACGCATATGCACCCAACTAATTTCTTTGTGCCCTGGTCGTGGATCGAAGTCTTCAAGAGCAGCAGCACTCAAACAAGATATAATTGCGACATCGGAGTTGTCTCGCGGGTTCTTAGATAAGTGCGCGCGAAGCATGCTGACAGCGCGATCTCGATGCAAGAGGGTATCTGTGGTCTCGGCCTCATTGCGAACCCAGGCCCAGGTATTTGCCGCGTGGACGAGGATGGTGTTCTGGAAAGCCACTGCGCCTTTCATTCCTTCAGGAACAAAGACTGAAGTATACCAGTTATGGGCCTTTGGTGATCGAAAATGTGATCCATAAGAGCACGCAGGCATGTCATTCACGTAAAAGTCGAACAGCCTTTGGCCATCTAGGTCCAGTTCCAAGGGAAGTGAATTGAATGGATCTGTTCTAGCAGCGCTCATTATAGTTCGTGGGGATCGCGCAAGTTCCCAGGGAGTTGATAGCGCCGAAGAGCTCGATGACAGGCTGGGAAAGCCCACTGTATTCCGTGGATCCATATGAATAAAGTTTGGTAGGAAAGGATTTCCCTGTGTCTCAGGCATTGAGTCCCGAAAAGGAAGATTGAAAGACGCATCGTGTGGATGTGGTAACATAGGATGCCCGTAATACCAGCCCTGTACGTTTTCGATGTCGTCTGATGCATATCCTTCTGTAGATAGAGATCCTCGTTCATTTGTCGATGTGTTTGAAGCACTTTGGTCGTCTTTTCTAGCATTTCTGACAGACTTCTGCTTTCCTGCTCGATCCTTTCTAGGACGTCCGCGTTTGGGTGGTGGTCGACTAAGTTCTTCTTCGCTCTCACTTTGACGAGATCCACCTTTCTTTTGGCGCATATACTCTTGCATCACATGACGCTTTACCTGCGTCAAGTTGCTTCGGCGGTTGTCGGAGGCGTCAATGAACTGCCACCGCGTGTTAGCAGCATCTTGCTGGCTGCTTGGATTTCCTCCATCGGGATTCGACATGGCGAAGCAAATGGTGCTCGGAGAAGCCGGGAGACCCTTTGTGCTCCGGTATAGCGTTATTTCAGGTAAAAGTGGGGGAGACGATAGATTGATGAAGCGCAGTCCCCTGCGTTATGACTGCAAATACAAAGGACTATGAGCTGTCAGGTGGATCTTACTGCATCGGACAAGTAATCCTTTGGGGCCGAAAGGTTTCAGTAGCCGAAGATCAGACAAAGCCGAGGATGGAACAGCGGGGGGCGAGGGGATACGCAAAGGCCAGAGGTCCACCGGGCGCTCGTGCATTGAGCCTGAAAGGCGAGTTTGTTTAAGTAAATTCGCTTCCACTGATCATTCAGGGCAGCAAGGCTGTAGATATAAGCTTGGACACAGAGATGATGATCCAATATGCCGGAACCAACACGTGTGGTTCGAGCTGACAAGGTCAAAAGTCGGGATCTCCGTAGGCGAGCGAATCAGCGACCAGCAGGTTCCAAGTGGAAATGGGGCCAAATGAGTACAGGGCTACAATTAACGAGATTTCGACAACCAAGACTCTGCACCGATCCATGCCCGATCGGGGACGGATAAGATCATTTGATGCGGCCCGCGATCAACGATGCTGATGATTGGCACAGATACATCGCACTCCCATCCCCATTTTAGGCTAAGCGTGATCCGAGGGCCACATTTTAGGGCGTTCTCCACAACGAATTCTGCATTACCGCGAATACGAGGATGAATAAGCTATTGAACCCGTTGATTGATTCGGCTACCGGTTCCAGGGTGAATTACTTTGTGAAATGAATTCGAGAGGATTATTCATGGTAAAATTGTAGAACTTCAATGGGACCTTGGAGAATAGGTTCTACGGAAGTCGATTTCTGGGAACTTCTCCGTGTCTTAGAATCAGTGTCAGTGTATGACGGCATTTACGGACCCGACAGACCGTCGCAAATCATTCCCGGTGCCCTAAGATGACGATTATCGAGTACTTCCTGCTATGATCCACGTGTTTTGTACAGTACATAGATAAAGCCCCCACATACCATCCGCGACATACCATTTTCGGTATTAATTAGGACGATCATTGCTAGGGTCTTCAATGAAGCTGTAAGTTCTCCTGACTACAAAGTACGGAGGAGTCAGGGTTACATCTGACAGCACCCTGCCTATATTAAGACTGCTGCAGAGCGGGAACGAGGCGTAAGTGACATGATTATCTGTTTCAAGGGTTTACTTCCTTATTTCTCCGATGCACCGAGGCGATTTTACCTTAGATTTAGAAACTTTTGATTTCAGTTGCTTAGTGCATTCTCGGAGGAACCCCGGGCAGATTAATAGTCTTTAAGGATGAGACACACCTTCTTGGTGACGATCGTCGGTTAGTCCAATTTTGAGTTGAAATAAGATGCTAAGATACGGCCCCCCTCCCAGAATATGCACATCCATGCAATCTGAACTCATGGTTCATGCTGCCCCTGTTTCGCCAATGTCAATAGTCTAAGCCTATATCGTTCACAACCACTATTGCTCTGATATTTCCCTAATCCAGAACTTCTGCGGATGCACTTTTAGGAGAAATGGCCAGAAATTCCAGCGCATCTGTATCCAAGCCAAGTGATATGTTTCTTCACTGAGACCACTGGGATCTCCGGCGTGTTGCATCCCCTTTGTAGCTTTGTATGTACCGGTTTAGTTAGGTACACACGAAAGTATTCATTTGCAGAATTCCGTTGCTACCAAATGCATGCCTGACAGGTGTGTGGAGGATATCTTAATGGTAGTTTGGCTGTATGAATTCGCAATTGTGTATCCGTAGGCCTCGGCGATCTTTTGGCGTCCAAGATTTGGGCATATAAGCAATGGTTTATACAGGGAAGCTAACAGGCTATTTGGGGGGGGGGTTGTCTCTTTCAAATTTAACGGGGGAGCCCTGGAACTGTTGCGTTAAAGATAACAGTCGTCAGGCTTGCAGCTCGTCAAGACATTGTTATGGCATTGTAAAGTCCTGCTCAAGTCAGGATGCACAAGGCAAATCATCCAAAGGCGGTGGGCCCCAAGGCGGTGAGCCTGCGCCCGCACTGTCGCGTGTTGAGCAACTCACCGCCTTGACAGTCCGCCAAAAGTCCGCGTCTCTGATCCGTATCCAGGATTCAAGGGACCTGACAGCGCTAAAGTGTGTGGCTCTGGCGAGGTTTTGCATGTTCCAGCCTCCTCTTCAGATCTTTTTTCCCAACCTCCACCCCTCGAACAACCCTACAAAGTGAATTGGACCCCCGCTGTTCCACTCAAAGGAAGCGGTGGAGTCCACGATTCTCGCGAAAGAAATCCCCCGGCGACCCTGTCCCGGGTGAAGGGCCGCCCTGGTCGCATATATTTGCTGTCGCCAGGACACCGGGAGCCCTTAGAGAGGGTTTAGACATTGTATGAATCGATCAAAGTTCCATGATGCCTCCAACCTTCTCCTTTGGATCTATGTGGATTTAACTTGTCCCGCGCTTCCTGTCTTCTCGATACACCCTGAACCAGTCTCAGTCCCCTGGTCTTGAGCGTCGCACTTCCCCCTACGATATTTTGATATCTCAGTGGAAATCTCCGTTACAAATTGAGTCCGCTCACCGCTATTGTCATGACACCGGATATGGAGGCCGCGGGTCGCGTAACACATGTGAATGGGTTCGCCGACAGCGCAAAGACCACCAAGACGAGTGCCAACCCGTACGAAACCAATCCAGACCATATTCCGCGTGACGACCCCTTTCTCGCCCAAAGCGCACAGTATGGACGTTACACCCCGCATCCCGACGATTTCACCCCTCACTACAAGCACTGGTACCACTCTGACCCCGATGCGAACGCCTTCTGGGTGGGAGTTGCCGAGAAATTCTGCACCCCGGAGCACTCACTAAACATCACGGGGCCCAGGGAAGCATTCGCTGCAGGCAGCGTGATCATATGGGTTGACCGCGAGTCCGCTGATGGTGCAGCTGCAGAAGTGTTTTCTTGCGTGAATGCCAATGAATTGTCCGCGGCACGAAAAGTTGAGGAGTCGCTCAGGGAGTTCGGTGTTGCAGTTCCAGTGACATATTTTTGTGGGACAATCGAAGGGCGGAATGTGACAGTGGAATCTCGAATCCCCGGAGTCTCGCTTGAAGTCGCAGGGCGATACCTCACCCCGAAACAGATCAATGTTTTCAAAAACCAGACTCGCCAAATCCTACAAATACTCGCCTCCATCGACGCCTCCCTTAACGAACCTACTTATGTCTGTCGCGGGCTCAACTCCCAGGAACCGCCCTCCCGCCAGGAATCGGAGCGCACCATACTATTCGCCGAGAAGAATATGAAGGAGGAGCTGTGTTTCACTCACAATGATTTGGTGCCAGCGAATATAATTGTGAAAGATGACCGGGTTGTGGGCGTTACTGGCTGGCGACAAAGTGGATATTTTGGCTTTGAGAGGGCTAAAAAGATACACCGGTTATTAAGGAATACCGATCTGCCTAAGCCGAAGGGCGGCAAGGGTACGACATGGTCAGATCTTTACGATGGTGATTACGATCCGACCCAAGGTACACTGGTCGCAAACAAAGATACCCCCCTTCCATCAGTCAAAACAGAACCTAACGGGGATGATTTTGAAACCAAGTCTTTTGGGGGTGATGCCACAAATGACTATGCGACCTCGAAGAAACTTTCCAATCTCAGAAATGGCGTGGACTCCCGAGCATCATCTTCCGATCGGTCCTCGCCCGCAAGCTCTGTGAAGCCCCCGGCGAAGAAGGGACCTGCCAAAAAGAAGCCGGCGCCCAAGCGCAAGGCGAACGAACCAGATGCAGATAGTCTGGATGGACGCCGATCCAATACTCCTGCATCTCGCACGACCAAAATACCTGGTAAAAAGCAGGATTCTGTGTCTATTGCAGGATCTCCTGCGCCCGAATTAAAGAAAAACCCTAAAAAGCGTACCAAGCGGCCAGTCGAGGAAGACGACGAGGAAGAGTCGGATGAAAACGCTCTTTTCTGTATCTGTCGACGACCCGATAATCATACATGGATGATCGGGTGTGATGGTGGATGCGAAGATTGGTTTCATGGAAAATGTGTCAATATCGATTCTCGAGACTCTGAATTGATCGAGAAGTACATATGTAGGTTCCACTCTTTACCCAGTTTCTATCTTATCTTCCGGTACTAATCAGACCAAAACAGGCCCAAACTGCAGTGAGAATGGCAAACGCTGCACCACGTGGAAACCAATGTGTCGTCTCCTTGAGTGTCGTAAGCCAGCACGCGTTGCGCAGAAGAGCAAATACTGCTCTGATGAGCATGGCCATGAATTCATGCGCCGTCAAATTTGCAACCTCAAATTGGCGCCTGACAGACAAGGACAAGAGGATCTGGGTAGCATGGGCGGTATTCTCACGCCTGGTGATCTCCGGGCAGCAATTCTCGGGGTGAAGTCTGTGGCAGAGTTTAGGCAACTTGGTGATAAAATTCTGTCACCGACACCAGAATCCATCAAGGAAGACACCCCCAATGGTGACATCCCCAATGGTGACACGAAAGAGAAGTCACCACCGAATACCAAAAATGAATTCGATATCGACGCACACAATGTTGAATATTCAGTCGAGGAAGCGGCCAAGATCGAAAAGATCCGGGCACGACGCAATGAGCTCCTCCACCGCAAAGAGATGCTTGCTGCTCGTACAAAATTCGTGACCCTTTTGCGCCAGAGAGCTAAGGGCCTGGTAGAAAGGTTGAAGCAGCAGGAGCCAAAAGGCGGGTGGAAGGACATTTGTGGGTTTGACATGCGACTCGCGTGGTCCGACGAGGAATTCGATGATTGGCGTTTGTCCGAAGCTGGAAAACTTGCGCTCGCGGAAGGAACAGTTGAAGCTCTGGCTTCTAGCTACCCTGCTGACGATGACACCCCAATGGGCGGTACAGAAGAAGAGGAAATGAACTTTTTAACCCGCGGAGTTTGCATCAAGAAACGTTGCGAGAGACATAAGCAATGGACGAAGGTGCAACAACAGGATATCGTGTTCGAAGAAGATACCGCGGACCAAGATCTCGCTCAGTGTGCCATAGACGCACGCTCCGTCGCTGAGAGAGCTGTTCTGCGGAGGTGGGCGGAAAGAGAAAACATGCCCACAAATGCGAGGTAGCAGAAGATACCCAGGATTTCGTTGATTTCCTAGCTCACGACGTGGAGCGTGTATGAGGACTGGGCAAACAAACCCAAAGACGGAAAGTTTGATACCCTTTTTATTTTCTTAGCAGACAAAAGCTGGCTCATGGAACGGAGTTGGTATATTACAAAATCGGGAGAACTCGGCGGGGTCTGTCATTGATGACTCTTTTGCATGGATTCATGGCGCTTCAAGGGGCGAATCTGGATATGTATGTATGTCGAATTGTACGATTAGTATCGATTGCGCCGTAGAGCAATCCCAGAGAATTTTGAGAAATTTTGCAAATATCCATATCGGAATATGAATGCTCATCTCTGGGGTGACCAAATCCCCCATTTTCCTAGTCCTGCCCCAATGCGATCTTTAATGATTTCCGCCACGCGGGCATATTTCACATCAGAAAGCAAGATGTGCGTATCGATCCCCTGGTCCAACGTCCTCATCAACAAAGTTGACAGGAGTGAAGACCCAGGCAGCTGAAAGATAGAGTGAATCCCATCATGATCAGTCGGTCTCGCATCTACTTCTCCAGTCCCGAAAGCAGCCCGTCCATTCGACCCCTCATGCTCAACTTCGACATGAGGTCCTAGCCCGTTAGTATTGACAAGCATGACGGAAAGAAACGAGCTGTATGTGCGAGATATGCGCGTCAATATCCGCAAGGTACTCGCCAGCACAGCTGCTCCTCTGGCCGGATTAGAAGCTCGGACAACGCCTTCAGCTAACGTGTCCAGGCCGGCCACAACAAGAATTATAGCGGGGTTGCTCGGAGCCGCCGCCCGGTCTAACTGCTGTCGCTTTTCTTGGGCCTCTTGAAGTAGTTCCGAGACTTGCTTGATGGCCTGAGCGGCATTTTGCAGATTGTACACTGGAAATAGTTGTACTAAGTCTAGCCGCTTCAGAGCATCGTCTTTGGATAGAGCTGAGGGGCCAGATTGCAGGTCTGTGAATAAGTTCCGGGCTGCAAAGGCATCGAAGTTACTTGGATAGATTATGAAAGTGTTTGCTTCAGCTGACGGCGGATTCTTCCGCAGGTGTATTGTCAGAAGATAGCGAGGAATCTAAGTCTTTGTTAGATGATGCGGAGTGAAATTCTGGATACACATGGGGGCTTTCTTACTTGTCCGATGTATTCGTCGTTGTCGCTGCTTCTGGTTCTTACTCGTGAGAACCCGATGACAGTTCCGCAGCGGAAGATTGCATCACTGGATGATTGTATGCCGGCGGCCCAATCGTCCTTAAGGTTCCAGTCATTTGTCGTTGATCTCTGGGTAGGTTGCTCGTTGTTCGTAGCTGTGGGTCCAAGCTCACCGAGCAGGGATTGAGCAAGAACTGGATGAGCGGGCTCTGCGGAGTAAACGTTGGAAGTCATGATCATGCATGAACATGCACAGACAGTTAGTCGTTCATGCTATAAGACCTTCGGAGGGCAAGCTGATCCGCTGGGTGTTGATAAGTCTTGAGGTGGGGAGCTTGAAGAGTGAGAGATCCACCGCTTTGTGCGATTCTAGCGTTCCCGAAACCCACGAAGCTACAAAGATTTAAGATTATGTCTACAACAAAACTTCTGAGCGAGCAGCATCGATATACGGAGCACATCTTGGATGTCTATATGTATTCGAAATGATTGAATATGAACAATGACGATTCCCAGATGTGATAAATGTCGTCTCAAGAAGCGGTCGAATCCTATAGCAGGCGGTTATTTTATCTACTCCATCTGGGCATTTTCAGGTTAATCTTCACTAGCAGTCTTTAACTGGGTCACGTAATGCGTAATGGAAATGTCTTCGCTGCTACAAGGCAGCGTATTTGATACAGCATTTAAGAGAATTGACCTTGAAAACCCTAGTATAAGTACATGCTTGTAAGGTTTTAACATCACCTGACAGGGGCCAATAGGTAAGCCCTCACTATACTTAACCATCAGCAATACCCGTGGATGCTAGGCAAGCAACGTGCTTAAAGAAAGGTCAGTTGGTTTTCGCCAGTAAGATAGCTCGTTGAGCAGCTTAGGCTTTGGCATTTGGATGATTATTATTCATCATGAATATACCATTTAACTCAAGGATAGATATGGATGTCCTTTTTTGATTGGATGATGGATATAAAAAGTCCTAATGGATATGCAAATGTCAAAGCCCAGTTGCTGTTGTAGCTCCAGAAATATTTACTTGAGGGGTTGATGAAGTTGATGGTGGCGTGACCCATCCTAGGGACCTTCCAGGGTTGCCCAGGTAGGTATTACCACTCCAATATACACGCTTCTCCCGGTCTCCATAAGTTAAAGACCCCCAAGGATCTTCCCAGCCGTGGCCAACACTGTGAAACTCACTTATATTGCCAGAACGCCGTTTGATCTTTCGAACTTGTGACGTCATTATAGATCTCGCAATCAAGATAAGTGCGGGGCTCATCACCTACATGTAACAATCAGGCACATCACACGTGCAGCGCGGTATATAAATCAATTAGGCTGCCCGCTCATCTTTCCCCTCACAAGAAATTCTTGCATACTTTTACTCTCTTCAGCAAATTATCAAATCCAACTCCATCATGTCGAGTTACGTTGTACGTGCACGTGTTGGCCTCATCCCCTTTGGCTTATTCTTGTTCTAACCTTCAGCTACAGGTTACCTTCAAGCCCGACGCCCCAGAGTCTGAGGTACAAAAGTAATTTAACTGCCATCCCTATTCAAACGTTCATCAGCATGATACTTACCCCAACTTTCAACAGGGTCAAAGATGAGATTACCGCCGGTGGTGGTCAAATAGACCATGAATACAGTCTGATCAAAGGCTTCAGGTTAGTTCTTTGTTAAATCAAAACGCTTTAGAAGCGATCTGCATGTTAATTCAGGTTGAATACAAGTTTCACACGCCCGGAGGTTGCCACTTTGGACGTCAAAACACTGTCTTCGAGTCCCCATGTCGATAATATCGAAGCCGACAAGGTCGTTACTACCCAATAAGGTGCCGAAGAGAATTCGAGGCAAAGCGGCATGGCACAAAGGATACATTGTGTATACTGAGATGAATTTCTATCTTGATAAACATAGAAACTATATGAGCCTCCACTTGCGTGCTTTTCCAAAGATTAGATTGATCCGGCAAAGTAAACAAAGATAAGGCGGGGATAAGCTAGACTGAGAAAGGAGGTGCAAGGAATTCAATGGCTCATGCGTATTATGCGATCATGATGTCCGCAATTAGCTTGGATACCCATCCACGATTATTCTTGCCAGAATCAAGTCCGACGAGTCCCGTAACTCGTTAACCCCTCTTAACAATGCTTATCTCATGTGACTCGGGCACGGCTCCAGTGAGCTGCTAGCCTCGTATACAATTGCCATTTTGACAGAGAACAATAGCCTGAAAAAGCGGGGATATGCTGGCTTACTTCCTTTCATCGTTCCAAGATACATGCGCGCATCCCGCGGCTTCTATCTAGTATGTGATAGGGGACGGAAACTGCCGAGACGAGCAATAGTGGCTCCAGCAAGCAGAGATTTCGCTATTTTTGTCTGGGCATGGCTCAAAGGCACTCATCAACGGTAATCACATTTCAGTATTGATCCTATACTGAATGCAGGGTGAGCCGGTCACTGAGCTGAGCAGGGGCCAAGGGAGGCCATACACACGTGATGGTATGATGACTAAGGTTTGGACAAGGCAGCCTATTCTATGTCCAGGATACAGCTAATTTCCATGACAGTCATTTAGCCTTGGCTTTATAATTCCACTAATGTCTTGCGTCGCCTCCAAACACCATTACCCTCAGGAGACCAATTAGTATCTCCCAGATTGGCATCGAGCTCAAGGGCTAGTTCCTCTCGGATAGCCTCGAAAGCAAAGTCTCGACTTTTGAACTCTACCAATGACTCTTTATTGCGAACTTCGAAGCCAATCAAAGAATAGGAAGTCGAAAGCTCTGTCCATGGGTCGTTGGGATCCAAAGACCCACGCTGTTCCATCTCTAGAACATGATTGTGCTCCTCGGGTGCTAACTGCACGCTCAAGACTTGCAAATTCGGCATCACCGATAAAGAGTCAAGCACCAACTTCACATGGTTGTAGAACGGAAAAATGGCAGTATAGGAGAAAGAAGTAAGGCGACCTAGCATGGCCGATAAGTGCGCTGGTGGAAATTCCTGTGGATTAAGCTGGAAACCCCATTCTCCGACTACCGAGGGAACGCGAGAGAGAAAGTATTCGTAGTGATTGTATGCTTTCAGAGAGGATGATTCGTTAAAAGACATGGATGTCCACGGGCGGGCCAGAAGTAGGCTATTGCAGTCATCCAGTTCGGAGAAAGGAGGTACGGATGGATCATCACGCTCTAGTTGTAAGATCTGCAGATGGATATCGAACGACCAATTGTGGCCGTTCATAATGCGGGTGTTCAGCATGTTCCCGATAAAAGTCGGTGGCGCTAGCACAGTGATACGAGTCGGGTCTAGATATTGAAGAGCCCGCTGCCACCAGAGATGGTCAGCTGGGACCAGGGAAGTATCTTCCGTGATGGCGACGAGGGAAGTCACGTATCGACCCAGATCTGATGCAACCATGAAAGCCTGAAATGCCGACTCATCCTTTAGGTCTAGGCATGCATGGGTGAAAAGCCGAGGTCGCACAAGATCCAGCAAGTGGGACGAGCATTGCGCCAGATACTTAAGTTGTTTATTCTGGGACTGGGTGATCTGGCGGTCTGGCGCTTGATGGAGCCGTGCCAGGGAGGGCGGCTCTGTGGTTAAATAGACGATGATTTGATCCAGGAGCTCATTAGGGAGCAGCTCGAGAGCGCACGGCATGATGCTCGGGGCGGCTGCAGCCCTAGCTCACATGGCGCGATTTCGTTTTAGCCTAAGGATTATTCCAATGTCCGTGTGTGATGTGTGTTGCTTGTGGTGAAGTCGAGGTTTCGGGAATGCAGTCGAGGTAGATTTGCCGGTTCCCCACTTCGACTCCTCCACTTGGTACTTTGTCAGCCTTTACTCAGCCAGGGTCTGTGAAGCCTTTTATGAATGAAGGAGATTCAAAATTAGACAGAAGGACAATGGCATGGTTTTGTCAAACTTTGTGTCAATATGTAGAACTCACTCAGTGGCCTAGCACAAGAAAATAACCTGGGGAGCTGATCCGGAAAACCCCCCGGAGGAAAAAGAGAACTGTGGACCTTATGACATGATCCACAGTACATTGGAAGAAATAATTGCATTTTTGCCACTGACTTTAGTGCGCAAAAACTGCTGCAATAAGTGGTCGCAATTCGGCATGATTTAACCAGGATTAGACCTAGCGCATAGACCATTGTACTGTATGCATAGAATGAGACCCCGGTCTTAACCTACCCCGGCTGATGTGCCAAGCTACGCCTACGCCCCACTGTTAGTCTACAATTGTATAGTTCAAACCGTTTGCGCCCGGATGTTCTTGACGTCAGTCTTATAAACCCAACAATTTGGCTAAAGGGCGCCAGTGAAAGATTTCTATCCATTGATGTTCAGCAGCTTCACATACAGAATAAGTGCATTGACCGAAGATCAGAGTGCTAAATCAAATAAATCTGATAGGCGAGCCGTAGGTGTGGAGATGCTCATCTTTGCGACTTGAGGCCCCACCTGTCCGGACGCGAGCACGACGGCAGATGGAATCAAGATGAGTTGGTTCCGTGCCCCTCTTTTGAACTCCGGCTTCGGGCTTGACTTTTCTTTCTCTTTCTCTTTCCCCTTTTCCTTTCACTAGACAACGCCTTTTGATCGTGAGTACTTTGTCCTCCAGCATTGCGACTGAAGCTAATCACCCTGTAGTTCATTTCACCATGGCCCCCCAACTTCACCAGAGACCCCCCTTCCGCGCAGAGCACCTGGGTTCGCTCCTCCGCCCCCAGCAGCTTTTGGATGTCAAGATTGCCCATGAGGCCGGCAAGGTCTCCGATTCCGAGCTTTCCAAGGTCGAGGACAAGGAGATCACCGACATTGTCAACACTCAGCTGAAGCTTGGTTACCCGGCCGCTTCGGATGGTGAATACCGTCGTCACAGTAAGAATTCAGATCCCCGAGGACAAGAAAGCGACGCAATATTGACAAAATTCAGTGTTCTGGGGTACTTTCTTCCCCGGTCTGGACGGGTTCGAGGAGATCACCGAGTTCGAGACCGACATCTTCCGCTCTTACGCTCCCGACATCGCTGCCTTCCTCGAGGCTGGCCACAAGCCTGGTGAGACCGTCATCTGCACAGGCAAGATCAAGCACGTTGGCAGCACCTATGTCGACCAGTTCAAGTACCTTGCCAGCCAAGTCCCCGCCGATCAGGTCAAGAACCTTAAGATCACCCTGGCTGCTCCCAACTGGTACCACTTGCGCTACGTTGAGGGCAAGGCCTACCCCAAGGATGTGTACAGCACCGATGAGGAGTACTTCGGTGACATCGCCAAGGCCTACCAGGCCGAGCTGAAGATCCTGTACGAGGCCGGCTGCCGCAACGTGCAATACGACGACCCTAACCTCGCCTGTAAGCAGCACTCCATTTCCCATGAACTAGATCAAGAGAACTCACATTGTATTAGACTTCTGCTCCGAGAAGTTCCTCGACGGCTTCAAGGCTGACCCCTTGAACGTATACACTGCCGACGAGTTGTTCGAGAAGTACATCAAGCTGTACAACGACTGCTTCATCGGCATTCCCGAGGACATGCACATCGGTGTTCACCTGTGCCGCGGTAACTTCGTCGGCAGCCGTCACTTCTCTGAGGGTGGCTACGACCGCATCGCCATCAAGCTCTTCCAGGAGCTCAACGTGCACACCTACTACCTCGAGTACGACACCGAGCGTGCCGGTGGCTTCGAGCCCCTCAAGCACCTGCCCACCCACAAGAACGTCATCCTAGGTGTTGTCACCTCCAAGTTCGCCACCATGGAGGACAAGGAGGAGATGAAGACTCGTGTCATCAACGCCGCCAAGATCATCGCCGAGGGCAACAACATCTCTCTCGAGGCTGCCCTGAACCAGGTCGGCGTCAGCCCCCAGTGTGGATTCGCTTCCCACCGTGAGGGCAACGCTATTGACTGGGATGGCATGATCAACAAGCTCCAGTTGGTCCGTGACATCGCCAACGATATCTGGCCCAACCAGCTGTAAGCGGACAGCAGAAAAAAAAAATTAGAACGACTTCAACGAATACCCATCTGTAATTTTTCTTTGTCACTCCCAAGAGGGGCCATGCTCCAGTTGCCTATTCAACAATGCGACGGGTCTGGAATTTTCTTTTTGTGTACAGCGCCGGTGGGATGCTTGGGACGAACGTCATGATTGATATTTTGGATGACCAACTTAACGTATGATTCTTGGATATAGTCAATGAACAAAGAACCCGTGTTCATGATCACAAACAAATTTGCCGAGTAGAAATGATGACAATGTAAGTGGAAGAATGTAGAGGTTGAAATAAGTACACGCGGGGAGGGACGAGGTATTTAACTCTAACGGAGCTAATCCCAAGGTCCCCAAACTAAGCTGGCCATGAGCTATGGGCCTATTACCGCCTTAATAATCTAGGTATGGAAGGCCTGAAAACGACTACAATGACATGTTCTGTAGCAAGAGTTTCCCAGGATTGAGATTAAGAACGGGTTACCTAATTTGAGTATGCTAAACAATAACCATAAAAGGCACAGCTAGAACCCAATGATGCTTGGCAACCGTATCATCCAGCTCCAGCTTACTCTGCGGGACCAATGATATTAGCCTCTTTAACAGCAGAGCTCTTGTGAGTCTTCTCGTTCTCAATCTGCAAGCCAGTCAACCATCAATACTCCTATTCTTAAATTCGCCTCGGTTCCCGGATATTGACACACCTGGTAACGCGGCTCTTGGTCCGAGGCCGCGACACTTCGGCCAGTCATAGTAGCCGGCTTGGTAGCAACCTCACGGATGATGCCGACACTCGCGCTGGTATTGGAGTCGGGCCCTTTTAAGTACATACATTGTCAGATTGTATTCGAATGATAGATCACTTGCAAATTGGAGAGATTGGGCAATGCATACCGCCCACGGGCTTATAGCTAACTCGTTGTCCTTCGTGGAAGATAGGCATTGTGTCTTGGCACTTCTTGAAGAGAACGAATTCGTCGTGGGGTATTTTATGTTGTGGCTTAGACTTATACGTTTTGGCGATATTGGAGATCCGAGATTCACTGAACTGGACAGAGAGGATCCGAAGTATGTTATGGAATAGTCTTGATTGACTCGATATAGCTCTATTTATACGGGATTGAGAAGGATTCGGGTTCCGGGGCTCCACGTCACAGTTACATTACTAGGACGTTAGATAAACATTATATAGTAGCGGGGACTGCTCGGGTTGAAATTCCGAGCCGTTTACTCCCTAGTATGAGGAAAGGTAGATGCCAGGCAAGGTTGTTCGGTCACGCGTATGTCATGTTCGTTCTGATTCTCAATCCCAGCGCAGTTTCCACTTATTGCATCTCTCTATGAAGTTAATCAACTCTATACACATCGGGAATCCAGAAGAAAATCACAAGGGAATCGAACAATGGTAACGCTGATATGGACCACTATACGGATTAAATAATTAAGTCGGAGCTCATGACGAGTCCCATGGGTAAGAACAGAGGGGATATCATAGAAGGAAAACGGGAAGGGAGAAAAAAACAGAGAAGTAACCCGCACACAAAGGAAAATATCCAAGGATGGGCTCCGAGGAAAGGGGAAAGGAAATAGGGCCCAAATGCTGCGTCGTCTGGTCATCAAACACGGACATGAAGCGAAAAGAGATGAAAACTTTGTCGGACAGTGCGAGGTGTTATACACGAGGCGGCGGAGGATGCCTCTCAGGATCATAGCCGGGGCGATCCAGGTCCCAGACTGGATGGGTATGAGTGATCAACGGCGTGGCGTGCCTGGTCGGGCGCATGTCTGGGAAGACCGGAGGTTCGACCCTTGGCGTTCAATTCGAGGATAGATGGACAGGTTTATTTCGCGGGTTGGGTCTTGACGTTGTTGGAGAGCCAGGCCTGGAAAGTGGAGAAATTGCGGGTCAGGGATTTGTTTTGGTTTTCGTCAGGTCAAACAGGGACAATTAGTACTTACCAGACCCTCAAAGATACCAGTACCATCTGTGGCCACACTGGGCGCAACATACCACAGCTTGTCCTTAAGCTTGGTCAGCTGGAGCGTGTTGGTAATTTCCTCCGGGCTCAGGTCTAGGACAGTTGGTCAGTATGAGCTTGAAAGGGGGTTGTTCCAAATTGCCCTAGATTGGGATAAACACGTACGACCGCTAATATCCTGCTTGTTGGCAAACACCAGCAGGAGGGCATCCTTCATTTCACGATCGTTAATGATCTTGTGGAGCTCCGAGCGAGCTTCCTCCAGGCGAGCAGTGTCGCTAGAATCCACCACAAAAATCAAGCCTTGTGTGCCGGAGTAGTAGTGACGCCAGAGAGGACGAATCTTGTCCTGACCACCGACATCCCAAACATTGAACTTGACGTTCTTATAGGTCACGCTCTCCACGTTGAAGCCGACGGTGGGGATTGTGGTGACATCCTGGTTGCTGAGTTTCAGTTTGTAAAGAATAGCTGGTAGAAGTTAGCTTTTGGTCCCGTGTACCATTCCCTCATGGGAATGACAATAGAGGAATCTTACTAGTCTTTCCAGCAGCATCTAGACCCAGCATGAGAATGCGCATTTCCTTGGTGCCGAAGATCTTCCCCATCATCTTGGAGACTGAACCACCCATCTTGGCGGTATCAATTGATTGTCGATTGGGAAAAGTCAGAACGGGGTGCTCTTGCACAGATAGAAAGAAAATCAGCCAGGGATAATAGTGGCTTTCACCCCGGAAGTTGGAACTTGGGAAAACAAGACAGAACGAGACGAGGCGGGGGAAAAGGGGCAGGCTAGGCTGACTCAGCCCCATTTGCGACGCGGATCCACTTCATAACAGATTACCTCCTACCGGACTACTTGATTAGGTTATCTATATATCGAGCATCGGAGCTCATCATTTATTGTACGGGATGTCCAAAATGAGAGTTGACCCAATGATGGCCAGAGTTGAGGAACCTTGGTTGCATGATACTTTTCATACGTCATGACCGTGTTCTACCCCAAATAACAACTTGTTTCGTCTACTTCCCTCAAAAATCCTCAGTTCTACAGTGAACTTCAACACACATCCCTAGCAATATGCCTTCTAATCCTCACAAGTACGAGCGCCGCTCCTCGGTGGCGCAGCAACGTCGGCTTTCCCAGCAATTCAAGAATTGCGCGTGGCTGGCTCCTCCATCAGATGTACGTACTCCATGACACTATGAAATGAAGCTGAAATTGACCTCCAAAGACCATTTATGCGGGTATTTCGGGCAATTTCTCAACAAGTCGGCCATCAAGCGTCGCCATTGCCTTCCGCGATACCACCTATCTACTGGACTTCACCGAGAAGGTGTTTGATGCCACTGAGCACAAAGAAACTGCAGAAGCAACGACAGATTTCATTGTTTCGGAACTGAAAACATATGGAGAACAGCATCTAGAGAAAATTATTGGCGTGGCAATGCCTAAACATGTTGCGGACAAGTTACCCAAGCTCTGCTCACGTTTGTGGGCAGAGCTCGACATCCTTTGCCTGGTACTTCCAGATTCTAGTCTGAACGACCAATACCCCTCACGTGTTCCTAAGGATACAATGAAGGGGGGTCTGAAAACGCTCGACGAGCAGGCGGAGTCCATGTCGCGAAAATGTGTGCGGTAAGTTAGGATCGACAGGGTTGTGGAGAACATACCGTTAAACTCTACGCAGATTGTTTGGCCCGGAGAACCTCCCCTTACTACAAGTGGGTTTCATGGGCCTCGTGGAAGTTGACACGAATTTTCATGTGCAAATCGCGGACCTTGATGATTTCAAATCAACTGTGTCTTCCAGGACGTGGTCTGCCGTGGAGCATTACGCTGCTGACCTGAAGGAACGAAATGTTCGCATTGCCTTCTTCAGTGCGACTCCCCAGGGAGGTGGAGTGGCGCTGATGCGGCATGCCCTGGTGCGCTTTTCTTTTCATTTGGGCACGGACATCAAATGGTAGGCCTGGCACACGACCAAGGGTAAGAGACGTATTTATTGATTCGCATGCAGGTATGTTCCAAAGCCCCGGCCAGGGGTTTTCCGGGTAACCAAGAACAACCACAATATACTTCAGGGTGTTGCACGACCCGACGAGCGGTTGACTACCGAGAATAAGCAATTGCTGCAAGAATGGATCAAAGAGAACGCAAGGCGATATTGGACCGGGCCTAACGGTCCATTACTGCCCCCATCAGAGGGAGGAGCAGATGTGATCATTGTGGATGATCCCCAGATGCCAGGACTAATACCTATTGCCAAACAACAAGCACCGGATCGACCTGTCATCTTCCGTAGCCACATCCAAATTCGCAGTGATCTCATCAAGCAGCCTGGGAGCCCTCAGGCCGAAGCGTGGGAGTTCCTCTGGAACCAAATCAAGCTTGCGGACTGTTTCATCAGCCACCCCGTAAGCGCATTTGTACCAAGCGATGTCCCACCCGAGAAGGTGGGCTACATACCGGCGTCAACTGATTGGTAAGTGGCCTGGTAAATATGCATTATCTTACTGACGTGTCCAGGTTGGATGGGTTGAACAAGGACATGCGAGACTGGGATTTAGCCCACTACGGCCGCATCTTCAACGCATCCTGCAGGCTTGCGGACATGACGACAATTTGTTATCCTGACGGTAAAGAAGCTCTTGTCATTGATATATGCATGAGCTGATGCAGCTAACTATCTTAAATCAGACAAGTACATCGTGCAGATCGCTCGATTTGATCCATCCAAAGGAATCTTGGATGTACTGGCTTCATACGAGAAGTTTCATAGCCGGCTGGCCAATGCTCGGCCTGATCTAGTGCCTCCAAAGCTTTTGGTCTGCGGCCATGGCTCAGTGGATGACCCAGATGGAGCGATCATTTACGATGCTGTGATAGATCACATCGAAAACAATATTTCACACCTACGACATCTGATCTGCGTAATGCGGCTACGACCTTCAGATCAGGTTTTGAATGCTCTCCTCTCCAAGGCTACTATTGCACTCCAGTTATCCACCCGTGAGGGGTTCGAGGTCAAAGTGTCCGAGGCCATCCACAAGGGCAAGCCGGTGATTGCCACGCGTGCTGGTGGAATCCCGCTGCAGGTTGAGGATGGTAAGAACGGATTCCTGGTGGACGTCGGTGACACCGATGCCGTTGCACAACATCTCTATACTTTGTGGACGGACGACGCCCTGTACCGCCGTATGTCGGAGTATGCACAAAACCACGTCTCTGATGAGATGGCCACGGTGGGCAATACCTTTCTTTGGCTTTACCTTGCCTCAAAGTTGTCCAAGGGTGAGCCGGTGAAGCCAAACGGGCGCTGGATTAATGACATGGCCTTCGAGGAACTTGGTCTTCCCCCCGCAAAAGACGTACCCGACGTACCCCATCTCAAGCGAGCAGTGCAAGTGCAAAACATGGGGTAAAAAATTGTACTAACTTACTCATTGTTTCATATTTTTCCCTTACTCAAATTTTCCTTTCATGCCAGCCATATTTGAATAAAATTGCCACAGAAGAAGGTCCCACTCAACACTCATATTCCAATGTAAATCAATTCAGGCAAGAAATGTAAAAGGGTATCATTGAAAATCAAAAGAAATATCAAAACCAAAACTAAACCGACCCATCTCACGGGCGTCCAACAAGCCGATACCTTTCCCTAGCCAAACCACCCTCCGCCCCTTCAACCCCATAACCCTCGCCAACCTCACCAACAATGCGCGCCGGTCGTCCCCCAACAACGCACCAGCTAGGCACAACCATACCAGGCGGAACAACCGCACCCTCCAAAACAACCGAAAAATCCTTCACAATGGCCATACTCCCGATCGTCGCGCCCGCTCCAATATGAACATGATTCCCAAGCGACGCGGCCTCCACAACAGCCGACTCGCCCACAAAGACATGGTCACCAATCTTCAGCGGATAAAACGAGTGCACACCACGATGTAACCTGCTCGGCGGGCGAAGAATCACGCTCTTGGAGATATAACTGTACCGACCGACCGTGATAGCGACGCTGGGGGCATTGGGTTGCTGAGGCGGGTTGTTTGGGTCTGTAGAGACGGCTGTGGAGGGAAGACGGTAAAGGTCACCACGGATGACAGCTTCGGCTTGAATGACCGTCTTTCCGCCGAGAATGATGTGCTGTGTGCCGTGGATTTGGGAGCGGCGCGAGATCTTGTTTCCCGTGTCCTGTGGTATGTCAGTTTGGGGTTTTTGAGGGAAGCGTTGTGGGTGGACAAGGCATTGAGGGGTGTAAGGATGTACGTACGGTCTCGATGTACTCGCTCTTGGCGGCTTTGGGAGGCATTTTGGAGCGAGGCTGTACCTGTCGAGGCAAGTTGTTTCATCGGTCTTTCCCCGATGTTGATAGACGCGGGTCCGCTAAGGCGGTGTGGGGCGGATTTGGAGTAGCGATGGACTACAAAGGTTGTGTTTACCAGTCAAGTGACGGACCAGCGCGAGACTAAAGGAGAGTGTGAAAGCTTTGATTCATCTCTATCCTATGTAGACCACTATGATAGGCTACGCTTCCAAGGTTATCCTTGGTATTCGGCTCCAGCTGCGTATGTGTAGCTGCCGTTCTCTACTCCGGGGTCATTGCGCTTACAACTTCTCTTTTTTAAACTCCCCATTTCCTCTTAATAAACCTTTGTACTGGATAGAATACACTGCTACGTATGGTAATCCCTGCAGATAGCATTGAAAATTTTAAAACGGTTGAAAACTAGGACAGGGAGGCTTGTAAAGGCCTAGTAATAACTACATTAGTTAAGTCCTCGTTTGTCACTTATATTATATTGTGCGGTTTGGGTTGTAAGATTGGATCCTTGACAAAATATAGCGGCTTAGAATGTTTCCAGTACTATCAGTAGCCTTTACTATTTCATCATGCTCGTCAGCTTTGACTCGCCTAGCAAGTATACTGGTAATATCTACGTAGGCTTAGGTACGGTAGTGTAGACTATCCATTTCCCTTGTCAATTAATAGCTAATAAGCAACTCGACTTCATTGAAACACCAGTCTCCCCTTCCTTCCATAATGGTTAAGATTATGGACCATGTGTAGAACCCGATCACACACGCTTTCCATTGCCACCTCAAGATCTACCTAACATGACGCGAAAGTCTGAGCAAATCATACCGCAGCCCTAAAAAATCAACGTATCCAAAAACGCCGCTCGTGAAGAGCACCGCGATTCCAAATACCAAGTCAAATAACCGGTCGAGTGTGTGATGATTTGTTGCATAAGAAGGCCTTTGCTTAGCTACTTCCAGACCCCATAAGGCTGCGATCAGGCCAAATATGATGGATAAATAACCCAAGAAGGCATTGCCAACAAAATCCGATGTGTCAGTCTCATGATGGGACCCCATTTCGATCAAGGATAATATCACGAGTTTGCGATCTGTTTCCAATAATATTGTTGTGGCCGGGGTCTGGTGTCTGTGTGTAGGGTTGAAGTTTTGACGAAGAGACTGATGTATGGTTGAAAATATTTCTGGTACTAGCAGGTATCTTTAATGTGTCACCATGCTCCTTTAGGCAAGATCACCTAGTATCCTTGTAATATTTACGTAGATGTAGGTACTGCAGTGTAGAAGATTCATTTAATTCGCCTGAGAGTGGAATGACGGTTTGTCCGAGCCCGGGCGGGGTCTCGGTGACTGTTTGTAATGAGTTTGCGGCTTGGTGATTATTGAAAGGGATGACTTGGTATGGCAGGTTGAAATTTCAAGAGGGAGGAGGCTGAAGAGAGTACCTTGACCGCTGGGGAAGATGAGGAAGTAACTTTGACAGGATGGGATACCAACAACATAAAAGGCTTCATCCTCCGACGGGTTTGGCATGCTCGTGATGATAACCCTGACCATATCATATTACTGTCGTTATTCAAGTGGGAAGTGGACTTATCAGCCCCTCTATGACATAGTACAATGTTGTACTTGTATCTTGCTGCTTATAGGCGGATTTGGCTTTTTTTTGTGTTTGTGGGCGTTCTTAATGTCTTTGTGGCTACATCTGCCTTATGACCCTCTGCGAGAAAGGAAATTCATGCAGAGGGGTATGAGATTGTTTGAACTGAATTGAAACCTTTTTTTACAACAATGGCACTAGTGTATTGCCTTCTAGACAAATAGACTGTAGACTCAAGGGAGCCCCTGCAGTAAAATTGAAGTTGCGTTCAACCGCTCCCTCCCACAATTTCTGCAGTATGCTCCCAAGCAACTGGTGATGAGGAATCTGAAAGTAGGCAAATATACGCCCAAGGTATTCCCGTATCTTCTCCTGCAGATGTGGAGACCGTGAAGCCTCATTGCCGATGACCGCCAGCGGCCATATCAGCGTGAGCGCCACAGGTATATGGTACTTTTCGGCCGCTTGGATGATTTGCTCAATACCACCGCACATCTCCCGGGTATATCGATCGATGAAGAGTTCCTGCTCAGTGGATAACGGGGCCATCGGATCGGTATCAAAGCCACCACGCCATAGATATATCAATGCAGCTTTTCGTATGACCTCCCATGCGGTGCTGAGAACAATACTTGTTTCCATGGGCATAGAATCGGGGATCGAAGGTGACTTCCAACGCGTAATCAGTGTCTCCATCACACGAATGTACTTTTTTTCTTGCTCGTTCATCGGCATGGTGCGTCGGGGGATTGGGCTCACGCTCAAACCAGCCGAGTGCGAAGTCGGAAAAGTGAGTTGTTCGAGATAATCCTGACTGACAGGATAGGGGTTTTGGCCAGAGAGATCGTCGTCCACAACCGCCGATAACAATGCAATGACTGTCATCAACGTCTCGGGGTACCCAGAGCTGATTTCCCACCCAGAAAGCATCTTCTCCTTGGACGGCAAAGTCAAGATTTCTTCTGGGGGGCATAACCTCCACCTCAGCCAAAGCCGCTGGCTAGGGTCGGCCCTGCCAATGGTAATGGCCTTGATGTCGGCATGTGCGGCCGCGAACGACGCATATCTCTGGAGAGACAAAGGGAGCAGAGTGTCAAACGCAGGTAGCGGTGTGGTGTCAAGAAGTGCAATCAGACCATGCAGATGAATGTACCAAATTTCGTGTCCCGGGAGGCAAGAGATCCACAGGATCATCGAGATCGCAATGGCCTCTTCAATATCTCCATGCCCGGACTGCAAATTGAATAAATTGGATTGCAAATTCTTGACGGCATGTTGATAACTGTCAGAGGCAAGGGCCGAGCTCTGATCTCCCAAATTGGCGGGCTCGGACTCTTGGGTGCCACTGGGCAGTAAGTGGGATGAGCGAAACCGGGTTGCTAGCGTCAAAAGTGCATCGAGACTGGTCGCGTGACGAGCTGCCAAAGGCAGTAAGCACTGTAGAATCGGAACACCATATCCCGGAACCGCCACGAGAGTTCGCTGAAACTGTCGAATCACTGGATATGGGCCCATTTATTAGTTTGATCGTGTCTGCGAAGCCATTGTGATCAAGGACAGCAATGTACGTACATAATCGGATATTTTGGTTCTCAATACCACTCAACCTCATATTCCACGCGCTCACGTCAAAATTGCTCATCTTTGAGCATATTGAATCTCATGAGCACAAATGTTGAAACGGTGCATTCCCACAAACAATGGAATATTGAGTTCGGGGTCCCTAACGTTGGAAAAAAGGCTTTGAGATGGCAAGCCACGGCAGATTTCAACATCTCGAGATCATATAGTTCCAAGAAACTAGTAATTTTAGGGCCCATGCGCAAAGCGCACTGCCTCAAAGAAGCAATTCTAGAAGCCAGGTTCACTATCGAACGTGCGTAATTGCAATTAGATCATTGGCTTGTTCAGTGAACGGACCGCCAAGATAAATTACCGTCGGTCACTTTCCTTGGTACCATGGTGGAGCTCAGAGTCCTGATGTGGGGGTGCATATGGTTATCATCCCAACGAACAGGGCAAAATCTATACCTGATAGACGTTAGTGTTCCCTCTTATCATTTTAGATACACACAGATAATTCATTTTTGGTTCAAAGCCTCTCTGAACCGTCGTGAAATCTCCAAGTACTCAATTTCTATTCCTAGCCCCGTCCAGATTGCAACCTTTTTTGCTGTTCCGATGGTTCTTGCCGTGGAGATCCACCAAAAGCCTATGCAACGTATGCCACCTTCCGCAAATCCCGAACCCTGGCAGATCCCTTGAATTCCCTTATTCCCCACAGTCGTGCGCAAGCCATTGGGGTGTATGTTCAAAACCAGCGACTTCAAGAAATTTGGGTCGGATATGCTGCACCCTCGCGGCATAGCCATTATGGAGTCAGCTATAACCACTTTGACCGATACAACTGCTACGTTGGGGTCTTGAGACCGAAGTTTGGTCTGGAAATGCCCTTGAAGATCGCAGTCTACACCGGGACCGTCATCGCGGGTTTATCGGATATAAGCTTCGAAGTTTGGAGCATTGGGGTAAGCACCACCGGGACTTGAAGCCAAGCCAACTTGACTTTCCGTAAGAACGCCAAGACAAAGTTGAATCTGGTTGCCTGATGCTGCAGCCCCTATACGAGATCTTCTGAAGTTTATCAGGCCTCATTTAAAAGAGCTCCACTTTATTTACGAGCTTTCAGCATTAGCCTAAACGAAGCTTCCTGCATGAAGATAACTCTCATTGTCAATGTTTTCATTACCAGGAGACCTAAGAAGGAACTATAAGATGCAATCTGCATTGTAAGTTTAGGGTAAAAAGCCGACATCCGACTTCGCCACTTAAAATGTCGAACCTAATCCACTTGGGCAGTACATCGTGTGATTACATCAGCCAATGAAGAACCTCCCCGGTCCCACAGTTTCGAGCGGATAAAGCACCAATGTGTAGTATATGATTAGATATTTTAAAGTGGTTGGTTCAATTGGACTCATGCTTTGCACGTGTGAGAGGAATGGAGGGATAAAGGCTCATTGGTGACGTTAAAGAGACCAAATGCCAAGCCGGGTGGATTCATAACAGAAATGGCATGTATCATCAGTGGCATTTAGCAACTAGTTGCCGAGGTACCGTTTACCAATAGTGTGTCGTTGATTATCATTACTAGGTATTCCGTAGGTGTGATGTAAATAGTTGGAGTCGCCAAGACTTGGTAATTTAAGCCCGTTGTGGAATGTGGATCCTTTCTAGAAAGCTTCGGCACTAATTACCGGGCAAATCTGCCCACACTGAACCCACATGGAGGTTTCTCCAACTATTTATTACAATTTGATCAGGTTTGATACGTTGTTCGTTACGTGCGCTTCTAAAACATGAGTGGAGATTGTTAGATCCGGAAATAGAGCTGCAATGCATCCCTAAACCCGGTCTGCAATGCCCGCGTGTCCCTCGCCTTTATGGCTTCCACGGGTTCACAGTCTGGACGTTCTTAATCAAGAGTGGAATGGTGTATCAAGATTCTTCTATGAGGCAGGCAACTACACATAACGCCCAACTTCACTAATGTCTAAGCGCTGGGGAGAAAGTGCCTCGGTCAACGGGGGAGGAATGTGGCGTAACTTTCCAATGAAGAGAAAAAGAAAAAGATACAATTTTACATGTACTCCTGACTCATTTTTGTAGACTAATAAGATTTTCATCGGGAAAGAACTAGTAATGGGCATTAAATAAGCATAAAGCTCCAGCGTTTTAGACATAGCTTTCAAAGAACCCGTCAACCAGTCAAACTATAAATAATCGGCCAATAGAAGGAAGTACAAATTTAGGCTCCCAAGTTCTTCCACAGATGAATGATACACTTCTCACCTCATTGGTCCATGCCGAATCAGGGAATTGCCTGGGGTCCAGGGTATTTTGTACCCTAGCCCACCAAAACTAAAGCGCGGCCTATTCTCATCGGCACACGGAGGGCAGATAGCAGACTGTCGGGTCTCGCAATGGACATTGATTCGCCATACGAGGCCACTCCTCCTCGGGCGTGCGACCGATGTCACTCATTGGTAAGTCCCTCAAAACCCTATGATCTTGATATTAGCCCAACCCCTCATTTGACAGAAAACACAATGTCTATTCGGGAACCCCTGTGGAAGATGTGAGCGACTTGGCTTGACTTGCACCAATGACCGACCTCAGCGTGCGCGCGGTCGCCCTCCAAAGGGGACATCTAGATCCCGGGTAAGTCGATTAGCTTCTGCTTAGCAACGCCACTCATATTTTCCTAGTCTGCACACACTGTCCAGGTGTCACCAGAAGACACAAGCTCTATATCGCCGCTCGGTAGCTTTTCCTCTACTGAGTTGTCACCATTTTTCCAAGGTCTACCAGACATTTCCCTGCCATATGATGTTCTTACCTCAATTGTTCAGCAATTTCTCAATTCGGTCCCTGGATTGGGTTTGTATAGTATCATTCCCGCATGCACAAATTTGCAACTGAACCATGACGGTGCTTTCAAGCAGGTTCTTGAGGATGTGCTTCAACCCGAGGTTCGATATACTTTGGTTGCAATTGCCCTGAGCTTATACGGGCATCGTGTTCCGGGATACATGCAGAAGAGGGCGGTTTTTGACCAAGATGGCCTTCATAAGAGCGCCCTTTCATCAATTCCAAATATTGCTTCCAGAAGCAATCAGCCTTCGTTGTCCAGTGTTTTTTGTCTCCTATTACTCAGTCATACCTGGGCTATCGCGGAGCATTTCAAGAAGGTTCCAATGCAATGGTGCTCTCTTGCAAGGATTATTTTTGACAACTGCGATAAAGGAGGTGAGGGAACGTCTCTCTACTCTAGGGAGTTTGCACGTCGGTATGGAAGAGCTTTCCTCTGTAACAGGTCTAGCAATCTCTAATATGCATTACAGGACAGATATTGGGTTGAGCTTACAAGAATGGTAATTTTCACGTTGGTCATGCCCACGACCAATCAATTACTAATTATGTGGAAAGTGCTCTTTGCCTAGTGAACAATTGCATGCACACACGACCGCATGCCTATGAATCAAAGATTTCGTCACCATTCATATCCGATGAGGAATGGCATTCGTCGAGTCATTTATCAGATCTCGAGCAAGTCCACATCCCAGGTCCTCATACATTTTTTGCATTATTCCAACCATTCATCAAGTGCGTACTCACTCGCATCACATCTCTCAATTTTCCCTGCTGACCATACCGTAGTATCATGAACACAGTCGCTCAAGAGCCTGGCATTGGCTCGCCGGCGTGGATAGAGGTTGAAGAGCAATTGGAAGATTACTTTTTCCAATTTCCCGAAGGCTTATTGAAATTCAACAAGATAAGTCATTTGTATCAGTTTGAGGCAATGATCTGGCTGCATGGTCTATTCATTGTGTTATGTGAGACTACAAAACCCTCTAGGCATCAGGATAAGGGACATTAACGGATAATTGCAGATTCAACTCGGGACGTCATCAACCTACTCAAGAAAACGACATATCTCGAAGTCAATCGTTTCAATCACCTCTTCGAACACTCATTACTACTCGGCGAGGTACACAGCCCTCCAACTTACCTACATATACATGACGTGGCATTGACGACGAACCCCCAGATTATACCCCCTTTACTATCCACAAATCCCCACCTAGAAAGCCTCACCCCAACAACAATCTACCTACTCTGTATCTCGTCCGCAATTCACTGCCTAGCTCTCCGCCAATTCATTTTCCAATCCGACTTCGCACACATCAGCCCCCCAGCCAAACTCATCACATCCACACAGGCCCATATAGAGATTTTACGAGTGCTGGAAGATACATATAAACGATGCGATCCACAGATAATCGGTGAATTTCTGCGCATGCTATCAACATGTCTACGCGCCGCAACAAGAGGTAGCAGAACAGGCGTTGGAAACCTCTCTTGCGAAAAGCTATATCTATATCGCTGGACTGGCGCCGGGACTGGTATGATACAGATGAGGAAGAAGGATGCAGATCTGGAATGGAAGTATGTGGAGCTTCCGAGCGATAAAATCTGGGATGGGTCAACGGGGCTGGAAACGGAGTTGGTTGTTGCTATACTGCAGGTTTGTGAACCGGCGCAACGGCTTTGTCGGAGTGGGTTTCTTGATTTGAGTATTATGATACCAATGTAAAACTTTATGATTTTCAAGCTATTTCCGGTGTAGACCCATAAAGACATAACAAACTTCGAAGATGAATAAAGAATAAGGTTTGATATATCAGGAGTCGGGAAACCGCAAATGACCTAGTTCAAGTTTTTTCACGGCCTTGAATTCACTTAAACACTCTATCGTTCCCACATAATTCCTAAATATTCCCAATTATCACCTTCATCACATAGTCTATTTTGTATCTACGTTTCACACAATTTACCTTCAAAATGAATAACTCACCGCCAACTCCGTCGCAAGCGAAGCCGCAGCGCCCTCGAAGACTCGTTGTGTTGGGAACCCTCTCGTTCACACTGGGAGTAATCGTAATTTTTTATGCCATCTTGGACCTGATCGGTCTTGCCCTCGGTCATTTTAAGGATACTACATGGATGTGGTATTCTGTGGTCGCGCAACATATACCGTTGGGCCTTATTTTGGGGATCTTTGGTATTGTTCTGATCTTCAAGCAGAAGGGCTGCCATTGTTTAGATGGAAAGGACAGGGAGGCTACGGGGCATGCGTCAGTCTAAGATTTTGTGAAAGAATAGTATCCTGGGACTATTGAGAGAGAGAGAGAGAGAGAGAGGTATCAAGACTAGTACAATTCTCTACTCCGAGACGGCTGAAAGAGGCCTGAGACTGAGTTCCAATATTCTTGCTATGGATTTGTGGGGATAGGTCTTTTATGCTTCAGACTTGATAGTTGCATTTTCGATACCTCCAGATGAGGGAAAATTGAGATTTCAATAAAAGCTTGAAGAAACCTTGGAACCGAAAAGAACAAGGAGCTCCAGTGACGTAACTTTAGAAGCATTAGGAGTCGGACAAATAAGATTAACTCATGGTTTGTACCTCAGTCCATAGACCAGGGGTTGACCGTACTTCCCAGGCTATGATTAGGCCATCTAGATTATCACTCTCAAAAGCTTACTTCTGTTTCTCTCACTACATCCTCAAATCACCATCAGAATGACAACAACATCTACCTCGCGTCACCTTGGATTGACTTCATTGCAAGCAAACGCCTTACATGTCGACGTAAACGAAGATGATGATGGGGACAAATACTATCTTGCCATAGGTACCGCCTTTTTACTGGGACTCATCTTGATTATATTGGGAGTCTGCTTTGTGTTGGGCGCCATCTCATCAATGAGCCGTGATAGCGACCCCTTCATGGACTGGTCCGCTACTCTACTGACTAGGACTTTTGTGGGCTTCATAACCGTTGTTGGTCTTTTCTTCCTGGCAATAGGCATGATCATACTCGGAATAAGCGTGAGTGCCTTGTACTCTTCTTGCTGCAGGCGGGGAAATATGGAGTATCAGTCTGTTTGAGCATTGTGAAAATATCATGTAATGTTGGGCTTGAGGTGGCTCGCCTTTGGCAATATCTTTAATACCAACGGAGTTGAAAGGAAAATGGAGACGAACTCAGGGATAAGCATGAATGAGGAGAGTTACAAATTCATGTATGAAGTTTATTTTTGCTATTGATGCACTCTTAAATATTTGATGTTTCTTGTAATTGAAATGTCTGGCTTTATAATTTCTGAGATGCACATCTACTAGGTACAGCGGGGAAGAGGAACTCGGATTTTTAAAGTTTACATATGTTGAAGTGAAGCTTGTTAACTTGTACCTTGCAAAAACAGTAAAGCGATTCTGAAACAATTCGGGGTTCGGACGTCGGCGGGCTCCCAATCTTAGAAGGCGAAAGCTTAGAATTGCCTAGTAGGCTATATCTGACTCATGAATTCTGCATAAACTTGCCCTCAAGCACTCATACTAGTTTATTAGTTATTTCCCTATCTAAAAATTCCCTCTATACACATTCCATCCATAATACCATCAAAATGACAGAGCCACGGATGCTCGACCAGCCATGGATGCCCAATACAACCTCATACGACATACAATTGGCACCAAGCAATCCGAACAAAAATACCCTACATTCCGAAGAAGGCCAAACCGATCACTCGGAAAGTAGTAAGGCATGCGAAGCTATATCAGGGCTGTTTTTGATTGCGTTGGGAGCTTTTATTATATTTCTTGCCACCTGCCTGGGGAACAGTCCTTCCATTCGCAGTGAGATAGATAATCACCATGGTTGGCCCTGGCTTAAAGTTTTCTTGGTGGGCCTCACCAGCGGTTGTTTCATCGTATTTGTTATTTTCCTGATTGCCAAGGTTGGTGATACTGATTGGTGTTGTGGGAAAAGGGATCACAAGAGTGCGAAGAATCTGCCTGTTTAGGCTATTCAGAGAGATCAATCTTTGATATTGCATGTAGCCAGAGTTTGAAAGGGTGAACAGGGCTTAAAACGATTGGTTGTTGCTCAGAGGCATTTGCTCGGGTGTTGGAAATGATTTATGTGATCGAAGTTATAACTACATACGTCTTGAGGTATGATAAATGGCGTTGAGAAAGCATATATGGACGCGTGTAACGTGGTTAGAACTTGAACCTTAGGGAAATATGAGGCGATTCTGAATATATCGGGGTTCGGACCTTGGAAGGTTAAATTCACACAACCTCGCTCTTGAGTACTTAGTTGTAGTTATCTAGCTCAAAATTCCTTTCCACCAAATTTCCTCTACGCACATTCCATTCATAATCCCACCTGGACATCAATATGATTGTCAAAATGACCACCAAACCGCCACCAGCCTACCCCCTGCACGGAATACCCCTGCGCGAAATACAACAGACACCAACCATTCCGGTCGACAAAACCGTACACACTACAAAATGCAAAAGGACGATCAAGGGAATATCGGGTGCTGTAGCAACGGTGCTGATGGCGCTGCTTTGCATTGCATTTGGAGGATGGCTCATATCTCTTGCCGTAAGACTAGGGAGCAGTCCAGAGATTCACGAAGCTGGAGCTTGGTTTCTTATGATATTATGGGCCTTCCTGAGTTTGTTTTTCATCGGACTCGGTGTTCTTTTGATTTTCGGTACATGCGTTATGATGATTACCGGGGTGGGTGTTGCGGAGTTGTGTCGTGGGCGAAGGGGTCGCAATAGCGTGGGGATTCTGCCTGTTTGAGCTACTATTGTGAGAGATCAATTTTTGAATCTCAGGTAGATAGATCTTAAGAAGAGCGAACCAAGCCGGAAACGATTGGCTACTGCTATTACTTGCTCAGGTGGGGGCTTTAACTGATTTCTGTTTGTTGGTGATTGAAACGTATGACAGCTGGCCTTGAGAAAGAAAATTCAATATTCATGTTTTATCTACGAGCGAAATCCTGTTTTAGCCTAGACCTAAGGAAAATAAGCAGGTACCTTTGGTGTGTCGGTTATCGAGTATCGTAAATGAACTAGTAGTCTTCGCCCTTAAATACTCACGAATCCACACAAGTCCTAACCTCAAGTAACACTACTCTAGACTACCTAAACTACTCAGACCTTGCACTTTATACAACTACATCTTCTCAATTGTGTTTGTGAACAGAAGTTGAGATAGGCTAACAGGACTTGAAGATATGACTGTTGCTATTTATTTGTTGAGACAAAAATTTCCTTTTCACGATGCATAATAACATGAATGTAAAGAGTGCCATTTTCCCAATACTTCACAGCTTAGACTCCCGAGGTCGCCCTTATAGAATGTAAAAAATCATGCACTTATGAGAACACAGATACGGTGAAAGCATAGTAATCATATATAAAGTGTCATCATTGAACTATACACGGTGAGAAGCAAAGCTTCCAAGCTAGAAGCACAATTTCTGGATATCCTCGAAAACATTAAACTCAAAACGTTAACCATGACCACCCATACGAGAGGCTGAACATTATTCCAAGCCCTAGACAGTAAGAGTCCAGTATTAAAAAAGTTGAGATGCTTTTTGCTTAGAGAGCAGCTTATTTCTTCTGCTCGAACTTGAAGTCGCCGTCCCAGTGAAGCTTGAGAGCTGTAGAGATAACCCGTTAGCATGTATTCAGGGTGAAGGTTGATATGAGAGGTTAAGAGTTGTGACTTACTCATAGGGAAGGGGAAGTAAGAAGTGCCATCCTGGCGGAGGTAGACGTAGTAGCCACCCTCCTGCTGGATCTTCTTAAGTTGGCCCTGAGCACCGGGGGCGCGGCGGAGGTTCTCCAGGCGACCGACGACGCGGACCATGGTAACAAGCGCGATCTTGGTGATCTCCTGACCGAACCCGGTGCTGGCACCCTGGATAGAGGTGATGTAGGAGTCGATGGGACGGTCAAGCTTGACCTCGTTGGGCTCGGGGAAGACGCTGGCGTCGTGGTTGGCCTCGACGAAGGAAGCGAAGATCTTGTTGCCGGGCTGGATGTCGATGGACTTGCCGTTTTCCTCGACGGTAACGGCGTTCTGGGCCTCGCGGTAGGCACCGAAGGTTCCGTTGATACGGATGGCCTCCAGGCAGTAGCGGTAGAGCTGCTCGTCGCTGGCGGCGGACTCGTCCTTGGAGAGACGGCTAATCTCGGCCCAGTGCTGCTTGCCAGCGCCAGTGTAGTACTCGATGACCTGAGTGAACACCTGGCCCTGGTTGGGAACCAGCGACACGATGGTGGGGATGACCTGGGACCAGGTGATCTCCGAGGCAGACAGGCCAGACTCCTGCAGGCGGCGGAGAGCACCGGTACCGAACTCGCGGAGGGCGTTGTCGTGGGGACGGAAGTTGTTCATCAGACCGGAAAGGAGGCCAGTGTTGGTGTCAGCTTTGACGGTGGCCTCAACAACGGAGCCGAGCTGTTGGGCAACGGCGGTGGCGGCACGGTTCAGAGGGTACGACCGGGTGGCGTCCACATCGAAGAAGAGCGCGGAGTAGATGGTGGTGAGGATCATGTACATCTCGTGCTCGGTGAAGAGACCAGAGGGGTTCTCCTCGGTCTTCAGGGGCAGGCCGAAGAGAGCGGAGGCGAAATAGACGTGGGCAGAGTTACCAACATCGCGGGTGATGTCAATCTGGTTGATGTTGGCGAGCTTGGCACCGTTCTGCTGGATGAGGTGCAGAGTGGTCTCCTCGTAAAACTTCTTGATAAGCTTGGGGAACTCCTCGGTGGCCAGAGCCTTGCCAATGGCTTCCTGCTGCTGTGAGTCAAACTTGCCCTTGCCGAACAACTCCTCTAGAGCGGAGCTGAAAGCGGGCTTGAAGTCGGTCTGGTTGCCCAGAACAAGCTTGGCAGACTGGTGCGAGGTCAAGTTGACACGGGGAGGAATGTAGGCAGGGGCATCGTAGGAGTAGTCGTTCTCACGACCAAGCATCTTCATGATGTTGCGGTTCTCAGAGGGGATGGTCATGGGGTAGTGAGCGTAGATGGAGTCAGGCTTGTAGTAGTTGGGGAAAGCACGGGTAGCCAGCTTGTAGAAGACACAACCCTGGTTGATGTTCAGGTCGTAGCGGCACTCGTTGTAACCCCAGTTGGTCAGATTACGGGGGTTGTAGTCAATGGTGTAGTGACGGTCACCACGGACAAGAGCCACGGCATCAGACAAGACAGCACGGGAAATGGTGTAGGTGGGGGCGATGCCGACACCGGGAATCATGGGCTCCTTAGCCTCCTCAGAGACAATACCGGGGTACAGCTCGACGTAGTCAGGGTGCTCGTACAGGTGACGCAGGGCGTTGGCAATTTCTGGGTCGGAGTTGATCTCCTCGAAAGTGTCGTAGGTCTTCAGGCCGAAGTGCTTACGGAACTCGTTGAGGGAACCAACCTGCCAGCGACGGGCAGCCTCCATACCAAGAATCTCAATGGAACGCAGAGCCTTGGGGACATTGCGGGGTCCGAAAGAGCTGGCAACGTCCTCAGAGGCAGACTTGAGAATAGCGACAAGCTCACCATCATCGAACCTACCGTCCGCTCCACGCTTCAGGTGAGCGAACTCACGCTTGGAGGGGTCAGCCTCAAGCATGCTCTCAACCTTCTTCATGCCCATCAGCAGCTCAGGCATGGTAACCTGGTCCGCGGGCTTGCCCATGAGGTCGTAGTAGATCTGCTCAATCCACTTCTCATCGCCCTGGGCGATGGCCGAGTGCCAGCGGTAAGCCAGGTTGAACTCAACAGAGCACTGGTTACCCAGACCGGAGGGGGTAGCACCGGCCTTCTCCATCTGGGCACGGGGGTCCAGACACCAGGTAGAGTTGCTGCGATTGAGGTTGACGATGGTACGCAGGTAATCATACAGAGTAATGTTAATGAACAGACCACAAGTAATCAGACGACCAGTCTGGAACAGGTCCTCGTCGTACTTGGCCCAGGCCTTCTCAGCATCCTCGCCAGTGACGTTGGAGCCAGGCTTGGAGAAGCGGCCATTCTCGTTAATCTCAGCAAGCTGCTCAACAATGTGGTTGTGGAAACGGTTAAGCATAACCAGCAAGACACCGCAAGCAGGAGGAAGAGCCTGCAGACGACCCTCGGAGAAGCAGTCAGGCTTCAGCTTACCATCCTTGTGAGAACGGATAAGGTCCTGCTGTTCCTTAACATCACCATAGAGAATGGAGAGATCAAGGTAGGCGGAGGTCTTGTTCAAGTGTGGTTGACGGTAGTCAGTCTGGAAAATGTCTATAGAATCATTAGTATTTTTGCGCCATCTGGATTGATGAATAGCTGCTTACCGTGAATAACCAGAGAAGCCCAGTCGAAGAAGAGACTCGACACCTTGTTGGGGTGAGGAGTGAACTCCTGACGGGCGAACAGGCTGTCGAAGATCAGACCCGCATCAGGCAAACCGCTGGGCTGGATAGCGAGAGGAGGAATGGTGCGGCAGTAAGGGGTATTGGCAGCACCCAACCATGGGAGTGTGGGGTTGTTGTTGGATCCGTCAGCGGAACGGTACTTGTAATCATCTCCCATGAAGCTAAAGCTCGTGTTAGTTGCACCAATGCGTCAGAATTGCCGCGCAATTGGGGCTGCTTACGAGAGCGGGGGGTGTGGCAAGGAGTTCCACAGCTCATCAAGGAATCCATTTGTGAGCTCGACACGGTTCTTGGAGTGGCCGGGCATGTCGGCAACAAGCTATGATCGTGAATCTAATTAGTCCTCTTCCAATTGCTATTTCAATTCCAATTTTCTTTGCTCATACCTGAATAATGCGCTCCATAAGGTAGGTCTTGTCGTCAACCAATTCACCAGAGGCCTTGTTCTTAATCAGGTCCTTAACGGTGTTGACATCGCGGAATCCGAGAGTCTTGATGTCAGCGATCAGTCCGCTGGACTGATCGTGCTTCAGGTATGTGCCATCACCAGTCTGGTTGGGCAAAGGCTCGCGCGAAGCGTGAATAGCCTGCGCATACTTCTCGAATACTGCGACAACCTCAGAGCGCTTCACCTGATGTGTCTCGGTGGTGTCCTCCTTAGAGGCAGCCTTCGGTGTAGGCGACACCTTGGAGAAGCGCTTGTTCTGCTTCTCAGCCTTAGGCTCGGCGTCGCCATTGGCGTCCTTGTTCTTTTTGAACTGGGTAGAGAATCTCCGCAACATGGTGATGGTAGTCTGAGGCTCACACAGACAAGTCACTCAAAGGGAGATACAAAGGAATAAAGAAGACAAAAAAAAAGTGGCTATGAGCTAAACCAGGGGGGGAAGGTCAAGAAGTACTCGCGCTTCGGATTAAAAACGAGCTGTGCGGGCAACCTAGGTCAGCGCAGCTGCAAGACTGTGGAGCACTCATAGGTGGCGGATTTGTTATCGCCAATAGTTGATTGACTGTCAGACCAGATCTGATTGGAGATGATCAGGTTCACTAGCTTTGATCTGCCCGGAGGCTGTGGCTCAGGCCAATCAGCTCGGTGGCCCCGCGTGGGACAAGCTCGAGGTCCAGCTGCTGGGTTGCCCCCACTTCAGCATTGCTCTTACAATGGCGAGCGGCTGAACCGAGTAATTGATCACCCTGTTGACTCCTCTAGTGGAGAGCGTCATGAATATCTGGGAAAGGAGGTGGGCCAGGCAATTGAACACGGCACGTCACCCTAGATGGAACAATGGGACCCCTAAGATGTACTTCGTCACCATAGAGACGAAACTCAGCTGGCTACATCATTAGTAAAGAATTGATTCTGTCTGGTCCTCTCCCCCCTGCGTTGGATTATTTTTTTTTTTTCCATAGGAGAAAAAGAGACCAATGGAAATGTGTCAAATTACAGTAGCGGTGTACTCCGTCTGGAACCGAATCTCGGAGTCGTGGAGTCAGAGCCCCACCATAAGTTGAGATCCAGCCAGATGGGCCATGGCAACGCTAAGTGGGGGGATTGTAATGGTAAGTTTGCGCTTGACCTCCCGATCGGAAAACTCGCCTTTCTGTTCCGTGGCTGGCTGGGACGATCCCGCATCATCATGTTTCTGTCAAGCTGAATCAAGTAAATGCGCAAGACCATGACCACTGTCATACCCCATTGACAGTTGAGATGCGACGTAAGGGATGCAAGTGCAACAGCAATAAAGAAATAGAAACGCAGGCTTACAGATTCACTGCAACTGCATGTTTTCTTTTTCATCTTTTCCCGTGATGAGATGGATCGGCAATGCTGACCCACATGTTCTCCCACTATGGGCTCTAGCGTGCGCCAAGAAGCATGAATTGGTAGCACGAACCGCTATGTGCTCCTGGTCATTGGCGGACCAATCTGCTAGTCATCGTAAGTAATTAATCAGAATATGATGCATCGTAACTTTCCCCACCCCCTTCTTAGGGTCCTCGTCGTACATTTGTGCAATTCAGGTTTTCAACCTCGTGGAAAAGATGCATCAGGCCTATGCACGGGGAGCATAATGTAGGGATAAAAAAGAGAAGATCAGGATGATCTGACATATAACTGCACGGTGCTTTCCAAGGTCGAGACCCTGACTCTGCAGTCATGACACTAAACCACGGGTCGGGCAACAGTGGCATGTCCGGGGAACGCGGCCACTCCCGGAAGCTTTGGCACAATTGTGAAGAACAGTGCGGGAACAGATTCATAATAGCAATTCAATCGTCATTAATAACAATCATCAAAATTCAGTCACTTCCCAGTGCGTTCAGCCGTAATGCTCCAAGCACTAGACTTTCAGGAGAAGACTTTTGAAAGCTGATCGGGTTCCACCAGAAAAAAACTCTCCTGTAATTCCCATGAACCCGTACTCGGTCCGCGTCATTCGTTCCCAAACTCTGGAATCTTCAGGATGACGGCAGACAGGTGGGTCCCGGGCCCACGATGTGGAAAAAGTGACACTTTCGGCGTAGCGGCGGCGAAGTCTCGATCAAGATGAGGAAAAAGGATAAAATACAGATGAACGCCCCCTCTTTTCTTGCACCCCCTGATTCTTACAGATCCATTGGCAAAGAGCTGTTCGGTGCGTGGGGAAAGATCGACAGTAATGTCCCGAGCCATACAACCTCATGTGTATCTTTCTCCCGTACACGGGTTCTCATAGGTCCAACCTCGTCAACCATGTCTCCATCAATGTCGCGTAGTGTCTCGATTTGCACGGTCTGCAGGTTTGAATTTTATTTTGCTTTTTGGCCTTCTCAGAACACCCGGGCTTATGAACTCCCCACTAAGGGATGCAGCATTATTTGAGTGACCAGTTCACCCCGGATCAAACTCAGAGCAATGCGATCCGAGGCATTATGGTGATTGGGTGAAGTGCGCCTGAGTTAGATAAGTGTGTTGTTCCTGTACAACATCAGCTAACTTAGGGTCAGTTCTGTTGCCCTGTTTTTTCGGAAGAAATCCCTTTGCTTGTTTTTCTTTTTCTTTTTGTTCTAAATTTGCGTGCATAACATTGGCGTCACAGGGTAGAGAACAAAAGGTTAAAACAAAAGCCGTAAAATCAAGGGAAAATCCCAGAAAAAGCGTGATGGATCCACAAATGGAAAGTGCCAATTTCGAGTCCCACATCTCACTTGAACTTGACGTATCTGGGTCTGCAGGATCATCGCAGTGGGTGGCACGCTTGGAGCATTCTTATCCAACCCCCTCCTGCGGCCGCCTGGGCCCTGATTCGCGGTGGTTGCGCCCCTCTACGTAAAAGCTGCAGCTTGTCCTCGCAACCCCCAGTTTTCCTTTATAGTTTCCGTGAGGGCCACTCTCGGGATTATACATCTCTTTTGCAGTCATGGCTCAGCACGTACCGCCTTCACAGGCCCCGAAACAGTTTGTGCTCTGTTTCGATGGAACTGGCAACAAGTTTGCTGGCGATGAGTCGGATAGTAATGTCTTGAAAATCTTTCGCGTAAGTCCTCCGACGGTCGGACTTGGAGAATTCCTACTAATTAAGTGGCAAACAGATGCTGGATCGCAGTAAACCGCACCAGTACCATTACTACCAACCAGGTATTGGTACCTATGTGACGACGAAGTCACTCAGCAGTCATGGTCGCATTCAGCGCATTAGATCCTGGTACGAAAAGGCCAAAGATTCGGCCATCGGATCTTCTTTTGATGAGCATGTGATGGGAGGGTACAAGTTCTTGATGCGATACTATTCTCCTGGCGACGAGATTTTTTTCATCGGTTTCAGTCGCGGATCATATATCGCGCGTTTTTTGGCCGAGATGCTCGACTACATCGGTCTGCTCGAGGCCGGTAACGAAGAACTGATCAGGTTTGCTTGGAAGACTTTCGCCAAGTGGCAGCAACGCCAAGGCGATTCTGAGGAGGAGCAGGAGGAGAAGAAGAAACTCTTCGAGTACATGAAGGCTTTCCGTGAAACATTTAGTCGTCCGATCACGCGCATCAAGTTTATGGGGCTTTTCGATACCGTCAACAGTGTCCCGCGTTTCGAGAATGCCTGGATGCAGCGCAGCAAGTTCCCCTATACAGCCCGCAGTTCCGCCAAGGTCATTCGTCATGCAGTCGGTATTGACGAGCGCCGTGCGAAATTCCGTCAGGATTTGATCTCTGGAAAGCGCCCACAAGACAAGCATAAACACCACCGTCACCACCTTCCTACACCACATATGCCACACATGCCACACACTCCCCACTTCGAGAATCCCCTGACACGCCACGTTGATGCTCAACACCATCTGCATCTCCATCAGCAGGATGCTGCCCCCGATGAGGTGCCGGCTATTCGTTTGAATGACGATTCTGGAACTCCTGGAGGGGAGAAAGTGGCCCCGGCTGAGGGAGTGCCCCCCTCGGATAATCCTGGATGGGGCCCCCACCCAGGCGAGTCATACTATCACTCTCACTCTCACCTTCACGCGGGCTCCTCAAACCAGGGCAGTGACAGCAACTTCGGAGAGGAGCCTCACCGATACCGCGCACCGTCTCCTCGACGGGCTGGCCTGACTGTTCCCAACGGAAGGGTATCCATGGATGACCTCAGATCAGTTCGCAGTGGTCAATCTGGCAACCTATCTATCCAGGTTCCCAGTCATGCCGGCGATGGCTATGAGAGCGATGATGAGGAACAGGACATCCACGAAGTGTGGTTCCCAGGATGTCACGCTGATATTGGCGGAGGATGGAAACTCCAAGGCGGCGAGCTATGGGCCCTGAGTCACGCCCCATTAGTGTGGATGGTGCAAGAAGCCCATAAAGCAGGTCTAGAACTGGATGAGCGCAAGATGAAGCAGTTCCAGTGTCTTGAGGAGTTTGATGGTGACTATACTCCCATCCAGGAAACGATTGGCAACCGCCGCGGTAGCCGCATCAGTCAGCAACCGGGCCCGGAAGACCCCAACGCCTACCGCGATGCCCCCAATGAGAAGCAGCGTTCCGCTGCCAGCCGTGACTTCTGGCATGCGCTGCACACATCCAGCACGAAGGGTCTCCTGCACGACTGTCTTGAGTTCAAGCAAGGCTTGCCAACTACCTCTGTTATTTCCTGGCGGATCATGGAATGGCTACCGTTCCGTCGTATGGATCTTCAAAGTGATGGTTCGTGGAAACCCATTCGCTGGCCGCTGCCGCGTGGTGAGGTCCGTGACGTGCCGCTCAACGCTGAGATTCACGTGTCTGCCATCCGGCGTATGCAAGCTGACCCCAAATACCGCCCTGGTAACATCATTGTTGGCGGTGGTGGCCGTGGTGTGCGTATTGCTCCCACGTATCTCGGTATGGGAGAATGGGAGGTGCTCAAGAACGAGGGTGACGGGGTCCGCGAAACATACGTGCGGAAAGACCAAGCCACCAAGTGCAAGAATGAGATGACACACGAGCACGAGCACGAGCGCGTTCATTGATGATGTGATGACCTTTCTTTCGATTACCCCCCTTTCGTTCTCTTTTCCTCTTTTGTCTTCTTTTCTACCATGATTATACATTGATCCACTACCCTTAGTATAATACTTAGTCTCAGTCCGATGTAACATGTCTCAAAATGTCAACGGCAATCACATCTGGAACCACGCGCAGCGGTCTAGATTCCTGTAGCCCAGATCAAAATCTCGTAATAATGTTTGCCTTAAGCCTCGAGTCTATTTACTGCTTACTGGATGCAAACCGGTTCCACTGCGGTGCGAAGTGGAAAATATTAGTGAAGTCAGGCACCAAGGTATGGGATTGTCCCGATGTCTCACGCTGACACAGTCTTGAGTTGAGCCCCCACTGCGGACACTAGTCCTTGGTGGGGATTTTAATTCCCGATCCAAGGTTCTTCACAATCTTTAGGCTTGGCTTACCCAGTAAAGTTGCCAAGGTGAATGAGCTTCTAGGCCCGAGAAATATCTTCTCATTGCATGACTTTCATACCTTATCTCATACTTATACAGACGCGTAAACCGTCCCGGTCATGCCGAGAGCTAAAGAACGTGCGGTTTCGTCGATCAGTGTAGGTTTCTATACTTAGCTATCGGATTCGCCGAACGTCGTGCTTTTGTGTTGATGAAGTCTGGCCATTTATGGCGTCATCTAGGAAATAGAGACCATGGTTCATGCTTTATAGTCCCTTCACCTGGCAAGTCTAGAGCCCAACATGCCATACAAAGAGCAGAAAACTTGGATGTCAATTTTGATGTCAACATGGAATATAATTAGATCAGGTCAAGGGCACACCGTAATTTCCAATGTTACATTGGATGTACCATATTCCCACAATGTGTAGGAAACCAGTAAACATGTTAAATCAAATCCACACATTACTGAAACCCTACGACGTCCAGATAGACTGCGGCGACGGGCTCTTACGATTGGTTGAAGGATCCTATCTCCGTTGTGAACCGATCCATGGATGAAACCCCCGTCGCTCTCCGAATCTTAGATCTCAGTAGGTTCATGTAGAGCACTCAATGTGAGCCCGATTTAACCCCTTAATACTTTAATTGAAGTGATCCATTTTTGTATTGAGACAATCACGATTTCGTCGAATCAAAAGTATCAAAGGCGATGCGTGTCAGGTTTCCGTGGTCTGGACCTGCCTTTTTCGCCTCAACTCTTTTAACTTCTTTTTTTTTTTCTCCTCCACCCTTTCCACCTTTCTTCTCTCCAACGAACTCTGTTCAAATCTTCAAAGCTTGGCCGGCCCAAGATTTCTGTTCTTTTTTTCCCTTGATATGATGCGCCCGTGATCGCCTTCAACCTTCCCCCTCCCCCTTCCCCTTTTTCTCGACCTGTTCGACATGGAAGGATCGCAACGACCGGAGGCCATGCGCCCTCCTCAGTCCGACTTCAGCGAACCCGATAAACGCAACTCTGAAGTCTCTCCGGAACAGATGGGAAAAGAAGACGTCATGATCACTTTATCTGTCTCTCCCGAACCGCCGGCACCATCTCGGACCCGGTCCCCTTTGCCCCGATCGCACCTCCGCTCTCGATCACTGGTGGGAATCCCCGGCATGCCATCCATGACGCGCGCATACTCTTCCCCAGGGCTGGACTCTCGGGGAAGATATATCTTTGTCAACGGCCGCGGGATACCTGCCTCACCAGCCGATGCAAAGCGAGTGCCCTTGCAGATGCGCATGGACGATCACATCGAGACCCGTCTGGGGTCGCTTAACATTTCCGAGACGATCTCTGAGAACGCCGAACTGGAGACCGCGCCCAAGTCGCCCTCCTCGCAGTCGGGCACTTCTCCGGTCTTGATGCCGCAGACATTCCCCCGCATCGGTCGCATGCGCTCAACTTCCCCCCTTCATTTTCAACCCCCGATTAGCAGCCCACCCTCCATTCACACCTCCCCCACTCTCAGCGGAAAATACAACGAATCATATCCCGGCCTCTCCGCTTCTTCCTCTTCCTCTGTTCCGTCAACCCCGACCAGTCTTCGATCCCGCAGTCCTAGCATTTCCTCTCTGGAAACTATTCCCGATATTCCTGACGCGGAGGCGGAGGCCGTTGAAGATGATCGGATCGCCGAGCTCAAGGCTGCGGCCGATGCGGCCGATGCAGCAAGTAACAACAACCGACGACGCGGTGCATCCGACACATCTAGTTCCAACTCTTTCAACACCGCGCGCGGTGGTCGCAAGCGATGGAGTGTCTGTGGCGCAGAGCGCCGGCAGGATCTCGACCTGGAGACTATCTGGGAAGACTAAGAAGCCTGCATTACCAATGCAAGGCCTGTCGCCCTTACCTTATGCGGGCGCCACAGCATCTTCGATTCGACCCCACAACCCTCATCCGGCTTTCTTTCCCTCTGGAGTTGATCTCTACAGGTGCAGCCTAGCTGTCGGATTACTTTCCCCCTACGCCATTCCTGACATCTCTTGATACCCTCCACTTGTATCCGACACGTACATATTTCTCCCATTTCTCATCTTTCTGCGATATCATCACACTAAAAGGCGTTTGAGGGTGTTTTGCCTTCTCAATGTTTTTCTGCTGTTCTTACTCGGCGCGTGAGGAAGAATGACTAGGCGCATGGCTTTCTCATTTTTTATGCTGAGCATAATTTTTTTCTTTTCTGGGTGTAACATTTGATTTCAGCTTTTGTTTTGTTTGCTCAATACCATGGTCTCGGAGCATCTTACTTATGGGCATATCTGCATTGTGGTTCTAGTTACGGCCTCAGGCCCAGAATTGAATGAAAGGTCATTTCCCGGCCAAATGGATCACGTAGAACTTGTAATTATGATAGTGACAACCCGATAGATGCCATAATTGGCAACCCAGTTTAGACCTCGACATTCCAAGGTAAATACCAGACAGTGCAGAATAACAGCGATGACTATAGTCCGCATCTCAGCATTTGCTGCCACTAAAGCAACGACCAAACATTCTACACTCTATTTTGGAGACAATAAATAAACATACTCAATTACATACTCATTAGGAATGCCTCGGCATCCTTAGAGTCTACCTAAGACCAAGCGGCCCATAGATCAAACGTCAGCCAATCACCCGCGAACCCTGGTCCCACTCCTATCAGTGCCATCAACCGCGCAAACTTTACCACAACTTCGACCAGCTTGCATTTTCATGTACAGCGCAGCAATCCAGTTCGCTCGTCGGATGTCTTTCAGTGGTCGCCATTCCTTTTACTCCTCCGCCACCATGAGTTCAAAGCCGCATGTTGGTATCATTGGCGCCGGCTTTGCGGGTCTACGCTGCGCCGATATCCTCATTCAAAATGGGGCAAGAGTCACTATTCTAGAAGCTAGGGATCGCATTGGTGGGAGAGTAAGTGATTTTTCAACTATTTCTGGTGGATATTGTCGAAGATAAATACTGTGCATATATCGGGGTTTGGGCTAATGTTCTTGGTTCTTTGATAGGTCTATCAAGATGAGCTGGAAGGTCATGTAGTTGACATGTAAGTGGCTACTTGTTTTTCTCCATTTTTATTTAGGACTAAAACTTTTCGCTATGAATATGGGCTAATACATGTGACAGGGGAGCAAACTGGATTCATGGTCAGGGCGAGAACCCTATTATGACCATGGCTCGGGAAACCCAGACTGTTACTTATGACCCTGAAGGTGGAAATTTCGTGGTCTCCCGGGATGGGAAATACGTCAGCGAGGACATCGGGACTAAGATCTCAGAGTTCGTGTGGACTACGATTGCAGACGCCTTCACGTACAGCAATGAGCGTGGAGAGAGCATCAGCCCGGAAGAAAGTCTCTACGATTTCTTCCAAATGAAGGTCCGGGAATCGAGTTTCTCGGAGGAGGAGCAGCAGCTTGTTCTGGACGCATGCAAGCTCTGGGGTGCTTATGTGGGCGAGCCTATTCATAGACAGAGTCTAAGATTCTTCCGCTTGGAAGAATGTATCGACGGATGTAAGTCTTTAACTCCGCATTGCATGTTCGAGGCATTTCCTTTACCAAACTAACCAATCAACCAAAGATAACTACTTCGTAGCGGGAACCCACAAACGCATCCTAGAGCAAGTCGCCAAGGCAGCTCAAACCCACGCCGACATCAAACTGAACCACCCAGTCGTGAACATCGAAGCTCCACCCCGGAAAACCGACGAATCTATAGACCAGCACCAGGTAACTGTGACAACGGCTTCAGGAGACCGCTTCACCTTCGACGACTTGGTAATCACCTGCCCACTCGGCTGGCTCAAGAACAACATGAACGCATTCACGCCTGCCCTCCCACCTCGCCTCCAAAAAGCAATAGAAAGCATCTCTTTCGGCCGCCTGGAGAAAGTCTTCGTGAAATTCCCTCGTGCATTCTGGCAAACAGATTTCAAAGAAAGCACCAACGCAACACTCCCTATAAACCCAACATTCACCCAATTCCTCGACCCATCCTACGCAGAGCACCCAGCCCACCTAGAATGGAACCAAGAATGCCTCTCAATGGCCTCATTCCCATCTCCATGCGCCCACCCAACCCTCTTATTCTACACATACGGACCAGGTGGCGCAGAAATAGTCCAAAGCATCGCCTCCCTCGATCGTTCCTCAAAGGAATACAAGGAAACACTGATCAAAACTCTCGAACCCTTTTACTCCAAGTTACCCGGTTACGACGCTAGCTCGCCAGATTGCGTACCAAGTACCATTCTAGCGACGAAGTGGCAGACAGATCCGTATGCTGGGTATGGATCTTACTGCAATTTCCAGGTTGGGCTCGAGCAGGGTGATCGTGATATTGAGGCTATGCGGTCTGGGGTCGGTGTTGGTGAGGAACGGGGCTTGTGGTTTGCTGGTGAGCATACGGCGCCTTTTGTGGCGCTTGGTACTACCACTGGTGCTTATTGGAGTGGGGAGAGGGTTGCCGGTCAGGTTTGTCAGAGGAGGGGGTTAGGGGTTGTTGGGGTTTCTGCAGGGAAAGATGATTCTTTGCCTTCGGCTGGGAAGTTGTAGGTAGTGTGGTTACAGATTGGGATGCGAAGTGGGGTATGTGAATATAGATATGGAAATTTTGGGTACAAGGTTACTGAATGCATGCATATAGAGGGTATCTGTGACTTTTGACGGTGTCCGTAGTGGAGTGAATACCGATGAACGAGACTAGATAAAGTAAGTCCGGGGTTTTGGGTTGGAACAGTATTTACTTCATGCCTTTAGGGGTATACGGACTCAATATTCAAAAGCCTGTATCATTGGATCGTTACTGGGGTTTCATTCCAGGATTAGTTTTATCTATACCGGGAGCCATCTCCCACAGTTGGTCTTAACAACAGCGACCAGCGACAAAGACAGAGCCATTTAGGCGCATCACATAGATCCACCACCCGCACAGCGAGCCAAACGTAACTCGCAGGGAGCAGATATACACAGAAAGAAGGTCTCAACGGACCTAGAATCAAGGGATCATGTAGTTCACGTGACGAGGATGTGGCGAAGAATCGCTTGCAAGCACACATCGCGAATCAGAATCATGAGACGAACAAGAAAAGAAAAGACATAGGAAAAGGGAAAGGGAAAAAATCCCCGAAAATATTGGTGGGGAGAGGGGAAAGTAAATGACAACGCCGACAGCAGATACATCATCTGTACCTGGACCCTTTTTTATTTCCCGCGAATGAAGCGGACAGGGGCCATTGCTACCGCCACGCTCCTTGACTCAAGGAAAGGAGTCCCTGGACACAGTCCAGATCATCTTCTTGGCTATCCCCTGTACCACCAGACATGAATGCAGATACCTCTGCACTCAGTTCTGGCGGGGCCTTGCCCTGTGCGCCAGCTGCGAATGGTCGGTTGCGTTTCCCGGTTGTCAGCCCTAACCCGTGATTCCGGTTGGCGTCACGAAGAGCAGGGCGGGTAGTATGAGATGTTATTCGACGACGAACTTGAGATGCTCGAGTTCCTGGGACCCAATTTTCTTTATCTGAGTCACCGGGATCCATCTCCAGGTCTAATTTTCCGGGCTTTGAAGGCGTGGTGAACTTGGACAGCTTGGAATGAGAGTTGAAGCGGCTGCGCTCAGTCTCTAACCTGCCCATGGACGAAACAGTGCGAGAAAGCTTTCGTCGCTTTTCTCCCATCGCCTGTGAGATAGGGGTACGGGAAAGGTCGGCGTGGGCGGAGAGGAGACTATGTCTTGTTGATGCACTGCGGGTGAGGGAACGCTGGCCGCGGGACTGGAAGAGGCTAGGAGATGAATGGGGGTTGGGCGCAGTTTGGGAGCTGGCGGGTGTGGATAGGGCGCTTCGTGCATCTGTGTCGAAGAATGACTCCCAGTTACGAGGATCACGCGATCGGCCAAAGGCGCGATCACTTTCGGTCATGCCTGCCCGCGGCGTGGTCGGGAAGATAGCACTGCTACTGCGACGTAGGCCTGAGAGTTTTGTGCGGCGTACTGAGAACATGGCCACTCTGTTCTTGGACGGGGACGGTTCGTTCTCTGCACGGATGACGGCCTTGCCATCGGACGACATGGCAATCCGCAGCGCGTTTCGACCCTTGGGCGGCGAAGGCGTCATCTCATCTTCTTTTCTCACCATGGCCTCTCCATCAAACGACATCGACAGTCGTAGTGAGGGTGGTGACTTGGTTGGAGTTGACATGACATGATCTGTGCGTGGCTCTTCTTGTGGTACCCCCTCATCCTGAATCTCAGAAATCGATCGCTTCCGCGTCGGTGTCGGCAACGATTCCTCCAATATTGTCTCGTTCGGGTTGTGTCTCAAGTCCGCGCCGGCAAATTCCTCCTGCGTGGTCGGCGGGGTATTGTCCAAAGAATCTGCGGTTGCCACGCTAGTCTGTGTGCTCTGCGGTGGCAGCTCAGGCTCCTCCCTCTCACTTGTCACCGGCTCCATGTCATCAGATAACTGCAACAGCTCACCACCCCACGATTTTGGTCTGGATTCCTCCGGTCGGTCTTGGGTGTCGACCAGCTCTGCCCCACTCGACGACCCAGGTTCCGCGGACGCGTTATCATCACTAGAAGGATGTCCCACCGAATCAGACATACTCGATCGAGGAGCGAGCATTTCGTGCGGCTGGAGGGGTCGTGATTTCCGTCGGTCGTTCTGGCGGCGATTTTGAAACCAGATCTGCACGAGTCAGTCACGTTCTACGGTGTGGATTTTTGGGGCGTGAGGTCTTGGCATCACGTACCTGGACCTCTTTCTCGCCGAGCGAGACGCGATTCACAATATTTGCGCGAGCAACTTTATCCGGCTTGGGATCTTTTTGGTATTCGGTCTCTAGGATTGCGTGGTCTTCGGGACTATATCCAACCGGTCATGCTGGTTAGACAAACACGCATCTGGGGCAGTCCATTGGGTCGACCAATGCCAGCCGAACTTACCTCGTTCGGCGTCGTTTTTGACGAGCCAGCAGCTTATTATCGACGCGCGGTGGGAGATTTTGGGTGAGGGTTTTCTGGGAGTGAACGAGGAAGGCGTAGTTTAAGGCATTGCATTCGGTGGCCGGGAGAGATGGCGAGGACGAAGCGGCCGCCACCGATGGCTCCGGGTCAGACATAGTCTCAACAGAGCATGGAGGGGAGGAAGTATAGAGGATGGTTTCGTTCAAAGCAAAGCCAAAGCCAAAATATAACAAAAAAGAAAAAGGAAAGGAAAAGATAGAAGGAAATTAGGAGTGAGGCTGGTGCAAAGAAAGAGTATGCAGACCAAGGCCGTAGCGGGATCGCGTCGCGATTGTGGACGCGGAGGAATCGAGACCGTGCCCGCGCTAGTCTTTGCCTCCAAGGTTTGGAATGAATTTTTGGTCTTAAATGTACCTAAGTTTTCATGAGAACATAATAATCTACAATTTCTACTTTTTATTCTACTAATAAATCTTTGATTTTCTGTTGAATTGTTCTTTATTTACTCTCTATTGACGCGGTCGGAGGTAATTCGGGATTCCCCACTGCGGCCACGGACGTGCTACGGGGCCATCGCGTGTCCCACGTCACGTTATAGAATGCGCGAGATCCTAAGAATCTGAAAAGACCCTAGTATGCAGCATTCTACATGTCATCATGGCCCCCATCAATCTGGGAACAGATCCAAAAGTCCCTGATATTAGACCGCGGTATGCGAACTGCCGGTCAAAAAGCCCCGAACGCGAAAAACACGTCTTCACGTGACCTTTCCAGTCATTGACCAGTTGCTTTATTGGCCCACGGGCAGCTTGGATTTCGATTTAAGAAGATTTTACACCCTACTTCCGAACAATTTATTGGGAAAACTGCCTGGGAACTTCTATATATATATCTTTACAAAGAATAGGGTTGGTGAAGTACCTTGGTGGAAACCCAACCACTTAACAAGCTCCAGCCCTGGAGCCTGCACGCGAAGTAAACACTCCGCATTACGGGACGTAAGCTCCTTCAAACCCTCCCCCAAAGCCAATCCACTCTCTGTAACCAGATTTAATTGCCCCAGGCTCGTCTCATTACCTAGCCGAGAATGGGTAGTCAACACTAAACAACCCTTGATCAATCCAAGTTGTCTGCAACAGCAAGCCAACAGCGAAAGCGCAAACATGCCACTAGTAACCCAGATACAGGCATGTCTCGAAATGTTAGCCCCTGCCACCCTTGGAAACATAATCAATGTAGTCGCAATTGATTTGCTGAATTTTCCGCAGTAGTGGTCCATAGCAGTACCCGCTGTCCAGGAGAGATAGATACAGATTGGGATATCCCATTCCCGTGGCCAGAATTTCTCGCCGTCGTAGAACGTACCGCTCAGCCGGTTATCGACTCAAACACTTACAAATTTAAGTTCTTAATGCAACTACCTATTGGGCTCATTTGCTGTGGCGGTTGAGTCGCTCATGGGAACCTCTGGAGGTAGGGCGAACCCAGCTATTCGGGTTGGACGCTTTGGGCTGACATTAAGTCGGTTCAATGACAAGTAGCTTGAAACCTCTGTGAGGGGAACCTTGGAAGTACATATCTTTAAGTTCCGATATAGACTCCTTCCTGTTAAAATCTGACTTCCGATTCCATTAACTCTCCCCCTTCTTTCCAAGTACTTTCCTTGAATGTGACCTGTGATGTGAAAATCAAGGCACTAGGTAGTTCCGGAGCACTAGATTTAGGAACACGCCATAAGGGCCTTGGGTAATTGCCTAGTGGGAAAGCGTTGAGAATCGGGAATTCTGACTATCAGTATCTTCAAAGTATATTCGGCTTAGACAGAGGGCTAGTGCGCCATCGGAGAGTCCAACATGACTCGGCCGGGTTAAATATCCCGATCAAGCTGCCACAAAAACCCTCACCCGTCCTCTAGCTCCAAATATTCGCAATTCACTCAACAGTTCAAAAGTAGCAATGTTAAACCAATTAGCCTTGCCGGGTACGAGAAAGTAAACAAGCCATACAAAGTGCGGGGTGAGAAGCCGACACCGGGAACAATCTGGGACCGGGGCGTGGTGGCCCGGTCCCCACAAACTGTGATAGGCTGAACGGCAGATCCGTCGCACCCCGGATTTATGCTCTGATCCTGCGCAATCCCTGTCACTCCAGGGCGCTGCATTTTCCCTTGCCCCCGCACCCAGGTCCATGCTAGTCAGGAATTAAAAGGATCGTGTAATCGTGGCTAGGCCGTGATGTAGGTCAATTGAGTCCTTGTCTGTTCAATTCACAGAGATCATCAACAAGCAATCCGCATTCTCGGCAATGGGGCGATTATACTCCATTTTCATAGCCTCTTTGGCGGCGATGGGGTCGTTTCTGTTTGGTTATGATAGTGGTGTCATGACTGATGTGATTGACTCGGCGAATTTTCTGGAATACTTCCATACGACGCAGACGTCGGCGATCATCGGGGCTATCAATAGTACCTACTCTGGTGGTGGTGAGCTTTTTTGAAACTCAATTGGTATGAATAGGGTTGATCATGCTAATGCTCTGGTGTCAATAGCAATGATCGGTGCTTTTCAAGGTAGTTTCACCCTGGATCGCTTCGGCCGCAAGGTGACTATCCAAATGGGCGCTTTGATCTGCCTCGTCGGCGCAACGCTCCAGGCGGCGGCTCAAAATTTATCCATGATCCTTGTTGGTCGTATCTTGGCGGGCTGGGGTGTCGGGATTATGTCTATGTCGGTACCCGTTTACCAAGCCGAGTTTGCGCATCCCCGCTCTCGGGGCTTGATTGTGGGGTTGTCGCAGCAGATGATTGGTGTTGGTTTTATTGTTAGCACGTATGGCTGGTTCTGGTTCCTGTTCATTAGGACTTTTGGTGGAAGCTGACTGTATATCTAGATGGGTGGGATATGGCTCTCTCCATGCATCGGACACCAGCCAATTCCAATGGCGATTCCCACTAGCCTTCCAGGTTGTCCCAGCTCTTGTTCTCGTCCTCGGGATGGTCTTCGTACCAGAGTCCCCACGGTTCCTCATTGAGAAGGGCCGCTATGCAGAGGCTATGCGCGTGCTCCGGAAGCTGCATTATGATGGAAGCAACGGCGACTGGATCGAGGCAGAGTTCAACGAGATATGCCAGGCTAATGAATCTGGGAAGTTGGTCGCAGCCCCTGGTTGGGTCTCGATGTTCACTGTTGCAAAGTGGCGCACTCGTATGCTGTATGTTCCCGATCCCTTGCTCCTATTCAAATGCCAAAGCTCACAGTTGCAGTCACGGCCTTGCTGTCCAGGTGTTCACTGCTATGACCGGCGTCAACGTGATCACTTATTACCAAACGATCATGTACAAAGCCCTGGGTATCACAGGCAGTCGAAACACACTGGTCGCAGGGATATACAACTGCGTGGGTCCACTGGCCAACCTGATCTTTGTGGTGTTTTTCCTCGATCGAGTCGGGCGACGGAAGCCCCTGCTCTTCGGCACTGTAGCGATCTCCATAGCGCTGACCTGTGAGGCTATACTCACATCACAGAATCCAGACGGCCAGCGGATTGGATACAGTATTGGCGGAGTATTTTTCCTTTTTGCCGTATCGGTTGCCTTCTCGGTATCGTTTGGGCCGTGCAGCTGGTACGAACCCCCTTCCTATCTGCCGTTGTTTTTCTCACACCAAGGCAGGGTATACATGGCCGAGGTCATGCCAATGCAGATTCGCAGCAAGGGCAATGCATTTGCAGTTGGGATTGGTAACTGGGCGATCAATACCTTGTGGAATCAGGTCTCACCCATTGCACTCGGTCAGATTCAGTGGAGATTTTATTTTGTGTTTGTGGCATGGAGTGAGTATCCGTTACCCCTTAACGTGTGGATCCCCCCCTGCTGACCGTTTCCCGTCTAGATCTCTGCGTGTCATTTCCAATAATTCATTTCTTCTTCCAGGAGACTAAGCAGAAAAGTCTCGAGGAGATTGATTTGCTCTTTGATCGGTCGCTCGACCGGGTATCAGGGGCAGTGGTCCAAGAGTCAGAAAATGACGTATCGACAAATGGTGTGGAATCGTTTACTGAAGAATTAAAGTATCGGTAGATAGAGTGGAGAGTGGAGAAGTAAAGAGCTACAAAGTGGGGATGAAAGGTGGCACCATTCGTATACAAAGATAACCAGGCTCATCTGACCATAACTCAGTTCCACAACCTAAAATAATGGATAATTCAGCCGATCAGCATTCCCAGCCGCTAACACTTGGCATATCCCTTCCACTAACTCGAAGCACCATTGGTTCCACGGAGTACAAGGGAGTGTGAACAGAAACAAATCATGTAGGAAGAGCGGCTCGTGTTATCCACCAGCTCCCCCGCTTTGAACGGGTCGATCATCCCATACGGGCGCATGAGGACCTATCGAATCCAGAGTCCAAAATTCAAAATTCAAAAGCTGAATTTCCCAAAGTTACTCACATCGTCGATGTTTCTTTTTCTGTTTTCTTTCCCTACCTTCTCCTTGATCCCCTTTCGTGCGGGATACTACCGCGAACTTCGCTCCTTGTTAGAGGTAAATTACTAGACCCTTGATTGGGCGTTTGATCTTGCGCTACAACTCGTGTTCCTAAGTTGACACCTCGTGTTGAATCTCAGATTACGGGTCCATCCCCCGCTGATCGCACAAAGTGAAGTTTTTCCCAAGGGGGGAAATGGCCGACGACAATAACCTCAAGACGAGCCATATGGCCATCGTCTTGGGCATTGGACTCGGGGTGGTACTGCTGATTGTTTTAAGCTTGGTGTGAGTTAGCGTTCTTTGTCACTACCAGAGCCCATGGAATTACTCTTTGAGCATCCCTCTTTTGTCCTATCCCACGCTGAGGTCATTCGGGCTACGCTCTGATTTCGTGCGACATGACCGGTTCAGGAGTACTGACAATCCCACCCAGATTGACGATTGTCATTAACCGGCGCGATCGCCGCTCATTCTTGCGGTCAAAAAAAAATCCCGACGAGCGACTGGCCAGTTTAGATGCGGTATCACCGACCCGCACATTAGAGCAATGGTGGACCATGACAAAAGGCAAAATGGGCCTTTCAGAGGCGGTGGATGGCCAGTTTGTTTGGTATGCACCTCCCATATCCCGCTATCAGGTAATCTGGATGCTGATTATCAGGATACAGTGCGGTGTGTCTGGAGCAAGTGGATCGTTCCGAGGAGATACGGGAATTGCGCTGCTTACATGTTTTTCACCGGGAATGCTTGGAGAAATGGTTCTTAGGCGATCATTATAATTGTCCGCTGTGCCATCGTGCCTATTTTGTTGCGGAGACGCCGCCACGACATGATTATGTGTGGATGGTATGATCTTGGCACAACGGGATGGATCGAACTTTGCCAATCCCGATATCAATTTAAATAATTCAGCATCCGATATTAATGATTATGAGATGAGACTATGATTTCAAGGCTATTGCAGATTATGCTACAATTCCTGATCGCGTACAGCGAGGACGTAAAGGAAAGCGACTTTCCTTACTTAATTTGAGGAACACACGTAGGCTAGGCATTTATACCTAATGGGCGCGCCATGCCAATCTGCATATTCAACTAAAATGCAAGTGCCATAGAAACCTTGGAACCTGTATCCTCACATCAATCCAGATTATTTAGACGACCCGTGCAGCGAACTATAAGGATGTACAAAAGGTAAAGCTTCCCCCTCCTGCGTAAAAGGCTTCAGCATATCAGGATACCACAAGTAGAATATAACCATCACAACAAACATAGGGACTGTATCAAAAGTATACAGAGTTCATTCATGTTCGAGCGGATAACCATTATCACCCAAAACATACTCAACCACCCGAAAAGCAGAACGGATAATAATGAGCGTACTGACAGCATACAACATGTAGAGAAATATCTTCCAAGGCAAAGCAGTCTGAAGAGAATCAAGAGTAAGGGAGCAACGAATCCTCCGTTCCACAACGAAAGAACTTATCCAAAAGATCGAGAACGAGATGAGCTGGATCGCGAGACCAATGATCACGACGACCTTGGCCCAGCCAGGGTATCCCAGAACAGAGAGACTAGAGGAATTGCCCTGAACGAGAAAAGAGATCACGTCACCCCACACAAACAATTTTGTAAGCCGGGTGATCTTAATGACGGATAGGTGTTCTGCATGAATGGCTCTGATGAGACGGCCAAGGGTCATATAGATTGAGGCGGCGAAAAGCGTCGGACCCAGGAGAGTGAACATATTCGTAAGGATGTAAGGACCCATAGTTGTAGTATTACTATGCGCTATACAGCGACCCAGATAACCGATACATTCGACTGCGAAAAGTCAGCGGGGTGAAATATTGATGCATAGAGCATTTCGACGTACAGACTCCGCCTATGGTGAAGGGGATGCAGAACCATGTCTTGGTCTTGATCATTTTCCAGGTATGAAGACCTGTCAGAGCAAGAAAGGCCAGCATAAAGATAACTGCTACCGGCAGGGAAGGAACATAATTCCAGAATTTATAGGCGCGGGCTATGAGTTGAGACATGTTGAAGCTGGAAGAAGGGTATGGTAGGTATAACGCTATCCAGTGAAGGATAGGGTCTTTTATAAGGACTGACCCCTCCAATTACCAAAGATTAACGTCAATACAACATGATTATCTATTATTGGTACCTATCTAAATTTTGAATAGAATTCGATCTCGGAACGAATACGCGTATAGATACTGGGTCAGTGTGGGTCCAAACGTGTCCATGTAGTCAAATCAAGGAAGCGGCTGCGCCCCTACAGAGAGACCCACAATTCTGTCCAGCGCCTCAGACTTCGTCTACTCTATACGCGTATAGCAGGCAGCCCTATGATATGGTAACGATCAGTTTCTTTGGTGGTAGCAGCAGTCTCCAGTGATGCCATTCGATGATACATGTTTTCTTTTCTTTCTGCCTAGAGTAAATCCAAGTAGATGTTTGAGTCGGTTGCGTGATATTGAGACAAACTGATAGAATTGTTCACTTGGAAGTAATATGACATCAAACTAAGTCTAAGCTGATACGCTAATATGATCTCCATATTTAGTTCAAGATTCCTCAAGGCGCAAAGCCTCCACCACCGGGGAAATACTCAGTAAAGTCCCAAGTGTTGTAGTTTGACCAATCTAAGAAGCTCGACAAGCCAGAAGTGACATCGTGCACCATGTCCGCCTGCACGGGCTGTGGATCCAACAATTGATCTAGAATGCGAGACAGTTTCTTCTCCGCTTCTTTGCATGTGTGATAATTTCCATGACCGGGTCGGGATACCCAAGATAGTAATGAGACGAAAACGCTGATGTTGCGGATTAATTCAGCGCGCGGGAGGGGAACGGAATTGGGACCAGGTTCATGAGATTGGTGTAGGAGCTCGACGATAAGAACACTGGCACTCGGAAGACCGTATGTGAGGGCCTAAATCAAGTTAATAATGGAATCCTCGGTCATTCCGGCGGGGAAGAAAAGAAGAAAACATACAATCCAAGAATAATGCCTGTCGAGATCCACCATGGGGTTTCGTTGAGAGGTGAGGCTGATAACAATGGCGAGAACTCGGCGAGAAACATCAAAGAGAGCGGCATGTCCGGTGTTCGCGTGCTTTATTAGAGCCCGTTGCAGGAGGAAGCATGTATAAAGGTAATTGAGATAAAGGTAAACGATTGTCAACCACCCATGATGGAAATCGTTTTTCGGTGGAAGATCATATCGGAGTCCATCATTGTTCGGCTGACGGTCATATCGGAGATGATCAGGTGTTGCAGACCACACCACGCGCACACTTTGTTCGATTTCACTATTGAAAACAAATGTTAAACATGTGTGCGATTTATAGGCAATATGGCAACCCACTTTGCTTTGCGGACAAGATCTTGGCTTTCAGGATTCCCTAATGCGATATCAAGGGTTTGCTCTCTCGCGAGGGCCAAATGAAATCGCACTCGTGAGGGTGACATGCGATGTCGAGCCCCTTGCATATTCCAGCCATTACTGTCAAGCTCTGATATTGCTTGGGCAAGAACGTCTCCTCCTGCTACAAGAACATCGTCGCTCAGATCTAGCGGAGGGGCCAAAGTGCAATATCGATAGTTCATGAGAGGTGGTCGACCAACGAATGTTGCCATTGTCTTATCCATGTGGAAAGCCGAGATGAAGGCGCCTCTTCGCCATTGTCGGAGAAAAAAGGGACTGTTCTCGGCACTATCTGTATCAAGATGAATTCCTGCTGCATAGATCGTAGCGACTAAGTCACCTAGCCGACGCCATGCTTGGTAACCTGAAGTTTCGATTAAAATCAACTGCACAGGTGGAATTATGTGGCAAGGAGAGACATACTTGAATCACCATATTGCTGCGTTTGAAGCATGACATCGTTGTATTGCAGATATGCAAGCAACTCATTGGCAGAGGAAGCCTGGTCACAGAAGCTTAGACAAACGTTGCTAGCTCTAATCACTTGTTCTAGAAGTCGTTCCTTTGCCCGCGGATCCTCAATCCCCTGAGAAACCTCGGGATCATTATCCGGTGTGATCACAAGCTGTTGCCCGCACACAGAAAAAATGTTTGCTATGGCTTCCCAACGAAGGTTCCGCCCAGTGAATGAGGCAAGGTACTCCTTGACGGTCATCGACGGATATGTCTTCATTGCCCGCGATGAATTCTGAAATATCTGCGTGGCCAAGTTCTGCAGCTGGGGCATGAGATTATTGGGGTCGAACCCATCAAAAATCTCTTTTATCGAGTTGAGGATAGCTTCCAATACAATTTTGGGTACGACGGCATTCCATGATCGGCTATAAAATTTGTCAACCAGTTTTTGCCGGAAGCTGAGGCTGTAGAGGAAAAGCAACACATCTGCCCCGGACTGGGCCCGCTCGGGCTCCACCGATACGACGGGGTAAGAATCCGAGTTCTCTTCTGGTTCAAAGGGGATTTCATCACGATGCTCTGTCAGAACTGCAGTAAAACTTGTGGACCCCAGATAACCAGGAAGATAAGACGGATGCTCTGCTGCTATGAAAGTGCGACCACCGCTCAAAGATCCAGGACTCGAAGCACTAAACCTAATTAGAAATCTCCTGAAGCTGAAGTGGTGGGGTGAGTTCATCTTTACTTGGACGTTGGCTGACTTGCAAACCGGTTAGAGGATGTTATCGTTGGATTGACATTTTGCAAAGACCTCCGTCTAGTCATTGGGGCTGGATGATAGAAACATTTGTCGCTCATCCGCTTGGCGGCACATCGGCGACATACGGGTCGCTCATGGTCGCATCGCTGTTTTGACCGGCGACAGGGCTCACATGACTGCAGCGCACCGTTTCGACGGGTCGCCGGTGACCGCGAGCGCCGATCATCGGTATCTCTCATTGCATTGGCCCATAAAACTGGAAAGTACTGAGTAGATGAGAGATGGAGGAGAAAATGCGGATGTCAGTTGCCTAAACCGGGTTAGCGTGTTGGCATGGGCCCACTTTGAATCTACACATGAACGGGCAAGGATGTACGGTTTCTCACCTAGAGTAACTGGGTTACCAGATCTCTGATAGACTTTTTATATCGGTAACAATATAACCCTACTCACGCGAAGAAGTGCAGAACGGACAACTAGTCATCAGCTTGTATCGCTCGTTAAATTATTGTAACACACAACATTCTAATACAAGCCTCACCAAAGTAGTAAAACTTGATAAAGCAGTGGTGATATCTTCCCCTATCTAAGGCCTTTTGTACTCCGTAAAATCCGATCAAATAGATAACCCTCCCTTGATCATTTCAAATCAACCAACCCCTTATATCCATCCGGCTCGTCCTCGTGTAGATGGCTACCACACCTTTGATATCCATGCCCGGCAGTGTGAAACCCATCATTCGCGTGCTGGGAAACATTACTGGAGCCAGGTACAGCACAAAACGGTTGAGAGATATGAGCATATTCCGGGTGCTTGGTTCCCATATCATTATGACAGACTTCCGAAGGTCTGTGGACAGAGTTTAGAGCAAACTCGGCGGAGTCGAAGTATGTACGATGCTGTAAATCGCGAATCATAATTTAGTAAAAGAATAACAGTTACTGGGTTCGAGAGCAGACTTTTGATTCCTGGGGGAATAATTTGTCTCGGAATGGGACGGTTCCATATCGACGGGCTGCTTCAGCATTTGCCTCGGCATTTGCCTCGATGCGTAGCTTCGTAATAATTAACCGAAGGCTCGGTTATCAGGATTTCAGCAAGTTGTCAGCTCGCTTACTTTGCTCACTGCAGGTGCTTCTTCTTCTGCCATATTGCGAAAGAGCAGCGTGGAAGGTTAGTTGGTGGTGGAGGGGCTTATCTTTCATTTAAAGTCTACTTTAGTATGACATCGTGGCGCCACGTGTGACTCGGTGATTATGCGCCGCACATAAGGCGAAAAGAAAAAGAAACCTTAGTCGCTTTTGTTCCGTTGTTGGAAACTTTTCCCGTGAATATGACTTGTTACCCGGGTTTCTGAGAGCCCAGAAACGTGGTTGGCGACGTAGGAGGTTAAGGTTTGGAAAGGTCACACGATAAGCGAGCTTTCCCCAAGTGCTTTATAATAACAACCAACCTTGGTAATATATTTTGCAAACCTGCCAAAAGACAAACCAATATTTTCGCAATGCAGAATTTTCGAGGAGTGACAAGCACTTATCAACTTGCACGGAGATGCTGCGTCGTAAACCCAAACTTTCGACGCAATATAGCATTTTCCCACGGCAGTACAATTGCGTCCGATGACAAGGACACGAGTCATACATCGACAGAAGGCAAAAATTGTTCTCAGACCAATACAGGCAAGGAAGAAAAAGACAATAACAAAAGTGAATGCCATGTCGCCCGAAAGCGCGTGAAGTAGACCATGTGCTGACCAAGTGGATTAGACACTCTGTCGAATTCGGAAACATCCAAGGCGAAAGAGGGAAATCATAAATATGACTCTCTTAAGGTTTACCGTGAAGGGCCTAACCCCGAGAGTGGCGAATTGGATGCTAAAGCGGGATCAGAGGAAGTCAAAAAGCATAATAAATCCGTAACTGAACGTCACGACAAGGCTTGAATTTAGCTGTTTTGAAATGAATTTGTTGGCCCTAGCAGACTCAATTGGGATATAGTATAATGTCAAATTGCGCTTACTTTCAATCTTTAAGCTGTTCGGATTGATCGAGCTCATGATGAATAGACCGGCTTGTCAAGGTGAAAAACATAAGCTGCTTCAGCGGATAGACCCGAGGAGATTATCGGAATACGAATTACTTGGATCATGGAGTATTGTGGGATCGTGAGATTGATTGTCGTTTCGCCATATAAATTGACACGTACAGAAACTCCTGCAACACAACACCATGCCAGGGGCGTGAAGAAACCGGGAAGAATTGAAACAATCGGAATCAACAATGTCATGACAACTTCCAGGTCACCCAAGGATTGAACAGAAACGAAAAGAATTAACAACCAGACGCCAAGCAGAACATGCCAAGGACCATAATGTCACGCCAGAAAAACCGGAAGCAAGAAATGTGGACACGAAAAGAAGTAGAACATTAGGAGCATTCAAATGCAGCAGAAAAAGGGGTATGCGAATGGTTGTCCGAGCGGACGAGAAGAATAGAATGTGTCGCCGCAGGCAGACAGTCGGAAGAAAAATCAAGAGACAGGTCCCTTATTGAACAGGCCGAACAGCCCGAGCAGGGCTAGATGTGCTTCCAATGCGACCACTGGGCTTGCGAACGCCCCGTGAGTCAGCCTTGGTGCTGTCTGTTGCCCGCCGGGGGCTGGTGCGAACTTTGCTAACAGAAATGGGGGCACCGGCACTCTTGCGACTCGTGGGAGTCTTGGGGGCGGCGTTTTCAACCCAGTTCTCTCGGTCCTCGTGGATGTCATCAGTCAATGTGTAGCTAGCTGTGACAGTCGCCGAGTAGCTGATGGATCGTGTCGAAGACGCAACCGGAGACTTGGATGATTTTTTGGCCAACATACGAAGTTGGATCTCTTCATCACTCTCACTGCTCTCATTGCTGAGACGGTGACCCTTAGGGCGCTGCTCAGTCTTGTGAGCATCATGCTCCACAGCTAATGATCCAGATGCTGTGCGGGAATAAGGGTGGTGGCGAGAATCCTTTCGGTGTGACTTGCGTGGTTGACCAGGAGTTGGTGCTGGGAGGTTCTCCTCGTGTTGGTTTGCAGCGCCTTCGTTGTGATCAATCTCCCCGAGAGCAGCGCGCTTTGAGTGAGTGTTGTTGGGAGGGGTGGAAACAACGCCATTGCTCGCACGCTTCTTGGTCGACATACGAGCAGGAGTGACAGGAGCAGACTGAGCCAGCTTCTCGCGCATGCTGTCCTCAAACCACCACTCGCGGAACGAGCCCTGGTTTAGGTGTAGCCAGTGTTGCTGGGGTCCAACGACCATGCCAGGGCGCATGAATCGCATGAAAGCAATGACCTCATTCGCGGTAAAGCCATAGCGGTAGATAAGATAGGCGCCGATCAAACATCCCGTCCGACCGAGGCCGGCCTTGCAGTGAACAGCAATACCCTTGTCCTTCACGGTGATCATCTCATGGGCCATCTTGATGAACTTGCGCACAAGTTGCAGAGGTGGGCAGGTGCCGTCTTCGAAAATCATGTCAATGTGAGCGATTCTCATAGCTGTGAAGTAAGATGGGCTGTAGAGCTCCGAGTTCAACCGCACGACAAGACCCACATTGCGCGACGCAAAGTGAACAAGCACGTTCTTGAAAGGCATAGGCAACTTGGAGGAGCAGACCTCGGAAATAGTGGAGGGCAGCGCATCGTACTCGGGGGTGTTCGCGGGAACGGGCTCAACAGGTTGGTGTTGGGGAGAGGCGAAAGCGAGGAAATCCTGTGTCACCCAGTTGAAGTCACCCATATCAACTCTCTCAAACTTTTCGTACCTGCATGACCGATCAGCAAATGCTATGCCAAAATTAAGGTTCAGATACATACTCTTCTAGGTTGAAATCCCGCAGGCCGCACAGACCCTTTTCCTTTGCTTTCCACACACCGTACACTACATCTTGGATGTTCAGGACGAAATCCGCCTGGCTGTATCCAGCATCGCGGAATGGCATGTATGGAGGATCGGCCTGTGCAATGGGAGCAAGTGCCAAGTGGGGTGGCCACGACTGGATCAAAACCATGTAGCACGCGACAAGGCATGCGGCGTTCGCACGGCTTCGTGCGTCAGTCTTGCTGTAGAAGACCACGGGTCGGTCGCTGTTGGCTGGGTCACCGAGGATCTCATGGAAGAGAACGGCAAATCGATACAAGTGGCCGATGTGCAGAGGGCCGAAGTCCGCATGGAATGCATTGTAAAGGAGCGTATCGTCGACGGTGAAGTACACGGGAGCGCGGCGCTTACTGCTAGGCGTAGTGGGAGGTTGGGCACGCGACCGCTTGCTTGGAGACTTGGATGGCTCGACGGGGTAAGGGAATGGCGTCCTCGAGCTTGGGGCAGAGTCATAGGATGCCAGGTACAGGCGGTCTGATGTTTGTTTGTTGTTAGACCCCACCACTTTCAACACTTCAGATGATAACAACAACAGTAGTCACGCACCTTGAATGTATTCAATCATTTTGCCAGAGTCATGCGACATATTGTCAATGGGCAGGTTGCGGCGTTAACAGATGTGGGATAGTCAAGGTAAACAATACAAGCTGTATCGGCGTCGTAAATCGTCACTTCTGGAGACGGTGCCCAATGGCGTGGAAAACACAAGATCGACAATGGGTAAGATGAATGACCTACACGCTCATGATCTAGAGGACCTGAGGAAGAATGAGGAGAAAGAAGAGTAAGGATAGTGCCTGGGGAGGAGGAACTTTAGAAGATAGAAGAGATGGAAGAAGAATCTCATGGTGTTGGGGTTATTGCCATGCCACGCTAACGATGTTATGTTGTGCTGGGCCGAATTAGGATTAGTGTCCCGCGTTGACTCGACAACCATCATTTATCCCATGGCCTCAGGCCAACAACAACGTTGGTGATTACCTCATCCAAACATTGCCAACTGACAGCTCCATCCATTATGATTTGTACACGCTCATTTCCCCTCTCTGATGCAACCTGGCTTGCATGAATTGCACTTGTTAGCGGTTGTTGCCCAGGCATCTGCGATGGTTCCGCCTCATAAAAATATAACATTCAGCCCATATTGTCCCGTGTTGTACATTAGTGCCTGAAAAGGGCAACCCATGTAATCCCAAGGTCAGAAAGCATTGCATTCCGTATGACCAGCGAGGAATTGTGCATCAGCAATGTTGGCCACTACCAAGGCACCTTAGGTACCTTGAGCTAAGCGGGCAAAGTGATGCCGGGTATCCGCGAATATATATTACCCGCTCAACATTGGCTGCAGCTTAATCAGGGTTCAAGTTGACAGTCCCCTCCCCCTTTTTTCAGAGATATAGTCCTGTCTTTAATGCTATAGCCCGCCAGGGAGCTCTACTCACACTGGATCTCTATGACCCTCCACAATCCAACATCCGTACTATTGACCAAAACTAGCCCCCTTGATACTTCCACATGTGATCGGACAGCAAGTCCCGTTGAATTCAAGCACCCACTTAGTATTATCGGTAGTTAGAGTTAGGTACTGGTCGAAAGCTGGACTCACAAAGTCTAGGTGCTCCAGGCCTTTCGCCACTCTATTTGTTGACATTCTACGCGCCAAATTGATCAGACCCACAGTGTTGTTTATCCCCACTAGCTAGAGAATGATTGGCCTTCGTCTCATCTATCTGCCGAGACGCCTCAATCTAGAGACCACGCTGCTTACCCCCGGCCTGTAATTCAGTCTCTCGTTTTCGGCATGAATTAAAATTCCTGAACGCAACACATCGCTGACCATGGGATGTGATCGAGGATCAATTGCCCTATGATCAGATTTCAACTCAAGGAATTAGTCATCCAGTCGGGTCAGTGCGCGATTGATGCAGGGTTGTTGAACGGTCCTTAGTAAACTTCAGAACCACGGTAGCAACAACAAGATGAGATGATGTATCCAAAGAACTGACGCGCCTTTAAGGACATAGTTGGAGGATCGACAGGGCTTGCCAACGACTTAGACTACTGGTCCAGCGTTTTCCGATACTAACGCCCTTGCCTTGCCCACTCCACCACACAGGTCATAGCGGATGCATCCGGATTATCCCTCACATGGAACATGAAATGAGGCCCTGATGGCTTGCAATACTATTAACGCATCCTGCTTCACTAGACAGTGGGAAATATCTGGAGTTTCTCCTGTCGAAAATTCAATGGAATATCTTCTAGCCCGTCAAATCCCACCTGCAGAATTTCCATGCGAAATCATGGAAATATGATCTGTACCAAAATTAAGGGCTCTCCGCAAACTACCAGCAAAGTTATGGCAACCATAAGTGCCCCTTTCAGTCTTGATCCTTGCTGAAAGCCTATCTCACTCGCCCAAATCGAGTACACCGCTCGCACCAGGAAATTTTATTGGAGCCCATGTGGGCCTCCCTTGACACTACTAGCTGTGCGGCGCTGTGGATAGCACCTTTTCAATGTCGATCATCATCAGCCATGGCCTAAACGGACAAAAAACAGGCGCGGAGTAATGATGGACCCCTGATGATCCCGGTTACAGTGCATGCGAGGAGTTCGCTGGACCACATGTAGCTGCTTGAGCTCATCAAAACACTCAATAGGAGATGTATAAAATCTGCTCTGGGACCGCTCCAGCTTCATCTTTCAGTTTTTTACTCAAGTCACTCATTTCACTCCTTCTGTTCTTTACGCATTCTTTCGGTTGTATACATCATTAAGCTCAATCTAGTCACTCTTTTGACATATCCAACCAACTAAAATTCAACCGACCGCAACTATGAAGTTCACTGGATTCACTTTCTCTGTCGCCCTTGCTGGCATTGTCTCCGCTGCTGCTCTTCCTACCATCCCTGGCGGTACCGCCGTGAGTGGCATTGAGAATACCGCTGAGGGCGCTCTGGGGGCCCTGAAGCGTGATGGGGGCGATGCTGTCAGTGGTCTTGTTTATGGTGTCACTGGCGCGACCAACGGTGCCACTGGCATCGTCGGCAGTGCTGCTGGCACTGCTGAGAGCACTTCGTCCGGTCTTGTCGGAACTGCTGAGAGCACAGTTTCTGGAGCTGTTCCCGGTAAGTCAACATGGAAGTTTTCTTAAGATAAGTCTAGACAAATTACTTACCTTATCAATAGCTAAGCGCCAGCTGCGTGGTGTTGAAAATGTAGTAGATGGCTTTGCAGATGGCACTATCAGTAGTCTGAAGCGTGATGCGGGCGATGCTGTCAGTGGCCTTGTTTATGGTGTCACTGGCGCGACCAACGGTGCCACTGGCATCGTCGGCAGTGCTGCTGGCACTGCTGAGAGCACTTCCTCGGGTCTTGTCGGAACTGCTGAGAGTACGGTTGCTGGAGCCCATCCTGGTAAGTCATCATGGAAGCTTTTCTTAAAAATTTCCGGTACAAATTACTTACCTTGTGAATAGCTAAACGCCAGCTGGGGGTTGTTGGAGATGCTGTAGAGAACACTCTTGGTGGTCTGAAGCGTGATGGGGGCGATGCTGTCAGTGGTCTTGTGTATGGTGTCACCGAATCGACCAATGGTGCCACTGGCATCGTCGGCAGCGCTGCTGGCACCGCCGAGAGCACTTCCTCGGGTCTCGTCGGAACTGCTGAGAGTACGGTTGCTGGAGCCCATCCTGGTAAGTTCCACTTCAGAATCCATATTTATGAAACGAAAGACTTGATACTAACGAAGCCCACAGCTAAGCGTCAGCTCCCTGGTGCTGGTAACATTGTGAAGGCCTCCGTCCAGAACGATCTTGCCATGTTGAGCGGCAGTATGTTCACAGATTTCCCTCCCCAGATTGGATCTCGTTAACCACTCTATGTAGACCCCTCTGGCCTCATTGGTGCCCTCGGCGGCCTCCAGGCTGCTCTTGCTACTGGTGGCATTCTCCCCAGTCAGATCTCTTCTCTCCCTGCTGAGTTGCAGCTCGTCGTTGGCTACCTTTACACCGCTTAAACGACCTTGCAACTGCGATGAACTCTTAGTGGCTGTCGGTACGCATTCCAGGTGTCATAACTTTATTCAGTCGGTGTGATACTGTTCTTCTTGTCTTCACTTCTTTCCTACCTGAATTACCTCAGGTTTATACTTGACCAATTTTTGTACTATATATCATGAGTGCGTTTCTATATTTTTGATGACATTGTTCGCAACCATACCTCTTGGAATTAGCTTCCCATGAGAAAATCCTTTATTTAGATTGACCGAATTCCATACATTATCTCAATGTTATTCTTTTGACTGAGTCACATCTTTAAGCATCCCTCGTAGTTGTGTTACTGTACAATCAAGGCGCATGTTTTCAAATTCGTAGTGGAGATGCTGAGTCACCCTTCGGCCCACTCACCCGACATATATTGAAGTGCACACAGCATTGATTCCTCCAGGCCATACCACGCCACAATTGGGCCGCGACCACAATTAGTCTTTTCCGCGTCAACTTCGCCGTCAATTATACTCCCTTACACCTCAATCATGGCTGCCACTGCACCACCGCCGAAGTCTGAATTTCCCTACTCATTGTACGGTCTCCCGCACCTCCCCACCTCCAAATTGACAACCCCCGCGCCATGTCAGCCGAAGGATGTACTAACCCAAAAGACAGGGAAATCTCAATTCCACTGCCAACCCAACGCCTTGCCTCGTCTGCCCTGCAAACCCTCGATGTCGACCCTGAACTGTCAGCATTTGTGCGACGCACTTTGACCCTCACCACCCCCGCCCTCGAAACAGCGACCGAGCCCCAAGAAAAGAAGTTGAAGCAAGACCCCAATTCAGATGACTCGGATGAGTTGAAGACCGTCCTGCAGGTCAATTACTACGCCACTACGAACCGCATGCTCCGAGTTGCCGTCAATGGATTCATGGAGAGTATGGGTGTTATTCTAGGCGCCATGGCCGAGTTGGACGTCGATGTGCTCGAAGCTGAATTTGAAGGATGAATTTGAGCACAAACTATGTTTCTTGGATAACGAAGCTCAGATCGCGGGGTATATCTATGTACCATTGGGCAGGTCCATGAGGTCGGCAGAGCTACTCGGCAGTGTAACAGCCACAGGGCGCACGGTGCTTTCTCTATATGCACCACTGTCCATAATGGGACCAGGACGCTGCTGATTATACCAGCCCTTGTCCCTAGATCCTTACAAAAAAGGGATCAGGCCACAGGTACGGAGTACAGACTGCGGGGATCCTGCTTTACAATGACCGGGCAAACCAATCTCAGTACTCATTTGCAGGTTCTTGCGATAGAATTGATCATGCAATGCAGCATGCTGTTCAAATCAGGGCAACACGAAAATGCAGTCTTACATAGCATCGGAAAATGAGCTCCATCGGGGCCTAAATTGCGTGAGCAAGTATTTGTATTTGCGTTCTTGGCACGGGCGCATTCCAATTTGGGATGGAATCGAGACCGTCCCGCTCTTCTAAGCAGAACCTCGAAATGCACTGAACACAAATTTATGTCTCCTTTTCGATTATCCGTACCCAAGTTGTGCAGAGCTAGACCGGATAAGCTTAATAATATGCCATAGCGGATTCAAAGTGGATCCTAGAATCAATAGAAGAAGAAAAAAGAAGCTGCAAAATCGGAAACGCAAGAAACGGTTTTTAGATCAACCAATCAAATCGCTTGGATTTAATAGAATCGGCTCGGGTGAGCAGAGGCCCGGCGGCCCCTTGAGCGTCCGTGTCTGGACCTGTGATCATTGGTAATATTACTGACTCGCAGCCTCGGTTTCTTCTCGATGCAATTAATACAGAAGCACTACCTACGCGCCATCCCTCGCGGTATAAAGTCTTGGCTCCCTCCCCGCATCCTTCACGGCAATCTTTACTCTACGACGTCATCAAGTAACCTTCTCCGAAAAAGCTCCAACCCTCGGCAGCTTCATCTACAACCTCTAATCTTCACATCACCCCTCACCACATTCAGAGCTATGGCTTCCGCGACCTCCTTCTTTGAGTTTGAGCCCGTTGACAGTACGTCCCGCAAATTTTCTTCCCAATACCCCTCTCCCTCCGTCTTAAGGTTCTTGCGACAAACCAGCGCATTCGAGAAACCTTGACCTCCCATTTGCACAAGCGCGGCACATGGAAGAATCCAAGTCACTAACATCTTCCCAATAGAGCGTGGCCAGACTTTCCCCCTCAGCTCCCTCGAAGGCAAGGTCGTCCTAGTTGTGAACACCGCCTCCAAGTGCGGTTTCACCCCGCAGTTCGAGGGCCTGGAGAAGCTCTACCAGACCCTCAAGGCCAAATACCCCGACGACTTCACTATCATCGGTTTCCCCTGCAACCAGTTCGGCAGCCAAGACCCCGGCTCCAACGACGAGATCCAGTCCTTCTGCCAGCTGAACTACGGTGTCACCTTCCCCGTGCTCGGCAAACTGGACGTCAACGGCAATGATGCCGCTCCCCTGTACACCTGGCTCAAAGAGCAGCAGCCCGGTGTTATGGGCCTGAAGCGCATCAAGTGGAACTTCGAGAAGTTCCTTGTTAGTGCTGATGGAAAGGTCGTTTCTCGGTACTCATCTTTGACTAAACCCGAGGGTTTGCAGGAGACTATTGAGCAGGAGATCGAGAAGGCTAAGAAGGCCGGTACTCTTGCTTCGTCCAAGAAGGCTGCTGAGTGATCGAGCTTACTAAGTTGGCGCGAGCCTGGAGGTCTTTTTCTTCTTTGGGATGAGGCTGTTTTGATACCATTTTCTTCTTATATCTAGATTTGTATGAATATTCTTTTCTTTTCTATTGTTTAGGTAACCTCTGTACGAAATATGACCATTTATACATTTTACGTGTTTCTCAAATCGATTTAGATCGGACCTTTCTCATAACCACCCTAGGCAGAATTTTGATCATATACGGGTAGAAGTCATATACAGTAAGAATATTGCTATCAAAACTTTATCAATGTTTCAAATATGCTTCCCCCACGACCATTCGTCTGCTCATCAAACTTTCATGGTATGGAAACTTTTTCACCAGCTCTTCGGAATATGTTGCTCATAATATGATCATGCAGCGCTACCCTTGGGGATGAGATTGCGCAACGAAAGATCGTACACAACGTCTTCAACCTTCTTGACCTATACATCGTAGACACGTCAGTATAACCGGAATCAATTGTGAAATAAGCGTAAACTCACGCTGTACTTGATTCCATCGCTTCGCTTACGAAGGATGTCATTCTTCAGGTTCAGCAGCTGGAAGCCAGCGAAGAGCTCCTTGATGAAGTTGCAGATCTGCGTGGGCCGTTCGTAGTCACCTAGGGTAACAGAGTTGACGGCCAAACGAGACTATATCCAAGTCAGTAAATAAATTGACTAGTAGATATACAATAGTTGCATTCGTACCAGTTCTTCGACCATGGAGATCAGCGCCAGGAGATACTCCTCGATGGTCAGGTGGAAGGCATCTTGCTCTTTCAGGTTAACAGGAACTGCAGTTAATTATATGTCAGTCCCATTTATTTGCTTCCTTCCTCCAACATCGACTTCAGTTAGGCGTTCCACATACCCTCCAGAAACTTTCCGACATCCTCAACAGTCATGAACGAGGTGGAGTCAGGACCCTTGTGCTCTTGGAGTCCACCAAGCCAAGCACACAGCTCGATGGAAGAAACCTAGTCGAAATATTTAGCTTTATGGTTCTGGTTCATCATACCCGAAAGCATAAAATCAAATTGCAAAACGTACCAGGTTCTGCAGCTCCCGCGACCAGAGGTTGTTGTACTTGTAGAATGGGTGCTTGTCAGCCACAGCCTTCAGGCGGGCAACATCTTGCTTCTGGGCAATGATTGCCACGGTCGCATCATCAAGGACAGACTTGACTATTTCTCAAGTTAGTCAATGCATAGACTTGAAGCCAAGGAGATTCAAGCTATCATGCAGTGTCACTGCCGACAGAAAACAACGCGCGATAGCACACAGTGTCAAAAACCACTTATATGCACAAAATGGAAATACATACTCTGATCAGTCGGGGTAGAGTGTGCCCTTGAGAGAATAGCCTGTGTAGAACGTCCTACAGAATAGCATCAGCCTCCAAACAACTTTGCAATCCCGACAACGGGACTAGTCATATCCAGAAACGAAAGTTTAAGCTTTCGAATCAGCCTTGAAGTGAGGATACCTTTCCGCGCAAGTGTCTGGACAATATCGTGTAGTTCCTGTACGCCCACCGTCAGCTCTGGTAGCCGGATATTGTGCGCGCCGCGAGCTTGGGCCTGGGCTTGGCACGCGAAGAATTTCGCTATACGCGGACTGCGCGGGTGCTTGAGTGACTCACGTCGCGGACGGTAGTCTCCTCGTCGATCTTTGTCTGGAGATCCTCGAAAATACGTTGGTCAATCATTCTGTCGTTAGGGTGGATGCTGATGTGGAGAGATGAGAGTTGAAGGTGTTGCGGTAGGCGGTTGGTGGTGGGAGTTGGGCGAATTACGTCAAAATCCTACATTTGGGATCACACTAAACATGCAGTTATTTGGGAATCTGAGATAGAAATGAGCTTTTATCAATCATTTTGCTGTTTATTTTCTCTCTCTTTGATCTAGGTGTCGCTATCTTCGTGTGGTACGTGAAGCGGTTGGGTGTCGCTTGAAGGAATTCAGATCACCTACTACTTATTTATGGTGCTAAGTATTGAAATGAAGAGATTTTTTTTCTTTTATTGAGTCCTACTATTCTTTCATAATTTTCGATAGATGTATTAAAGGGTTCTTGGGCAAGAGACTCTCATTGCGAGCTCATTTTGATTTGACCACTATGAGCAGCCACAAAATAGCTTCCTCGCCAAACTCCCCATGTATGCCGAAGATGTTCTTCCCTCCAGTCCCTTTTTATTTCTAGCGATCGTATTCGTAAATGTCATGAATGGTTGCGCCATTCAGCACACACCACCGGAAGCCGCCATTATTCCGAACAGAGACCTCGTCTAGTATCGGTATCTCGTCGAGTAATCTGCATAATTGTCAGCATGTGCCCGAGCTCCACAGTGTTAGAAAGCGCTTGGGGGACATACCCTTCGGGCTAACGACCAAACCACGACCCTTCTTGGCGCCCTTGTAGATGGTCTCAATGATGTCGATCAACTCCTGCTTGTCCTCCAGAACCCAATTCAACTTGTTGTTGTTACCCGTTCCGAAATCACACATCATGTGTTTGTTGCGATAGAAGTACATGATAGTCATCGGGTCGTAGAGCTCGTACATGGTACTGAAGTCGGGGACCTCGTCGAGATCGCAGAGGTAAATGACGGCGAAGTCTAATCAAGCGCTAATGTTAGAAACGTAATTCTTGCGGAAGGAATGAAAGGGCGTACTCTTTACTCGCTCGGCGATCTTGTAGAGGACTTCATCCTGACGAATGCCTAGTGGAAGGAGTTATTAGTGTCGCGACCTCGGGAGAGGAGTGGGGGGAACTCACAGTCGGGATCGTGGTCGCGGCCAAACCGGATGACGACAAGGCGTTCTTCCTCGGAGAGGATAGCTTGGTCCACGTGCCAGGCTGACCGCAGGTGAGGCAGTACAATGGAACCCATGACGATGTTTCTTTGGGGGATGATGCGCAGAGTGAAAATTGGAGAAGCTGGAGCTTATCGTTGGCACCCCGCGATAGGGTCAGGTGACCGATCGGCTCTAAATCGCGAGTGCCTCCAGCAACCAAACGTTCCACGGTTCCACAAGATTGAAAGGGTTAATTTAGGATTGTTTTTAATGGTTGATTCTGGCCTCGGGGGTTCCTCGTGAGTTTAGGTAACAGCCTTAGAAGTTGAAATGTGAACGCTAAATAGCAAGTGTATGTCATTTTCTATATTGTATGTCTTCTTAGCGCCTACCTAAAATATATTTCCCCCACCCCGGAGAATAAGTTCCAACCTTGCACGCTTAATTCGTAGTGCCCAATCCGGGTTTAAATGAAAATCCTGGAAAGCCTCAGCACCGAGAAGGTATCATTGGAATCAATAGTTGCTTCAATAAATATTTGAATCAAGGTTCTATCTAGCACTCCAAAGAGCCCTCGGGATGAACTCTCTCACGCGGCCCTGGAGTCATCACCAACCTCGGAAGTAGCATTCATGGACGAAGCCCAACAAAGAAGCGGTGGATCCATTTCCAACTTCGTTGCTGAGCAGCGGCTATTAAATCCGAATTTGTTCCAAGGTCCATTTATAGGCGGAGCCTACGCATTATAGTCAACTGCAATCTGCAGGTAGAGCTACGGTACAGAGTACATACCTGCATTCGAACAATACACATGTGCACGAGCCTGCATCTCTGTGCTCGAAGCACCCGTCAATGCTCCTCAAACCCTTGTCTTGTCTTCCGCTTCAAGCCGGCGGGTGGTGCCAGACACCATCTCGACAAATCATCTACTCTACACGTGTCGAGTCAGCCAAGAGAGTCTAAGCCTCAGAAGGCGCCAGAATATTGGGTATTATTGGGAGCCCGGCGGAAAAGGATACGCCGTTCCAATCACACACTCGATCTGGTGGTCCCCACTAGCTCAAACGGGCATAGTGAGTACGTACTATTCGATGCACCATTCTGAATGCAAAACGAGACCCAAAGCTAAAGCTCGCTAAGCTTGGCAAACCTGGAACGAATCGCTGGAAAGCTCCTCTTGGCCCTGGTCGTTTCACAAGGGTGGCGCGGGGCTGAGGAGGGGTTATAAGGCTTGCGTCCCTCTCTTTCTCTTACCCTCTCTTCATCCACAACACACTTCTGTACCCCCTCCACATCACATAACATCTATCAAAATGGGTTGGTTCGACGGTGAGTACCACAAAGCATTCTCCTGCAATTGAAAGATTACCCAGGCCTAACAATCTTCCCTATCACAGACGACAGCCACGAGGCCCGCAGCCACGAGGAGGTGACCAACCGCCCTCACGAGGCCAAGTGGTCCCACGAGCTCATCGGCGGTGCTGCTGCCTACGAGGCCATGAAGGCCTACGAGGAGCACGAGGCCCGCGAGGGTAAACAATCCAATGCACGTCCCAAGCGAGGCTCATGGACTAACATCATTTACAGGCCAGATTGACGACCACGCCAAGGCCAAGGAGATCATGGCTGGTCTTGCCGGTGCCTTCATTGACCGTGAGGTTGAGACCAGGGGTCTTGACTTCATTGACCGCGAGAAGGCTAAGCACCATGCCCAGCGGGCCTACGAGGGCCGCATGGAGCAGAGTGGCCGCTGGTAAACAGCATCTACCCGAATGACCCACAACAAATACTTGGCGATTTTGAGGATGAGGAATGGAATCATGGAGATAAACACCACGATTGAATGAAAAAATGTTTCCATAAATTTCTGTGGTAGCCTATAAATAATCTACGTAGACCGAAATTGTTTCACTTGAACACAAGCGTAGACCTCAAGACGGGTGCCTGCATGACATTTCGGAGGCTGTGTGGATCATAACAAAGTAGCGTCGGGAAAAGCCGATCATTCAGGCAGAGACAGGACTCGAGAAGCCTTCACCGCATCGGGTAGATGTGGGGGATGTGGGACTTGTTTACATGACAACATTTGGGTCCAAGCTACAGATTCACTGGAATAGACAAAGCTACCAGTTCATGGAACGTAAACAAAGCACATTTGTGAACATGCTGACTACAGGGAACTTAACTTCTTCTCCAAGCGACCGGGCAAGCCGATGCAGTTGATGAAAAAGTGAGTTCGCGTCGATCGGGGGTAGTGTAAGCCCGATGACACTGTGCGACCAACGTGCGCAAGCACAGAGGTTGGTCACGAGATCCAAAAATGAGAATAATCAATGTGTTTCCCGTAGGAAACTTTCAGAGATTAAACTGAAAAGAACAGATACTACACTTGATCTAAGCCAATTGGCAAAGAGAGCTGGAAAAGAAAAAAGAAAAGAGGAAATGGGGGAGAGCGGGAGGACATATTTATACCCTTGGGAAACGGAGCTAGTGCTCGTCTCGCGTATTCCAACCAATCATAGACAGGCAGAAAAGCGGGCCACCATGAGTCATACATCACATGATAATTAATACTGCCACTTCTGACCGTTCAGCAATGTCCACGTGATACGTAGATAAGCCCCAACCCTAGTCACACCTAAACAGGTTAAGCGCAGCCCACGGGTGGGCAATTTTGGGATTTTTTCGCAAGTTCGACTAAGGGCTCCACCACGAACGACAGATCTTCTTCCGACCATCCCTCTCGCCGGCGCAGGATATTCACCTCTTTGCGACCTTACCCTTTTCCGTCCCCATCCCCTCCCATCTATTCACAATGGCTCCCGTTGCTGCTGTACGTTGAAAGACACCCCGTGAACGCTTTGCTGTTCCTCCCCACCGGTTATGTCTCTGGCAGACCATGCACCACCCAATATGACGGCGGCCGAATATTGAAATATCTATTCGGTTGGTCGCAAATTGCGTGGACATGATCTGCTGCGACTACCACTGGGGACTCGACATGTTGGAGCAGTAGGCTAATTCAGTTCTTTTCCGGTAAATAGGCCCGTGGTCGCAAGGCCCAGAAGACCACCCAGAAGGTATGTTACTGCAATCTACAAAAACTTCTTCTTAACTCAATTGGATGTTTCGGAGCCCGAGGAACTAACATATTGCTTTACAGTTCATCATCAACGCTTCGCAGCCCGCTAGCGACAAGATCTTCGATGTCTCTGCCTTCGAGAAGTTCCTCCACGACCGCATCAAGGTCGAGGGCCGTGTCGGCAACCTTGGCGAGAACGTCGTTATCAACTCCATTGGTGACGGCAAGGTCGAGGTTGTTGCTCACATTCCCTTCTCCGGTCGCTACCTCAAGTACCTGTACGTTGATTATTGCGCCCATTCTCGATGATACACTGGAACCGTTCCACTGACTCGTGTGCCTTTTCTCATTTACAGGACCAAGAAGTACCTCAAGAAGCAGCAGCTCCGTGACTGGCTCCGTGTCGTCTCCACCTCCAAGGGTGTCTACGAGCTCCGCTTCTACAACGTCGTCAACGACGAGGCTGAGGAGGATGAGGAGTAAATTCTCCCTCTCTCGACTGACTCTTGACCTCATTGTCGATCGATTCGAACTGGTATATGTGCATTCCTTTTTGGCTTGGGATTTTTGCCGGACAAAAGTGTGAGAGCCATGGAAAGTTGGGTCGTGGATTTGTGAGGGTAGATTAGCACTTAATTGCGCTATGAAATCAAAAAAGTTTATACCCTTCACACATTTTTGAACAGCTGTAGAATATGTCGTTGTAGAAATCGTAGAATGCTTAACCGCTTGTATGTTATAAGCCGGAGTGTTGGACATATCTACTAGACATATTACCAAAGTTTGAAAGATAGATCGATGGTCGTCATGTGGTATCATTGGCTAAATCGCAGTATAGACTATTCTATGTGATGCTTGGGTTCTTTCTCTGGGGACCGCCAGTTCCATGTGCTGCCTCTCTTACATTCTGGACGTCTTGACCAGGAGGTGCAACTAAGTTGCCATTTTGAAACTTCCACCCTTTCGCCTCCAATCGCTTCCATATCACACCTGCCTTCACCCGCACCAAGTCACCCGTGGCAATCGAATCTTCCTTGGAGTCGTGACCCTTGTCTCCTCCCGTTTGAATGTCTCGGTCGAGATGTCTTTGTGCCAGTGTTTTGAGACTCATGCGACTGGGCAGACGGCCTCTTGGGTGTGGGTACAGAAGCACGGTATCAATTATAACGGGGTGAATGATTCGGCAAACATTAAGATCGTTATCGATTGCATGGCCGATCAAGGGTGTATCGGGCTGTAGGAAATTGAAAAGAAGGGATCGCGCTGCAGCAGGAGAATCGACAACCTGCAGTGGCTTGGTGTCTTTATCATTCTTCTCTTGAACAGTAGTTGAGGTGCCATAAGGAACGGCAGTTGCATAGTGTTCAGGGAAGACACCTGAATAACGTGAGTTGAGGTCTAGCACCTCGCCCATAGGCTTGACCAGAACATCCAAAATATCACGACCCTGCGGCCAGCTGACAGCCGTCAGACGAATGAGCTCTAAGCCCAAAGTTGTGTAACCCATTTCGCAGTCAAAAGAAATAGGGTCCAAAGGCCCTTTATCGGGCTGTGCTGGTGTTTCTTCGAATTGGAGGATGGTTGCAAGGCGCTTTACCTCTGATACTTTGAACACATGGGTTTTGGCTTTGGTGCAGCCTGACGAAGCACCCACAGATTCAGTGCAGCATGGAAAGTAAGCTTCCTGGGCGCCGGTAACATTGTCCGTTTTCTTGCGCGGAGGATACATGGGTCGGACTGGGTGATAGGTACATTCACCGCCGCTGGCCAATGCCCCATCCTCGCGGCGTCCAGGGAAGACCTGAAAGCGTCCACCACACCGATCGCACTTTTCCCAGCCCTTAGACTCGACGACCCCTTTCTTCGCAGTCTCAATCTCTGCTGCAGTAGGTGCTTTGGTGACATAGCCAAATTCTTCAAGGCCAACCACTGGCGTGACAAGTGCAACTGCAAGGGCAGTCTCTTCCTTCGGCGAGAGGCCTGTGTTGATAGACTTTGACGGCTTTTGCGTATTTGGTTCAAGGGGCTGAATTTTGTAGTACCGAGAATTGAGATGAGCCATCACCTCTTTTGTCCATTCTTCCATCGCCATCTTCGTTAACTTTACTATCCGAAGCTTGATGACATTGGAGTAAACCCCAGGGTTGTCCCTGGCTACCTTTTCCTCTTCGTCCAGGGCCATTGTCACAAGCTCATCTTTGTTGAGGACAAAGCATTTGTTCGAAGTGTCCTTGTCCTTGGCAAGTTTCTCATTGAGTGTTGACATGCCAGAGTGTAGCTTGGTCAGGATGGCTGTCCGAACGGCATGATTGGCTGGGGCTTTGGGAAGCATTCGAGGATTGAGGCTTTCTTTTGGCACCTTTCGAGGAGGGAGTTGTGAAGGTGCACGCTCTGAAGAAGTGGCCGCAGCCTGAAGTCCAGTTCCTTGGCTTGTAGCCTTGAACTCTGCGCGTCCTGGCGGAGGAGAGACTTTCCGAGAAACCGATGACAGCTTGGAAACGCCCGAGCTGGCACTTTGTGATTGTGGCTTCAACCCAGTCGCGGCCACTGGCGGACGTGTTGAACGTCCTTGAACTTGGACATGAGCAGATGGGATTGATTTCGAGTCTGATGATAGGGTAGAGTTTTCAACCTTAAGCCTCTTGGAGGTACGCTCGCTGTCAACTGAGCTAAAAGCACGTTTTTCAGCCGCAGACGGATTGAAAGCCTGGGTCCTATGCGAGAACAGACAGGTTACAAGAAAGCATTGCGTGCCCTGCGGGCAGGGAACGCCGTCAAATAAACCCAAAGTTGTGAACATTGTCGGTTGAAGAGTCCCCTAGACTCTCAAAGTATGAGACGATTTGTTGCTCGTGTAATGACGCGTCGCTCCAAAGGACAGGACCAAGGGAGCATAGTAAACATTTGAAAACACAACGAAGCTTTGTGAGCTATGCTGGGGTCGGTGTAGGGGCAGAGAAGCATACAACCTTCCACCTCTTATGACGTGCAAATCATAGACCTCGGGATGCAAACATGAGCATCACCGATTGTTTGGGAGATAACACAGGGTATCTGATGGAATAATTAGATCTCCTTCCTGTCAGACGACATTCAAAATTAGTACGCCATTATGAAAAACCAGCACAGTTACGTGTAATCAAATGGTGTAGGAGAGGTCAAGGCCAGAGTTGATTAAATGTTGAAGATTGGAATGCAAACCAAGCCAAACCAGACACCTGAAGATCTAGGCGACAAAATGGAAGGTCTATCTTATCACCGGGCTTATCGGCTGGAAGCTTGTCAGTCAGCCCTTAACTCCGATCAGCACAGTGGCTGAGTGGCCTTTTATCTCGTCAGCCTGGCCTCCTGAATTTATTTTTCCTTTCACAAATAAGTCAGTAGCATATTGCAGAAATGTCAGATACTGGGGCTCCAAACAAAGCCGACCATCTCTGTGTCCTGGTGCATGGGTATGTTCTGTCCCCTAGTTTCGGATGACGTCGGGAGGCAAGCTAATTCGCCCTCCATTTAGCCTCTGGGGAAAGCCATCGCACCTTGACTATATGGTAGCGGCACTTAAGGAGAGATACGGAGAAGCCCATCTTCACATTCTATGCCCAGAAGGAAACAGCGGCAACTTCACCTACGATGGAATCGAGGTGGGTGGCGAACGCGTGGTGCATGAGATTGAAGACACCCTTGAAAATTTGGAAAGCAAAGGGCAGAAAATCACAAAAATCAGCGTTGTTGGCTACTCTCTGGGAGGTCTGGTTGCCCGATATGCCATTGGGTTGCTTCAAGCCCATGGATGGCTGGACAAAGTGGAACCCATGAACTTCACAACATTTGCCTCACCACATATTGGTGTGAGAACTCCACTCAAGGGTATAAGAGGTCAAATATGGAATGGATTGGGACCGCGACTGGTTTCTATATCGGGCCAGCAATTGTTCATGGTCGATTCGTTTCGCGACACCGGGCGGCCCCTGCTTAGCATCCTGGCCGACCCAGAGAGCATTTTCATCCAGGGATTGAAGAGGTTTCAAAACCGGAGTGTGTACGGCAATGTTGTGAATGATCGCACTACGGCATTGTACACGACATTGTTCACGAAAACGAATCCCTTCCGGGACCTTGAAAAAATTAATATCAACTACGTCGAAGGTTACGAGCAAGTGATCGTTGACCCTGATGAGTTCTTGCTGCCGCTCACACCCAAGGAACCCGAGGATTGTGCATCAGACACGTGGAAGCAGTCGAAAGATTTTGTACAAAATATGCCTTTTTACCTGCTTATTCTGCTGTTGCTTCCTCCCGTTTCCACACTATTTTGCATCAATGCTGCGATTCAAACATTCCGCAGCCAGAAAAGAATTCGCCTGCATGTGGAAGGCAAAAACGGTGCACTTTTTGGGAAGTACAAGGTACCCTTACTGGTGCGGGATATGCAACAAGTCATGGACGAAGTCTTTGAGAATGCCAATGCTCGCGAAGAGCCTGCCTATCTCTCGGGCTCCGATGTCGAAGCTTCTGACTCCTTTGAGAAGACCACAGGGAGGGGACCGAAGCCGACTAGGTTTAATCCAGACCCCTCGGCGGATTCCCAACCTCCACCTATTGGCCACGCGGTACCCAAATTCCCGAAGCTTGCTCTAACGCCTGACCAATTCGACATTATTGATTCTTTGAATGATGTGGGATTCCGGAAATATCCCGTTTATATTCACAAACACCGACACACCCATGCAGCTATTATTGTTCGAATCCAAAAGGACAGTTTCAACGAAGGCAAACTGGTCATGAAACACTGGCTTGACAATGGTTTCATTATATAATTTTGTACCATGCGGTATCATGTTGAAAAACATACAATATGGTCACGGCGTTCTGGAGGTAATTTTTGGACAGTCTTTTTCGCACTAGCAGCCTGTATATTAAATAATAGATTCCACTCTCATGTCTCTAATAAACACGACCCTGGCAAATGACTGGGCTAGTCTCTAAACACTGTCGCACACTCTGTCCTGAAATCGAGCATTTTAACTTCATTTGAGATATTGTTGATTGAGCTCACCGCTTCAGTCACTCATCAAGCCGATGCAGATGGTTACACGTCGATCCCATCTGAGGCCAATCAAAGATCAATCTCACGATGGTTCGTGCGCGAGTTGCCATATTTCTGGAATCGTTATTTCTCGATTCTTATCTGTACATCGTACAATCTGATAGATCTCCATTTCTGGCGACATCGATTTCCGCGTCTCCAATCGCTTAGGATTACCACGGGTCGATCTACCCCGGAGAGCCACTAGTGGGTCAAGAGACCGCGGATAATTTACCCCCACCCTTCGCAGTTAAAGACCAGCCCTGAAGATTGATCAGCTACTAGTTGCTTATTGGTGTAATACTTAAAGCAGCCACAGCTTGCATGAAAAAGCAAACATACCAATTGTAACCACTATCTCTGGACCTTGTAAAAGACTACATGATATCTGGCATATACTGTGACAATTACTCCTACGCTATTTGCCAAATCTAACCTTGGAATTGAACACGATTTGATTTTTAGGCGCCTGCATGTGCCAAGTTCGTTGAAAACCCTCGGTGAACCTTACTTTGTAAAGCAGTGTTCCCCAAACTACAATATCATTGATGGAAAACTCCATTCCATCTGTTTGTTTCACAGCCTGATATGCTGATCTCTGCCATATGCATAGGAAGGTCGTAGCCTTGCTGCCCATGAACTATGGACAGAGAATGGTTGAAGGCCCGAGCCCTCCTATGTGTCAATCTGACCTGCATATACGACAAAAGCGGGACGTGTCAAATAACTCTCTATAGAGCTGTCTAGAAGGACACCACAAATTCAGAAGGACACCACCATTAGTCTATATCCGGTATAGCGCGGAAATTGTAATTCAGATGGTAATTATTGCATTTCAGACTAGGTTACCATTTTCCTATAGGATTCGAGGGATATTCACATGATATGGTTATATAACCTGTAATAATAAAGTATCACAACAACCTTTGGAACGAATAATACAAAAAAACCTATAATTTTGAAGGCAATATACATATTTATATTAGGTAGAATTAGGCTATACTCCCGTGAATCTTTCTACAGTGGCGTTGCATGAGTTTTAAAACCCTCTCTACTCCTTGGACCTTATATAATATCTACTTATTTCCTGCTAGTCAAAACCTCACATTCTTAAATAAATAAGCTTAGTATGTAGAGCTTATAGACTGAACATTATTAAGAACATTCTTAATAACGTTCCATATATAAATTATATATAAGAATCGTGTGTTAACCGGTGTTTACTTCCAAATAGAGTCAGCGTGCTGCGCATTGGTAGGCGGTAAGCTATATATAGTAAGCGGTCTGAAAGGCTGGTTTCAAACTCATGGAACACCACTATAACCTATGTAGTCTAAATTGCAATAATTATCATCTGAATTACAATTTCCGCGCTATACTGGATATAGACTAATGGTGGTGTCCTTCCTGAATTTGTGGTGTCCTTCTAGACAGCTCCCTCTCTATTTGTGATTATCCATTTTGCTACTTTTCTGATGTTCTAAGATCTCTCGCTCTCACTCAGTACTCAATTCAAGAGACTCTTTTCTAAGAGATTGTCACACCACTTAACCATAACAATGACCCTGAAAGCTGCCACTCAAGATTCGATTGAGACCATCTCGGCGACTATGAGAAATTTCGATGCTGAAATTCGCACAATTGATGAGTGTGATAGTAACATGACTGAAAAGTCTCAGGCTAATACACCTGCGGAGATCAGCGACGAGAGGGTTTCTGTCAATGGAAAACATGTACCGAAAGTTGCACCCCCGGATCCCATCGCCATTTGTGGTATGTCAGTACTTCTCCCCGGAGCCCTGAATTCACCACAACAGCTATGGGAATTCTTGATTGCCAAGGGTGACGCCCGCAGCCCAGTACCGGAATCAAGATACAATGCTTCTGCATACTACTCCAAGACAGCAAAGCCAGGTAGTGTCAAGACTGACTATGGGAACTTCCTTGATGACGATCTAGCTTCCATAGATACGTCATTCTTCTCCATGAATAAGGTAGAGGTTGAGCGGGCGGACCCGCACCAACGGCAAATGCTGGAAGTTGCAAGAGAGTGCATGGAGAATGCCGGTGAAACCAACTGGAAAAGAAGACCAATTGGTTGTTATATGGGTAGCTTTGGCGAAGACTGGAATGGCATATTTGTTAATTAATTTCTATTTTACCTCATATGAAATCCGACTAATCCCACTCTTCCTAGTAATCTTCCGGATACTGATAGAGCCAACTAGACCAGTCCGCTCAACATGAGTACCACCACAGGGACTCTGATCAAGCCCACCAATACTAACCATCCGAACAGGGCCACCACCCGGCTTAGCACGATCATCAACAACCGTGCCGGCATCCAACCATGAGATAATAACAGGCAGATCCTGCTGAACCAACTCATCAATCTTCGCCTGAATCGCCGGCTTATGTTCGTTATACAGCAATCCCTCATATTCCATACCCGCCTCCTTAGGCGTATGATTGGCTTTGACCTCTTTCATATGCGGCATGAGAATTTCCATCGCCACGCCGATAATATGACCGGCCGTATGCAGTTGAGAATGGTAGTCCCGTTTGGCACCGTCAACCCTCTGTACAACAATCTGACCCTTGGAAAAAGATGCCGAATCGCCATTGCTGGGCTTTCCAAAGTGAATGATCGTGCCGTCTTGCGTCTTGCGGACCAGGGACACTGTGAAGCTAGGCTCTTGGTTTGCGACTGTGATGGTGCCAGTATCGCTGAGCTGCCCGCCTCCTTGTGGGTACAGGATTGTTTGGCGCATTGTCATCGCTGATTCATCTGAGCCGACATTTTTTGCTAGCTCTTGTTCATCTTCTGGAAGTGATGAGATGGGTTGATACGACACAATCTCTGTTGTCAGAGCTCGCAGAGAGGCGTCGTGCAGGTATAGTGCCTCTGTAGGAATGGCCTAGGTTGATTTAGCAGCTGTAGTTGCATATATTACTAACATTTTACATACCATCTCGTCAACTGGAATTTTGCCAGACTATACCATCTATCCTTCGCTTTTCAGGAGGGAGGAGACCCGGGAGTTGCTCCCGCGCTGTGTGGGGCGTGTCAATGGAAGGGCGGAGGCGGATGCCCGAATTATCAGGCACCAGTGTGTGATAGTCACTCTTGGAAGAAATAGTTAGGTGCAACAATCTCTTCATCGAGTTTTACGTTTGCCTAACATATCCAGGAAATACTGATAAATATGTCAAAATTTATACCCAGGATTCATGGCCAGCACCGCATTTGAACCAACGTCCTGCTTAGAATAGAGGTCAGACAAACAGTGCCAAGATAGCAAACGAATACATGTAGGAGCTTTTTATTTGAACACCACAAAATTAGTTGAACACCCTCAATAACCGCATTTGAAGTAGCGCAGTAATTGTAATCCAGAAAACACGTTATCTCAAGTATCCAAGGATACCGCATCATCTCGCTTAATCCGCGTCAATATATGAGATAACGCTTTATTAGAACCATGATGTAAGTACGAAAAGCTAGCTCAGTGGGTATCACTCTTTAATCACCTTCAAATTCCAGCGTAGTCTACAGAGTAACGTAAGCAAGTAGGTACCTGGGTATGTACTCAATAATACTACTCTCCGAATTTTGAATACTGCGCTACTGAATGCGGTTAGTGAGGGTGTTCAACGAATTTTGTGGTGTTCAATTAAAAAGCTCCTACATGTATGAACGCCCAATGGTAACTAGAATTCGTAAGGAAGTTCCAAAGGAGAAAATATTACATACACCGACGGGCAAGAACATTCTCTAGGCCAACTCTAATTCGACATCATCCACACCACGGATTATTACCCCGGATTGGCCCCCGCCATGCACACGTGGACTCCCCTGCGCCTCCCAGATGCAACCTAGTTTGACCGGGATATAAGCCCGGGAATGTTCGGCTTCACCTAATCTGTCCATCCCAGAACCCCGCACCAGAAAAAGAAAACTTTTGTATGGCTGGGATATCATTAGCATAAACTCAGCTCGCATACTCCATCTGACTCCGAATGTTTGGGTTGCTGTGCCATCTAGAAAATTACATCATTCCAGGACATTGTATGTTCCCTAGGTTTGTGATAATTTCGATGGGAAGAGGGAAAGGAAAGGAGAGAGGGCGCTAGAAGGTCTTCTTTAGAAATTTGGAATATTTTGGACTAGACAAGCACAGTGCATCCGGTGTCACCAAGCCGAATGGTTGAAGAGAACAATATCCAAACAAGGCTTTGAGATTTTAAAAAATTAAATGATAAAGGCTACATGTAATTTGTTATATAATTCAAGCAGATGTGAGAGCTACCTTTGCCCCATTCCTCGAGCATAAAGTCAAAGCCACAGATTCTTCCCATGGCCCTGGGTCCCGACTTTCCAAAATTTTGAATTCCTGCGCCATCCGAGCAATAACGTAGGCAGCTTCGGTCAATGCATAACGTTGACCTATACAGATACGTGGGCCACCATTAAAGGGCAGGTATCCCCAGCGAGGCAGTAGTTTCCCATCTTCCCAGCGTTCTGGACGAAACTCTTCTGCGTCTTCACCATAGATGTCAGCACGCCGATGCATTGCGTATACGCAGTAGCCCACTAAAGTGCCTTTGGGGACGAAGACAGGTGAGAGACCATCTTCGCCTCCCCCAAGTGGCAGTACAGTATCTCGCACTGCTTCTCGCTCATTTCGTGGTACAACTGGGTGTAAACGCAGTGCTAGGAAAGTCAGTAAGGCTAATGGTCATATACAGTCTTGGAAATATAGTTTTCGCTCACATTCATTTATACAGCAATGAACATATTTGAGGCTGCGAAGCTCCTCATAAGTCGGGGTTCGACCCTGTAGAAAAGCAACTTCTCGGCGCAACTTTTCCCACATTGCTGGATTTTTAGCAAGCATAAAGAACAGATTGCCAAGTAGACTAGCAGTGGTATCGCGACCAGCTAGGAGGACATTCATCAATTCATCCAAAACGCGAGTTCGATCAGTTGTCCGCGACGCCAATTCTTGCGCAAAAATATGTTTCTGGCGGTTCGAGTCAGTTTCTCCTTTCTCAGTTTCCTCCTTCTTGACCTCAGCTGCACGGAACGCCTCATCGACGAACTGCTGGACAAACTCTCGACAGATACGATTGGACTCATCGGCCTTCGGATCTTTGTGGAATACTTTCAACGGACCCAGCATGGCTCGCGTTATAATAGCGCCCTGAGCATACTGAAAGGCGTGGGCAAAGTCGCGCTCTGACTGTGCCTTCTTCAAAGTACCGACCGATTCTCCGAACAGAAACTCGGTCGCTGAATCAATGGTATATCGAAAGAAGAGATCCTGCAGATCGACGACTGTCTTTCCATCGCGGGGAAGTAGTGCAAAAAGATCCTGGATCAAATTTTCCAGCGACGTTAGGTCAGCTATCTGATCACGCGTAAAGCTCGGTCGAATAAGGGCGCGCGATGCGGCCCAGTGGTCGCCATCGGTGTCGAAGATGCCCTTACCCAGAAGTGCCTTGAATGGTTCAAGCCGAAAGCCGATGCCGTAATCTTCGAATTTGAGCGACAAAATTGTTTTGATGTTCTCCGGTTCTATGGTCCCAATTCCATATTTATGGAGCTGCCTGGTGGTGAATGTGTTGCCATGAGTCTGGAAAAGCTCGGTATTCCTGTCGAGCAATTTGTGGTCCTTGTAAGCTTTCTTAACCCAGAATATAGTGTCGATTCCCAGAAATGGATCCTTGTTCACTGCCTTTGCCACGTTCTTGCAGCCATGGGCGCGGATAGTCTGGCGACGGGTGAGAAACTTCCGGATGGACAAGCATGCGACGGCTACAAAGGTGAACAGCACCAGCAAAAGCCTTGAACTAAGTACCGAATAAATCATGGTGTCGTTTTATGAAAAAAGTAACAATTAATAGGGGCAACATCGGGAAACAGCAAGTGAGATTCATTGAGGTTTGTAATGGGGAGCCTGGATTGTGTTGCGTCATACGTAAGCACTTGGAGGATTTTGACCCCTTTCGGACCTTTTCATGCCAGTGATGCCACGCGCCCGCCCATTAATTGCAAAAATATAGATTGCACTGGATCCGGAGTTATCTACATATATCTGCTTTATGAAGTCTATGTATAAAGTTGGTCGTAGGTCAAGTAGAGACAGCAAGATCCAAGAGTCTACAGGAGAGCGCTAGGTGATATTGAGATAAGAATTCTATACCATTTATCATATTGTTCATAATGTAGAAGTAGATGATCCAGATGAGGCGAACAGAGTAGACTCTGATCGCCAGCACTTGGAAGAAAATATTATAGCAAAAAAATGGCATGAAAATCGTAAATTGGGAATCTTGTTGACATAGAGTCAATCGCACGGTCATTGAAGGAAATTGTGTCGGTTCTGGAAAAATAGGGACCAGTTCAGCTCAGCCAGGTAGTGGCCAAGGGTGGAGCACGGCCTTAATTGGGAACTTCGCCTTGCTTGGCATCCGCCGAGTCGTCGGGATAACGGCCGCCATTGAGCATTTTCTCATGCTCACGCTCAACCGCAAATTTGACACCCTCGTAGACGTTCTCACAAATCTTCTTGGGCGGGAAGCGAGGTTCGGTGCCGTCTTGGTAGACACCGGTTTTCACGAGGACAGAATACCACTCGTTCTCAGCGATCTCGTTGTATTCATTGGTCCCGCGCACATCAGATTCTGGAGTATCACCGAAGAAGTAGACGGTGGCTGGAGGCTTGTCGATGCCATGGGACTCACTGCGCCACTCTTGTAGTAGGCGAGTGGCGAATTGGAATGTGCCGATTTGTGGCTTGCCGAAGGCAATACTCTTAAGGTCCTTTCCAGAGACAGCCTTGTAAAGAGCCTCGAGCGATGCACGTAGTGCGCCCATACCAATGCGAGAGTAATCGTGAGATGTGGACCACACCACGTCGTTGTGGGAGAAGAAGACAGGAGGTCCGTCGTCAAAGGTCTCCGACCGTTGATCCAGACACCCGTTCTTTGACATAACACAATCCAAAATGATTTGCTGATCACTGGCCCAGTCGCGACTGTCGGCGAACACGAAAATAGCCTCAATTTGAGTCTTGCTCAAATCGAGTAGTCGAGAATTGTTGTATTCATCCTCGGTCAACTTTCGGAAGGGGGCTGTGTCTGGTCGCGTCTTGATAATATCACCGGGTGTGATCACGTCCTTGAATCCATATGCTTCTGCCACGATACGGCACTTTTCACCCTCGCCACCCACGACCAGGACGGTGTTGTATCGCTCCGCCATCTCACGCATGGGAGTATGGCCACAGATAAACTGGCCAGGGCTGACCTCGATGCCAAGCTGGCGAGTGAGATCCTCGCATCGTTCTTGCTCGGTTTTGCCACCGCCATTTGTTAGGAAAATATATGGACTGTGGGCAATTTGTGTCAGAATGTGGTCAAGATAAAAGGATGGTCCAATGCAAGGAACAGGATGAGACTCACACTCTCATTCCAAATGGGTTTTCGCCATTGATATATTTCATGGCATCCACGGCCTCAGGGATGGGATTGCCACCCCTCAAAAGGACGCCATCAATATCGAAGGCTAAGGCGAAATCGTTGCTGGTGGTCATTGGCGGGGTAGAGAGGGGGGTGTCTGTCTGGAAATATTCTTCTTCCGAGGAGACGGCGGCTTCATGATTTTTAGTCTTTTTGACGGAAGGTATGAAGTCACCATCTCCACTGGGAGACATCAGGTATTTGGCAGGAACGACGACATTAGGTCCACCGTAAAGGTCGGCCCGGTCGGCGTCTAGGCTGCAAAGGCGGGCACTCTGGGAGCCGAACCCGGTACTGGTCGTCATTGTGGATTGTGAACGGTAGGCGGCGTTCGAGAGTGGGTCCAATAAGCGGGTCTGTAACTGCGAGATCGCCGGTACCCCAGACCTGGAAAGATTTTCCACAAGGGTTGGTGTTGAATGCAAGAGCCTCCGTGTAGGATGTAAAAGCGAGATAAGCAGCCTGCAGGAAGAAATGTAGGCTTGCGCTAATCTTGTCAAAGGAAGTCAGACGGATGGCACCAAGCGGGGGGACTTAGGCCCTTAATATATCATTCGGTATCAAGAATTCGTGTTTCCTGAACGCCTTCGGACCCACTTGTTGGCTTAAACTTGCCCTTCGTCATCACCTGGGCTTTAATTTATCTGAGTCCCGACTGGTCGTACGGATGTAAAAGTCCAACATGTCCAGAGAGAATCAAGGTTGTTCCTATGGTTCCACACCCGCTTGCCCTTGGCGCCGGAATGAACAGCCCAGAGTCTATTCAAGACGCTGATTGACCCGTACGAATGGAAACACATGCTACAAGTCCTCAATTGACAAAGTGGAGTCCGTCTAGACCCATTTACCAGTTGTGACTGGGTGGTTAGAACGCGGGGAGAATTTCATGGAGTAGGCCCATGGTAAAAATTACAGAAAGGCGATGATGGCATTGGCATTTCCTGCTCGATATCGCCTCCAATCACGCAAAACCTGCATGGCTGTTTTCCTGTCAAACAATCGGAACCAACCATACGGAGGACACTACTCCCTCTATTCAAACTTGGTTTGGCGTGGCGTAAATAAGAAAAGCCATTAGGACATAGAGTCTCCGCGACACATCTCGGTATTTTTTTATCCAACTAGCCGTTCAGCCGTTCTTTGACCCCTTACTATCCTGTTAGGGTATCCCGGGGCTTCGTGCCAGGTGTTTTTCCAAGGTTGGTTCAGGTACGTGATCGAATCATATTGCATCACCGCGGGGTCGGAACCGGTGATGTCATCGAAACGGGTGCTGACTCATCCTTTCACCCGATTGGAGATTTGCAAATCGCATTCAAAGTTGTAGCCGAGGCATTGCACTGAGGACAAGTGGTAAAAAACGTGCTAACTAAGAACCTTGCGGTGCCATATCGAGCATGGCAGAGCAACCGAGCACTTCCTCAACTTTTCTCCCATTTTCCAGAATTGAGAAGTCACTGTGACTTGGGCTTGCTTCGAGCCCTGTTTGGACGGGATGACGAACATGGCGATTGGACAGAAATCTAGTTTTGATAGTAGTTGCCCTCAACCAACCGCACGCGAAAGTGCCGATCTAAGGGCGGCACATCTTCGTTTTTGTATTCATGCATACGCCCTTTGTGCTGTAGGCCCAAGCACAGTCATGCGTGGAAGATCCGGGGCGACAGAAGTGAGAAATGCACCTTTATGCGGCTAGGTGAAATGAGTACCTTTACTTAAGACACCGAGGTTCGTGGTGAATATCTCATCATCCTCAAGTCCCTGAATGAGAGTTGAACACTGGATTTGATTTTCATCCAGATGCCTAAAGTCAACTTTAACCACCTCTGGGCCCAAATCAGATTGCGCAGCTATGATTGAATCAATTGATGCGTGAACAGTGTTGATGGCAACAAAAGTGACTTGAGGTGTCCAAGCCGTTGCCCTATCAAGTCTCCGGGTCATGAATGGTCTGCTATACCCTTGATGCCTTCCTTTCCACCATCGTCAGGCCTTACGAAGCCCTATCGCTGTTGACTGTGAGCGAAATTGTGGACAGGAATGAAGAAGTAGGCATTGAAGTTACATGCCGCCCTGTCAAACTTGATAGTAAGCCTTGCGACTCAAAAGACCTCTGGCGCGAAAGCCCCACGAGGTGCCATTGCTGGAAGACGGGCTTCTTCCAGAGCTGTGAGTCGTGGATGGCATGACAAGAAGTCCAAGCAGGAAGTTCTCGGAAAAAGATCAAGACACCGAGTCATCAATTTGTTGGAGGAACCCGTGTACTACCAGTAGTAACCAAATAGTGTCATTGTTTACCCGGTGCCCGGAAGCCAAATCCCGCGTTCTCGTCCCCCCGGAAGCTCAATTGTGATGTCAATATGCACAGAATTGCATCAAGTGGATTATATTAGGTACAAGAAATACAATTCCCCACGATTGAATCCCCAGATGGAACACCTTCCCCAGGCGCAACTCTGGTAGCTAAGCCTTGCGGGCAAAGGTTAGGTTGGATACGAGCCTGCGCCCCGCTGATTACCCCAATGACCTTCGGCCAGATGAATGAATCAAAGAATGTTATGAATCCCCACTAAATTGCCAAGCTGCAATGGTCGTACTCCACAACCCCTGTTCCGAGCCCTAGTTTGGACACGGGCGCCGAACAAGGGGGAATCTCGGAAAGATTACGTTTTTCACCGACTCGAAGAACCCTACAACCCTAATGGGAAAAGTGGGGCAACTCTGTTTTTGGACCTCGTTCATGTTTCAACACCATATGCGGCCACGGTCCACTTTTTTAAGGATTGTTCAGATTTTTTTTTACGTGATGACCCCTCTGCTCAAGGTACAATGATTCTTCTATTCCCCATATACAATCTGAGCTGCATTTCCCCGCCTCTAAGGTTCAATAGGAGCGCAATTTGACCAATATCTGAATGCTGGTTCGATCATACGAGTGGAGGCGGGTTTTCAAGCCAAGGACTATTGGAGATATATAGTGGGCCGGACTATGTCCGAGATTGCCCGTTTATAAGCGTTGGTTTGCTGAACGAAATTTGTTGGCCCTAATTGTCTTGGAGATTCGCCCACTTTCTTTCTGATTTCCTTTTTTACACGTTCCTCATCGCTATTATGGACCACGACGAGATCTCTCATGGCCAGCATGGTCACGACGACACTGATGTTCCTGCTCGTGAGGAGAACCGCGAAACGAATCGCGACGAAGAAGAAAAAATGCAACCCACCGCGCCATTCGAGGAGAGAGATATTAAAGTGGGATACATGAATGAGGCAGACAGACATGTTTATGAGAGCGGTATTCAGAAGTTCAGTCGTCTGGGCTGGAAGCGTCTTACTGTCGTTCTTATTGTTGAAGCGATTGCGCTAGGAAGCTTGTCCATTCCTTCCACTTTCGCAACTCTTGGCATGGTTGCCGGTGTAATCTGCACGGTGGGCCTCGGCCTGGTCGCAATTTATACTAGTTGGATTATTGGAAAGGTCAAATTGGCCTTCCCTGAGGTTGCACATTATGCCGACGTTGGCCGATTGATGGGTGCACGTCTAGGATGCCCTCGATTTGGGTTCGAATTAATTAATCTGATGCTGGGAATTCAATTGCTTTTCCTTACTGGATCTCACTGCCTGACTGGAACAATTGCCTTCATTAATATCACAAAGAGCGATGTATGCTCAGTGGTATTCGGTGTCGTCTCCGCAGTGATCTTGCTCCTGCTCGCCATTCCTCCTAGCTTCACAGAAATGGCCGTGCTAGGTTATATCGACTTTGCCTCCATTATCATCGCCATTGGTATTACAATTATCGCTACTGGCGTGGATGCAAGCAATGCTCCTGGTGGACTTGCAGCTGTGAACTGGTCTGCATGGCCTAAGGAAGGCATCACATTCGCAGAAGCCTTTGTCTCGGTCTCAAATATTATTTTTGCCTATAGCTTTGCGCTCTGCCAGTTCTCTTTTATGGATGAGATGCACACACCAAGAGACTATGTTAAGTCTATCTGGTCCTTGGGTATTATCGAAATTGTGATTTATACCCTCACCGGCTCTCTAATTTACGCTTTCGTCGGACAAGACGTTCAGAGCCCTGCTCTCCTTTCAGCGGGTACCCTATTGAAACGTGTTGCATTCGGTATTGCATTGCCAGTCATCTTCATCAGTGGTTCAATCAATACGGTCGTCTTCGGTCGTCTTGTGCATGGCCGCATTTTTGCCAACTCCCAGATTCGGTTTATCAACACGAAGATGGGCTGGATCACGTGGCTGGCGGTTATTGCTGCTGGCACTATTATTGCTTTTATTATTGCCGAAGTGATTCCATTCTTCAATGACCTCCTTTCGATCTCGTCGTCGCTCTTCATTTCTGGTTTCACATTCTACTTCCCTCCAATGATGTGGGTCCTGCTCCTCAAGAAGGGTAGCTGGAGGGAGCCTAAGAACATCATTTTTGGAGTGATCAACCTGATCGTCTTCCTCATCGGAATCGTCACTTTGGTCGCAGGAACCTATGCCAGCATTGACGATATTGTAAGTGTCACCCAGGCTGTGCTTAATTTCAAGTGCTTTTGAATAGAAACTAATTTGACTGCAGATCAACAAGTACAAGGCTGGTACTGTGCATGGTGTCTTCACCTGTGGCTCACCTGAGTAAGCAGTTGTATTTTGTCATTTGTCTGTTTATTTAACACAGCGAATGCCCGAAGTATTTTGGATGCATAAATAGGGAGCCCAGAAAATCCCGGGCGAGGACTATAGCGATGATGTTATTCCCCTTGACTGCGTACAGCGATAGACTTCGAATTATGATAGACGAATTTTCGAGCAATGCATTTAAATATTGTATTATCTGTGCTACCTATTAATGTACAGAGAATAAATATCACGAGATAAAGAGAGGAAGAGCCCTGGAGAGAGTTTGTGCGAGTCCTTCGACCAGATTGTTGCATCTCGCTCAGGTAGAATCCATGGATCTTTCACAGAGAAATTGATTTGCACTGTCAATTAGGAAAATTATAATTAATTATCACTTTAAGTATATATCTAGCTAAGCCGTATCTCTTCATCGAGATAAGAAAAGAAAACGCGCCCGAAATCCCTCACTCAAGCAACATTGGGAAGCCTCATTTCAATTTCATATTCACAGCCCAGAACGCCCGAACATAAGACCGCAACTTCAACTCTGGCTTCTTCATTACCTTCCGAGACGTCACCTTCTCATCTGTAACCTTCTCATTTATCCCCTTTTCATCTATGACAGAATCATCCGTCACAGAACCAGTTTCCTCCCTCTCCGTTAACGGCAGGAAGTCCAATGTGGGCGCTCCAAGATGAGTGATGCTGACAATATCCGCAAAGACGCCTCCAAGGTGAGGTGAAACATACAACGCAACGAGCTTGAGCGGCCAGTTTGCCAGCGCCTCTAGCCTCGTGAACATAGCACCTCCATCGCAAACAGCTTTCACTCTTGGCCTTAGACTAGTCCCCCAATGTGTGAGGGACTGAGTGATATCAGCTGGTGTTATGTCACTGTTTTTGCGGGCCAATTCCACAATATGATTAGCCAGTGAGGCGGCATCTTCAATGGCCAGGGCTGCGCCTTGACCAATGTTGGGTGTTGTCTATCACGATCAGCTTGCGATGCTAGATGGAACAAGGGTAAAGTGGGGCAAACCTTGTGAATCGCATCTCCTAAACAAGCAAATCTACCCCAGCTCCACGATTTGCAAACTCCTTCCTGCAGCGGCACAAATGAAGAACTTATCGCATTCTCATAAACTGACCCGAAATTGACACCAGGGCAAAGATGCGTATCCAAAAAGGACTTGGCCTTGGCATCTAGGTCTTCTTTTGAAAATTTTGGAATGCTAGTATATTGATACTTCCGGTCCATCTTGGTAAATATAAACCAGAACACCTGGTTTTCCTTCCCAACGTTCACGAACGTGGTAAAACCATTACCCCAGGTCCGATGGATCTCTCCTGGTTTCAGGCCCTCTGTCGGACGGGATATTCCCAAAATACACGCGTACTCGGCAGTGATGGCTGCCACTCACATTAGACTGCGTCTCAACTACCCATAGTTTCAAACAAGAGATGGGTCACATACCTTTCCGATCTTTCTTCGCCTTGGACTTCCCCTTCTTGCTTTGCTCCATGTGCCTCCACATCTCTTCCCGAATGGTACTGTGAACCCCATCGGCACCAGCGATCATACTACCGGCATATTCACTGCCATCCTCACAGTGCACGACAACACCATCATCCGAGTGGTCAACCATCTTGATCTTCTTGTTCACAAGGACCTTGTTCTTGTCCGGTATTTTGTCGTACAAAATTCTTAGCAATTGCTCTCGTGGCAGCCAAGCGACAGGGTAATAATGCCTAGAATATATAGACTATCAGCACCTGCTCATCCAATACCAAACGTAGCATAATCAGATAAATCCCGTTCTCGCATCACTGCTGGCGTATCCATTTTCCCTAATAACCGCCCATCCTTCAAATATGTGTATACATCACCTACCGGCTCGAGATAAGGGTGGATATCATCGTAGATACCCATCTGATCAAGAATCCTTTGTCCATTGCTGACAATAGTCAATGCACCACCGATGGAAGCATCGATCCGACCGTGGCTTTCGAATACGAAGAAATCGACATTGGCGCGCGCGAGGGCATTGGCAAGTGTAAGACCAGTGATTGACCCACCGGCGATGAGCACCTTGAACGAGGGATTTTTCTCCGAGTCCATCTTCTAGGCTAATTGGGGTGCCAGGTGCTTACTCGCCAGGGGAAACAGGCGGATCGAGTTAGATTCTGATGAGATGAGCCTAAGGCAAGAGGACCAAGAGGGCGATCGATCAGTTTTAAACCCAAGCCTGTTATTGGTGCCGCCTCTTATACAAACCTGGGGGCTCCTATCTTCTTTGTGCTTGCTTTCTCGGGGCCACCGGGAAGGAGAAAAATTTCTTCGGACATACATAGCATCCGAATCTCCGGTTCAGCTTTCCACCCAGCTTGTGGAAGCAGTGCCACCTCATGGGAAACAGCTACCCCCACTGAAAAGATCGGCCAGTAATTCATATAGCGGCAAGGCTCTTGCAGACACGTCCCGATTGTTTTAAGTTGCAATTGGCGGCACGGATTACGTATTCTGATATTCTAGTGGGTACCTGTGGAGCTTAGGTGTAATGTGGTTCATGCGGGCCTTGCCGATAACCCAACCATTGATCAAGGCCCAGTTACAAGCCGATACGGGTCCACCGTACTAGTAATCGTATTGAAACTTGACGTCTAGATTGATTCCAGGGCTGAGTTTCGTGGGTCATTTCACTGTGGGGCAATTAGTAGATCCCAAATATTGCTGCAAGGTCATGGACCGGAGAGCCCCTGATTTGTTTTGGCTGGCAAAATTGACTTTTAGGGCTGGGAAGACATATACGGGTGACGCTGTGGCGTAGGTCTTTTTTGATAACTTTGGAAGATGCATCGCTGAATTTTCAATACGTCACAAACCGGAAACATTGCAGGCGAGGTGCATCTAGGTGGCTTGATTGCCTTATCTACCACGCTAGGAGAAAAAAAAATATATAAAAAAGCTAGATTATTGTTCGTCGTGTTTGATAGCAGTTGTCATTGGCCTGCTGTCCACGTAACCTTGGAACAGAATAAAGAATTAGATTATTGAAAAGAATGTGAATTATGAATTAACATCTTGAGAGGGAAAAAAAGACCTCTAACACCTAACTCCATACCCGTAAAAAAAAGATTGAAGCCACATATTGATCACCAACGCTTAGGCGGCTGTACGGTGTTGATCAACATCTTGATCATCTGCTGCAGCCCAGGGCTAGTCTTCCCTGTAGCCTCCTCCAGAGCCAAGAGCGTATCCCAGGTATCCTTACCCAGGGTCTGCAACATGTTCCATGTACTCTCAAATGCCCCAGAGCGGTCAATAACTTGTAACATGAAAACCTTCGTGCTCTTAGGCAACGGGTTGACACTAGGATCCCGCTTTTCGCGGAAGATACCAAGAATAATATCCTTCGCAGTGGGATCAGCGTTGCAGCACGCGATGACAGGATATGATATCTTGCCCTCATCAAGATCCTCACAGAATCCCTTCTGCTCTGAATATGTGTCATCCTGTAGGTTCTGGTAGTCGTCGCGAACCTGGTAAAAGCGTCCGAGAAGAAGTACCAGTCGGTCGAATAAATGCATGGCACTGTCCATTTGACGCTGGTCGGACATGCTATGCATCAGATGGATGATCAACTTGAGCATCGCTCCCGTCTTTCCATCAACCATTGCCATGTATTCTCCCACCGATGGACAGTGCAGGTGGGCTTTCCATTTCAAGTCCCAGCTCTGGCCGACAGATAGTTCGATTGTTCCATTTACCAGGGCATTCATAGCCGCTGGGCCCACAAGCTGTAGTTGTCCTAGTTTTGCACAGTTGTTGACGATCATGTAAATGGCACTGTTGATGGCTTGAGCATTTCCGTAGACACAGTGTGTGGCTGGGCTTCCTCGACGGAGGACGGTGTCATCTTCTGCCCGCTGGTTCTCTGCGCGAAGGTGTTTTGGATGCGTATGTGTATGGTCTGGACTCCATTTTTGAGGTCATGACGGGCATTGGGGCTCTTGGCCTTTTAGTTACGCCACTCGTTGCTGGTCGTACGATGAATAAAGCTTTGGAGACAGATCATATCTTGCAAGAGTCGAAGAATTTGCAAAAGTCGAAGGATTTGGAGGAATCGAAGAGCTTGGAAGGGTCGAAGGGCCTGGAAGAGTCGAAGAGCTTGGAAGAGCTGAAGGGCTTGGAAGAGTCGAAGGGTGACTTGAACTAATGTGCGTGGATAATGTGGGGGTATGGTTCCAACGTTATGCTATTGTGGGGGAAAGTTTAATATGGATAAATAGTCAACTTGACACCTGCATTTAACTTCCATTAATTCTAAATTCTGAGCCTAAAGAAAGAAAGAAAACAGAGACCGAGGCGCATTCTCGATATTAACACGCCAGAAACAGCATGAATAGTAGACCATCCAATTGTAACAACTCCGACTAACATCCTCTCAAAACACCATTTCAGTCACAATTGCTTGTCATACCACTCATTCTGTAAGAACCTAGGTCCGTAGACAACCAACTTGGAGAGATTAAACACTCATGGACGCAAACAATGACACGTAGTAATAGCCGACCCCGTTGGTCCCACCACATTTTTAGGGCATGCCCCGGGCCGGTGCTTTTGCATAGACCGTTATCCATGGGGGTCAACGAGGTTGGGCTATTCGTGCAAATGCAGAACTCGCTCCCCTCAGTGGCAGCACCGAGGGGCGTGGAGACTCCAAAGTAATAGTAACCAGGCTGGTTGTTACAATAGGACGCACCTCAACGAGCTCGTTCGATTTGTTGAAAACGACTCCACCTATGAAGACTCCGTGAAGGCAATGGCTTCTGGGATTCTCAACTACTACTTTCCGGCGGTCAATGGTTACACGGTTGCACCAGAACAGAATTGAAACAACAACTTCTCCGACTTCATCATTCTTCGTATCCAACGTCGGTTCCCCTGGAGATCGAGGTGTCATTGATCATATATTTGCCGAAGCGAAACGCGGAAGCGATAACCTACATGCGTCGTTAGAACAACTTGAAGATGCCCTTGAGCATGCCAACACTCAATTTGGAAGATGTTGGGCGATTATGATTCATGGGAACAATTTCAAGTTCTACGAATATCATCGAAACCTACCTGAGCACGCATGTCTTATCCCGTGGGGCCCTCCTAACCAACGCCAACCGCGGAACTCATTCCATGCGCGCAATGATAGTGTTGAAATTGATTGGATGCTGAGACATATGGCACAAAATGATACTCCGCCAGCCCGTTAAAAGCCTTTTAACGGATTGAATAGGCATGGTATAAAGGAGGGTTGAGGGTTAAGGGGATATATATTGATTCGTTTTCATGCCTGAGATGAAATGGGAACCAGATTGCCAGCCCATTTAATGCAATTGAATTATTAACCACCGCGAGTTAGGATCTATCTTCCAAGCCATAAGCCAGTCCAGAGAAGGAGTGATTAAAAAGGATTGTATACTGTATGAGCGAAGGCGCAACTGAGACAAGATTTCCCAGGAATTGTAGCTCTGGTCGTAAATGGGAAGGCTTAGAGAGTCGCAATTGAAGCGATTTAACAAGACCTCCAACTCTAACCTGACATCCTTCCCTAATTTTCCGACGGCTGAACCTATTTATCCCGCCAGGATTAAGTACCATACAGCCTCTTTCCTGGCAGCCCATACAAACGTACTGATAGCCGGAAGGATAATTTTGCAGACGGACACATTCCAAGTGTTGCCAAGCATGGCATTTAAATACCGTGCGTCTCCAGTCCCGTGCGCTTGCCGCAGCAAGGTATAGAGGACTTAAAACTTCGCACGTCAATGTTCTTGAACTGCGATTCTGAAGCGTAGTAGCATTGCTCAGCAGCGAAGGATGCCTGCGAAAATGCTACTGCATCTCGCGGTTCCAATTCATGAAGAATCATCTGAATAATCTCAGGCGGCATGTTGACGGGCCACTTCTCCCTATGGGCGCGAGGCTTCTTCCAGCAGTTTGATGTTAGAACCCGGGCTAGAGCACGGAACCCAGATGAACATCGGGTTGCTGAATGGTTGGAAAGCAATATTAGGCTCCTAGAAGCCAGAACGACCTCGCAAGAAAGCTCCACGAAATGACAATTAAGCGAACGTCGTCATGCCTGAGCCGAGAGTCGCCAATATATGACTCGGCTTTTGAGACGGCTCTGTTTATCATGGCTTTGGATTCAACGTCATCCTGTAAAACAACAAGGTGTCCATGAAACCAATAGACGTCCGCGTCGGGGTAGCTAAAGGGGAATCGACGCGAAAGAGATTGGAAGCTCAACGTTGCAATCGAAAGACACCTCAAAATCCCAGGCTGCAAGACGCAGGAAAGCAATATATAGTACCCTGAATACAGGAGAATTGTACCTCCATGTCGAAGGGTCATCGACATAAAAGCGCCAAACAAAAACGAGATCGGTAAAGAATCGCCCCTGCAGCTCGTTCATTGGTGTAGGGATGCCAAAGTCCATTTCAAACGTTCGAATTGCTTTGCTTGTGCCTTGTTGCTCTCACAGATATATTCACTGAACATATATTGAGGTTTCCGCACCATATGATAATTCATGCTAGATGTCTCATGGATCTTGGCGAGATCCATCTGTGTTGCCGAAGGTGTCAACGATCCGTCAAGCTCACTCCATAATGAGATTGTGAAAGTACCCGCATCTAGATCGACAGTGTATACATAATCTAGATTCGAGTGAATTGGGCTAGGAAACGGGACTGGTTCCCATCCTTCAAGATTGTCGGGCTTGTCGCATAAATTTTTGATTGTTCGCAATGTCGACTCATCGTCAGGGGGACTTATCCGCCCTCGAGGGCGATAGAAGCGGTACCATTTCCCTAAGAGAGTATATTAGCGTTTGCAAGCCATATAGTACGGACCATCACCAACCATTGATGTGTAGGTTCCAGAGCCCTCTACACCCCATCTTTTTGATAAGATCCTGGGAGGGGGGTTTGGGATTTATGGATATGCTGGTGGCGGAGCTGTTATACGCAGTGGACTGCTGGGATCATCGCATGGACAGCAAGGTGGAGTTCCTCTGCGGACGTCAGATCTAGCCCGAGCTGGCACGCTAGTTTTAACGGGTGCCGGTGGGTCAGTGGGGTTACAAAACAGCGTATTGCTAAACGCAAAACGGCCCCGGGGCAGAACTAACTCGATATGGTAGTTCACAGGTCCGCCGTTCACAATTCCAAAATCTTTTACAAATTCAAAATCGCTATATGCCCACATGCACCGATAATAATGTACATATAGCAAACCCAGAAGCAGCCTGCTGCAACCAGGTTCACAAGAAACATAAAAGAAAAATATATAAACATGGGGAGAAGAAATTTAATCCACACTAAGGATCAAGTCATCCCCTCTTCTGGAGGGAGTTAAATTTCTGCTCGTGGGAGATACCCTCTTAGGATCATCTTCAGGTCGTTTCTTCGGGCTGTCTGGATATAAGACCACACCCGGGAACATATCCGACGGATATGGAAGTTCAGTGGAGACAGAGCGAGAGGGGCCTCGACCGCGTTCGAGCCAAAAGTCTTCTGGGCAGTATGGGACAACGACTTCGCTAGGTGGCCGTTCGCCAGGTGGGATCCTCTTTATGTCTTCTCCGCGGACGATCCGTGGTCGGGACACAATATCTGGTGCTGGGGCTAAGGTGCTGGGTGATGGTAAAGTTTGAGTAGGAGGGTGAGGTTTTCGTTGGAAGGTGCCACTGAGGATGCGGCCCTGTGCAGTACTGAAAGGTGGTGTTGTGAGGTAGGTGTTGGATGTGTAGTCTGATAATCCAGAGCTATCATTTTGCCCACTGCTGCTGTTTGAGATGATTGACCGGCGGTTTCGGGTGGCGGAGAAAGGTGGCCCTAGGGCGCGAGGACCTGCTGGTTTCTCGCGGGGTGATTGGGGATGTATCGGGCTTGACTGTTGGGGTTGGACACGTCGGAACTTCGATGCTGGGAATCCCTCTTTTGGAGCTCGAGGATTGGATGGAAGGCCCAGAATCACGGGTGATTGATTTGATTTCTGATACCGCCTCGTACTGGGCAGAGGGGGTAGACTCTTTTCTGCCATGACATGATTTTCGTCCTCTTCAAATACGGTCCCCGAACTAGCTGGTCGATACCACAATCTCAGTGGTTTGGGAACTAAGCCGGCACTATGACTTGGTAGCAGCTCGGCCAGTGTATGTTCTGAATCCACTGTCCTGGGTGAGCCTTCCCAATCTGATTCAGAGGTAATTGCACAACCTATTCGCTGATTCCGTTCATCCCGAGGCGTTCCTACCAGACGAATGCCCGGTGCAGTGGAATTCTGAGGAAATGGAGTTGACTGCAAAGAGCGCGGTGGCAGCGACACTTGAGACATTTCCAGCGGACTTCGCATAGCGTTCAGCTCCGAAGGCCCTGGATTCAAATTTGGCGAAGGCCCTCGGGAATATGATGGTTCCGAGAAACCAGAGGGCTCGGACATATCTCCTCCAATTTCAAAGTCTATTTGGTTCTTCTTCCTCCACCTCTTCGCGCAGAAGAAAACAGCAACTCCTATTATGAAGCAGCCGGCCACACCAGATACAACAGAGACACCAATGACAGTTCCTGGGCTGACATGATGGCTATCGCTTTTGCCAGTCGCTTTGCCAGTCGCGGATGTTGAGGAACTTGTCGGTGTTGTGGCAGATGTATCAGAGCTTGTATAGGGCAATACTTCGGACGCAGAGGTCGATGGATGGTAGGAAGTAATCTCGGCCGCAGGGTCAGATGTTATCGAAGTCGAAGTTGTAGATGTGGGTGTCTCAGATTCAGTAGTAGACTCCGCCGTGTGCTTCTCTGTAGTCGAGCTGGTGGTCACCTCGGCCGTTGTCGATGTCGTCGTCGAGGACGCAGGGGCAAATGTAGTTGCAGTGAGAGTGGCATGTGTCTCAGCCAGAGCCCCAGACACCGAGTCGCAAATATGATAAACATCGGTGCTTTTTTTTATCTTCTCCGAGCACAAAGCCCATACACAAGTCAACGCTGCTTCCCCGATGGTAAGATTGCTGGGTGTTCCCAAACGACACAAACACTTGATATTCGATTTGTCACTGCATTCCGCCGTCGTGTACTCGGTCTGAATGAAGTTTTCTGTGCAATTTCGAGCGCAATCAGGGACCATATCCCAAAGAGCGGCATTTGTTACATCGGAGGTATCGCTGCTGGCCGCACAGAACGCGACTAGCAGGAGGGCCGCAGCGAGTATCCTGTAAACAGGATAGTGGAGCATGCTGTGACAGCTCTATATGATCGAACTTGGTGAGAAGCGGTTTCTCTTTTCCTTTTTTGTCTCACACTGACCTGATCGGATAATACATAGGAGTGACTACCCTTGAAGGCATGTAGTCCTTGAATTGACCATCATCAGCACAACTGTATTGTTCGACGCGAAAGACCCAAGGAATTCGGATGTCAATCGAAAGATGATCAAGGATAGAAGCAAATGAAAGCCAGCAAGCGCCTCCAAGATGGGTCACGGGCATTATTAAACACGAAATTGTCGGGCGCGTCGCGATCTCAGGCGCGAGATGACTCTAGGCATGATGACGCTGACCAGCTTATACCGACCAAGCAAATCAAGTTCAACCCGAACCTGAAACGAGGCATTGTGGCAATGCATGTAGGCGCTATGTTGAAACCAGATGACATCCTCAATCCTGGCCCTGTCGGAATGCACGAATCGTGGTGGTCGTGAAGCGCCCTGACCTGGTTGGGTGGCTGCGGGCCCGCTGACTTTACGCGCCGGGCCTCAAAGGGGGGCGCTTGCCTTGCAGCGCCCAGTCAATGTACCGAGACTGTGTTTCAGAGCAGTCCAGGCGCTGATCGCTGATCTGCTATGCTTGGTTTTGAAGTTGTGGTCTTTCACTAAAGCGGTTGGCTAATGAGAGTCGATCATGAGGATTCCACGTCAGGCTTCTGGAAGGATACTCCAAATCGATCTACTTGTAGTCACGAACGTCGATCCTTGCTCCTAGGACCTAGTAGATCACGTAGCACTCGACTGCCTAATAATACAAGGTTCTTGGTGAGAATCCCTGTATATCCGCGTCGTCCGGAAAGCCCAACGGCATACTCCAATAATCACATATAGCGGTCCCACTACACCCATGTGGAAATGATCCCCAGTCTCAGGGGACTCTACTACGTGAACAGCCAGAACAATATCGGAATCAAATAATTGCCATTCCATTCGAAAAAGCTAACCAACCCCAGGCCAACGCAAGCCCGCGAGTCATACAGGATGAGGTGGTATCATTTGAAAAGCATAAGAAAAAAGGAAAAAACCCGCAAGATAATCGCACATAGGAAAGTAAAAATCAAAAAAATCCTTGGCGGTGCCCACATAGCACCATACCAACATTAAGGAATTATGAACATCGTGACGGCTATGCCCGGTGGTGGGGAATGCAGGCTAGTCTCGGACCTCTGCGGAATCACGCCGACGACTGCACTCGACCCTTCAGCCACTGGTGCGCATTTCCAGGGGAGCTAGGAATGGCTAGTGGAATGCGACACAGGGGATAACGGATTATATTCTCCTCGGATATTGCTCGGAAGAGCTTGAGTCGAGGCAGGGCGCCATGGGTTGTCATTTCAGCGTGATTAATATTTGAATATGATGTAGCTGTAAGGGAGGACAATGTTAGTTTGAAAATTCTCAGAGAATCTGCAGTCTAGGAGAAAACGTACAAGGCGTGGATAACACCAGGCAACCAACCAAGGATGGTCAATAGGATGTTGATCAGGAAGTCAGCACCACATCCGCGCTCCAGGAAGACTCCCAGAGGGGGCAGGATTATGGCGAAGATGATCTTGCAGATATCACTGGAGTTCCGAGTTAGTTCCAAATTTCTGGCAGTGACCCTCGTGCGACATGGGAAGCCAGGACCAAGAGAACATAGCATTCGAAACAAGAGGATAGCTCCGTATTCAACAAGGGCGAACTTACGAAGCGGTGAAAGGCATGTTGACGGGATGTGAGGATCACGAAGAATTGAGTATGAGGAAGAAAATCCGAAGGGAAGAGGAAATGCGGAGCTCTTTTAAACTGGAAAACGGAACGGGAACAAGAGAGCTTCTTCTATTACATCATTGACGCCACACATGTGGCGCACCTGCACATCCTTGGGCTTTCATTGGCTGTGAACCTCTCTGCCTGTGGCTGTCACTAAGATAAGCAAGGTTTTCTGCCGTTTCTATTGAATTTAAAATTATGATGATCATCATCCCAAGGTTCAACAGCCTACACGGAGTAGGGTTCGCATCCGTTACACCCCCTAGAAATAATTTATTATAAATTTAATTCTATACTTCACTGTCTCTACCTGTAATGCCTTTCTCGGCTCCATTCTCAACTGTCCTATCCTATGCCTTGGTTTGCCGGTTGCCTGGAAGGAAAGCTTGGCGCCATGACCTGGTTCATGGCTAAGTTAGGAAGCATTTCTCGGGCTGCACGGAGTCGCATGATACTGTAGTGACGATCCCAACGAGGCCGCTAAAAAACCCCTTGTCGTCACCTGTGGCGCATCATAACCAACGGTCCAGCCCTATCGTGCCTCGGACCCCCACCTGCCAAGGCCATGCTGCAGCCACCACGAGCTTTATTGGTTAGCCATGAACTAGTGACTTCACTCTTGGCTGGTTCCTAGCAAGTTCCTAAATTTGCGTGCAGGGGTGTGTAACTGGAAGTGGCTGAGAAAGCAAGAAAATCCACACTCAATGGGAAAAAGCCCCTGACGCAAGCCGAACTGTACAGGATTTCCAAGGTTCTTTCGGGTCCACTCCTGGGTTGGGGAAGAGTCAGAACAACTTTAAGGCGTTTAGGAATTTGACGCCCCAATAGGGCTGCATCTGAATTATTTTTAAATCTGAGATACTTCAGTCTAGTATCTTTTCAGGTGGGGAGTAAAATCCACATCTTCTAGCAAAGAGTTCCACTGTGGTACATCTAAATCGGGGGCCACAGCCACAAAGTCGGACCAAAGTTTCTCCCACTCATCTTGACCCAGATCATTGAGTAGATCATAGCCATCAACATCGGTTAAAGATGGCGGTGCAAGAAAGGTGCTCTCGTCGTGGGCAGTTACAGGCTCCCCCGTCTCATTTGCCGATCGGTTCCTTGTTGAGGACGTGGCGACCAGTCCTTCCCGCGCTGCATCATCCTTTGGTAAGGTGGATGTCTGCGATCGCTTTTTGTGCAGTGTAGACATCAAGGTCTGTAAATTTTTTTGAATGCCTTCCATCAGGTTATTAGACTCTCGCCTGGATTGTTCCAACGTCTCGTAGGCAGCAAGCACTTGAGCCTTTCGAGCCTCCGCATCGGGTGCGACAGGATTGAACGATACATCCATTGCGAGAATCAAAGCGGCAAAGAAGACATGGTGCATAACAGTCCAGAACCTAGCGGCTTTCAGTCCAACCTCTGGGGCCACCTCATCCATCGCACGCCGGAGTTCCAGGACCTTATGCGCCGAACGGATGCAAACTATGTGCGAGTACGCATATTTGCGGTTCGTTATACCTTCTAGATGATAGGGTCTGTGCAATCGACAAAGTCGTGTGTGGAGGCTGAAGTGAACGCTGATTCGCTGCCAAGCAATGTAGGGCCGCTCTTTGCAGAGTTGCCGACTCTGCTCGATACTTTCTTGGTCCAGCTGGTAATACACAGGGAGGCTGGCGATGTGGTCATGGAACTTAGAGTCTAGCTCCAGGATGGTTTTGTAGTCTGGTTCTTGAGAGTCGAGTAAAATGGATGGAAGAGCATCGATCACTTGACGACATAGATCTGCACCCTGAACTCGAGTAATGAAAGCAGACATCGACGTGGGCACAGACAATGGAAAATCTTGCTGGACTCCAGCACTCGTAATAAGCTCATCGTCCGTGTTGCTGGGCATATTCACGTTCATGTGTTTGGGTTGGAAGATGTATGCACCTTCCTGGGGACCACCAGAGAACGAAAGAAGCCTGTTATAGTCAGCCGTAGCCTATTTGTTTCGGAGCGCTGGAAAATTACCAGTCAGATGCTACCATATTCCACCAAGCTCGTCGTTGAATCTCGACATCAATCATATCACATCCTTTCAGTCTTCTTTCTTCGCGAGCTCTTGCCGTGTCTAGCCGATGGATCTTTAGTTCCCTCGACATCAGTAAACAGTGATGACGAAGAATCTGAACGCGAGACGGGAAGCCATCCGTATTCATGAGTATGTGACCCAGCGTGCCCATGGCTACAAGGGCGGTCGTTGATGGCTGTATGATCCGCGAAGGATGGTCCAATATAGCCAATGCAAACCGACTATACGCTATCAAAGCCGCCCGTGCCCCTTCGCTTGTCGCATTCAGCTTCTCTAAAAGGCTAGGTGTCCAGCCCAGAGAGGAACCCGCAAAGATGCTGAAGAGCAGCATCAAATCAGCAGCCGGGGGTACTTCACCCTCAACAATGCATTCATATACCTTCTCCATCATCACGCGGGACGAGGGTATATGGAGGACGCCGAAGGTTGGCTGCAGTGTTACTGCAAAGTGGTTGAACAACTCCCTAGCTTGCCGTAATGGTGGCAGCTTCCTCGTCATTTCCACAATGCTTGGGGAATCCGATACATTAATGCTTTTTTCATTCGGGGATGACATAAAATGGACGCTGAACGGGGTGACATAATGAGAAGTGAAAGCCTAGGCGACGAGTAAGTATGCTGAGTGCGGATTGGCCTGAAAGCAAAAGTAGGTCAAAGATTACCTGGTCTTGCCCATGTGAGGTATCCGAATTCATAAAAATACCATGGGGCTTTGGTCCAAGTCCTTGAGGTGAATTAGACTTCTCAAGAAAGGCTGCTTCTAATCTTCTCAACCGATATAATATCTCATCAGAATTGCTTGAAGGGTGTTAGTAAGACATGAGGCAGTATTGTAAGTAAAGGCGGCCTACTCTGGGGCCGAGTGTGCGGGCCGTGTTGTTGCATTCTGGCTAAATGTAGTCGAAATAAGCCCTTGTGAGGGCTCTGGACCATTCAAGCTTTCTGGACTTTGTCCAGAATATTCACAGGGGATGTTTCTGAGCACGCAATTTGAGCATGGTTGGGCGCGATCGCATCGACGTTTCTTCTCACGACAAGCTTGACATGACAGAGGTGGTCGAGCCCACTTACTCACTGCTGTTATTGGATTGCCGTTGGCGTCTCTCTTCATGATGTATAGTCCCAAATAGTACTAATGAAACGTCTGATGGAAATGCGCTGATTCCACAAGGCCGCGGATGTCCGCGGGAACCCTTTATATACCACGGGCAAATACTAGCTCCAAGGCTTTCTTATTAGAGTCTTTCGAGGAAGCCAATGAAAATGGTACCTTCGAGGGCAGTACTTTCGGCGAAACTCTGATGGAGGCCTGAAGTCCGCGGTTCCGCGGAAAGGCTGCCGTATTCGGTTAGTGTGGTATGTATCACGTTTCATATATTTCCTTTCACTCATGGTTATGAACTGTACTATATACGTCATATTACAGTTATTTTGCACCGCCCAATTACGCGCATGGAGGCATTAGACAGTGCCATCGTATTCATTTTTTGGAAAGCACGATCAATCATTTAAGGAAGGCGCGGTGCAGTCGAGTATAAGCCGCCCCCTCTGTTCGGTTCAAAACTTCTTTTCTAAATCATTCCTATATCTTCCCCTCGTTCTCTTCCATTTCTGCAAGCCGCATTATTCCTGGTCCATCTATGGACATGCCCAGGTATCGTTTTGGACTATCGAGACAATGCAGAAACTGTCATACTTAACATTTGAAGGTTTCTGAACATTGCGTACATGGTGCTGTGAAACTCTTAAGTAGCTTTCAAGCTTCTATTTCATCGAGCTTGTTATCATGTATGCCAATCAGGCCCATCTGTGAGCTACCTATCGCTAGGCGGCTAGGCTTTGCCGTGAGAAGATGATACATCTGTGAATTCCTGGCCTGTCAAAGCTAATCAGGAAGTTCGTGGTGTATATGAAGAAGAAGAATATATTGAAATATTACTTGACACGTTTCGAAGTCGAGTGTGAGAAGCATTCCCAAGCCTCCTGGGATATATGGCAGAGTCAAGGTGGTTGTATGCAGCACAAAGCTGTATACCAAGTTCCTATTCATGGAGAACTTTCATAATTCAAATATCTTCTGTATAGTCAGTTTACCTGTAAAATGATCTGTACGATGATTACAATGCATATCAAATGGTGTTCGATGTATACGTTCAAGTGGATCCTAATGCCGTGCCAAGAAAACACGTGACCGCAACACCAGCGTGGTGGCCTCTGACCTCGTAGCTGGCTCTCTCCCTCCCGATCACCGCTAACCTCTTCTTCGGTCCACGCCTTTACGTTCGGATCTTTCCCATCTCTTCTAAGCTCCGAATTTCCCTCGACATCCTTGTCGAGCATCATCCGTCAGAATGGCCACAGAACTCTGGTACGTTGTCATCATGACTCCCGCCCCCTGGGTGCTTGACAGCTACCGACCTTCGGACTGCTTCACCCATCATGGGCACACATGCATTGATAACTCCTGCTAACTTGCAATCTCAAACAGCCCCGTCTATGCGGTAAGTCTAGCTCCCTCGATCATCATCGAGTCGAATCAAGCGGCGACCCCGTCATAACCGCCCCTCCCAACCCCAGCACCCGCTTTGTCAAAATCACATCGGCAGAATGACTGATATATCTTTAATAGCCCTTCTTCGGTGCGCTGGGTTGCACCTCAGCCATCGTTTTCACCTGCTTCGGTGCCGCCTACGGTACCGCTAAGGCCGGTGTCGGAGTTTGCTCCATGGCCGTCCTCCGCCCCGACCTGATCGTTAAGAGTACGTCAAGCTTCAGACCCTGGAGAACTTTCAATCCAGCGAATCTATCGCAATGCCCGGACGCTTATACTGACTACGAACAGACATTGTCCCCATTGTCATGGCTGGTATCATTGGTATTTACGGTCTCGTCGTGTCGGTCCTGGTCGCCAACGACCTGAAGCAGCAGCTCCCTCTATACACTGGATTCATCCAGCTGGGTGCTGGTCTCGCTGTCGGTCTGGCCGGTCTGGCCGCTGGGTAAGTCCGATCCTCAGTCCTCAACTTCCGCAGGACTCTGGTCGCTAACGGAACGCTTCGCAGTTTTGCTATTGGTATTGTCGGCGACGCTGGTGTTCGTGGAACTGCTCAGCAACCTCGTCTCTACGTTGGAATGATTTTGATTCTCATTTTCGCTGAAGTCTTGGGTGAGTTCTTTTAGCTCGAAGCAAGCTAGTTGCAATTCGTTAACATTGTCCCTCCAGGTCTTTACGGGCTGATTGTCGCTCTTCTCATGAACTCTCGCTCTAAAGCAGATTGCTAAACGAGCAATGCCTCGTTACAACGTTCGGACACTTGACACTTCACTCATCGAGCCTGTGGGGCGTCTCGCAGTCCGACGTGTCAATTTGTGAACCTTGAACCCGACATGACAAGCGCGTTAATTATTCCGTCCCATGGTGTCGGGTACGAGGACTAGTGTGAAGATGGAAAAAGATTTTCGGCTATGATAAATTCATTTGACTTGTGAATGGGAAATTCTTCTTTTGATCACTGTGGTATGTAGAATCGGGGGACATTTTTCAATTGAATCCCAACGGTTGGACAGGTGTGGGTAGATATTGGTTTGGCTTACATTGCATGAATGCGCGCGCTGGATACTGTACTTTATATTGAGTCTCGCTTGATTGGGACCCTTTCCCCCCTTTCGTCTTATGGTTGCAGTGAGGTTGACTGTCTTGTTGGTCTCACTGCTGCTGGAGACCCTCCTTTCTCTAACTTTTTACTCTCGGTTTTGACTCTTCTTGTCTTTTTATTTGGCTTGTCGGGTCCTTGTATTCGGTATGATATAGCAATCCCGATTTGTGCATTATGCTCTGGATTCTTTGTAGCTCTAGTGCATCTCTCCCATCAGCCCTAGAGCCCTGGAGATATTACACATCCTCTGTGTGGCACGCGTGAACTTGCGATGACATACCACATTGAAAACACCACCAGTCGCTGGAATCCTATCATATGATTCTAGTTCTTCGAATTACGAGCGGTAACAACCGGAGAATTTTTGAGGACTGAGACACAGGGTGTTTATCAAGAGAAAGATTCTATAGAGTAGTCCGCAATGCATGAGAGGCAGGATATGCCACACATAAGGAAAGACAAAGACGGCCAAAACCACAGCTTCTGACCCGACATTCCAAAAAAGAAAAAAAAACTGGCGGATGTTTAGGATAGTAGTATAGAGGAAGCCAAGTAAAAAATGACCAGAAATATAAGATAGCAATGTACTGGAGGGATAGAAGAGGATATGCCCTACAACTCAGATACTAACCCCCCTCAACCCAGCAAAGATGCAAGAAGCAGGCCAAAGATGCATCCGATGAAAACCGAAGAAATGACACCAAACAAATGGAAACGCGAAGTCGCCCCAGATCTAAGCTTTGTCGAGCTTACGACGGAGAGTGCGTGTTCTCCGCATCAGCTTCTTGAACTTGTGCTTCTTCATCTTCACCTTGCGCCGTCTCTTGGTGCTAATAGCATGCATGGACGAGTTGTGGCGCAGACGCTCAACGTAGGTCATGCCGGTGGTGGAGCTGGGAGCGTTGATGGTAAGCTCATCACGCAAACCAGCGGGTGTCTCCATCTCGTCACGGACAAAGGGACCAGTCGATGCCTCGTAGGTCTTACGGCCATCGGCGTGGCGAGATTCCCGGATGGTGAGGACGGTGGAGTAGGTGGTATCCTGTTCGCTCTGGGCCTCGTGAGACTCCATGGCCTCGGCCTCGGCGCTCATGTTCATGGGGACCGGGGGTGGGGGAGGGTGGAAGGGGCGGAGACGATGGGTGAGCTCCTCGACGGACATGTGTGCCTCGGGGCTGTCAAGCATCTGGAGATCGCCGTTGGCATCGCTGGCGAAGCGACCGTGCATCTGGCCGAAAGGATCCTCAGCTTCGGACATGCCGTTGGCGCCCTCCATAGACTGGACAGTATTCGAAAGGGTGAAGATAACATCGTCAGGCTGGTTCTTCATGAGTCTCTTGGAGAAGATCGATTCGAAAGCTTCATAGCTCGAGGTTGGGGGGACCGTGGTGGTCACGGAGATCGGGCGGTGAATGGAGAAGAACGAGGCAACGTGAACGTCTATTACGGAGACAAAATTAGTATAAAATGCGTTTATGAAGCATGACGAGCTCTGCTCAGCTATTAGCAACTCACCATGAGGTTGTCGGTGCTGTGTCGAGGGGACACTGGGGAGCTTCGAAAATGCCGCATGCTGCCCGCTGGACTTGGAGGATCCGTTGCGGGCGCCAGCATCCTTGCCTCGGCGGCGGGCAGCCTTGTTCTTCTCGCCGGAAGAGTTCACACCCTTCGCAGGGGTAGAGGTATCCAGCCGCTGGGAGCCGTCACTGGGAGGGACTGGTGGTTTGGAGGAGGATGAGTACCGGCGTTGGTGCACATAACGGGTTGCGCCGATAAGACCGGTGGAGGGCACACTCTGGGCAGCGCGAGGTGCACTGGAGAGAGGCGCCCATGCGGCCCGGCGTATAGATGTTGACAACATGGTTGGCGTGGTACCCAGGAACTGGGGAAGAAGGTGAAGATGAACTTGCTCGGAGGCGAAATCATCGGACCGGAACTCGGCGTCACTGATCATGCGGGGATTATGTAATTTGGTGCCTGACTCAAGTGGCGTCCAATAGGCTGAAATGGCAGGTTACAAAGTTATTCCACAACTCTTGATGCAGGGTTTAGTGAACTTAAAATATACGGCTTAGAAGATTTGAGATCCGGTAACCCTATATATAGGCATTATTATGAGACTACTCTGGGGCTCTGGTGTCGACGTGCGAACCAAATTGGGTATAGATGTAGCTAGTACATGTACAGCTAGCTAGCACTCGCATAGTGGTCTACAAGTTGGTTATTTTACCTTATTTTTCAAAGGTTTAGTGGTAATATTCACACGCAATAGTCGTGAAAGATTCGAATACTCTCCGGTAGTTCCTGCGTGTGCACTTTCCTTTCGATGTAACCCTTCAGTCCAAAAGTTCAGCCAATGTCGAGTAACCGACGCCTTACATGGATGCTATAAGAACGGGGTAGACGATATTTTGGAGATCCAAAGAGTAATATATCAACTTCATTTAAGTTATAAGTAACCAAGGAAAATAGGGACCTGTAGTAATACAGTCGTCAGGTAAACAAAACAAATTTGCAGCGACAAAGAAGTGAAAAAGTGGTATCATCCTGCATGATCAAAATAGACAAAAACAAAGAAAAAGAGACCATCACAGAGCTTGGAGCGTGGCATTAGTTGGCGAAATCGAACGGACTTTTGGGATGCAACGTAACAGACCCAAGGATACGTCAGAGGGCGGACGACTGTATCATCAAGACGCCTCATGCGAAAAAGGAAAGTCGGGAAGGCAATGGATGCAAAAGACGTAGTGCCGCGATGACAGAAAGGAAAATTAACCGCCGGAGTATGCAACCGAAGAAAAAAAAGGTAGGCTCAAGAGCTTGACAAGAAACAACAATCGACTTCGTGGCAAACAATGACGTTCATAAAGGCCACTGGTATTCAAAAATTCCACTGCCTTATAGTATTAAGGTATGCAAATTCTTTTGTATAATCATGTCCTGGACTGAGTCCATGGTCGCCTTCAAGAGAGTGGTGTCCGTGGCGTTGGTCTGATGAATATAGATCTCGCGGTCTGGAATTCGGTTAATTCCGCGGAATCTGTCGGCAAAGTACCGTACAGCAGCTTCAAAGTCTGTGTCGGAGCCGCTGTAATCTTGGAAGTGCCTCGAGATGGCAGAAATGGAGAGTTTTGCTCTGAAGAGATCGATCTTGTTAAGGAAGAGGATAATTGGCTTGCGCTTAAACCACTCGCCATTGACAAGTGATTCAAATAGCATCATAGCTTCGTGCATTTGATTCTGTAGGGCTTTGTCAGCACTTCAACATGTTACAGGGATGGAGATATGCTTACAGCGTTCTGGTCTTCAACCAAACATTGGTCGTATCCGGATAAAGCCACCATGAACAGCAAGCACTGAACTCCCTCAAAGCAATGAATCCACTTTTTCCGTTCCGAACGTTGTCCGCCAACGTCCATCATCCGGAAGTTCATCTGGCCGAGCTCGAACAAAGTTTCGGTGATACCTGTTGTCCGAAGTCGAGCTTGCAGCATGTCCTGGTTATCAGGAAGCCACCCGGGGGTGAAGATCCGGTCCAACGACTCATAGAAACTGAAGAAGCATTAGCATAATTGTGACCTGCCGCACGCAACTGATGGACTCACTAGCTGAGGTTATCATGCAGCGCGAATTCATGCCCCCGCGCCACAGCCTTTTGAACGCCGCCATCGAGCCACATGACCCTCATCGCATCGCGGACCTTCAAATCAGAGAAGGCCTCGTCCGAGCCGACGTCGGGCTCGGTCTTGTCTAACAATTCTCCAATAGCCTTGGGGAAACGGTTAGCGCGTGGGTTTAGGCCGGGGCAGAAATTACCATACCTGTGTCTCTTCATCCTCAAAATCAATGTTTTCCGCTTTCATTATATCTAACAAAACCTTGAAAGCAATGACCACATTGGAGTAGATGACAGCTCGTGTTTGATGACGTTCTTCCTCGGGAAAGCCTCTGCTGTGGATAATGCGCATCTGCTTGATAATGGTTGACTTCCCCGATTCTCCAGCACCTGGTGAAAAAAGTCAGCCCAAGTGATCGCGCGCGGGGCTATTTGGGAACCAGCAGGGATTCCTCACCTAGTAACAAGATCTTAATAGTACGATCCATGGTTTTCTTATCACTCTTGATGACCCGATCAATACGGGCATTGCGTTGGCTGGCATCCTTATCCGCTTCGGCGGGTTTCGAGGCGATACAACCCATGTTTTCAGGGATACAACGAAAATTCTAGATTAGCGCAAATATAGTCAGCGGTTGCGTCCAGAATACAGGGAGTAGTTCGAGTGCATCAAACGGAGCTTCGATCTGAATCAGGGATGCACGCCGCCTACGCCACGCCGTCTCAATTCTGAGCCTGTTTGAGGCTGAGAAGGAGCGTTCTCGAACGCGCACCGCCAGATTTGGATCTCCGGGGGTTGTGATAGGGTGATGACCTACCAATTAACAATTATTCAACAACTTAGTCCCACGCGACGAATGAGCGGGCGTATCCGAGAGATCCTGTCAACGCTTTGATCGATTCTTTCAGGGTTCCCCACACCCAGGGCCTGCCACGTTCCGTTGCGAATATGTCGTCGCCGAGTTTCCAATTGGACCAAATTATCCTCCGAGACACCGAGTCCGTCACCTGGCGAGTACTGATGACCTGTGTGCGAAACGGATTTTTTGGGAAGGGAGGGAGTCGAAGTCGCGAGATCGACGGGAAGGATCCAAACTTTGGGCGTTCGCGGGGAGGAAATAGGGTGACAGGCAGTTTCCAGTGACAAAAGCACCCGAGGACCAGAGGTCGGGGACGGTTGGAGGGGAGGAGGAAGAGAGAAGGAGTCAAGCTGAGAGGGTCAGTAGCACATCTCTCCCGTCTCACAGGAAGGGAATCCACAAGCGGGGAGGATGATGCACGCGGCTAGACTGGTGTCTTATTGTTTTATCGTTCAGCGACAGTGTTGCGGAGTGCAGATTGCAGATTCCTACAAGGCCCACTACAAAGGAGCAAGAAAACTAGAAAGTTCTGCAAATTCCTGACGGAATGTGGAAGAAGAAGGTTTTACTAACTGTTTTTTTTTTCTTGCTAAGTACTAATCTCCTGTACGAACGAGTTGTACATACTAGGGACGCTAGGCTGATCCACCACGACAATGGGGCCAACACTTTCCTTTTTTTGATTTGTCCTCATTAAAAATACCATGATCAGAATACCGTACTATTGATTGTACTTTGTTCGAGGATTAGGTATGTTAAATCCAAAGTACGGATCGACATGGACTAGGATCTCATTAGACACTACTCCGGCCAGTACTGGAGCTCGACTCCGTAATAAACTCACGTACATCCTCGTCCCAAATCAGTCACTTTCTCCGACAGAAGTTCCGATCCATCGCGACGCTATTGAAAATCGTCGGGCCATTCCATGCGAACGGACCAATCACATTGCCTCGTGCATCGAGTTCGAGAACAATGGATTCTTCAGTACACACGATCCTTGCATGACACTATCGGTTGTGTTCATATCTATATGGACAACCAAAGATACCGGACATACAGGCGGAGTACGCAATACGGCTTTATTCCCAAGCCCAGGGAAATTGTGGATAATGGCTCCACGCGTGCTTTTCGATGGTTCCTCGCTGCGCGCCAAGGCGCCATGCGGAATGCAAGCTGCAGCGATCGGCACGCAATTGCTGAAACCCGCATGGGCTGTGCGCCAGCATAGACGCAAGGAAATTTCTGAAACGTCGGTGGAATCCTGGCTCGGCTTCCAGTGCTTAGTCTGTTCTCTCCCTAATTATGCCAAGGCTCCACATGTGTCCTGGTGCTGTTCATTTAGCCCCCTGTGAGCAAGCCCCCGCTTGCTCGATCCCCCAAATGGAAGGAGATTTGTTCTTTTGCTTCCCAGGAATTCGCGGAATAACGGTCGCTTCTTACACTATTTGTTTTTCTCGTTTAGCTGCGCCAATCTCGGAAACTATTACCGCGTTTCCAGGTTTCCAGTCTCCGGAGCGGATACATATTTCGCTAAAGAAAGCGCCTTCAGGGACCAAACGGCCAGAATTGATCCATCGGACGGGGAACAACAGGTTCGGCAAGACCAGGTGGAGAACGTCAGGGCCAACTCCACACACATTCCGTGTCAAGCACGCGTGCCCGTGCTCATCATTTCATCCACTGATTGGGTTTTGAGTTTGTACGAGCTAGGTCTCGGTGGATCACGCTTTTCTCCCTTTACCCGAGGCAAGCCATGTACTCGGTACAGGAGGATGGTGTGTTTACTAACCCCAGACTCGTTTCGAGCGGTTGCTAGCCCGTTCAGCTCAAGGCTGTGTAGCTTATCATTTGAAACGCTTAATTCCGGTTCGTTCTGTCCGGTTTCATGATCTCCGGTACGATTCTTATCCGTGCCGTTCTTGCTGCTAAAGGCAGGGGTAATCCTGCGTCTCTTGAGGTAGATTTCCCTATCACAGGCCTCATTACCACTTGATCGAAATTATCTCGGCTCCGATCTGGTAGATTACCCCTGATCGATTCTAGGAGAGTTGCATTGCATGATGGTTTAACCATAGAAGACTTAGACTGGAAATTAGCACAGGGAATATGTATGCAAAGCACTATTAGTATATGCATCGGTTAAGACGATGTTCCACCATCGCAATCGGGTTTCCCGTTAAAGCAAAGGTACCTCCGGGGTAAAACATCACATAGGCCAATGCTCAACCCAAATTTAAGTAATGGCGCCTTCCAAGGTTTGCGGGATGGCTTTTGGCAGCCATGACTAAGCTTACTATCGAGCTTGAAGTCTCTTGAATCCCGTCACTTCTCCTATCTGACGCGCCGGCATCCCCGTGGATATTTCCATACAAAGCAGGTCCTCAGTTCCGTTGGCGCCTCCCAACGTATGCCCGATGCCCTAACGGTCCCGCCCCAACGGTGCCTCGGAAAGTACGGAGTATGGAGAAGGGAAACTTTCAGGCCACATGGATATCTCATATTGCAGCGGCGATCAGTGAATCCGGCCAAACCAGGAACTTAAACTTCCGACTAAAGTCTAAATGCCACAATTCTTCGTCAGGGGTCAAGCCCACCAATAAAAAAGTGAACAAGATAATCCAAAAGAAATGTCCATGCTTCAGGCCCCTTTACGTAGATATCCATCGGTGAACTCTGATAATACCGAAACAGTAGCCATGACCGTTCGGCAGTGGGAATCCAACGGGGCAAACGGCCTGTAAAAGCGATGGTGGAACCGAAGCAAATTAGACGTGGTCGATCAGCATTTGACAGCGGGCCAGACCCCGGTCTCTTCAGGGGCCCGGCTTTGCTTCCGTACTACATAGCCGTATTTTCTCCTTAAACACTGTTAAAAGGACGTTCTTCCAAGATGGTGCAAGGATTACGTAGTGCCCCTATATTTAGATCTGTCTCTAATGTATAATGCATTCCTGGCGACTCGCTAGCAATAAAGCTGGGCCCTTATTTTCCATAGTTCATTCGTTCTCGCTAAGAGGAACTAATGCAGCCAGTGCAAATATTTGTGCTACTTATAGTGCTCAGGTGACTTGGAACTAGTCTTGTCTTTGAAAACCGCTATCTTCAATTGGTAGTAACAGATAAACTGATTTCTCCGGCTGATGGCTCATAATAATCCAGACAGTGCTTTGATATGTTCTCATGGGAAGATGTCTCATTTTTTCGATATAATTATAATATCCAAGTATTCCACGGGTCAACTGACTTCCCCTCATTCGTGACCTCGATGATATGTTCAGGTGGTCAAAAGCCTCCATCAGAGCTCATCACCATGGACAGTAGAAAGTAAAAATACAGAAAGCACGGGCCAGCTCGCGGTGCAATGGGATTGCAAGAGCGGTGATGACAGACCTTCATTTCATTCGGCAATAGCCCCTCCTTTTTTTCCTTCTTTTTTTTTTTTGAGGCGGGTGGTCTCTACTCCATCTTTACGTTAGAGCTCTTCAAGCTAAACAATCCATGTATGTACTATATGAAACCACGACGAATGGAATCACCAGCCTGATCCTGTAGCAAACACGTCTGCTTCCTAAGTCGGGCAGCTTCGCTATTTTAGCCTTCTCATCATGAAGCAAAGGACGAGCTCTCATGAGACGACTCATCGTGATAGGCAGGATTCGATATGGTGTACTGCATACACTAAACTTGTATACGACTGTACGCATAGCATCGTGATGCCCAGGTGTCGGCTTTTGGGCATGGTTCCAAGGTTGATGGCTATTTTCCAAGGTCAACTTGTGGCAGCCGTCAAATAAGCTTACCCAATTATACACCTGGCATTCGACAACGATCAACATTGTCAAGGCATATATATACCTAGGTATCCAACAACCTTGGAAAGCAGGCATGCCTGGTATGCGACCCCTTCCAACCGATTTGCTTTCGAGCGAGTTCGGGGATTATTTATACACATATACCTTTTCTAAGGTCTTTTGTCTTCCAACCCTCTGTTAATACAGGCCCATATAGATCGCCTTTCTCTAGGCTGTTGTGGTGGGTCAATTAGGTAGATCCTATTATACCATCTCTGCATATTGCGATACTTGAGGTCGTCTGCGTAGATGAAGGAAACACTTTTGAATGGTGAGCTCTATAATGCTGGAAGAGTGAAATATGAATGGTATGTATCTTTGCTTTGAAATAATACACAGGGATTATATACAAAGATGAGTGGAACAGAAACAAAATATAGTACAAGTCTATGTCTATCCAAACCCGCTGAATAGGATATCATGCAACACGACAGCGCTAGGCGACAAAAACCAAGAAGAGGAGAAGGGTAACAGAGATCGTCCAAAGATCTTTGCGATGATTATATCTTTTGATGCCAATTTTTGTTGCGATGGATTGGCACGTGGATGGCATTTTGAATCCTCCATGTCAAGGGACGCGGGACGCCCTTCCACTCACGGTCTATGACAGCCGCAGCTTGGAGCATGATAGAAACGGAGTTGTTGGGTTCGTAGGTAGAGGCGCCGTATCTTATGTCGCGGTCAACGAGGTATTTGGCCAGGTGGAGCTGGATGAGGCGTTCTTCGCCATGGGGCTTGTACCCGGATGAGAGGAAGGTTAAAGGCATATCGTGGAATTCAGAGGGGAGCTTTTCCAAGACAGATTTCCGGATCCTATAGTCCTCGAAGTGGACATCCATGCCGACGATGATCTTGCCGGCGTCAAGACGCCAGATTTCACTCATTTGATTAGTACTCTTTTTAAATGACGCATTGCGCGTCAATGAGCTGAGTACGGTTTTCCTCATGTTGCTGGTCACGGATCCATCCATGCATGCATACCGCCATAGCACTCGGCAGATGTTGTAGTGTTGGCTTTTGAATGCAATGAAGAACAAACGTTCCCAAATCTGGGGCACAAATCGGAAAGAAGGGAACTTCGCGCATTGATATGTGTAGTGAAGGGCAGTAAGGATGTTGGCACGACACATGGGCAAGATCTGATTGAGGATAGAGCTGTCGATGTCAAAGTTTTGCTCGGCACAGATCTTCAATAGCGCGTCCACGGCGGTAAAGTTCTCGCAGCGCGCAGCTACACTGACCATTTGCCCAAGAAGCGAAGAGCTAAACCAACCCGCGCCATGAGTTTTATCCATGAGAGCGACGAATGATTCAACATCCTGTCCGCTTTCAAGGTGTACAAGAAGCGAGTCTTGAATCGTCAACTGGAGGGCAGTCCGAATTACCTTGACATCTGTCATAAAGCCATTCTGCACCATATGTGTAATGAGTGATGCCTTGGCATTGGAAGTAGTCAGAGCCGATAGCAAAGCAAGCCATGTATCTGGGTTGGGACGAATGTTTGCTCGAGGCATCAAGTTCAAGAACTTGCGAAATGCCCAAGTATCGTGACGCCGTGCCGCAGACCGCAGAAGAACATTATAAGTGTCTACTGTCGCAACATGTTCTGCCTTGAGGAAGACGATCCGAGCAGCGTTGAGATGTTCGTGCTCACACAAAAATTCCAAAGCTCGATTCAGCGCAGCAGTAGATATGATCTGATGATATGCGTCATGCCGAAAAAGGTCTAAAAGATGGCGTGAGATCTGATTGGCATGCGGCACCCATTTTATATTCCGAGATGCTTGCGCACCAAGAGTAGGTGGCCCGCTTGCGCTCGTTAAATCCTCAACATATTCCGCAAATTCTTTCACGGAAGTCAAGGACGAGCGTAACCCAAGGACATCCCTTAGCGTAAGCGGCTCTAGAGCATGGCGCTGCCAGCTCCAAACTCCGCGAATCATTGGAGCTGGAATGTTTCTGCGTGAGAGAACTTCTCTCTCCATGAACATGGGGACCGGCGGCTTTCTGATATCGGCCAGAGGATCCCCAGAATCCTGGGCAGTCTGGGCACTTTTGATGCGTGCTTCGACTAGCTCCATGACGTGCTCCGATCCCGTCAAGATAGCCTTGCGGTTTGTTCCGTCACCCTCCCTCGGATGCAAGATTTGCACCTTACACCCATTCCGCACATGCACGTACCAAATATTCTCCTTCATACTCGTATTCATGATACCAGCAAGAAGCGCTACCGTCTCCTCAGGAATCTGTAGCTCTTTAGATCTGGTGCTTCTCTTGGGCTCCGTACGAGGATCGTTCTGCACGTCCTCTAACAACACCTTCATATCATTCCATCCATCCATAGAACCTCCAAACAGGCCCTGCCCACGAGTCCTCCTCACATAATCTCCATACCGAAGCTTCCTTCTATCCCGAACGGACAACTTGCTTATCAAGATCTTCCTTGACGTAAACTCCGTCCCAGGCTCTTTTTCGCGAGTATGATCGACCGCTTGTCTCTGGCCCGTCAATCGTTTTTGTCGCAGCTCCCTGTGGCTTAAGTTGCCACGACGTCTATGTGATTCGGAGGATTCGGACGCGATCTCGAGGAAACCATTGGACTCTTGTGACAGTCCCACGGGGAAGCCCGCGATGTCATGACCTGATTCAATAACATCTCGAGTATCCCTACTTCCCGACGAACTCGTAGCACCATCTTTCACAGGTGTAGACAGATTCGGAGCGGAGCTATTGGAAGATCGACTTGTGGCATCGGCGGAGCTCCATCGGGTGGACTGGGGATGAAATGATGGCAAGGATGTGTACGAAGGAAGTGTGGGACGAAGCGGATTTCTAGGAGCTCGATTGCTTTTTATTGGAGCTGCTGCGGGCGTCAGGGACGCGATCGGTCGTCGTTGCTGCAGGGCAGAGGCGGCCCATCGGGGGTAGAGGAAGAGGAGAGGATCTTCGGGGCCGGCCGCGACAGTGTCCAAGACGGCAGAGAGGCGCCTTCTTAGACACGGGTGGCCACTCGAGAGCATATGGATCGGTGCACTAGTGGCATCCGGTGCTTAAAACAGAGGTGGTAAAGAGCGCAAAGTGTTGAGAAGTCCGATCTTTTGGCTCCGAAAAATCTACGCGGGAAGGGAAGGCGGTGGCCGAGATCCCGACAGCACGCGACTATTTACATGGCAAACGCTTGGCTTGTATAGAAATTCCCGAGATGTGATTCTGTTTAAACATGGATGCTAAATGTCGTGTACGTAGCTAATAAAAGTCAAAAGGAACAACCGAGAGTGCTGGTTGGCGTTATAGCCGGGTATTAATAGATATGCCATTCGCGGCCAATTTGCGCGGCCTTGGGGATGCCGGTAATATCCTTCACTTTCATTACATGCAATGGCTCACCAGAAGCCTGCGCTCGCTTGGATAGCAGAGTATCATGTCGAGAAAGCGGTGTCAGATCGAGTAGCTCAGATGCCTGGCCCCCGGATGTATCAGTGAAGACATCTGGGCCGGTAACATGTTGCTTAGCACTCTCGACCACTCTAATAAGGTTATCCTTCTTGCGCTTGGTCTTGTCGGAATCTTTGTGTTCTGGGTCATCGGATGGGGCGGACAGTTGCTGGATGATGCTGCCAAGGTATGTCACGAATTGCCAGCGTGATGCCTGAAATAGGAACATAGACATGATCTCTGGGATCTTTACAGGCAAGAAGTAATTAGCCACGAACCATGGACAAATGGGTTCTCTTTGAATTTAGAGGCACTCACCTTGTCATTGAGATAATAAAGCTCCTCCCCTCCTTGCTCGACAAACGTCTTCAACGCATCGATCCTCTCTCGATCAATCGATGCCAACTTCAACGCATACATGAGAGAAGGAATATCCCCAATCTCTTCAAGATGCTCCTCTTCATCCACCTTGGTATTCACCCGACTCAAATACCCCGACTCAACCGTTGAAAGGCGCGCGATACTCTGCTCACGACTTCTCGCCTTGGAAGAATGAATCGTAAAGTAATCCTCAGTCAACATGTGTCCCTTCTCGAATTCCGTGCGATCACGATGACGCCTCTCCGGAATCTTCTGGCGTAGCCGAACCCAGCGCCTCCGCCGAGCAAAGGAGTGAAACCACGGATGCGTACCATGCCACTGTGACGAGCCAAAGGAGAGCGAATACTGCCATCCTTGCTCGTCAACATCGCCCGACATATCTACATACCATGTCCTCCATGCCCATTCCCAGCTGGGGTCGGGCACTTGGGCATTTGTGATGTTGACGGGACTGGGTCGCTTGTGCTTGGTCATCCAGGCGCTAGGATCGAAGTTGAGAAGCGAGCTGTGGGAGTAACGTGGCACGCCGAAGAGAAACCAGCCACGCTGGTTCTCGTATAAGACATCTAGTTCGGTGGTGGGTGTTGCAATCGTATCGGTATCGGGCTGTTGGCCTGGTCCGCTGCTTGATTGTGTGGTTTCATTTGTAAGGCTCTGGGTTTGGGAAGGGGTAGCAAAGTCCACTGTGTCGATTTGAGTGATTTCTGTTCCGTAGTCTGGTTGTACTGGTGTGTTGGGCTCGTTTGCCGGTCCCGTCGAGCTCTCTGCTGAGACTGGCCCGCGCACTTGCGACGACTCCCTGCTAGGGGATGTCTCGGTGTCTGTTGAAAGGCCAAGCCTTTCGGGTTGCCATTTGGCGTACTTGCGCTTTGCCAGTTGCTCGGAGACCGATGTGCGACTTATGTGTTTTGATAGATGGCCCTTCTGGCCGCGTTTCGAGGGTCGTCGTGTGGATTCTCCATTTGGCGGCTGTTGCGAAGGGACAGTATTGTCCACGAGGGATATAGCGGGAGGGCTACTCTCCGTAGCCGTTGTTGTTGTCATCTTTAAAGGGCTTGAGTATATGCTTCAATGCTTCATTTGGTTGAAGCTGCGAAAACTTGGACGTCGATCAGGGCGGCATTATCCTTGAAATGGTCGCATTACTCCGCCGCTGCCTAATTCAGTCCAGATCCTGCTGGACAGAGGACAAGTATAACAGAAAAACAAAAGAGATAGGGCTAGAAAAAGAAAGCCAAAATGCGAAAGTGGTATTATAATGGAATGAGGTCACAACCTCACAAGGTGTAGTGAAAGTTAAGGTGTACCAATCGATGACATCGTTTTGCGGGGACCAAATGCCAAGACCTGCAACGCCTAACGCGTGAAAAACAATCTCCGGATCAACACTGTAATACTTCCCCCCACAACAGCCTATACAATGGCCGCACACCAGCGCAAAGTTGAGCTACAGTCTCCAGCAGACTTGACTTATCTGTACGCCAACACAGTCGCACTCTCACGCAAGAAACTCGACCTCTATTTCCCCCCTTCAGCAACAAACGATGAGACACCAGATCCAATGCGCGAACGCGTACGAGAATTAGTCGATGATGTGAGTCGAACCAATCTTGAACCTGAATATGGACAAGAGAAGACACAAAATATGTCTTTCTGTTGTAAATTCCCAAAACAGAGGGAAGAGGGAGACCAGATCCAAAACCCAAAGTGGATAAGGTAGAGGGGCGAACCAGCTGACAGGTCATATCCGACTCTAGTACATAAACCGTACCTTCATAACAGCCTCTGCATCAATCAGCATCAACGGCATCGATTCCTCTCATCCTCAATTCCCATTCCCAGCATCCTTCACCGCACCTGAGACAGTCGAATACGAACCCTACGATACCGAGCTAGCATCCCGCGTAACAGCCCTATACGCACAGCTGGAGTCGCTCACGACAACAGTAGCACAGCAAAGACGAGATGCGCCACGACAAGCGGCAAAGGACTATGCTGCGCAGTTGATGCAAGTACTTAAGGACGAGGACGAGGACGACGATATCGACGAGAAAGATGCACAGACGACTGGGGGAGTCGGTGAAGACAAAGATGGAGCCATGGATGTTGATGCGGGAGATGGTACATCTAAGCCAAAAGAGGCGGAGCAGTCACACTCTCGTTTTAACCGTCCGGATCCTTCATGGGAATTGCAGGTTCCGCTTGGTACTGATGCGGAGGCGGAGCGGTGGCGGAGTGGAGATATGGCAGAAGTTTATGAGCGTGCCTTGCGGACGTTGCAGCGGTTGCAGGGCGAGGCTGATGTTGATGAGGAGGGTTCTGAGGGTAATGCGTTGGCCACGACAGTCGGGAAGGCTGAAAGGGCTGGGCGGGCTGCAGATGTCGTGGAGAGCATGTAAATGGATGGGACTGTTTTTGGGAGTTAGGGTTTCTTTTGATTTGATGTGCGAGGCGTTTTGGTGCCGGGGATCATGATACCATATCTTATTCTGTTTGAGGCGCTTCTGGGTTATAGACCCACCAGGTTGATTACAATGTCTACTACTACGAGATATCTACTTCGCTTCAGTTCAGTGAGTAAAGATTCAAAGGAATTCGTTCCTTATGACAGTCGCAATTTCGCTATGTGCTCAGTGTGTACACTCCAAATAAACAAAAGCCAGTTTCAACTTCACTCCCCGAACTCGCTTTTGAAATCCGCCCTGACTCGCCCTTCTATATCAAGCGCGGGCATAGTCGCTTGCTCAACAGGCAATAATAGGACATTTAAAAACTCTCCATGATATCTAAATCGAACGCAAAAGGTAAAAGACAAGGGGCAAGGAATCCACGGGTTGTGTGGTGGGGTGGTCGGCGATGATGTGTTGAATTCCAGGAAAAACCCGGTTGTTAAAGGGTTATCAGATGCAAATCCCACCCCGGTTGCCAGGTGGGTCTCATATCGATAAGGATATACCAAGTAACTTATCGTGTTTTCTGTTTTCTCTCAGGTCGTTTTTCTCTTTTTTTTTCTCTCGAGGAAACGGGGGTGAGACTGCAGTGATTGCAGTATCAAGACCACCCAGTGGATGTGATTAACGAGTGGAAAGGGAAAAATGTTCTATGATTCCGTTTATGCGCTGGCCTGAGCGCCCTCCTGGCCCTCAGTATCCTTCTTCTCGTAACCGGGGTCCTGGTTCTCGATGACGGCAGCCTCGTCCTGCTTGGGAGCGGCCTCCTCCTTGGGGGCAGCCCAGGCGGGGGTACGAGCCCACTCAGGATCCTGCCAGGGACCCATGTCGGAGAGCTCACAGCCACCCTCACAGGAGCAGGTACCACCGAACTCAACGGGCAAGTTCTCAGCAGGGACCTGGGAGAGCAACTCCTTCTTGTAACCACTGCCAAGAACGTGGATCTTCTCAACGGTGACGGGGTCAAGGAAACCCTTGACGAAGTTGAAGGCAGCACCGAAGCCCCAGGGGGCGTTGATAAGGTACAGCTTACCCAGACGCTCGGGGTAGTAGTTCTGGGAGATCTCGGAGGCCTGGCGAACGTATCCGTAGACGGAGGGAATGCTGGTGACACCAACACCCTTCAGGTCCATGATGGTGCAGCAGGTCTCCAGTAGCTTGCCAGCCTTGCGCGAGCAAGCGGGCAAACGGGGGTCGGCCAGCTTCTCGTATTCGGTAACAAGGTTCTGGAGCATGCGCTCGCTGGTGGTGATCTTGTACATGGCGTCGAGGTCGATCTTGCCTAGCTTCTCAATGTAGACAGGACGGCCATCCTATAACATGGATCTTATTAGTTCTGCTGTTTGAACTGGCCAATGACCTAATATGCTTGGGGTGGCGATGACCTACCTTGTCGGTCTTGTGGTAGTATTGGGGGTAGAACTTGAACACCTCAGCCTTCTCGGTATATTCGAAGACAGCGGGGAGCTTGTCAGTTCCGAACTCCTTGCGCCACTTCTCGCAATTGGTGAACCTGCAAAAAGTTTAGATGAGCTCAGGTCTTCACATGTCAAACGCAAGGCTCCCCGTGGGGAGAATGCCAATTACAAAAGGATCGTCAAACGTACATAGCCTTGGCGTCGGCGATAACGAACTTGCGGGCACGCAGGAAACGCAGAAGCGACAGGGTATCCAATCGCTCGGTGTAGCCCTCCTTCTCGAGCTCCGCGCGGAACTGGACGACCTTCGCATCCTGCTCCGGGGTGGTGTGGCCAGGGTGACCAGTGTGGGCTTCCGGAGCGGTAGTGGGGAAGGTGTACTGATCGTACTTGGGATCAAGAGGCAACTTGTGCTCAGTAGCGGCTGCCATGGTGAATGATGTGGTGGGAGGGGCGGATGGGGAAGATGGGAAGAAAGTTGGTTGTAGGAGGGAAAGGCGGAGGGGAGGCGTAAGTGGCCACAAGGATAAAAACGACGGAGGGATCGGCCACTTTGGTTCACGGTAAACAAGCGCCCGGAGCAATAGTCTAATTTTTTAGGCGGCAGAGATTAATTCCCACCCGGTAAATGATCACAGAAACAGATAAATTAGAAAAGAAGTAATGATGTTCGTCGAGTCAAAGCTTTGAGAATCAGGGGGCGAGTTTCGGCGCTGAAGACCGCGAACTCCTTTTTTTTTTCCTTTTTCTCTTCGTGTGATTATGATTCGAAATGGTTGCAACTAAGGGGAAGATAATGTTCAATTATTGTAACAAAACCATTGTTGATCTCCTACTCAACACGTCATTGTCAAATAGCTATACAAATCAAGTTGTCCGCAAACGGCCCAACCCTGTATGCGGCCTTGACTCAATCCTATGGCATTCAAGACCAAAAGCCCGTGCCAGAAACGTTCGAAAGCCCAACCAGAGTGAGGGGCAAAGAGGGGCGTTGAGGCGGTGTCGTGTCAATGCATATGCTAAACCTTTACCCTAAAAGAAATGACGTTTAAATTGACCGTCAGGAGTACTTTACCTAGCTCGAGCTGGACTACAAGGAACATGGGTACCTTCAAATGGTATATGTATAGCCCAAAATTCATTTAGTACCTCTAGGCTCTGTACAAAGGAAATTATCATAAACAAATACGGGTATTAAATCCAAACAACCACACATAAAAGACAAACATATTATTATACACAGCGCAAAGACCCGAGAGTCAGAGCGGTGAGGGTGCAACACAAACAAATGCCAGAAATTGAGATTACAGGCGTAAAACAGCCCGAACCAACCCACAAAACACACAAATAAAAACAAGGCGCGCTGGGTATAACTTGCAGACAACAAAATCACAGTACAAAGGAGATGGTCCAAAAAGTCTTTCCAAAAGATCGTCTGCTGATCCCGAACCAGCGGGTCAAGCGTTGATCATCCTCCGTCAGATATGTCCGTGTATCAACAACATTCACACTAGACGCATGGCTCAACTGGGAAAGAGCAAGAGCGTCAGAATCATAGCAGAGGGAGCATTTCATTCCGTTCATCGACGGTCGAGAATGGACGGTTCATGTATAAATCGGATATAGATCCGGGTCCATCATATCATCAAAAAAAAGATTAGGTGGCGAGACTAACCGCCAACCGATGCATCTCAGGTTGGAGAGGGAAGGGCACAGTAGGCCCGACACTCAGTCTCATATCAATCATAAAGGGATCTGGGGCGCATCACCGTTACCACCCCTTCTTTCGTGCAAATCGCTTGTTCAGCAAAGTCAGGACCTTGCTGACATTGAACTGAACATATTCCAGATCAAGATCCTCCAGGCTGTCCTTCTGCATCTCCAAAAGGTCATCAAGCTTGAGGTCAAGCTCCAAAAGCCCACGGGCACGGCCCTTGTAGTGCAAGCTAATAACGAAAGTACCGGGAAGCGGGCTCTTGAACATGAAATAGATGTTCGCCCGGCGGTTCTCCGGCACATTACTGCGGCGGATGACACCCTCCTTCTCCAATTGCTGGTGGGTGAACTTATAGGGACCAAGTTCCTGGTGCTTTTCCTTCTTCCGCTGTTTGCCCTCGGACTGGCTGCGCACGTTGTGGAGATAGGACTTGTAAGTTTCAAGCTGGCCCACTAGGTACGCGTTGTGATCGCGGATCGTGGCGAAAACCTCCTCGAGTTTCCGTGTTTCCTCAAGCACCTTTTCCTTCAACGAACCAAGGTGCACCAACTCTTGCTCCACCTCATCACGGAGAAGACTGAACTCATCCGATCGATCGATCACACCCATGTCTTGCAGCTGACTCAGCAGTTCCATGGTGCGGATACCCTTCCGTACCATAACAGCGTCATTCTTCAGAGTGGCGGCAGCCTCGGCAATGCGGTCTAGCCGAAGAGGCCGGCGCGCGACCGACGAATTGGGAGGCAAGGACCGGAGAATTTGAACGAAGGTCGACTTGGCCTCCATGAAGAATACCTCCTCCTGGGTAATGTCCAAGGCGGCTGTCAGATCATCCAAGGCGGTTTCCCACCGACTGAACAAAGGGACAGTAATGGTGCGGTTCTCTTTGCGAGGCACCTGCGGGGGCGCAGCTCCTAGTTCCTGAAGCAGCAGAGAAAGATGCGAGTGTTGATCCTGGGCAAGTGCCGCGGTGTGCTTCTCCAAAAGAGCGTGGGTGGCATACATTTCATTCAGTGTGATCTGGAGCTCGAGATCGCGCTTGGAGAGAGCGACGTAGTTGTCCATTTCGAGACTCTCGTAGAAATCTTGAACTTCACACAGATCGAGCAGGAACTTGTTCACGCGCTCCTTGTTGGACTCAATGAAAGGCTGTAGGTTGGCCATATAGGGCTCCTTGGCGTACGAGGGTTTGTTGGCCAAGTTCTGCAGCATCTTGGCAATTAGCGTCAGAGTCCGTCGGGGCTTGTCGGTAGGAGTCGCGTCGATCAGCATATAAGAGCGAGGAGTCACAATAGCGGGGTTTATAAAGCGGAGGAAGAAGAAGCCGCCGATCAGAGTACAGATGGTCTGGTCCTGTGCATCGGGATACTTGCGGCGGGACAAACTGCGAATCTGTTTGCAAATCCACCGGATTCCGTATGGAGTCTCGTCCACCGAGTCAATGATAGTGGTCAAGAAGCCACTTGCAATATCGGATAGCATCTTCAGGCGAGGAGCAATGATGGCTTGCACCTGCTCATTCGCCGCAGCATCTTCCGCAGTGACAGAGCGGGCAAGGTAGTCTGGAAGGGTGCCGGTCTCTTCTTCGATCTGCTTCACCATGCTCTCGTAAACCTTCAGGGGGTTGATCTCCAAATCGACGTCGCGCAATTCGATCAAGGAGTTGATGCGGTCGGCGAGAACCTGCTTCAGGTAACTTTGACCGGGGCCACGTCGCGTGTATGTGGTCATCATACGAGACACAGGGGTATTCTGGCGCAGGAGGGAGGAGTATTCTGGGGTGTTGTCGAATTGGTAGGTAAGGACGGATTGAAACATGGTGAGCAACAGGTGCTCTTCACGGCTCTCGTACTGGTTACCATAAATGGTGAACATGACGGTCTGCAATAGAGAATCGATCTCCGCCATGGAAACAAGTCGACACAGGTGAGCAATGTGGCGGGGTTCCGATTGTAGCAGGAACAGAAGGTTGCCGTATTTTTGTGTTTTCTCATCGTTGGGGAAGAAACCTTCCTGGGGGTCGGCCGTATCGTCGAGGTGGCTTGCGACTTCATTTTGCTAGGGGCTGGTGTCAGTGAATAGTTTTCGCAGTGGACTGAACAAATCTTACCTCCTCAAGGGCCATTCGGTTTTGAATCAACAAGGCAATTCGTGAATCCAGGTATCGTACGTCCTTTTCCAACACGAAGTTCTTCTTGGATTGGGACGAGATCTTGGACTTGAGTTCTCGCAAGTGTTTCTGTGCTGCGCGGGAGTCAGTACTGACCAGGATGTATAAGGGGTTCGCGGCGTATTCGCAACGTACCTTTGGCCAAATCATCCGAAATCTCCAAATCCCTGTCCTTGGCGGACATGGACAGGTATAACGCGGTGACTGACATCCGCTTGGATTGGCGGAGCGATCGCGTATCGTGGGACGACATGGTGTTCTGTCGTGCGACGGGTTGAAACGAGGAAGACGAGGACGAGGACGCTCGGGATATTCTCGATGCAGGCTGGAGCATCGTCGCAACTGACATTGTGTGGTAGGGAAGGGGAGGTCTTCGAAAGTCCGAGTGCACTTCCGACGACCGTTGTTGTCAAGGTCGCTGGCGCGAAACTGGTAGATAAGAGAAATCAAAGTCAGAAGAGCTTCGAGAATTCCAATGAAGATCTCTAATGCTGTGAATAGGAAAGAAGTGTCAAGGTCAGGCGCCCAGTGGACTAGTTCGCATACCTCACCCCGAGCTGAACTGCTTCTTTTTTTCCCACAACAGGGGGTCCCGGCAAAGAAGGTTTTTGTCGCGACCACGGAAAGGGGAGCGGGAAAAGCGGTCGAATGGCGGCGAATCACGATCAATGCGAGGCGCGTGACGGAAGGGTTAGGCGAGAGTGTAAGAGAAGAGAAGCCGGAGGGGTGGGAAGGGAGGGGAGAATTGGAATTGATCGGAGGGGGAGATTATTATTTCGTTAGTTTGCTGTTAGGGCGGTTCTGGGGAAAAGGTCAAGGACAAGGTGGATTAACAGTGGAGCTATGGACCATCATGATTTCCGTCTACATGTTAAATTTCCCTTATATGATAAATCAATTACTGATTTACGATTCCCTGATTGTAGAGCAACAAGGTCCGAAGTCAAGTTCTATCGTATTGGATCCATCCCTTATGCAAGGGGAACCATATCCCATATCTTGGGGTTTTTAGTAGACTTTCGTGCTTTGTTTCTTTTTCCTAATTCTGTAGCGTTTTCTATTTTTGATTTTGCATCAATTATCTAATTCTGTTATTCGGTCTTTATCCCCCCAAATTGTTGTATCTATAGGTTATTTTAGCCCGTAACTTACCCCTGGCCCATTGTAATGCGTTCGCCACTTACGAAACATCCCCCTTTTTTTTTTTTTTTTTTTTTTTTTATCTCTACCAATGGTTCACGGAGTATGTTACCAGATTTGAGACTCGAATTCTATTTGATCCATTGCACACCATTCCAAGGTTTTTTTAATGATCGTCCCAACCCTTGTCATCCTTGTGTCTCCTTGACGTCAAGCAACGGTGCCACCTAATTCTAAAATGCCTTGACCCATTCGCTTCAGGTACCTGCATCTGGAGGGGCCATAGCCGGGCCGCACTGACTCTCGAGTGGGGATTCTGGTTGAACTAACAATTTGATGCTTTGTCCACGAGACCTCCATGTGGACGCATAGTTTCAGGTTAAGTTATGTTTTGCCTTGTAACTTGATTCACTCTAACCTTGGTTGACTTCTGGGGTTGGAATCGGGGACTTCGGATGCTTATCAAACTCCACTGTTCTTAACCCATAGAGGGCACTTGCCTACTGCAGGTGCATCAATCGTTCGACACTATCGGATGTCTCAGACTTAAGGGCTCTAGCGGATCTCTCAGCCGGATTGGCACCCGGTTCTCTTATCCGACATCGTGCGGTCCGCGTGGACTTGTTCTCATTTTTCGTTACACGCTTACCATTTTTTCCGAGATAGGGATGGCATCATAGCATCCTGGAACAATATGGGACATTCATGTCTCGTCCTTCCTTTCCTGTACACCTGCATGTAGACCTGCTCAGTCCCTGACTCCATATGGTTCAGATAAAAACCCTGGGCCTGCTAGTGTCCCAAGCTCAACCCTACTATACCCAATTCGAAGCTCTCGCGTATGCGGGGGTGCACTGAACACGCAGTTATCTTCGTTGCTTTTTTTCCTCTTGCCCCCTCCCGACTCTAACTTGGCACACTTTGGCATTCTTGGTCAGTGCTTTTTCTGTTCAGGGGTAAATGCGCACGAAAGTGGATCCAGTGGGACTCGGGATGGAGACTCGAGAGGTCCCTCTCCGCAGCATGAACTCTAGGGAAACCATCCTATGTCCCCCTGATCGTTCACTTCCCACTGCCGTCTATCCGTGTCTGAGACAATCTCATGCACATACTTCAGTGTGGCGTGAGGGAATGCAAAACCATTCTCCGCATACTCATGTGCACTTTTGTTTTTGATTTGCATATTTATTTATTTATTTATTTTTTCTTTTTCTACATCCACATCCACATCCGCCATGCTCATCCTAGCCCGGCCGATCAACCACACGGGCCACATGCATCCCATCCCGTCCATCATGAAACGCACCAAGCTCCGTCGCAGATCCGTTGCAGCTCAGTAAGCCCCTAATTGATGCCAGGGCTTCCGTGCAAGATACACGCCTTCGGGGCAGGGGTACAGTAAAAGGCTACGATCGGCAATGCATGCACAGTATTAGCATATCTCGAGTGCGCGGAAAAGGCTGGTAACTCAACGGGCCGCTCCTCCTGGAGCTTGTGAGCGGGGCGATCATCTCTACGGGTTAGTGCATACCTCGGGGCGTGCTCGTCCCATTATCTTGACATCTAAATATTCGCATGGACCTTGCATTCTTCTTAACGTGGAAAATGGTCAATGTGGATGCTAGGTCGGCTGACTGCATATGTCTGTGCTGCGATAGCGTTCGAAGCTCGGTGCAATGCGAGAGCTTGAGGGATTTTGATTACCCCAGGTAAGTTTAGCGCTAGTCATCGAGGCTCGCAACGAGTTCGGCTAGTTGCGTGTTGACGCAATGCTTTGGCTCGGCAGTCCACGCTACTTGGCATTTGTGAGAATCTTTGTCTGGGGGCCGTTGCCTTTTCCCAGCTTGCGGCTGGGAGGGCATGAAGAAATGCCTTCTTGTTGCTATCTTGAAATCTAGGCTCGATACCCCAAGCGTCAATTATTGGCATTTGAAACTTGCCAAGCCACTCATATGCATCCTACGCCAGGGACGGCCCGGTTAAAGAGGCCTTAGAATTTAGACCTGGTTCTATTCTTGATAAGGGTTGCACAAATTAGTGTCAGCGAATGAGCTTCGTGTTCAGGCAATCTGGAAACACCTTAGGAAACGCTTGCAGTGAAGTAACGGTGGATGGCTCCCAAGGTTGGACTTGAGACGCTGGTCCAGGTGTCTTGGTCCACATATGTATATATTCGGCTCCTAAAGTCGATCTGATAAACCCCAGGAAGTATACATGAAACACAGGCTAAATATATCCATGTTAACGGGTATACCTGTACCTGTTTTATTGATAACCAACGGATGGAAAGTAGAAAAGAAAAAAAAGTGAACTTGATACTATATAAGACAATGATAGAAGTAGATCCTCTCAACAATCTGAACCTAGGACAAGTAAGCCAGTGAAGTCCACACCATCCACACCATCCACACCACCAACAACAACTGAACATTAGATACCTCAAGCGTAAAGCTACCCCCAGTCATCTCAATTATCCTTTTTCTCCTCCGAACTCTCCTCTCCCCCTTCCTCTCCATCCTGTTCCTGCGACTGCACCCTAGGAATCCAAAACCGACTAATCATACCTCCCAAAAACCGCTTATCAACCCACCCAAGCAACCCATACAGTATCCACCCCCACCCCCAAAGCGAAACACCCATCATACTAGCAACCAATAAAACGGGCCCAAGAATCAACAACGACAAAACCGCCCACAAAATCAGCGCAACAGCGGCAAAAACAAAAACGCCCGCCAAGAACACTAACAGCGGAACCCCACAGCAAATCATCTGACATATGATAAACGTTGCCGAGATCGGTCTCTTCATCGCAGCCTCGTACACCTCCGCCTGTTTCTGCGGTGGGAGGAGGTACATCACGAGCCATTTCATGAAGCCCTCGAATCGGTCCATCGTTGATGGAACGATATTCGAAAAATATCCCGTGATATCGTTCCAGAGTCCTGTGAAGGTCGAGGTTGGGGGTGGCTCATGCTGGGTACGGGGTGTTCCTTCGTCGCGTGGGAACTCGCCGGGGATTATGGGATCGGTTATGTCTTTGGTTTGTTTGTTGATTTGTTTCACGGGTCGGTCTAGTTTTGGGATGTTTTTGGTGGGTTTTGGGGTTTCGGATTTGTTCACTGGGACGCGGTTGAGGCCGCTGGTGACCTGGTCGAGAGACATGGTGGGTGGAGGGGTTTTAGGAGGATGCCCAAACAGGTCGACCTTAGGTAGAAGTGAAGGGCTGAGATACACGTAGATCAGAGTAGGTTTAGCTGCGAGGATAATTCATGGTTTGAGGACATACAGTAGATCTATATCAACCGTTTCACGGTATGACGTAAGGGGCGCCGCGCAAACTTGTTAAAATATATTAATTTGGGCAATCCACTCTTCATTGATGTAACTAAGCAGGCCTAGATAACTAACAAAAACACAATGACAGGGAACAGTGTTAAGCAAGAAACTCTATACTGATGTCTGCATAAGCCACTTGCTGTTGTGGCTACTTCTTGTTCAATTGATCCAAGTGTCCAGCCCCTCTGGAGATAGACCTCGTAGACGTTCGTAAGAATCTTCATGTGTGTCTGGGTGGGGCAACTGCCTAATACTCAATTGAGAGACGGGGTAATTGTCAGGCTTTTTCCTTTTTGTGCTCTTCTGCGATAAATTATGAGCTTCACGGAAGATAAAGGCAAGGAGGCAGCCGATGTCTTCATAGAAGTACTCATGTGCTGGCTCAAGATACGTATGGCTCCACTGCCCAGGTGGAGGATTGTAATCAGTATATATATATCGAAACCGAGATATTTGAAGGGAAAGCTTACCATGCTCTCGTTATTGACTTGGTAGAACCAAAAATCCTTTGAGTTGGTAGCAAGACCGTATATTGTACAATCCTTTTTGCCCCGGCACTTACGTGCCTTGTGGACCATGCCTATGGAACGTTAGGATAGGAAGTAATAAGCTCAGATCTCATTACTTACCCATATATGCATGTACGGTTGACTCATCAAAATACCCTGGTGTCTCAGTGTGCACGACGATAAAATTTGTCGAAAAATCCTCGACCGGACCGTACCACAGACTATAATAGGGAACCCCGTAAATGCCATATTTTTTACCTGCCCATGGCACGCCCCCAAAGGTAAATTCAACGTCAGATTGAAGGGTAAGTGAGTAATTGGTCACTTCATTTACTCTTTTAAAAACATGGTCGAGAAGAACATCCAGCCGGGTTCTGCGGATGATTATATTGTTAGGTTCATGGAGGCGGATGGCATTCAATAATCTCTCTGTGCAGGGTGAGTGATGTGTAGACGAGTGATAACAGAAAACATACCAAATGTCCGAGTAAGAGGAATATAGTGACGAGTCTTCATCCACATCAGTGAGGGCTCAGCTAGAAAGCGATGTCCTGGGTTCCCGGTCTCAGTAAAAAGAGTACCGACACCCTCGAGTTTCAGATCCCGTGCAGGTATAAAGTAATCATCGAAAAGACGAGTGGTATTCCACGTAGCCCTGTCGGCTGTTCTTTTCAATTGCTTTGAGGTAATCTTGCCCTCTGTTCTATCAAGGGCCGCTGCGAATACTTGCTTGACCCCCTGCTCGAGCTTGTGGATTCTTGTTTCTTGTCGAGCTTCCATGGTGTTATTGTGAGATAAGATCAAGGTAAATAGTGAGTGCGAGAGGGCGCGCTAAAGGAGAAGAGATTTTTAGAAAAGGGAGCTCTACAAGTCGGCCGTATACGTCTCGAATAGGCGTAGTATTTGTTCAAGGACGACCTTGGTTGGGATGCGGAACTTATCCATAGATCTAGTTCCGACACAAGATGTGACATATAGGTCATAGGCCATTTCATGTGCGTTCCAAACCTATTTATTAAAAAAGTAGACTGAAGTCCTGGATTGAAACCGTTGGCCTAATTCGCCCTTACCGTGTACAACCTTAGAAGAAAGGGGACATCATCAGGGCTGGATTGAAACCGGTGTTAGTCCAAAGGACAACAGAAATGTAAATAATAGCCAGTGTCAGGTCAAAGGCCTTTTTATTCACCTGAATGCTAGCTGAGATTGTAGCAACAGAATATCCTGACATTCAATCCAGACGCCGGCTCCATGTAAGAATGCAAATCTTATTTTCTGGTCATTTCGCATCACCATGGCATTGCTTGACATCTCCAGACAAGCCACAGATTTTCCTTCAATGATCTACCTCACCAAGGAGTACCATTCCCAAGACCAGTAACAGCAGCGGGCGGCTCTGTCATCACCGGCGGCGGTGGCGGCACGTAGGACTCATAGGGCGGTCGAATCGAGCCAACGCCTTCTTTCAGATATAGAACAAGCCGATAGGCAGAGTTTCCATTCAAATAGTATCGATGAAGTCGCTTGCTGCGAAGGAAGCCAAGCCGTTCGTACAGTTTCATCGCCGCAGTGTTTGTCATCTCGGTCTCGAGGACGATCTGTTGTGCGCGACGCTGGTCAGCAAAGAACATTGCAATAAACCCTCATGAAATCAGGACAAACCTCATCTGCATTACGCTCAATCATTGCATCAATGGCCATGCGCACTAGCTTTGTCGCAATGCCCCTACCCCGGTACTCCTCGCGCACGGCCAGCATGGCGATATACCCCCGTAGTGGACCGCTGCGATGCGGCTCGAGTTTTGAGACCACGACTCCAACCATCTCATCCTTGTCATCCATCGCCAAGAAACAAAGGTCGCCCCACTGGTAGAGGAAATAGCGGTAAACGTAGATGCTGTAGGGCTCGGAGAGATCCTTGGAGATCAGCTGGCGCATTGCAGCGACATACTCGTTTTCGCGAGCACTTTCATACCGCACATAGCGGAGGGGAGAGGGGGCATCTTGGCTCATTCCGGAGTCATCGAAGGTCGAGGTGTGCCCGGTTGGTTGGAAGAGCTGGAGGGGGAGGTGGGGAAGCGATAGCAAGATAACCTGGAATCACAAGGCGGAAACCACAGTGGACTGATTACCATGTGACGCCGATCGTCCCGTAAACGATACATCCCATTTTATTTATGTTTTCCCTTTCGATCCTCCCTAGTTTCCTGTTGCTGCCTGTGTCTACCCTTTCGGCGAGCTTCTTTCTTCCAATCAATTGGGTTTGGTTTGGTTCTCGCCCTCTTCTTTCTGAGCGGTCGCTATGTTGCGCCGCCGCACGGGCAAGGACGACACCCCGTCCAAAGACGGCAACAATCAAGATCTGAAATCACAAAAAGATGAGGACCAGCTGCGCGCGGAATTCGATGGCGCCAAGGTCAAGCAGCTGGTTATCCAACCACCGCGGCGGAGTAAGCGTCGCAATGGGCTGATCTTCGCGCTGGGCGGCCTCTTCGGCATCTTCATTGCGGTGTTTTTCGCGAACCAGCAGGAAGTTATTAGCTTGGAGTCGCTGTTGGACTTGAATCTCGATTCATTGATCGATGCCATTCCACAGGGAATCATGCGTGACGCGAAGGAGTTCTCGGTATTGTGATCCTATACTCTGTGGCTTGCTGTTTACTATCCGGCCAACCCGCTAATCGGTCCAGCTGCTACAGCAACATGAGCGCGACGCCGTCAATTATGATTCATTCGCAATCGGCCTACACCTCCGATCACAAGGCATTGAAGCAAAACACCCTGTCGTGATGATCCCTGGAGTTATTTCCACAGGCCTCGAGAGTTGGGGAACTGGAGATACTTCGCGTCCATACTTCCGTAAAAGATTATGGGGCAGTTGGAGCATGATGCGGGCACTGGTTATGGACAAGGCAGAATGGAAGAATCACGTCATGCTTGATCGAGAGACCGGCTTAGATCCGCCTGGTATCAAGCTGCGTGCGGCGCAGGGCTTCGATGCGACCGACTTCTTTATCACGGGATACTGGATCTGGAATAAGATCCTGGAAAACTTAGCGACAATCGGCTATGATCCAACGAATGCTTTCACGGCCGCATACGACTGGCGGCTCTCATATCTGAACCTGGAAGTCCGCGATCAATACTTCAGTCGGCTCAAGTCGTATATCGAGACCGCGGTGCAGGTGCAAGGCGAGAAGATCACTTTGACATCGCACAGTATGGGGTCCCAGGTCGTGCTATACTTCTTCAAGTGGGTAGAGAGCCAAGAGCATGGCAAGGGTGGTAAGGACTGGGTGAACAAGCATATTGATTCCTGGATCAACATCAGCGGATGTATGCTTGGTGCTGTTAAAGGCTTGACGGCTGTGCTGTCAGGAGAGATGCGCGACACAGCGCAACTAAACGCCTTTGCTGTATATGGACTTGAGAAGTTCCTGTCCAAGGAAGAGCGAGCTGAAATCTTCCGCGCCATGCCAGGCATTTCTAGTATGTTGCCCAAGGGCGGCGAAGCTGTATGGGGTAACGCAACGTGGGCGCCGGATGACCAGCCAGGCCAATTGATGAGCTTTGGCAACCTACTAAACTTCCGCGAGACCAACTCATCTTGGACGCGCCGCAATCTCACTGCCGCTGAGAGTCTGCAGTACCTCCTGGACCAAAGCGAGGATTGGTACCGTAATCAGGTACTGGGAAGCTACTCACACGGTGTCGCACACACCACAGCCGAAGTTGAGGCCAACGAGAAAGATCCACGCACGTGGCTCAACCCACTTGAGACCCGGCTGCCTTATGCACCAGACTTGAAGATCTACTGCTTCTACGGCGTGGGAAAGCCCACCGAGCGCAGCTACTGGTACCAAGAGGAGATGGACCCGCTAGTCAATCTCAACGTCAGCATCGATACCACTGTCACCATAGATGAGAAAGTCGACCATGGTGTCAACATGGGTGAGGGTGATGGCACTGTGAACCTGCTCAGCACGGGCTACATGTGTGCCAAGGGCTGGCGCATGAAACGGTACAACCCAGCCGGCTCGAAGATTAAGGTCTTTGAGATGCCACATGAACCGGATCGCTTCTCGCCTCGCGGCGGACCCAACACTGGTATGTTCACAAGTTCTCCAAACAACTATGCTCTGCAACCACTAACCAGATGACCAGGTGACCATGTCGATATTCTTGGTCGTGCCTCATTAAATGACCTTATCCTCCGTGTAGCCGGCGGCAGAGGCGATGAAATCGAGGAGACCTTTGTGTCTAATATCCGCGAGTACGCGGACCGTGTACAGATCTTTGACGATAAATAGACTTGAAATGCCATGGGCTCACGCCTGCCTTTACGACCACTTTCTCTTTCCTTTGCTATGTCCGTAAATTTATCACAAGTTTCACCTCAGCATCCAGCTATGATCTGCATGCCAAGTTGGTATAAACAATGATACAATCAATGCAGATAGTACTTAGCCAGTTCGTGTAAGCTGCACAATCGCGAAAATAGATATGAGATACCGGCGTTAAGGCCCGACACCAGGTTATCGCCGACCCATCAGTAAGCCCCACAGGGCGTTCCTAAACCCGTGGACAGACTCGGTGTACTACCATAATACGAGAAGTATAGACCTTCGTTTTTAAGTTTCTCGTATTACAAGTCTATCGAGGTCACAAGATTGTTTGCTCATTTGAGCGTGATGCACTAAGCTAGGAGGAAGTAACCTTTTTGATGGAAGCTAGGGAGAGTCAGGCGGAGCTTACAACAGCTCCAGCTTCTTGGGATGGTCTGTTGACCTTGAAGCTGCTTGGAAAACACGTGCAAGAGTGGTTCCGTATTCAACCTTGGAACCAAGCTCTAAAAAATGATGACCTACAGGTGATATCACGTCAGAACTAGAACTGTAATGTAAGTATTTGATATTTAAATTACGATAGCCTAGGTATACTGGGTTGACCGTACACATATTAGCTCTAACCTGCAGATTTGATAGCCAGTCAGAGCATCAGGGCATCCCTGTCCATGCTGTCCCAAAAGATAATGTACGCAGCTACCATTGAATACGAGAATATGCCCAAATGACTCAGCCCAAATAAACAACGTAGGGCAGATGTGACTGCAGCATTTAAGTAAGGAACTCTCCCTGACATTTCGTTTGGTATGCCACGGCACACGATGTATTCCCGAATTTGAGACCCAGCCTCGGAAGGGCACATGCGGATTTTGCCCGTGGGATCGACGAGTGAACAGATGATGACCGGTGATCTGCATGATTCAAAAGCGGGGGCCAGAAACTTGCAAGGGTCATGATGATCTGCACTGAGCCAAATTAGTGGTCTGAGTGGAGCGAGGGATACGATTACGGGTTGCATGATGATACGTGCCAAGATGGAATCTGTATTGGGTAGGAAGATTGGTACAGCAGTTTAGAATTTGCCGAGGTATTTATGTATTTATGCAAGGTTTTACAAGGTGCGGTGTGGGATAATAATGTAGTGTGGGATAATAATGTAATGTACAATTCATAACTTCATCCTCTAGAGTTTAAGAATAATAACGATATGCCAACGCGATCGTCCCCAAAAGGTAGGCCGGCCGATCGCACATGCACCACGTCCTCTCAACAGGGGAGAGAGGAACAGAACACAAGAATTAGGTGTTAGGTGGGCGGGGTGAGTGCATGCTATGCCTGAGCTGGGTCGTGCCTTATTCAAAGCCAGAGGCGAAGAGATCGGCATGAGCTAGGAGAGAAATGGGCTCCGTCGAATCCCATTTCCCTCTTAAGTCTGCCGCAGTAGTCCGTGCTGCAAGTTCATCCGCGAAGAATTCCTTGCCAGACGAAAGCCACTTGATGTTCCCAGGGAAGACTCCAGTAGGAATCACCGGATGCCGGCGCCGGATTTGACCTGCCAGCGGTGAAGGCACCAAAACGAAGGTTAGACCGATTCCACGGTCCAAGTTGCAACCCTTCTCTTTCTATGTGCCGATGCAATAAAAATGTCCTCAAAAGCAAAAATATCCAAAGTTCTAATGCACAGCGAGTGTAGTGCAAGCAAGAGGCGCCGAAACTTTTTTTGTTCCATAAAAAGCCGTTTCCCAGACGCCGGTCATAAGCGATCGACACGAATGATAAAAATGTTTGTGCATGTGCACGAGCCGAGAAGCAAAGTAAAAGGTGGCCCGTGCAAGAAGTCGTAGCGAAAGACATGGGTCAGAAAAGGATAAAAGTGCAGATCGTCCCAAGGGGGACGTCTGCGTCTGTACAAGCGAATGTTTCCAAACGGTGGTGATTGCGGAAGGATGCAAAAAGCCCCAGGTAAGGCCCGTCACCGGAATTAGTATTATAGACGGAGATTGTCACTCGGGAGTGACGAGGCATGTACAGCCAGAAGGTAGATAACCTTAGGCTCTCAAGGCGGATTGGGTGCCGCGCGAACCGGAGGTTTCCAATAGGATTAAAAACCTTTAGGTGTCGAAAATGATTCAATGCAGATAGTGGTCCCAACATGATCGTCAAAAGTAGAACGCCGTGAAAAAATAGATGCAATAATCAACAGGTCGAACAGGGTATTTGCATACCACTGGAATTAGCGACCAGCTTCAAGGTCGTGGTGGTCGTGGTTTGAGGTGAGGGTTTCGCTTTCCCAGGTGTAGTGGTCATCGACGGGGCTGAGGGAGCCGGAGGAAACCGAGGAGGAAGAACCAACGGTCCACTCATCGCTATCCAGGTTGAAGTCACCGTCGAGGCTGGCGAGGTCGTAGCCAAACTCACGCGAGGCGTCACCAACCTCCACGTAGTCGTAGTCCCAGCGGAAAGTCTTGTCGAGTTGGACGCGGGGGAGGAAGCGAGTCTTGGCAAAGTAGAAGGCCACAGTGGCGAGCAGACCACCACAGACCAGGTCAACCGCATAGTGATGAGAAAGGTACATGGTAGCCCACCACATCCAGAGTGTATATGTGACCCAGAGGAACTTCATTCGAGGGAAAACGTGGCTCATGAAGAGAGCCGCGAGGGTGGAATCAGCAGCATGAAGCGAGGGGAAAGCACCGAACACAACGGGGGACTGCTTGAATCCAGAGGTGTACAGGTCGATTCCGAGCAGCTTGTCGATGCGAGCAAGACCGGCGGGGTTTCCCTGCATCGAGTAGTCTGCAGGAGCGAGGCCGTACAGATTCTCATACCACGGGGGAGAGCATGGGAACACCAACTGAACGGTGACAGCCACCATGCTGATGTAGCCGAGAGTCCGGGCGAAAAGCGGAGTAGTACCGGGAGGACCGAAGACGAAGAGAATTAAAGAGACGACAAAGGGCGCGCCATAGTGGCAAAGACCGTAGGGAATCCATGCCAAAATATCCAACACGACGTTTTGGTGGGCCGAGAGGATGTTGCTGATGTTGGCACCGTATAGGATGTTTTCCATCGCGGGTAGCACTCGGACCCAAATTGCGGGTCTCCAATCGCTCGGAACGAACCTAGCAAGGAATTTGTTAGCTTTTCTCCCGGGTGATTGACGCGAAACTCCTCAATGGGCTTTCACGATGTGACCACCGAGACGCGCAATGATAACGTCACGTGGGGCGAAAAAAAAACAGGTGAGACATACTGGCAAGCGTAGAAGAAGATCAGCCACCCAGCAACGGGCAGAAAGGGCAGAAAGAACTGCCGTGTGATGGGCATAAGTAGCGAGAACAGGAGAAGGCTCGAAATAGCGGTCTTCCCAAGCGGGCCGGGTGATTGCATGACGGTCAGGGAGAAGATGCCGATGATAAGCAACAGGAGGTACTGGAAATCATACACCGTCCATCGGTGGGATTGAAGTGATCGCAGAGTATCGAAGGGAGAAAATGAGGTCTGCAATGTCGAGATGGACGAGGTTGGCGATAAGCGACTCCGAAGCTTTGAGCGGATCTTGCGGCGCATGCGATGCGGCACCAGGAGCTTGAATGAGCGCCATGGCACTTGGATCTGAAGTTTGCCGAACTGATTTTGTGTGCGATCCTTCCATGTGGGAAAGGTGGACATCTTCGCGGCGTGAGTCCCCTCTAGGAGACTCTGGAATCACTCGAATGTAGAAGGGGGGAAGGGTTCGAGGGATGCCGCGGGATGAGACGGAAGGAAATCGCAGAGGAGATCAACGTTGACCGACCGGCATGGGATGGGAGTGACCGGATTGAAGTAAGGCGCCGAGCCCTAAAGAAACATAAAGAGCAAACAAGAAAGAGAAATGAGAGGGGGGGATAGGTAAGGATTAAGAAGGGGAAGAAATTGGGATCCCGTAATTTCCGTATCCGTATTACGCCGTTCCAGGTTTGGCGCCGCAATAAAAGTCCATGGCGTCACTAGTCCTCGGCCCCTATTGTAACCATGTTCGGTTTTGCAAATTCTTGGGTCCAATCCTTTACTACGTATGGCCTACTGTTAGAGCCTTGATCTTTTGTTGTTTCTATACAATAGACTGTCTCTCAATGATCTTTATTCGGGCTTATACTGAGGGATATCGTGGCAGACAATACCGATACGAAATCCCGACGGTGCCGGGCGGATGCGACGGAACGGAGTCATGGGGGGCCGAGAGGCTGATGCATGAGAAATCACAACGAAGATTATGAACAAGCACATCGGCTGGTTTTAGAATCTCCAAAACCCGAGGTCGAAGAGAACCTGAAAATTTCTCATCGACATGATCTCGATTCTCCGTCACATGGGCTTCTCTTCCAAGTTTTTAATATTCATCATCACTATGTAAACCTAGGCAGTAAGTACGAGTAGCTTCGTATCGAATACAAAAATCCAAAAAGAATAGTACAAAAAGGGTCAAGAGGGCCAAAAGGGCCAAAAAGGTGAGCCTAACCAAAAACAGAGCGTTACAATACCCTGCAAAAAAAATCTACTCAGGAGCCAGGTACGATTACCAGACCCAAAGGGGGCCTGTATTGGTTGAGACGCAAATTTTCAATATAAGATCCATAGCGAAAGGCCGATTGGCCCACCCTCCCCTTCTGCGGCCCCATCGTTCAATTACAGTATCCAACAGGAAGCACCCGATCCTCATGCCCAATTTCGCTTAGTCCACTGTTGTACAGCGTCCTTGTCCGATTCAACCGTATTACTCAGGAGTCCGTCGTCCCTGGTGATTTCAGGCGACCTGTCTAAACAACGCGGTTGCGCGGGGATTCGTGGTCCACGGGTGGTTCTCAGGTACAGGGTTCCAATGACCCGTATGATCGCCAACGGTCGCGGGGAAGCGCGTGTGCGGCTTTAATTATTGTTTTTAAAATTCAGTAAAAGCAGGTGGTCGCGTTGTTTAACAGCTTCTAAACCCTTGTCGAGGGAAGGCCACGGCAGACGGTTACAATCTATTAGTAAAACTTCGGGATAATCTCTGCACGGCAAACCATTGTGGTTTAGTTCCGGGCCGTAAATGAAGATGTGCAGCTACAAGTCTCAGGGATGCCCAGCCTCCGTTATTAATATCATTCTTTAGTTACTAACGTGGGTTTTTCAATAAAACTCCGGAATCCAATCCAATTTCCCGTAAACTTTGACTAAACACGGGAGCTGGATATCTCGAAGCCGATCATGGCCTAGTTGGTCGGCCCCAGTTTCAAGATTCCAAAGTCGCACAAATATGGCCAATCACAATCTCTTAAAGGGGGCCAAAGCTCCAACCTGACAAGACGACCTGTCAAGAGCAATTTCGCGAAATTCAAAGTTTCTTTGTTTTCTGATTCGAGCAATCTCAGTGCTTCGTAGCCGTGCACCGGCATAGTACAGTCAGACCAGCTTGAACTGCATCCGAAGACACGTGTAGGATTCGGGTATTGGCATCGTTGCTGAAATTACATGGGCAGAAGAGTGGATACAGAGCTGGATACAGAGCTGGGTTTGCATAAATGGGGCCGTTTCAACTGCGATTCGATATATGGATTCTCGCAGTCGCTTGGTCTATGCTCGATTGCTTTTATCCCTTTCAAGTTAGGAACCATGCCCAAAATAGCTGCTGATACTCATACTTACTCTTGGATGTCCTAGTTGTCCACCAGTACCACATGGAGTAAAGGAAGATGCAGCTGAGAAATATTATGACGATCATGGTCTTTTGCGCAAATGGATCTGCTGGAATGATCGCTTCGCCATCAAGATTCGTTTGATAGATTTAAGGTGTCGTCGATTCTAAGACCTTTTTCTTCGAGGCCAAATAATCCATTATGGTGCTTGGATGAATGAGACTAGAGATGTGGACCTGAAAAATCACTTCAATTGGAGTTATCCGTACACTTAGATGCAAATATGCACAGATGTCACTGCCGCGACTCTTCTGAGCGGCGGATGCTGGGTTAAGTTGAGAATCCATGGAAACCGAGTCGGAGCCTATCTACTAAACCCATTCAAGATCTTGGAGGAACCGAAGTTTTATACCTACGAAAAGCCAATTTGGATTTCAAAAGCTATCGATCCGAATGTAGGTCTATCAAAAGTGAGAGGATCTCATCTCTACGAATCTAAAAATGATCCTCTCGACAACTCCTATCACTATTCACTGAAGTTAGGTCTTAAGGTGGTTTTAAGGTGGTTAATAGTCCATTCCATAGACCTAAAAATGGCCTTATTAGCTACTCGTATCAATAGCTGAGTGTTGACCTTAAAGTGGCCTTAGAGTGATTAAAAGTCCATTAAGTTCCTTGAATCTAAAAATGGTTCAGGTGGTCTTAAGTGATCTTAAGGTATTTAGAGGGGCCATTTATTTCTAATTATTTCTATGAATCTAAAGATGACACGTTTAATACTCCTTAATTTTGCTGTCAAGCTGAATATAGGTCCGAGGGAGAGTCAAATTTTGGGCCAGATTCCTTCATTACTAGTACGAATCTACAGAATGAGATCGATGGCCCGAGGCCACAAATGGACCTCAATTTCATTTATTCTACGAATCTAAAATGACATTTTCAAACACTCCCATTGGATAAATGGCTATTAAAGGACCGTCCGAAACCCCCAGGACGAGTCAATTACCCACGTTTCAGATCTAAACGTCGCGCGACCGAGACCAATCACAAATAATACCAACCAGCCTCACACCCGTGGCGCTTACGTCAAATCATACCGTCCTGTCCACCTTGAAACATTCACGTCACGAATAATTGAATCGATCTTCGTGACAGCGTAATACTAGCCAGGGCTGTCTAGGTCAGATCGTATTCGTTTGGCTTTCTTTCTGTAATAGTCCATGTGGTTGCCTGGAGTAAAATGGATACGATAACGCTGGTCCCTAAATTCTCTGTAGACGTGTCTGCGCCACATGTTGTGGAGACACGTATGATGTCAGCCTGCACGAGAAGACCGTTGAACAAGCAGATTACTGGAATGGGGGCCGGGGCTGAGGTGAGGGCTTACACGTGTACAAATCGCGGTAGCTTACGACTATTTTGGGATCCGGGATTTAAGGTTTGCGCTTTATTACGCTGCATCTGTAGTGCCTCATTTGGGCAATTGCATTCGAGTTACCAACATTCTTTTGACTGCGCCAGAGCCTTACTAGCTGGATACTGAAGGCATCAGATCGTTGTCCTTGCTCTAAGCCCATTCCTTGCGCGGAACAGCTGACAGCGCCCAGCATATAAGAGCGGCATTGCGGACTTACTGGTTGTGGCCCCTGCTTCATCTTGTACATCACTCGCTTGACTTAACCATAACATCTTCATGGATATTGTCAAGAAATTAAGCTTGACCCTCAAATACTGTAGCTGGAAAGCTGGCAGAGTCCGTCGGAGTTTTCCAGCATACTCACGGGGCAATGCCCTGTAGAGAAGTAACAGCCTTGCGAGTTTGGGGGCCAAAGAGCACCAAGATGATGAGATAATTTTAGACTTCTAAGTTCCTTTCACCAAAACAACCGACTACAAGGGATTCGCCTCGGAGCTAACCGGTCCCCAAACGTGCTTTGAACCAGGTGGCTATGCCCGTAGGGCAGAAGCAACAGCCCCTTACGGCACCCATGCTTGGCATAGCACAGCCAGGATTCCTGACAAGTTTCAGTATCGCACAATCAGCCTTCTGGCCACTGTCAATAGTTCAACGGTAATATGATCGACAAGGGAGTCATGTGCATGGTCGATCTTTGTGAATCACCGAAGTGCACATCATGCCACACCCCCACATCTGGTGGGGTCAACACAACACCATACTGGTATGTGCAATTGTCTTGTTATGAAAGGAAAACAATAGTAGTACACTTACAATACAGACTGATTCGAGCCTTGCCTCTGCAAACTTGATTGATTTCATCGGGATGGTAGCCGGTTCGGTGGCTGTTCTTTGCTGTGGAGGTACGATGACGCAATTGGAGTGCCTTTCATACATCATACCCGGGGAAATCAAACAAGACATGATTGTGGTTTTCGGAACTCCGGTCGGATTGAAAGAGGGGTTACTTGTGAGCACTTGATTGAATATGACTTCTCTAATTCCAGAGTGTAACGAATCAATATTCCTTATATACCCACATGTGCATGGAATGGCTGCCGAGTCCAAGCGAAATAATATGTGAATAACGAATGTCGATCAGAAGTGCATTGATCAACATGAATTCTAATAGCCAGCCGGTGTTAATATCTTTTATCAGATTCCCCGGGGTCCGTGTCCTTGATCTGATAAATCTTCTACTCAGGTGATCGCGGATGGTCTCCATCTACACTATGGATTGTGCTACCTCTAATAAATTGAGCAACCTATAACATCTCCCTGGCGTCGCTAATGCACATCTACTGGTCTAATACTCCCGTGAGGAATTTGTTCTGTACTTTTTTTCTTGACGACACCAAGCAGTAAATAGTCATAGCAACCTTGGAGTTTTCCTCATTAGCTTGCCATGGTTTTGGGAACTCCAGTATATAACTCACACTGGGTTATCGGCACAGAACCTTGCAATGAATCAATATTATTGAGATCCCAAGTTTCAAGGTTTTTGCTGGTCGATCATGTAAGAGGCTGCATAGTAGATCAGCCCCGATTGAGCTCAGTGCATCAGTTTGTTCCCCTTTCATCTCTCATGTTGCACTAAATAAGTATTTCGTGTGCCCAAGACATAAAACTCCGAAATTACTCCGTACACAGCGACTCAACAATAGGGCTCTTCGATGCACAGTATCCGAAGCACGTTTTATCGTTCTTCAAATTTACTAAGCCAATCAAGGATCTAGGGGATAAAAGAAACTATAGACTCAAGAAGAGTCTGGTTCAGAAAAAAAAAGAGTAGAGTCATTTCACTAAACGATCATAAGCTGGGGAGAAAGAGAAGAGAGTGAGAGTGAGAAATCAACAAAGAACCGCTTTTTATTCTCCCTTCCTGCCTTGGGCTCCACCCGAATTAGCTCACGAGTACACTCTGAAAAGAATATATCTGCCCTGGAGGCCATAATAAACTGGTGTAGACATATCTTGGATACTTTTCCTGGAATTTACTAGAGCGTAGTATTAGCGTGGTATTCTAAGAGATCAACAACGGGACAGAAAAGCGGGAGAGAAGATTTTGTCCTTTTTCCCCATTGATCTGCAAAACTTAGAGCCTTGGAAGGTTGGCTGGTGATTATCAGTGCGAGTGGAGCCACGCTCAATATGCACCAAATTTATTTGGGATTGGAGTTGATTTCTGGTATCGGGCACTAGCAACTCAAACCACCGTCTTATTTCATATACTGGCATTATACGATGTCCATTCACTATGTGTAAGGTATATATACGGAGTTAGCAATAGTAAAGCGATTGTTGCAATGTGAGTCTAGATATAAGGCCATCCGTGGCTCTTCCGTTATTGAAAAATTAGAATACTCTTGAGTTGGTGGCTAATGATTCACTATCGCGTTCCTATCACTGAAAATCACTGCCGGTGATCCACCCTGAAAAATAATGTAGATCTTACTCTCATCAATTGGTACTCGGCGAGGTCGTGCTTGACCTTTCAATCTCTGGTAGACCCATGATTTGCTCCAAGATTTGATTATTCATTGCTCTGAGTCATTGTATTTGGTCTAAAACCAAGATCATGCGCAATTTGATGACTGATAGTGGCGAATAGCATCGTATTGAAGCAAGCTAACTCGGTAGAAATCCGACTTGTGCAACCATTCGTGAAGTAGGTGGCCCAATAGATATATACCTATAGACCAGAATAGTGCGAGCCTAATCTACTGAAAGAAGCATGGTGCATCCAAATCCCGGATATGTATGGAGGCGCCGGTTGATCCATCTAGTAACCTCGCGAGGTCCACAGTCCCGTGAGGTTGGCAGTAGACTTGAAGGTTTGGATCCTAGATATCTGTGAATTTAGATACTTAAGCAGAAAGGGCATACTGGGGATATTTACTTTTTGTTCTATGCACTGGCAAGTTCAAGCCTGTTTCGATCATAAATTTCCAAGATTGTACCCTTCCCACGGGATACACGACCCCCTACCCAAGTCAAGTTTCATAATGGCTGCATCATTTGTTGAAACCTCCACTACCAAGCTGGGAAGGTGCCTGAGTGGCCAACGTGTCACTATTCCCAATGTTTTGTTCTTAACGCCTGACTGGGAACCTCACCTCAACATCAATTGTCAGCCCCACCCACTACTCCTTTACGGATGTTTCGGCGAGGAAAAAGCTGACAGGTCTGATTTTCCAGCTATAACACACCACGATACTTTGCTGGTTTGGGCAACCAGGTCCAGGCCATTACTGTCACACTTGAGGATAAGTAAGAACTGGATTAGAGGACATCATTCTCTGGCGGCACACATCCTGTTTGGTCCACCTTGCTGTTTTCTCTCTGTTGCTTCTTTTTGCGGTTTATTTCCTTTTCATCCTCTCGCGCCTCTCGTTCCACATCGGACACTCCAGATTGCCTCCCAATATACATATTGCATTGCCTCTTTTCCCTGGCACCAGTTGACATTGAACATAGTGGGGGCCGTGTGACCTAGCGCATGTACTCAGACAATTAAGCATTTCTTTTTCTCACTTTAATGCGTCCTTATGGCCCCCTTTCTGGTAGCCCCTGCCCCCCAGCCCCCACAGCTCTTTTCTATGTTCACGTCGTGTATACGGAGTTTTCAAGCTCTCATTCTTATCTTGTGGAGCCTGTTGCTTACTTAAATTGGCCGCCGGCAATATGATAGTATATAAATAGGCCTTCGTATGAACCTCACTCGTATCGTGCGAATCACCTAGATTGAAAGATTGTCCCCTTCGAGTTTGCCACCGCCTCAATTTATGCAATCTCTGTGGAGACGTTTCATGTAGTCACTAGTCTGAGTGGCGAACCATTTAATCATGAGCAGATGATAGGCGCTGCACAAAGCCAATGTACAATGGAGGATCTATCGAGTATCAAAGTAGTACCGCTGTTTATACAATTGAAGTAAAAAAGTAATTGTGAATCTTGCATAGAAAAACATTGATTTTGAGGATTGAATTCTGTTAGATAGCTCAACCCACGAGCGAAGGCTGTTAACTGAGGATATTTTTGAACCGAGACCACCTCCAGCCACAATTGTAGAAGCTTGTGTAAACAAGAGAAACCGCTGAACGCCCATTTCGTATGATATCGAAAATGCCTAATCCACCAACGCCATAAAAAGAAAACAGAAAATTAAGTAGGTTGTAAGATAGTCCACACTGTGATTATTGGTGGTCTGGGTGAGGGTGACCACCATCAGCCAGCATCGAGAATGCCTTGACAAGGCCCATTGCTGAGCCGGCCGCAAGACCTCCGACGAGAACCATCTGGACACCACCCACTACTCCTTTACGGATGTTTCGGCGACCGCGCCAGCCACACACGAAGCAGGTTTTGCCGTACCCAAAGATGAAGAGAGCAATGACCATAGTAGCGATAGACCAGCGAAGAGCAATGAAGGCCTCGTGGGGACCGACGAAAAAGTAAGGCAGAAGGGGCACGAAGCCACCAATGAAGTAGCCCAGAGCAATTGTTAAGGCGCAAATGACGGCACGCGATTCTGATGGTTCAGGGAGTGTGTGTTGGAAGTTCATGAGGAAAGAAGGGAGCAGAGGCGAGGCGGAGAGATGGTGGGTGAGTTGGGAAACCAGTTCAGATGGTAGCTCGTAAGGCTCAAAGATCTCGGAGATCGTACCAGTGACGGACGCAGGGTCGGTCATGGTTTGTGTTTGAGTCTCCTTGAGTGTCGCCTTGTATGATTCCCTGCGTGATGTTAACAATTTGATCCTTTTTGCGTGGTTTCCAACCACTGTTTGACTGTGTTGATCTTTCGTGCGGGGTACATACTCTTCACTTTTGGCACCTAGATAACCACCAAGACCCATGGAGATAGCACCCGCAATGAGCTCGGCCATGCCACCAAAGACGACAACTTTGGTGTCACCCAGCGCAGAGAGACCAGCAGTGAGAGCAAAAGGCACTGTCATGCCGTCGGACAGGCCAATAATGGCATCGGAGACAGTGCGGCCATCGATCCAGCGGCTTTTCTTCTCGGCCACTTGCTTCTCACCAGCTTCCACATCGGGATTCAGTCGGAGGTGCGATTCTTTCTCATCCTCCACGGACGAGGTCCGACCTGACAAGGGCGAGTAGTTAGACATTAGGCCGCTGATTGAGGTAATGGACATTATCAAGCAAGGGATGAGTTTTTGTTTTGAAATGTAGCGATCGAGAAAAACAAGAGGGAAATCGGCAATGACCGGACTTAAGAGGGACAATGAGCGTGTGCCTCGCTTGGAAGTGCAACGCTCGTGCGGAGACATAAGCCCATCACAGCCTTTCCTGGTAAAACGTGCTTGGCGAGTTTTGTACTAAAATCAACAATGGCCCCGGGGCCAGATGCAACACCAGGCACGTGCAACGCTGATTCGAGGAGCTTCGGCTACATGAATGGTCGGAGCGGAGATAAGTGGGACCAAGTGGTGCTTATTTGACCAAAGCTGGTTACGCCTGACCAATCAAAGAATGAGCAATGTCAGCGGTGGGTCAGCGGTGACCCACTTACATCTTCCTCATTCGACACTCATTTCAACTTGACTAGATTGCATGGAAGCGGAATCCATAGGCTCTAGAAGCCACGCCGCAGCAGGTACATGCGATCGGATCATCCGTCAACGCGCGCATGTACCTGGATTTAGAAAAATTCAAACTGCGCTCAAACAACGAGCTGATACAGCAAATGAATGGAGTTTTTTTTTTTTTATCTCCGCACGTGTCGAATCTTTTAATTACATCCCGCTTCTTAAGCGAAATGCATCCTTATCAGGAAGACGCTAGCTTGCCTTTTCACCCCACTTTGGCAAGAATGGGGAATCAGTTACACAAGTCGTGGGGATCGTGCCGAATCCTCCAGCCTTGATAGGACTTCGGCTATATCCCTACTGGCTGGCGTAGGCAATTAGCGGCCGACCTTTGCCTCGTGCTCTCTCTAGCTTCGGTCTAAGCTACTTAGAACGGATGCGTTGCGCGTGCCCATCTTGCTAAAGTGTAAAAAAAAAACGGAGGACGCCGGTACAGGATTCAGAATGTAGGCAAAGTATGAGCTATGAGCCAAGAACTGGTGGCCAGTTGCAATTAAACTTCTTAACATAAAAGATCTCTTCTTCCCTCAACATCTTATCTTGTGGAGAACCCCAGAAGAAATCCTTGCAAACTTGTTTCACTTCACAGTGACAACCGCAAGCATGAAGACTACCTGGATTTTGGCTTCGCTCTCAGCTCTGCTCGCGGTGGCTTCGGCTGCTCCGACGGGCAATACTCAAGCGTGGACCAACCTGCGCAAGAACGTACGTGGATACGTAACCTGAACGATACCATTAACCTTCTGGCTCACTTTGTCCACACATAGATCAAGCACGTTATCTACCTGACCCTTGAGAACCACTCGTTCGACAACATTGCTGGTTACTGGGACTTCCACCCGGATATCAACAACCTGCGCAACCGTACTTTCTGCAATGAGTACACCAATTCCAACTGGACTGTCTGGGGTGAGCCATTGGAGATCTGCGCAGCTCCTTACGAGACTGAGGTTCCACTGAAGGACCCTGACCACGACTTTGCTGGTACCAGCTACGAGATCTTCCGCAAGTGGAACCCGACCAACGATGACACTCCTGATATGAGTGGCTTCATTGAGCGCCAGTCCGAGAAGTACAGCGAGACTCCCGGTGATGCCTCTTTTGTCATCATGGCCTACGATGAGAAGAAGACTGCTCTTCTGGCGGAGTTGGCAAAGAACTTTGCTTTCTTCGATTCTTATGTAAGTTGCGAGTTGGAAAGCTGCAAAAATAAGTACTGATATTATATAGTTCGCTGAGCACCCTGGTCCAACCGATGTCAACCGCCAGTTTGCGACTTCGGGATCATCTTGCGGCTTTGTTGACAACACCAACCAGGCGTCCGGATTCTGGAACAATGTGACCGGAACTACCTGCGCTACATCCATCTTCGAGTCCCTGACCAAGAAGAACATCACCTGGAAGAACGTACGTTGCGACAAGACCATGATGCCCAAACAGAAACTAATCTGATTCATAGTACTACGAGACTGATATCGTCGATGCTTTCATGTACAAGGTTAGTTGCAGATAACCGAAGCGACGACTTGCAATTGCTAATCCTTCGCAGTGGGTTCAAGACAATGCCATGGACCGCCTTGCACACGCCAGCCAGTTCTACACCGACCTTGAGGAGGGAACCCTGCCCACCTTCTCGTACATCAACCCCGAGTGCTGCACCATTGACTCTATGCACCCGACCAGCCCCATGGCATCCGGCGAACAGATGCTCAAGCACCTGTACGATGCGCTCCGCCGCTCCCAGTACTGGGACAACGCGTAAGTATCATCCCTGCACAGTCCAAAACAAACACTAACCCGACTTCATAGCTTGCTGATCATCAATTTCGATGAGCACGGTGGCTTTGCTGACCATGTCCCCCCACCCATGAACGTGCCCGCGCCCAAGGACGGTATCACTTTCAACGGTACCTCCGATGGTCACGTCGTGCAATACGACTTCACCCGCCTGGGAGTCCGGTATGTTGATGTTTTCCCCGTCTAATATGAGTACAAGCACTAACAGGTTTAGCGTTCCCGCCTTCCTTATTTCGCCTTACCTTGAAGCCAACACTCTCATCCACGACCAGGGTACCATGTATGAGGACAACTCCGCTTACACTCACAGCTCTATTCTGCACTTCCTGCAGGAACTGTGGGAGCTGGAGGGTCTTAACAACCGTGTTCAGTGGGCAAAGACCTTTGAGACGGTTTTCACTAATGAGCGTCGCACTGATACGCCTGAGACTTTGACCACCCCTAAGTGGTTGGGTGGTGCTGGACAGCCAGAGCCCGAAGCCTTTTACCTCCTGAACCAGGATTACAGCTACTATGCTGATATGTAAGGCGGAAATATCCATGGTGTGTTGGGAAACAGACTATAATCTTCCCAGGTGCATAACTTATCATACTATATGCACACCAGATAGCCCTTAATAAATTCCAAAATTAATTTTTCTCAGAACAAAGAGCTATGCCCAGACCGAATCGTAACCCATAAAAAAGAATCAAGTCATGACAATGCCAACAAGATCCCAACACAGGCATACACATGTGAAGAGGCAGACAAGGGATCCCGGGGTATAAGGCATTATCGATGTACATCATGACGTGATTATCAGAAACCACTAAACCGTGTAAAGAAAATCCCGATATATAATAGACAACGAAAAAGAATAGGGACGAAGGAACAGCCTGTACCCGTAGGTTCAGAATATAGAAATGTTGCCGAAAAGCGAATCAAATGTCGCTACATGCACGCGAGCAAGATGCAGATCGAAAAAAGGAACCCCAATCGGGTAGTTTCTGCAGGGACCATGTGAACCAAGATCGGCACTTAATCCACAGTGGGTGGGACTGATGTTTACTTCGAGTGCCTATGCAAAGAAAAATAACGTTAGATATCTTGCGCAAACTCCAAAAAGAAAGAATCAAAAAGGGAGACATACGGCTTGCGCTTCTGAGCACCATTCTCAGTCTGCGCGCTCGATGACCCTGTCATATCCCAAAGTCGACTCTTGTATGCCGGGAAGGAGGTGTGGTTCCACATGTTGACGAGAACACTATAATACGAGAATCAGCAAAGTCCAGATCCAGGCTAGTGTGTAGTGACTAAACCATCGCGGGAAGATTGTGGAAAAAATCAAACTCCACAGTTCTTCACATCAGGGGAAGATGTCGCATAACGTACCTCTGTGTCCGATCCTTATAGCTCTCATCATTAATCTCCTTCAAGCTAACCTTCATTCCATCCCTCGAGAAAGACACGTGCTTCCGCTCCATCTCTGCGCGCGTGTTCTTCTTAACATCCAAAACGACGCTCCAGACGGCATACCCCACGAAAGCGGCGATAGCGACAAAGACGAGGAGGAGAATGAGGGGAAGGGCTTTCTTCAGGCCGTCCATTTTTGCGACGATTTTTTGTGGTAGGTAGGTATTCAGATCCAATATACTGAGGCGTGAAGAAAGGTGGGATGTGTGGCTTTAAAGCGATCGGGCTGAAGTGGAGTCGGTTCACGGTTCTAAAGGTATGTACGGCGTTACCGGCGCCAAGGCTTGGTACAGATGGGGGCGCTTAGTAAATGTTGCTGCCTGGTGGGATGTAGTAGTAATTTGTCAAGAAAAGAATGTCCGAAGAGAGAATTCTGAAAGAGTGAACTAGGTCGAATCAGGTGTTCGTCGTTCATCTGGGGCCCCTGTGACGTTAATCTGAGGGGATGATGTGGCGGTGCAGAGCGGTATTTCCTCAAAAAGTAAATATGTGGCTGACGCTTGCCCTGTTTGGGGAGGTGGATAAAAATAATTCACAAGTCTAAGCCCTATGAAATACTGGGTCCAATCTTCAAAGATTGGTGGCTGGTGCTAATGTCTACGAGTACTTGATATACCTAAATGACTCGCAGGCAGCTGTAATCTGTTTTGTTGTACGCTTGAGGGCCCCCCCTGGTTTTACTGGAATATCCGTACTCCGTATGCAGGGCTGAGTAACTCTGGAGCGGCTATGGGGAAAAAGTATCGGGGCCGGGATATCCCCAATTTCATGGCTAGAACGGTCTTGTTACTGTATTTTGATCTGTATCCCATCTATTTTCAAAAGCATGCGGCTCATTTAGGAATAAAGAGACCATAGAGTCTGGGCATCCTGCACCATGTCAATTCTCCGAGTGACCCTGCAAATCAGAAGTATCAATAACAAGACACAGATCTCCTACACCGTTAAGACTCGCTCAAATTCAAGTTTTTGTCTATGTAGAGTTATTACAATCTCGCTCCTGCATACTGTTAGCATAAAAAGTCCCCACAATTATCCCGATCGGGCTCACTTCATCTGCGTCATAATGATAGAATCCAAACTCAAGCGACGAATTCCGGCTCTGCAATCTGGGGAAGCTCGACTAGAAAGCTACGTAATATTTCGAACCCTTCGTCACTTTAATGAATATTCTCAAGCCCTACCTTGCCTCCTTCCTTCCCCAACATCTTTCAGTCTCGACCCACCACAATGTGTGACGTCCCTTTCATTCCATTCTTCCCCATCTGCTTCCAATGCGGTACCGATCAGAATCCGTGTCATTGTAAGGTTGTCGGGCCGACTCTCGGTAAGTCAGGAATACCCGTGCGCGTACCCCGTGAGTACAGACGATGTACTAACGTTAAAATCGTGATTAGGGTTCTGCTGTACGATTGTCGCTGCTGTATGAAACGAAGATATCTTATAACTGTTGTTGGAGACTGACTCTACCTAGGTGATTTGCTGGCCTGCTTCAATTTTCTGTGGCTGTGGATGCACGCAGACTGGCAGAGAGTATGCCTCTCTTAATGTCTAAGATATGGTTTTAGAAATTAATGCTAACGATATTTTAGTGTTTTGGGGTTCCCGGTCAAACTTAATGGGCAAGTTAGTAATGCTATACCGTTCTGATGCTCATCGGGCTTGTGAGAGCTAAGGCGGAGCGTCGGATAATCTATGGGGTTTTCCTAGATCTGTACTTAGGATCTCCATTTTTCATATAATACCACATATTTACAGGATTAATACAATCTTATTCTTCCAGACTTCCAAACGTATACTGTACGCAACTGGGGGAGCTTGAGAGGGTGAAATAGATAAAATCCATTCGACGAAAAGCACTATTAGAGGAAGACAGAATAAGGCTTGCTGGAGTACAATGCGGCAGTGCGTGCAAATGAGGTATCCAAATCGAAAACGATCAATCACAAAAAGACAAAAACATGAAATCATAGACGATTACAACCCCAAACAAGCGAAGGCATTTCACAGTGACTCTAGTCACCATCTAAAGCTTTAAACTTGGCCGAGCATCGGAAAGAAAGAACCACCGAGAGGGGAAGTATTCAGAGAACATCTACTTCAGCTTCTCCTTGAGCTTGTTGAAGAACCCGCTCAGGCGGTGCTTCTTCTTATCATCCTTGTGGCTGCTCTGAGAACCAGCAGCGGGAGTAGTTTTCTTGGCTGGAGTACTGGTTTGGGCGGTCGGGGTAGTTTCCACGCCAGTGGTCGTAACAGGTTGAGTTTGGGCTTCAGTGGTCTTGGGCTCCGAGGTAGGAGGGGCAGAGGTAGGTGCCGCATGACCGGGAGGTGGGCTCGAGGTCGGGGACACATCGGCGGAATCAAACCCAGTAGCAGTCAGATGAGAGGCAGTGAGACCAGCATTGGTGACGCCAGGGGCCTTGGTAGTGGTGGCAGCAGTCTCGGTGGGTGCAGGAGCGCCGGCGGACTCTTCCAAGTCGACCTTCTTGGTGAGCTCTTGTTCGACCTCTTTCTTCTCTTCAACGGCCTTCTTGTTGGCTGCCGCCTCGGGGTCCTGGTGCGCCTCGCTGAGAGACTCCTTCACAAGCTCGGGGACTCCAGCCACTGGGGCAGTACCGTTCGTCTCCTTCTCCAAGGGAACTCCTGCGGCCAACCCCGCGGTAGTGGAGGAGGGGTGGGCGGATTGGATGGTTGGGGCAGTGCCGTTCGTCTGCTTCTGCTTCTCCTTCTCCAAGGGAACTTCTGCGGCCAAGGCAGCGGTGGTGGAGGAGGGGTGGGCGGATTGAATGGTGTAGCCGGGGTCAGCCATGGCAGCCTGTTGCGCGGGGCCTCCGGCTTGCAGTTGTTCCTGTTCAGTAGACGCAGCACGCTGAGCAGGCCCGCCCATGGGCAGGCTGGATTCAGGGATGGTGTTCTTAGATACGGGGGGTAAGTTGAAGAGACTAGGCCCAGCCGTGTCAATTTGGGTTCCAGCGCTGCCGAGGGGCACACTGTCGCTCTTTTCATAGGACTCCTTGTCCAGTTTCACGGTCGAGTCGATGGTGTTGCCATGGATCGTGCTGGAGTCGGGGACCTTCTCGCCAGGGTTGAGTTTGACTGGGTTGCCGTAGCCACCCGAGGCTGGGATTGGATTCACAGAGAAGACTTGATCGGACTCTTGTCCCGGGGTGTCGGGGAAGGCGCCCGGGAGGTGTCCATTATGCTCCTCCTTGGGGACATCGGCCGCCAGGATGGCGGTAGTGGATTCAGGAGTCACGCCAGACATAGCAGCGGTGGCAGTGGTTGGGGTGTCTTGGTTCTGATCAAGGGTTTCAGGTTCGGTCTGGGTCTGGGTCTGAGTTTGAGTTTGGATCTCCTCCGGTAATAGCACGTTGTTAAGATTATCTGCGCCGTCGTTCACTTCACGTAGACGTTTGTCGGTAGTCCAAACTCCGTCAACAACAAACTTGAAAATAAGTCAGCGCAAGCCCCTCTTGTGGCGTGCTCAAAGTGATCTTATAGTTGGGGGAAAGCGGGACAAATGGGATGACGTCAGAAAGCAAAGGCGTCATACAAAGCTGGGGTTGGTGCCTATTGTGGCCTGAGGCAATACAGCTCACCGCATCTTTTTATCTACGGCTGAGGCGCACTCCCTATAGAAGAACAGGGCAGGGGGCAAAAAAGAGATAAAAAAAGACAACAATCAGGCGAAACAGACAACCTACCTTGTACTGAACTTCCTGTCCGATCGGAAGAGAAACTTCCTTTGCGAAAATGTCGCCCACCCGGTCCAGTTTCACCGTCTTACCCCAATCGTCGAATGTGCCAGTAACGAACACCTCGTTCGCGGTAGAGGGCCTATATGCAAATGCGAGGAACCGTTCAGTCAGCGATCCAATTCAAATTATGTCTGTGCCACTTCGGAGAGGCGTAGAGGAAAAGACTTCGAGCTCTCCACATCCCCAGACACCCGCGCCCGGTAGAGATTTTGATTCGGAACTCACCATTGAAATGTGTAGCTACCCATTGCTGTAACAAAGACCACCCAGAGAGTCCTTATGCCACAAGGGGAAAAAATTGAATTGTAAAAGAGTTGGAAGGGGAAAGAAGGTCAAAGTTGGAAGGGCGCTTCCAAGCTCTAAATCGGGTGGGGTGTGACACAGACCAAGTGCCAGGGCCAAAAAGTTCGGACTGATCAGTCCCTGTCGAAGTCAAATGGATGAGGGAAAAAAAAATTGGAGAAAATCATGTAGTGAATTCAATTGGTCCAGGTCCTATCATCTATCATAGGTACATAATTACTACCAGCTATCTCGAGCATATGAACTTCTCAGAGCTTTCGTAGAGGATCCATGGGTTCATCGTTGGGCCTCCATCTAGACCCCGGAACCGGGCGCCTCCCATACTTATTTAGGAAATGCATAGATTTCCATATCAAACGCCAGTTGACGTGAAATTAGAGAAGGTATTTCAATTAATTTTACCTGTCAGAAACTTCTATGGGCATAAAGCTAATAAAAAAGTCAAAGCTGTTGCAAGGATATGCCTGCTTTACGTTGTACGTGACCTGGGGCAACGATCGACACTACCCGTCCTATGTAGGATTCTATTGATTACAATGTGTGGGAAATACGATAGTCACTCTATAATTAATTTCATAATTGAATTTTCATTTGCAGACAATTATAGAATTATTGGAATTATAATAGTAGTCCGATGAAAACCCTGCAGCCTGCAAACGGTCAAGTTAGGGGCGCCAGTCTAGTATGAGACTAAAGTACCAAATTCTAAGGTAACGTCCAAATGCATGACTCCAAGAGTCATATGGGCCCCAAATTTGCCACCATGTCCCACTATAGTGGCGACCAATACCAATGATCATCAGCCGTGTTCTAGAAGACACTTGGAAGACTCGGGCGTCAAGCTTCTTTTTTCTTTCTTTTTTTTTCCCTGCAGGCCTTGTCCACTTTGATTGGAATTATACTTTTTAACGGATCCAGATTCTGTCACCAACTATTGACCATCGAGCTCTTCGATTGGATCTTTCATTTTCCAAACCTTCCAGTTGAACCAAAGATGGGAACGAGTGACGTCGATCACCATAACTAAAGGAAAGACCGCTGATCGACGCGAGAGAAGCTCAGACCAACCCGCCCCAACTTTACTCCTCTTCGCCTATTACCCCTCCTTCTCTAACCCTTTCCCTCTTTTCCCTGTCCAATTGATTTGCACGAGACCTGGAGTTCTTCCTGCTCGGCTCATCATCTCCTTTTGGATCTTCAGCCTCCTTTCCTTTTTTCCCTTATAACTGTGAGTTGTGTGCCCTCCTTCTGCCTTCTTTGCCCCGCTAGGTGAGACCGCTTCTCAGGTTTCCTGTTCTACACAAAGTCCCTTCCGAGACCAGTATCATCAGATGCAGCTGTCTAGGATATTTATTCCGCACCTGGGCACTGCCTTTCTCAATTAGACTCCTGGTCAATTCCCATTTTTGCCTTGCCGAGACTACCCCTCCTGTCCATTTCTTTACCTTATTACTATCTGCAACTCAACCTCTGCGACAAAGTAATCACTGAAGATATTTGTTCTAACGACATCACAGCTGGAGAGGACCAGACTCTGATTTACCTGCTTCACACAATACTCTTAACCAACCCCTCTTTTCAACTTCCCGTGGCCGGAGCGGCCTCTCCGGCCCCTACCAACAACTCAATCATGGCTGAAAGCTCAGTCCCGGGGTCTAACCCGTTCGTCCACTCCAACAGACCCGATAAATCTTCCAACTTCCAAAAAATCTCGGAGGAGGAGGAATTCGAGGTGACGTCACCCACGGATATGACTTTCCGACAGGCCAACGTAGGCGCCTTGTCAGGGACCGCCCTTTTCGGAGGAAGCGCATTCAGTGAAAGCGGGTCACAGGCCTTTGGTGGCTCTTTGTTTGGCCGGGGGAGTCCCTTTGACTCGGGACCATCGGGCGGGGGCAACGCAGGCGACGACGAGCCTGAAGATCTACAAGTCCCCGCAGGACAGGGACTGCCGAACAACTATGCGCTGGGTCGTCGCACCTCGGTGTCGGCAGAGTCCTTGAACCCAACATCAGCCGGTGCAGAGGGATGGACACCCCCGCGTCACCCCAAGACGCAGGAGCAGCTGGCGCGGCTTCGGACCGCGGTCAGTGGGAACTTCTTGTTTTCTCACCTCGATGACGACCAGTTCAAGACCGTACTTGACGCACTAGTCGAGAAGCCTATTCCTGCCAAGGACATTAAGGTGATCTCACAGGGTGATGCAGGTGACTATTTCTACATTGTGGAGAACGGCCACTTCGACATTTATATTCACTCAGCCGGTGCAGTGCAGCCTGGCCCAGATGGTCTGGGCAACAAGGTTAGCAGCACTGGACCCGGTGGCTCCTTTGGTGAACTGGCCCTGATGTATAATGCCCCACGTGCGGCGACGGTTATTTCCACTGAACCTAAAAGCACTCTCTGGGCGTTGGATCGCATCACTTTCCGGCGGATTTTGATGGACTCTGCATTCCAGCGACGCCGCATGTATGAGGCCTTCTTAGAGGAAGTGCCGCTTCTCTCCTCTCTCAAGCCTTATGAGCGGTCTAAGATCGCCGACGCCTTGGATACAATCAAGTATCCTGCTAATTCCACCATCATTTCCGAAGGTGACCCAGGTGACGCGTTCTATCTGTTGGAGTCAGGCGAGGCTGAGGCGCTCAAGGGTGACGTGCCTGTGAAGAGCTATCATCGGGGCGACTACTTTGGCGAGTTGGCCTTGTTGGATGACAAGCCGCGTGCGGCGAGCATTGTCACTAAGACCGATGTCAAGGTGGCCCGCCTGGGCCGGGACGGATTTAAGAGACTGCTTGGGCCTGTGGAGGATATCATGCGTCGGGCCGATTATAAGGTAGATGCGTCCAAGTCTCCTGGTGATTTATGAATGTGATACGATACGATGAAATCGAAGTAGGACATGGAAAAGAAGATTGTAGAGTGTGCTGGGTGTGATACAATTACTTCTATTATTTTTTTTTCACTCCAAATCCCAGTCTTACTCCAATCATCCAGTGTTCCTATCCTCGCATGCCTGTGTTTGTTGCTTTTCCACTCCCTATTCCCACTTGACACTCTTTATGATTCTGTGTATCTACAAATTCTTGTCTCTTTTACGTGTTACGTGCGGCGTGGTTCCCTGACACAGGTACCTACTATCGTCCTTGTCATACTATCTTGCTGTGTTACTTGAATTCATTGTACTCTCTCTACAGTAGGGCAGAGCAAATTGATTAAAAATCATCTGAGCATTGTCAATATCTATATTGTGTAAGTTACCATGTTTCCACTAATGCACCCCCATAACGCCCGTAGCTTGCTAAAATGCTTTAACCAAATGTCTGAACTCATCACCGAGCAACAACCAAGTCACTCCGCAGCACCCACTTCTCTCCACCCGTCACCTCCATTCCCTCATGCAGCATGCAATGATCCCCATGCCGATGTAAAAGCGCCATCCCGATCTCCGGTGCCACAGCTATTGGCTCCGGGTTCCGATTTGCGCGTGTCGGTTCGGGATAAAACACCGTCTCCCCACCAGAGCAAGTAGTCAAATAAATCAGGAGAGTCCATGTAGTGCGTGCGGGGCAAGCTTTCGTAGCAGATTGAGGCAAGAAAGTCAACGAATTAGATTCATCGTCTAATCACAAATTAGCCATGTCCTCTCCAGCGCCATATCAGGTATTAACAAAAACCACTTACAATGCTGAGCAAAGAACTGCCCTGTTGAATATCGATAAATGCGAATATTGGGATTCAACCCCAACGGCTCCCCGCCCCAAACCTCTTTCGCTTTTTTCGCCAACTCCTCCGCCGACGGAGGCTCATATTCCCCATCCTCATTATAGGTCTCTTCATCGGCAAACCTCGTCGTTACCAGCTCCTTCAGCGCAGTCCCGCTCCACAACATCTCTGCAAACCGCGCATCCTGCACCTGGAACCGATCGTTCACGCGCACCGCCTCATCCTTCTTCGGTTTCCCGGGTGTGGTCGTCAGCGGCAGGGACGCGAGAAACGAGGCATAGGTCTTGCACAGGGAGCTCGATAGGAAGTTCTGGATCAGGTAGATCTGGTCGGGGACGAGAGGGACGAGACTGAGGTCTGCGGCGGGGAGGAGGGGGCGGAGAGGTGGCCAGTTGGGGATGGTGGGGGTGTTGGTTGAGGGTGCGGTGCGCGCCTGGGTTTTGGGATCGATCTTTTTGGGCTTGGGCATTTCGATTAACCTACTAGGTACTACTGTTCACAGATGCTACCTGAGGGGTTGAGTGTGTGGAGGGGTGTGCGTCAACTGCTTGATAAGATTGGTGACAACCCTGCAGGTCATTTTTTTACTCCAAAAAAGCTTTTGCTCCGCTTGTCCCCGCAGTTTGGGTGTTGGGTCTCAGGCTTGTTTACTTGGGCTGCATTGGTTTAGGCTTCGTGGGCTGTAGTGAGATATGATTGCAACTATTTACTGTGTATAGAATTATGCCTGATATTTATAGTTTTTGACCCCTTAAGCAATGCCCGGGAATTGGCTATAGATTGTATGTCCCGAGTTCTGCAGCGGAGACAAGCCACCGACTATCAGTAGAGGGGTGTTCTCCACTCGTACGGTCTCTTGTCCGTTATATCCAGGGATATAGAGTGCATGAATAGGCAACTAGGCCATAATAATAATATCATGTATTAGTTTTGAATATCTCGAAATTTATGGGAAAGTACAATTATTTGATCTTGGGAGATCAAGAATTGGGTACTTTGGTATCTAGTCGATCACTCTCGAATCGGTGAGGAGCCAGGCACCCAAACCAGTGGATCGAGTCGGAGAAAGGAGCGGGGCGGGAAGAGAAAATTTGACCCGGAGGATCGTCTACCTAGGAACAATTGAATTGGGACAATGTCAACCTTTTTCTGTTCAACAATCTGGATCCTCGTTTCCGTTAACTGATATCTATTCATTTCTTTGATCGACTCTATTCGTATCCGTGATCATGCAGGGCAGGTATTCACGCTAAGAAGGATCCTTCAGCTACGGCCACGTGCAGTGACCAGTCGGGCAAATCTACTCTCACCGCCCGGCCCCAAAAGAGAGAACTTCAGCTTTTGCTTCTTCCCTTCTCTCCTCTCCAGAGCCATGTCGTCGCAGACCATGACGGCGCCAGCGGTGGGCCATCGACCGCCTGATCCAGGCACCGACACGCCCATGTACGACTATGGCGGCTCACAGCACGACGCTTCGCCTCACTCCGACCCTAGAAGCGACTCCGCAATCCCCGACATGCATAATTCTGCCCCAGCCTCTAAAGGCTTGCCCGCCACTCCGATTGGAATAAAGAGAGAGTCGTTTGACAACCAGGACTTCGCCATGACCGAAGACACAAAGGATTCGAATGCCCAGTCTGCCGCCGGGGCGCTATTGGCCCAACTGCTTGGAAACCAGTCCGCGCCGAATCCTTCTGCGCCAGATCAATCTGTCGGGCCACCGATCAAGGAACAGGATGGAGGATTACACGACTCAAATCGCCCGTCACTCGACCTAACCGCTCAATTCTCGACGAACGCCGATTCGAACCTACCACATGATCCTACCTCGGTATCTACGGAGATGCCCAATATGTCGAATGGTGATTTTCCGATGACGGATTTCCTTGCAGGACTTGGTTCGCATGAAGGAGGTGGATTGGGACATCGATTATCAGACGCCATGGATTCTCTCTCCGATCCGATGAACCCCAAGCAGAGTCTGGAGCACCCATCACTCCTGCCTGCTTTCGACTTGGCCGGAGCTCCGAAGAATGCTTTTGATGCCCTCCAGCAGAATGAGCTTTTGACGGCTGCCTACCTCTCACAGGGCGCTGATCTATCAGCGCTTGGATATCAAGATGCATCGGCATCCATTGCCGGGTCTGAGCCTCGCATCCAGGCATTTGCCAAGTTAGAGTTTGATGATGGACATTTCTACTGTAATACCTACTCTTTCATTCTGGGGCGAGATGTCCGAGCTGCGCGCGCCGCCCACCAGCGAGAAATCCAGTACCGGCAGGCCGTGCGGAGCTCTCGGGCAAAGAGCTCAAGTGGTGGCGGTAACGCTTCACATACCCCCAACCGCATGAAGCGGGAGGAAAGTGCTGCCATGATGGGCAGTGTGGTCAGTGATCGTGGAGGTATCATGGGCTTTGATCCGGACGTTCCCCCGCATCTTCCATCAAATTTGAATATCAGCCGACGATCATCAAAATCTTCCCTCGGTGAAGCGTCCATGCCCTTGCATGCCAATCCAGCGCAACTACAGACTACCACATCAACGGACTACAATGCGCTTGCGATGCAATCCCTTCAGGATGGAAACGGCGATCCTAAGCCAGTTGATGCCTTGGCTTTACTCCCATCACCAGACTCTTGTCCTACCATTCCCATTCATCCCCCATCAACCATCGACGGTAGTGCCGCAGGTCACCGCGGTATCTCGCGCCGGCATGTTCGCATTGCCTACAATTTTGACAAGAGCCTCTTTGAGATGGAGGTGATGGGTCGTAATGGAGCCTTCATTGGAGCCGATTGGTTATCGCCAGGTCAACTCCGTCCGTTGCATAGTGGAGATTACATCCAAATTGGAGGTGTGCGCATTCGATTCTTACTACCAGATGTTCCTATTGGAGAGACGGGCGCGGATCGCTTGGAAGAACAGGCACAAGAGGAAGAGGATGTTATGGAATCTATTGACGCCGATGCTGACGCCGATGCTGACGCTGATGCTGACGCTGAGCATGAGCTTGATGATGATATGGGAGGACCCTTGAGCGATGGCGAGGGCAAAGATTCAAAGACGACCAAGATCGTCGTCAAGACGAAGGACTCTGACTCGAAGGCACAATCTGTTGAGTCGGGAGATCAACCGGCCCGCCGCCGTGGCCCTGGTCGACCCCCCAAAGATGGCATCATGTCTAAGCGTGAAAGAGCTGAACTTGCTCGTGAGCAGAAGATAGCCGCTAAGCGCGAAGCCAACGGTGGTGTCACGCCGCCGCAGCAGAACCGGCCAACCAAGGCAGGGAAGACAGTAACAACCACCACTATTACCCAAGAATCCGTTGGTGCTGAATCGCCTCCTTCGTCTGTCAAGCCTTCAGAGAAACGGAAATACAATAAGCGGAAGAAGGATGGTACCTCGATGGACTTTCCTCTACCTTCCATGGAAAGTGGCCAATTCCCTGCAGAGCAACGGCCTGAGGAATACGTGAAGCCTCCGCCAGTCAAGAAGCGCAAGCCCTCTCGGTCTCCTTCTCCAAACTATCCTCCCGAGTCTGCTTACACGCAGGAGGACCTGGCCAAGCCACCTTACAATTACGCTGTTCTCATCTTTGATGCTCTGACAGAGGCTGGTAACCCGATGACGCTAAAGCAAATCTACCGCGCATTGAAATTGAAGTACCCCTACTTCCGCTTCAAGTGTGAGACGGAGGGATGGACCTCGAGTGTACGACACAATCTCAATGGCAATGGCCACCTGTTCATGCACGCGGAGCGAGATGGTAAAGGTTGGTCATGGCAGCTTCGGCCTGGTGCTTCCGTCGAGAAAGAAAAGAAGAGACGGCCCTCGCCTCCTCCACCGCCGCCGCAACAGCCTCCGCCGCAGGTGTCGGCACCAGCTCCCCAGCCATATATGGGACCTATTACTCATTCCTATCCTCCTCCATCTGGTGGACCACCTCCGATGCAAGCTCAGCATCACAACTTCCAATTCCCCCCGATGCCATCTACCAACTTCTCTGCCCCACCGCCGGCTCCTCAACATTCAAGTCCTTACGCTGCACCACCCCCTCTCCCCGCTGCTGCGGCTCCCGCTCCTGCTCCTTCTGTTTCTGTTCCGGTCTCTTCTGCTCCCTCTGCGGCTCCTGCTGCCCCTCCTCCTGTCCCTGTTTCTGCTCCTGTTCCTTCTCCTGCTCCTACTCCCACTCCTGCCCCTGCTCCGGCGGCTGCATCCTTCCCCATGGCGAACAATATTCGCAGCAGCCTTCCGGCTGCTTTTGCTCGAACCATTCCATCAACCTACACATCTCCTTATGCAGTTGATCCACCTGGGCAGGGTGCTCAGGCTCAGCAGGCTCAGGCTCCACGACCTGGACAGGGACCACCGCCTCCGCAGCAGTCCCCCTACCAACCTCCAAATCCACCTCAACCACAACACATGAACTCGCAACCCCAATCTTACCCACCTCCTGGGCCTCAGTTCCAACCTCAGCATCAGCAACCGGTCCAGTCGCAGCAACAGCCGCCTCAGCAACCACATCCGCCCCAGCATCAACACCATCAGCATCAGCATCAGCATCAGCAGCCGCATCAACATGTGGTACCGCCTCACCACCAGGCACCGAAACAACCACCTCCGCCACCACCTGGTCCACCAACGCATTCCCAGCAGCAGCAAATGCCTCCGCGACAAAGTTCTATGCCGCATGGACCCCCGGAAACATCCTCATTTACTGAGCGTGCGAACAAAGCCATTGATGACTTTGAGGCCGTTCTTATGGAAGACTACGAGGACAAGAATTACATCCGAGAGGTGCTTCGAAGTGCCCGTGCCCGTGTGTTAGGCAATGCCACTGAAAGTTCGTTCCCCGGTGGAGAACCCAAGGACGAGGGCGTCATCATGGACGTGCTTCGCAACCTGGTTGGAAGCTTGAAAGACGAGTAGCCGCTTTGCCGATTTCTTTTCGTTGGTTTTTTCTCGTCACGACTTACGACCCTTTGCACGTTCTTGGGGAATGGCTCCCCCGGAGTTTTGATCCCTTTTGTTTTCATCTCTTCCATTTCGTCTGTTCATTCTGACCAAAGTTTGGTGCGACCCGATCTGCTACTTGGGGTTGCCCCGGGAGCAATAGATCGGGGGTATTTCTTTGGAAGAACTCGACCGGGAGGGGAAAGTGTTTTCCTCCCTGACGATTTATCGAGTATACGAGTCTATGTCTTTGTTTGTGACTGGGTTCTGTTGAATCTTAATGATATCCCTCTGTTCTGGCATATGCCTGGACATCTTTTGTGTTTTCTTTGATTTTGATCCTTTCTACTTGGTCTTTTTTTTTTCTCTTTCGGTTGGCACATGGTCACCATACCATTGCCACAGGGGATGGCTCGGGCGCTCTCGAGCCTGTGTGTTGTCTAACCACCCTTTTTTTACCTCCCGACGCCTATAGTTGTGGGCATTTTTCAAAAAACAAAACCAAAAGCTAGCATTATAGAAATACCAATCCATATTCCACAGGAAATCTAGACCTCAACTTGACATAAATTTCTTTAGGTAACCTAGGTAACATGTAGTAATAAGTCTTCAGAAGTATTTGATTAATCAATGCTTCCCAGCCTCCACTATCCGACAATCTTCCTTGTTTTGCCTCTCTCCCCCACCCAAAACAAAACCCAAACAGAGGGGCCGCGCCCGGATTGTTCCATGGCGGGGTTAAAGAAATGTTCTGCCCGACGCAACGTGAAGGAACAGTTGGGCCGAGTGTATCCGGGCATCGTTTCTCCACCGAATAGGGGGAAGTTTACTAAAGACGGCTAGTCCTGAGAATTCTTCTGCGGACAAGGCTTGAAAGAGCAATAAACCAGAAATTCCAGCCAAGCGCTAATTGGTAGCGCCTTAAGCCTAATGCAGCTTGCTCTTAAAAAGGTACCTACGGCAACTGAGGTAATCAAAGCTCTGACAAGCACAAGTTAGGAATAACAAAGCAGGACATTGGAATTTTTTATCTTATTTTTGCTTTACTCCCTAGAACGAATCCTATATAGCCCCCAGGCAGTGCCAGTGCAGCGTGACCGGATTTGGAGACAATAATAAATGGGGCCTCCAATAAGAATCAGAACACCGCAGTAAACCTTCGGATGGGTACCTCGTAGGTACCTCCAGTTGGCCGTGTGCATGCCAGGTGTACACCCCGTACTATGGGCCGGATCCTCCAGTCCAATGAGAGCATCTACCGCGGGCCCCGGTGTCAGTTCGACACACCGGTGTTGCCTCCCCCTCTCCTGTCACTACTGGCCATGCGGCATGACGCTATGCAGGCTGCAGGGATTGATCATACCCACAGTCATGGTTTTGGTCTGTGACTCAGAGGGGTGACTTGGTGTATGGACTTTCCCTTACATGGTTGTACCGGGTGATAAATGGGGGGAAAGCGGATGATCTAGGAGCTGGCCTAAATGATAGCTTACTGCATAAGTGAATTCCATAGTTCCCACCTCCGTACATAAAACTATGGTATTGTTGTATTGTATTCAATCGGGCATTTAAGAACTTTAGAAAGAGATATATATATCAACTGAGAATGAATACTGTAGAATCCAGGAGTCAAGGACACCTTGTAGACTAAGCAACGGGCTGGAATGTTTTAACGCTTGGGCCGTATTTTAGTAATTTATTATGGGGTTTATTATGGAGACTATGGGGGTTCAACACTTTTTTTTTTTCTGTTACCGGGGATTAGTCAGGTGGAGTCCGCACGAGTTCGTTTTTTTTGGTCTTTTTTGGTAACCTTTTTTTAGATTTTTAGATTTTTCTTAAGGGATTTTTTATTGAATTAGGGGGAAGTGACACGGGCGTTGCATCACTGATGATTAGGGGTGGTGGCCCCCATAGGTTTATCTTACGCGGTGTAGAAACAGCCACCGGAGAGGCAATATCCATAATTGGAGAATATTTTCTCTCAATGACATCTTTGTACACCAGAAATAGGTCATTTACATTGTTCATTATTTCCTAAATTAATGTTTAATTTATCTTAAGTATTGGGGGGCTCGGGTTTCGGGTTATGATCTCAGTGAAACGGTAAAAAAGGGCTTGGGGTTATGTCGTTTTGGTTGGTTTTGACTGGTTTTCTGGTTTAGGAATTCGTACCAACTGTAACTGAATGATTTTTTTTTGCCGCAAGTTCAAGTCGAGGCCCTCGTCACGTATTGTAACACACACGGCCACTTTCACCCACAGAAGTCTGCCGCCCTTTTCACCTTCTTCATCCTACTCTTCTCCCCTTTTCGTTCCCCCATCCAACCTCTCCCCCCTTCCAACGAGCTTTTCACTAAGTGTCGTTGCTGATTTCACGCAAGTGGAATTTGCCTCTACGCGAGGGAAAACCCCCCAAAAACTTTTTCGTGATTCATCTTTGTATCGCGGATATCCGTTGTGCGCGCGTCTCCCCAGAATAATTTCTAGGGATACTCTTCAAAGTTTGCTTTGCTTCTCAATCTTGTGGATCAGCCTTCTCTCAGTCGCAGTATTCTGAGATTCACAGTGAAGGTCCCGATTTAACCACACTCCTTCTGTCTCATTTGTGTTTCTTGGTCCCAGATTGATTGAACGACTCTCGATGTCATTCGATTAGAGACGCTCCCTAGGACCACAACTGAGCGATACGCTCGCTGAGCAGCGCTCTCCCTTACCCAGGATCAGAACGGCGCGGAGCTGTAGACGGTTCGTTGAACTTTTCTTTCTTCCCGCGTCGACTCTTCCCAGGTGTTTCGCTCGAATCGTTCGCTGACTCCAACCGACGCGACAGCATTCACATTCGTCTCTCCTCCCCGTTCTGAGCTGGTGTTTCTTACCCTCCCCCCTGAAATGCCATCTTTCTTCGTTCCAGGCCACGGCCTGCCTCCTACCCCTCCTCACGTCAACAGCGGTGGTCGCTTGGACGAACCGTCCTTTTACCAGATCAACCACTCTGCGTTCCCCCCTCGCTACCATCAGAGTGGCTGTGAGTTTATTGAAAACTACTCCCAGTCTCGGTACACCAAGCCCAACTCGATGAACATGCATCACCAGTCAGCGAATATGATGCACCCTACTCGGGAGTCTATGCACGCCATGGCTCAGCAGCCCATGTATGGACCGATGGCAACTCTGCCACCGCTCCGCTCCAGTGTTCAGCTGCCGCCCATGGATAGTGCCATTCCCCCGCAGTACCGTCGTCAAGATATCGCCCCGATGCAGCAAGAGCAGCCCCGCAAGGAGGAAAAGGCAACCGGAGGTGTTGCCGCCCACCTGGATTACGAAATGGATCGCATGTCCGACTTCGTGGCGGAAATGACCCAGGGAATGTATGCATTGTACAACACCAAGATCACCCTTGCAGATATTGACATCATGCGAAGCATCTCCCCAGGATCTTCGGTACCCCCTCAGTTCCGGAAATACGTCTACCAGATTTTGTCCTCGACCCGCCTGCCGAGCTCGACCATCCTACTGGGCCTGTACTACCTGTCTTGCCGCATGCGCCAACTCTCGTCCCAGCGCGTGTTCCAGACCAGCAGCGGTCAGATCTACCGCATGCTCACCGTGGCCCTGTTGCTCGGTAGCAAGTTCCTCGATGACAACACCTTCCAGAACAAGTCCTGGTCGGAAGTGAGCAATATCCCCGTGTCCGAACTTAACAAGATGGAGTTGGAGTGGTTATTCGCCTTTGAGTGGAAGATCCACAACCGCATGTACGACGAGCAGGATGGATTTAATTCGTGGCGCCGACACTGGGACAGCTGGCGCGCCAAGGCTAATGCTCGGGCTCACCAAGAGTCGCGCCAGCCTTTGGCGCCCCTCGACACTAATGTTGTTCGACAACAACAACAACAACAACAGACTGTCGCCAAACCTCTCATGTCCCCCGAAGGCCCCATTCCTCCTCAGTACCAGCGCGGCGAGAACTCGTGGCTCAACCCGGCCGCATCTGAGTACTCACCTCCTTCGGCTCCTCACAGCGGCCCTAACACTCCTGACTACTACGCAGCTGGCACCTGGACATACCCTAACCCACCACCGCCCTATTCGCGGGCCTGGGTCCCGCCCCCGCAGTACCTGCCTGCATCAGTACCTCGATCACAGCCTCCGTCGTACCACCACACTCCGGCTTACGGCCTGCCATTTGCGCAGAGTGTTTGGACTGGTCACGGCTCCTCCTGTGGTTGTATGTACTGTGCCAAACACGTCGAGCACTACATGTGCAACACCGCCTTCCCGGCTCTGCAGCCCATCATTGCAGGTTAAGCCGTGCCATTCCTTGATTATCCCTATCTGCTGATTCATGACTACGGATGGAAACGGACGACATTCTCTTTGAGGTATCAACGGCCTCGTCGCCCTTTTTCACCTACTCAGGGCGGCTTTTTAGACATTCTTACCTTGCGATGTTTGAGTGATTTTTGCATGGTTCTCTTCTTTGACGATACTGTTATTCTTACTCTTTTCGCTGCTTCCTGATCTGATTCGACGCTTACGCCCTTCTGTCATCTTTTTTTGACTCGCCTGGCCTTACTTTGATCGATCTGCATTCCGCGTTACCTCCGAAAAGTCCTTATTTGTTCTGCGTCTGCTAGTTCGTGTCGGCTAAGCGAAAAACTCAAAAACACCAAAAAAAGAGGAAAAAACGCTCCCCGCGGCGACATTGGCACGCCCCAGCCAAAAAAAAAGATTACGATACCTTGCCAATCGTCCGGTTGGACATCGTGTCACACCAGCCAGGCTCACCGGGTCTTGTCTCACTTAAGTCCGGCCCTGGTGGCTGGGGACGCAGTCACGACGATCACGAATTCATAAAATCTGACCCTTGTTTATTACCCATGACTTCGGTTCATATCTTCGTTTCATTTCTTTTCCTCCCTTTTTCCCTTCATGCCTGGCATTTTTCGTCTCGCCTTGATTACCCATAGATTGCTTCTTTTCTCTTGCTCTCTTCCTCTTCATGTCGGTACATTATTTTGATTTCAATTCCCCACGCTACAGTCAATTCCCGGCGTTAATATTTTCTCCTCACTCTTCTTTCGGATTCGTTTTGACAACCTCAAATTACCGAAATTCGACCAAACAAACTTGATATGTGATTCCATTCTCCTTTGCTCTTCGATTTACGACTTCGTCTGCAGCGCAATCGCTCAGAGAAATTTTTTTTTTTTTCCCTACTCGATTCCTTGACTGCAGAGCGATCAATATGGGTGCAGGCCATGTGGTTTCCAATCCACCTGATTTCTCCCATTGCACATGCATGTTTTCCAGTCTGTCATCAGCTCTGGGGATCCAGTCAGTCCCTGCATGAGGGTCTGATCTGTACGTAGTATTGATGCTTGCCTTCCATTGCATGTCATCGCCAATTTCTTTCAATGTCTTGACTTGACGCTTCTCCTGGTCGCTGGTTCGCTGTGTCCTTCCGTGAGTCTCGTTGTCATTATGGTCTTGTGTGTTGAAATGCTATGCGACTTGGTTTAAGCTAAAATAATTGACAAACTATTATCTTTGTCTAAACATTCCTTTACTTTCTGTGTGGTGTCTTAACTAAGGATTTGGTCCACCTGTAGTATATTTCATATGTGCACGGAACTCAGGGTTGCCTGGGTCATCAGGGTGCGTGGATGTTCTCAATATTGGGAGTCGCGTCCTTGATACGATGCTTATTCGATATAACATTGAATATAAATTAATCAACCTTGGAATGAGGATTGAAGATCTGAGGGATTTGGCCCTTGGTAGTCACGCTTAGACCGTAGCTATAGTCAGCCACAAGGTTGGTAAATACACAGTCTGGCTACTCGTGGACGAAGTGTACAAGTTATCACATTTCAGGTGCAGTGCCTAGGGTATTAGTAATGTATCTGGTGTTCATATAGAGAGGGAAAACGTAAAGCATAGCGTAGTATTACTCCAGGGCTATCGAAACTGAAATCACAATTTAGAAATGCCAATGACCAATGATCAGCTCAGTATCTAGTATTCTGAATCATTCGTGTTATCGTCACAGTCGTAACGCTGAGTCGTGTAGAGGAGTGCACCCAATCAATGTCAATAATGATCCCCCTTGTACATCCATATCCATGCATTGTCAATATGGATCCGGAGAATATCATGCATGCCGAAGGAAAGCATAAAACAAAATCAAGGGGATAAAAAAGTGGGAGAAAAATCCTAGCACTGGGGCACGCGGGACACAATCAGTATATGCTCCCTCGAACACTCTGGTCGAGTCGTTGCTGCTCTTCCAGTGCAAGGTTTTCCTTTTCTTCTGATTCATTATGGTTCTTGTTCGAAGACTTTGTTTCAGGGTCTTTATAATTTGACTCGGGGGTATGACCGTCAGAGTGTTGTGAGACGTCATCACCATCCCCGAGGACATTAGCCATCCGGTGCGGCGGCTGCGATGAACTTGTGGAAGAGCTGTAGCGATGATGAGATACAAGCTCATGCGAGTCGTTATTATAGTGGTGGTAATGATGATGAGTGTAATGATTATTGTGAGAACGAACCCGTTTCGCTCCGTCCGTATGGTGCGCACTGAGCTCGTCATCGCCATCATCTTCTGCATTTTGCGACGGCAGGTTCAATATAGGTTTTGATTGGAGATGTCTAGAAACTGACTGTGTGGCTGTGTGGTTGTCTTCTCCCTCATCGTCAGATGGAGCGAGACTGTTTGCACCGCTCATGGAGCCACCTCCGTCGCGGCCTCTTAGGTGAAGAAGAGCCAGCTTTAGACATGCTGTGGACGATGATGCAGCGGTTGGGTGCAGGAGATTGTCCTCGCTGTCTCGACGAAGATCTCGGATGACTGGTCGAATAGGCCGAGAAGAATTGTTCATTCGTCCGTCGGAACTGGAGTCGCCGCTTCTGTATCTTTTTGCTTCTTCGGCCTCGATCTCGGGTCGAGGATTTGATTGTGCATGATCACTGTCGGAGTTTTCGTCATTCTCATCGCGATTATTGGATGAATCGTGGGCTTGAGATCTATAGGCTTGATCTGGCCCTTTGGAAGCCGATGTAGCCGATTTCGATTCAGCGCCTCCCCTGTTGTCATTCTCTTGGCGCATGGTCTCGAACATGTTCGTTCGGAGAGACTTTTTAGCATCAGCAGACAGGCCATGGGTACATCCATCAGGACAGCCACCCCATTTTCGCCTCATGGGGACATGCTCCGTGGGAGCGGGTAGAGTAGGACTCAGTCCTTGCGCCTCGCGTTCGCGCTTCTTCTCGGCGTCTCTTTCTTTCCGTAGGTCAGACCAGGTTCGCAGCTTGTTCTGCAATGTGTATTTCCCATTGTCTTCATTGTGGGTCATAATCACAAACTCGCAGTGGTTGATGTTGCGAAGGTCCTCAAAGTACTCTACGCTCCAATGGTACCACTTCATCAGGAACACCCGAGTCATGAGACCATGTGTAACAAGGACGCAGACGCTAGCAAAGTCATCTTCGCCAAAAAGTCGCCACAGAGATTCGTTAAACCCACTCACGCGATCGTATGCGTCTGCCGCCGACTCGCCGTTGGGTATGCGGTAGAAAAAGTGGCCGTAGTCTGCCCGTTCCATCCACATCCGCTCCATTTCTGTTGAGCATGGTTGAAAGTTTCCAAAGTCTTGCTCTCGTAGCCGGGGTTCCTCGTAGACTTGAATTGTATTTCGCGGGAATGGCGAGGGATCCGGGTCGTCTGAAGTCAATGAGTCTAGGATGCCTTCAGTAGTCTCCCTCGTCCGGCGATATGGAGACGTAAAGAAATGAAGGGTATCATCGGGGCGGAGGAGGTCCCGTAGTCGTCGGCCTGCCTCTTGGGCTTGACGGTGTCCATCGGGCGTGAGTTTTACTCGGTGATCCGGGGTTGTCTGGTGGATATCGCGGTTCTTGTTGCCTTCCGACTGCGCATGACGGATAAGAATAATCATCTACAGGCGAATATTAGGTTTGATTCTGTATCACTGTCGGCGTTGGAGGCTCACCCGTGGTTTCCCCATGATTGAAAGGGCATGTGGAACAGAGAATCAAAGAAACTGGAGATGCGGGGGAGGGGGAAAGTTGTTGGAGAGAGGAACTAGGAAATGAGTAGATGGTAGAACAACTTCTACCCACAAGATATTCGCAGCAATCCCTGACACCAGATCTCTTGACAAGGAAGAGTTTGGATGAAATAAAAGAGGTTCTCGTCGCCGATACGTTGTTTCCTGTCCCGTGCACGGACCACCCGGCTCCCAGCACGCGGCTTTTACGCAATCGCCAGCTTTACTTGCTTCAACAAACTCTCCAACATGGCCGACTCATTGTTGGAGCTATTGGCTCCGCATCTTGAGACACCACCACCTAGTGATACCACTACTTCCCAATATCTTAATCGTCTGTCAACTCTGTCCTTGCAAAACCTTACGACCACCGAACCTCAGTCCCTCGCCCAATCCTCCCATTCCACGCTTCTCTCTCTTCAAGCATTGTCCAACCGCTCTCACCGATCCTTCATTACGTCCGCCGATAATTTGTCAACCTTCCGCACATCCATTCCCAAGTTGACTCGCGAGGCACAACAACTCCGTGATGCTGTCCCGAAGTTGGACGAAGCGGCTGTGGGGTTCTCTACAAAGTACAGCAAGATCACCGACAATGCCGCCCTAGAACGACGGAAGAAAGCTATGCAGCTGACACGCAATGTGGACCGATTGTCTGATATCCTCGAATTGCCCTCACTCCTATCCACCGCAGTCTCCGCGGCATCGGCCAACTCAGGAGCGGGTGCAGCATCCACCACATATTCCTCTGCACTCGATCTGCACGCACATATCAAGCGACTACAAACATTATACCCAGAGTCGCCCCTGATCCAAGATGTAGCATCCCAGGCCGAGGATGCGATGAAAGAAATGACCACCAATCTCATTGCGGGGCTCCGAGCCCAGAACTTACGACTCGCGGCGGGCATGCGAACTGTAGGCTGGTTGCGGCGAGTCGCGCCAGACTTGGAAACCTTACAAAGTGAAGGAGCTACAGGGACAGGAGAAGGAGCGCTGGGCGCCATCTTCCTGATCTGTCGATTGGCCCATCTGGTCTCAACTCTGGAGGCACTGGACCCGCTGAGAGAACTTGCCGACCAAGAAACACAGCGGAGGACAAGTGGCAAGGATAAGGCGGACTCGTGGTCTGGTGGCCAGCAAACGGACCGCTATTTGAAACGATACATTGAAATCTTCCGAGAACAGAGCTTTGCCATCGTTTCATTATACAAGAACATCTTTGCCGCAGAGCAATCGGAGTCCGAGTCTACAACGCTAGGGCTACGGGGAGCTGACTCCAAACAAAAATCGTCGGATCCATTACAAAATCGCCCGTCTGCTCTGGCGACCTTTCCTATGCACCTAGTGCAACTCTTGACCGATACGATGAGAACATACCTTCCCAATGTTCGGGACAGGAGCTCGCGCGAGAGTCTGCTGACACAATTGTTGTACTGCGCGGCCAGTTTGGGTCGCCTCGGGGGCGATTTTGGCATGATTCTGACGGAGTTAAGTGGGGAGGAGGAGATCGAGTATGAATGGGAAGAAGTGATGCGCAAACACCGGGCATTGGCAGGACGATTGGAGCAATTGACCAGTCGAGTGGCAGTGCATTGAATGTAGTAAATGCATTCACGGTATTCTTCATGATAGTACACCGGCCTTTGTATTGTAGCGCCAAGCCTATTGAATAAGCTAATGTCGGGGCGAGTCTCCGCTTTCTCCCCGTGTTTGGGCCTTGTGTCACTTCTCTTCCTTTCACTCAACTCCTCTTTCACTCTTCACTTATACACTATTTTTTACCTCTCTCCTTATATCTTAGACGCATTATAATTCCCAATACATACCTCATATTGTCGCGCAACCTCCCTTTTTCATCTTATCCTCAGTGGTGGAGCCATGTCCACCCCCACGCTGGTTGACCCGACCAAGCAAGCCGAGTACCCCATTGTCCTGGGTGAACGGCTGGCCGATGCAGACCGAAGCCGATTGATCAATGTGAACTACAATTACAAGACCAAGCATGCAACACCACAACAACGTTCGACCGTTACTCCCTCCGGCCGATCGCGCGATCTCTACGACCTTTCGGTGACCGATAAGGCCCCGAGTGCCGATCACACGTTGACGTACTCCTACAAAGGGAGCGAGGACCCTGACAGCGAGCGCAACTTGGTCCTCGTGTTCGATCCCGACCGCAAGGCCTTTGTTCTGGAGCCTGTGGCCACCAAGCTCAACTTCAACCTCCGATCGGCACCGGGGAAGACGGAGAAACAGGTCATTGAGCAATATGAACAGCTCCGCATAGTACAGGAGGATGAACACACATCGGGGGATGATCGCAATTCCGGGGGCATCAGTGAGGACGAGGGTCCTGCCGATGACAGCAATCCATATGACTTCCGACATTTCCTTCCCAAGGAGGGTGCGGAGGATCTCAAGCCGGCATCGGGGCACAGCACCCCAGAGCCAGTCTACACCAGCAAGGCAAATACTCCTATAATCCCGGTGACAAAGCCTGCGCCAAAGCCTATGCCCCGACCGAGAAAGCAGGCAAACCCATTCCGAGAGACGAAACGCCCGGCGCCGAAGCCGCAGGCTCGGCCAACTCCACCTAAACCGGCTCCAGAGCCGGTCATCGAGCCCACTTACACAGAGCCTGACCCACATGATAACGATGATAGTCGGTCTGCAGTATCAGACACATCGCAACATACTGTCCAGTCTGCTGGTTCGAATATCATTGTCGACGGCGATTTGATCATTGACATGGGATCGCCACGACCATCCCGAACATTGGTCAACCCTGCCTTTTTCTCAAACGATAACACTCCTGACGAAGATGGAGAGGATGATATTGACAGCTTCAGGCTTCCATCACCGGCACGAAATACTCAACATCCACCTCCAGCCCCAGCTGCCGATGGAGACTTGGAGGATGAGGATGATTTACTAGCACAAGAGATGGAAGCTGCATTCGAGGAAAGTGCCCGGGAAGAAGAGGCTCGCCGCCAGCAATATAGTCAACATGCTTCTGGACGATACAACGTGGCCAGTGATGACGAGAGCGAGGTTAGCGAAGAGGAGTAAAAGCCTTGTACCTCCTGTTCTCTGATATTTCTTTATTTTCAATCATTGCATAGCACTATCAGCGTGGGCGCTAGGATACAGGACCAAAGATACCAAATGTACATTGAGATTTTCTTTATATGCCGTGTTCACTCAATATCTACCTAGTAGGTCTATTTTGCAAGGACTGGTCGTCCGGACTTACGCCAGTTAACTCCGTCCTAGGAGTGTCAGGCTTGCCATCGGTAACTCCAGGTGGAATTATTGTGGAACAAAGAGGTTTCTCGCCCTCACCTTCAATCTGCAGTTTTCTTTCGGCTACGTGTTTCATGACGCTTGAAGCTTCCTAAGTCTACCACAACCCTTGCTGACCAGTACTACAATCTCCGGACAAATGGAATATGCACGGTAAGGTTCACCGCATTCACCTTGATAGCATTGACCCAAGTGCCTTTCAGAGATTGTTAAAGATGCAGTTGCTGACCTGCTATGACAATATAACACAGGCTGGGGGATTCGGGCCTCAAGGTCTCAAAGGTGATACTGGGTACCATGGGATACGGCGCCCCAGAATGGCAGGGCTGGGTGCTGAATGAAGAAGAATCTCTTCCACTTATTGAACACGCCTACAAGAAAGGCATCCGGACCTGGGATACTGTAAGAAGAGAAGTGCGGGAGTAAACACGCGTGTTCTAACGGATTTATACCAGGCCGATATGTACTCCCATGGCAAATCCGAAGAAATCGTGGGAAAGGCTCTGAAGAAATACAACATCCCCCGTTCCCGAGTGGTAATTTTGACCAAATGTTTCTTTGGTGTGGACGATCAGGGGAACTTCCCCCCTCCTCTCTCGACCGGGAGACAGAACGCGGGTGACTTCTTGAACCGCGTCGGTCTTTCTCGCAGACACATCTTGGAGGCCGTTGATGCCAGTATAGAGCGACTGGGAACCTATATTGACGTGCTTCAAATCCACCGACTTGATCGTGAGGTACCACGCGAGGAGATCATGAGGGCGCTGAATGACGTTGTTGAGAGCGGCAAGGTTCGATACATCGGCGCTAGTTCGGTATGCTTCACCCTCAACAATTTGAACAAGCAAGCACTAATACCTTCCTTTCTTGTAGATGGCCGCTTGGGAATTCCAGACCCTACAAAACATCGCCATTCGCAATGGCTGGCACAAGTTTATCTCCATGCAGAACTACCACAATCTCATTGCCCGTGAAGAGGAACGTGAAATGATCCCTTACTGCCTTGACAGCGGCGTATCTCTTATCCCTTGGTCTCCTGTCGCACGTGGAGCCCTCGCCAGACCTTGGGCTTCTCGCTCTACCTTGCGCGAAAACACCGATGTTGGGCTAAGTATTGTCGTTCGTGCCCGCGAGTCCGAGTCCGACAAAGCTATTATTGACCGTGTGGAAGAATTGGCCGACAAGAAGGGAATCAGCATGGCACAAGTTGCAATCGCATGGTCACTAAGTCACCCCAGCGAGTATCCTATCGTCGGGCTGAACACTAAGGATCGCATCGATGAGGCTGTTGCGAGTGTCCAGGTCAAGCTGACGCCGGAAGAGATTCAGTACCTTGAAGAACCTTATGTCCCTAAGGCTATCAATCCAGCGGAAAGATAAATTAGTGACGAGTAAAGCCATACGACCGTGATGCGAATTTGTTCGTATGCCAAATAGCTTACTGGAAATGATCATATCTCATTCGAGGCTCTGTATTTATGATAAGTTCGACCGACTTATCTACTGCAATGCTTACTATGAGCATAGTACATGTACAGTTATTATGGCTTAGGTCTTCCTTGCTAGGAAAAACTTCTCATATCGCGCAAAATAATAAAGTGGCATTCAGGGACATTTGAAATATTAGGAAACCTTGTCCATAGGGCTCCTCCTTCGCCCTGTGAACGAATGTCCGATTCAAGTCTTGCGATGCATCGAAGGGTGTTGGAAGCACGAGAGAAGGTGGTTGGACGCGAGCATCCTGACACGCTTACCAGTGTCAGTAACCTTGGTAATGTGCTCTTCATCCAAGGGAAGTATGAAAAGGCAAGAACGATGTATCAACAGGTATTAGAAGGATATACAGAGGTGATTGGACGTAAACATCACATCCCGAAGCAGTGATCAGTCTCGATATTCTTTAGAGAGACGTGAAGTGGCTTCATAATCCCACACATATATCGATAGCATTTAGTGTAAAGGTAGCATACATGAAGATATAATATCTACACTTAGTTGTTTTTTTTTTGCAGCACTGTGCACGCTCATACTATAGTTTGATACGGTTCCGAAGCATTTCTACTAGAGTTATGTTTCCTTAAAGCAGGCCATCTTCTACTTGCGGACAGGGTTATAGGGCGGCTGTCCCGTTTAGCGGCGGTAGTATTTTCATACGACCAGTCGGATTACATGACTGTTCCTTGTTTTAGGAAGGCGCGGTGCAGTCGACTATAAACCCCCCTCTTTTTCGAATTCCAACCCTTTTCTTCTATTTATTCCTGAATCTTCCCTTCTCCGCGTATCAGAGCGACAGAAACAATAGGTCCTACCAAATACGGCGATTTGGATGAAGTATAAACTAGTGTAGAAACGCTTCTAGAGGGTAAAGGTAGCCCACAATGACTTGCATCAGAGAATATGCCTTCGAAAACTATCAAAATTTAAATCCTCTATTGTTAATAGCTGCTCGTTTTTACTCTCTCTTATTCTTCCCTGATATGGTTGTTGCCCGTTGCGGTCTATACTTCGACTGGGCCCGGAGGTTGAGTTTATTCCGTTCCGAGCAGCGTTCACTTTCACTTCCTTTTGAACGTAGATGCATGCCCGTTGCTATATGCTCGCTCTAATCCCAGGGGTAAACACTATTATCTATCTTACATGACAGTCACCTAATCCCGAAAATACCTCCGAAATGCGATGAAAAGCCCCGCTATGCTTGATTGGACTAGACGACATTTTAGCCTCGGATCGTCATCTATAAACCCCAAGCGCGCAGGCGCGCTTTCCCGACCACCTTTCTCGTGAGAAGCAGGCACGACCTCTATACCGTTCCTTCAGACCTTTCGACGTCCTCGTTCGCTGTTCCCTCCCTGCCACAACCGTTCCCAAAGCGATCGGATTGTTCCAAATGGAGTCTACGGCGTCTCCTGCGCCGTCAAAGCACCGCATCCCCGGTCTGCCCAACCCTGTGGTGGCAGCAGCGGAGGCAAAATGGTTGTTTACAGAGGAGGATATGGAGCGCACTCCATCGCGCTTAGACAAGATCAACCGTGAACAGGAGGACTACATCCGGCACCGAGCTGTCGAATTCATCTGGCAGGTGAGCATGATGCTGAAGATGCCGCCACAGACCTCAATGACAGCCACCGTTTTCATGCACCGATTCTTGATGCGCTACTCTTTACGCGGGCAGTATCCTGAACAAGGCGGGGACCTGATGCATCCCAAGGTCATCGCGGCGGTGTCGCTCTTCGTCGCATTCAAGGTTGACGAGACCATGCGCCGAATGAAGGACTTTGTCGTGGCGTGTTGCCGTGTTGCCATGAAGCAGCCCGATATGATTGTCGACGAGCAGTCAAAAGACTATTGGAAGTGGCGGGATCTGATTCTACAGAACGAGAGCGTCATGCTTGAGTTCCTTTGCTTCGACCTGCAGCTTGAGTCGCCCTACCGCATCCTGTGGGATTACTCCCTCTTCCTCAATGTCCCCGACAACCGACCTCTCCGACACGCCGCATACGCCTTTCTCAACGATTCCACATACACTGTGCTCTCTCTGCTGTTCCCGCCGCGTGTTATCGCCGCCGCAGCCCTTTATGCGGCTGCGCGCCACTGCAAGGTCTCGTTCCCAGACGATTCCCAAGGCCGTCCGTGGTGGGAGCAGATCGATGTCCGCGTCGAAGACCTTATAACCGCCTGCAAGCTCATCGTCAAGATCTATGAGCGTGTACAGCAGAATCTGAGCAAAAATTACCCGGATTTCGCCATCAGCGACGCCGACCCCAATGACCCCACCCGTCTCTTCCACAGCAACCCCCTCTCTGCCCCAGATATCAATTCATCTCTCTCTACGCCCGCAGCAGACTCACCCGCTATGAATGGGCGCAAACGCTCCCGCGAGCCAGAATCTTTCTCCGCAGACAACCACTACCCGAGCCCTATCCCCCCACCTCAGACCCAAACATCGAACGGCGAGCGTTCGCCAAAGCGCCAATGCACAGTGTCACCCGCGCCTAACGTGGCAACTCCCCCGGGGCCACCTCATACATCTCGACCTCGTATTCCGCTGCGAGCAATGGCCTCCTTACCCCCGAAACCCAAACTGTCCAATAATGACGAGGCTTCCGGCTCCCATGTGGCTTCGAATTCGAATCACAATCTTGCTTCTCCTCCTAAGGATGGAGCGAGTACGGAAGAGGGCGAGGTCTCAGACGACAAGGATGCTAATCAGCCAAACGCAGCGGTATCACCAGAAAAAGATGCATCCGACGACGGAGGGGGAAGCGAAGAGGGCGAAATTTAGATTTCCTTTTTTTTTTTCCGTTGCTTTTTGCCTTTCCTACGGAATGGAATGCATGGACCTGATTGAGCTTTCTTGATCTCGTCCGTTTCTTTGCTGTTTTGTTCTACCATGATAAGATCATCTAAGTGATGCAGGTTGTTCTGGGGGGATATGGATGGACTGTACATAAACGACTCTACGAAGGTTTTCAATGACAAAGATTACTATCATAATATCTCTACGAGAAGGATTGAAGGATATAGTTGAAGGCAGTATCCGAAATTGTATGTTCGCGGTCTATGTTGGGAATTCATCCGCCTATAACAGCAGTGCAACAAAAACGAAGAAGACCTTGCAGGAATATCCTCCAGCGCGCCCGACATAAGACAGTGGCAGCGGCAGATCAGATGGGGACGAATAACGCAAAGAAAATGCAATAAAAAAATGCAATGAAAAAAGAACTTAGGTGTCAACCTGAAACTCCCGAAAAAAATAGAATTTAAAGTCACCAAGGTTGAAGATGGGGGACCTTGACAACCTAGCTAGTCACTCCGCCATAACACCTAATCCATGATCCAGCAGACTGCTCGAAGCGACGAAGCTGAATCCACCAAACATTTCGTTATCACCAGAGGCACCAAGACCGGTGGACAAAGCCCGGGAATGGCCAGGCGCATAAGGTGATGCGGAGAGTTCATCGAATCCATTTGCGACGGTAGGGCTAAGAGGAAGATTGATAAAGTCCTTGGAGAAGTTCTCAGCAAGAGCCGGATCAGTGACAATGGGTCGAATTGGAGGCTCAACTTCGCGGCGCTCAAGGGCGGCCCAGTCGATCTTGCGGAAGAAGCGGTGTTTCTTGATGGTGATCAGGTCCTTGGGCATGTGGTAGCCCAAGCGCTTTGCTGGATCCTTGCGCAACAGGCGAGTGAGAAGGTCTTTGGCGTCCGGTCCAAGGAAATAGGGAAGGACAAGCTTCTGCTTAATGATCTTCTCTTGCAGTTTGGCGTGATTGTTTGCGCGGAAGGGCGGGGAGCCGGTGAGGAGATCGAAGCCCAATGCACCGAGGGACCACCAATCGCAAGCTTTGCCGTACGGCTTGCCTTGCACGACTTCCGGTGCCATGTATTCGATGGTACCTAGAGAAGAATTGCAGCGTTCGTCATCGTTGAGAGCAATCTTGCTCAGACCGAAATCGGTGAGCAGCAGGTGACCCTCGCGGTCCAGAAGACAATTCTCGGGTTTTAGATCACGGTAGAGGACGCCAACGTTCTGGTGCAGATGCTCCAAGGCGAGAACCATCTCAGCCATGTAAAAGGCGGTGGCATCTTCGTCAAACATGCGTTCCATGGCGAGATGGGTGAACAGCTCGCCACCCTGAGCGTACTCCAGAATCAGGTATAGCTTCTCATGATCTTGGAAAGCATAGAACAGTTTGACCACAAACGGGTGTCGGTTGACGCTCTCCAGAATCGTGCGCTCCGTCTTGGTTTGCTCCACAAGCTTCTTGTGCACGGTGAGCGAGGCCTTTCGGAACTGCTTCTGGGCGTAGAGCTTGCCGGTGATAACGTGTCGCACCAGTAACACTGTTCCAAACGAGCCCTTGCCTAGGCAGAGAATAGGCTCGAAGTCTTGCGCAGTCATTTTGCGACACATCTGGCGTCGCATATCCATGGTCACAGCTGTCCCTGGACTATCCGTCTCTTCGTCTACCGCTTCCGCACTGACAAAATCCTGGTCCAGAGGCACTTCATAGCTCGTCAAGATCTCGGTCTGGTCGCTGTCGGAATACACGCTCGCATTGCTAGGAGTCTCGGAACAAAGCCCACTGGAACCCGCAGTAGGTTTGTTCGAAAGGTTCAGTGAATCGAGTTGAAGCTTCAGTGCGCTTACTCCGTGGCCACCACGGGGACTGGTTCGTCTAACAGGAGTAGCACTGCCCGAGTTCGGGGCGCGCGAGCTTGTCGTTGAAAAATCCGAGTCTTCATCAGCCGAGGCCAATGGTGTGAAGCCGTGTACGGTCGATCGAGCTGGATCGGCTTGGCTTGCCTGCTTCTTCTTCTTCTTTCGGCGCGCCTTTCCGGTCAGCAGGTTTGGGTTCAAAGCCGGTGGTTTCATGTCGCCATCTCGATTGGTTAGGTAATTGGCCATATCTTTGCGCGGCGACAGCCGGTCTCCCATGTGGACATCCGGGGCATGTTGATTGGTCGAAATATTCGTGCAGGGCTGCGCGATGTCGGCTTGCGGGGTGAACACATCTCCAACGGAGATGTCATCGTGGGGCGCAGCAGAATCCATGCTTTAGGAATGCGATGCGCGTCCTGGTCGAGGTTCGAAAGGTTGTCAATGCCGAGGGAATGCCTCTAACGGTTGTTCGGCTCGAAACAACGACAAAAGTCGCTATCCAGCAGGCAATTGATCGGGTAAAACGGGGAAATTTGGCAAATAGGTACTCAAGATACCGAAATCGCAACTACTATACCGACATCTTGGTTAGCTTCAATCTCTCCAATTTCGCCGTTTCAGATTTTGGAGGGGTAAATTCGAGCTTTCTTCTGAGAGATTTTCTGCCCCACCAATGGCATCACAGACAAAGCAAATAAAGATCAGAAAAAGCAAAAAGATGACACGTACCTCAGTTTAAAAAAACAAACAGCACAATCTCTTCTCTGGTTTGGGTAAGACCCCAACTGGAATGTCTCGAGTAGTTTTACCGTCCGCCCTTCCTCAGGACGGACCTGGGACCCCTACAAGCCAGATCACCTCGCCGGCGGCGGGGTCGAAGGCCAAGGCGGATGTGGTCGGTGCAGGATATGGGGACACGTCGAGGAGGTCGGGAGGAGCGCGCTGCGAGGGAGAATCTAGGGAGATCAGGTTCAAGCTGACCAGGTAGCTGGTAAGAGGGATGAAGGGAAGCGAAGAGGGCTGCGCAGATAGGCACATAGAGAATCAGGAAGTGAGTAATTCCAGGAATTTTAAAGTGAGTTATCAAAGGTTCCCACGAAGTGGAAGTGAATGAGATGTACAAGTCCAGCTGAGGAAAATCATCTCGCTTTGAGGCGGAAATCCGGGGGGGCCAACGCTAGCCCCGATCCGGTGTTCACGTGTTGCTCGATTACATGTGCTTCGATAGGCTCGTTCGATTAGCTTGTTCTTCTCCTATATAGAATATTTCCAGGGTTCCAAGGTTATTCTGTCTGTACTTTTAGTATAATGTTGAACCATGAAACTCATTGCATTCTAATAAGAAAGGGAATTATTGTTTTTCGGTGTATGCAGGTCCCTGCAGCGATCTGCCTGAAATGTCATGCACAACATAGCTATTGTTGAGCCTCGTGATTCTGGAAGAATGCCTTAGATCGGGTGATCTCAACACCCGATCTCTGCACAAATGCCAATGCACTGGGCTTCTCAACCTTAACTGTTACCCGCTCATTCCCAAATTCCAACGTCGCAATGGAAGCCACCAAAGTGGCCAGTGCCTCCACGGTCTTGAACGTGGTATTGTCGACGCGCTATTTAATTCAGAATATCAGCATAATACATAATTGTACAGAAACTTAAGACATACCTCAGCCACAGCCCTGGTCATGGCCTGATAAGTCTCCACAACAGTCGATCCCCAAGCGAGCTGTCCAGGCCCAGTAAACGCTAGCGAAACAATCACGGCCTGCTTCTCGATGCGCTCATGCGGGTTCACGCCGAGGATACAATAACAGCGGATCCCCTCAATGAGGAACTCCTCCTCCACCACAACAGGACACCTCTCCTGCAAATCGCTCTGCTTGTATCCCCAAACCGTCAAACTGCGATACTTCAATCCCTCCTCGGCCCTCAACAGCGCTTTCGGGAAATGCAGCCAGACCTCACACTTTCCATACTCCGCCTCGATCGGATACTTGGCGGGCGACGCACTCATGTTCCCGGCTCCGGAGTACCCATTCCGCGGGCTCGGCTGTATATGCGCCATCCGCCGCACCCCCGCTGCGGTCTCATCTAGCATTCCTAGTCCCGCATTCGCGACCATTCCTGCCGTAGCGCGTGGGTCCTGACCCACATCACTAATTTTCATATCCTCGCGTTGTGTTCCATCCAAGCTTACCATACGGTGGTGCTCTGGAGATGAGGTGGAAGTGGCCAAGTTGCGGGCATCGGATTCGAGGCGACGGAAAAGCTTTCCGTAGTCAATGGAAAGGGAGACATCGTCTGTGTCGGCGGAGGCAATAGCAGAGGAATAAGAAAGCTTCAGGGTTGCGGTGCAAGGTTGGGGTTTGCCGGGGCGATGCCAGGCTTCTGGAGCTGCGGGGAGGGGGAGCTGGATTTCCTTAAGGACGACATTGTCCAGGACCGGTGGGGGCTGAGGAATGCGGATGCTGGAGCTTGGTTGAGCCATTTTGGGTGATTTGTTAAATTGATTCGCTGTTCAAAGTCTGGGATTGGAGGTCGTTCCCACTTGAGCTTGCAAATAATCCCAGGTGGAGAGAGATGGGAGGTGGGGGAGCTTGGGAAGTTTTTTGGCGGGGCTGTCCGTAGATCACAACGGTCCAACTAAGGTTGTACCAAAGTTTAGCGTGCCACAACAAACCTATGCAGCGAATAAAGGTAGGTTTAAATATTGTTGTGTCTCAACCTTGGAAGGTTATTAGGAGGCCAGGATCAATATAGATATATGGCTTGTCTTGCCATCCGTCCACATTTGGAGTAGAGAGCTACTGGACCAATAGAAAAGAAGTCAAAAATTAAACGTATTGTCCATTTCAAAGAGTAAATCTGGCCAGGAAAACACGCTAAAATCTCGGCAGATGGAAAAGATTCATGGTACCATAAAGCGCAATGCAATAAGTAGCGGGTATTCGTAGGAAGAGAGAAGGCAAATCATCTGCAGGAAACATCCGAAAGGACAAATCAGGGAAACCACCAGGGAAGGGTCGTTATCTACCAGTAGCGAGGGCGGTCATAACCAACGTAGTCACTCCGGGGAGGGGTACGGGGACGACCATAGGGCCGCGCCGCAAGATATGGGTCCTCATAGTGACGCGGGGGCGGGGGCGGAGGCCGGGCATCATAAGGGTCATCGTAGGGACGACGCGGTGGTGGGTAGTCTTCCAACCGAGGCCGTGGCGGAGGAGGAGTACGGCGTCCATAGCCCTCTCGATCATAATAATCCCGTCGCATGGGAATGGGCGATCGCTCCCGGTAGTGATCCCGGGGGCTGTATCCACGGGGTGCTGGGAATCTTCTGTCATATTCTTCCATGGGAGGGTAGGCCCCACGTGGGGAGCGAGACCGATAGGGGTCTCGGAAGGGACGGTCATCAAAATTGGTCTGGATCTGTGGGGAAGCATGAGATGGGGGATCCTTCCTACGGTCCGGGGTAGAATGAATATGGTTCCTTACATCCGAAATGCAGGACACAACAGCGCCTTTGAACTCGCGTTGATCCAGCTTTTCCACGGCAGTCTTCAGGTCGTTGGCTGTCTCGAATTCAACAAACCTTTTCCATTGTCAATTGAAGTTACAAAGCCCGGGTCCGGCTTGAGAGTAATAACCTACCCTTTTCCTTGTTCACGGCCGGTTTCCGAGTAGACAACGTCCAGTCCAGACTGGCGGGCGAAGTCTTTCAGATCCTAAAGAAGGTGGTGAGTCCAGGTTCCAGGAAATAAGTAATGTGGCCGATGGGTCCAGGTGGAAGGGCAAATAATTTCTACGTCCGGGGTGCAAGGGGTTTGGGATAGTGGCCATGGTTCCGAATCCTCGGCAACAGCTCGCTGGTGTGGTATGAACGATTTTCCCAGTAGGAGAAGCTGTCCGTAACACCAGGATTGATAGTGCAAATCGGTTGTTTCCAACGACCTAACCGAGGACTACGGGAGGGCATGCCATCAAGGGAAAAGGCCAAGGTATAAAGTCCGGGGGAGATGTCCAGGGAAGAATGGGCTTGGGCTGCTAACCTGCCAACTTGTTTCTGGGAGACCAGAGATCTGCATCCGGAACATGGTACGGCGTGGACGAGGAGCGGTGGGGCGGTCCGGCGGACCAGGGAAGTTCTCCTTGCGCCGGGGGCCACGAGCAAACTGCACAGTCAATCGTTCACCCTTGAAGTCGCTGCCATCTGTTGCAGTATTAATAGGAAGTAGGTAGTATTCGAGGAAACATGACGTACGAAAAGCTAGAAAACGAGTTAGCAAGCTCCATGAATGTTTATGGTCAGACTTACCAGGTACAACATCGCGGGCGTCCATGGCATCTTCGTACTCGATGAAGCCGAAGCCGTTCATCAGCTTGATTTCCGTGATCTTACCAGACCCATGGGTACTGAAGTGTTCCTCGATATCCTGCTTGGTAACTGCCAGTCATTAGATTCGCGTTAGCTGCGCTCGGAAAACAAAATCAAATGTCGGGCTCCTGGGCTGTTTCCCGACGCCTGGGCTTTTGCACGAGGGTGGACCACGGGGTGTAGTCCTCTCAGTTAGGAGGCCAAGCTATATCCATGGGCAAGACTGAAGTTCCACCAGGGCTGGCCGTCGCTTTGAGGCTGAGAGAGAAAAAGGGTGCGGGTGCCAGCGTACCATTGCGGGGAAGGTTCCCGAGATACAGTCGGGTCGACGAAACCTCCGTCATGGCTCAGGGAGGACCTGTCTGAATGAATCCTGGAGAAGGAAGAGGTAAAAAAAAATTAGTGACTGAGAAGTCCCAGCGCAACGAAAGGACCGTGGGACGCGGCCAAATCAGGAAGATGGCGGTGATGGGCGGCAGGGCGCTTAAAGCTCTTTTCTTCCCCGAGTGGGCTGGACGGGATCCACAGGTAAACGCTTTCTGCAAGTGTCAGGCTGGAGGAAGAAAATGGAACGGTGCAGATGACAAGAAAAAAGAGGGGAAGGAAAGAGGGAAAAAGAAAGCACAGATCTGGCGGTGGGAGGGAATGATTGGCAACTCTGTCCGCCTCACTTTTGTTTGGTTTTTTTCTGGCGGTGGTGAACTGTATCCACGTGGTCCCCCACTGACAGAGTTTCAGAGTTTGGCGCTTAAATTAAGGATCAGCTTTTGGCTGGACTATGTATACATTTTTCCAATAGAGGGCATATAATATTGCAACTATAGGATTGTAAAGTATGGTCGATCCGTCTCGTGGACCTCCACCTTCCATTCCACGGTTCTGCCCGGCCTCCGCCACATGCGGGTCTTGTATACACTATGGATAGTGATAGTACTACTACTTCCATCTCTTAACACCCATTTAATCTGCTAACATAGAATTCAATATACTGAGAAGAAAGTTTCCCTGAGATATGCATGCAGCACTTTTAATTTGGCTATTTTCCAATTTATCCAATACTGGTCATAGACCAGTCCAGGTAAGCCCCAGAAGGGGCTCGAAAGGAAAGAACAGCCTCATTCCTAAACTACACACGATCAACTCTTGAGGGTCCCAGTAGAAGAGATTCTCAGCGGTGAACCAGTCCCACTAAGGAGGGCAACCTGGTTAGGAGAGGCGGTCAACGGCCTAGAAGAGGCGGAGCTGAAGAGACCAAGACAAGAATAGGGGCAAGTTCATGCAAAGCATGTGGAATGCCGTATATGCACGTATCTACAGATGCGTTGGCAGAGGCTTCTTCTCCATCCTGGGTATAGTAAATTACGGCGACAGCAACGGTGGCAAAAAATAGTGAGCTGACCGGGAGAGGATGGCTACGTGAAGGTCGAATTCCAATGTTGAAGATTACCAAAATAGGCAACGCTTGGCTTCCACGTTAGATCGGCAATGATCTTGCCTGAACCCTGTTTTTCCTCCGTACTCCGTAGTTCTTATTGTTTCGTTTTCGTGTTCAAGGAAACCAAAAGTACCCAAAGTAAGAGAAGCTGGAATTACTTAAAATCGCATAGCCAATCAGAGGCGGTGTGATTCGGAATTGCCACCCGGCTTCACCGACCCGTCACAACTGGGCGTTCGATCTCCCCGAACGGGATCTGGTCTTTCGGATATAGCATGGAGTTTGTGCAGTCATGTACTCCATGCCTCACGGAGATGCAATCCTTCAGAAACTTGTAGCCAGGATCCGACCGTTGGAAAATTCTATGGGTCACATTCGGAGCCCATTTTGACATCATTGACATTGCGAGTATCAGAAAAAAATCGGTGGCCTCAAAACGAAGACGGGCACGGCATTCGAAATAAGCTAATCATCGACCCAAATTAAAGACACGGCATACGATCGGGTTGACGGCAAACATTAAGCTTCCCATACTACCCGAATCACACTGCATACCATGAACAATCAATTTGAATTTTTTTTCTTTGAATATTTCCCATGGTATTCCATGATAAATACCAGGGAATTATAGAAAATGGTGGAATGTGACGATGGCACCGCTGATGGTATTCAGCATACCGAGACCATACACATCCCGAGGTTAGTGATGATCGCATGCCATGAGATTGATCCAAGGCTTGGCGGAGCGGTGGATCAGATCCGTGACGCGACCAGTCCAGCGCGCAATCCCGTCCCAAATGGCCACGCTGGCCTCTTTTTTTATTTCCTCCCCTTCGAAAATGCCATCACCAACACGAAGCTGTGAAGGATTAGTCTCTTATCATTTAGGCTGCAGTCTTTTGTATGCGCAATATAGGCATCACAAGATCATGGATTTAGGACGGGCGCTTCAAAAGCACCAACAGCCTGTTTGTGGGGAGGGAAAAAAGGAAAAGAACAGGTTGGCGGCAACAATTTTTGTTCAGTTGCCATCCACTAAAGCGGCGAGGGGATAGCGCGTCGTACAGGGAGTGACCGAGAAGGGTGGAGGATGATGATTGGGGGAGATAGCAGGATGGGGGTGATTGACCCAACTATCAGCTGCAGGACCGCTACGGACTGGGCAACTACTGGTTGTAACCATGGCGCTGCGGAGGATAAAAGCAAGGGTGATTGAGCCACTCAGGAGGGAGAAAGAAGTGGGGCGTATACGAGGTAGACCAATCATAGTCAGTATCGACTATGATTGGCTCGCAGAGGTAGTCCCAGAGCCGCTAGTGAGGGTCCTAGCCATGGGTGAAGGGAGAAAGCGCAGTGCTGCTTTAAGCGCCACCAGCGGGCCCAGCCTCCCCTGACGCGGGCAGTGAGTCAGCACTATATAAAGGGCCATCCTCCCACTTTTAATGTCGCTCTGAGATTCCTGTCCTGGTCTTGGCACTGCTTCTTACTCCCTCCCCTCCCCACCTCTTTCCTATTGTGGCATCCTGCTGCAATCTATACTAATTTCGGTCTTTCTTTATTTTCTGATCTTGAAAAAGATAGAATTCAAAGAAATCACCCGTGGGAAAGAAGGCTTGATCTTTTTATCCTTTTGACCGAGGATAAAAACTAATCGTCCGGTGCTCCATTTGAAGCCTGTCCCAGTTGCTCGCTTCTGCCACTCTCATTCAGGTCGCGTTTGCAGATAGAAACCCAAAAAGAAAATCCCAATTGAAAAAAAAAGCAGGAGACAAAAAAAAAAAGTGCCCCTTTATCGCCCAACTGCAAAAAGAAAGTTGTTGCTGCTGTCTGACTCCTTGATCATAATTTTCTCCCTCTTTCCTGTGGCGATCCCTTCTTGAAAACACTTCAGTGTGCTTTTCTGGATTCATTTTCTGATATCTTCCCGGGATATTTGAACCTCGCATTCGTGTCACCACGTCCTGCATATCAGGGGGATACATTGACTTGTCCATCTCCCAACTTTCTGGTGAGTGCATCTTCCGCTTTATTCTGCCTCTTCTCACCGCCGGCTTGTTTTGGTCTCTGTCTCTCACCTTTGCTTTGTTTGGACGGCTCACTGACCTTACCTGTTCCTTGTCCCAGTGCTCCACTTCTCTTTGACACCCATCTCTGGTCTTTGATCTTTGATAGTTGATCATATTTGCCTATCATGGACTCGCTTACGACCCACCCGTCGAATGCGCAGCAGGCTCGTGCCTTCACTTCGCCTTCCTCGCTGTCCTTTCCCGGTGGCGCTGCTGATTTGACCCCTCCATCTTCCGAGAAAGAGATTCAGGGTGTCAACGGCATGATGAACGGCCAAGCTGGAGGAATTGCCAACAACGGCAACGGGGTGATGCCCGCTACTCCAGCCACTCCGGTCGCGACCCCGGGGGCTACTACCGGAAGCAGTGGTATCGTTCCTACTTTGCAGTGAGTATTGACTCTTCTGGCTTGTCTTAAACCACATTCCGAGAGTCAAAATGGCTGAACCAATCTTGTCTTAAAGAAACATCGTGGCTACTGTCAACCTTGACTGCCGTCTGGATCTCAAGACCATCGCGTTGCACGCTCGCAACGCCGAGTACAACCCTAAGGTATATTCCACACCCTGAGATTTCTTCATCCGGGTACAGTGTGGCTGAACTTTGAACTCTTGTTATCAAATAGCGTTTCGCCGCCGTCATCATGCGTATCCGTGAGCCCAAGACTACTGCACTGATCTTCGCCTCCGGCAAGATGGTTGTGACTGGTGCCAAGTCTGAAGATGACTCCAAGCTGGCGTCGCGCAAGTATGCGCGTATCATCCAGAAGCTCGGTTTCAACGCCAAGTTCACCGACTTCAAGATCCAAAATATCGTCGGCTCCTGCGACATCAAGTTCCCCATCCGTCTGGAGGGTCTGGCCTCTCGTCACCACAACTTCTCGTCCTATGAACCTGAACTCTTCCCTGGTCTAATCTACCGCATGATGAAGCCCAAGATTGTACTCTTGATCTTCGTCAGTGGCAAGATCGTCCTGACTGGTGCCAAAGTGCGCGAGGAAATTTATCAGGCTTTTGAGATGATCTATCCTGTGCTTTCTGGTATGTTCCAACTTGGGCTGGTGGCATGCGATCGATAACTAACGTGAGAATAGACTTCCGCAAGGTCTAAGCAGATCGATTCCACCAGGAAGATCAAAACCCCCTTGTTTTCAACGCTGTATTAACATCTTCTCTTATCTTTTTTTTTCGTTTATGGGTGATTGATCGGCTGTGGCTTTCAAGCCCGTCTTATCTTTCCCTTACCCTCTTCTTTCACGATTCTTTACGCAAGCATTGTTGGGCGTTTTAGCGGTTTGGATTGTTACCCAGTCCTTGTTTTTGCTTTTCATCTCTTCGACCGTTTACACTTAGAGATTGCTGCACACCGCAGTGAGGCGGTTCTGTGCGCTGGTCGAATGGCTGCCTCTTAATCATGTTACGTCCTGGTCATCCCCGTTGATGAGGCAACTTGTTACGGGCCCAAAAAAAACTTATGGTGAGCTTAGATTCCGTCGCGAGTCTGCCAGCAGCGAGACTGGATCGGCTTTGGCCGTTTCCGATATCCAAAATGGAAATTCAAAAAACTCTTCTTTCTTGTAAACTTCAACATAGGAATGCTTATATAGGCTTAATCTCGGGACTTGGCCTTGTATGGGTGGCTTCAATGGATGCCTATATTCACTCGGGACTTTTCTATTCACAATTGGACGCCAGAGATATATGTGTATGCACTTGTCACCGTCGATCTTATAGGACACTGCCCCTGCTAGCCTTCTTGGTCTTCGCCAGCTCATCTTTCAAAATCGAATTTCGTTCACCAGACCGACTACCATCACCGTCAAACATATCCTCGGAGGCAGATGTCGGTGTCGCCTCAGTCCATTCCCATAGCGCTCGCAATTCCGGCTCCAGTGTACCCTCCAATGCATCAACAACCTTGTCTCCAAGAACAGGGAAAAATTTATAAGCATGTCCACTGCCACCTGTGGCCAGAAAGAGACCCTCGTATTCGGGGTGGTATGAAACAATAAAGTCACCATCCGGACTGCACAATAGCGTTAACACCAGCTTTGCACCGAAAGCAAACATCAGGCAGAGAAACGGAAACTCACGTATCAGTATACCAACAAATCCTCGTACTAGCAAACGGCCGATCCACAAACCGAGGCAGAAGCTGTCTCAGTGCAACACGGAACGCCTCCTCTCCTTCCAGCGGCAATGGCACTCCCGTCTCAGGCAGACTGACCTGCATCGTCTCTCCAGAAAGCGATCCAGGCACCGGCACCGTGATCGGATTCCGATACCCATACGCATGCCGCGCAATCTTAAGCAGGTTATCCCGCGGCGGGATAATAAAGATACCAGTAGCGAAGTTAAGGATAGTAGGCAAATTCTCAAGCTCATGCTGCTCAGCATCACTGATCTTGATATACGCAATCGCCTGTCCTGTCGCAAGAGCCTTACCACGAAGATCAACCAGCCGAGGAGTCCAAGCACCCGTCGCAAGAATGACCAGGTCAGCGTTGACAGTCTCTCTATCAACCATCTCCACGCCAGTCGCACGTTTCTTCGATGAGGAAGAGTCGAAAAGCACGCGCTTCACCTCTCCATGCTTGAACACCACATTCTTCTCCTTGTCGAGTAATTCCTTGATGAACTTCACACTCGCGCCTGCATCACTCCACCCGGATCCCCAATTCACATACCCTCCTGCAACATCCAGTGTCTCCCCGTACGGCGGTACGACACCCAGTACGTCCTTTTTCGTTGGTAGGTAAACGACGTTGTCACCCTCAATCGCCCGCACATTTGCGTAGCTCTTCTCTGCGTACTTCTTTGCGCTGGCGCTGTTGCCCGGGTACACTAGTAGCAGCCCTGTCTGCGTATACCGACCTTCCGCACCCCAGGATGTACTGCGCCATTTCTGGATAGCAGAAGCAGCGAGTTTGGAGTAGGCGCTGCTTGCGTAATCTGCGCGCACGATCCGGCTGGTATCGACAGAAGAGCCGTGCGGGTTAGGAATTGTGGGAGCGCTTTCAATTAGGGTTATTTGGGAGTCTGGGTGGCGCTTGCTGAGAGATAAGGCCGTGGATACTGGGATTGGGACTTAGTTGGATTCATGTTGTCTTGTAGCACATGCCATTGAAGAGGGGCCCGGGGAGGGGGCGATTATGGGGATTTGTGGGTTGTGGACTGGATTGGGGGTAATGTTGATTGCGGAGCTGGAACTTACGGCCAAAGACACCACCTCCCACAATCAGAATCTTCGGTGGCAGCGCCATGACAGTGGCCAGTGGAGCAGTTTTCTGGGTGATTTGAGGGTTTTGTGTTCAGCAAGAAACAGGTGGAGAAACGAGTTGGAGATTGGAGATCATGCCAGGCGACTGTCCCGATAACGGACTACTTATCTCGGCGTTGCCCAACTGCGGTTTTGTGGAGTAAAAGTGGAGCCTATCCTATATATTGTCCCCTGATAACCATCGACAAAACATGCTTGAATCGGATATAATAACCTTCCCCGGCTCTGTTTCTACTACAATCAATTGCTTCTTTTTATCTTTTGAGCCTGGTTTTGGGTACTTTTAAAGTGCGGCCTACAAACTGAAATGTAAATACATGACTGTGCCAGCTCCACTGTTCCTCAAGGTTCTTTCTCTTCTTTGTTAGCTCCAATCTATAAAGCTGTTCTGCCAGCAGATCCAGTCGCAGACCCTGTAATAGAGCCATGTTTTCTTTCAGTTGTAAGCGCCATTCTTCCACTTTCGCGAGATCTGCCTGCGCCTGATCGCATTGAATCTGCCACTTTCCCATACCATCTGGTTGTTTTGTCAGGTTGCAGTTGCGATTTATACGCATCATTGCAACTCTTTCAATTTTTAGAATTCTTTTCCAGTACTGCAGTCTGGATTGTAGGTAAGCTTCATTCGATAGTGGCTCCTCTTCGTCTTGAGTTGCTTCATTGTCTTGGATTACTGCTTCCTTCAATTGCTCCCGAATATCTTGAATTGCTTCTTCATCTTGGGTTGCTTCTTCCTCTAGTTGCTCCTGAGTAGACTCCAAAAGTGCATTTCCAAGGTCCTTTGCTGCGTTGTATGACAGATTCAACGATTCGACGCAAGACTGGAACTGCAACAGTGTCTGGACTTTCCTCGAAAACAATGCCAGGGAGTCGAGATCATTACGTGTGAGAGAACAGCGGGATCTCTCAACGTCATCCACCCCCTGGAGTCTGTGGAATAAGGCTTGTTTTAATTGCGGCATCTTCGCTTTGAATTTTTGATCGTTCAGTCATTGAGTGACCCTCTGGAGGGTTATTGGGAAGCAGCCATCGTGATTAGAAGCTGAGAAGTAAGTGAAAGGTCTGCTTGGCTAGTATGACTGCACCAAAGCTGTATAAAGTGGTTTGAATGGGTCGAATATCGCCTTTCGTCTTCTTCCTTCCTCACTTCTAAGCCCTTTTTCGGCCACACAAAACGGGAATCGTTGAAGGAAGAAGAAACAGATTGAACGGAAGCTCGGTATTTATAATTCCGAGACAGAGTAGGCAACCTTCATCCCAGACCGGAGGAAGACAATGCATCTGTCGATAACGTAATTAAGAATACCACGTAATGTAGTGATTTCCAATCCATCAACTACCTTGCAATGGCTCCTTCAACCATATCCGCGAGTGTATATATATATATCAACCTTTCAGGTTGGAGAGTTTGATAATTTGCAGACCCCCGAGTCGGAGCTTGTTGCGATTATCTAACGAAGTAGGTCTCTAGGTATGTTTGAGTGTAACAGATACCCAGGAATATAATTATAGTTTCCGAGGAAACAAAACGCGCCTAGGTGCCCAGGTGCTCTTTATCATGCCTTATCGGCGCCCGATAACGGAATCACTTATCAGCCGGCTCCCGACAGTTCTCCAATTTGTCCGAAAAACTAAAGACCGCGGAGCCTCAGTACTTCGCTTTTCCAGATAAAAGTGGGAGATTCGGACTCGGCTCTGGGTACTGAGACGCGTGATAAACACCTGCGAGTGGTAACGCCGGCCTGGCAACACCTGGTCTGACTGCACCCTACGCGCTCCTGATTTTTCTTCCTGGGCATTGGACGCTCCATTCGCAAGATAACTCGGGGGGTTGAGGACAGAGCAAGCCAATTGGTTACAAAATTGGGAACAAGCACCCAACTGGGCATTGTATTGTTTATTTAAAGGACGAAGTGGTCCGAACACTGCCGCGATGCACGCAACCCAAATAAGAAGGGCCTTCGTCAAGCCCAAATTGCCCTCCACTATAGCCCGCAGAGGCGTACAAAACCAATCACAAGGACCTCGATCCCGAAGACCTAGGTAAGTCCTAGTCCTGACATAGGATCATGCGTCATAATTCTAACATGCCCTCTAGCCAAAGACCCCCAATCTCACGGAGGCCTTCCAAAGCAGAGCCAGAGGGCCATCCAAATCCAAACTACAAAGGCCCAACCATGTCACCTCGCCTAATGACCTTCCTAGGCATCTCAGTCCTAGGAATAAGCAGCTACTGCGGCTTCCTCTACGCGTCTTATCGTCGTGAAGTCTCCAAATCACAGGCTCTGGATATCCCCACCGACGTCTCAGACCGGTACAACACCACAGCACCAACCTTCGACGCAGAAGTCGAGCTCTCCGAGAAAGCCATGCGCATGGGCTCCAAGCGCGCGGATCTAATCCGTCTCGCGCGCGGAGACGTCCTCGAAGTAAGCTGCGGCACGGGACGTAATCTCGAGTACTACGACCTCGGGGAACGCCGAGGCGTAGATGAAGATGGCAAAGCCGCAATCCTGGGATGTCGCACGCTTACATTCGTGGACCTAAGTCCGCAAATGGTCGCCATCGCGGAAGAGAAGTTCGAGGCGTTACATCCTGGGTATAAATCTCAGAGTCCCCCTGTTACGTTCCGAGCGCAGGATGCGGCGTCTGTTACTGTTACTGTTGGGGCCCCGAGGGGAGAGAATAAGAAGGCTTATTACGATTCTATTGTGCAGACCATGGGACTGTGCTCGATGCCTGATCCTGTGCGTACGTTGAGACATCTGGGGGAGATTACGGAGCCGAAGAATGGTCGCATTTTGTTGTTGGAGCATGGGCGGTCGCACTATGATTGGTTGAATCGGATTTTGGACAACCTTGCTCCTGCGCATGCGGATAGACATGGTTGTTGGTGGAACCGTGATATTGGGGCTATTGTGAAGGAGAGTGGATTGGAGATTGTGGAGGAGAAGCGGTGGCATTTTGGAACCACTTGGCGGTATGTGTTGCGCCCGAGAGCGAGTTCTGAGTAGAGGGTTTGGCCGTTTACGAGTGGCTTTGGCCTCTTGTTCATGGGCTCCTATCTATCGACGTGTAATATCTAGAAGCGATGTACAATATTAGACCTTGGGCCCACATGCATCATGATGCATGCATGTGGCATACAGTAGTTCAGATTACCTCCTGGCAGTGGGCAGTAGGTAACCTTCCTAGGAAACAATGATACTTGATATCATCTGCATTAAAGGTGTGGATAAATTCTCCAGAATCTTGACCTGTCATATTGCACCACCCCATCGTTCTGGCTAACTTGTCGCAGAATGATGAATGCGGGGCAAATGAAACCAATTGATATAATATGTATGCACTAGTCAAAATACCACCATTACCTTATTAGCATCGCCTGGGCAAGCGAGCCCAAGAGAGTTGAAGTAAACGTAATATCCCCGCACTAAGAACGTTGGAAAACCTTGGAAGTCGCGACTGATCTATCCGAAAAACACTAACAACTAGCGTTGAGGAACCAACCAATCACCCAAGGCAAAATTGAAATTAAAAGCAAACCAAGCAGGATATGTAGATAAGATCGGCTACTCACTTCCTTTGAAAGCGGGAAACCCTTGATGAAGAGGGGTCGCAATGCGATCCTACTGGACACTGGGTCTACGCGACCTGAGATACCAAACGACGGCCTCACGGAGCAAATAGCCTTCCAATCTGGATCAGTCGTGATATGCAGGTCGCAGATCGTCTGCAGGGGTGTATCTATATGTCTTGGATTTGCCGTTGTCGCAGCGATTGAAGTTCATGCAACCGTGTTGAGACATGACATGAAGCAAGGATTCTATTTGTTTATCGTGTACTGATTGATGTGGTTTCCAATGTTTGCATCTGACATGTATTTGAGGTTCCAAGGGTTTGATATGGAGGTTGCCACATGGAGTCAGATTATAGATTAAAAATATATGCAAGCTGGACCCGTAATGATGTGAGCCTTGGAAAGTCAAGTATCAAAAAAAAATCCAGATTCAGAGTGTGTTGCCATATCGGGACATGGATCGGACAGCTTCGATTGATGATGTAGACTTATGTAGATCTCTCTAAGTTCAGCCTAAGAATGGCTTGCCCCGATGCGCGAAGTCAACCGAGAGTCAAAACATTGCATGGCGCAAAGACCCAGCAAGATTGCAAAACCTAATTGCATCACAGGATGCAGGATGGGCCACCTACTGTATGTAAGACTGTGGAGATGCGGAGAATTACAATATCCACCTGCAGGCCCTCGAGCGGCAAAGTGCAGAATGCATCAGATAAACCGATCTCCCTTCGGCCGGCAATGGGCTGATGCGAGGGTAAATGTGGAATCCATGGTTGAGGTGTTTAGCATGGAGGTAACTTTCCCCTCCCCAAAAGTGAACGATGTCATCACCAGGAGTATACAAACAGCGCGATAAGATTGGACCGTTATATTTTCTACATAACAGAAACCTACAAAGGGTAGGGATCTCTGGAATGGTTATCCCAAACCTGCATGTGCTGCAATGCTTCTACCCGCCCTTGCTGGACGCCAAGACAAAATCAAAAAGGCGAGCGATGTACACGGCCGGTCTTTGAGCAATTGATGATGGCCATGGGGCTATCGCAATGACAATAATGACGGAGCAGCTAGGCCTGCTCCATCTCAGCTATAGGGGCGAAGATATTCCAGTTTAGGGGGGCCACTAAAAAGAGGCTGTCATCATATCTACGTCGACGGATGGAGCCAAGGGGGGGAAGGGTAAGCATTTCCCCCTCAGGCCATTATTACTTCATGGCGGGTACCAACAGGAAAGGATGTGATGTAGATTTGCTTTTAGTTTGAAAGCTAAGAAAGTCAAACAAAGAACGTAAACTGAGTTGGGCGATCGTGCAGAAAGAGGCGTACGGGGTACCATTTTCTCAGCTTGTGCAGGGTGGCGAGGCTCTCCCTGTTCCCCCCGAGGCGCTACTGCGCGCATCCCTTAACGCGGCAATACAATACAGTACATAACTTCGGCCGGGGATCCACCAAGTGGAGGCTGCCCCAAACGGCGACGCTAGGGATCTTTTTTGGGAACCGGTGTTTTTGCCCGGAGGTCTCGGGTTGGCTCGCGTGCACGGCACGAGAAACGAAGAGTAATGGAAACCAGCGAAAACACAACAAAACTTTGAAAGTCTTTCATTAGTCGGTGTCAGATATCATCAGTTGATAGGACATACCTCGGTATCTAGTACAGAAGCAGCGGTCAAGATACTACAAGACGACTGGTCACCTAGCAACCATTGACAGATCTAATGCATAATCGGCATACAAGGAACGGAGCTGGGATGCGCCGTTCGCCCAGCGCTGTCTCTCAATCTATAGAGCCAATGAGATCACTGGGAGACCCATATTACTCTCTCCGCCAGCGGGTTCTGAGTGGTTCAGTGTGATGTATAACGGAGCTGATGGAGTTCAAGCTGGAGCACTATGGACCATAGAAACCATTTTGGGTGATGGGACACATGGCTCCCCCCCACTATCGATTTATTTTTTTTTGCCTCTTGGCCCATCGGCATGCACTAAGGCCCAAGAGGGAATGGAGGTGGACTAATGGTATGATATAATGAAAATACGCAGACTAATCCTGACATGGGAAGATCCACTCACCGCCTGGAATTTCGAGTCGAAAAATTTTCAGCATGTTACATCCCTGCATGAGTTTCATTTCTGTTTCCCTGCTGATCTATAGTAGCATTGGCGTAGGACGATAATGTACTATCGAGTCAGAATCCGATATTGTCTCAGTCTATAAGTTTTACTTTGGCATAAAGATTATTCAAGGAGAATAGCTCCGAGTAACCGGGAAATCTCGATCGACATCCGTGGTTAAGCAAGAGCATGCCGTAAGAAAAATCCAGAAAATGAGTTTCCAGGCCAATCAGCGCCACAGCAATTCTAAACCGCATGTTTTGGTAATTACCAACTTTATAGATTACCAAAAAGAAAAAAAAAAAAAAAAAAAAAAAAGTAAGAATCCAATGTTTCCACTCTCTGCTTGAGATTCCTCAGGTGTAATTCGCCTTCAGTAGCTCGCATCTTCCCTTTTACTTCCCCCCCCCTTTACCTACATCCTCGCGAGACCTCTCCGAGTGAAACTGTTTTATTACTTTATTATTGATTGTTGATTTCTTCCTTGTTATTAACTCTTTGAATCTTTCTTCCCTCCTTTGTTCTAAATCCCCATCACCTCACTATGCCGTACAATACCCGTCGCAAGTCGCTGTCTCTCCCATCGTTAGGCATCCACCTCCCCAACTCGTCACGTCGTTCTTCCTCCGTTTCAAAAGGTGCATCTGAAGACCACCCGGCCAAAAAAGTCAAGCGGTCGCACACTTCATTATCGCCTGAGCCATCTACGGAGAAGGGATCTATCGTGCGCGCGGGTCGGCACGGAGCCTTCGAACATACACCACCTCCCTCGCCTTTAAATGGTGATATTGCGCCTAAGATTGATACAGAGGGCATCAATGATGATATTGTGGTCGCGGTGATTAATCAGCTCGAGAAGACCGGGAATCGCCCCCATCTTGTTAAGGAGCTGGCTGCCGTTCTAGTGTCACTGAATGCGACTGTCGCCAAGTAAGTTCCCAACCCCCAAATTTGGAATCGCTTCATTGCTGACATGTGGGGTCTAAAAGTTCCGCGAATCCCGCTGCGCTTCTGTCCTCCCGACTGGCAGCGTACATGAAGAGACCTTGGACCGCCCTTGCGCCGTGTCCTATGGCCAAAGAACTTATTTTAATCCACCCACGCAAAGTGTATTACTATTTGACGACCTTCCCTCGTCAACCCATTCCGGAAAATGACGACTTGATCGGCATTGACGGCAAGCACATTACTCCTAGCGTCTCAAGTCTGGATCAAGACGACGAGGATTTAATTTCGCGCCAGCGCAGTCCCAGCCCTGAGGTGGATCTTTCATCCCCCGACTATGAAGAGGAGGAGGACGTCGACTTGCATAGTCCCGCCAGCCGGGGTTCTGCCTCAGACCAATTCCCTGATCCCTCTAGTCATACACGCTTGATGCACTCGAACCGTGCCGCCTCCCCGCCCCTGGAGGGCGATGAGAAGGAATTCACTCAGACCGCCAGTGCTGTTCGCGAGCGTGCGTCTGAGGAAAAGGCCAGCCGGGATCAGTCGGAGCGGGGTCTCTCCGTTCTTTCCGAAGGCCTCAGTTCCATGGATGAAGATATGAGCATTGATTCCCCTATAAATGGTGGCTCGATGTCTCCCTCTATCCACGGTGAAGAGGAATTTAATGATTATTTCTCACACATGAACGCTGCCGATAATGGGGCTCAAGATCTGGATGAGGCCGCTGCCGCCACTCTTTTCGGCACCTCGCCTTCGCCTTCTCTGACCTCGATCGCATCCTCCGTCTCGTCTGGAACGAGCATAGTTGATGACTGCGAGGAAAGAGCTGGCCCTCTTCCAGCTGCTCCTCAGATCAGCCTTCCCACTGATCCGGATGCCGCGCCCGTTTCAACTCTCAAGCGTTCGCTTGACATGTTGAACAGCGGTTTCCCCGATGTGGATTTGAAGATGTCTGACCTGACCGAATCGCATGAGAAGCTCAGCCTTGGTCCCCGTGCATTTTCCGACATGGAGACTGAGACTGTGTTCGCTTCCGATTCTTGGAGGGAGTTGCAGAACCCGGAGACCGTCGAGGTTGACGAGCTTGATGAAATGTTTGGCGAAATCTAAACAATCTTGCTTGTGATATTCGGACTGCTTCACTCTCCTCTTTTCTTTGTTTCTACTCTCCTCTCGTCTCTTGAGAGCTGTTCTTGTCGTTATACCCTATTATCGCCTTTAAACCTTCGCATATTCGGCTCTCATCTCCCCGCCGTGCTTTTTACCTTTTCCCCTCTCATTCCTATTCTTGTACATATACACATTTGTTTCTCTGATTTTTTTTTTCTTTTACTAATCGCCCTGGATGGGTAGATGAGATGGGAGATATTGGTTTATCGGATATTTATTTTATTTTTATCGACAAAAGGACAAAAAGCGACCAATCTCCTTGTATGCTAAAAGGCGTCACGCAAATCCATGGAACAATTGAAATTATGAATTCATTCCCTTACCTAAGCCTCCTGCCAACTTCCAACTTCCAATCAAGTGGCTTTTTATTTCCCCGCCACTCCGACTTGTTTCATCTCAACGGTCGCTATTCTAAAATCCACAAAGACATCTCTGCTGATCGATTTCGATCCATCCCGATGTGTCACAACACTTTGTAGGCCAGCTTCGAGGCCGCGCGATTCAATTTCGGCAACCCGAGCCAACGAATCGCATCGCGCCGATATCAATACCTTTATCGGAGATAATCGGCGCTCTCACTTTACTATCGCGAATCTTCACTGCCTAAACCGCCCGCCATCATGACGATGGAGGAGCCGCCCCAACACCCGCCAGGGGAGGGTGTTGTAAATTCAAACGGCGCTCAAAACCAGCAACTGCAGCTTCCCTCCACCCTCCCCTCTCAACCCGCCTCCGTCGACGATACAGCTTCGACCGTTGGAAATGGTTCGCACGCTAAAGTTGCCATCCCGCGCCACCGAGGGGGAATCACCCCGCGGTACAATCGTCGGGTGCCTCGGGCTTGTGAATCTTGTCGCCAACGCAAGACAAAATGCAGTGGCGATACTCCTGTTTGTCGACAGTGCCGTGAGCTCAGGGCGATTTGTAGTTACCCTGTTGGTTGGAAAGAAAAAACAAAAAAGTAGGATACTGAGGATCGATCGTTTCCAGCTGGAGCTAATCATTGCGTTTAGACAAGTCGAAAAACTTACTGAAAAAGCCTACGATTATGAAAATCTATTAAAGGACTTGGGCACTCTTGTGGAGTCCCGTGTGGCGGACCGGATCAAAAGCTTGCTGGACAAGGTATGCCTTTACGCTGTCGATATTCATAACAGTCATTAACTCTTTGCAGCATGGTTTGGATGTAGACTACTCGCCCAGCAGTGCTCAATCTCACTCTGTTACCCCTCAGGACGAGGTTGCAGAAGCGGACGATTTCACCTCCCCTTCATCGATTGGTTCGTTGGAGGCAATCGATCGAGTGGAGGAGGATTTGAACCGAAATGAAAACACGCGGGCGACTGGATATATGGGAAAGAATTCTGAGGTGACCTGGATGCAACGGCTTCAGAGAGAAGCAGAACACCGAGCGCATGGGCTGCCAGGATCTATGGAGCCGGGCCAAAGCAAGCGACAAGATGATGATCTCGCCCTCCACGCCGTTAACTACCATCTCGATGATTTGGATATTAGTGTTCCAGGTCCCGTTGATGTGTATGCGGTTCCTCCACGAGAGCACGCTGATCACCTTTTCGATGCCTATCTGCGAACCGTCAACCCGTTTTTCCCTATCATTAACCGACCTCTCTTCACTGCGCAGTATAAGACGTTTTACGAAAGTAACGCGCAACCCGGTGACAAATGGCTTGCCATTCTGAACATGATCTTTGCCATTGGCTCGAAACACTCCCAATTGGTTGAGGCACCGTGGCGTGGAGATGAAAAAGATCATTTTTTGTATCTGAATCGGGCCAGGCTCCTCAGCATGAATGGCGAAGTTTTATTCAGCCATCCTGATCTCCAGCAGGTCCAAATAGAGGGCTTGATCGCCTTCTACTTGCTTTCATCAGACCAGATCAACCGTGCATGGAGAATTTCTGCGCTGGCAATTCGGTCTGCAATCACCCTGGGTATCAATATGAAAAATAGCAGCCCTACAACACCGGGTGTTTCTAAAGAGGCTCGCTACCGAGTCTGGTGGTGTTTGTACACATTTGAGCATCTTCTGGGTATAATGACTGGCCGTGCCTCCTGCATTCTGGATGGAATCTGCACCACGCCCCTGCCACTGCCATTTGATGAGGACAAACTTATAGAACCAGCGGCAGCTGAATTGCTCAACGATTCGGTCATCCGAGATGACCGCATCAACAAGGTAATGGCGAGTTCTTGGATCCGACATATGCCCCTCAACCCTACTGGAGGCAAAGAGGCCTCTCATAAAAGCCGTGAACGCGACAACTCGTGGGTGAAGAGTGTTCCTGTCAGCGCTGGTCTTTGTCATCTCTATTACTGTGATCTGGCTGTCGTCGTGCAAGAAATTGTGAACAAAGTGTATTCGGTGGATTGTGTAATGGTACCCTGGACTCACATCGAGAATCGAATCGGCGAGCTGAGGTGTCGAATTGATCTTTGGTACCACAGTCTTCCGACTACACTCGACTTCACCAAGAAGGAAGATGAAGGCGCTGACCGACTCCGTTACAAACTGGCCCTGGCATTCCACTACTACAGCGCACGAATTACATTGGGACGCCCGTGTCTCTGCCGGCGTGATGCACAGAAGAAAAGCCCTGCGGAAAGATCAGCCTTCAGCCATGACATGGCAGAGCTGACCCTGGAGTCTGCCCACCTCATGCTCGATCTTATCCCTGAGGAGCCCAATGCCATCCAACTATATGAAATTGCCCCGTGGTGGTGCATCTTGCACTATCTCATGCAAGCCGCAACGGTCCTCCTACTCGAGCTCGCTTTTGGATGTGTCCACATGCCAGAGGAAGAAAAGAACTTCATTGCCTTATCCAAAAAAGCTATCCGATGGCTCTTCTCCATGTCCCAGTACAGCGTCGCCTCACGACGCGCATGGCAGCTGTGTGACATTTCTTTGCGCCGTCTGGCTGTCGGCATGAAGTTCGACATCAGCGACATGCCTTCTCACCCCTACCAAAACGCGCCTGCTTCCACACTCTCCCTCGAAAACCCACAGCCTTCTACCGAGGATATCACCCCCTCCACCTCAGGTCTCTGGTATCCACACTTGGAAGACTTGTCTTTGGTCAATCAACCACCCGCCGAATTCGGCGTGGACCATGCAAACAGCCACCTGGGTTACACGGAGATGCAACCGTCCGATCTCATGTCCTCATACACAGGCGATGCTCAAATGACGGACGATTTATACTTCCCATATGACCCCATCAGTGGCGAGTTTATTCGCTCTTTCTTTCCTTATTCGGATGAAGATCATAATTGGGATCAGTATTGATCTATCACGGAGAAACAAAGTCTGAATGATTCATGTCGATGAATGATGAAGTACCGAAAACTATTTTCTTTTCTTTCTTGTTTTCTTTTCTTCATACTCCTTTCTGATCTGACCCTGTATCTAGGCTTGGCCTAGACACTATGATTTGTAATTTCTTGCAGTTTCTTTTTTACGGCTGGCATTTTCTTTTCAAATCTCACACTTACAGCCAGTGATGGCTAATTGGTTTTCATTTGCCACCTTTCTTTTCATACAGCTTTATACCAACAACGGCGTGCTTTGCATAATCGACATGGGATGGGAGGTTATTTCGATTCGGCGGTACTTTCAAAAAGGGAATGGGTGGGATATGATACTGGCTAACTAGGCATGGTTGCCAAATGATTGTTTTCGGGATGGTGTTTTCCAAGGTTAGGGTGGATGGATGGATTGGTTCGGTTATGACTTTGGCTCTAGGATCTCTAGATTGGCCTTATTTCTAATCAAATTCTTTACTTGACTTGATTCTAGTGATGCGATTGGATAATATCCATGATATCTAAAATGATTTCGAGGTTATATCATTTGCAACTGTTCATAGTATGTATAATTTACACTTAGATCTTCGATTTTGTCTATTGCTATGCAAGAAGGATATGATGAGAGGAAAACATATGGTAATACATCGTATGAACATGGAAAAAGAAAAGGGTATATACACTGTTTGTCCAAAGTCCAAAGGACAAAATATTATACACGCGAGTTTTTAGACTCGCTAGCCACCCCAGACAATGGGTACTCTGTTGCCACTTCCTTAACGAAAGTCTTCATCCAAGGAGAATTCTGAATCTCCTTAAAGCGGGCCCGAAGACGTTTATCTCGTGGTGCAGTAAGAACACCACGGCCCCGCAGACGGCTCGTATGGCCCGGGATCTCGATGTCGATAGCGTCTTGCATACCAATACGTATAAGAAAAGCCGCACACCAATCGAGGACGGCCTCGACCTCTGTAGCAGGTGGCCTACCGCCTTCCATGGTCAGGTACTTGTAGATGGATCTCGAGACGTCGAGTTGGTAGCCTTGACCGGCGGGTGGCGGTTCAGCCTTGATCTTCTCCTGCGGTGTTGCCTCAAGCTCACGCATGGCAGCCCGGACAAGGATGCGGATCGTGTTCAAATCGGGAATGACAGCCTTTGACATGGAATGGTTATGCCAAGCAGGTTTGTAACTAGGATCACGCAGTTTCCAGTCACGCTCGGCGTGGAGATGAAGTCGGGAGACACCTCCTTCTCGCTGACGCCATTTCTGTGGATTGGGGGTTTTTTGGAGCCAGCGGACCGCGAATTCATGACCGACTTTGCAGCCGTGAACGTCGAGAATGGCGGTGAGAAGAACGTGGAAGGAGACGGTGGGGACATATGGGAGCCTTTCGCGACTGGAAATTTTGCGGTCGAGCTGTATTTGGCCTGCAAGGACCCCCAGCTCACCGGGAACTTTTCGAAAAATGGCTCGTGTGCGCTCAAGAGCTTTCCATTGGTAGGTATTTGTTCTCGGTAGCTTGCTTCTAGGCGTGTTAAATTCCCCAGAGAAAAAGCGATGAAGAAGATCTTTTGCGCGGTCGAGGCTTAGCCTTAGGGTTTTATATGCTGTATCTTCGACTCCACTGGCCTGCCGGAGCTTTAAGGCACCTTCAAGCCTGACTATCTTCGCTCCTAGGGATAAGAGGTTACTAAAGCCCCAGGACTTCAGCCTGTAGTCACGCATATACTCGAAGGCCAGGATCGCGCGGTTCCAGTCGCCAAATTCAATGTGGACGTTAGCCATCGATTTGAGCGTGTTCATGGTAAGTGGTAATTCCAGTGACTTGATCACAGCGTGGCTCAACTCGGAATTTCGCGTGGCAGATGCAAAGCGAAGGATCGATGGGGCTAGAACTTGGGTGCCATATGCAGAAGGTGGAATCGAGGGGCCATCAAGATCGTTGTTGAAGAGCAACCAGTTTCCGAAACCATCGGCTCGAGCAGCAGTGGCCAAATCGAGTAAATCAGCCAGTGTGGTAAGTGACACCTGGGGGAGGGACGACTGCTGCGATTGAGATGTGTTGATTTGCTGTGCATCGAAAAATGGTACATCCATAGATTGGGATCGATTGAGATGCTCAAAGAACGCTTGAATGTGATGGACCTTGCTTGCATCAACGATGTTTTGGAGCCACGCGTACTGTGTGAAGGCCTGTGTAGCTTGGCGTTTGTAGCTGTAGCTTTTAATGTTATACTGCAATAGGCCAGTTAGAGCTGCGGTCTGGTCATACAGTTGTGCTCTCGTCATGTTATTCAGATCCTCTGCTGAGGGCACTGGATCCGTTTCCCACGGAGGCACCAGATTTTGAGTAGATCCTAACACCTTCTCGAGCGCGACTGGATCTTCCATCGGCTTTAAACATCCAGACTCGATGATTCGAACAACGTTCCCAGTAGTAGTCCTTCTTGTAGGACGAAGTTCGTCAGCAGGGCCAGGAGGGTCAAGCAAAGCGGTAAGAGGCTTTGCGTAAGTGAGCAGTTCAGAGGGAGCGGACCCATGGAAACCAACTCCATTGTAAGCGGTATTGGAGAGCCCGTCTCGTAGACTGGAAACCACCTCAGAGCTGATTGTTCTTAGACCAAGTCCATTGAACGGGAGCTTTTTGGAGCCCTTGTGGGTCACGACAGGGTTTTCCTGACCTGGACGACGCCAGACTCGCTCAGTGCTAATGTTGGTCTGCTGCACAAGGTCGAGAGCTTCCACAAGAGGCGCCCAGCTCTCAATGTTCCAAGTTGATTGGGATTTGCGCGCGCACATCTGACCCACCAACCAAGCGCCCTGTTTGTTGAATCCGTGTTCAACGCAGCACCAAAGAATGAGCTCTAACCAGATCTCATGACCCAACTCTCGAACTCCCACCTTGAAAGGAACGAAAGGGGGTTCTTCTCCTGCTTCGGTGGCTGCGGATGCAAGTGCAGACTCGTGTTCCAACCATGCTGCGTCAGAAAGAACACTCATAATGTGGCCCGTGAGCAGATGTAACCCGGGTGGTCGGAGTGATGATGAATTAGCTTTGTCATCTGGTGATTGATATACTCTGTCGGAAATCAAGTCCAGGTGGTGCAAGCGAGCAAGGATACGGTAAACACAGGACATTGCAAGCTCGGACTCGACTGCTGGTCGATCTGCAGCTTCCAGTACCAACGAACCAAGGTTCACTAATATTTCTCCCAAGAACGTGCGAGCGAATTCCCTTGCTGCTGGTCGTGCTCCTGCCAGCATTGCAAGGGGGATGTTGTCAGAAGGCGGATATGTCGGGATCAGCTCGCGTTTAATTATAACATCATCATGAGGTGCCCCTGAAAGCTCATCAAGAGAGAGTCCTGTGTTTTTCCAGGCAAAGCAAGATGTTGGACGCCGAGGAGTCATGTAAGGTATGAGCACTTCGTATGTGTCGACGAAAGTGCCCAGGAGGCGGTACGCATAAGACCATTGCCCCAAATTAAATCCCAGATGATTGATAAGATTTAATCTGGCGTCATTCCTCGCATGGTACATGAATGCCTTCAAAGCATGACCACGGTCAAGAATGGCTGCATGGTCCAGCAGTGAAGCACCAGCCTCGGGCTTACCCCGAGGACTCTCGCCCTTTTGTGCTGGTGGAACACATTTCTCCAAAAGTGGTATCCAGGAATCGATATTGTACTTTTCCCATGGCCGGAGAGGAGACGGTGGTAGGGAGTTGTAGGTAAGTAGAAAGTCGTACTCTTTGGGCCTTATGTTGCATTTTGCCGATGAAAGTCGGGTCTGGAGCGCGGAAGGAAGGGAGACACGTCGAGAAGAGATTGTTGACCCACGACCAATTCGCAAGAGGCCGCCGGGGCACAGGCACCTTCTCATGACACGGCGAGAAGCCTCGCGAAAGGCGCCTGTGGATGATTCACGGACTCGATGGGTTCCGGTGCGGCGTGGCACATTTCGAGGCGTACATAAACCCAAGTAGATCGCAGACGCTCTCCGATCCGTAAAGTCCGTTTGAAACCGATTGTAATAGCTGTGAGCCCGTCTACGCGGGAGTGTTGAAAATGTTGGAGGAAAACGAGTTGCTGGAAATTTGGTGCCAGAGGGATGAGTCAGCATACACAAGCTGTAGCCAATCGGAGCCACCGCATTTACTTTGAATACATGATTAGACCAGAGGATTTAAAAATGACTCTGAGAAGCCTGTCGAGATATTAAGCTGCTCAAGGTGTATGGACTGCCTGAAATGATCTGCATATTCATACAGGTCGCAGGCCTCGATTCCAAATCGTCAAAATAAATCAAGAAAAATTGCATGCGGGAGTGCATACTTTAACGGCATCTATACTTCAACACCCCCAAAATGACCCCATGGTATTAGGCAAGGCGCAGTATTCGAGATTCGGAGTAATGGTATCATCGAGTATTTACCTAGGTACCTATTGGCTCACACTAGACTACCTTGGAGTATGAGGGTGCTTAGGCTTTTCTTGCCTACTTTAACATTAGTGTAACTGAGTGTTACCTAGGTAGTAGTTTTCCTTATTTAGAAATCAATATATAATCACTAGACATATTGATATAATCCTCACGTCTCAACCTAGTAGCCTTGACTCATAGTACTTGATCCGTCCCATTTCACCTACCTACTCATTCTCGCACTTCAGTCTTAATTAGGTCCTCCCGTTTCATCTCCTCCTCCCCTCATCATGACACGGATACTGACTCCCGCCGATGGCTCTCAGCCTGGGCGATTTGCTGGGTGTGATCTCAGCCCAGCAGTTTGTTGACGAAGTTATTTGTCCGAATCTTCAACTCGATATCCAGCGTGGAACATTCACACGAGTTTCTGTTTTGCGACGTTTCTCTCCCCTGGGGAAGGATCGCATTCGATAGGATTGAAGAGAAACTCCCACCAGCAGACAGAAAAACCTTGAACACCGCAGACCAAACTCTGCGTGTTTTCATGATACCCACATACACAACTGCACCCAGCGGTGTGGATGGGGAAGCAAAAATTCGAGTGGCGCAATAACAGATTCCGGACTGGTCAGCCGGCACAAGTAAGTTATGTCATATCATTATTCACTTATTTGAGTTGGAAATCTAAGCTAACTCACTTAGCCCTCAAATTGATCCATGGACCATACAGTGGATCCAGGAGATAGCCGGGTTTTACTTCGGAGTCGGTAGTGATTCCCTCCCGACAACTGCGTTAGATACAGGGAAGTGAGAGCCATAACCAATTGCTGAATATACTCCTGGTAGGTGGGAATGGGCCAACAAGATCGTTATCCTTGTGGAACAGAGTTTACTGCAGGGGGGCCGCATATCAGGAACGGGCGAACTCTTCAAAAGAGATCGACAGGGGATTCCGATACTCGATGAGCTACGTTCGAGACATTTGCTTAACGATGTATCAAGCCAGGAGAGGGAAAATATGTAGGATCATGCCAGAGTCTCATTCGCGTGGATGCGGTATAGGTCTATAAACATATGTACTTTTCTCTATAACTGCACAGCAGCCATAGAAACACAAAGCCCTTTACCTCAATCACACAAGGCAGCGAGAATGCCAGAAATGAGCACAAAATTCTGCAGAAATTTAAACCTGAATACCACGGAAGTGACGAGCGTGAACACGCTGGTCCTGCTCGCTCTGGGAGCCCTGGGAACCCTCAGAGGACTCGCCCTGGCTCTGGCCCTGGGAGCTAGCCTCAGGAGTAGCGGTGGGGCCAACAGGGACAGTCACAAAGCTGGCCTGGCCACCACCGAAGCTACCACTTGGCTGGGCAGCACCAGAGGGGCGAGGACCAGGACGGCCATGGTGGCTACCAGAGCCGTGACCGCCAGATCCTCCAGAGGTACCGGAGGGCTGAGCAGCGCCAGAGGGGGATGCACCGCTGGAGGGGAAAGAGCCTCCCTCACCACCACCGAAGCTGCCGGACGGGAAGGTACCGGTGGGCTCAGAGCCAGTAGCAATCTGAGAAGTAGGGGTGGCGTCCTGACGCTTGCCGAGCTGATCAATGTTAGCTTCTAATCAGAAACCGAGACAAAAACACAAGAGGGTGACACATACTCCAGGCAGGTGCCAGGCAACGGCGTTGGGAGCCAGGCAAAGGGCGGCAGTGAGGCCGAAAACAATGTTGAACTTCATGGTGAATGTGTTGTTGAGATAAGAAGAAACAACGAAAGTGGTTGATATAGTCAAAATCAAGAAATTGTGTGAAGGAATGGAATTGGTCGAGTATCAAACTCTGGATGATCCGAAAAAGCTATTGGAAAAGAAGGAAGCGCGCAGCACTCTGGTTCAAAAAATGTTTCTAGAGGGCTCGAAGTGCCTTATATACCCCGGCTGGGACCTTTGGCTGGTCCGCTGTCAAGGTGGATCTCCAGCCGCTAAGGTTAGCTGAGACATCTAGACCAGGCCCTGAGTTCTGGGAACGGTGGAGATCGGCATTCTGAGACTGCCGACCACAGCTGCACATTCTTTTATCCGTGGTTGATGTGTCGAATCAACGACGATCCTGGCAGAAGGTGGGCAGACGAAACCCTAGGGGCCCACGTCCGTTGTATGTGGAGCCGATACCTGGGGAGAAAGGTTAAAGGAACACGCCATTCAGGGGTTTACAATTGCCGAAGCCCTAAGCCTAGAATACTGTATGTTAACGCTGCTTTTGTTTATATGAAACCTCCCTGCAGGTACAAGTCAAGTTAGCGTTTGATATTTGAGAGAGGTCGGTTATGTGGTGTGAAGTGTAAATGTGAAACGGACGAGTCACAGTTGTGCCCCACCGAGGCTTACGTCCTCTTGTCGATCTATCCGCCGCCTGCCTCAGATTGAGAAAACCGGACGATTGATTCTCGATGGCCATTGGGTATTTCCCAGATCCGGCGTGGCAAGCTAATAACCGACAGTTCCGCTAGCAATGGCTTCAAAGGCTTTCTAATCGTCAAACACAGCAACGCCACGGCGGTCTCATACTAAGTCTGCTGCACAATTGTCCCGCTCATTGCGTGTCCCCCGCCAAAATAGAAACATTATTCTTAGCATTTAGATCATTTTTTGAATAGAAATGGTATTGTACAGAAAGAACACACTCCGTAGAGACCTCGATTACCATGATACCAAACAAAGAACTCCACACGGAATATCATCACATCATGAAGGCGCCAAAGGTGCCTTCTCATAGTTCCTCCTCGGCTAGTGGCATGTCACCTCCTAGCTCCTGCTCCACCTCATCCACTACAAAGCTCTCGTAGTCTTCCAGGCCCTTTTGGACGTGCACCTTAAACCGGATGACATCGTTGAGCATGGTCTCCACATTGGTGTGCAATTCTTCCCGGAGTGCATTCGCCCGTAGGGTCAACTGCTCATACTCAATGTTGGTGTTCATCTCCCGCTGCTCCATTAATTGGACACTGTCGCTGAGAGTGGCGCGCATCTTGGCAAGCTCCTTCTCCATCTTCTCAATCTGGGCGTCAGACGCCAGCTTCTGAGTGGTGGTGACTTCCTTGGTACGTTCAAACTCCTCTTCTGCCGCCCGGCGCCGGTGCTCCAAGGCCTCGACTTCGCTCCGTTTCTCATCCATCGCCTCCTTAATATTGTCAAGTAGATTGCGGCGGTCCAGGTCATCGTCGATCCCTTTTTTTCGCCGTTCATTGATCTCCTTGCGCAGCGACTGTAGACTATTACGCACAAAGCCCCGGAGATCGAGATTCAATAAGTGCGCTGGGTGATATCCGGTGAAAGGCTCCGCCAAGAGACGATCACCCTCGGATGAAATGCGATTTGGTGGCCCTCCAACCTGACTGGCGGAGAAATTGTTCTCGTTAACATTCAGTTGGAGCTCAAAGTCTTCACCCTTAGCATTCTCCGCGGAAGAAGGAATCAGGCTAGTCTGGTAGCCAAGGGTGTTGTAGGCCTTGACAATTTCCTCCAAATCCTCGAGCTTCTGGCTAGCCTCTGCCTCCTTCTCCATGACTCGGGCGTGTGTCTCTTCCAAACGAGCCATTGTGTCTTCAAGGCTCTTCTGGAGACGTTCTCGTTCAGTGTTCATGCGATCAATGTCCTGGATCGTGATGCCCTGTTGATCCACGCTGGCTTGCAGATCGGCTCGCTCGGTTTCAGTCGTTAGAAGTTCAGCGTCGATTTTCTGAAGTTCAGCGTCCAGGAACTTGATTCGAGTCTCGTATTTCTCAATCTTTCCTTTGACGTTCTGGTTGTAGTCTTCGAACTTCCGCTTGTCGTCCTCCAGAATTCGGAAATGCTTGTCCAATTTAGCCATGTCGGGGGCATTCCGCTCCATTTCCTCGATTTGTGCACGAAGAGCTTGGTTTTCCGCCTCCAAAGCTTCCAGCTCCTGTACATACCGCTCATTGCCACGGGCAAATTCCGCGGACATGTTCTCGATGTGCGGGACTAGCCTCTGCTCAGCCATATCGTCATCTTCATCTTCGCCACCCTGAAGCCAGTCATGGTAGGCTTGAGTAAGAAAGCGAAAAATGATGCGGTCACTTGTCAGATCAACACCTGCTTCCGCGCAAGCCTCATCATACTGCCCATGTACATAGCCCTCCATCATCTGCGCCAGTTGCATTAACCAGTGTAGCATGCCAAGGAATGTTGACCAGTTCTGGCCACCAACAGCTGCAATCTGCGACTTCGTAATTCCCTTCTCATAAGGATAGCGTAGTTGCTTGAGAATCGGGGGCACTTCAGCATCCATTGCTTTTTGAAACTTGTACCCGGGATCAATACGATGATACAGCCACTGGAAAATGTAATTGAAGTCCTTCTGAGTCGGCGAACGGAGGGTGTTTTGTCCCAAGCTATGCTTCATCTCCAACTCGAATTGATTGACGGTCAAATATTCCAGTAGCTCCTGCCCGATGCGCGCTTGGAAAGATCGATCCCGAAGTGGGCGCGGATCCCTGGGAACACCCGCCACACTGGGGACTTGGTTGAAAAAAGACTGGTGGCCCATTGGACCACCCATTGATGGCCTTGAAAAGACGCTGCTGCGGCGCTGTAGATTTGGGGGGGCAGGATTCGACGAAAGGGAGCCTGGCGCAAAGCTTTGCCGACTCGCACTGGCGCCATGAAACATGTTACTCGACACGGAGCGGCGTACAGATGAGAGACCAGCCTCAGCAGCGAATGGGCCTCCGGTGGAAGCGCGTGCGAAGTTGGGCTGCTGAGGCCTGCTTGCTGAGTTCAATAGCGACGTGCGGCGAGCATTTTGCGACGTGAACGGAGGGTTGTTAAATCCAATGGAACTTGTTCGTTTAAGCGCAGAAGCGGGTTGTGGAATAGAGGAATAATTTTGTACACTCCCGAGCGTCTTGAAGCTATGCGTTAGCTCAATTTTGTTTTGCGACTAGAAAGAAATTCATACCTCTCGGGGCCCCGGGCGCCTGACGCTAAAGAGATGAGTATCTTGCGACATTGTTATCACAAAAGCCGCAAAAGCGGCGACTTATGTCGCGTTGGTTCAAGCAATTGAACAGAATATGTGGGGTCTCAATTTTGTCAAGTCTAAGTCAGACATGCACAATTTCGCTCGTGGAGGGGGGGCATTGTTATCGTGCAGGCTTGGGCAAGAAGATGTAAACAAGAAGCGGGTCGCGACCAAATGGGGAAGGCGGTACCAAGATGAAGCAAACCGAACAAAAAGGGACACAATCACGAGACTCTCCCAGATTCGGTGTGGGGAAGCTTGGCGGTCCTGACTTCCGAGGTCCACGGCGGTTGCCGATGACGGTCGCTTTCCCCTACTCCATACTCTTGTCTTTCCCTCCTCCATCTTCCAAAATCGAGTTGATTTCAATTCACAATGGCTCCTCGTGAGGAGCTGATCACGTCTGCCGTAAGGATATATCTTATTGGTTTGTGGTATCAAATGCTAACATATGCCCTAGGTGACCTGTATGAATATATCGCAACCGTCGCGTGATGGAGTTGGTCGCTAACTATGAAATAGTTCTCCAAGATCCATCGGTCGCTTCGTCACCCATCGAGAAGAGGGTCGCATTCCTGCAATCGAAGAACCTCACCCAAGAAGAGGTCGACCTCGCCTTATCGCGAGTGGGTGAGGACCCAGCCGCCGCTGCTGCTGCCGCAGGCGCAGCATCATCACCAGCCCCCTCTTCACAACAGCTCGCCTACCGGCCACCACCACAGGTGCCCCAAGGATATGGCTATCCCCCGTACAACCAATGGCAACCACCTCCAGAGTATGCACCGATATGAATCCCTATCAATGCCTCGGTCTAACCGCACAGCAGGCCGCCGAAGCGTGACTGGCGCGACTGGTTTATTATGGCGACAGTGGTAGGTGGTGTAGGATATGGACTTTATTCCGTAACTAAGGTATGTGTATCCTAATGGACGATTGTTTATTGTGAGCCATGTTAACGAGCCAACTTAGCGCTATATCTCCCCGTTGATTGCCCCGCCTACTCCTCCTCAGCTGGAGCAAGATAAGGAGAAGATTGACGAGCAATTCTCTCGTGCATTCGATCTGATTGAACAACTTTCGACCGATACTGCAGCCTTGAAAGCTGCCGAAGATGCTCGTACTGAGCGACTGGATACCGCACTCAAGGACGTGGAAAGTCTTGTTGCAGATTTGAAAACATCCTCACGACGGAGGGATGATGAGACTCGCCGGATCAGTGATGAAGTCAAGTCGCTAAAGGATGCCATTCCCAAAGCCCTCGAAGGTGCCCGGGAGGGTAACGAGAATCGATTGAAGGAACTTGGAACCGAGTTGAAGAGCCTAAAGGTCCTTTTGGGTAACCGTCTGGGTGGCAGTGGCGCCGCTCCTGCGGCTGGCAGAACTCTGGGTTCTACTCCCATTCCCACCCCCGTTCCCACTCCGACTCCTGTCCCGTCTACTGCGTCCCCGTCGACCCCAGCTGATACAACTGCTGCTTCCTCTACCCCGACCACAAATGGTTTGCAAGCAACTGTGACCTCACCGGAGCAGGAAACTCAGCCCTCGGTCAACACTCCTTCCGCACCCAGCCCCCTTTCGCAACTCAATCGATCGGCTTCTATCCCAGCCTGGCAAATGGCTGCCGCCAACCGAACCAAGACCTCCTCGCCATCGACCCCAGCCGCGTCTACTGACAAGCCGGCCGGCGATGAGCAAAGTGCTCCGCCCAGCTAGATCTGAAACGTTTAGTGTTGGTCCCTGTATACCTCTTCGCTTGGATGTATTTATCACAACGAAATTTTAAAATCTTTCTCATAATACGTGGATTACGTGAATATCATTTAAAACACTGTATACTTTAGGGTTATTTTCTTCCAAAACAATTTAAGAAATGTTAAATGGCTGAAAATCAGTCCAGGTACAGAGTATATATTGTATCGAAGCTTGCTGGTTCCAGCCCGATAAGATAAGCGCAATACCTGCCGATCGGATTTCCATAAGTTTGACCTTTCCATGCAACTTTTACTCACATATAACCACAATGCCATCACCTGAGCCCTCACGGAGGTCTCGCTCCCCCTCCACGCAAGAGAAAGACCGTCGCCATCATCGTAGCCAACATGGCCACTCGCATTCCCACCGGCACCGACACCGTGATGACGCGCGCTCGCGCTCTCCCCATCGTTCCGACAGGCACAGATCAGAGCGCCACCACCGTCGGCACGACCGAGACCGAGACCGTCATGATCACAGGAGCAAAGAAACACCTGCAAAACCCGTGATTCTACCGCTGCAGGCGCGGGAGCTCTCAAGGCGGGATTTGGAGGTGTTTCAACCCATGTTCGCGATGTACCTCGACATCCAGAAAGGCATATTCATTGAAGACCTGTCTGAGGAGGAGGTGAAAGGGAGATGGAAGAGCTTCATTCAGAAATGGTATGAAATAAAAGGACCCTAGCTGGGATAGCTCGAGGTTAACCAGAGACACAGGAATCGAGCTGAATTAGCGGAAGGCTGGTACGATCCGGCCACACTGCAAAGGGCCCGCGAAAGCATAGCAGAGAGGCCACCGCCTGTGGAGCGCGAGAGAGGATCGCCAGACTACACGCGAGGTGAACAGAAAGAAATGGTGGATAACAGGGCACCACCAACAGCCGAAGAAGATGACGATGAGGACGATGACGAATATGGGCCAACACTACCTCACCCTAACTCAGGAAGAGGGTTTATGCAATCTGGGCCGACAATACCGAGATTACAGGATCTGGAGCTCAAGAGAGGTAAGCTTGCGGTTACCCAAATGAATACTTATAGCCCGCTGACAAAACCATACAGAGTCTGCAGCTGAAGATGCTTTTGCCGAGCGTGAGGAGTCACGACAGCAGTATCGCAGTGACATCCGATCTCACAAAGCGGCAGTAAAGAATCTCGAAGACGAGGTAGCACCGCGAGCAGAAGCCGGGACAAGAGAGAGACAGCTCGAGAAGCGTCGGGAAGCTGCAGCAGTTAACCGCGAATTTGCAAACGCTCGTGGAGCATCACCCGAGGCTGCACCGGAAGAGGAGCTTATGGGATCTGGAGACAACGATCTCGCTGCTTTGAAGAGAGAAAAGGAGAAAGATCAACGCAAGAAGAACGAACGGGAAATCCGTAGGGAGGAGATTCTTCGGGCACGAGTAGCAGAGCGCGAGGAGCGCGTTCAGAAGTACCGTGAGAAGGAGCAGGAGACAATTGGTTGGTTGCAGACTCTGGCGAAGCAGCGTTTTGGTTAAGTCTTAGTTTATTCCTAAAATATCCAATATATACCCTTGCTATGTGAGCGCTCAATGGATCTGCAAGTTTTCAGCCTTGGTTTCTCTACATCAGTAGCCAAGCTCCCTGGGTTTGAATCATCCAAGTCTCTAATATGATGAAAATACCGAATCTATCTATTTTTGTTTCTCGAATCCGTTCATACCCTGGATGTAGACCCAAGGCTCTTACGGCCGGGCTATCATATCATCACATCTTTGCAATACACAATTACTGCCCCCGCAAAGCAGCAAGTGAAGAGATCTGCTTCCCATCCGCATCAAAGTTCGCCGCATCCAACCACTTTTCAAATGACTCCCGCACGGCAGGCCACTCCGAATCCAGCATAGAAAACCACGCTGTATCCCGATTCCGGCCCTTGATCATCATGTGCTGACGAAAGACACCCTCCGCCGTAAACCCAAAGCGAGCAGCAGCCTTCCTGGACGGCTCATTGTGGCTGTCACACTTCCACTCGAAACGGCGGTACCCAAGATCCTCGAAGACGGCCTTTGCAATGAGATAAAATGCCTCTGTTGCGGCGGTCGTACGCTGCAGCATTGGCGAGAAAACAACGAAGCCAATTTCGACCACCCGGTTTTTCTGGTCGATGCGCATCAGCGAGAAAAATCCCACTGCTTTGTTGGATGGCGCATCGATGAGAGCGTATAAATACGGATCGGCGGATTTGGAGAGCCGCTCTATGAATGGGATGAATGATTCTTTGTCTTGGAAGGGCCCATCGGGAATGTAGGCCCAGACTGCCGTGTGCTGTCCAATGCTTTCGTAGAGGTCATCGGTGTGTCGAGGGTCTAGCTTTTCCAGACGGACTGTGCGGCCTATAAATGTGGCCGCTGGTGGTGGTTTTGCGGGATGCATATCCACGGGTGCTCCAAATTGTCCAGTCATCTTGAATTGTATGTGGTATCAATTGACAATGGTAATAGGAGTCCTGAAGGTGGTGAGCTTAAGATAAATCAACGGCGGGACGGGAAAAGGTTGCTTAAATGCGAAGAGACAAATGACTCACGAGCAATATGATTATTGAAGGTGAATGGTTTCTATATAGCGAATATAGATGTGACCCCAGATCTAATTGTTGGCACCAATTAGGTGACTCACAACGTGATAAACTCGGTCGTGCTATCGAATCTCAGTGGATCGGCGCCTCGGCGCGGGGATCCCCGATAACAACAATCGGAGCCGAAGACGTCAAATATCACTTCGCGCACCACAAGATGACATCAATCTCCAAAGCCCTGCAAGGCCTCAAACGGTTCACTACTTGCGACGTATGCAATCCCTCGACCAATTCAAGCAGTATCAATTTGTTATATTAACAATTTCCTAAAAATTTCCAGATTGGCGACGCGCTTGTGAAGCTTAAGCATCCAAACGGTGGCTTCCTCGATGGCTTGAAAATGTATTCCCCGGGCGGGGGAACGAGTATCTACGGGCCTGCCATCACTGTGAAGATGGTAGAAACGAACAGTCCAGGCCCCACGCCCCCCTTGCATTTTGCAGACGCGAACAAAGAGGGCCACATTATGTACATCCAGCAACCCAAAGGCTTACCTTCCGCATGCTGGGGTGGTCTGATGTCGACTCGAGCTCAGAAGCTTGGTAGTCTGGGTGTCATAGTTGATGGCCGTATGAGGGATGCACAGGAGCATCGTGATATGGGATTCCCTGTAAGTGTGCCTCAACCATCTCTGAATGACCCTGCAGACTAAACGTTTCATAGGTCTTTGCTCGAGGTACTGCCGTTCTTGGATCCAACACTTTTAGCCGCGCATCGGAGATCGATGTACCGCTGCAGTTCAAGGGTGATCTTTGGGTTTACCCGAAGGATATATTGGTGGGTGATGAGAATGGCGTTGTTGTTGTTCCGCCTTCATTGCTCGAGCAGGCCGTGGAGCTGTGTCAGGAGCGGTTCGAGATCGATGAAAAGACTATGGAAGCACTCCGGGCGGGTGAGTCGATGGGTTCGACTATTCAGCGGATGCGTAAGTAGCTGGTGTAAACTAGCAAAGTCATGCGCCTGATTGGATCTAGAGGCTATCACATGAGTTGAAGGAAATCAGTATACCGGAACATATGGGTGCATATCATGTACCCGGGTATAAATCCGTTACTAGTGCTACTAGTAATATAATTTCGGAATAATTGACCCCAGATTCTATGTGAATGGAAATGAATCTAGCATTTGAAAATAGCCTGAACCCTGGAACACACCTGGGCAAACCTTGGAATGGTGGAAGATTTAAGTGATAATCTAATGTAATTGGACCCCGCTCTGGGAAAAAAATCTCTCGGAGTTCTTCTGTTTTTCTCACGCGACATATCAACACATCTCATCAGCTCGGCTACTTTTCATCTAGTTAGATAGATCGTGCAATCGGATTGGGCGGATAGCCATGGTCCATGGATGCTGTGGGACCGTATGAACCACAAAGCAATACACGACCCGCCGCCATTCTAGATTGACCAAATTCAATGGAAACAAAGGGGAGAGAATCTGGACCGGTTCTTTGACACGCCTAAGTTACGCGTTTGTTCATATCAAGTCGAGCCCCGCGTTGAGGCTGCGCTACTCATTCAAGCATGGAGGGCTGAAACGCCGCATAGCAACTTAAGTTTCATGGCGTTCCACTAATGCTCGACAGCATTGACCAGAGCGAGCATCTTCAGCTCTTTACAACGGGAAAAACCACCCTAATACCCTTACCCGGCCTTGGCAGTTAGCCCCGTTTCTTTCCAGGGTTTCCATGGATCCAAAGCCTGATGTAATCTCCTCCCTAGCGAGGCATCCACCGACGTAATTTTGCGGCGGGGGTCTCGGGTTCGTTCTCGGGTTCGGTTTCCAGGTGGGAAACAAAGACCACTTCAACCTTGGGACAAGTGTGATGCCGTCGGCGTAGTGTTAACATTAATCCCACCATGCGAAGGATTTTCCAGTTTGAAAGTGCTGTTTTACTTTTACGGGTAACAGTTAGCCCGCCAATTGAGACATCCTTTTCTTAGACGAGGTCCGAGACTCCCGCTAGCCAATCTTTAGCCTTGTTGGGGGCCGGTATGATGCCTGAAAATCCCGAATACAGGTAACTAGGCAGATAGATTGAGTTTGAAGGTGGGTTCTCCCGGCTCATAACTTCTGTTTCTCGCAGCAAAAAGCAATAATACCGGAACGAAATGTGGACAAGAGGGCACCCGAACGGTCTGGTGTTGGGCTCTGCAGGGCTGTGGATGCCAGGTCCACAATCACACGGTGTTGTTGGCTGGCCGGTAATCTGGAGACATCGTTCCTCTCTGGGCTGATGCAAGTTGAGAATCCAGACCCGGACAAAGACCGAATCTCGCGTGGTTCTAGGCTTTGGAGCGGAGAAGTGTGCAAAACTTTTCGCTGATCCTCCCAGGAACAGGAGTGATCCTAGATCAAGATTCGAAATGACTGCATGGGGGAAAAAAAACACATGTAAGTTATTTATTTTTTTGTTTCTTGCTCATACCATTCCAGCAACCCTTTTTTCCCACCCGGGGAGAGGAGTGGGTGGCAATGGCCCAGACCCACAATGAGCAGCCGTAGAGTGACTCTAGTCGCTAGTCTGGTGGCCCTAGTGGGCATAGCGTTCGTGGAGGAGTCCCAGTCGATCGAGTCCGGTCAAAGGGTCTCTCAGGGCCATGGGGAAGATGATGGGCAAGGGTCTTGGTAAAAAAAAAAAAGAGATAAGACAAGAGATGAGAAATAAGAAAGTATTCAAGAAAGAAAGAAAAGTAACAGATATGTTTGATCTTTCGAATATCCTTACATGTTATTTTCCCAGGTTATCCGTACAGTAACTCTCCCATTGCGGCGCCCCCTCCCCGACTTTGTATTACCGCCGTCACACTTAAGTCTCAAACTCAGTCACTCCCTTCCCTCCCTCCCTCACCTCATCTTCAACTTCACCCCAACCAAATCCCTTCACCAACCCACATAATATACACGCTCTTCCACACCACATCAAGGAAGAGTCCTACCGCTTTTCTGCCTCGCCTATGAGTGCCACCCATTCTTCTCGGGGGTGAACGGATTCCGGATTGAATCGAGATCACAAGAGGTGGCCCGACAGGGCTGCCAGAGCAAGGAGAAATGTCTGGACACATTTCATCCGACCATTCTCGCTCGGCATCGAGGTCATCTCAGAATCCACGGCTGTCTCAAGGACAATATGAATCGATGCCTCGCCAATCCTTCGGTCGCACATCGCGCGTCTCCAACCCCAATGTCTTCTCCGACGAATACTCCCTAGAACCCATATATGTCGGCCAAATTGAGCGCGCACCCAGCCCTTCCTCCTCCATCGCCTCCTCAACTACCTTAACCCACCCAGCTCAAAAAGCGGTTGGTGCGACCGCAGCAGACAACGATGATCCATTCGCCGATGATGCCCGGTCCTCGGTTGACGAACCACATCGATCCAGCTTACCCCAGAAGGGAGCATTCGCTAACAACCGCAATTCTGTCACATCTCAAAACAATACTGCCTTTGCTGTGCAAAGGAATCAGAGTGTCTCTTCCCGCTTTTCGATACCGCGCGCTCTCAGCCCCTACACCGGCGCGACAGGCCCTAGCCATCCCTACTCCATGTACCCTCAGGTTGGTGTCAGTCGCTCCCCAAGTGTAGGAAGCACTTCGACCATCCGTCCAATCGATCGTCCTTTGGGTGAAACGAGTGGCCCTCAGCATCCCTATGGGATGTACTCCCAGAATGTTGTCGAAGAAGGGATAGACGACGAAATCCCGGTCGGCTTTCCCGGTCTCAACTCATCATATCAGCCACCCCCTAGTCGACGGATTGATGACGTTGGCGATATCATTGGACCAGATGGGCACACGGAACCTTTACCTCCTTATTCACGCTACCCTACAGGAGGGGGTCCGAAACCCCCTGGTGTGGAGATGGGGTCCTTGGCCGATGGGAACAGCCCTGTCGATATCCACCTACCACCACAGGAAGAGCAGCAACTTAGTACGACGTCGACTTCAAGAGAACAGCCAATTTCGAATACATCATCAAGGGCTTTGATTCCCCAGACGTCCGCGCACAGTGAGCCTAATGCGGGCCCTGTTGTGGCCGGCGCTACGGGTGCCACAGCAGCCACAGGTATCATGGCATTTGAGGAGAAACTCAAGCAGAAAGGTAAAAAGAAAGTATGTTGCGGTCTTCCTGTCTGGACTATTGTCCTTATTGTGACTATTATGTTGATCGGAGGGTCAATCGGAGGAGTGATTGGTGGTGTTCTCGGCACGAGAAAGGCCCAGGAGGCGGATCGCAAGGCACAAGCTCAACAACAGCAGGGCCCGCAAATTGTGACAGTGACTGCCTCAGCTCAGCTGGACTACTCCTCGTACACAAGTACACCGACGAACTTTAAGCCGGCGCCGACCGGTCATTATCTGATTCCCTCTGTTTTACAAAATTACTCTCGAATGTGTGTCGAAGATCACGATATCAAAGAAGTCTGGAGCTGCCTGGAAGAACCCAAGGATTTTGAGGTTTATGTCGGAAGTTCGGATGGCCAGCAGTCCATTGTTTTCGCCAATGATGTTGCAACGGCCACCTCTACCTTCTCTTATGGAGCCCAGCAACCGATCCTTCCTACACCTACGCAAAATTTGAGCTTGGTTATGGACACTAGCGATACAGACCTTGGTCCTGCTCTATTTTTCTGGTCCTACATTGACAAGCTCGTTATTCTTCCCGAGTCAGCCCTTGACTCTAGTTCTGCCTCGAAGCGAGACATTTCAGAGGACATGTTGGTAAACTACATGGAACGAAAGCAGGTTGTCCAGTCTGGAGAGAAGCCTTGGTTCTGCTGGTGGAACCAGACGGTTATGGAGTTTTTCCTTTATGTCAATCAGTCTGCAACAGACACTACTTATCATTCTACTGCTGCCTCTGATGGCAATCTCGCGGCAAGTATGGCCACAGCCCATGCCCAGTCGAAGCGTGATGACGACATCACCAACTATCCCCGAATCATCAAGATGGAAGAACGGCGTGACCATGCAGGGGCCTCGTCACCATATTGTCAGCAAATGCAGCTGGAGAGCAATGGCCACATTCAAACCATTCCCAACAAGGTGTACTCAGTCCAGGAGATTGAGCCTACGCCGACTACTACCTACATCAACACCGCCCAAGGCTCTAGTCAGACCTACACTGCCAAAGCACAATGGGCAACACCGTGTTACTGTTTGTCCTTGTCTGAATAGTCTGCTTTCCTGGCATTTGAGCGGTTTCTTGTTCTTCATTGTGGTATTGGTACTGGGACACTGGCGTTGGCGTTGGATCAGGCCGTGAAGCTAGCATCGGGTTACGTGCACACGATTATATTTCTTCTTCACTTTGTGATTCTACCTCTTTCTTTATCTCCCGATGCTATTGGCCTTCCGGGTTCCCTTTTCTCTTTTCCTCTCCCGACATACCTCATATTCTTTGCCTTCTTTCTCCCTCTTCCACCATTGTCTGAATTCTACTTCGACACGACACGAATCCCCTCGCGCAACTCTTTTATGGGCTTATATATGGCCTATCTATTATCTTTCTGGCGTTATGTTGGGTCAACTGGTATGGTTCGGGTATTCCGACATGTTTGGTCAAATTTATTGTTGTCATATTACCATTTTTGTGTTTCTCGGGCCATTGAGCCTTATCTCTCTTATATCTCACGCATCTCACATGGTGCCTTTAGTACCCCATATCTGAATCAAAGCTCAAGATGGGCAGATTTGAGATATATTCATTGTCTACTGTAGCATCTTTCATCACCCGACCATTTCTTTAGTGCTTGCCCAGGTGGATTCATCGTGGGTAAGTAACATAGAGACGATTTGTCCAACTCCAGGAGCAGGGTTCAAGAACAATCCTCAAGATGTGACCTCTCATGGAATCTTGTCTTTCCCAGCCTCCCGCCATATTAAGTAGTCCACGATCTTCTTTGTCTCACAATTCTTGTCCGTTCTTACCACAATTTCATCCATAGATCGAATCTCTCATCATGGGCAAAAGCAACTCCCCCTAGAAGACCTACCGTGGGAAACAAGGCTCCAAGTCACCTTGTACCAGAAACACGACTGCAATGCCGCACTCTGTGGGCAAAAAACCCCTGGTGCTCTCTCGGTTTGAGAGTCCACCGACACCGTGTTATCCATGGCATTGGACACCACGACGGTTTCGCCCATGACCCATGATTTGCGCGGCATCGCACCGGAGTTCACTCGCGCACTCAACGCTCGTGCAATCATGAGCGGGGTGATCCCAGACATCAAAGGCCCCTCAGAGATACTCTATTGCATCTGATATCCAGACGCTCCGCCCCAGGACAACCTGCGCAAATTGGTGAAGTGTTAGTTATATCCAAACATAATTTATCACGCGGTTCGTGTCTGTGCCATGGCCGGATTTTCTGATCTCTAATTAGAGCTTCAAGTCCTGCCTGAGGTCCATGTCGTCGCCGAGGCTCGCGATGCCAGCTGAGCAGAAAAAGGCGGCGAGACAATTTTCGAGGAAATGATGTCAAATCAGGTGAAAGTTGAGATCATGATTGATTGTGATCGATTTGTCAACATTTGCATCTCTTAATAGATATTCTGCGGTTGTTTCTGATCTCGTTGCCCGGCTGCTTCATTCAGGAGAGGACTAAATAAATGTGGTTGATCACATCAAGTGGCGTCGAGAAGACTATAATACGTAACACCACTTTGACACCACCGAGGATATTGGTGTCAACGATCACAGTCGCGATGCGCCTACACCTTGGCTAGCTTTTGGCCATTTATGTATTCGCCCCTGCCAACGAACCTCCCATCAATCAATAAAGACAATCTGATTCCAGCGGCTGCATATTTAGGTGATGTGGATCGATACACGCGCCTACGACGGCCGCAGATGATCAGTCAAGGGTTTCACGGTGTGATTTGGGGAATATACCATCACCCTTCACCCCCTTTGGGCACGATGGTGGACCACACAGGTCCCAGAGGTCCCCGGATAAGATCATTTGAACGATTGACGCATAAGGCGCGCAAAAAAAAATTGCGGCACATCATCAGTGACGACATTGCTTGTATCACATCTAGTACCCCGGACTGGCTGTTATCTAGCAGTAATTGGTGGCCTAGTGTTGCCTATCCAGATGCCTACGTGCGACTCGCTTGGAGAAGGTCAGATATGTCCGAGTCATGTCTACGAGTGTGTGTCGTGGCTGATTATCAAGGTGCATGGGACGAGCTCCTGACTGCGTCTTCCGATGAGTCAAACAGTTCAAGCAAGAATCCCATAAACAATGACTCGAGTAATTCTCAGCCTTCCCCGGGCTGTCTCGAGTCGCCAGGGCGCACATTCTTGCCGAGGTCAAGGAATCATCCACTTTGCACTACCTCGAAGACATAAAGTTTCTTGGAGCAGCCAAAGCAGAGGAGCTTGAATCCGACACTTATTACTCGGAGGACATGCATACTGCTAAAAAGCTGTACTACCCGCGCTCGACTGCCGATAGAATTATATTCGAAGATGCATACATCGGGAGAGCGCGGTTTTGATGAAATTCCGAGGCAACCGGAGGTGGGATTTACGATTTTCGGCATGGATGCTATTGGCTTAGTTAATAAGGCATGGGAGCAGATTTTACGTTGATGTCAAACAGATGTGTAAGTTCCTAAGGTTGGTGTCAAAGACCTTGAGGTCTACAAAGTACATAGAATCTAGCAATAGCTTCACTTAAGTCCTTCTAATCTTGTATTACTGTCAATATCTTAAGATATGGACATGCGTCTACATAGTCCAGACACCAAACTGCAAAATTACTTAGGGCATTTACCTCCCATCATCCTCATCTTGGCCCTCTGGATTTCTTTGACAATGCTTTTGACGAATCTTCTACCAGTTTACACACAGCTCTCATTCACTGATTGCCATGGATCAACTATTGCTATGAAGAGAGGTTTTGCCAAGGGCTTGCGTTTATGCTAGCCATTCCAGCCTCTGGCTTTTGTGCAATGTGGGCCTTGTTGAGCTCAAGGATCTAACCAGGCCTTAGTGACCGAATCAATACTAGATGAGCAGAAACATTGTAATGACCACAAGGAAAGATTAAGTTGCGAATGGCGTTTGGTTAGGATAGCCTTCAGGCTTGGAAAGCATGTATGTTTCTGACCTCGAAAATAGCCTCAGGCAGCATTTTTTTTCTTGGCTCATTGAGAGTAGGATGATGAGTTGTTCATGTTTATGTCGCTTCTATGAGCCTATACTTATCAAGAATTGAAGGGACAAGAGGGGTTGAGATGCTGCATCGAAGGGGTCTGCAGCGTAAACAAACCCGGGGAAGCCCACTTGTTCCACTTTCGGCAAGGCGGGACCATGACTCAGCACACAAGTCAGTTCATGTGACCGGCAAGTGTGGTTGAGCAGAGACGATGATTTCTGTGGATAAGGGAGATATGAAGTCTTTTGTCTCTTAGAATTGATCTAGCTGACAACCCAATTCGATGATCGACTGCCAATCCTTCAAAGTCTGATTTGAGATCTTGACCAGTAACGTGCCCAACCGTGTGAGTTCAAGCCCAAGCTCCTCCCTCGTGACACCTGAGGCACCAACACTTCCGACACCTCGCACCTTGACGCACCATTCCTCCAACCTCTCCTCCATCGCCATCCATTCCCCCATTCCACTCCTCAACCCTCTTCTCCCACCCCCGATTCTTACGACATCGCATCAGATTATCCTTCGGTCGATCTTATCGATCGTGTCAACTGCGCCCGCCCGCTTAAAAATCTGTCGTCGGACCCTCCAGATCAAATGATCGCGTCTCCTAGATGACCTTCCCTCCCCCTCACCCTTCCGCCCAATCGTCGATTGCTTCTGGCACCGATAAACCTTCTTCGACCAGGACTGAGATTGGTGCCTGGGGTAGGTCCGCGTCGCAGTCCGGCATTCGTCGTGGGTTGACTCCTCTCGCGACCAACCTCTCCTCCGCTACCCCCTCTGCTTCCTCCCGGGGCTTGGACTCAGGCCCTGGGGTCTCTACACCATCATCCTTTTCTGCCGTTCTGAGCTCTACCAGGGGTCTTTCTGGCGGTAGCCCCAAGCCCGCTCCCTCACCATTTACCTCGCTACAGACTGGCTCGCAGCAGCAAGCCCAGTCGCTTTCTTCACCCAAGTTTCGAGCACACACCCCATCCGCTGGGTCCTATTTCGCCTCAGCAACAGGTTCCATCACGGGTGGTGGAGGCTCAGGGGGAGGTGGTGGGCCGGGTTCTTCCAGAGGTGTCGCCTTTTCACCACTGTCGTCCGGCACAACCGTGAATTCACCCACGGGCTTCGCTTCAGACAAGCCCGGATCGGCAGCTGCCCATTCCAGTCAATCGTCGCTTACAAAGATCTCGATTGCGCAAGTCTTCCTCCTATTAGACTCAATCACGGAGAAGGAGGGAAAAGAAAAGTGGGAGACAAAGGCTGCTCAGATACACAAGGTAAATTTCACGCTCAACCAATCATTCCCTTCAAGGAGGCTAACCCGATTTTCTCGTCAGCTTGTGACATCGAACGGCATGGAGGTCTTCTCGAAATACTTCCGCCGCCTTCTCACAGGCAATGCGCCCCAGATTTTTCCTGGGGTGAATAAGTCCGTCGAGAATGCGGGCAACTACCAACTTCTCGTGCAGGAAATGCAGAAAGTGTCCTCGGATATAGAGCAATCTCAGAAGATTGCAGAGACAGTAGACACATCCGAGGGTGACATCTTCCGTGACTTTGATCTTTCCACCTTCCTGGATCACTTCCGTCTGGATCCCATTGTGAAGGTTGCCCTTGCTTTGGCTTTCAAGATGACAAACAAGTCTGATCTTCGAGCTAAGGGTAAGCTTTTTTCCTCGTCCTTGTATCATTCGAATGAGCCTGCTAACCACTCTGCGCCTGTTCAGCGGATGCGATTCTCTCCAACTCCCTTAATCCCTTTTTGCACAGCCTATCAACCTCTTCCGAAGCAAACAAGGATTTCCATAACTCTTTCCTTGGGATGACGATCGAACGATTCATCCTTTACCCTCCCCGCAATTTCACCGACGACGTTAAGGCGAAGCTAGTCTACGCAGCAAATATGCGATACCAGACCTTGGGCTTGGACATGCCATTCGAAGTTTCCTCCGCTTTGCAAATGTTCAACTTCGTGAACCCCCGATATACCCTTGTGCGACAGCTCCACTCTAAAGGACCTCGTGCAACGAGCAACGTTGAGGCAATCACCGAGTTGATCAATGCGGCGGGTCCAGACAGCTGGACTGAAGAGACTCTTGCTAGTGCTCTTCTTTTCATGATCCTGTCTCAGTATTGGCAACAGTTCTCGTTGGACACTCTTATCAGTGCATATGCCGAAAAGCAGCTTAATTGGTCCCTCGTGTTGCGGCAATTTGATCGAGAGGGTCTGAGAGTGGACCCGGGACAATTCGAAAAGCTGTACACAGCGCTTTCTGCCGCCGCTGTCGATGATCCCTCACTGGACCTCCAGAAGCTTTGGGGTGGTGAATGGGACCACCGTGATACCCAAATCTCCTTTTTGACGGCCTTTGTTGCTTCTAGAATCGACCCATCCCAGATTCGCGACTTCCGTGCGACATTCTCTATGGACTTCTTCGATGACGCTCCAGAGATGGTCAAGCTGCAGGGAGAGCGTGCAGTTAAATCACCTCTTCGGTCCATGGATGCTATCAAAGCAGTCTTTGATATGGCATTGTTCTCTCAGGCCCACTGGGCTGCGAAAGAAAGCCAGCAGCTTATCAAGGCGGTGGTGCAGTATGACCTTCCAGTCTTTCTCATTTCCGCGTTGGCTATTCCCCAGCCCTGGTCGAATGTTCAACAGAGCTTCGTTCTTCGAACCTTCGTTGTCTTCATCTCAAAACAAGAAGATGGCTACCAGCTTGCTCTTCATGGAGCTTGGCGTCAGGATCGTCAATGGGTTTCAGAGCAACTGTTCGCAGCTTTCAGCCAAGACCCCACCTCTACTGCGATGATTTATGAGCATGCTGTTAACTTTGGTTGGCTCGAGTATTTGCTTGGATTCACCAATGGGCTTGCTTTGGACCTTGCTTGTTACTCTGATCGCAGGGGCTCGTTTGACCTCGGACAGTGGATTCGCATTACTGCCCAGAAAGGTCAGGTTGACATGGGTAGTCTTCTGTCTAAGTTCTTGCGAATCAAGGCAGAGGATGAGCTACATGTGCAGCGAAAGGAACAATCTACCCCACAAATGGTTAGCCTTTCTGTGAGAACTGTTTATACGCTTCTTTCAGTCCTGGAAGAATTTGTCGGGGATCGTGAGAACCTCACCCCTGTTCAGCGTATTTGCATTCAGACCTACCCTCGATTGATCAACTATGGCGAAGGCTTTGATGATATAATCGATGCCAATGGCGAAAATGGCAACACATTGCCCGAGATGATCGATAAGCAGATGCAGGCATTGTTCGGCAAGATGTACCACGACGAGCTCTCACTTAGGGAGATGTTGGAGCTGATGCGGCAGTACAAGTCATCACGCAAGCCCGAGGAGCAAGAACTGTTTGCTTGTATGGTGCATGGTCTCATCGATGAATACCACTGCTACCATGAATACCCGCTTGATGCCCTCACAAAAACTGCGGTCATGTTTGGTGGTATTATCAACTTCCGTTTGGTTGATGGAATCACGCTCAAGGTTGGACTCGGTATGATTCTGGAGGCCGTCAGGGAACATGAGATCCACAATCCGATGTTCAAATTTGGTGTAGAAGCGATTGAACAGCTCATGGATCGCCTTTCCGAGTGGGCTGGCTTCTGTCACCTTTTGCTTCAAATCCCGACCTTGCAGGGCACCCCGATTTTCCAGAAAGCTGAGGAGGTTCTTCGAGCCCAAGGCAAGGAGATCGCCGATGGAGAGGCCGAAAAATGGAACATTCGTCCCTCCCCCTTGCCCAATGGTGATAATGATGATCGCTCTGTTGATGGCAGTTCCTTCAAGTTCCGCTCCGTCTCAGTGGACCCGCCTCTGCGGTCAGAACTTTATCAGGACCCAAATGAGGATACCCAGGACAAGATCTTGTTCGTACTGAACAATGTTTCTGAACAGAACATTGAAGAAAAGCTACGGGATCTGCGTGAAGTTTTGAGTGACCAACATCATCAATGGTTTGCTGCATATCTGGTGGAAGAGCGCGCCAAGCTACAACCCAACTTCCAGAAGCTTTACCTTGACCTCCTTGATCGGATTGGAGATAGGATTCTCTGGGCCGAAGTTCTGCGAGAGACCTATGTCAGTGTCTCCAAGCTGTTGAACTCCGACGCCACTGTTAGCTCGTCCACCGAACGAGGCCACCTCAAGAATCTCGCTGCCTGGCTTGGCTCGTTGACGATCGCCAAAGACAAGCCGATCAAGCACAAGAACATCTACTTCAAAGGATTGCTTTTGGAAGGCTACGATGCTCAGCGCCTCGGGGTCGCAATTCCATTCACTTGCAAGGTTCTTGTTCAGGCTGCCAAATCAACCGTGTTCAAGCCCCCTAACCCGTGGCTGATGGATATCCTGGGGCTCTTACTGGAGCTTTATCACTTTGCCGAATTGAAACTTAACAATAAGTTCGAGATCGAGGTATTATGCAAAGAAATTGCCCTTGACCATAAGACAGTCGAGCCCGCTGTCATCATTCGAGACCGCACTTCTCAAGGCGAAGAAGTTCTACCACCGACCGCAAACATTCCAGAAGGGCTTGAAGCTTTCGAAGAAATGGGTCTTACTTCCATCAACCAGGGAATCCGCAATGAACGGTTATCGCCTGCTGCCATCATGTCAACTCTGCCAAGTCTCGAAAAGATCCTTGTTCTACCTCCATCAGCGAACAGCATGGTGGACGCCACTGTTCTGAGAACAATTGTCACGTCGGCAGTGGAGCGTGCCATTGCGGAAATCATTACCCCTGTTGTAGAGCGCTCGGTCACCATTGCCTCAATTTCTACTGTCCAGCTTGTCTCAAAGGACTTCGCCATGGAGCCCGATGAGGAGAAGGTGCGACATGCCGCCGGTATCATGGCCCGACAACTTGCTGGAAGTCTTGCCCTCGTCACCTGCAAAGAGCCACTGAAGGTCAGCATGACCAACTACATCCGAATGATTCAACAGGAGGTATTGGATCAGCCTATGCCCGAAGGGTTGATTCTGATGTGCGTCAACGATAACCTGGATGCTGCTTGCGGTATTGTCGAGAAGGCCGCTGAAGAGAAGTCTCTTCCTGAAATCGAGAAGATGGTCGAACCCCAGTTGGAGGCGCGTCGCCGTCACCTTGCCACTCGGCCCAATGAAGCCTTCATGGATCCTTCAATGAACCGCTGGAGTTTCTACATTCCAGAGCCTTATCGCCAAACCCCTGGTGGTCTAAACAAGGAACAACTGGCTATCTATGAAGAGTTTGCCCGCCAATCGCGAGGCACCACTGCCGCTGTTCACCCTCAGAATGTTTCGGCCGACTCTGGCCGTCAGCTTCCTGACGTGCTTCAAGAATCGTACCCCGCCATTCCAAACCTTTCTACACCCGCCGAGCAGCCTGCTGTTCCTCACCGAACACCTCAGGCGCAGGCTGTTTCACAGATCAGCGGTGTACACACCAATGGTTTCATCGACACCCAAAACCCACGAGAGAAAGTTGAGTCTCTCATTTCCGAACTGCAACAGGCCACTCGCGAGGCCTCAGAGGAACGTGTCAAAGACCTTGGCAGGGATAGTGCTGTTCTTCAAGAATACAATACGGCTTTGCGCACCATTTTGGCCTCACCAAATGGCGAGGAGCTGGCACGACTGACCTCTCTGAAGGTTTGCACTACTCTCTACTCGCAGCCATCAGGCGCCTTGGAACTTGAAGTTCTCGTGCACCTACTTGCCAAGCTCTGCGATATGTCTACGCTGATCGCACGCTATACATGGGCGCTCTTAGCGGAGATTGATGACGAGCACATGTTCAATGTCCCCGTCACTGTTGCTCTCATTGATGCTGGTCTCTTGGACATCCGTCGCGTTGACATGGTGTTGAGTCGTCTCATTGCACAGAAGGACGTCCGTGCATTGGAACTACTTGATAACTTGATGAGCCGTGTTCTTCTCAACGATGAGCCAGCAGCTCTTAGATCAGACTTCTCCGGCAGTCTCGAAGCAATGAGCCAATGGCTCGCTGAGGATGCAAACGTGGCCCCTGCTTTAGACATTGTCCGCAAGCTGCGCGACGGTGGTATTCCCGAAGTCGTCAACCCACTTCTGACTGATTCTGCCAGGTCTAAGCGAGACCAGATGGAGTACATTTTCAGCGAATGGATTGGCATTTACAAAGCCTCCGGTGCCACTGACCGCACATACCATTCCTTCCTTCAGGACATGCACAATCGGCAGGTTATGAATAACCCTGAAGATTCTGCTGTGTTTTTCCGTCTCAGCATCGATATCTCTGTGGGCATGTTCGAGCACGAGTACCAGAACCCCAACGGTAGCCTCGATGAAGCTTTCCTTTACATCGATGCCCTCGCCAAGCTCGTCGTGCTTCTTGTCAAGTTCCAGGGCGAGCACGCCGGTGCTGTTAAGGCCAACAAGCCCGCCTACTTCAGCTCTATCCTTTCTTCTTTGGTTCTCGTTCTTAACCACCATCAGGTCATGCGAGGCGAGGCCTTCAACCAGCGCGTCTTCTTCCGTCTGTTTTCCACCATCCTCTGTGAATACTCAATGGCTGGCTTCCAACATCACGAGGAGCACAAGGGCATGATCTTTGCCCTGGCCAACCGCCTACTGTCTCTTCAGCCCAAATACATGCCTGGGTTTGTCCATGGGTGGTTGGCTCTGGTTTCGCACCGTGTTTTCATGTCGGATATGCTGAACATGCCGGACCGTGAAGGCTGGGCACCCTACTGCGAGATTATGCAAGCCCTGCTTGCCTACATCGGCGAGCAACTCAAGGCTGCTAACATTTCTTACGTTGCCAAGGACTTGTACAAGGGTGTGCTTCGCATCTTGCTGATCCTGCACCACGATTTCCCGGAGTTTGTCGCTGAGAACCATTTCCAATTCTGTAATGTGATTCCTGCACACTGTGCTCAGTTGCGCAATCTTGTTCTCAGTGCCTACCCATCGTCCTTCCAAAAGCTCCCGGATCCTTTCCGTGAGGGCCTCAAGGTGGAACGCATTCAGGAAATGCGGGAAATCCCTAAGATTGCGGGTGACGTTGCAGCTCCTTTGGAGCAGGCAAACATCAAGGACGTTGTCGACACTATTCTCCAAAGCGGCAATGCCTCTGAGGCCATTGTTCAGCAGCTTTGCGACGCTGTTACTAACCCTGAATCTACGGATACTGCTTTGTTATACGTACCTATCAATGTGGACGTCGTCCTTCTGAATGCGCTAGTTTTGTACATTGGCCAGCAAGCTGCTGAGGAGCAAGCCTCTAAAAGCAACATCCGCAGCGCTTTTGAGAACTCGACTCATGCGGCCCTTCTCGAGAAGCTTGCCCAGGCCATGCAGCCTGAGGCTCGGTACTACCTCCTCAGTGCGATGGCAAACCAGCTGCGATACCCCAACAGCCACACATATTTCTTCAGCTTCACCATCCTGCGCCTGTTTGGTGTCGACTACCCCGAGCAGGATGAGTCCGACATCCGCCAGCAGATCATCCGTGTGCTTTTGGAGCGCCTTATCGTCCATCGTCCTCACCCGTGGGGCTTGATCATCACTTTGCAAGAGCTGCTCCAAAATCAGAGCTACTCTTTCTTCCGCCTTCCCTTTATCCAGGCGGCCCCAGAGGTACGGTCTTTCCCTATGTTACGCACCTTTTTTGACAGCTATGTTAACGACTCTGCGACAGATTGGTCGGCTTTTTGATGCCCTCCTCCAGCACATTCAGCAGCAAAGCCCTCGCCCGTAGGCACAAGCTGATCTTCCACTCTTCCCTCCGAACACCTGAGACGGCATATCATCCCGTACTCCATTCCTCATACCTCACTGTACTTTTTTCCTTTCTCTATTCACGGTGTTGATTGCTTTCACGTTGTCTTTTTTTATGCCTCATGTTACGGCCGGGATTTGCCATGGGGACGGTATGCATTTTTCCTATTCGTGTCACGATTTCCGCATGACCTAAGATATTACGATTCTATTCTCGCGGCTGTTCGCGAATTGTAATGATAAAATCGTAAAAGCTGGGAGTTGATGGCATCTGCATTGACGGCTTGGGATTCCTAATTGAAGCTATACTATCATGGCCTAGTATTTGTGTATTATGTTCAGTCTGTAGCGCTGTATGTGCATTTGTTGTCTGCGGTGTTAAGGTACAGATGTGACCTCATAGAGCTACGATAAGGCTGATTAGGCCCGCGTTGCATCAGCCGAGGAACTTGTTTTCAACCTTCCCCCCTTCATCACAACCTCCCACGATGGCGGATTCGGAGTACACTGACGATGAGACGGAGCATGAAGGTCCCTCCTCCCAGGCAGTCATCTGGGTATGTTTCCTTCAAGTCCACCAGTTTATCAATGTGCCTAACAGAAGACAGGACGCGTTCTTGACACCGTTCCGCATGCTATTCTCCAAAACCGCTTTCCGCATATACCTGAACACTCTCCTATTCATTGGCGCTACACTGTTTCTAGTGGGAATTTCCGGGATTGCTTACGGGATCTTCTACCTGAGATTCATTCCCACGGTCGGTGTCGACCGAGAAGTGCATCTGCAATTCGGGTAGGACGCACTTGTTCCCATCAGCTAGAGATTGTCAGCCGTTTACTTACCCGTATATCAATAGCGATACGAATCCATGGGGGACAGCCTCTCTCGATCCCGAATTCGTTTCCTCACAACCTTACGATGTTGCCGTGGCACTTGATATGCCCCGCACACCGTCCAATCTGGAAGTGGGCAACTTTATGATTGATCTCACCCTCTACTCTCCTCAAGCGAGCTCCGTGCTCCCCACGTCCGCCAACTCCTTGAATCCGATTTCGCAGTCGCGCCGACCGGCCATACTCACTTACAGCTCGCCGATGGTGGATGTTGCCCGGAGAATGGCGCGCTTGCCCTTGTATGTCGTTGGCTGGCGTCGAGAAGCAGAGACGCTAGATGTACCAATGATGGAGAAGCTTGAGTTCGCACGGGGCACGCGAAACCTGCCGCAGAGCCTGCGTCTTGAAATCCACAGCGACGGAAAACTGCAAATATACTCTGCGCGCGTGGAATTCCGGGCGCGCTTTACTGGGCTTCGGTATGATCCCCGTATCACTATTGCTTTTAAGGACCTTCGCTTACATGATTCATAGATATTTTATGTACCGCTGGAAGCTCACGTCATTTGTGATTTTTAGTTCTATGTTCTGGACCGTCTCAATGGCTTCTGCTAGCCTTACCTGGTTCTTGTTGAATTTGGTTTTGCGATCTGAGCCTGTATCGACAGACGAGATCAAAGATGAGGAGCACGACATCGTGAAAGAGGAGTCCGAAACTGAAGATATCAGCACATCCAGTGGGGCTGTCAAGATCAAGGAGGAGCCTGAAGAACAAGGAAGTAGCTCCTTGCTACAGAGCTATCTGGCGGGTGATGAGGGGGGAATTGGCTCTGGACTGGAGGATCCAGAGGAGCGAGGTATACAGAAACGACGGAGCCATTTGTCGGAGTATGACAGCTAGACTCTAATGTGCTTCGATCTTTCTCCTGTTTTAGTGCAGTTCGATATACCCTAGCTCAGAAGCTGCTTGCGTCCTGTAAATGCAAAGCCATTTGAATCCAAGTCCGAGTGCTCACGCACAGCCTTAGGCCAAAAAATCCAAAGCAAAGAAATCGAGAGTTGGTGTACGTATTTGGTACCTGAATTGGGCGCGAGCGTGATGACATCGCGATATGCAGATTCAGGTTCCGATAAAAAGCGCCCCGCGCGGGCAAATCTCCGATCTCTTCCCCTCCATCTACTCACCAATTGATCAGTTCTCACCATGCATATTCTGGTTCGCATATACTTTTACAACCAAAATCATGACAAAACTAACATTTTTAATCGAAATAGGTCACTAACGACGACGGCCCGCCGTCAAACCAGTCGTCGCCGTACGTGCATTCCCTCGTCCACTGGCTCCAGTCTGCCGGCCACACAGTCTCGGTCATTCTCCCTCACCAGCAGCGATCATGGATCGGTAAAGCACACTTGGTCGGCGCATCTGTGAAACCAACCTACTTCCGGCCGGGTACCCTGCACCAGGAAGACGGAACAGTGCATCACCTACCGCGGGGTAACAATGGCGAGCCCGATGACGGAGGTGACGAATGGATCCTGATTGACTCAACCCCAGCAAGCTGTGTCCAGATCGGTCTCTTCCACTACTTCCAGGAGCGTGGCCCAGTCGATGTTGTTGTTTCAGGTCCAAACTACGGCCGTAATAGCACAGCGCTGTTCGCCTTGTCGAGCGGAACTATTGGTGGCGCCATGGAGGGTGCTGTCTGTGGAAAGCCTTCAATTGCTTTGTCTTATGCTTTCAGCTCTCGTACCCACGACCCTGTGGTCATTGCAGAGGCTTCAAAGCACTCGGTCAAGGTGATCGAGCATCTTTGCGCCAACTGGGCTGACGGCGTGGACCTCTACAGTGTCAATGTTCCTCTGGAGCCTGGCGTTAGCCAGAACAAGGTTCTATACACTGACATGCTAATCAATAAGTGGAAATCTGGAAGCTGCTTCGAGGTTGCCGACCCCGCTGAGGGTGGTGAGCCAGAGTTGCAGGAGCAAGAATTGCGTATTAAGAGCGAGTTGGAAGGACAGAAGCCAGATGCTAATGCCGCAAGTGAGAAGTCTCGTCCGTCGAGATTCCAGCACAAGCACTTCAAGTGGGCACCGGACCTGCAGGATGTCTATAAGAGTGTTGAGGAGAGTGCTCCTGGTAATGACGGCTGGGCCGTCAAAGAGCAAATGACCAGGTATGTTGACTATCCCTAGGCATGCATCTACCGCTCGCTGATAATATTTTTCTTATAGTGTTACGCCTTTGAAGGCTAGTTTCATGCATGCGCCCGGCGTTACGGGCGAGATTAAGCTGTGAGTGGAGATTATGGCATGATGGCTGCAAAGATCTTTTGTTTCAGATGTACAGGGTACTTGTGCTTTAGATATCTGGCATAGCTGATAGACCTCATGCTCCCCTTGTTCCCACTGTTATTTGAAGTTTTCCTTGCAATTCATTTTCGGCATATTTATATGAGACGGTTCTGATAGAGGAGGATTTCTGTAGATCAGATAACCAGCCCCAGGCGAGCAAGCCCACGGTGTACTCTATCGTCGACTGTGACGTTCCATACGTGGGAGAACTCGTGGAGAAAGCATTGGCCAGTCGTTTGGGAGATGCTGCTCGTTTCCAGCGCATCCAATCTATCGACGAGCTGCCCGAGTCTTCCGCACCCGTCTTCCAATACCGTGAATACGAACGTCTTGACTTTGAACACATGGTTTCAAGGTCGTCAACCTCCCTCGGAAATGCCTACGTCATCCGGAAAGCCCTCATTCGCAAACATTACCTTTCCAACACCGTGGCCAACTGGATCTCAAAGCACCCAGACAGCATCTTACGGAAGCATGTTAAGCCTGCATTTGACTTCGAATTGGACTATGCCGAGTTCCTTGACGAAGCCCTACTGGAAGCATACGAACTTCGCGAGAGCTTAGACAAGAATGAAGAGCGACCTGAATCCGAAAAAGAATGGTGGATTCTCAAGCCCGGCATGAGCGACCGCGGTCAGGGAATCCGTCTTTTCAACAGCGAAGCCCAGCTTCAGGAGATTTTCGAGGAATGGGAAGAAGATTCGGATGAAGAAGATAGTGGCTCCGAGAAAGAAGATGCTGATGATGCACCACACGATGCAGGCGTTGTCACCTCCCAGCTCCGCCACTTTATCGCCCAACCCTACATCGATCCCCCACTTCTTCTCCCTTCGGCCTCAAACCGAAAATTCCACATCCGCACCTACGTCCTAGCAACAGGCTCGCTCAAGGTTTACGTCTTCAAGGAGATGCTCGCCCTGTTCGCCGCAAAGGAATACTTCCCACCCCACGAAGAAGAAGACGAAGTCAAAGATCTCGCCCGTCACCTCACAAACACCTGCTTCCAAGAAGGCGGCAGCTCAAACGAGGGTAGTGTTCGCCGCTTCTGGGATCTGGACCACCATGTCCCTGGTCTCAGCGCGGACTGGAAAGAGCAAATCTTCTCCCAGATCTGTGCCGTCACGGGCGAGGTATTTGAAGCCGCAGCCCGGGGCATGATGGTGCATTTCCAGACGCTGCCGAATGCTTTTGAGCTGTTTGGTGTTGATTTCTTGGTTGATAGCACTGGATGTACCTATCTGTTGGAGGTGAACGCGTTCCCGGACTTTGCGCAGACGGGTGAAGATCTTAAGGAGGTTGTTGTTGGGCGGTTATTTGAGGAGACGATTGATATTGCAGTGAAGCCATTCTTTGGCCTGGGAGATAATGATGGGAAGGGCGATATGAAATTGGTGGCTGATCTGGATCTTGGTAGACGCGCATAAAATCATTAGAAGGTGAAACTTTGGGGGCTGGGTGTCCAGGTGTTCCAAGGTTGTTAATATCAAAAGTCTTAATACAAAAGTACCTGGATTGAGCAGTGCCTAGTATTTTCAGTCGTTGTTCTCCTATATCAGGTCACACTATGCCTGCTTTACTGAGGCTTACTAGTAAGCGCCATGGTATATCCCTGATGGCCTTATTGATATTGGCACCCTTGCCGTTGATCAATTGCTAGTTGTACATCCGAAAATAAAACTTATTTTCAGTCCTCTTGCTTCCAAAAGATCCGCCCTTCGAATAATCGTCGGGCTGTGCGGAAAACAGTCGCCGAGGCAAGTGCACCAGCTGTGTCGAACTTGGCACCAACCAACAAATTCCCACTAGCATGACCAATGGTGATACCCGCATCATCAACGGGATCTTTACCCGCAACAGCAAGGGCAACGGTGCTCCCAGGTACCCTTGCAGCAGCAGCCAAAGCCAAAGCAACAGTGATAGGAACTGCTTTGTGTGGCTGCCCAACAGACAAAGCCCGAGCAAGAAGATCAACATGACCAGATGTCTGCTTCATCTCGACATCTCTCGCATCGGAGGCAGAAGGCGCCGAGACCAAACTGATCTTGGGTATACTTCCCGGAACAGCAGCAGGAGTCTCTGCAATGCCCATTTTCACACCGGCCTGGCGCCGGATAGAATCTAAGCGCGAGAGCAGACCAGGGTGGGCATTGATTTCATCGGGAGTCAGATTACCACCTACACCAAGATTCGAGGCCTGGACAAAGACACAAGGGTTTGCGGCATCGATGCAAGTCACAGGAATGCCATCGAATATGTCGATAGCTTGGCCCGTTGGCAATAGCTTACCCGTGACCGATCCAGCTGGGTTGATAAACTCCAACTGGATACGGGCCGCGGTCCCCGCAACTCCATCAATGGAGAAGTCACCGGTGGATGCAGCTTCACCATCGACAGCAGGAAATGATGAGTGAATGATCTTGCCGGTATTGGTATTGTGGATGCGAACAAGCGCCAAGTCGAGGTTCTCCTGCGACAAGGGGAACAGCCCTGAATCAACTGCATAGGGTCCGACGGCACTTATCATATTCCCACAGTTGCTGGAATAGTCGACGTCTGTGTTTTTGACGCCCAGCGATACGAAGGTATAGTCAACGTCCGCGTCAGGGTGTGTTGGTTTGCCAACGATGCACACCTTCGATAGGCTTGAGATGCCACCACCGAGCCCGTCGAGCTGACGGCCGTATGGGTCTGGGCTGCCAATTACGCCGCGCAAAATTGGGTCCCATTTCTTCCTGTCGCGGGGAAGGTCATCTTGTTTGAAGAAGACCGCCCGCGACGTGCCGCCCCTGTAGTAGGCTGCCGGCAGGGCATGTTGTTTGTGCATGGCGCGTCGATTATTTGGAAGCAGCAGAGACCTGATAATCGGCCGTGCAGGTGCTAATTTTAGCATTTCGCCTGCAAATAGTCATCAGTCGATGGGGCATCTCGATGATTTTAACGTTGTCCAAGGTTCTCGGTCGCCCGCGATCGGACAATCGGGAGCGGTCCGTTGCCGCAGCACCATATCCGCTACCAAACATCCATTCTTCATGTAAAGTATCTGGCCACCTAACTTACGAAGTTCTTCATCACACGCTAAAGTTTATCGCTCTAGTAACCGTAACATAAACTGTCATTAACGGTATAAATCCTAATAATCTAGATTGTAGTTGGCCATAGGGGATATATGGTTATTTCCAATCGGCCTGACTAGCCATGCAGGAGAGCTTTGTTTTCGTAAGTTAGGTGGCCAGATACTGTAACTTGAAGTCTCAAGGTCAAAATGACAAAATATCTAGAGCCTGATGGGATTAAAAATGTGAGGGGCAATGTTCGATGCCTTATCATCATGTGCACTGTATGAATTGGCGAATATGGTCCATCTATGTCCCCTCTTTTGGCTAACCGCCGGCCAACGATGGAAACCTCTTCTTGATTGGCTGCTGAGCATTATTTTGAAACGGACTTGCTGCACAAGTGCATTTTGTTTCGCAATGAGCCCCGCAGTTTTGAGGCGATGCTGTTTTGGCGAAATCTCCTGCCTAAGATGTTCCACGCCATTCCAAGTCCTGTTCAGAGTCCTGCTGAACAGACATATGAATCACCAAGTCTTCCCGTTGGGTATAACACTCGCTCAGTCTCTACAAAACCAAGAAAATGGGCATAATTACCAAGCTGAAGCGATCTGGGAGGTCAACAAATACAAATCGATTCCAGGATGGCACGGTGCCATGGCTAGGAGCAGGGCTCCGGGCCACTAGCCGTGCTAGCTCTTTCTCAGTCCCTTCAAACGCCGAAAGGTCCTCTGAAATCATCGAAGCTCCCCCAGAGCACAGCAATAGCCCATTGGCTGCCACACAAATTCCCGTCTCATCACACAAAGGCGATCCTTGGGCTTGGGCATACGAAATGCTTGCGGAGAGACAGCCCGCGCTCATGGCGGACTATAAAAAGCACCTAGGATCAATAGGAACTGATCGCCCCATTGATGTAGATTTCACTGCGCCACGGTCAATAGAGTCGGTCGTGAAGAAAATACAAGATGAGCATAAGAAGAAACAATGGCAAGTCGCGCTTCAAGGGAAGCAGATGAAGATACGAGAGCCGATTGAGAAGATAATCAAGTTTGTCATCTGGGCTGCTCCTATAATCCAGCAAGCTGTCAGCAATGAACCACACATTGCACTAGCATGGGGCGGTGTCTGCTTGGTTCTCCCAGTATGTCCATGACCCTCCAACATCCAAGCCACTGCTAATTTTGAAAGCTCCTTTCTAGCAGTATAACAAACAACGAAGCGATGCTGAAAGGCTTCAACCTGATTGGCGAGATCCAAATATACTGGGATATCTGTGAGAAGCGAAATCTCAAATCGAAGCACCAAGAGGAGTACAAGGTCCTCAGAGAGCCTTTGGCGAAGCTCTACTCTCAAATAATCGAGTATCAGGCGCGGGCAATATGTCATCTATCCAAGGCTCAACTCTCTCGGGCATGGGAGAATGTGGTGGGTGCCCACGATTGGGAGGGAATGACAACAAAGATTAGTAACGCGAGCAATGCTTGTATCACCTATCTTACTCCCCTCGAGGCAGAAGAGATCCGCAAGAACCGAGACAGCACCCTGCAAGAGATTCGAGGGTCACGGGAGATACTTGGAGAAATTCGAGAAATTCTGGAGGTGGGACAAAACATGACTTCAAAACTACAGGCAGATCAGCAACAGAATGCGCTTTTGCAAGATCTTGCTTCTCAATATGAGGATGACAAAAAGGTCATTCCACTCCGTGTTCAGGACACGTGTGAGTGGTTTTTCGAAGACCAAAGCTTTCGCAATTGGCGCGACAGCGATACTTCCTGTCTGTTGAGAATCACTGCTGGTCCGGGATGTGGGAAATCAGTCTTGTCACGCACCTTGATTGATGAGAACCGATTGTCAATTACCCCTGCCACGTCTACCGTTTGTTACTTTTTCTTCAATGATGGAGACGAGACTCGTACGCTTGCCACAAACGCCTTGAGTGCAATTCTCCATCAACTCTTCATTCAAGATCCCACTGGGGCTTTGATCGGGGCTGCAGTTGACAGCCATGAAAAATTCGGTGTGGCGCTGAGAAAGAATTTTTCTGAGTTGTGGCGACTTCTCATTCGATGTACTAGCCTGCCGGAGGCTGGGGAAGTTGTTTGTGTTCTTGATGCACTGGACGAGTGCAATGAGAGTAGTGCACGACAATTGATTGATGCTTTGAGGGAGTACTACTCTCGACACAAGTCGCACTTAACTTCCAAGCTCAAGTTTCTGATCACAAGTCGCCCATATGCCCATTTAGAGGCCTCTTTCAAGAAGTCCCCTGAGTCGGTAGCATACCTCCGCTTCGATGGGGACGAGAAGTCAGTGGAGATTGCCAAAGATATTGACCGAGTCATTGATTACAAGTTAAACGACATTGCGGGTGCATTCAACTCCCAGGATCGTGAACGAATTTCGAAGCGACTGAAAGGCATGAAAAATCGCACATACCTTTGGCTACATCTCACATTCCACATAATTGAGGAAAACCCGAGTCAATTTGGCCGCCGATCTGATGTCGAAGCTCTTCTGGAGGATTTGCCTGAGCAGCTTTCGGCGGCATATGAGAAGATCTTGGCCCGAAGCAAGAGTCCGGCGCGTACCGAAGCCCTTCTGCGAATTCTGCTTGCTGCGATGGAACCTCTGACTTTGGATGAAGCCAATATGGCCTTGACTACAGTACTGGCAAAGCAAGATTCTCAGCCTGTCTCGGTGTCAGATATGTGGGGGCCAGAGGTATTCAAAGATATTGTGAAGGACTTGTGCGGTCTCCTTGTTAATATTCACGAATCCAAGCTGTTCTTTGTGCACCAGACAGCCAGGGAATTCCTCGCCCATCGAGAGCGACAAGGGCAGTGGAAGGGTCGGCTGGATATGCGCAGATCTCACCGCCAGATGTTGGTGGTCTGCCTGAGTTCTTTATCATGTCTTGATAAAAAGGCTCTTGGAGAGATACACACACAGGCCGAATTTTTCTGGGGTGAGCTTATGGGTTACGGTGCTTTCAGTGCCCACAATTCCCGCGTTCTTCAGAAATTTAAGGCAGACTTCCCACTAGCCTGGTACTCTACTCGACATTGGATCAGTCATGCGAAACCCGTCGAAAAGGAAGCCCTTGAGGTTGTTATGTCATTTTTGCAAAATGATCCCGCATACGAAGCCTGGGATGTGCTTTATTGCATGATTAATGGTGGGCGCAACGGGTACAATAGATTTAGAGCTCAGGTAATCCCTCCTTTATCATATGCAGCCTCCGCGAATCTTCCTTGTTTGGCAAAACAACTACTGGAAGATGGGGCCAGCATAGATGCAGAAGGTTATCAGAGTCCAACTGCTCTCAGTGTTGCGGCTCAAAATGGGCATAAAGAGATTGTGGAGCTCCTATTGGAAAACAATGCCGATGTCAACGCCCGAAGTCGTGTTGAAGAATTCCCTAGGTTTTCTGGTTCTATCAAATTCTCTAATAGTACCCTTGTCGATTCTCGGAGTCTTCGTCAAACTGGCACGACTGCCCTTTTCGCTGCTTGTGCCCAAGGCCAAGAAAAGATAGTGCATTTATTGTTGGAAAATGGCGCCGATGCCAATCTGTATAGCAAATGGAACGACCATCCCATTCATGCTGCTTGCAAAGGGCAACATACTGGGATTGTGAAGCTACTCCTAGAGAGAGGAGTTGATGTAAATGCTGAAATGGCCGCTATGGGAGGGACACCACTCTATATTGCTTCAAATGCAGGTTTCAAGGAGCTTGCCCTGGTGTTGATAGAGGGTGGAGCCCACATCAACAAGTTGGTGAAAACTTTTGGTGGTCTTTTTACAGCACTCATGGTCGCTTGCTCGAATAATGATTTAAACATGGTGGAGTTACTATTGGAAAAGGGGGCGGATGCTAATATACAGGGGGCGGTCCTTCCACTCCACAAGGCTTGCGGAAATGAGAACATGGAAATGGTGCAACTGTTGGTCGAACATGGGGCGAATGTGAACACCAAGCGACAACATGGCAATTCTCTTGCTTACGCTCGCAGTCTGGAGGTTGCGCAATATTTGATAGACCATGGGGCAGATGTGAATGCGAGGGGCGAAACCGGCAACGCGCTTGTGAAGGCTTCCGAAAAAGACTGCTTGGATATTGTGCAGATATTGATCGAGAATGGGGCGGATGTCAATGCCAAAGGAACGAAAGACGAGCATGGCAATGCTCTGTTCAAAGCTTCTTCCGAGGGCAATTATGAGGTTGTCAAGTTGCTACTTGAGAGTGGAGCAGATGCTGATTCTGAGGCGCCGCCTCTTAATGCTCTTCAGGCAGCTCGTAAGGCAGGATGGGATGACGTTACCGCGTTACTCTTACAGTATGGGGCCCGAAGACGATTAAAGTGAGGATTTCCATAGAGAAAAACAAAGACTATCATGTAGTACATAGTTCTAGAAGAACCTGTACAAGTGCTTTAGAATCTACGACACTGCCAATTGTTCTGTATCGTCTACAAAGTCACGTATCTGCCAGTGACTGTTTGAGTTCTTCTTGAACAATGGCTCTGTTAGGACTATCCCACCGGTTATTAGTGTTACTGGCTCGCGAGTTCCGGGGATCTGACTCCAGACCTTGAAACAGCGCTGGTCAAATTTCATTAAGCGTGCCAATAGATGCTTGGTGAGACTCTCCACTCATAATCCAACTAAATCCCGCCTATCGGGATATCGATGTATGAATATCCACGCTGTAATGTGTCTGTGGGACCTCAGGACATCCGGAGTATGTTGACCGTTCTCTGGTTTCCTTGCTTCGTCTTCTATGTGGTAGCCATGGTCACTCAAGATACAGTCTCTATTGCAATGGTTATTCTTGTGTTGTGTTTTGAGTCTGTAAGTACCTCTGATCTAATCAATTGTAAAAGCAATCCTTTTGATGACTGACTTGATAGCTCTGCTTTGCCACAATCCTTACGTTGGCACTTCGTGGCCTTGGTCGTCATACCAAGTTTGGCGGCTCTTTACTGGTCGCAGCTATCTCTGGTGGGATGGTTTTTCCCACCTACGACGGGAGCTGTAGTGGCATGTCGCCTTTCCTTTTTGGTCTCATTGCCCAACACTAATTCCGTTGTTTCCTACAGACCAAGGTATATGCCCACACTGCCATGGCTATTGCCATGATGGGCTATATTCTTGCTTTGATTCTCCCTATCTACGTGAACATCTACAAGAGGGATAGCATGGACTTGCACCGCAACATTAAGGTCAATGTCACATTTCCAGTGAGAAAGGACATTGTAATGGAAGAAGGAGCCCAGAGCAAGTTTACTGCCGCGGATGTTGAGACGGTTGAGGATGAGCAGCAGCAATGAATGAAAGTATGATATGAAGGCTATGACGAAAGCTTCATACGGTATGGCAGTACAGTATATCGAGGTAATCACGAATTTATTGGCTTATGGTTATGCTGGTGAGCACAGGCTTGTTGTAACTTTCAATCAATGACTATATAAGAGTAGATGATGATTTTAATAGTCGTTTCAAAAGGGTAAACATCGGAACTATTCACTTGCTCTTTCTTGCCTCAGTCCTGGGTCTCGCTATGAGGATCCATTCAGATACAACCGTATTTAACCAAATCTATAGATCTAGCTAGAGCATGTCTAATTTGAAGACGCATGAGGAACAGGTCGAGTCAAATGCGCGAAGCAGATGACACTACACACATTCACCATTCTGCGATGATATAATATTGCCCAGGGAGTCGATTTGGTCCTGCGATAAAGAGCGTAATAGACTGAGCTTGTGAGACGCCATAATCCCGGAGTTGAATTCAATTAACGGGGGTTTATGGTTTCCGTCTCCCCAGATGAAATGATGTTGAGGCTCAAATACCTACAAAGCTGATAAGAGAGACCGCCTTGCTCACCGCCCATGAGCATCCCCAATCAGGAAGGACTCCAGCTTCACCTTCTCCAGATCATCCTCTTTCAACGTCCACTGCAGGCAGGCTTCCCACCGCTGCAGGAGCAGCTCCTACACATCATGCCCGACGATCCAAAGGGGAAAGGATTTCCTGATGTTTCCGCCAAACTCTCTGCGCTGCCGAAGAAATCGTTATTTGAGCGCCAGAAAGCCGAAGCCGAAGCCAAACGCGCCCGAGAGAAGGCTGAAACCGCGGCAGTCTACGAGGACTTTGTGAAGTCATTCGAGGATGATACCCCCACTGGCCCAAAGACTTTCGATACGCGGCCGAATTCATTTGCGACTCGGGGTGGAGGGTTAGGAGGAGGGCCAGCGCGACGGCATTTCACAAGCTCTGGCCCACGCAACAGCGGCCCAGGTACACTAGGGCTGCCCCCACATACATCCAGTAAACGGACGCATGACGGGCTAGCACCGCTGTCGCGCAATCGCGACTCAGCGCCAGGTGTGCTGGGATTCGATCAAACAACCACAGGCCCGCTTGGCCCTCCAGCTGGATTTAACAGCCCGTCGGACGATGAAGATTACCGGAAAGCCGATATCAAAAGTTCAGAGAGAGCAGCAGCTAAGCCGACATTGCAGCTAACATTGTTACCACCTGGAACATCTCCATCAGTGGTAAAGGCATTGATTCCGTCTCCTCTGGTTGTTGACAATGTACACATCACACGCCCATCCAGCCAAACCGTCACAGAACGAAAATCATCCGCGGCTATTGTTACCCTTGCGAGTGATACTGCTGCATCTGATATCGATAACGCTGTCAGTGCGTTGCAAAACAAGTATCTGGGACGAGGATATTACCTTTCCCTGTCTAGGCATCTCTCGTCTGCAGCGGTCACTTCGAATATTTCAACGGGCCTTGGCTCCTCGACCACTAGTGTTCTCCCATTTGGCGCAAAGAATATCCAGCCAGCTCATGGGGGTCGCCTGAATCGTGCTCCACCGCCAGGGTCTCATCGCGGAGGCTTCGCACCTCCAAGCTCATATGGATCTAATCTTGGAAGGGTTGCACCTTCCACACAAGTGGAAGTCAGAGTACCGTTGGAGATCAAACAGCTCAGACTAATTCACAAGACATTGGAGGCCCTTTTACAACACGGCCCTGAATTTGAGGCCTTGCTCATGAGTCGACCGGAGGTGCAAAGGGATGAGAAATGGGCTTGGATTTGGGATGCACGGAGCCCAGGTGGTGTGTACTATCGATGGAAGCTCTGGCAAATTGTTACGCAACCCCAGCCCGGCCGCAAGAATGATGGGCTTGCTTCGATCTTCGAAGGTGGGGCAAGCTGGAGCCCACCCGATTGTCGCATTAAATTTGAATATGCTACCCATCTTGATGAGTTTATTTCAGATGATGACTACGATTCCTCGGGCGAAGAAAATTCTGACAATGAGGATGAGAGGCGGAATTATGGCGGAGCCCCACCTCCAGAAGGAATCAGTGCCCAGCAAGACGGACTTGGCTACATGAACCCAATGCAAAAGGCCAAGCTCACTCATCTCTTGGCTCGATTGCCGACGACTCATGCTAAGCTCCGCAGGGGAGATGTCGCTCGCATTACCTCATTTGCAATTGAACACGCTGGCGCGGGGGCAGACGAGGTTGTGGACATGATTGTTCTGAACATTTTAAGCCCGTTGGCATATACTGGAGCTAACCCTGATCGGGAATTGGAGAAGGCTGCAGCAGACCCGGAAAACGATAACAAAGACGGAGCCAATATGTCGTCTCACAAAAAGTTGGATTTGTCCTCCGCTAAATTGGTTGGGCTGTACATTGTCTCCGATATTCTTTCTTCGTCAGCAACCAGCGGCATACGTCACGCATGGCGATATAGGCAGCTATTTGAATCCTCTCTTCGCTCTCATAGGGTCTTTGAGCACCTCGGCCGACTCGAGAAAGACCTCAGCTGGGGCAGACTCAAGGCCGAAAAATGGAAACGTAGCGTCGGCACTCTTCTGCATCTGTGGGAGGGATGGTGTGTCTTCCCACAAGACAGTCATGGGCATTTCGTCCAAATGTTTGAGCAGCCACCGCTCACCGAGGAGGAGCAACAGAAGGAGAAGGAGAAAGCCGAGGCAGAACAAGCCAAGAGCGCTTTCCTCAAGGGAAAGAGTAGCTGGAAAGCTGTGGACGATGACCCTATGCCTGACAGTTTGGAATCGAGTTATCCGGTCTTAACCGAGGCCCAGGATCATGTTGCAAACATCAATGCTCCAGAACATGAATCCATGAGTGACATTGATGGAGTTCCCATGGAAGACAGCGACCTTGAGGGCCCAGAAGATGATCAGCCTATAGAACAAACCAAACTGGAACAGGACGAGGAGATTTCTGAGACTCAAGCGTCTGTACAGCCTGAAGCAGAGCCTGAAGAGCCAGACTCAGCATCTCGGCGCCTTCGAAAGCCACGGCCAAAAGCCGAGGACATGTTTGCGGAGGACTCAGCATAAGTAGAACAATATTATCAGGGTAGATATTAATGAATGAAATGATACCAAACAAACTCTATCATACCAATATCCTTCCATGAAATGAGACCAAACATATCATCGTTCTTTCAAGCAGTTCTCACTACCCAATTCATCTCACTTATATACTCGTGACGTCGTAATCGGGCTGATTTGATTTCTCTTGGCGCATAAGGCGCCAAGGCATCAACGACAGAATTCGTGCCTCCACTACCCCTCCCGCATCAACAAATACCTTCATCCCACCATATTCGTTTCTCTACACACCCACACTTAGATTTCTCCCAAACGATCTGTCAACATGGCTGGTGAGTTAAAATTATTCACTTCCCGCAAATTCCTCTCTCAGGTCAAACTCCACCAGATAGCAGGGGTATAGATTGCCCCTCGCCCTGTGTGAATAGGTTGCGCCTGGCTTCTCCTACAACTACCAAATGACAAAAGATCATTTGATATTGGATAAACAATAGACCCAGCTAATATTTCCTCTCGTGGCAGACTTCAAAACCATCGCTAGTATGTTTCCCCTCTGTCCAATCATCGGTCCTACATGCGCCGGCATATAATCACAGCCCCGCGCTACCGCTCCATTCAACCCCTGCTCAACACTAAGCCGCTTATACGAATGGGTGCACAAATAACTTATCATTCAATCTATAGAGGACTTTGTTGCCTTTTACTACCCCACCTTTGACAACGAACGGGAAAAGTTGGCAATGCTCTACGTAAGCTCAGTCCTTACCACCCTCAAACACGTCGCAACGTCTGCTTTGCTGCAGCTGGAAATATATACCACGGAGCGATATATACTGACGTTTGTTTGAACCCGACAGCGCGAGCAATCGAACCTCACCTTCCAGGAGGCTGATGTCCAGGGTGCGGCCGCCATCATGGAGAAGCTCTCGGTTTGTTAATCCTCCATCGGACCAAAGGGCCCAATTATGCCACGCAAAGATCTAACCACGAAGTCAATTTAACAGACCCTCGGCTTCAACCAAGTTCGCCACGAGGTTACGTCTATTGATGCCCAGCCCACTCCTGCTGGTGGTGTCATTGTGACCGCGGTCGGTGGTCTCATTGTACGTGAAGACGAGTTCCTACCTGTTGTCTTGAAAATGCCTTCAAAGTGACAAGCTAACATAATTAACCTTTAGACCGACGGCGAGGAGCGACCCCAGAACTTCGTCCAGACATTCCACCTCATGCCCGAGGGCAACGGTGGATTCTGGGTCTCCAACGACATCTTCCGTCTGACCTTCCCTATCGTCTAATTTAATTGGGATTAATTCGCGGATGGACACAGGATTACGACGCGATGATAAAGGGATCTCCTTGCGGGTGTGGGTGTGATATGCACTGGGACGACACTCCCGAGACTCAATTTATTCCGATGTACAGGATACAATAACCATTGGGTCATGGGACAAATAAAATAGAAACCTTTGGCTCCAAGGTTGGAATAAAAAATCCTTGCTACTTATTTATCTCCAGGACTGACTTGATCCCTGAATTCTCATTGCTGAGTTTATTTCTATATATGCATACCCAGGTAGCACAACCGACTTCTACCTCGTGCCGGGCACCGGCCACTGCCTTATGGGATATATCATGCAGGGAAAAATCACTGGCTCTGCAGCAGTGGGGTCTCTTCGGAAGGCTGTTCCACGGATACCGGTTCCCGTCCCAGCACCTCAGGTCTCTCGGACGGGAAAGCCCCATTTGATTGCGCATCCTGCTCATCTGGACCCTCGCTCGCGCTTCCCTTAGGCCTGCTGTCGGGGCCGAAGTATTCAAAGTAGATTGCCATTACCAACAAAGTTCCCTGCAAAAAAGCCGTCACAACCAAGACCCCCCAAACACTCCAGCCCTTGGCTCCTTCGCGCGCTGCCAGACTGGCAGCCCAGACTAGACTTCCAGGTGTCTGGATACACATCATCGGGATACTCAGACTTCCCACGTGGCGTAACCGGAAAGTTGTATAAATCTGGGGGAAGTACTGAATGGACGCAAGAATAGCAGATAAGATTCCGAGGAAGTTTGCCCACGCCGGAAGGGCACCGGGCTGGCGGATAGCAAATACCACCGAGATGATCAATGTAGCAAGGGCGTGAAAGAGGCAAATGGCAGTGATCGAAAGAGCAGTGCGGTAAGTCGCGCCACTGGAGGTTGAGGAGACAGAGGCAGCCGGGTCGGAGGCGGAGGTGGCCCTTGGGAAATAGATCACGAAGAGGAGTAGACTGGACGGTGTTAGCAAGGCATCTGCGCTTTCAAATATTCATATCGCTCTACTAACATGAAAAAGAAACTTAGCCACTGCGCTCCCACTTGGACAACACCTAGCAACCCCGCGAAGCAGGCCAACCCGTCGATCTCCTTGCAGCAAGCAACATCCTGAGCAGTTTTGGGGAAGACCAAAATATTTGCAAAAGCAGATGTACCCGAAGTGGTACCGAGAAGCACGAAATAAGGTGAGATTCCAAAGGAGCTTCGTCGTGTTATGATTCGAATGTGTTGTGGTAGATAGGAAAGGAGGATGCCGAAAATGATCAAGCTGGTATGGGATGGATAGGTCAGTTTCAGAGCCATCCAGGATTCAGGGGGGACACATACACGGATAGTACAGGCTGAAAGATGCCAGGTGAGGCCAGCTCACGGCAAACTGGTGATAAAGGATCCATAGCCTGCTTAGTAGGTAATGACGACCTGTCTAGCTCTCGAGGGGGTGATTGGTCTTGAGATTATGTCACGAAGCCAGATTATGACATCTGATAGCTCTAACGAAAAGGGTTGTATCTCCACACAGGAAATAATGGGATGTATGGATCGTCACATGGACGAAAGGTATCAGAGGAGTTTATTGAAAGAGAAGCATCGAAGTGACCTCAGTCCCCGCAACTGATAGCTACCCGCCTTGGGCTCCAACGCTAGTCCCATATCGGTATAGCGCATCTCACCGCCTTGGGCACGTGAAATGTACGTGAGCCACTAGACCTGCTCTTGGTATGACCCTGCCTTGGAGACTCTCTGAAGTACATGGGAGATATTGTATAAGCTTTGTGGAGAAAGTAGGATGGTAATTCTAGAGCTTCACTATAGTTTATAGTTCAAATTTTCGTCTACGTCATAGAAGACGAGTCTGGCAACCATTGGGGGAAATATTAGCCCGAGGAAACCAGATGAAATATGCTCAGTGAGCTTACCTGGGAGGCTAAGACACATCATCGATCTCGAGAAAAGCAAACATCATATGATCGGAACACACTTCATAGATGGTGCAATTTCTCCTGTCAGCGTCTTTTCGTTTTTGTTGAACGATTTCTGGGTACCTATTTGACCTCACTAATAGCAGTGTCGAGGATAAAAGAGGGGCGTATACCAGGCTCATAGAAACAAGACGAAGGAGAGTGTAGACTCAGAAAGAACCCGAAGGTGTGAGTGTGTGTGATCGAGAAGAATAAGTAATAGAAGCTACTCAGTTAGAGTGAAATAAGCTAGAGCCACACGTGCCTTCCGTGGATTACAAGACTCTGCACACTTGAATGAGTCTTTGGTCTTTGGTCGTTCCCAGTCATTGTAGAGTCGACTTCTTTTCTCTCATATATTTCTACATTTGGGAAATAGAAACTGGGCGCTGATTGGTTGGGGAGGTCTCGGTGCCTCAGGCAACAAGGCAGGAAGAATCCCCGGAGGGTTCATGATTAGCTTACTGTATAACACTCAGTGTGGAGATTTGATTCTGAGTTACTTTAACAGACCCTGTGCGCTCCTAGAACTAGATCTAAGCTCTAAGTCATTGGTTGGCCTGAATACGAGGGCTCAAAGCTTTCCTCCAAGTATCAATCCCGCGGTGACACAAAGTGGAGCCCAACGTAGAAGCTGAAAAGACTGAGCAGCAAGGCACATCTAATGTCATAAAAACCCATATTCAGTCGCATGGTTGTGCCAGGAGCTTCATTATAAGAAACAAGGTAATCAGATGACGCTATTTTATTTGTTAGGAAGAATGAGCCACTCGATGAATCATGCACTTAGGGAACCAGGCAAATTCCCCAACTACGTCACTGCACGATCATCCCTGCTGTTGTTTCCCTGCCTGCATCACTCTTTGAAGGCGAGATCTGACCCCTCGTATTTAAGGGAATTCATGCTCCTGCCTTGGTTGTTTCTTCCTTTTGATTTTCAATCTTTCTTGGGTTTGTCTCCCCTCCCCTAATGTCTATAGAAGTGGTCTCTAGACAATTGCAATACTGATTCGGTCACTTCAGCAGCTTTCATCAAAATTCAAAACTAAAGCCACTATGAAACTCCATTTGGCCACTGGCCTGGTGTTTTTCCTTGCGACCGCCGAAGCTGTAGGAGCTTCGAGTTGGTGGAGCAAAGCTGGTTCGTTGCTTGAGGAGAACAGTTCATGCTTTCTAACGCTAACACCAATACTCTAGTATACAATAAATGGCATGAGACAGAGCTTGAGAGATGGCTATCGGATCATGGTAAGTCCTGCTTCCCACTTGAAAATCATGTTGTGATCTGAGAATTGACATCGTATCCAGACATTCCTTACCCTGCTCCCGCCGACCGCAAGGACCTCGAAAACTTGGTCAAGTCCAACTGGGACTCCAAGGTACAGAAGCCCCTTGGGTCAGTCGCTGATCAGCTCTCGGACGAATTTCACCATGCTAAAGAATGGGTGTTCGATACGTAAGTTGGCTCCACGCACTCTTCGGTCCACGCCAAACCAAACTAACAGTACACAAGTTGGTCGGACTCACAACTCAAATCATTCCTCGATTACCACGGCATTCCTGCACCTCAGCCCCGCAAGCGCGACGTCCTCATCAAGACCGCTCGTGAAAACTACGAAAATATCGCCAAAAAGGTTGGTGAGACGGCCGCATACCCTGGTAACTGGTTATATGGACAGTGGTCCGAGTCCGATCTGAAGGAATGGCTCGACGAGCGCGGATGGCCCGTCCCACAGCCTACCACCCGCGACAAGCTCATCGCCATGGTACGCCGCAACTCCCGAGCTGCTAGTCTCCAGGCACGCGCCCTCACTGCGTCTGCCAGTGCGTCTGCTGAAGCTGCGAAGGCATCGCTGAGTGAAGAACTATTCAACGCCTGGTCCGACTCCAGACTTAAGGAATTCCTCGATGAGCACAATGTGCGAGTGCCGCAGGGTTCCAAGCGCAATGAGCTTATTGCCCTTGCTCGTAAGCATCGCGCTTATCTGGTCGACCAAGCTGCCAGTGCATCTGCTGCTGCCTCCGAGGCTATCGGTGCTGCTACTACCAAGGCTGGAAATCAGTTTGCCCGGGCAACGGACGATGTGAAGCTCAAGGCAGAGGATCAGTTCGATGCTGCTGTCAAGACGTGGTCAGACTCCCGCCTCAAAGCGTTCCTGGATGCTCGCAGTGTCCCGGTTCCTCAGGCTGGCAAGCGTGATGAACTCATCGCCGCTGTACGTGCTAATGCGCACCGGGCTGCTGGTGGATGGAACCAGTACAACTTTGACACTTGGGACAAGGAGCATCTCCTGTAAGTTTTCTTTTCGGAGAGAGAACAATCGACAATGACTAATCTCTCTGCTAGTAAATATTTGTCTGCTGTCAACGCCAAGGCTGCGAAGAAGGCCGATGCTTCTCGGGAAGAGTTGGCTAAATATGCCCAGGAAAATTATGTCCAGGCTTCCAAGGTCGGCGGCGAGAAATACGCATCGGCTACTGCTGCTGCCGCACAGGCTACCGGTCATGCCAAAGACGCCACCTTTGAGCAGTGGTCGCAATCTGAGCTCAAGAAGTACCTGGACTCGTACGGTATTCCGGTGTACCAAGGTTCCAACATCAACGAGCTCCGAGCTGCCGCTCGTCGTCACGCTACCTACTTCAAGTATGGCACAACTAACCCCCAGGACACCATTTATGCCAAGGTCGTAGACACCTTGCAATGGGCCTTGGAGCAACTGAAGATCGGTGCTTCCAGTGGTCGGGCCCAGGGCCAGGAAGCCGCTGAAAAAGTCCGCGAGAAGGCATCCGAGCAGACCGAGCGCATTCGCAGTGAGCTGTGAAGGCCGAGATGCGATAAGTTGTTTGGTTAAATCTTTTCTTTCTTAATCATTTTTGAGTTCCAAATGTTTGTTTTTCTCTCTTCTGGCTCTAAGCAAAGAAAGTTGAGGATGGAAGTATCCTTGATATTCTGCGCTGATGTTTTCCGGATCACGATGACATGACAATTCCGAAATTGGGGGCCGCTTGTTATTTTCGGGTCATTTTCAATAAGTATGCTGTCAATAACAGTTCAAGTGTTTGTCCCTCGATATGAACTTTAAAGGAAATATGTAGAAGCATGTCACGTCAGTGATGCTTTATCCAAGTGAGCCACGGAACCCATGTTTCTAAGGTTTTTAGCCTCAACGTCCCCTGTATCACGTGACCATTTCTATTTCGGTCACATCTGTATGCGCTGCAGCAGTATATCGACTTATAATCAACTGGAAAAGATGAAATGAATACCAATCATGCTAGATATGGGCGCATGATGATACAGTCTCTTGCTATATATAGCGAATCAAACTAAGAAACGTCAATCAGCCCAAACCTAAACATGAAACTCTTAGTCCCTGAAAGCTCCATTGTCATTACTCCACTTGGTCATCGCCCCCATTTTAATTTATGCGTACTCCACCTGGTGATGCCATGCTGTTCTCACAACTGGAGGTCTAGTTTTCGGTTTTTCTCCCTTTTCCTCTTTCTCTCGTAGCTCACCCCGCGCTGGCACCCGTGGTCAGTCGTCAGACCTTACATTCTTTGATCCGGCTAGCCCGGCCTCTTTTACTTTCTCCCTTTCATCTCACCTCGTTGACCGAGGTGAGCTGTTTCTTTTATCCGGACTCTTCTTACCAGCCCCATTCCACGATACTGCAACCAGTGACATTATCCCCACCCCGATCGTCGCAAACAAAAGATGTGGTCGAAGGGACTGAATCGATCGCGGGGAATGGGCAACCCCACATCGGGCGATAACAACTCGGCGCATGTGGATTCAATGCGGATAGAGCCCATCTCCAAGGGCCTGCCTTCGCTACCCGAGTAGGTGTTTCCGTGACTATTCGGGTATACATTTATCTAATAGTTCAACTAGGGGATCGGATGACGAGAACAACACCCCAACTCGGGCCAGCGAGGCTTTGGCCACTGCACAGGACGGCAATGAATGGCGATACTCTGCCGTTTCGCCTATGGCGTCGCCCACCCTGGAGACTGTCAATGACAGTGGAAGCAGCTTCTGTGTATCACCTATTGATGAGTCTAACGGTTTCCCGCGCCAGGAACAAAGAGCTTCCACTGGGGAGTTTTTCGCCGATGCTCGTTTACATGCGCTTTATGTTGATACTCCACCATCTCCACTCGCAGCGCCTACACCTCCACGCAAAAAGAAAGCTGTTGCATTCGTGGCAGAGCCAGAGCAAATTCCATCCGCCATAGAAAACTATTCACCAGCTGAGCCACCGCAACAAACGCTGGAAGCGGGCCCTGGCGCACCCATTCGCAGGGATTTTGAATATCACAATGCTGTTCAGGAATCCGTTCCGGAAGAATCCTTTCATAAACCAACTTTTAGATCATTTTCCCCGCCACCAAATTCCAAGGATCTGCCTTTCCAAGCACCATCTGAACATCCAAGTGGTGCACGCCGGCATGTCCTTTCTGGCGAACCAAGCACCACGACCGCTGGAAAGGTTGGTCAAACCAACCCACAAAATAACACTTCTCATAAGTCGGCTGGGTCTGCATCCAACCTTTTTAGCTGGGGGCGCGAACAGCTTCTGCCCATAAAGGAGTTTGCGCAAGCCCGTAGTCGAAGCGGCAATTCCTACAAGAGTGAAATACCTGTACCTATCAGAGGAAAAGATAAGAGGCTTAAGGGCGGAGGTCATCGATCGGCATCACGTGTGGCTCCCATTGAAGTGCATTCCAAACGTCCTAGCCCGAACGCAGGCGTGCAGCTATCTCATATTGGTTTGGTTCCGACTACCGTGACGACGATCACTGCCGGTAATCCGAAGACGTTGCCGAAGAGACCAGCACCACGAGATGCTCATATTAGGCAATTGCGGGAACAACGAGATACCAAACCGTTACCAGAAATCAACACGGTAATTGATACCCTGCTGCCTACGCAACCTCTCGCGGACTTTGGTGGTAGCATTGCTGTCCTGAAGCCCGACAGTCCCAGTCCACGTGAAAGCCCTCGAGATACTCCGCGAGATAGCCCACGGGATAGTCCTCGGGAAAGCCCACAGCCCGACTCCAGTGGTACACCCGAAACCATGGATGATACCCCGTCTATCATGTCCCGCCGACGCCCAATTCCCATCACCATGCCGGTGTCAAGGAAGCCAATTCGGAAGCCGACTCCAGCAGAGGCTGCCCCGGGGCCAGATGCAGTGGCTCAACCTCCTACAGATCCAGTGGATCGCATCCAGGCTCTGGAAGCCAAACGAGATGGACTCGCACGGCGTCGGATCAACCTGGAAACAGTGATTAAAGAGTTGACCCGAGTCATTCAACCTAACAATGTTGCGTATGACCTTGCCGCCAAACAAGAGGTGAAAAGGAGCGTCCAGAGCATCGAGAATGACATTGCCGAGATCAAGAGAGAGGAGCATGAGCTTGGACTGAAGGCCGCTAGGGCGTGGAGACGATTGGATGAGAATAACAATGGGGATGGCAGTACTTTGTGGGTGAAGCGTGTCACCAGCTGATTTATCAAATGGAGATTGGAGGGAGAATCTCATAACATCTAGGCCCCTTGTCTTTTTATTTTCTTTTTCTTATTGTTTCCCAACCTTTGGTTTTCTGGGCGTCTTCTTGTTTGTCTAGTTTGGATACCCGGTGTATTGACTTGCTTCTGTGACCTGTTCTCAGTGGTGCTTGTTCGTTTAGTACCATGTTTCTTCGGGCTGAGTTAATGGAAGATGATCTTGCGGGTTTGATTGTAAACAATTTCAACCTATTCTATACAGAAATATACATCAACCCACAATAGATATGTAAACATCAGCCCGAAACACTGTCGGTGGGTATAGCATGGGGGGAAGAATGTATTGCGCTCTCATTGGTGATAAGATTCGTTTGGATCGTAAAATGTCGAGGACCAAGTCCTTCCATGTGATATGCGCCTAGGAGCATTCCGTTCCGAATTTATTTCTTGCCCGACTTCTTGATACCCTGCTGGCCGGTGTTCAGAGGTCCCTTCTTGCCCTTGGCGGACTCGGCCATCTCCTTCTTGGCCTTGGCATCTAATGCGCCGGTGTGTCAGTTGAACGCCCGGTAAAGAACAGTATCATAGGAATACATACCAGCCTTCTGCTTCTCACGGAAAGCGAGCTCATCCTCATCAAGCTCCTTCTTCTCCTTCTTTGCGGCCTTGAGGGGCTTGACCTTGCCACCTAGTCATGAAGATTAGTGGCATATTCGTGCGTGAAAGGATGAGAAAAATAAGTGCTGCTCACCTTCTCTGCTAGCGCCACCCATTTTTGTAGGATTTAATTGAACGTGGGAGTTGAGAGAGTGGAATGAGGGGTACGTTAATGGCGAATGCCAAAGTTTTTTTTAAACGGTTTATCTATGCAGGCGGGGAACTAGACAGACCGCCTGCTATATCCGGGATGGCAAAATCAGCGTATCGTCGATCCAGATCTCAGAGCAGATTGCACGACTTCTCTTTCTCCATTACCTCTCTTCCCATCCACGCGTGATTCGTTCTTATCGAATTCTAGCGCGTCCCGTTTCTTTTCACAGACCTAGTCACTGAACTATGTGCCTGGGATAATCAAAGCTGCAAAAAGGCTTTGGTGTGAAGGCAGGCCTATCAAGCCGGTTGGACTTTCAAACATCCCTGAAGATACAATATCGCTTTTGTGCTCGTGCTAACTGAGCATCTTTTCACCCTTTGAAGCCTCCTCCAAAGGCCGCAAGAAAAAAAAGTTCTCGGGTGCAGATCTGTCAGCAATGGCATCACACCGAAGGTCGAGGTCTCTATCGACCCCTTCTGAGGGTGAGATCATCGAGACAGGTTCTGAGTTGAAGGCAACTGCGTCACAACCTCCTCTTAATGGCACCAGCGTTGACCGTCCCCCCAGAGCTAGTGCGCCCAGATCCCCTGCATCGCGAGGCAGCCGATCACCACGCCGACGCAACTCATGGACGAGATCGCGATCTCGATCTCCCTCTCGCTCGCCGTACCGTGAAAACAGAGACAGAGGTTACAAGCGCAGGCGCGATGATGAGTACGAAATCTCCCGGTACGAATCCTCCCGTTATGGGTCCAGATATGACAACAGACAAGACCGAGGCCCTTCTCGCCGACCCAACAAGCCTTATCACGACTATGACCGGGAAGAAACATATGGTGAAGGCCTACGGTATACGGATGACTACGACCAACGCCAAGATAAGCGCCAGCGCACTCGTAATCGATCTCCGTATCGCGATCCACGGAAGCAGAAACATTATGATGAGCCGGACTCAAATGCGCATCTAGCAGACCGCAATGGACGTGGTCCTTCCTCTGGTCAGGTAGTGGGTGAAGGAAAGACCCCAGCTGGCTCTCGGTATTCCAAGCTTGGTGCTGAAACACAATCAACTCAGGTGCAGCAGGCTCTTCCTTCTCGTGTCCATTTCGCCGATGAGTATGTTACCCGTTGCGGCCGTCCTAAGAATGATGAACTAATCAAGTCTACAGTGTGAACACCCTTTCCTCGGATGTTGCAGAGGAATCGCAGCCTTCTGAGCCACTTGACGAAGCTGCTGCCTTAGAGGCACGTCGGAAACGTCGTGAGGCCACTCGGGCGAAGTATCGAACCCAAGCAACACCCTTGCATCTAAAAGCGGTGCACGCTGGAGATGGCGATACGGACTCATCAACTCCTGGCACAGAGCCAACCAGTGCACATGATACGGCCGGTAGGTTTCTCAATTCAAAGCATAATGAATATAACTGACCTTGATTCAACACTATAGACTCTCCATCCTTCTCACCAGCGCAGACACCCAATGGGCAAATTGGACAAGCTTTCGCTGAATTCAAAATCAGCAAGGATACAGATCTGGCCAACTCAAATATGCCACTTGACGGTGAACCCTCCGCTGCAGATTATGATCCTACAGTGGACATGAAAGAGGAGACCCAAAAACGTGATGGTAGTCAAAGCACAAAAGAGGATGTATCATCTGCAGCATACGATGAGACACAAACTGTAAAGCAGGATGTTCTTATTCCTGATGCTCCCCCTCACCAACCCCCAGTTGCTGCAAAGGATCCTTATGATATGTTTGCAGAAGACGACGACGATATGTTTGCCGAAGAGAAGGAGGGACAACCAACCCACGCATCGGCAATGTCCGCCATACCCCAAGCCAAGGAATTGGACATCAGCATGATGGACAATTGGGATGATCCCGAAGGATACTACAACCTCCGTATCGGTGAGTTGATCAACGGCCGGTACCATGTCACGCAAACCCTCGGTAAGGGCATGTTTTCTTCTGTTGTCCGTGCCACCGATTCCACGACGGGAGCTCTCGTGGCCATTAAAATTATCCGCCAGAACGATACCATGCGCAAAGCTGGTATGAAAGAGATTGGGATTTTGGAGCAGCTGCGCGAGGCCGACCCCGAAGACAAGAAACACGTGATCAAATTCGAACGCTACTTCGAGCACAAAGGCCATCTGTGCATGGTGTTTGAAAACCTGAGCATGAATCTCCGAGAGGTGCTCAAGAAATTCGGTCGCGATGTTGGGCTGAACCTGCGCGCGATTCGGGCCTATTCGCAGCAGATCTTCCTTGGACTGAGTCTCCTCCGCAAGTGTAACATCTTGCATGCCGATCTGAAGCCCGACAATCTCCTCGTGAATGAACAGCGCAACGTACTCAAGGTTTGCGATCTGGGTTCCGCATCCCCCGCTTCCGACAATGAGATCACGCCGTATCTGGTTAGTCGATTCTACCGTGCCCCGGAGATCATTTTGGGCATTCCATACGACCACGCCATTGATGTCTGGTCTATCGGATGTACGCTTTTCGAGCTGTACACGGGCAAGATCCTCTTCACTGGTCGGAACAACAATCAAATGCTCAAGTCCATCATGGAGTGCCGTGGAAAATACCCGCCCAAGGTTCTCCGTCGTGGGTCTCTCGCCCACCTGCATTTCGATGACATGCTTAATTTCCACAGCATAGAAGAAGACAAACTCACCGGTCGACCTGTTACTCGCATCCTGGATTTCAAGAAGCCCACACGTGACTTGAAGACGCGGTTGACGGGCAAGGGTACCCGTGGAATGTTAGATGCTGATGTGAAAGAGTTGACGATGTTCTTTGATTTCTTGGATCGGTGTCTGGCTCTGAATCCTGAGAAGCGTATTACACCCGCGGAGGCGCTGAAGCATCCCTTTTTGGCTCGCAAGCCGTAGTCCAGATAGCAGTGACTGGTGTTTACGTTGATGGATGATTTACTTTTTCAGGTAGATTTATGAGTCCCATATTGCACATGTATCTTTTTACTGACAAAAGGTCAATATCTTGTGGTGTGGCCAGTGCAGAAATATCATTTGAATGTTAAGAGACTAAAATACCTTTCCACAAACTGAATCCATTTCACAGTCAGCTTATGAAAATATGCCTACATGGTCAGTTCGCTGCTTTCACTTCTACCTCATTGTTTTTGAATGTTACAAACAACGATTTTCGTAGTGGTCGAACCCCATTTTCTACACGTGTACGAGTAACCTCGAAATCACCTGGTTCTAGATAAGTACCAAGGAATACAAACAGAAATTCCAGGCAGAAGTTTGACTACTATAAAAAGCTATCCTTTCTCGCTTCCTCTCTCTCTCTTCCTTCATCAACCACCCAGGTGCCTCTGCTGCCTCCTATGGAGCGCTGATATCCTCCCTCTCAGTATGGTCCTGGGGAAAGCAAAACGAAGACATCTTCGAGTGACTTCGAGTGACTTCAAGTCTAAAGGATTGGTGTATGAAGAAAGTAAGTAGATTAAGAAGTATTGACGGGGACATGACTGATTTGCCAGTGCTGACTTTATCTTGATAATAGTTCGGTACCCTCATAAGATACGAAGGGCAAGGATTTCCGGAACTGATTTTCTGAAATCTGATCTATGAATCTTCTGAAGAGACCATTCATGTGCTGTTGCCTGCCAAATGGCATAGCGGGACAGAAGAAGTGGCCGATACCAGGAGAATGTGGGAAATGGGACTGAACTTCAGTGAGAATTGCCAACACCTGACTCAGGAGACAGGTTGTTGGGATTGCGGTTCAGGAGGGCTGCGGCAAGATAACAGCTATGCCAATCCATGTCGGAATCTATCCTGAGGTATCCTGGCGGCCCCTCTCCGTTGACAAGTCTGGTAAAACAGGGCGAACATTCAACCAGGAGAAGCGGTTTTGGGTTGTGTATCGAAATGCGACCAACCAAAATGTACGAACTTGACTGTGAGGCTGCTATGCCTTGAAGCAAGTCAGAAGAAGGCCTGGGTTCACTTGGTTGATGCAGAGATGATGGTGGCTTACGATTTTCATTCGAATTCATTCGTTCACCATTGCGACACGAACATCGACAAAGCTCAGGCCCCTCTTTGTGGCTATTTCCGATTAGTCGAGTGCAAATCGATACTCAAAAGAAAGGTCCCTGGACCAACAACACTACTAGTTTAGGCTTCGCCTGAACAGACACTTCGGTGGCTGGAACTTTGCACTCTCGACGCATTGCAGCCCATCATCTTCGTGTCCTCGTTTACTATGGTGACCTGGCAGGACGAGCCAGCAGTAAACAATATCAATGTAATGAGATGTTTCATTCATCCTATGCTTCCATGTATACTCTCCAATCCTCAAGGAGTCATTCGCTAAGCGAAGTAGATGATAATGATAACGAGGTATAAATGCTATCGCCACATTATTATAAATAGACAGTACCGTCCAAATCGGTGTCTGGGATAGGTATCACCGTCGAATCCAAAATATGATCAAGATGGATAGGCCTCAATATACATGCGCAGGGCTCAAATGAGATATGTGCGATGGGGATCAACCCCGACGCTGGATGTATGGAGGTCTCTCGAGAACTTGAGGTCCAAAAACAAGACCCAGCCAGCAGGGTCAAGATGACAATGGAACCGAGAGACCGGTCTCCACTTCCAATAAGTGTTGCAAATTCACCAAAGAAACATTAAATCACTCATCACCATCATTCTCAGGATGGAATCTATACCGAGCCCAGTTCTCTCCGACCCACCAATTAGTCACATATGCTGCGTTGAAAAGCCATTGTAGCACCTCCTCGTCATACTTTTTGCGAATCACAGCGGCCAAATCCGCAAGATTGAATCTTGAAATCGGCTTGAGCTCGTATGGGTCGGTGCTCAGATCGGAAAATCGCCACTCGACGTCGTTGACGAGCGGGATGACGAGTCTGTACTGCGGTCGGGCGGCGGATCGGACCGCAAGCCATGAACCACCAGTGTTCATGACGGTGAACTGCCAATCCTGCAGACCATTTTGTTCTTGAATGAGTGGGCGGATGAGCGACTGGCCTTCGTACAGAGACAGGATATCCTTTGCTGGCTTGGTAGCTTTCTTGGAGAGAGAGTTGGACTCGACAAGCAGGTCCAGGATCGAGGGGACGATCTGGTCGCTGATGACTGGGGCACTGATCTCAAGGGCAGGCAGTTGCGGGTGTGCGAGAACAATGGGCACGGCGAAGCTGCCGACGTGTGGGTTGTCGTAGGGCGTGATTCCGCCGTCGTTGGGGAGCGAGAGACCGTGGTCGCCTGCCATCACGAGAAGAGTTTCGTTGGCGACGCCCTTTTCTTCTAGGATGCCCATGATTTCGGTGAGCCATTTGTCCTGGAAGCCGACGGCATTGAGGTACCGGTTGAGGTCTTCGTTGTGGCCTTTGGTTGTGCCGAGGATCTGCTCGTAGGTGTTATTGGGCAGGCCCCAAGGATGGTGGGTGGTGCCGGTCAGATGAGAGAGGAAGAGACGCTTGTGGTCGCGCTCGGCGTCATCGATGGCGTCGCTGATGTACTCGCGTAACTCGGTATCAGCGTACCCGTAATAGTTGACTTCCTCGGAGTTCACGGGGTAGTGCTTTGCTTCCGGGCTTTCGATAATCTCCTTGGTATACTTGTCCTTGAAGCCCAGGACTGGGGTCAGTTTATCCTGATTATCGTAGCCTTCGGTGACGGACTGCATCCAGATTGAGTGCCAGGGCCATTGGGTAAAATCTTCGGTGTCGTTGGTGATGCCCTTTTGGTTGCTGAGCATTTCAAAGACGTGTGGCAGACAGGGCTGGTAGATGTGGTGCTCCCACTCGCGGTTGAAGTCGGCAACTAGCGGAGTCACTCCACAGAGTGTACCAGCTAAACTCTTGAGAGTGTAGGTGGAAGTTGTATAGGCGTTGCTCGCGCTGAGACCACCATAGGCTTTGCGGTCTGCATGGAGTGAGTCGTTATGCCTGAAACCAGAGGAAAAGCCGGTTAGAAACTCGGCCGTGCGAGTGAGATTGGCAATGCGGTTTTGAACCTCCTTGGGTATTTCACCATCGTCATACGTTTCCGCGATGCGATCGTACAGAAATGAGTCCTTGCGCACGGGGAATGTGTCTGCACGAGCACTTTCGAGCTTCAGCAGGACCACATGTTTGATCTTGACACTTCCGTCAGCAAGAACGCCTCGAATGGACTCCAGAACTGGCTGCTGCAGGTTGGAGATATGCAGGGGATCCGTCTGTGGGTTGTAGTGAACCGATTCGTTCGCGTTGGGAAGTTTGGGCTTCCAATCCTCAAACCCTGGGCCAGCATCCTTAGGCATCCAGTCCCAGGATGGTGGTATATGCAAAGAATCTTGGCCTGCCAAATAAGTAAATTGATAGGGAGGCAGTCCCGAGATATCAACAGGGGATTTCCGGTGACCGCCTTCAAAGAACGAGGCCAATGGTAATGTTCCTGACAAATATAGATACACCGGCTCTGACGGGCGGAGTAAACGCAACGTCACTGCCAAGAATACGAATCCGAGCACCAGGACCCTCGGAATTAAGCGGTCGGTGGAACGCCTATTTTTCGAGACATTGTGACCGAGCGGGTCGAGCAGGAAGTCATCATCATCATCTTCAGAATCGTTCAGATAATCATCTTCCAGATGAATCTGCTCGTGTAGCCGGGGATCCGGTAATGATGTATACGACCATTTTGGAAAACGTTGCAATAGGGGTCCCACACACGGTCGGACTCGCGTCAGCATCCAGCGACAGGGCCACGCCAAGACATGCAGAACGCCACCAACAAATTTGTGGATTGCGCGGGCCGTGAACAAGGCGCCTGCCACAAGCAGCGCCTCTCCAATCAAAAATCCGGTCAACCCGGATAGTAGGGTTCGCAGAGCTGCGGCGTCCCCAGTGAAGGTTTTAGCCTGTCTCCAGTGAATCTCAGAGCCTGTAAAGATATAGACGGAGAAGTTGGCGGCTGCCATTCCCGAGACAATTAAACTGCATTTCGCGTTAGATGTACTTTCTTATAGATCCCACTGATAGCTGCTCGGTAGTTGAGATCAGAAAGGGAACACGCGAGGATTTACCTAAACGGGAAGACAATAAGTGCACATGTCGCTGCGATAGAACCCGAGGTTTTCTGCACCAAAATGCGAAACAGTAATAAAATCGCGACATCTTGAAAAAAGAACGAAGGTCCCCAGAGAATGAATTTGGACAAGGGGAGTGAATATAAATGGGCAAAAAGATGAAGCAATTTGGCGCTGAAAAGTGACCAGAAGGCTAAGGCGTAGAAATAGCGTCGTGAAAAGTCCCAAAAGACCTCAAGGATCTCCAGGGTCCGATTAGGAGACTGGTAAAGTTGGTTGGCCTGGTGGCGCACATAATCCACCACGCCGGCCACCTTCTTCATGATGGGAATAGCATATGAAGTCAAGAAAGGAGAACGAGAGTGGGTAGAGAATCGGAAAATGAGGTGCTTTTGGGCTAAGATTAAGACACGCGACCCTTAACCAAGTCAGGGTCTTTGTGGATTTAATCATTCAATTCAACTGTATTGGTTGGACTCCACTTGGCCCCATTCGCCAAGATTGCCAAGCTCGCAGTCATCGAGGCTGAAGGCGTGATTTCATCATATGTTCCCAGAATATCTCTTGTCGGAGATTCATGTTAGCCCCAATTTTAACCGCTTTTTCATTGGCGACGAAGGAATCCATGTCCGAATGTTGGCGCAGTAACAACTCTCTCCCGCTCGGTTCTCCACTCGTATACGGAGGAATCCCTCTGCCCCCATCTCCCAAGTGGCAATTGGATTCCTTTTCCACTTTTCCCCCTATCTGGTTGCCCCCAAATCTGAATCATGTTGGGTGCCTTGGGCTGGGTACCCCTGTTGTTCGAGCCATTGGCTGATTGGTATATTCCACCCATCCAACCCCAAGCCCGATTACGGCCCGAGAACAGGCCCTGGCAAAACATCATCACCGGCGTATACGGCCACCCACCCTTGCTGAAGATCCATGATCGCACCGGCGATGTCAAATGGAGTTTTCGTCGTGAAGATGTTCATCAGGACTTACCTTCGGAACTGCAGCGCTGTCTGTATGGAGGTGCCAATGATGCGACCGACATGAAATACATGCGGGGCGGGGACAGTGTCGCCGCCATATATAGTGATCTCGTCTTAGTCGTGAACCACACACCAGATGACCCAACCCGCGATAAGAAAATCACTTGGGGCACTTGTCGCGACAATGAGTTTCTATGGAACGCCCATAGTGTCGAACCGCTCCCAAATGACCTCCTCGCGGTCTCCACAACCGGCCAAAGGCCTTGGGATGGTATTCTCGTGTACAATGTTAGTCTCGACAATCCTCTCGAGGACAACCCGCCTGTCGTGCAGAATATCACAGGCCTCCGCGCCATCCACGGCATGATCTGGGATGAGCAGGGCCAGATGTTATGGGCGACCGGCACCGACGCCGCCGCCGACGGCACAGACCCAATCCCCGCCCACGGGACCATCATAGGCTACCCGTTTGACGCGGCAACGGGTGAACTGCGCAAAGATGACCGGTACATCTATCGTCTTCCGAATGCGTACACTATCGAGACCGAGTGGGGTAAAGGTTATCCGTGGTGGGCCGGGCCGCATGATCTCGTGCCCGTGCCAAATCAGCGCAAGTTCCTCATCTCAGAGGATCGGGGCTTGCACGCCTTTGACATTGAAACGGGCGAGTTCTTCGCCGAGTATGAAGATGTTCAGGAAATGTACATGAAGGGCTTTGAGGTGACGACTGATGATCGGCACGGTATCAATCACACCGGTCACTTTGAGGAGCTACCGCAGTCAGATCTGAAGAGTTTCAACCTGGCGCCGGATGGCAGCTTCATCTATGTGCAATCGCTCTGGACCAAGTTCCGTGGCTTCCATACCAGTTTGGTCGTGAATGGGGTGCGGCGCAAGATCAACTTGGGCGATGAGATATATCGGTCGCGCTGGTTTGCTGACATTGATGGGTGGCCTAAGCCGAAGTAATCGGGTCTGCACTGTGCACAGAAACACCAACACAAAGATCCTGCGTTAGGCGGACACGTTCAAATTAAAAGCCCTCGAGAGAAATTTGAAGGGAAATGCGTCTGCCTAAATGTCGCGACCCGTTGCACCTCGGCCTGGAGCCCTAAGTCTCATCGGGGCTGGTATCCTGGTAGCCTTGTCTGCTTTTGACTCAAGGCTAAGCCTCGCCTATACGAAAGCCTAATTGTGACGTATCAGGGTCCAGGCTATGGAATCCTGAGATCCACTCTCGCATTGATTGCAATGCATGGCGTGCTTGATCAGCTTCGAAAGCCTCATCACGCAATGAGAAAATTTGCACAGGCCTGAGTGAGCAGATTTGGGAGAGCATCGTCTATTTCGGGGATGCAGCTGTTATATCCTCGGAAGGGGGCTCTTGCCAGCCCGGGAGGTGACATTCTTATTCGTATTTGACTCTACCTCTGTAGTCTAATGCGAATACGAGCGCGAAGCCAAGAAGCAATGTTCCAAATTGGCAACAGTGAATAAGGTAGCTTAAGGAGTTCGAAATTGGACCGCCCGCGGTCACTTACATTTAATCTAATCTCTAATCAACATTCAAATGCATTGGCAAGCCGATATATTTCTCTCGCAACGTTGACTACTAGTGCCCAGGTGGTTTTAAGGTTGTGGAATTTGTTGCCCCGGAAACCTTGAAATCTCTCTTTGTCTATAATTAAAAACCCCGACGGCGATTTTTGATTGGAGCTGAGGATCTAGACAGAGCCACTAGTAGTGGCTGGGTTCTATGTGGTTGTGATCTAGGGCATCTGCACAGCGGCATCACTTTGTTTACCTCCACAGCAAACCAGCAAATTACGGGATCCATGACTATAGGGAACTGCCTTTTCACAACTAGGTTGGGGTAGAAATACATAAAGCTGGGTCCCCTGGGTGGTAGGAGGTCTAGGATAATGAAAGATCACCTGATGGCGGGGTATCCTAGCAAGCTGTAAACCCAACGTAGGCTGACCAAAATATCGAAAGCCAGCAGGCTATAATCATGGCATCAAGCACATCATTTGTTGGTCCAAATTCTGGATTCCAAGTGGGACAGAATCATGGTCACATCACTGCTCAGTTTCTTCAATCGGAAACATCAAGTCAAGCATCATTAGACCACCAAGCCTGCCGGATTTGCGAGCAACCAATCCCTACAATGATAAAGAGCGAATCAAAGACACCAATGGAGGTCTCTTCAGAGACTCATACCGCTGGATTCATAAGGAGTTCAAACAATGGCAAGACAGCCGAGGCGACCGCCTCCTCTGGATCGGAGGGGATCCTGGCAAGGGCAAAACAATGCTCCTGTGCGGTATTATTGAGGACTTGACGCGAATGAACCGATACAACACTGCGACTATCTCATTCTTTTTCTGCCAAGCTACTGATATACGCATCAACAATGCCACAGCTGTTCTCCGTGGCTTGATATACTCAACTGTCATAAAGCGACCATCTCTTCTTGCCCATGTACGGAGTCGGTACGATCAAGCCGGAAAAGCTCTATTCGAGGATATAAATGCGTGGATTGCACTTTCGGCGATCTTTACAAATATTCTAGAAGACCAGGCATTGGAAAGTGCCTATATGATAATTGATGCGCTAGATGAGTTCACAAATGGTCTTTCCTCTTCTAGATTTGATCGTGCAGGGGTCATCAAGACACCCTAAAGTGAAGTGGATCGTCTCTAGTCGCAACTAGCCTAAGATCATTAAGCGTCTTGACTCTACCCAGATTTCACCAATCTCATTGGAGCTGAACGAAGCATACGTTTCCGAGGCCGTGAATAGATTCATCCAGCACAAGGTTGACGACTTGGCGAAAAACAAAAACTATAGCGATGAAACTCGTGATGCGGTCAACGATCACCTATTGTCAAACCCACAAGGCACTTTCCTATGGGTAGCATTGGTCTGTCGAGAGCTTTCCCAAACTTTAAAGTGGAATACTCTTAGGAAGCTAGAAGTGTTCCCTCCAGGACTGGATGCTTTATACAATCGCATGATTGACAGAGTTCTCGATTCGGAGAATGCCGATCTTTGCATAGAACTGCTGGCTGTTGTCTCAATAGTCTATCGACCGATAACTATTGATGAACTATATATCTTTACTTTTTCATTGCGTACCCCTAATTTGATGGGTACCTTATATTCATGGATGCTCCTTCAAGGTCCCCAGTATTGCCTATAATGGATAAAAGTATTGGGTTCGAAGGTCCCCAGCCCTTGGAATCCGCCATTAGAACACGCATGCAAAAGTGGACATTGGTATACCTGACATTCGAATTGATTCACCTTTTCGCCTGGACGGATATTTTTAGAAACTGCTGGACACCTGGAATGATTATATCGTATGTATCTGAGGGTGGATTCTTCTCGGTGTCCTCAGTCATCATGATGCCTAAAATATATAGTTCCCGGATACACAGTTACGAAATTGTCCAACTTTTGAAGAAAAAAAAATATATATATATATGTATATATAAATAAATAACTCCATGATGTGTCAACTGAAGGATACTCGATTTAGGCACTTTCATGATGAGAAGACATTTAGATCTATGCTTTAAGGAAAAGCCAATCCACGATAAGAAGTAACAATTAAGGCTACGATAGCAGTCGCTACGCGTTAGCTCACCATCGACGTCCACACTACGTACTACTTGTCAATGCTCAATAAATTTTCACGAGGCACAGGATTGTTGCGACCGACTGTCTGGAATTGTTCTTATCACGAGTCCGTTAGTCAAACTATGTAAATGATGATTCATCAATCCCCAGACTTCGCCGCGCACGAACTAGACATAATCTTCTGCATGTCAGGTGCATATTCATTTTCGTGGCCACCCGGATGAGAGAAGCCGCGAAGGCAAATGATCCTGTTATGGCCGGCGATAAGTGAAATCACTGAGGGGAAATAAGTACACCATTCGAGATTGGGCATTGGCACTTTTGAGTCAGTATCATATGCGGGTGGCAACGCAGGCGGAGACTGTATGTCTACGACATCATATCCACATTAATGTATGTTTAGTCTGGCCCCCAAGAAGGCAAACATTCATTCAATACCCACTTGACTATGTACCACGCCCAGATTGATGCAGTAGTTGACTAATCTATATTTGGTATTGTCAAGGGCGAGCCGAGGGGAACATTTCTAGAAAGTGCACATGGCCTCTGTGCCTGGGTACAGGAGTTTAGTCGAAGAGGCTCAAGGGAATGGAATAATCCACCATCCAATAATGAAAGCTTCCTCAGCCAGCCAGCCATGGTCTAACTCCGGACCAAATAATATAAACCTGTTGACATGCATTCTGTATAATGTGCTCCGTGCGTGATAAAGCAAAACTGGGTCAAGCCCGCGCCCGGATGGTACGGAGTAGGTCTAGATCAGCCAAGGCTGACATCAACTATGAACGCATCCACGGTTGAAAGTGTGAACTGCCGCGCCGATCTCACAACATGTCTGACCCATCACAAACGGGCGCCGTTAAAGCACGACTCGGATCCATCCCTTCGGGCCCGAGCTCACAGCAGGAGATGACCAAGACAAAAACAAAAACAAAGACAAAGACCTGTAAAGCCATCTACGTACATACCGCTGGTCTAGGTTAGTGTGCATTTTTACCCCCGCTCACGCGAGGGCCATGTTTCCCGAGACAATAGACGAATGGGCAAACTGGGTGAGATGAGAATCGAGAATTGGTTTGGTGCGGATGGGAGCCGATTGGACTGGGCGCTGGAAATTGCGTGGCCATATGGGCGAGTAGAATACGAGGATTGGGGATGTCGAATGAAAGGCAGAAAGGAGTAAGGTGAATGGTGGGGTGAAGCTAGCCCGGGTGAAAGATGCATGGCGTTTCGGGGCCATGCTTTCATCCACAGATATTGGACGCCTTGTGAGAATGCGTTGACTTGTTGTACGAAGTACGTGGTGTAGAGTTGGTGGTGCAACTGGGTCTGCAATGTATCTGTACGAGGACGATAACAGATCTGACTACAATCTTAGTTTGCAGGATGGTACAGAGTGGACTAGACCACAGTACTATTGCGTACACAGCTTCAGGGATACTTTCAAGGAAACCCAGGAGAACCAAACTTTTGGGGTTGCAATGTTCTAGTGGAGAGTTCTCGAAGGCAAAGATCTCCGCGTTCCATGGTTGCCACCACTTTAGTGGCAAAGTTATCCGGGACCGATGAACACCAAAAGTGGTGATGAGTTTACTTTCAATCCATGTGCTAAATGATGTCGAGATGTGTTTATTTTGTGGGGCTGTGGGAAATGGTGATGACTCCAGCCCCCCTGGCAGCAAGCATCCGCGCCTCCATGCAGGGCCGATGATCGGCTAAGACCTGAATTTGGGCATAGCTCAGGAGTTTGGAACCAGTAGTCTACCAAAATCTATACCGAACTATTGAACAAGGAGCATGGAACTGGTAAACTCCAGGTAGCGGTGAGAGAACTCTCGGAAGCAAGCGGTCCAGCTGCATTGCCAATCCTGGGGTGCAGCACAAATCGATGTGATGCATCGTGTAGATCAGGTGATTCTCACCGCAGTTTGACTGGTTGACTCGTATGAGCTGTCCTATACGGTTAGGCCCGGGAAGGCAGAAAGAGGCAGACTCCCCTTCTTTGACACAGTTAGGCGCCTAGGGGGAGTCACACAGAATGGGCCCCCCCCAACTCACCACGTTTGGCCAATCAGTCCAGAACTGACACAGTTGGCCAGGGTCTGCAGGCCCGTGCAACCAGAGTCGGAAAAGCGGATCCACTCGTTCTCGAAACCAGCAACGCCCTGCTCTTTGATTGGCTCATGACCCCTCCTGCATCGCCTCACTTTTTGTTGATGGTCGGTGCTCTCGATGCTTTCTCCTTTAGTTCGCACGGGGCAGAATAGAGTTGGGGCCAAAGTGATTTAAAACCTATGTATCATACAGAGTAGTTATTGCCTCTTGATCCTGGTCAGAAACAAACTCCCCATGCTACAGGTGAAACGGAACACGGAACACGGTTGGGGAAACATTTACCAACAGGTTTTGTGTTTATTTGAATTTTTATTATTATTTTTATTGCGGGGCTGGGCATAAGGAGACACAAGATTGGCCATGTGGGAACGGGATGAAGTGGCGGAGAGGTCGGAGAGGTCTCGAATCATAATTGCCACTAGGGAAGTTGGCAGAAGGAGGTGGAGAAGCAGAAGAAAGGGGGCAAGTGACCAACAAAAAAAGAAAAGAGTGGAAGTTCGATGCCAATCAGGACCCGCAGGTGGCGCATGCAAGTTGATGTGCTCCGGGCCACACGAGCATTATGATTGGGCGGTGATGACTGGTCCCCCCTACTAGTCCCGGCACTAGTGCAGGCTGCACACCGCTTCCTGGAGCCACGGTGGCCTGGCCTAACCACATGGAACACGACTCGACGCATCATCGATATTTTTATCGCCCCCCTTCCCCTCCTTATATTGTTCATGTTGATACTTTCCTTTGGGTCCGCTAGTCCGCTATATCGCTATCCTTTTTTGCAGTTGTTTTGTTTTTTAATTTATATATACCCGCCACCCCCATACCAGAAAGACCGCATCATTACCTAGATCGGCCCCCTTCTCTCTGGACTTTTGCTTACTTCCTGGAATGGATTCCTGCCCTTGAATGCCGTTGCATTTGGAAAGATTCACTACTTCCCTGGACAAAAGCCCGGATCTCTTGGAAATACTTTTATCGCCACTCCCTTCTTTTATCCTAAAGATTTGAGAGTTCTTGGATTTTGCTTATATACCCGGATCTACAACTATTTTACTCCCCCTAACTAAATACCATGTATCCGGCCATGCTCCCAACACCACCACCATCTCCCACTCTCCGGTGTTATGCCCCCGAGGACCGATTAGGATTTATCTTGGCCAACCGTCTGGAACTTACTGGCATCCTGGGTGTCGGTGCTTATGGAGTCGTCTACACTGCCGTGGATATCCACACCAACATCTCCTATGCCGTCAAGGCCCTTAACAAATCTGGGCTGGATCCCCGACAACTGAAGTACCAACAGCGCGAGATTCGTTTGCACCATCTGGCCAGCCAACACCCCAATGTTGTCTCCTTGGCTCGCATTATGGATTCCGTGGATTGCACCTACGTTGTCATGGAATACTGCCCGGAGGGTGATTTGTTCTCCAGTATCACCGATAAGGGAAACTTTGTCTCCAATGACCCCTTGGTCAAGCGTGTGTTCTTGCAACTGCTGGATGCCGTGCAGTTCTGCCATTCTATCGGGATTTACCACCGGGATCTTAAGCCTGAGAACGTCTTAGTGACCGGCCAGGGCATGACCGTCAAACTGGCCGACTTTGGCCTGGCCACCACGGATTACTTCACCACAGATTTCGGTTGCGGTTCCACATTCTACATGTCGCCTGGTAAGTACTTGTTTCACGCCATAGATGAGACCGACCCTCCCCATTTTCCCCACCCGGACCAACCTAATTTATCCCAAACAGAATGTCAACAGACCAACCCCCGACCCATGTCTTGTTACTCCTCCGCAGCCAATGACGTCTGGAGCCTGGGCGTGATGCTTGTGAACTTGACCTGCGGTCGCAACCCATGGAAGCGCGCCTCCGTCGAAGATTCCACATTCCGGGCATATCTCAAGGACCCCTTCTTCCTCAAATCTATCCTTCCCCTATCCACGGAGATGGTCTGTATTCTCAGCCGCGTGTTTGAGCGCGACCCTTCCAAGAGGATCACCATCCCGGAGTTACGCCAACTGATTGTGGATTGCCCCCGCTTCACCGAACAACCCCCTGTGGCCCCTTGGGTGCCAGACCAGATTCCGCAGGCCGACTACCTGGTCCAGCCCCAGATGCCCTTCGTTCCCCTGGAACCCCTACATGCCCAACAGTCTGGATCGTCGTCGGATTCTTCACATTATTCTGATTTCTCCGACTCGGCTATCTCCGATACTTCTGCCCTGACCGAGGACTACGGCGACTACGGCGATTATAACTGCATGTCGCCCATGATCTCGGAACAGGTGCAGGTACCGGACTGTAAGGTCGTCTTTCCTCACCCCATCTGCGTGGACCATGGTATTCCCGCGGACACCTTCACGGGAGCACCCATTCTGGTCTGTTAAAAACCCATCGACTTGACGCAGCTATTACGATTTACACGCCTTCTAAACCCGCTTACGCACCGGGAGTTCTTTTGATTTTTATCCACGTTTTCGGGATCCTTACCTCCACTTGGATTTACCCTAAAAGCCGCCAAAAACAAGGTCGCCGAGTTGAGGATTCCATCCCTGGGACTCGGCCACCACTCTCTCCCCTTTTCTTCCTTGGACATACTTCCCTCCACTGGACCTTATTTTCCCTGGACTGTGACCATATTTGCATCGTCCACTGGATTTTGGGCTAGCCTTTTTATTACTGCCACTTCCGTTACTTCCACGGTTGATTTGGCTTTCGCTTCTACTGTTTTAATATCTTGCACCACATACCAGGAGGCCGGCTTTGTTATTTTTTGTTTTGTTTCTCTTTTACTTTGGACATTTTTGGGAAATTTCTGGCATATATTAGGAGGCACGACTGAAGATTGCCCCTGGGAGGGCAGATGATATATTCTTTTACGCGCGGAGTCGTTCGAGGCGTTAAAGAGCTGATTACCACATTGGCTGCGGACTTGTGTTTTGTTTAATTCCGGGAAAGGATTCATGTCTATTTTCGTACCTGTTTATGATCTATGGGTGGTGATTTGATCTCGGATTTGTTGCATGTGCATAGACTTTTTGGCATGGTTGGACTGGATTGGATTGGATTCGGACTGGGATTTACGATATGATACCAACAATGGAGCGATAATTGCATGCCATCTACACAACTTCAATGATCCATCTTCCTGGCTTCCGTCTCTAAGAATTCTTGACTTCTACTCCGTGCAACGTTTCCTCGTCCTACATCCGCAAGGCAAAGGGCGCCGACTATGCGGGTCGTCTCGTGTGGATGGATGCTGTGGATGCTCCAGCCGTCGTACCACCCATTGCTGCCCAAGTGAGACGTGAGGCATGAGGCATGAACGAGCGCCAACCCTCTCGGGTATGCCGAGGCCTTCTCCCACGTAGTCCTGCGGTCTGGATCATATATTTGCGATCAACGTTGCTTGATTCGCCAGGTGTTTTAGCCTTTTGCGCCCAGGTTGCTGGATTGGAGATAAAAAAAAACCTCATGCTCACTGCATCGTGGAACAGCTGCGTAACGTTCTCCGCATGCAAACTATATTGCTTTTCCCAGAGCTTACCGACATCTACACCGTTTTTTCCTTTGCTTTTAACTGGATCGTTCAATGGGATTCGTGTCCTGGGGTTCAAGGTTTGGCTCCACTGAAGCTAGCTATCCTCCACAATCTAGAGTTTGGATTCTGCCTTCATACCTAACCATTGCGGGTCTGATGCAGTGTACCTGATTAGGGACCTAGTTGCTGCTAGGTATCCACCTTATTGAAAATCAATTGTGCGCTAGATACTGCCCATCGGCCGCGACTGATGCAGTTTAGGATACCCCACAGGAAAAACTCGCATTCAACACTTTCACGAACTTATGCGGGACCGCCCCATCAGATTGGGAAATAAAAGGCGTCGCTGGCCGGTGGGGCCCGAATACTTACTGTTGTCATGGCCCACTAGGTAATGTAGGGCCGGTGAGTGTTTGTTCCCCATGGCCTGATGAGGGCCCAGAAGCGGGGGCTGGGGACGGACGTCTTGTCTGGGCTACACTTAGGTTCCCCATATTGGATGGCTGGGTGCACAAAAAATTGGAATAAGGAAAGAAGAATAATGGAGATAATAATAATAAATAATAAACTCGAGATCACTATCTGAATCCACAGGGGAGTCGTGAATGTTTGATTATGATGACCAGGTTCCTGAATGCTTGGACAGATCAAATAGTACTTGTAGCCTTGGAATGCGTTAAATGCTCTGCCTTGCCTGATAGCCCTCTCTAACATGGTCGTTTGATCTACTTAGACGCGATAAAACCTTCTCTCGAGAAAGTAGGTAAAGTTGGCCAGGGTGTAGGTGAGAATGGAGCAGCCAGCGAAGCATTTTGATATCATCCTATGTTAGATTGCAATCGAGAGTTACACAAGAGAACCAGATTATATTTCAGCAGGAGTATTGGTTGATTCTCCCTACGAAAACGTGAAACATGAATATGCCCACCGATGCAGAGTTGACCCGAACTGGGACTCTTGCCTAGACGGGGATATCGGTAACGTGCATAGCGGTGCCAAATCTGACAACACCATATCGTATCCAAGACTATGTCCACTACTGCTTTATTTCGCTATTTGAGACTTTTCTTTGTGAAAGCGTGGTCTAGACCCTAGCCTGATTTCAAGGAATCCTTTCAAGATATGATAAGTGGATGCTGATGTTTGCTCAAGTTCGCGTAGGCAGACGTTCGTGGCTATGCTGCATCATACCATAAGTAGAAGTCAGTCGGCAATGGTGCGTAAAGCGTCATGCGGCTAACCAACCTCACATGCTATTGCGATGTGTGTTCGTGACTGGTTGGCTGATTGGAGCCGATGCGCATTAGGCTGGCGCTTATGCGCTGCACCTCTGAGGTGAGGGGCGACTCTGAGACAACTTGTGGGTTTACTTGTTTCTGCTTGTTTATGGCATCCCATGTCTGACTCCAGTGGGGACTGCGGGCCTTTTCATTTCGATATTTTCAGAGGAATACTTGGGTGAATCTGGCACTTGTGGATACATGTCGGTCCATGACTGAATTCTGTTCCAAAGAGGGTCATATTTCTGGCTTCATACATTCGTAAATATCAAAAGCCACACTTCAAGAAATCGAGCAGACTATGGGCTAGATGGGCCATTCCGGGTAGCCTCGTCACTAAGACATCGGAAAGAAAAAGCTGGAGTTCTCCACTACAAGTACATGTCAACACTAGAAGAATGTACATTTCTACTCATTGTGGCACAGTCACGAATAACCCATAGTTACATGTGATAGGACTGAATAGTAAGCCAATTCAAATTACATATTGCGCCCACCAGTAACCCGGATGGTCTCCCCATTCACATAGGAGAAGTACGGGCTAGCAACACCCAAAATAGACCGCGCCGCTTCCTCAGGGCTAGCCGGTCTCCGCAACGGAATATCCGGGAAAGACTCAGTCTTAGACTCATCGCCCTTCTTGGTAGCAAGCTGCTTGCCAGGAATACCCAGCGCGACCTTAGTACCGTCAGGGGTGGTGACGAAGGCGCCCTCTTCCTTGGCAGCGGTAAGACGAGTAGTCACATAACCAAAGGCGATAGTATTGGAGCGCACGCCAAAGGCAGGGCCCCATTCTTTAGCAATGGTGCGGGTAAGGCCGACAACACCGGCTTTAGCGACAGCGTAGTTGGCTTGGCCACTATCGAGTCCCATAATTAGCCGTTGTTCATTTTCACCTGGAACCAGAAGGAAGAAATCAAAATCACTTACGCATTGCCATGGATACCACTTGTGCTGCTGATGTTGATAACAACCCGCGGCTCCTTGTCCTTGACGCGGAAATACGGCGCGGCCTCTCGCACCAGCCGGAAAGGCGCAGTGTTGTGCACTGCAAGCATGGTGTCCCATTGCTTGTCGGTGATCTACAGATTCATCAAGGATAACCCTCGTTAGCCCTTCATATGCCTAGCTAGGGTAATGGACAATGGGGTGATCTTGGGACGACAATGGGAATGCATCAAGTGAGAAGAGCAAGAGGACTCACCTTGTGAATCACACCGTCCCAAGTGAACCCGGCGTTGTTGACAATAATGTGGATCTTGCCACCGCCGAACTCGGATGTGCGCTTCACAAGCTCGGTGATGTAGTTGCTGTCCAGGACGTCGCCGGCCACAGCCAAGGCGCGGCCAGGCTCGGCGGCATTGATGGCGTCAGCGACCGCGTTGGCCTTTTCTATTTTGAAATATTAGTTATGTTTGCAGAGTACAGGATCAATCAAATGAGTTTTGCAAATTTAGGGGGAAAACAAAAGCTGAGAGCACATACTGCCATCGATGTCTGCTACTACAACCTTGGCGCCCTCGTTGGCGAAAAGCCGAGCAGCCTCCGCGCCGATACCTTGGCCCGCACCAGTAATGATGGCCACCTGGCCAGCAAGAAGACCTGCTGGGTAATTGAGGTGCTTGTTGATCTGGGCTAGACGATCGGTAGGTGCCATTTTGATGTTATGTTCTGCTGGTGATGTACCGGGTAAGATGAGGGGAAAGCTGGGGTCTTATACAAGGCGGTCGAAGTGCCGAGGCTCGCCGCGGACCGAGAGTGTGGGGTTGTAAAAAGCAATGAGAACTATGAATGAACTACAATATGCTGAACAAAAAAATAAAATAAAAGCATAACTCATATAGCCTATTTAATTCAAATTTGCTGGTCAAAATAGCCGATGCATGTTTACTGTCGAGCTGAATCCTATCTACGCACAAGAACCTCCCGTAAATACAACTTGGTGGGAAAGGAGACAATGAATGAACAAGATTAAACGCAGCAAAATACCCCCACCCATCCAGATCTTCCTAATTCACAAAAGCATCAAAGGGACTCATCTCCTACCGAGTATTTGGATCCACAGATACAATCACTCGAGACAGATTGTAGGAACGCTTCCACAGTAGCTTCGTAGCCCCCAATGATAGGCAGAAGACAGGTATTTCCAGGACCGGACATCGCATCTGATTCTTGATGTGACAACGTCGCACCAAAGTGCCCCGATGAAGCCCAGTGCTGATTGACTAGATCTTCACTCTTCATACTCGAATCTGCAGAGCCTTCGACATCAAGAAGCTTCGGGTTTTCGAGACAGACGGCATTGGCAGCTGCTGTTAACATGGATAGAACATCTTTGCACTGAAACAACAATTTTCGAAGCAAGAAAGCCCGTATCTGTCGGTCGTCATCCTGGCCGACCTCATAATATCCATAGCGAATATCGCCGTGCTCCACCCGAGGCATTCGTGAAGTCTCGCGCGAGATCCAATACTCGAACAGCTGTAGGGTCAGGTTGAGGACAGATATGACTAGAAGCAGATTCGCGCTGTCTTTGGTGCATTTGACACACTGCATGAAGGCCTGGCATGCGCAAAATGTGGCTTTGACCGCTTGAAGGCTGTGGTCGAATCGAAGAGGCATTGATTCGGCAAGAAGGTGATTCAGTCGATTCATGTAGAATATCTGCTTGTCCACACATTCGCATGTTGCCACCGGGTACGGAGAAGAAATAGATCCACCAAAAGGCGGGCTCGCCATCCCGTCGATCAGAGGGTCTGCTGGGAGAAATGTCGGCGTGACGGGTGTGTGTGGGTATCCCAGGCCAAGGGGCATTGTAGGACAGGTATCCATCAGATCAGTGAAGGGTGAGCCATCGACCGTTCCAAGCTGCGAAGGACATATGGGCGTGTCTAACGCGGTAGTACTACCAAAACTTCTTGGGCTTTCCCAGAGTCCAGGTGGACCCGGAATCAAGCATATCTAAATTATAAAGGTTAAGATTTTTCATAATAGGGGATAAGTGCTCACTTACATCGTCATCCATCATTGCATCTCCCACATGACCTGGATACTCAGGAGGAACCCGAGGCTCTCTGTTTGCCACGGGAGGTACAATGCGATTGCCACGAAGACCCCGGGTAGGCGGCTTATCCTCCTGGAGTTGACCCAACTTGCGGAGAGTAGCTCGATTCTTACTGCCCTTAGGCTTGCCAGATCGGTTGGCAAAGCCGTATTGGCATTGCAAGCCATGCCGCAGACACCTTGTACAGATGTTCTTCCCAGACAGGTTGCATTTCACCTTGGATTGTCTACAGTTCTCGCATGCGGTTCGAAGTTTCGGTGCATTACTCCCGGCATAGGGACTGCCATTTGACTCGGAAAGCATCGAGGGCAAAGGGGGAGTGAAAGCTGGAAAGATTATTCAAGGAAAATTCTTCTCTTTTTGCTTGGGCCCAGGTGTATGGAGGTATCTCACGGGGAAGATCGATAATGCCGGGGCGATCAGTGCATAAGAACAAGAAAATCAAACAGGGAACTCTGGGTTCGACGTGCATACAATCCTATAGGACACATCGAGTCCTTCCCCCCTTCTTCTGACACACACACCGTCTCCACTGTGCTCGTATATATAAAAACAAACTCAAGCTTCATGTTCCAAGAAAGCCAGCAAGAAAAATGTCACACTTGCATTCGGATTCCTATACCGGCGGCAGCCGCAAAGAGGTCAGCCGCTGTGAAACCCAAGAATACTTTCATCTGATCAACTCGGTCTGGGATGGCGACAGGCACCTTGAAAGTAAAATCGAAGGTTGCCCTCCTTCCCCTCTCTCGAACCCCAACAGAGTTGGTGATGGGCCAGATAGGAGAACGCATTGCTGGGTCCAGCCGTTGCTCGATTGGAGCATCGTTCGTGATAGGTAAAAGCAGAAAGGCAAGTTCAGGACCTGGAGCCCCCTAGGGGTCCTCACAGTCACACACCCTGATGCAACATCGTAAATGACCCACGGAGTTAAGTTTTCCAATTATTATTGTATTTCTCTCATGAGCTTTTTTCTTGATTTCTGGGGAAATATGACGACCACCTTTGCTGACAAGGGCTATTCTAGGAGTATGTTGTCGGCCAGGCCCGCATGCACCGCCAATGAAAACTTATCTACAATCCCTCCAGTGACGAGGAGCACCATGTGAAATCTTGAGTGCGTTGGAACTGGGCTGACCGGATTCAGCCCGTGGCCTTTCGGTCTTTTCCCTGTCAGAGCTATTCACCGCTTCACTCTGTGGTCATTGTTGCACATCACGAACCAGGTCACCGTCAGCAGGGACTTTCACCGTTGAAGAGCATATACCCTTTCGCCACATGTGTGGAAAGTTTCATTGCTAACTCTGGAATTACCATGAACACGTTGTCCCACCTCATCCTCTTCACTTAACTGCTGTCATAACTCAGCCGCGTGGAATTGGACAGATCTCGGCAGTCCCACTATGCCGGTAATCAAACGCTTTCAACAGTCCCGTCAGATGAGCCACCGCCGCACACACGACCAGCACGTGGAATATCTGATGCGAGCTGCCAACGAGGTCAAATTTGCCGGGCCGCAATCTCTCGGGTACCCGTGCTGCATAGATGGAGGCCCCGAGAATATATAAGAAGCCCTGGAGCAGAAGCCAGCTGAGGCCAATCTGCTGTCTCATACGGTCGAATCCAAACAGAGATAAGCCATGGAGAACGGGGAAGACGGCGGACAGGCCCATCCCGACAAACATGGCGGCCCGGAACGGTCGCCAGCGGGGAGTCCGGAACCGTGGAACGATTGAGACACACACGCAGCCCAGCCCAATGGTGCAGATCATGGTCCAGTATCGATGTTGGAGCTCGGGTACACAGTAAAATCCATAGAAGACACTGGGTACAAAGCTGCCCACAATAAGCCCGACTATGCCAATGTAGTCGAGCGCATTGCCAATCCGGGCCACCACGGGCGAGTGATTAGAGATCGTATGATATGTCGCGGACATCCCCAAACAGAAAGCAGCTCCGGCGAAGAAGCAGCAAAACGCAGCAATGTCGGAGTCTGCTGCAGTCTGATAACGAGGTTCCAAGGCATGATAGAGCTGATAAGCCGCAGGAACGGCTAATATGGATGGAAGGAGGTGACTGTAGATATTGATGGTCTCATTGTGAAAGTAGCCCAATGATTGGAACGAGGCCCAAAACGAAGACGAGGCTGGTCGATATCCAGTATGGATGTGGTGATTGTCGCGCTGCCAGTGTGGCAATTCATCCCAGTGAAGAAGCTTTTTCACCATGTGCGGAGGGACTTCGAAGATTGGGTTAGCCAGCGCAGTTGCTGGACTGTCCGACTCTTTCTCCTGTACTGGGTGACGTTGGCGAGACATCGTCACATGCAGAGTCTAGTATAGGACGTGGTGTCTAGAACTTGACGGATCAGCCACAAATAGAGCACGGCACGTAAGAATATAACTGTGCGCTAAGAACCTTTCACTTTAACGTCTAAAAGGTAAAAGGAAAAAAAAAGCACCCGGGGTAAGAACAGTAGGAAGGCTGTAGATACCCTGATACCCTATTTTCAAGGTTCCGTTGGGTGCCGCCGCTTTTATAGGGCATACTGACCTCGGTCGCAATACAGTCATGTGATTCGTTGTCAATGCGCGAGTGAATCAAGAGGGCGTTCTATATGAGTTTTATTGTTAATATTAATCTCAGAATGTTGAGAATCAACTACCTAGGTAGGCCTATTGATAAGACTATATCCATCAGAATACATAAAGAGCATGAGGTCTGGAAGATAGGGGACTCAACGCCTCTAGGTAGCAAAAGCGGCAAGGAATAAAGCACTAAAATAGACAAGAGCGTTGGGTAGTTGGGACCTCGGCGCAAACAATGCAAATCCCGGTGGCCCACATCGACCCCAGATCTGATACGGCTTTGTCCCCTCATGCAGCCACGCTTGCGCGATGCAGTCCGCCAGATCTCAGGGAAGCCGGTTACGGCCCGTCGCCGACCCTCTGGATAGGGTCGGCTTTGTTTCAAAAGGCGATAGAACGTATGTCGCTCCGATGACATCCATGAGAGCCGTTCTGACGCAACCGCAGACTTCTCGATCATAAAGAGCAGCAAGACTACTATAATAAGATCCTAGAGCGATATATGCGTTTCTGCTCCGACCACCAGAAAGACTTCGATGCGGCACATGCCTCGCTCCCTGTGAGCTCCTCGAATGACGCGACCTCGAACCCACCTACCGCCCAGCCAGCTGCAAGGACCACGTCCAACCCCGCAGAGAGGCGCGTTCCCCCACCATCGGCGGAGCTGTCAAAGCTGCTTCTTTCCCTCCGCAAGCTCAGAGAAGGCATTTTGGCAACGTCGAAAACAACTCCGGCAAAATTTGCGCAGCTCGTCCATTATTTCTCAATTCGCATGTCCATTCTCGCGCAACACCCCCCGTCGTATTTTCCGTCCTTGGAGTACTGCCTCAGCAAGCTGCATTCCAAATCACACCCCATGGCCGAGTCGGAAGTTAAAGATTTGGTGTCATACTTGATTCTCGATTATGCATGTCGGCAACAGGATATGGTGTCGGCCTTTGAGCTGCGGGCACGGGCGCGTCGGGACTACGACTTCCATTCGCAAGCTGTCGACCGCGTCTTGACGGCATTAATGCACGATAATTGGATTGCGTTTTGGCAGGTGCGCAAAAGTGTTGACTCATATATGCGTGCGGTGATGAACTGGGCTGTGGACCGAATGCGCAGACACGCCTTGAAGGCTGTGGGCAGTGCGTACCTCAACGTCCATGTGGACTGGATAATAGGCGGGTGTACTGGGGATGATAGACAATGGACGTGGGAGGAATTGATCGAGAAAGAGAACCTCGGCTGGCAGAGGGAAGGCGATAAGGTTATAATCAAAATCCCCAAGGTTCGACCACTGCCGAAACAGGAGCCCATCCCAGCGGGGAATTGAGGCCGGATATATTTGCGTTTCCTTGACTGGCGTTTTTGGTTGCATGCATGGCATTGGTGCCGGGGCGAAACGTATTATTATGGGTTGAATTGTTCATGAAACGTTGAAATTGGGATCTTCTGTACACTTGGAGTTTAAAAAGAAGGCTAGAATCAATGAGGACCATAGCAGGTCACTTTCTCAATTATTTTCATAGCTTAAAATCGGTATTCGGTCGGTCCATATTCGTCTGCCCAGAGACCGGCTGACCTGCAATGGTGGCCGCCAGCTGCCCCTTCAAGTGACTAGCATTATCGGAGCAGAGCTCGTAGACAGTTGACAAGTTGAAAATCAGACTACTGAATGAGTGATTGGCAGAAACTTGAGATTCCAACAATTGACGCGCCTGAAAAAACCGTAAGCAAAATGTCAACAATCAAAAAGTCAATCAACATACCTCATCCAATTTGCCAGAGTATAGAAGGCAAACAGCCAAGTTCTGCGATACCAAGGCAGCGTCCGTCCTTGTTTTATCTTCTTGTAAAGCCCGCCATTGGTCCACTGCATCATTGTAACGACCGTCTGACATGCTCAGGAGCGGCTGCAACAAGGCCGACTCCTTTGAATCTGGGGAGTCACCAAAGATGCTCTGCGCAGAGTCAACATCCCCAGTTCGTAGAAAAAGAAGTGCTTTCCGCAGTTTCGTAGTATCTGTCTCAGAGTCGGCCGACTGTAGACTTTCCAGTGATCTTTTTGCTGCATCAAGATCACCCATTTCGATTAGCGCATTGACACTTCGCATTCCTAAGTCTGCCAGTCTTTCTCTCCAAATCTTCCGTTCTGCCTCCCCAGTTGCTTGATTTGTGATCTCTCGTCGTGCCTCCAGTCCGATCTCGTATAGACCCCCAATACTTCTGCGGGGGTCGCCGAATCCGATACTTTGAAGTCTCACGGCTAAAACGCGCAATGGCCATGGAACTATATGACGAGGATAATGATTGGGAACATGGTTGTATTTTTTGTCCACTTCAGACGACTCACTCCCCACGTCAATGTAGTAGAATGCAGAATTCAGATCCTCCAATGCCTTCGACTCCTGGGCGGCAAGGACCGTATTACCGGACAGCTCTAGACAAGCAAGGCGGGTGTAAAATAGAGAAAAGATAATCTTGACATCCGTGGGTGTTATCAGGGAGGAGGTCAATATTGAAGCCGCGAAGTGTGCAGCGACCAAGAAACGACCTTCAACGAGTAATTTCTCAAGTACGCCGAGAGAGGACGAGAGCGGTTCGCCGGGATTGAGGACAATAAATTCGGAGCGTAGCGGAGATGGAATGTTGCTATGATTTAAAGGATGAAAGATGTTATGCCGGAGAATGAAAGAAAGGTCTTTGCCCAATGTTTCTGGGAGATCATCGGGGGCTAGCGGGTCTAATTCGTGAAGAGATGCCCCGGAGAAGGCATCATTGTCGGTATTTGTGCTGAGGTTGGGTGAGGAGGATGCGCTTGCTGAGTCAAGAGGGCTGCGTGAACTGTGAGTTTGGGACTATAATTCTAAGATCTTGAGGTCGTTACTCACTCATCTGGTGCATCTAATGGTCCCCGTGTTGAGCTGCGGGGCCGTGAAGCTAGGAAGCCGGTCAGCGTTTGGGAACATCAATGGTATATAGCAATGTATCTCACATCTGGAGAGGTTGTGGGAATGTTTTATCGGTGATGCCATTCTCGGAGATTTATTGTAATTTGTAAATAGATCCACGAGGATCGTTTGTCTGGGGGAAGCTCGTGGTTCGCGATAAGTTATCGGGCAAAACCGAAGGCGGTGGACAACGCCGGATCTGGCCAGAGTTGGCGCGACGCCTGCTCCTCCTTCAACAAGCTGTCCGGCCATTCGCTCCCTACTTTCTGTTTATTTCTTCGTTATTGATCGCTTTTGTCCCGGAGACACCGATTGAATCTAAATTCTCAATTCTTTCAAAATGGGTGCCACCAAGAACAAGTACTCGGTCATTCTGCCGACCTACAACGAACGGAGGAACCTCCCTATTATCATCTGGCTGCTTCAGAAGACCTTCAACGAGAAGTACGCGAGCTTTTACTCCGTTGCTTTGTCAATGCGATAGCTGACCTTTTTTCTTATCCGTGAACAGCAAGTTGGATTGGGAGGTTATCATTGTTGACGATGGCTCTCCTGACGGCACCCTCGAGATCGCAAAGCAGCTCCAGAAGCTCTATGGCACCGAGCACATCATCCTGAAGCCCCGCGCAGGCAAGCTCGGTCTGGGAACCGCCTACGTGCATGGCCTCCAGTTCGTCACCGGCAACTTCGTCATCATCATGGACGCCGACTTCAGTCACCACCCCAAGTTCATCCCCGAGATGGTCCGTATTCAGAAGGAGAGCGACGCCGACATTGTGACCGGTACCCGCTACGCCAACCGTGGAGATATTAAGGGTGGTGTTTATGGCTGGGATCTGTTCCGGAAGTTCACTTCGCGGACTGCGAACATGATTGCGGATGTCATGCTAATGCCCGGCGTCAGCGATTTGACTGGTAGCTTCCGCCTGTATAAAAAGGCGGTTCTCGACAAGGTCATTACTAGCACTCAGAGCAAGGGTTACAGTTTCCAGATGGAGATGATGGTCCGTGCCAAGGCTATGGGATACAAGGTGGAGGAGTGCCCTATCACCTTTGTCGACCGTCTCTACGGCGAGAGCAAGCTGGGTGGCAGCGAGATTGTCGAGTATCTCAAGGGTGTCTTCAATTTATGGCTGAAGGTTTAAGATACAGCGCAACACCTACTAATTGACTTTCGAGTCTTGCGCATTTCATTCGGGCCCACTTGGTGTCAACTCTGAACGGTCTGTCCGTTACTTCGATATACCCCATAATGGCCTCCTCTCTCATTACAATTTCCTTTTCCTTCATCTTCATACTCTTGGGCGGTGTTTGCATGTCTTTTCTATCTGAAACTTGTGTATGTCAAGAGAAAAATCCAATGATCTATTCCATGTCTTACGGAATTTTGCCGTGTAATTCAAACATGTTTCCCCTTGACGAACAATATGCTTTTTAGATGCTCTGCAGGTACCGCACCATTCGGCCAAGTAGGTCCTCTTGGCCTTCGCCACTGACATTGTGACAGGCACCAGAAACGATCCCACTGTTTTCTGTATCCCAAGAAGCACCCCCAGCCTCGGTCGCTTGCTGCCACTTCTGCAGCAAAGCTTCTTTATTGACCCAGGGCGGGCAATACTCGTCACTGCCCGAGCATAAAACCAAGAACTTAGACTTGGAGTTCAAAATACCCCGGGAACCAATCTGCCCAAATGTCTCCTGATGACGCTTGTCAGTCAGGTCGGAGCTGAAAAGATCGTCCGCTGCTGGGTTCTGAGGACTGTCTGGGCTGATCAGGCTCAGGAATCGGCGGGCACTGAGAGGCGCATTGCCCGGTAATCCCAGCATTCCAGTCAAATCCATTGGAAGGATCGAATCAATCTTATCATGGGTCCATGGCTGTCTCTTAGCAGCGCTTACGAGCTGCGCATAAGCGCCCTGACCTTCGCTAGGCTGATCGGAGGTTTCGACGTGGTGCTTAATAGCCTCCCGGTCCGAAACGGGTGCTTGCATAATGGCACCATCGAGCACCGGGCGGGTTAGGTACTTTAGACCGATGTCGAAGTCAGAGTCCTTGGGAAGAGGGTTGGGCGAGTGGAGATAGTGCAGAACATCTTGACTGCCAGTAGAGTGGCCCATGAGTACGACCTTCCCAGATTCACCCTTCAGATTGCGAATGAATTGCACACATTGCGCGATCTCCTCTACATCGAGGTCAAGACTGCTGACTCCGAATCCATTGTAGGAGGAAGTAAGCAGAATAGAAAAGACAGACCAGTCGGTTGGCTCGAGAGTCTTAGCTAAGGGAGCTACGTAGGGGACCGTGGAAAATCCATCGGTCAATCCGCCCACGAAAATCAAGCTGTTTGGCTTGTTTGGCTTCTCGGGTGATGTGAACTCGAAGGCCACAAGCCTGGGGGCCTATAACAAGACAGTCAGCGCATGGGGATACAACAAAGGTAGGCTAGTCATACGAATTCGTGAAGAACACCGGGATGCGATGGAGACGACATTGTTGTTTGGGAGACTATAGGCTGTAGCTTGGGAGGGGCAAATGTGGTTAGGAAGATTGACGTACCTGACCCACCGCGGGGCTCGGAGCTTACTTTGGACCAGACTTTAAGTAGATCTTTTTATTGCGCCTTTGATAGGCGCTTACAACTTTCTGGTATGAATTTTCCTTTATTGAAGTACACCTCGAATTATATAAGATTACAATACCCCTAGATATCTGGAAGCCTTAGATTTGGTAGAAGATGCCGTCTACTTAGGGCTGTTGATTGGAAGTATTCGTCTCTTCCCAATATCTCACCTGTGGACATAGGATTCCATATTGTTGAATGAAATCTCAACCCGATTTGAAAGAATACATGTTACATTCATGCCTTAACATCACCTGTGGATGCATAGGCCGGGGGTACACCTGAGCTTGGCCCGGCGCCAGTTGATACCCCACCTTCTAACTCATCATAAGAGGGCGGTCGCTCGAGCTCCTCGAATTCTGACATGTTAATATCGTAGCCGAGGTGTCTCTTCAACAGTTCATGCGTGACAAATCGCTCGGGTGTATTGCCTTGGGCATCGACAAAGGAGACATGAGGGTTGACCTCGCTGATTCTCTGCAACTCATTTGCATGTCGGTGATGATGCGGACATCCATCCACGCCAATCAAGAAGATCGTGACATGAACCCAAGACAGACTGAGTAGATCGAGTTCAAACTCATCCATGTCACTTGCTTCGCCGTCAAGGAGGAGAAGCAGTCTGAGTTTTGGAGTTTTCGGGCCGGCTTGCCACCCGTAGACTGGATGATAGGATGCTGTCTCGGAATATTTCTGGAAATGAAGATCCTTGACGAGTTGCCATCCAGTCATAACTCGAGTCATACCACCGAAGCTGACCTGATTCCACATTTTGTCGAAGTTCTCGCGATTGAGAATCCCGATGTATTTGGCCTTGTCATGGAAAGTGACGAGCTGATAACCAGTTGCATTGTGATCATGATGGATCATTGCATCCGTGAAACGACGAATAATGGCTTTGGCGAGATCTGCAGCATGAAGTGGTTAGATTGGCAAAAGACGGTCGGCTTTAATCTTCGGCGCTTACCCTTGTTTTTGGGCTGAGTGGAGTGTTCATATCCTCTGATAAGAGCCTCTTCATAGACTGGGCGAACAGGCTTGAAGTCCATAGACCCAGAGACATCCAGTAGAATCATCGTATCATCCGATGGTAGCTCGGGCACACCAGAGGGCTTGAAGGGAGTGGGCATGACCTGCCTTGAATAGCGGTCCGACATGTGCTGAACATGGCATACATCATCGGGAGAGTAATATCCAGGGGGAGGCATAACGGCAGAAGCCATTCTTGAGCGGGCCATTTTCATCGCAGAAATGGGGTCAGGCTTCATTCGTGGTTCACTGCTTCCTTCCCTGTGATTTAAGACCCAGTATAGACGTTCTTCGGCCGTGTCTTCAAATCCTCTCCAGGTAGGAGTAATGCCCGGCCATCCAGCCGCTGCCTCGATTTTAAATTTTAGCGGGTTTGAAGCGAGATTCGCCCATTCCACCGGAATAGGCTCGAAGTATCCCGCTCGAAGAAGGTGCAGGTACTGAATAGGGCACCGAGCTCGAAGATCGGCAATTTTTTGCGTCATGCCGACATGTACTTGGTACTCCGTCACTATGTCTCGCCATTCTTTGGTTGGCCATCGTCCGTTTTCTTCGTTAAGGATCTCGATTCGCAAATCCTCGCCCTTGGCGAAGGCCTTTTGCTTTCTCTCAGCCACCTTTTCCTCGGGAGATTTGATGCAAAGTGCCTTTCGCAAGCCAGAAAGTCTGGAATGTTTCGCAAGTTTCCGATTTTGGGATGGGATGGTGACAGGTTTCTCATTGGGCGCCGAGGGCTCTGGCTCATCAACATGCCATATGTTAGATATTGGCTCCTTCCTATTGATCGCAACTTGCGCGCACAGATTCAACTGCGCATTCAGCTTGATTGTCTTTTCAAGAGACTTTGTATAGTTGTATGAATCCAATCTTGCCCTCCTTCTTGGCGCATCGCCGTACATGATTGTGGTAGTGGTGCCACCCATGCCGCCAGCGCAATAGTAGCTTGATACATACCGATATGGACTTCTGTGTATTATACTATTCTCTGTTTCGATATCATGGTAGTACTTTTCCCCTGTTGAGCCGTCAGTTTAAATGGATGACTCTGGCATCGCACGTGTTGACTGACCTGGATACATGACAGCTTCAGACCATTTGATCTGAACGGGGAGTCGGGCAGCCTTTCTTGCTTTGTACTTATGAATCGCACATCCGCAGTATGCAGTCCCGTTTGGATGCTCCGGCTCAATATCGGGGTTATAGATGTCACATTCGCGTTGAATTCTCTGCAGGTGGTTTGCCATCGCTTGCTATCTCACCCAGGCTGATTAGTTCACCGTAACCCGCAAGCAAAGATTGGCGTACTTCATCTAGAGCGCGAAGCTTCCCCGCTTTAATAACAGCATTTGTATGCGCATACTGTTGAGCAGGATCACTCATTGTGGATTGGTATGGCGGTAGTATTGGTTTCCTGTCCATTTTGATATGGGGTGTCTCGGCACCCATGTTTCGTTCAAGTGCGGGTACAAGATAAATCACCGCCTGGCGGGAAGAAGCCTCTTATACGTATAAAGGTTGCGGGATTTTAGCTTCAGCCCTGGAGGTCGCGTGGAATTTCCGGCGGTGGCTGTGGCCATAGCCACAGTGGGTTCTGCTCGGTTGGAACCTCGCGCTAGTCCAGCTTGGAATAGATTTGGAAATTCGTTGGCACATGTTGTGTTGCTGCTCAATAGCAGAATAAAAGTTTGTCTATATTGATTCAATGCAACAGGATTCACTCGAGTTGCTTATCGAGGTTCGACGTTCTACGAATCGTGGGCTGCTGTCATATTACGGCAAAGCGGCACATAGTGCCCGACTTAGGAAACGCTATGATGTGAGCATATTTTCCTGTGCTGCTACTACTCATTTCAATCCTTGTTTCGACAGAAATTCATTTGTTCCAGGAAGAAGGGCCGGATCATGCGGATTAATAACGACATGCTGGATGTGGGAGAACAAGTCATAATGTGTGGCAATATATCGTATCAAGCCGTGTGAGAAGTAACGGCAGTGAAGAACAACAGATAGCGGTCAAATTGGAAAGCCAAACCATTCAACTTTGACCAGTGCAGAGCTTGACGTGGTTCGAAGTAGGCTTATATTATGTGTCGATCATGTAGGGTGTCAACGATCTTATGCGCCCTTTGTCGCGTCCGAGATCGGTGACAGACCTCTCCTCTTCAGGTCTTCTGCTATACCCGACAATGGATCTAATGTGGTAATAATAATGCCAATTTGTGAGCTTTGGCTTCAGAAGTAAATAATGGATTGAGGAAACGCTCGGCAATGGGGTATTTCTTCCAAGGAGCATTGCCTGCTAGGCCCCAAAATCAAGCTTAGATAGTCTGTATTCCTCGAATGAAGAGGGAAATCAAGAATTCAGGCATCGGAATTTCATCAAACATGCAACAAGTGTGGGATTGTTGGTGTCAAGTTGGAAATATCGTATACAGTTTGTTTATCCGCGCTAACTCAAATAGGCTTAGCTGGAAACGAGCCTGATCGGGTATAGCGCGTCATGGATGTATCTGCCCGCATCTCGAACTCCAGCATTCTTTGCTGAACTCTTCATTGCTCCTTTCTTTTGTCATCTCCCACGTCTTGGGCTGTCCGTCGGATTAGTGGCGGATTTTCATGCCAAAGGAGCACACCGCTTTCGTCCAACATTGATGCTGTTCTGGTTACTTTAGCCTAAATGCCTCGCGGCCGCAGATCTGGCCGCGTCAAGGGCCCTAGAACAGTGTATAATCAGGATCCCTTTGTATTAGCTGGACTCAGTGATGAATCAAGCTCTGAGGTGGCTGAGAAAGCGCCCCCGAAAAGGGCTAAGAAGGTGAAACGAGAGGTTTCCATCTCCGACGAAGAATTTGTTGCAGGCTCAGATCCGGACGTCGCCGACGCAGAAGATGACGAGGATTTTGCAAATGTGGGTGAGAACCAAGATGACGCTGAATTTGGGGTTGACCGGGCCGATGACGATGTAATGGATGTGGATGAAATTGGGGATACGCCCAAGAAAAAAAGGGCCACGCCTTCCAACCCGCCAAAAGAGAAGATGCAAACGAGCTATGGCGCCATTACCTTATCAGCAGATGATACGCATTTTCGGGGGATCTTGGATTCCCGAGATCACGTTTCAAAATTTCTGTCTTACACGTTGACTTATGGTTCCGATGATCGAGACCTAGGTCTTGCCGTCCATATGCGAGGCCGATGGCGTTGGGGAAGGGACTCTACGTTTCCAACTCGTGTTTCCTTGGATACGGTTGAAGGAGAGTCTGATTCAATATACGGTCCAACATTAGGGGCTTCCCCAGAGGATATCGAAAAGGAACGAACAGTAGGCTGGAGCTGGTACTACGATCAAGAGATTGGCCAAATGTTTCGAGACAGACAGCGACTCGACACGAAAATCAAAAAGGATGAGGTACATCGCCATTATCTGCCGTGGCCAAAGTCCAAAAAACATACAGTTCTCATGGGACCATCAAATAATCAACGAGAATTTCACCTTGGCTACCATGACTGTATTGATTTCGGCCCAGCCTGGGGTGCTAGAGAGGCCCAAAAAAGCAATGGACCAGCGAAGACGCGAGAGGGTTGGCTCATCAACATTGGGCAAAAGATCCAATGCATGGCATGGGCTCCTACCCAAGATGGTGCATTTCAGTATCTAGCTGTGGCTGCACCAGTCACCGATGAACAAAAGAAAAGCTACGAGACGCCTGAAAGTGATCGGGTCTCCTCGTTTCTGCCATCGCCGCCATATCCCGGGACAATTCAGCTGTGGGAATTCAAGTCCAAAGGAGCGGGTGCTCAAACAAATACCATTGACATGACTTCCAAACCACAACTTCGACTAACGTTGTGTTCGGAGTGGGGAGATTTGCGGCGTATGGCTTGGTGTCCTATGGGGCGAGAAAAGCGAGGCGACGTCGACAAAGGCTTAACAGACATCGGTCTACTAGCTGGAGTCTGGGGGGATGGAAAGGTGCGGGTGTTGGATATAAAGCTACAGCAAGGCTCCAGCACACCGAGATACGGTGAGTATCTTCATTCTTCAGTAGTTGCCCTCATGTGTCTTCCGAGTTCTGACGTGCCAGTAGCCAAAATCGATTCTCCGGCATTCGAGGCGGTTCCTTCCTCGACTATTTGTACATGTGTGACCTGGCTCTCACCCAGCGACATTGCGGTAGGCTGTGGAAATGGCTTTGTGGCCATTTACAGTATTCTCCCTTCCACCGCCTCAGAACCTCAGCCCTACTTCTATTACCCAATTCACGCAACCTACATATTGAACATCGCATCCATCTACCCAGCACACCCACAACTTCTTTCAACAATATCAGTCGATGGCGACACTCGGCTTTGGTCTATTGTTGACCCTCAGAGCGAGAACACTAGTACGGTTCGAGTGCGACTGGCTTCATCTCACCTTAGCTTCTCCCCGGTCCTTCAGTCGGTCTGCTCCAGTGACGAAAATGAATATGGCCGTATAATGCCCATCCGGCGATTTTTTGCCACTTCCAACGCTGTAAAGATCTTCAGCACCGTCTCGGCTTTCGCTCCCTGCAGTTGGTGGCACGCCAGCCTCCTCTATGGCGGAACAGGAGGAGAGGTATTAGCGACAAATCCTCTCCGAAAAGTTTTGCATGCAAAGGAAACACAGTGGCAACAAATATGGTTTGTCCACGACTGGGCTGCGGGATCTGAAGCCAACGATCCAGGCGCCAGCCGTTTCCACGAGGGATTCAGTGCGGAAACACAGGGCACAATGCGCAATGGAGAACCCCGACCAATGGGCTTGAGTCTCACTACGATCCATGAAGAAGGAACACACGTCACAGCGCTAGCATGGAATCCCAACCGCCTGTGTGCCGCCTGGGCCAGCGCCGCACTTGGCTGTGGCCTATTGCGGGTTGAAGATCTTGCCATGTAAATACCCTGCCACCATGGGCCAGCCCCGGCAATTGGTCGATCATCGAAAGTTAATCAATGTGTGACAAGTTGATTAAATCCATATTAATGCATCTTATTCGTACACTAAGAAAAGAAACTAGGCACCGGTCTTCCCGGATGCAATAGAGCGGATATAGATGTGGATCCCCCAGCCACGCTTAAAGTGGGTCTCCCTGGCAACACAAATCCCGCGTCTCCAATCAACATGCGCAACCAACGGTTGTGGCGCTGCCATGTGGATCGCCATGCAGATAAAAAGCGTGGCTGGTCGACGGCTCTGATGTTTTTTGATCCCCAGCCTCCGTAGATCCCAGCCTACCTATATTTGGTCCAATGGAATGTCTGCCATGTGGATTGGGTATACTTCATACTGACAGACGTGGCTGATCTAGATTGCAACTGGTCTTACTTTTAAACACTGTAGTCCATTCCGTATCTCTCATGTTTTCCAATTCTCTAAACAAACTTCTATGCTCTAACTTTCTCATTTCGATATTTCTTTCCTCAACTGAACCGCATTGCATTGTTGACTTTTACGATCTATTGTTTACGCCCTTGAGTATTCACAAACAAACATCCCATCTCTCTTCACCATGCATTTCTCCAACGCTGCAGCCTTGCTTGCATTCTCTACTATCAGCGTCTATGCCGCTCCTTTCGCCAACCCGCAAGATGAATTCGACCGTCGTCAAATTGCCTACCAAGTAGTCAATGTTGATGGTGACTCTAACGGCTCTGCCGCTCCTGAGGTTGAGACTGTGACCAAGACTGCCACTGTCGCCGGCGCTTCTGCTGCGCCTCAAACAATCACAGTCACTGCCACTCCATCTCTCACACCCTACTCTCCTCTGCCCTCTAGCTCTGCTGTGTCGCACCTGGCCCCTCCTCCTGGTGGATCTTTCATGCCTCCCCAGAGCAATGGCTTCTTCCGCCGTGGCCTGAACGCCGCTGGAAACCCGGTTCAATTCGCACAAAACTATATCTCATCTTCCAGTTCTGCCTGGCCTAATGCTCACACCTCTCTGGCTGTCCGGCACGCTGATGGCTGGTACGCTCCGTCTTACACTCCCTCTTTCACTCCCTCGGCCACACCATCGGCCTCTCCTCTGGTTGCTCGCCAGTTCGGTAGTTGGGTCCCCAGCGCTCCGGTACCTTCTTCCCCAAGCGCTGTGCCCACTCCCTCTCCTTCTGGCTCTCTGGTTGCTCGCCAGTTTGGCAGCTGGAGCCCTAGCTCTGTCCCCACTCCCTCTGCCACTCCCAGTGTGAGCCCTTCCGCACATGTGTATGCTCGAGGCTACCACGCCGCTCCTTGGGGCACTTCCTCTTACACTCCCTCTGCTTTCCCCTCTTACACTTCCTCGCCTACACCATTGGCCTCTTTGGTTGCTCCTCGTCAGTTCGGTGACTGGGCCCCTAGCGCTCCGGTGCCTTCCTCCTCAAGCGCTGTGCCCACTCCCTCTGGCACTCCTGTCGCACCAACCTCTTTCCCGGTCAAGCGCAACTTTGAGAGCCACTTTACTCCCTCCAGCGCTCCGACTCCCACACCTAGCGCCAACTTTTCCATTCCTCGTTCTTCTGCTCTGCTTTACTAAAGCAGGTGCGCATGAACCATGATGAACGAACTTCCGTACAGTACGATGCACATATATTTGCATGAAATGATGAATCTTTCGACCTATGAAACGATATGAAGATGACACAGACGACGCATGATACAAGGCAACAATTTCCGTCGTCGATGTAGCTCGGCTTTTTGATATTTCCCCCTGTTCATTGACTCCTGTTGAGAGGGTCACATTTGAACTACATTAGAGGCGTTTTTTTTTTTTTTTCAGGATGCGATTTGGCTTCGATTTTACCTGTATTTTTTACTTTTTATGACCATGAGTGGATATTATGGTTTGAGGGGCTTGAACTACATAGATTGCTTTGACCGATGCCCCGGTTTTATCTAGATTTGGTCACAATACAGTGACAATGAAATTGAAAATGATATGAAAATTATTTTATGCGAATGCATTTCAAAATGACGAAATCCAAGAATTCAACTCGTTAAAGAATCCAAAATAACTGGGAAATCAAAACGCGAATTAAGGTGACGCGTCCAATAGGGCAGCAAGATGGTTACGTAAGGCCGCGTTAAGTGCATGGCTCCCGTTGCCCCGAGAGACGCGCCGATAAACATTGTCCATGCCCATCCCTCTACCCAACACCTTGACATTCAGCGACCGCAGGGTCTCTTTGGGTGTTTTCTTTCCATCCTTTCCTGGTTGCTTTTATTGCTTTCGTTCATTCTTTGTGTCTGTTGTTTTTCATCTCAAACCGTGTATGAGCAAAGGCTGGCCGAGGCTCAATATCCACAACAATGCCTGGCACAGTGGCAGAGGGACCGACGGTCTCCATGTCTTGTAAGATGAAACCCAAAAGTTGAGCAATATGAACACCTAGCTAACAAAGAAATCAGTTGCCAACAACTTCTGGGGTAAAGATGATGCGGGCCTCCAACCTATGCTTGATCGCATGCATGGATCGAAAACTACGAGTGATGAATTGAAGGCCTTTTACAACGGTATGATAGCAACGATATTGGATAGAGCCCGAATTTCAACTACTAACGTCCTGTTTTTGTCAAAGTTCGAGCCGCAATTGAAGATGAATACGCGCGAAAATTACAAGCACTTTGTCGCAAACCATTCGGAACATGCGAGTCCGGATCCCTCCGCTTGTCGCTTGATGTGGTCCGCGGAGAGACGGAGGCCATTGCTAAGGCACACGCAGCGATTGCTGGTCAGATGAAAACCGAACTCGAGGAGCCACTGGGCGCTTTTGCCAGCGGATTGAAGGAGCGACGGAAGATCATTCAGAATGGCATCGAGCGCCTGCACAAAACTAAAATGCAACAAACACACGTCGTCAACAAGGTGAGACAAGCAATATGTGGGGAAGTGAGCTTTCGGCTGATTATGAATTAGGCTCGTGACCGTTTTGAACAAAATTGCCTGCAAATTAAGGGTTATCTGGCACAAGGTCATATGGTTATGGGCCAGGAGGAGCGCAAGAACAAGTCTAAGCTTGAAAAGACTCAGATTCAGATGGCCTCAAACAGCCAGGAGTACGAGGCTGCAGTCAAAGTCCTCGAGGACACCACTGGACGCTGGAACAAGGAATGGAAGGCAGCCTGTGATAAATTCCAAGACCTGGAAGAGGAGCGCTTGGATTTCACTAAGAGCAGTCTGTGGACCTACGCCAACATTGCATCTACCGTTTGCGTCAGCGATGATGCCTCTTGCGAAAAGATCCGGCTGTCTCTGGAGAACTGCGAGGTAGAAAAGGACATTTTCAGTTTCATTCAGGAGCGAGGAACCGGGCAAGAGATTCCGGACCCCCCTCGCTTCATTAACTACTGCAAAGAAGATGATGATGCAGGATCTGACGTCGATTCTGGGGAGGGTTACTCCGTGGCACAATTCCAGCGAACCATGAATCCTGCATTCCGGACGTCTTCACCACAGCCGTCGACTTACGAGTCCCATCACGATCCAGAGTCCGAGCTTGCAGCTCAAATGGGCCACCCTGCCCCTCCCGCGGCTAGTGTGCCACAGCCAGCTCCCCAGAGTATGATGCAAGAACCACCCGTCCAACGTATGCCACAGCAGGCGCCGCCCCAAAGCATTCAGCCAGAGCCACCTCTCCAGCGTATGCCTCAGCAGCCTCCTCCCCAGAGCATTCAGCAAGAACGGCCTCTTCAGCGCATGCCCCAGCAGCCGCCGCCTCAGAGCGTCCAGCAAGAACCACTTATCCAGCGAATGCCTCAACAGCAACCACCTCCCCAAAACATGCAGCCAGAATCACCCCTTCAGCGCCTGCCCCCGCAGCAATCACCCATGTATGCCATGCCTCAGCAGCCCGCTCCACTTGACCTTCGTCGTGGTGGACAGCCGCCACCAAACTACAACCCTGAGCAGCACGGCGCTATCAATGCAGTACCGCACAATGCATACCCTACCGACGGCATGACCATGTTCTGTCGTACCGGACCACCTTCAGAGCGCAGCTCGGCTGCCAGCCCATACAGACCATCCAGTCGGGATTCCCAAAGCGATGTGTCCAATCCCACATCCATGTCCAGTGTTGAAGCCGCCCCGGCTCCAGTTCAGAAAGCGGCACCACCACTTCCCAGTGTCATGAAGTTGCAATCCTCTCCAAAGCCCATCAATAACACGCCATCGGCAGGTGTTCAGGATGACAAGAGCCCCAAAAAGAAGAGCGCATTCTTCAGCAACAGTCCATTCCGTCGAAAGAGCCGTCACGATAAGGAGAGACCGGCTATCGCTGCTACATCTACTTCGCGAAGCCCCTGGAGCTCGCCCACTAAGCAATCCGCCCCAGCTAAAACCGCGCCGCCACCGGTCACGCAACCCGAACGTCCCTCTGGCAGTCCCGAGCCTGTCGATCCTCGAGCCAACTTCCAGCTTAATGTTGGCAACAATGTTTTTGATGTTGCTTCACCTGACAAGAATGCTTCAAAGACAGGATCACAGTCGGCGACTGCAAATGAAGATGATTCGGATCCTATTGCCCGCGCTCTGGCAGACTTGAAGACAACTGGTGGTAAACAGCCCAGCCTGCGCGTATCGGCCGATCGTTACCATGGAATTTCAACCCCGACTCCTTCAGCGCCTTCCTCTACGTATGGCGGAAACAACGCTGCTGCTGCGCCACCTGCATACAATGACCCTAATGTGAAGCGACTCGGCGCCCCCGAGCCGGCATTCACGGCCAAGCAGATGCAAAAGACGACTCAAAGATACACCGGCCAGACTGCAAGCATGCTTCGAGGTGGAAGCAACAACCCGGCTATGGCACCCAGGGAGACGGCGAAGCCTCAGGATGTACCTCGGGCGAGGTCACCCGCTCCTTCTAGATCGCCTGCTCCAAGGCGCAGTGCTAGCCCTCAGGTTTCTCCCCGGGTCGACCCTCGCACAGGGTACAGTGGTGGCAGTGCCAGCCCTAGTCCAAGCACTTATCAATCCGGCAGTGCTCGTAGCCGCTACAGTGCATCACCAACTCCGCGCCGAGCACAAGAACAGCCGCCATACTCTCCGAACGATTACGCTCGAAGGGCGGCTTCCCCTGCTGCTTCGTCGCATCGTGCCGTTTCTCCTCAGCCCCAGTTCAGACAGCAGGTCCGTCCATCCAGCGCTGGAGGCATGGAGCTGCAGCTTTCTGCTGGTCAAGATGACATGTACGGAGGCGGCAGCCAATATGGTGGCTCTACCCGAGGCGATGGTCGTTCCCGATCATACTACAGCGGAAACAATGGTGGCCCGCCTGTCGGTCGCTCCAGAAGCCGCACTGTTGCTGTTGCCGATCCTGGACGAAAGTTCAGCCGCGATGGGCGTCCGATCCTGCATTTCGGTAAGAACCCAATCTCTATCTTGGTGCAAGGAAATCTTACTAACTCTCTTCTAGCTCGCTCAATGTACACCTACACACCCGCAATTCCTGAGGAGCTCGGCTTCTCTAAGGGTGATGTCCTGTCTGTCATTCGTCTCCAGGATGATGGATGGTGGGAAGCAGAAGTCACCAATGGCCGCGGACACCCTGGCTTGGTTCCGAGCAACTACCTGCAGATCATCTAGGTCTGACAGGCTCTCCACTTTTTACGACCCGCCATGATCCTGACAAGCACCTGTCCTGACGGCGATCTCTTTTTTATTCTTTTTTTGCTCACGCTTTCACGTAGATACCATGCTTTCTCCAATCTTGTTTGCACATTTACAGTCCTTATTTCACTATCTTTCATCAGCCTTGCCTGCACAATTACTCCGGCTTGGTAACGTGCAATACTTTGATTTTGTTCTTGATTTCTTGTTTTACCTGGAATACTTAGCGTGTCTTGTCTATTTTGATATCTCCGCGCTGGTACATTCTCTGGGGCTTCTGTTTTGCGTTTCATGGGATATGAGATCTGTTCGAGCCAAATTGCATGAGGAACGATCTGGACCATGTACAGTTCCGCGGATTTCATGGTTGATGTTTTTGATTTTGTTTCTCTCTCTAATCCTTCACAATCTACTTTTTCCTTTCAGCGCTTGTTGGTATTTCGGATGGAGGACTTTATGAGTTTTATGTAATTGATGGTTAGTTATCTGAATCAAATTTATGAATCAAAATTTTTTATCCTTAGTAGACTTGTGCATTGTAGTTCTTATCTGATCCAGTGAATTGGTGGCTTATCTTGACACGTGCTGATACGTATGGTACAGTGGCGCTCCATGAGTTTGAAACTAGCTTTTCAGACCGCTTACTATATATAGCTTACCGCCTATCAATACGCAGTATGCTGATCCCGGAAAAAAACACATGTTAACACACGATTCCTGTATATAAATCATATGTGGTATGATATTAAGAATGTTCTCAATAATATTCAATTTGTAAGCTCTACATACTGAGCTTATTTAGCTAAGAATGTGAGGTTTTGGCTAGCAGGAAACACGGCAGAATATTATGTAAGGATTGGAGAGGGTTTCAAACTCATGCAACGCCACTGTACCTGGAGATGCGGCACGAGTATAACTTAATCTGCTTATCGGTGCCTGGAGAGTATACAACACACAGACCTCTGAGGAATTATGAAACAATCCCCCCGCATCGCTTACTTAGCCGAAGGATCCATTCAGATGACTCCAAATCTCATTTCGGATGTCCGTTGAATGCCGAAATTCAATCAAGATAAGGGACCTGGCACTAGTCCTGATTAGGGGAGACCTACCCCAACTATGGATGCAACTAAGCCCCTCTCTCTCAATGTGCCCGCGTTTTGATTAGAACTTCATTATTAATGTCGCTTATCTTTCTCTTGTAACCCATCTCACCATCAGCCGAGACATTAGCATCAAACCACATATCTTATCAGTAATTCCTTCATCTAAGCATCCGGAGTAGCCGCTATATATAATCGCGTACTGAGAAACGAAGTTCCTGTCTGTTTTTAACTTCCGAAGGAGTCCTAAGACATTGGGATCATCATGGTCTCCTCCAAATCATTTGGTCTGCCAGCATTGCTGTCTCTCCTCTTATCTCTCTCCACCAATGCCATCGCAACAATCAATCTTAAAGGTCAAACCATCGAGTTTAATGGCAAGACCTACTACGCCCCTTCAACAGCAGTAGCAACACTTAAGACCGCTGCTGGGGCTCAAGTCAGCAATATCAATGGCTTGCAGCCTCTCACAGTGATTCGATCTGATGCGTTGAAGCTCACAAGCTCTATCATCGAGTCATTGGTAGATAATTATCAATCTATGGATGATGTTTTCAACACAGGATTCCTCGAATATATCTACGTCGAGTACAATGGTACCCACATAAACCCATCTGAGAGTGTATCAACGCCCTCTTCTTGGAAAAATAAGTTCCTTGGATTTGCATCCGCGTATGATACCAAGACGTCGACGAAGCTGTCGTCTTCAATGAGCCTGCCTGCGGGTCCTTATTTCTTTAATCCGTCCAGCGGGGAGGTATTTGAGGCCTATCTGCTGTACTCGGATACGATGGGCTCCTTCACTCAGGGCTTAATCGCAGTTGGTGACGATGAGTACGATGTCTTGTCAGCGAGCCTGCCTGGTTATGCCTCGTTGACAATCGGTGTTCCATCGAGGTTGTACTTCACAAAGACGACCGAGAAACCTCTGGCAGGTGTATGTAATCCCTTTCTATCTTTATATTGGTTTGAATCCCGAGAAAACAAAATACTAATGAGTCACACAGGTCCGCCTTGGAGTCAAAGATCTCTACGATATCAAAGGCGTTAAAACCGGCTGTGGTAACCGCGCCTACTTCGACATTTACCCAGAGGCCAACACCACAGGACCCGCAATTCAGTCTCTCATTGATGCGGGAGCCGTAATTGTCGGAAAGATGAAGACGAGTCAGTTCGCTAACGGTGAGACTGCCACCGATGACTGGGTCGATTACCACTCCCCCTTCAACGCCCGCGGAGACGGGTACCAAGATCCCAGTTCATCTTCATCCGGTCCTGGCTCCGGAATCGGAGCCTATGACTGGCTGGACCTGGCAATTGGCAGTGATACAGGAGGCTCAATCCGTAACCCGTCACAAGTGAACGGATGTTTCGGTAATCGGCCATCGTGGGATCTGGTCTCATTAGATGATGTTATGCCCATGTCTCCGCTACTGGATACTGCGGGCTTTTTGACGAGAGATGTGAAATTGTGGAGGGCTGCTTCTGAGGTCTTGTACAAGGATGCAGGCTTGATATCCTACACGAAGTATCCGAAGAGTATCAAGACCCTTCAGTTCCCTACTAGCGCTGATACTGCAGCCGATGCACTTGTGCTTGATTTTGTGGACAGCCTAGCCGCATACTTGGGCGGTGCTAATGTTTCGACGTTCGATTATGATGAGCTGTGGGAGGCTACTAAGCCTTCGACTGTTTCTGCAAATGAAACTCTTGAGAGTTTGTTGAATCTCACTTACCCTATTCTGATCACAAAGCAGCAGTATTCACTTGTTGCTGCACCACTGTACGAGAAGTATGAGGCTGCAAATGGAGGACGGAAGCCTTTCATTGATCCAGTTCCCCTCTCCCGTTGGGGATTTGGATTGGAGTACCCGGAATCGCAGCTGGATGCCGAAATCCTGCACAAGGATATCTTTACTCGTTGGTGGAATAGTACTGCCCAGGTATTTGATGAGAAGACCTGTTCTGATAGTCTCATTTTGTACGTTGGGACTGCAGCAACGCCAACGTACCGCAATGTCTATCGGAGGTATTTACTCCCCTGTGCTCATTGGCCAAGGATAAACATAAGTTACTCACCTGTTGCTTCTAGTCTGCCCGGTATTCCCACTGGATTCTCATCCTCTCGCATTGCCAACTTTGCTGGTGTACCTGACATGGTTGTTCCAAGTGAGTATTACCGATAAAATAAAAAAACATAAGCATACTAATCTCGAGGATAAAATAGTTGGTCAAGCACTATACAACTCCACCATCACGCTCAAGGAGGAGTACTTGCCCGTGGCAATTGATTTCATCGCCCCTCACGGCTGCGATCTTATGATTTTCAATCTGGTGAATGAGCTAGTTGAGGCAGGAATTGTTAAGGAGCCCGTTGCTGGATCGAGATTATATGGAGATGGCATGATTTATTATTAATTAAGAAGTCATTGTGCGTTTATGATACCATTGATACCTGTTTATACACATGTACAATGCCTGGTTTACTTCTTTTGAGATTCCCACATACTCCAATCTTCAGAATGATGGAGATCATTGCCATTTTATGACTTTATTCATCTCCACGTAATGCCAAGTCCATTAAATGCGGCCACCTCCGGCCTCACATTCACTATCTTGTTATGAGTAATATATTGACTAATGCATGTTGGGGTTAAAGAACCTATCATGTCGATAGTCCGAGAACAGTAAACCGAAGAGCGCTTAGCGCAGCCGAATCGGTGTAAACTAATGTCAAGTATGGTACATTGGTATTCCCCCTCAGTTGGAGAGCCGGAGCTATTTCGGCGGCACAGAACTTAATCATGCCCTAGTCTAATTCATTACGCGAGATTACTTCGGCAATCCGGCAGATCTATCGTACGACATAGTGCCTCTATAGATCCTTGAGCATCCTGAACAACCGATTGGTCCTTCTATTGGTTTTTCAGAGCTAACGCCATGGCTTAAGCCAAACTACGAACTAAAAAGCTTGGTGAGGCCACGCCCGGTGGTAGCGAGAGTACATACGACGAGCTTCATGAAGAGGACCCACATTTACCCCGCTTGACGCTACTAGATAAGCTGCATTCGGGCCAATCAAAACAGCTTGTATACACACGCTCCCCTGGAAACGATTCTTACTGTACGCTCTTGTATATCAATGTGGGCCTTGTGTGATTCGATGTGCGTGCTTCCTTGCTTCTTCGGGATGCACTGCTGTGTCTGCTAAATCACTCAGCCCTAAGACTCACCTGAAGCCTCCTCTCGAGACGAGGGCACGTGGGCAGTTCAATTCATGCTTTATGGGATCAATTGAGTCATTTATGCGTCGGGATTTATCTAACCCGCGATATCGGATGTTGTTACCTCGATAGATGTACCTTGACAGCCTTGATCGACCCACTTGCCGTATAAGCGTACAATACTGAATTCTAGTACATAACACCCCTGGTCTAGTCTGATGTGATTCGTTCAGAGGATGTTGAATTACGAAAAAATGGGCCCGGGAAACTAGCCGTTATGCGTGGGTCGTTCAAGGTGATGTCGTCGTAATAGGGTAGTAGTTCCCAGTTTCTATGCAGGAACAGCACTATAAAGGCCGTGTTATCCCTTGCGCCAATTCCTGTAGAAGAGAACAAAGCAGATACTCTTCCTTCTTCTCTATTTTCCTTGTCCTTTTTCAGGCTTGATTGTCATCATGCCTTCTTCTACAGTCTCAGGCGTTGTCTGTGCCCTGGCCCTCTCATCTGCTGTTACTGCAGTCAAGCTCGGTGACTCGGTCGTGGGCTCGGCTTCAGAGAAACAGTTCTCGCAAGAGTTCCCGGAAAATTACAACATCCTGAAGTTTCACGGTGGCAATGGCCCTTACTCAGAGAGACGCTCTTACGGTATCTCTCGTGACCCGCCAGAGAGCTGTGCAGTCGACCAAGTGATCATGATCAAGCGACACGGTGAACGCTATCCTTCACCGTCGATGGGTGTCGATATCGAAGCCTCTCTAGCCAAGTTCTATGGTGCTGGTATCACAGAATGGAAGGATGACCTGGCCTTCCTGGATGATTGGGAGTACTTTGTCCCCAACAAGTGCTGGTACAACGCCGAGACCTACAGCGGCCCGTACGCGGGATTATTAGACGCATACCAGCATGGCACGGAGTACCGGGATCGCTATGGTGGTCTTTGGAATGATGAGTCGGTCGTTCCTTTTTTCAGCAGTGGTTACAGTCGGGTGATCAACACTGCTCGTAAGTTTGGTGAGGGCTTCTTCGGGTACAACTACACGACCAATGCTGCTCTCAACATTATTTCCGAGTCTGCGGTTATGGGTGCGAACAGTCTCACTCCTACTTGTGACACTGACAATGATACCTCGACCTGTGACAAGGTGCCGTCAACTATGCCCCAGTTCAAGCTTGCCGCTGCCCGTCTGAATTCCCAGTACTCCGGTCTCAACCTCACCGAGTCTGATATTTATAACTTGATGGGTAAGTAGTCGAGCCGTCTTCCAATAGGGATTTTACTAACTCATTGCTTAGCTATGGCTTCCTTCGAGCTCAATGCTCGTGCATTTTCTCAGTGGGTCAACGTCTTCACTCAGGATGAGTGGGTCACGTTTGGCTACTTGAATGACCTATACTACTACTACTGTGCCGGGTAAGTTGGGCCAGCAAATTTGATAGCCAAAACGGCATGCTGACTTTTTATGAAAGACCCGGTGACAAGAACATGGCTGCTGTTGGAGCTGTCTACGTCAACGCAAGTCTCAGTCTCCTCAACGAGGGTCCCGAGAAAGCAGGTCCCCTAATCTTCAACTTGTATGCTCTGACCCATTTTTAACAAATTCATTTGAACTTCATGCTAACCTAGACAGCGCCCACGACACTGATATCACCCCAATCGTCGCTGCCTTGGGAATCCTCCTCCCCGCTGAGGACCTGCCTCTGGATCGCATTCCCTTTGGAAACCCTTACGTCGCCACCGACATCGTTCCCATGGGTGGCCACCTCACAATTGAGCGTCTCAGCTGCAACGCCACCGCTATGACCAGCAAGGGGACTTACGTTCGCCTAGTCCTCAATGAAGCTGTTGTGCCATTCAACAAATGCCAGTCTGGTCCTGGATACTCTTGTTCTCTGGCTGACTACACCTCCATTCTTAAGAAGAGCCTGCCTGATTACTTAACGTCTTGCAAGGTTCCCAAGTCTTACCCGCAGTTCCTTGACTTCTGGTGGAACTACAACACCACTACCCGCCTTAACTACCAGCGTGGGCCGATTAGCTGTCAGGAGGCTGAGACTTTGCACTAGGTCTGACGGCTAGTGGACTAAATCATAATTAAATCCTGAAAGTTTGTTTTGACGCCAGTTTTGTATGTCTGGTGACACTGCATCGTGAAGGATTTTGAAATATATATTGACCCACACTCGGGAACTACCTTGATAAGAACATCATAAATACTCCTTAAGCTAGGTCGCAATTGCTTTTCAATTCAGACTTATCACTTTGTACTAGACGTGGAGGAAAAAGAAGAAAAAAAGAAAAGAAAAGTTGGGGAAAAATTGGTTCGACGTACCTGGAACCTTGGAAGGGGGAACATCCACTCAGCGGATCACCCCGCAAGTAGTGGGGAAAGCTTATGCGAACACTGGATACATCATCCTCACCACTGCCAATTCACGGCGTTATAAAGGCTGGGAAGTTTCAACATGACAAATAATCCTCAGACAGATGTCCTCATCATCGGCGGTGGACCAGTCGGCCTACTGATCGGCTACAGCCTGGCAAGACAAGGCGTGAAGACTACCGTCATAGGTCTGTGCTTACTTACTTTGATATCATTTGAAAGCCGCTAAAATTTGACAGAGCAACATGACAAGGTCCAGCAGCCAATGTACGGCAGAGCCTGTACCTTACATCCCCGAACTCTAGAAATGCTTGACTAGCTTGACCTCCTTGATGATATGAACCAAATCGGATACATTTGTCGCAACAGTGTGACATGGAAAGACGGCATACGCATCACTTCATGAGGCTGGCATCTCATGTTTGATCGTATGGATGGGACTTTCATGGATTACTGTTTGAACCTGCGGCAGAGATACTCGGAGGATGTGATCCGAGAAGCCTGTTCCCATGCCGGAGGGCAGCTTTATATGGGGGCTGGAAACTGGAAGATTTTTCCGTTCACCTGTCTCGGAGTACAGATTTCAAAGTGACGGGCAAAATTCGTCGTGCTGATGCTAATAATGAGCTGGTGACAATTGACAGGTAATGCTCCCAGCCTCTTCGAAGCGTTTATTGCTAACTAACATTGCAGTAAATACATTATCGGAGCGGATGGTGGTCACTCTACTGTTCGAAAGTTAGCCGGGCTCCAAGCCCAAGGCGATCGTACCAGCTTTAAACTTATTCGTATTGATGGCGATTTCAAGACAAACATGCCTGATAACGACGTGGGATTCGCCTCTATCGAGTCCAAGAGTCACGGGAACGTTCTCTGGGCTCAACTCGATCACGGAATCAAGCGATTTGGTTTTGCGGCGACACCAGAAATGCTAGACAGATATGGCGGTTCCTTGACAGAGGAACAGGCCGTAGCGGAGGCCGTCAAAGCAATGGAACCGTTTACTCTCGAAATCGAGAAAGTTGAATGGTGGACTCTATATAAGTGAGTATATTTTAAATAAATTTATCACCCACAAGCTAATTACTTTGCAGTGTCAGTCAGCAATTAGCAGATGCCTATTTGGCAGATGAGCGGGTTTTACTAGCGGGTGATGCGTGTCACATCCACTCTGCTGGCGCTCAAGGAATGAATACAGGTGTCCACGACGCCGTGAACCTCGCCTGGAAACTAGGCGGCGTGATCAAAGGATGGTACGCACCTGAGGCCCTCCAGACGTACGAGGATGAGCGTCGAACGGCTGCACAGTACCTCATAAAACTCGACAAGACGGTTTCCGCAGCTGTCTCCGGAACTGTTCCAGAAGAGTACAAAGGATTATCCCTCGACGCTAATGAACTATGGACTAAGATTACATCGGACTCAATGCTTGTTAACATTGGACTGGGTGTCAGTTACCAAGAGAATACATTCAACAAGTACCCTTTGACAGGTATGATTTCAGCTGGGCATAGGGGTCCTGATTCTCTACTCATGGCTGCTGGATCTCGGGTTCCCGCCCGACTCTATCAATTTACTAAAAACACTGGTCAATGGTCTATTATTGTTTTTGCTGGACAGCCTGCTTTCACAAAGGAGCACCTGACTTCAGCGGTAGCGGGATTACTTGAACTTCAATCCACCCTGCCTAAGGGGATGGTTCGTTTCCTTACTTTGATTACTGGAAGTTTTGGCGGGGGAAACAGTCTTTTCGGAACACCGCGAATTGGGAAGTTTTACTTTAATCCAGAATATGCCGCTCACGGGAGATATGCAGTATCCACTACTCAGGGTGCTATTGTGGTTCTCCGGCCAGATGGTATTCTAGGTTATGCCACTACGTTGGATGATACAGCGAGCATCGGTGCTTTCTTCGCCGGCTTCGTTGAATCTAGCTGATAAGACCGAACATGTGATCAGGGGACTTAGAACGAAGTTCTACAGGTAGCACCTTGTTGACTTCCAATATAGACAGAATAACTTGGCGAACAAATATTCTAAGCATTATTGAAGCCTAATATTTGTGTAAAGATATTCGACATATTTACGAAAATTATCTCAGAAGGCAACTTGCCGAACTAGAAAGACAGAAGCACAATGACCAACAGCAGGGGTATATGGGGAAAAGAACACACGCCCTCTTAGCAAATATTACAAGTATACGCAAAGCTTATGTACATCATGGCTGATAGAACTCATTCATCATCGACAAAGGAATTGGCCAGGCGACCAAAATAGGGGACCTCGAAGTGGTCCAAAGTGTCCACTAAGAATCGATGAGTATATGATTCCTGCGGATAGGCAGCGCAAACTTACCGTCACGATAGGCTCGCATGCTGAGAAAGCCCATCAAGGCGAGGTCGATAATAAACAAAGTCCACGACAGAAACGAGGACCAAGAAAATAGGAGATGAATTATCTATACTTTCAGTCAGATGAGGTTCAATCGGAAGGAAGGCTCTATACTCACGAAGAGGACGGCAAAAAGCATGCTAGATTGCCAGGCATGGAACCTGAAGTAAATAATGTTAGCTTATCTCTGAGAAGACCGTTATCGGTACTTACCGCACGTAATCGCTCTTGTGCTCGGCCAACAACAAGAACACACCTCCAGCCGGAGGCAGAAGCAAATACGCCAGCGCAGCTTCAATATCCATGCGGATCGGAAGGCTTGTCTCAAATGCCCCCAGGCTCACATGGCCTCCCTCAAGATCTCGTCCAAAGCCAGTGTTGCCATGTCCGCCTCCGAAGTGGCTTGGAGACGGAAGGTCGGCAGAGGCTCTTGGCGACCGGAGGTTCGGAGACTTGATGCGGGTATCTGGGTGTGGAGGGGACAGTGCCCGCTCGATCTCAGGGGACTCGTCTTGGTAGGGCGCGAAGTTCATTTTATTTGGATGGTGAGGAGGAGAGCTATGGGGAGATTAATCGGGGAAACTTAAGCTCCTTATCGTTATCAGGTCGCGTGTCCGCGCGTTTATGTTTTGGCCTCAGGCGCCTACAATATGCGGAAGCTTTGGGGTATCATTATTTCATTGGGCACATTGATCTCTATGATTTTCAAGTATCATATACAAAAAACACAATAGGTTCACATTTCAAGGCTTGGCCGCTCTTCCTCGGGTTGTTGTTCCACCACGCGCAATTCCACTGATTGGTCGCCGAGTCGTGGTTGTTGATGCTCCCCGCGTCGCTCCGGTTCGACTGGTGCTCACGCTAGGTGTTCTGCCCAAGCCAGTACTGCGCACGGTGCCCCGACTAGTCCCTCGTGCGCCTCTTGTGCTCAGTGCCCGACGTTGCGCTTCCTCCTCTGCCTTCCGGGCTGCTGCTTCTCGTTGCTGTAGCAGTGCCTGCTCCCGCCGCTCTGCCGCTTGTCTTCTCTGAGTCTCTTCGGTCTCCATATCGGCCACATCTTGGGTGGCACCGTGCCAATTCCGGTTGAGGATCAGACGTTGGTTGTGTTCAGTTTGTGACAGAATCCGGGTCCATGTGTTGAGGAGGGTCGATGCGGATGTAACGGTTCTCGATACAGTCTGTAGAATAACAATCAGAAGAGTTCCTGCATGATACAATAGTAAACGCACATCCATATTCCCCTTAGCACGGTCAATGCTACCCAGAAGACCCTCAATCACTTCGTTGATTTTACGGACAGTTTGTAATTCGTTGTGTAGGGCTGCTTCTCGTGCCTCCTGCCGATCAAACAAAGTATCACCGCCATCGCGAGGCTGCCGGGGTTCCGGTGCCGGGATTTCGTCTGAAGATCGAGGATTGAACTTCTTGTGTGTTCCTCGTTTCGAGGGAGAGTCCCAGAGATCTTCAGTATCCTCATCTGAAAGTTGGAGCCTGTCCATTTCCTCGGCGGTGCTTCGAGCCATTGTAAATGGTGGTGAGTTAATCGTGTGGATTGGAAAGCGAAAGAATATGACCCCTGTAGCCCCTCAAGCGACGTGGATTTCAGGCCAACCTGATCGGGCAGAGTATCAACAGTGCAGATCCATGGAACAAGAATAATCGCGGGGCCTTTAATTGTAACGGCCCAAAACCGTAGGCGGTGACGGTGGTCGGGGCGGTGACACAGAGGTGGCTGGGAGTCCAAACATGCGCCCTTTCTTTAGGCCCTCGCCCTTGATTCTCTTCCTCTGCATCACCACTTCTATCGCTTGTCGCGTCCATTGATTCTGCAAAATAAAATACATCAACGCTGCTAAATCGCTCTTTCGAAAACTTTTACACATTACGAAAACTCATATCCTGAAGTGTGGACGGATTTGCGCCTCGCCCTTGATTCAAGTCGACTACAGCATCAATTTACGATCCGGGTCAATCGACAATCACGATTGCACCGGGCCTTGTGACCGGTATACATTCGACCAAAAGTGCGAAACGAAATAAAAGAAACATTCAATCGCTATGGCGACCACTCCGCCCCCACCGTCACCATCAGCTTTGCGGATTCCGGCTGCACCGCGTCATGGTGCTGGATATGACACATTCGAGCCATATCCCACCCGATCCTCAGCTAGATTAGCAGGCCAGCGCGCTTCAAGATTAAAGGAGACAACTCCGCCAATTTGCTCGAGTTCACCCAGCAAAGGCCGATCGAAGGGATCACCAAGAAAGTATGGAAAGGCGGAAGATGCAACTATATCACCGCCAGGCAGTTTCCCAAAGTCAAAGAACGCCGAGCGAGGTTTTCACGCTAGCTGCGCTAATTATCACCACCAACCTGTCAACACTCAACTTTCTAATCTTCCAACTTCGGGGCGCGTTTCTGAAACACACGCACTTCCAACACCTGCGAAGACACCGTCAAAGAAGACTATCACTTCTAGCCTTTCATCAACTGCTCGTACCTTATTTCCAACTGCCAAGATGGCAAAGCCGAAGGGTCGATTTTCCATCGACGTTGAGGACGCGTCCCCGGGCCCTCAGAGTATCCAAATCTACACTGACTCGCGGGACCGTATCCCTAAGCCCCCGACAACCCCGCAAAACCCGTTCTACAATGGGCCTTCCGAGTCTGCCAGTGATGAGTCTAACGGTGTTATTGATCCTATGACCTGTCCCACTCACGAGTTACTTCGTCTTGGCCGAGATGATGAAATAACATACAACTTGTGAGTATTCTTATCCCACTGATAATCACCTAGCCAATCTAACTTTTTCCTCACAGCCGTGGTAAAAAAGTCACCAAGCACTTTAATGATGTTGACGAAGAGGACGAAGAGGATGATCCCAATGATCTGGGCCTGTTCGCTGGTCGTGAGCACTTGCTGCCTGACCCTTCTGTGCTTCATAATCTGAAGCCACTCCGCCGCAAGAATGTTGTACCTCGCCGGCTCTGGACTGACACTGGTCTTCCGGTTCCGCCTAAGGAAAAGGCCCAAGCGAAGCCTGTGGAAGAGCCAACCGCTGAAGATGAAGCGACTGACGAGGAGGATGTTATGGAAAGTGATGCCAAGCTGCATGGTATCACCTCTCCACCACCTGAGGTCCCTCCCTCACCTAAAGCCATGCGCAAGTTGCGCTCTCAGGCACGCCGTCATGTTGATACTGATGTATCTCCTTGTGCAAAGGGAGCTGGTTCAAAGCAACCCCGCACTCCCTTCCACAATTGGCTGCGCAAGAAGGGTGCTGATGAACAGTCTCCTGTCACTCCCACGAAGCGTGAGGCTGAAACTACTCCTTTGAAGCGTGAGGCTGAAGATGCTCCCGGGTCCCTCCCAGGTCCTAAGAGAACCCGTGCTACCACTCGTCACACCCAAAGTGCATAATTCCTCCAATGCATTTGATATTTGATCCATGCAATCTGTTATTATGCTTTCCAGCGACATATGGATTGTTCGAGCGCCCATATTCTTACCAGTCTCTTTTCCTGCATCGTGGTTCAACCGCTCTAGACTTTTGACGGTCACCAAGCACATTTGAGCATTCTCCTTGCTGTACTTGCACATCCATCTTCTTCACGGTTGCACATGCCTTTTTTCTTTTCTTTCATGATCTTCATGATCTAATTTGCTTACCCCGCCTTTCATGACTTATCTGACCCACCAGCATTGGGCTTTATCTTTTATTTTGCTTTGTTTTTCACCTGTGGCGCGTGGATCTGGAACTAGGAATGGGAATACCAAGGTATCTAGCGTTGTTTTCTTTTTCTCGAAATGGGTCAAGGTGTTCAGGGTCTTGTTTACGGACGCGTTTGTTTTTTTTTTTTTTTTATCTATCTTGCAAGTCTGTCTCTCCTTTGTTTCTAGGCTTGCAGATCTTATCCCCGTTCTTCATCTAAGAACTAGTCAATGTGGCTTATCCGCATATGATCTCATAAAATGAAATAATTCCAACATGGATATTATTTTTCTTCTGTAGAGATGTCAGGTTTTACGACATCCGCTAATACAATTTCCATATCCGAGTATAGAGCCAGCTGACAAGTCTAATAATGCATTTGTTAAGGGTCCCTTTTTTGTTCATAACAGCGTTATGGCACACATCTTTGCCTCAAAAGGCCAGGAAATGGTACATGTAGCATACAAGATAGGTAGATCGATCCGACTATACACAAATAATCAGACGAACTCAAGTTCATCGTCATCACCATCTGAAATGGCCCTCGCCTCAGGTCCACCAAGACTATCTCGACCGGCTTCTCGTATGCCCTTGGAGGTGATGAATCGCGTCTTTTTGACACCGCTGCCATGAGGCTTATCACCGTCATGGGCGCGCTTCATAGGGCCCAATTTAACGTTTTTCGCCCTGCCGAAACTAGCCAAATTGAAATCATTGCTGCTCGAAGGAAGAGCCACTGGTGTACTGGACTTGCCAGTCGACTTGGTATCGTCCTTGGCCTTGGATGGTGTGTCAGTGCGCGTGCGAAGATACTCTGCGCCCACGCCGCCAATTTGACCAGAGACAAGCTTCTGTGTGATATTGCGCTCGCGTTGCTGCGTTGCAAGACGTCTGCGCATCTGTTCTTCCTTGCTCTCCCTGCCTCTTCCCATCAGGCCCGCCGCGATGAAGGGGTCATCATTAGCATCAAGTAAAGCTGCTGCCCCACGTCTGGCAGCCATAGGATCGTAGGAATGAACGACATTGCGATTCCTTGAAGCCGGTGCAACGTAGTATGTTGACCCAGACATCCTGTCATATTGACCACCTTCCGGTTTGAGCCCTCGAGGTCTTCCCCCCTTTTCCGCTAGTCTACTACCTTTGCGACGTTCCTCGTAAAACCCAGTTCGCGAGCCAGATCGACCGCCAGGGCCAAACATACCTGTATCGCCATTGACCCCGGAGCGCTGCCCTTGAGTGCGCCGCACTTGGAGATCAACGTGAAAGTCGCAGAATTCGGTTTTCCTTCCATCTACCCACGACTGGCAAATTTTGCCAGCTTTAGTCACAGATTTGCAGTAGCCAATGTCCCGCGCTTTTCCAATCTCCAGTATTTTGTCATCTGATGACGAAAGAGACAGGCTAAAACGTTGGGTATCAAGTTTGTGCTTTGGAGGAGGTAAGATATTAGGGTTCAAGATTGCCACGAGGGTTCCTTCGTTAATCTTGTAGTAGCGGGGGAATGCAGTATCGAACAGTAACAGGTCAACCGTCCACTTGAGGTCAGTCAAAGTAATAACCATGTATCTGCTGGTATTGTTGAGGCCATCATCGTTAAGATCCACTGATTTCGATGTGGCATTATCAGATGTCTTCTTTTGCCTGGGTTCCGACTTGGATGCAACAATGCCAAACACCACAAAGTCCCCGTCGATTTCATCTGGAAGTTCAAATGCAGGGGCCTTGATAGTCTTTAGAAGATCAGGTATGCAGAGCACAGTTTTATCGGCCAAAGTGCGGCTTAAGAATGAATGGGGCAGAATTCGGCTCGACAGATGCAACGATGAGTAGGATTCAAATTTGGAGGCATCGGGGGCACTTCCTGCTGATTCGACGTCCTCGGACCTTCTGGCATTGTCTTCCCTCATATTCGGGGTCGTGTGGCTGCGTTTCAGCCCACCAGGTTGTGGGCGGCTAAGCGATCGAAGAATCTCCTCACGATTGAATGCGTATGCTTCTGGTTCTCGGCTCGTAAATGAAGGAAGTGATGATTGGACTTCATGCGAAGCTGCAGCCCTGAAAGTCTCGATTTCTGCTTTGTCCACCTGGAAAGCTGAGCTGCGGCTTGCTTGTACTCTTTCCTTTCTTTCCAGGCGAGATTGTTCAGCCCGTTCAGCTACCCGGCCCTCGGCCATCCGCTCACTAAAGCTCTTGATTCGATTGGCCCCTCCGCTGCCTGGAGAAGTTTGAGGCCGTGCTGGGAACATGTCACTTGTGCGAGACATTGCACCGCTGCGCGTTCCAAGTTGACTGGTGGGCCTTGCCTCTGTTCTTGGGCCTGGCGGCCGTTTCAATGACACATCGCTTGCTTTCCAGCCTTTGTCGATGCCCATTTGATACCTTCGAGGGGACCAGGGCTCAGGAGCCGGCGCCGCCCGTCTCGTAGGTGATACGGGAACCTGGACCTCGTCGATACGGGCTTTCCGCTGGCTGGGCGGGGGGCTTCTTGGAGCCATGATCTTGCGTTGGGAGCGCGGAGCCGACTCAAAGCTATCTTCATCGTCTTCTGTGTAGGATGTGGCAGTGCCAGACCGACCACGGGACTTTTGGAGTTGTTTCAGCTTAAGGCGAGCCTGGATCTCGGCGAGCCGCAGTTCCAGCGTCTCTTCGTCCTCTTCCCCGTCGTCTTCATCTTCGTCCAAGACTTGGCTCGCTTTTGACCGGAAATTCGGGGTTGTATTGGAGCGTTTTAAAGGTGAGGAGAGAAGCTGTCGGCGCTGCATGTCCTGGTACTTCCTCCGGCCCCCAGGAGAGCTCAACAGAGCTTCTCGAGGTGATTTTGGCGGCCAACTGGTCTCGGCCACTGTAAAAGGCATTGTTAAGCCATAGACTGGATCGCATGGGCTAGCAGACTCACTTTTGTCCCTAAATCAAGGGAGAATCGGTCAACAACACCCGTAGACAATAAGCGTCATTCCCCGCAGCACCAGCCGTTTTCGCCGCGGCTGAACGCACAATGTCCTTCTGTCTGACAGTAACGGTTGTTGGGAGTGAACTCCAAAGCTAAGCGGAGAAAAAGAGTATCGGAACAATAATGTGGAATTTGAGCCACGCAAATTGCTAGGGATGCAGGAGTGGAAGTGATGGATCACACATGCATGACTGACACATGATTGGGCGCGTCCCGGCGCGTGTCGCGACTTCCCTTTATCCTTTAATTTCTCGCTGCTTCCACTTCTATAGACCACACTCTTTACACAATGCCTCGAACTCGATCTGCTGCTCCAGCCGAGCAGCCAAAATTATCAGAACAAAAGACTTTAATAGCCGCTGAGAAACCTACCAAAACATTCATCCTGCCTGCGTCCACCAGTGCCGACGCGCGCTTGGTCTCCCTTCCAAATCCGCAATCGACCGAGCTGAACCGTTATTTCTTTTGCCCTGAACGTGGTCTTTTTGAGTTCACAGTGGTCGCTGCACCTTCTCACCAGCCTCGAAGTATTCTATTCACTCCTTGTGCGCGAGAGCCGATTTCTGTGTCCGATATTGAGAAGCCTACTCCTTCGACTGGGTCAATTTCCAAGAGAGCAGACCTTCTCGTCGCAACACCCATTGACCCAATCTTCTTCTTGGTCCCTCTTCTTTTTTCTTCCTCGAAATCAGGCCAATCACTATATCAGCCTCTGGACGATATCATCGACTCCAACGATGACCTCCCTCCCCACTTGCGCCATGTTCTCTACGACGACAAGTTCCGCAACACTCTGCTCGCGCGCGCAGAGGCCATTTGCGATACCGTGGAAGCTGGCGACGAGAAGATGCTCCGGTTCAATGAGACAAAACTTCTCAGGGAATTGATTGCCAAGGCTGAACGGATGGCAACACAAGGCCTGCCTCCAAGCTTAGAAGAGCGGTTCATTCGCCAGGCATTGGCTGCTCCACTGATGTCGGTCAAGAGAGATGACGTTGTTACTAGTCAGACCCCGAATGCGAAAGAGAATGACGGCGAAACAAGCACCAATTCAGATGAAAGACAGGACTCCCCATCAACAATGACAACAACTACCACCACCCCATCGGTGTCTACGCCAGCGGGTGAGTCGACGCCCGTGCCTCAGCCTGCTGGTGAAGACAGCTTGTTCGCGGAGAATGTTGCACGCCTGCTACGCATCTCTACTGCCCTAGCATTCATGAAAGAATCGTACCTGCCGAAAGCCCTGCGCACTCGTATCGATGAGCTTCTCGCTGCCCCCGAAAGCCTACTGGATTTAAAGCCTTTGGAGGACCGTCTCAAGGAGCTTGTTGACCTCCGTGCCGAAGCTCACTCGTCTCGAACAATGTCTGATTTCAGTCGGAAACGTGGTCTCGATGATGAGGAAGTCGAGGCTCGCGCGGAGAAGAAGCGCAAGAAGGATGAAGAAGACAAGAAGGCTAAGGCTTCGGAGTCTCGGGGCGTTCGTGATTTAAAGAAGGTGAACACTACTGGCATGAAGAAGATGAGTGATTTCTTCGGGAAGGCTGCCGCGAAAAAGACATGAACGCCATGTTGGAATTATAATTTGATTTCGTGCTGCAACGGCTCATGGCCCAGTTAAGAATACGCAGTGAGCTCTAAGGCGATACTTATTGGAACAAAGAAGGCCTGGCCCCAACCCGTCCAGCTTGGGTATAGACGCTGCAAAAGCTAGTGTCTTGATAGCATCCCAGGTCGACGGCAGGCCAGGCATATATGGGATGCAACGTCTGCAAGGCCTGCTTCGAGCATATGATTTACTCCATGAATCTTAGATCCTCGACCACAGTCCTTCGGCTGGGCAGGTCTTGCCCATCAACAGTGCCACTGGGCGTGTACTTTACAAAGTTCTAGGCCTTGTAAACTTGGCGGTCATCAGAACATCTATATTATTCACATACAGTAATATTCGAAATCAGATTTACCTCAACACACTCACAAACCCATTCCTGAACCTTATCCCGAAACGCGCTAATCTAAATTCGGTTTCTCTTCTAGCAATTTCTGCTGAATTGTATCGTATTGCCTTTGAGATCAGTGAGTCATTGTTACAATACCGTATTGGTCAATATAAATTTATCGAGTTAAGAAACTAACTAGAGCTTTGGCCTAAGCAGACTCTCAGTCATAGTGGTTGTCACGCCACGCACATTATGTGCATTATGATCTAAGCGTGAGACGGCAATCATCGGTACGCACAACAGTGAAAAAAGTAGTAGCAGGTTTTGATATGGTGTTGAGTTTAGAATACCGCTGTGGATCCTACGAGACCGGCTTATTCATCGTCGCATATTTCCCCACAGCATTTTGTTGTAACTCTGGGAAGTACGGTGTCGTAACACATTAGATCATTACTCCTGAGGAACCCTCAATGAATCCTCGCACTTCAATCCAGACAGCTTTAATTGGACATGTCGAATACTAGTCATTACGCCGATTCCTAAATTTGACATATGGCATAGCTCTGTCTAAGGACGCAGGACAAGGATATCTCGTTCAACTTGGTTATAGCGCTTGATAATCTTGCCAGCTGCGGCGGACTGCTAGAGATTTTATTTGCTGGTTCTTCTGCTGCCATTACCGCCGCTGTTGCGTATTGTTCACCGCAATCTGCCCTGCGAGAAGGCTGAATTTAAATCTGGAAGACTTGCTAAGCTGAATGACTGAGAAATAAGCTTCGTCACGGCTATTGATTCCTCGCGACGGGCCCGTACCCGAAATGGCCTACTAATTGGACTCTAGGTGACGGGGTTGTCGCCGCAAGCACCTATTGCCATTCTACCCTCCGTAGGTATATAGGAGGCTATGGAAACCTCGAATATTGCTGATCATTTTGCGTCCATGATTTCATGTAAATCTTAAGAGCTTTAAATCCTAAGACCACTTTGAATTCGCCATTGTGAATGCTAGCTCCACATTACTCCGTCTTCAGGGAGCTGCTCTTTGTGTACCACCGGCTTCCGCATTCTCGTTGCGCCTGGGGTCCCCTGGAAGTTCCCTATTGGGAATGAAATAACAACCGAGAAGACATACGCCTACCAATGGAACCAACAGGATGAATACGGCTCGAATACCTTGCATTTTGGCATCCAAGATTTGATGGTCCCATTTCCCCGTGCCTGGTTGTCCTCGTTCCCAGCTACCACTGTTAACTTGCTCACGAATCGATGATGGCAGATCAGCAGGCAAGGCTGATTTCATTACTGTGCTTTGAACCGCGGTCGACAAGGCCATACCCACCACGGACCCGAGCATTCGCATCAAGTTTCGCGTGGAGGTGGCTACGGCACGGTCTTCGGGTTTGGACAAGGCTTGTAACGCAACAAGGGCTTTCTATCGGTTATTATCGAGCACATGATATGCAGCATGAATGGCACACTTACCAGGTTGAAGAACGAAACCGATGCCAGCCCCTTCGATGATTAGAACAATCACATATACCGCTGTGGATGTGGTCCGAGAAAACAGAAGTTTGAGACCAGCACCCAGCGTCCACAGCATCATTCCACCGTACAGGACTGGAGCGTATCTTTGGGGCAATCTTCAGCAAACTAGCTTCACATGTCCGATAAAGAGACTTACCGGGCCAGCTTCGTCATCACGGGTCCAGATATCACACCGGCGACGCTCTGCAGAAGCAATAATGGGAGAATGAGGGCTGCACTCTGGAGTGGACTGTAGCCTCGCACATCTTGGAAGTAAATAGGAAGAAAATACATGTCAATTTGCCACACGGAGTTATACAGGGCACTTTGGAAATAGATGACAGCTGTAGGTGCCTGGCCAAAAAGACGGAGCGGAATTATTGGGATCTTCGCAAAGCGCTTCTCGACAATGGCGAACAGGATAAAGAAGAAGCCCCCAACGACAAGCATGGAGACTACTAGTGCGCTACGCCACGGCCAGATACTCCCTCCAGAATTGATTGGGATCTGTGAGTTCAAATGAGATACAAAATTTTTTATCGAAAACGGTTGTTTACGTACCAGTAGGAAAACCACACATGCGATGGCCGCGACTAGTCCAAGCCAATCGATTTTTTGCAGCTTTTCTCGCCAGCTACCCGACACCGGTTTCAGTGGAAGACATAACCACATAATGGCCATACATCCAGCTGCGAGAATCGGGGGAATCCAAAAGATCCACCGCCAACCCTCGCGGTCGCTGGTATTCAACATGGCCGCCGCGATGAAAGGGCCGGTACTGGCCCCGAGTCCTATAGCGGCGCTCAACATGCCCTGATATTTGCCACGGTCCTTCAGGCTTACCAAATCACTCACGGTGATTTGCACGAGGGAGCTGATGCCGCCTCCACCGATGCCACTGAGAGCGCGGCATGCATACAACCAGGTGACGGTCTGCGCAAATCCGCATAATACGTCGCCCAGCACGAGAAAACCAACACTCAGCAAAAGCACGGGCTTCCGACCGAAGATATCAGAAAGCCGACCATACAAGGCTTGAAATGCAGTTTGGCCCATCAAATAGGCCGTACCAGTCCAAGTGATGCTGTTCCCGGCGTCAAGCGATCGAGAAATGGCGGGCAGAGCAGTCGCCACGGAATTGATGTCTAGGGTAGAGATGAAATAGATCGCTGCCAGACACATATAGGCGGATAGCAAACGCCGGAATGGCAAGCGCGAGGTTTGATCCTCAATCGCGGGAGTTATTGGCTCATGGCTCTGTCCACAAGGGCCTAATGATTGTAGCTCATGTGACCAGTCGTCTTGATTTCTGGGGATTCTTTGCTTATGAGATACATTTCGCTGTGGTGGTGGTGGTAATTGCACTGGGCAGCCGTCCATTATATAGATGTGAGTCTGCAGAGGAAAGGAGGGCAACGGGTAAGACACGCCTTGGTGATGAGTAACTGAAGTTATGGCGTGCTGGCCGAGCACGCCACGATATAGGAATGTACTTGGACTGGATGCGCCTTTCGAAGAATAGGGTCAGTCATATTTATTACCAGTCAGAATGTGAGGCTGCGTGGACAATTTGAGATAGGTCTAGGGAATGAGAGGGTAATGCACTTGACCGAGGCTAGGATATGCTCCTAAGACCCTTCTTAGCGCTCAGTGGGTCACCTGTGTCTAAGCAGTCCCTGAATATAGCCCACCGTTGTAGTGGTGATAGTAATATGCGTGAGATTGGGTGCTGTCGAGGACCTGGAAGACGCGATCGGGAAGGAGGTTGGGAGTGGGGGGCGGGAGGGGGGGGGAGCACAGAGGTAGCTCCTTATAGGAGTTTCTTGTAAAATACGTCAATGACGGTGTCTTAGCATAATGTAAAATACAGGATCTATTCTAGGAAGCGGGGAATCTACAGCCTGTCCATATCAAAATTAGCGTGCTTTGGATTAGAGTTCAAGAAAGAAGACACAAGTGTGTGGAGGTAAATCTGATTTCGAATATTACTGTATTAAGCTGAAAGAACTCTTGAATAAAAGATAACATCAGTAATTTCACAGAGCAACCTGATCAATAGCAGCGCCAGTAATCCTATAGTCAAGAGTTAGTAATGAAAGAACCGCTTGGATGTTCAAATAAGGTGCAACTTACACAAACGATCCGTTTGACGGCTTGCTAATAACCATAGCCTGCTCCAACTTCTCGGCACTGATATCAGGGAAGTGCTTCAGGTAGTACTCATTCCGCAAGGCTGTTGTTACAGCCTCGACCTTGCCCTGAGGCAACATGTGAACTGTACAGCCACCCCATCCAGCACCAGTCAAACGACTACCCCAGGTGCCCGCTTTCCGCGCAATAGCACAAATCTCATCCACCTCGGGAGCACTGCACTCATAATCGACCCGACACGACTCCTGAGACTCATTCAGCAACTGACCCAGGTAGTGAATGCGCTTCTCATCCAGCTTCGAAGCATTAGCCAAGCAAGCCTTGAAATCCAACACGCGGCGCGCCTCCTTGAAGCAGTGCAGCGCCCGCTGGCGGAGACGGAACCGCTCAGCTTGCACGGGGAAGGCAGACAAGAACTTCGACTCCAGCTCCGGGACGGTGATGTCCAGAAGCTGGGCCATCTCCTCGCGTGTGTATCCTTCTTCCTTGGTGAATAGATCCTGCACTGCCTGGATGACGGAGTCGATCTGGTACTCCAGCGGATCGCCTAGGCGGCCTTCCTTGGTCATCAGCTGGTTCTGGAAGTTGCGCAGGCTGTAGCCCAGGGAGCTGTTATCCTTGGGCAGGGTGAGGCCGAAGTTCTTGGCCAGAATTACGGCGGATAGTGTGCATTCTGCCACGCGCAGGTTGTAGTGGCGGGGTGCGGTGTCGGCCTTGTTTGAGGTGACGAAGCTCTGGGCCATGAGGAAGGTGATCTCGTCTGCTGCGGTGGGGATGGGGACGTGCTCGACCTGGAAGGCAGGGTAGAACTGAGTGTAAAGTAGGAAGCCGCGCTTCGAGAAGATGGAAGCGGCCTGGTCCATGCTGTTCAAATTCATGGCTTGTTAGCATGGTTCTTCTCCGATGAGCAAATGATATGCCTTTTCTTACCCGCCGGAGTATACACCGACTGCACGCTCGGAGACGACGGCCAAATCCAACAGATCCTGCTTCGACACGTTATGGTTGTTGGCCTTCATGACGGCCAGAGCACTGGCGCAAACAAAGGCAGCACTGCTCGAGATACCACCACCGGGGGGCACATTGCCGTCGACCAAAATCTCCATGCTAACTGGAGCCGCACCATCTGGTCTCTCCTTGCGCAAAAATTTCAAGGCACCGGACAAACCAGCTTTGAAGTAGTTAATCCATTCGTGCTTCTTAGGGTCAATCTCAATATCGCTATCATGGGGCACGTTGAATTTGCGCGTAGGGAACTTCTCCGGCGCAACATTGGCAATATTAATAGTAGTACCGGAGGTGCCGGGGAAGACCTTGACGGCCATAATCACGTCAACGCTAACGGCGGTGGGTAGAACATCGTAGAGGGAGTAGTCGATGTGCTCGCCGATAATGTTTACACGACCGGGGCTGCGGGCCACAAAGTCTGGACGATGGTTGTATTGCTTATTGAACTGAGAGATCAGTCCCGAGAAGCGCTTCTGGTGTTCAGTCGCAACTGAATTCACGGAGGCATCGTCGGTGGCATAAACCTCCGCGATAGATTCTGTTTGCGGGACAAGCTCCTGGGACGACATGGCGGGGTAAAGAGGTGGAAGAAAAGGGAAAAAAATAAATACAAGAGAGGAAGGAAGTAGGGAGGAAAGCAATTAATTAGATGTAATGTCAGAAAAACCCGCAAGCGAGGGGAGATGACGCCCCAGTTCCAACCCCGGGTAAATTGGAATGTTGGTGGGGGAATCGGTCCACTGTTCATCTCCGGTTTCCTTTTACAGCGCAATTGTGGTTAGTCTTTGCGGGGTCGCAGTTGACCCCGGCCCGCACAATCTCCCTTGTTCGCCCCCATTGGTGCATATTGGCTGAATCTTCCCAGGCTGTCATCAATTCAGCAATGCCATACCAGTTTGGTTTGGTTTGCGCCCAGTTTCTACGAAGATGTATATGCGGTGGCGGGGTGTGTTAGTATTCCACTTAGGTCTACGCCTCCGGAATTAATTATTCCGTAATCTTAGAAGCCATTGCAGTCAATTCCAGGGGACTGACATTAGGTAGGTTGGACGGGCAATTGACCAAAGTACATCATGATATGTGAAAGTAGTGGTATGGTGCAGATGTCATTCCCGGCCCGAATTGATGAGATCGGAGGCCCGGCTTTCCGTCCCAGTTCGGTATCCCAGTCAGATTCGGGGAAAAGAAAATACGTATTTCCCGTCGGCTAATAACAGGGATCGGCCTACTGTGGAGGTCGCCATACTTAAATGATCCCACTTGAGCAATTTTTGTTACCAACCTGGAACCGAGGCATCCTCTGTACCCAGATTGCAAAGATTGATCGAGATATATAAACGAGGTTTACAAATAAATGACAATAATTGATCCGATTGCACTATATTTTCCTATCATTTCCTAGATTAGTAGCATCTCGCCGCACCATATGTCTCCTCGCATGACCAATATATGTGCCTTAGTCATTTTATGCATAAACATCCACAAAAGCACGAAAACGGTTAGATCATGTGATGCGCCGATTCGCGCCGAGGTCGGAGGTGCGGAGAAGAGAGATGGGGATCGCAGCCAATCACACACGCCGAAATTGAGTCAGACCGGTCGGGTGCTTTTTTCATTCCCCCAAGATTCACTAGCAAGGGCCAATTGCCTCTTTTCTTGACTCACCTTCAATCTTGTTTGCTGGCTTGGTCGTCTAAGATGCTGCCTCTCAGACAATCAAAGACCGCTCTGCGGTCCATTCACATCCAGAGGCAACTTACCTCTGGACGCCGGCCCTTCTCAACTTCATTTGTGGCTTCGGCGCCCCACCGCTCTTCTCCCCAGAAGCGTGCTTCGAGCACCGCGACGGCCACCACGTAAGTGTTGCTTCCAGCAGCAGCAGAGCAAAGGAATCAATGACACTAATGGTTTGGACAGGACCCCTCGCCCTGTGCCTAGCCCTGCCTTCAACCAAGAACCCCATCGCAATGAGGTTTCGCCTCTTCAGAACCGTCAGCTCCCTGAGCTTGATGACTCGTATGTTGCTTTGATTTTTTTATGCCCAGCGTGCAATAGGACCAATTTCATCGGACTGACATTGAATCAGTATGGTTGGAATGAGCGGTGGTGAGATCTTCCACGAGATGATGATGCGTCTTGATGTGAAGCACGTCTGTGAGTAATAAACCTATATTTATCAATTTGATCTGTCACTGATTCATGTACAGTCGGTTACCCCGGTGGTGCCATTCTTCCCGTGTTCGACGCCATTTACAACTCCAAACACTTCGACTTCATCCTCCCCAAGCATGAACAAGGTGCTGGCCACATGGCTGAGGGTTACGCTCGTGCATCTGGCAAGCCCGGTGTCGTTCTGGTCACCTCTGGACCTGGAGCCACCAACGTCATTACTCCTATGCAAGATGCCATGTCTGATGGTATCCCCATGGTGGTGTTCACTGGTCAGGTCGTTACTAGCGCCATTGGTACCGATGCCTTCCAGGAGGCCGATGTTGTTGGTATCTCGCGTGCCTGCACCAAGTGGAACGTGATGGTCAAGTCTGTTGGTGAGCTTCCTCGCCGTATCCAGGAGGCTTTCGAGATTGCCACCAGCGGTCGCCCTGGACCCGTCCTGGTCGACTTGCCCAAGGATGTCACCGCCGGCATCCTCCGCAACCCCATCCCCATGCAGAGCACCATTCCCTCCCTCCCCAGTGCGGCTACTATGGCTGCTCGTGAGATGAGCAAGCGATCCCTTGATACCACTATCAGCCGCGTTGCCAAACTCGTTAACCAGGCCGAGAAGCCCGTCCTCTACGTTGGTCAAGGTCTGCTTGCTCGTCCTGATGGCCCCGAGATTCTGAAGGAGCTCGCCGACAAGTGCTGCATTCCTGTCACCACCACCCTCCAGGGTCTTGGTGGATTTGATGAGTTGGATCCCAAGGCTCTCCACATGCTTGGTATGCACGGCTCAGCATACGCCAACATGGCTATGCAGGAGGCCGATCTGATCATTGCTGTTGGTGCCCGTTTTGACGACCGTGTTACCCTGAGTATTCCCAAGTTTGCTCCTCAAGCGAAGTTGGCTGCCGCCGAGGGACGTGGTGGTATTGTGCACTTCGAGATCATGCCCAAGAACATCAACAAGGTTGTTCAGGCCACCGAGGCCGTCGAGGGTGACTGCGCTGACAACCTCCGTCTCCTCCTGCCCCATGTCAAGCCTGTGGCTGAACGTCCTGAGTGGTTTGAGCAGATCAACGACTGGAAGTCTCGCTTCCCTCTGTCGCTCTATGAGCGCCAGGAAGTGGGTGGCCCTATCAAGCCCCAGACCGTCATTGAGAAGCTCAGTGATCTTACTGCGGACATCAAGGAGAAGACCATCATCACCACTGGTGTGGGTCAGCACCAGATGTGGACTGCCCAGCACTTCCGCTGGCGCCACCCCCGTACCATGATCACCTCCGGTGGTCTTGGTACTATGGGCTTCGGTCTTCCTGCTGCCATCGGCGCCAAGGTCGCCCGCCCTGACTGCCTTGTTATTGACATTGATGGTGACGCTTCCTTCAACATGACTCTTACTGAGCTGTCCACTGCTGCCCAGTTCAACATTGGCGTCAAGGTCCTTTTGCTGAACAACGAGGAGCAGGGCATGGTCACCCAATGGTATGTTCCTTCCATATTTTGAGTACTCAAAGCTTGGCCTGCTAACCACGACCACAGGCAAAACCTGTTCTACGATGACCGTTACTCTCACACCCACCAGCAGAACCCCGATTTCGTCCCTCTCGCCAAGGCCATGCGTGTTGCCGCTGACCGTGTCTCCGACCCCGCCGAGGTCGAGGCCAAGCTGAAGTGGCTGATTGAGCAGGATGGCCCTGCTCTTCTGGAGGTTATCACTGACCGAAAGGTCCCCGTCCTGCCCATGGTTCCTTCCGGCCGTGGTCTGCACGAGTTCCTTGTCTTCGACGAGGCCAAGGAGAAGGAGCGCAAGGATTTGATGCGCAGTCGTAACGTCGATTTTGCTGTCCGCAAATGAAAATCTTGAAGCCAGCCGGCAACCAAGCTAGCCTCCAGAGGGGATGCCGGTCCATGTTTTTGACCGTCACTTATTTTTACCGTTGATATCCATGGCGTTTTTACTTGGCGAGTTCACCAAAAGCGATTTGGGGAGATGCTGAACTCGAAAAAATTTCCTTCCAAAAAATCACCGGCCCCCTGCAGATCGACCGTGATGGGAAAAGTTATACCTGTTTTACTCGCGGGTTGCTTTTACATCCCCTACCCCGAGTAGCTGGATCAGATCAGGGGATTCCAAACAACATGCATTATGTGGTTATTCAGTTACTCTCGGGGTTTTGTTTTCGTCCATGCTGCCTCTTTCATTACGTTGTGTATATAATGTTCATGTATTGCGAATCATAGGTCGAGTTTGGGGATGTGCTGTTCCATCATGGAACACGCATCGAAAACATTCTATCTGATATTTCCTTCAGTACTAATCGCGTACGCATGTTTGCTCCCATTGAGGACGTGTTGCCTATGAAGTAAAAGTCTGCCGGTTCTGCGAAGTGATCATTCATTGCGCTGCGAGATTTTCGTACCTTTCTCCCTCCACTATAAATACGCTGTTTCTTCCTTCTCATATCCATTCTTTCTTCTCTTCCCATACCTTTCCCATCTTCCTTCTATCTTTACTTGTTTCCATCTTCTCGCCTTACCTTCTCACTGCCTACCCACTCCCCCCACCTCTTCTTTACTACGTATCTTCTCTCCTGTCGTACTCCTACTTATCTTAAATTCCTCCTTCATCTTCCCCATCTTCCACATCTTCCCATTTTCTTTCGCGTCTTTCGCGACTTTGATTGGCTTTCGTCCAACCCTCCTCCTTCTAAATTGTTCGTCTCAACACAGAGCAATCGTCTGCAAATCAGAGGACATCATCATGGCATCAAACGGGTTCGTATCTCTCCATGCTGACAACGATACATGCTAACGTAAGAAGAATTTGTTATGAGTTCCAACGAACGGGCGGCTGCAGGAGGCTCAACTGCAGATTCCAACACTTCAGAGACGACCAGATGCCCGTACAAACCAACACCGTACGCCGCCAGAACCAGCCTCGCCAAACAAACCGCTTCTCACAAGCAGAAAGAGAGGTTCAAGAGTGGCAGAGGGATTCTATTTTGAGAAACAAGTTTACACAAGATTATGATGGAAAACTTGAAAAGTTTTTCGTGAAAGCACGTCGTCTCATTGAGACCGATGCAGTGTCCATGCAGAATGTAATTCAGACTCTCGCTGGAGAGCAAGGTCTGCGTGTCATCTTCATCCTTCTGCAACAAAACTTCGAAAACAAGAAAAAAGAACACATCTTCAGCTCGCAGATTATGCCCTTTATGGAGATTATCACACATGTGAATGTTTTGAGCTCGTTGATTCTGGCAAGGCATGTGGGCACGATCTACTCCTCCTTGTTCGGTCTCAATGGATCATTTGCAGCCGGGGTCCTTGGGAAATTTTGCGACATTCTTGAGAGGTCTGCTGCAGACGAGACAATTGCCCGAAGACTGGAGGTGTCTTTGATGTTTTTTTCCCGCATCGTTGATCTAAATTCGATGGCTATGATCCAGCAAAGTCTCCACAACGTTGCAAAAAGGTTCGAGGATATTTTCCGTGCCATACTAATTGCCCATGGGGAAAATGAACTTCACCAGGTTCGCGCATATTTGGACCGTCTTCAACGACGCCTGGAGGTTGGAAACTCGATCCCGAAAGGGTCGTCCGTTCAGAGAGCAACCGAAGCACCTCGTCATCCCCAGATTCTTCAGCGTGAAGGCCCTGGCGGTCGCCATAGTAATGATCATGCCAACATCTGTGATATCAAGATCATGCCAAGCCATGAAGAGGTATCCAGTACTCGCTCAGAGTATCTGCCTGTGAACGATCCAACACAGTGGCATCTCGGCGGCTTGGATGGACTGCTGGATAGAAACTTTCGTCTTTTGAGAGAGGACACAGTTGGCCAGCTTCGTGATGTTGTCCACAAAACTTTTGACAGCCCGTCAAATGTACAGAAACGTGTGTATCATGGAGCGAGTGTCGCAGATTGTCGGTTTGACTGGTTTGTTGGCCTTGAAATCGAAGTCAGATTTCCTCAACCCACGAACCTGCAAGGAAAACCAACTGCTGAACGAGAGGCTTGGTGGGAAAACTCCAAACGCCTACAGCCGGGTGCCCTTGTATGTCTGGTCAACCAAAAAACGACAAACCTTCTATTTTGTACGGTTGCCGAAGAGAAGGGCCCAAAGTACGATGTCAACGGTGATAAAGAGAAACCTGGAGGTGCGTTGTGGAGGCGGCCCCAGACTGCATCGGTATTGTTGACGCTTGTTGATCCCCAGGAGATGAATGTGAAAACAGTTCTGAATCTATACATTGGAACCAGTATCCACTCATCTCTCGTCGAGTTCCCTGGAGTCCTTCTACCAGGGTTTGAACCAACACTGAAGGCTCTTCAGCTGATCAAGGATATTCCTTTTTCAGAACTTCTCATGCCTTCACCTGAGCTGTCACGATTGACTCCTCCCTTGTATTCTCTGAGACCTGGGTTCGCTTTTTCCCTTCAATCATTGATGAAGAATCGGGATGATTTCTTGGTTCACCCAAATCAACCGGTCGACTTAGGAAGATTGAGCGAAAACTCGACTCTGGATGAAGCTCAAGCTGCAGCTCTCGTTCATTGTTTACAACACAAGGTTGGCCTTATTCAAGGACCCCCTGGCACAGGCAAGAGCTACACAGGAGCAGCCTTGATCAAGGTTCTTCTAGACAGCAAAGAACAAGATCAGCAACGTGCGAGGCCGTGTTTGGGCCCAATCGTGTGTGTGACTTTTACGAACCATGCTCTGGATCAGCTCTTGGAAGCGTTGCTAGACAAAAACATCACTTCGAACATCATTCGAATCGGTGGTCAGTCCAAGTCAGAAAGACTAGCCTCATTGAATCTATGCGCTGTTGCAAAGGGCGTGGAGAAAACGAAGATGGAGAAGGGCTTCTCGTCTCAGGAGCGTCGTGGGATGCAACAGATTGAAGTCGACTTCAACAAACTGTATCTCCAGAAAGAAGTCTCCCCCACTGAGCTGATAAACTTCCTTCGCATGTATTATCCACACCATGCCCAAGAATTGTTTGGGGTGGATCAAGATGAAATTCGGTCTGCCGCATCCGAAACCCCTAGCTTTATTATCGGAAGTTGGGTGAATTCGGGTATCACGCTAAAGAGCGAACCTCGGAGCGTGGAAGAACTACAGCCTACTAAGCTGTACGACATGTCCCACGAGGAGCGCCAGATTGTTCACAACCATTGGGCTGAAGAAATTCGGGCAATGGCTCACAAATCGGCCATTGAAATGGTCAACTCCCACACCCTTGCTAAATCCCGGTACAACCATATCCAGGATGAACTGTATCTTCGTTGTCTGCATGATGCGGACGTTGTAGGAATGACGACGTCGGGTCTTGCCAAGAGATTGAAGATGCTTCAAAACCTACAGTGCAAGGTTGTCTTGTGTGAGGAGGCCGGGGAAGTTCTCGAATCTCATCTTCTGACAGCTCTTCTTCCTAAAGTAGAGCATTTGATCCTCATTGGAGATCATCAACAGTTGCCACCGCATGTTCAAAACTATGACCTGTCTAGAGAAAACCTCAATGGTGGATCACAGTACTCCCTTGACGTGTCTCTATTTGAGAGATTGGTAAGTTCGAACGACAATCCAATGGGATGTGGGCTACCTTTCAAAGTCTTAGAGACACAGCGACGAATGCATTCTTCAATCGCGCAGCTAATTCGTGATCCTTCTTACCCGCACCTGAAGGATCACCAGATCGTTTCAAATTACCCTGAAGTGCCTGGGATGAAGAGAAGACTATTTTGGTTGGATCACCAAATCCCAGAAGGCCAACTGTCAGATGTGGGAGAAGCGTCGACTTCTCATTGGAATGATTTCGAGATTGACATGACCGTTGCACTTGTCAACCACCTCACTCGCCAGGGCGGATACAATGAAGGGGACATTGCTGTGTTGACTCCGTATCTGGGGCAGTTACACCGATTGCGACGGAAAATGAGTGATTCTGTTGTTCTTGCGTTGAGCGAAATTGACCAAGACGAGCTCAGCAAAGCCGGCTTCGAAGATACGCCCGAGGAAAATACATCGGTCGTGCAAACACCTCTGTCCCACGTTTTAAGGGTGTCAACAGTCGACAACTTTCAAGGAGAGGAGGCCAAAGTGGTCATTGTATCACTTGTCAGAAGCAACAAAGCACACAACTGTGGCTTTTTGCGCGCTCCTCAACGGATCAATGTCCTTTTGTCTCGGGCTAAGCACGGAATGTACCTCATTGGCAACTCTGAGACATCAAAGCATATCAACATGTGGGCCCACGTTATTGAATGCCTACGTCGGGGTAATAACATCGGTCGGTCATTGGAATTGCAATGTCCACGCCATCCAAACACGCCTATTAGTGTCTCCAAGCCGGGAGACTTCCTTCGGCTCTCCCCCGAAGGAGGTTGTGATTTACGATGTGCCAAACGTCTACCATGTGGGCATTCTTGCGTACAGAAGTGTCACTCTGATCTTCTACACAGCGCGGTTAAGTGCCTTGAGCCTTGCGATCGGTCCCGAGACGGATGCGAACACGCTTGTCCGAACGCATGTGGTGAAGTCTGCCCAGAGAAGTGCATGGTCAATGTTGACCAAAAAGACCTCAAGCTCGGATGCGGCCATAGCATAAAAGAATTGCCATGCTGGCAGAATCAAGATCCCTCACAGGTTCTCTGTCCCGTACTCGTCGAAAAGACCGTTTCTCGCTGCGGACACAAAGTTGAGGTTGCGTGCCACGTGGACGTCAACTCCCGTGGATACCGATGCCGTGCTCGATGTAGGGGCAACTTGACATGCGGCCACACTTGTATGAAAGTGTGCTTTTCTTGTACCAAAATGGTTGACGGCGAAAGTAAAGTCCACCATGGGGATTGTCAGCGAGCATGTGGACGAAAGCAGAGCACATGTGCACACAATTGTGCTGCTACCTGCCATGGTACCGAAACTTGTCCTCCATGCACGGCCAAATGTGATGTCGCCTGCGGCCACTCACGATGCTCAAAGAAATGCTTCGAGCCCTGCACCCCTTGTGCGGAAACCACCTGTCTTTCTGTGTGCCCACATAGCGAGTGCTCCATGCCCTGCGCTGCTCCATGCGACCACGTTCCTTGTTCTCGTCGGTGCGAGAAATCTCTCGAATGCGGACACCAGTGTCCTTCTGTGTGTGGAGAAAAATGTCCATCCTCAACCCACTGCCAAATTTGTGCAACGGATGACATTAAGAATCGGGACGTGGATTATATTCTTGGTATTCATTACAAGGATGTTGATCTTGATGTAAATCCTTGCATTTTTCCTCAATGTGGTCATTTCCTTACCATGGAGAGCATGGATGCCCAAATGGACCTCGCAAAGCATTACGAAGCTGACGCCGATAGCAAGCCCTTCGCCCTGCTCGTTTCATCGCGGCCATTCTCGATTGAAGACATGAAGACCTGTGGAATCTGCCGCGGTCATTTACGAAACATTGCCAGATATGGTCGACTGGTTCGGCGAGCTCTTCTGGATGAATCCACGAAGAAGCTCATTCTCCGCCTGAATCAAGAGTTTGTCCCTCTTGCACAAGAGCTTACTCGAGAAATCCGCAAGCTTCAAGAAACCGATCCTCCACAAATGACCAGGTGGCCAGAGGTCGAAATCAAAGGTCGAAGCGGTGAGCAATTGGAAGTGATGAAGCCTGTCATGAACAGCGCGAAGCCTCAGAGATGGGCCAATATGATTGATTTGCGAAAACGTATCTTTAAATACGTTCATGCTGTGAGTCCTGAAGAGCAGCCCTTCCAACGAGTTCGTGACATGGTGATCAATGCACAGCGGCGCAAAGTAACCGCAGGAGATTTCAAGTTCGGAGACGAAATCTTGCAGACCAAGGGAGTGCTTCAAGGAGCGGCTCTTACTATCCGACTCGACATTGCGCTATTATCAGACTTCCTGGCATTAGAAAAGGTGGCCTCTTACAAAGAAGCACCGCTGAAGATTAACCTGAAAAGTTTGCGAGATGATTGTCAACATCTTACGCAGAGGGCTGCCGCCAGCAAGCGGCGGGTGCACCAGCTGGAAGGCTTTGTTTTCGAAGCCGAGCTTTATGCCATGGAACGTGCATATGTATCCGAAGAGCTAGGTAAAAGTCATTTACAGAGTGGCCTTGATTGCATTGATAAGGCGAGAAAGCTCTGCAAGGAATACTCTGGCCAAACAAGTGGACTGGCCAGCGAAGTTGATAACGCCGAGAAGATGCTTGAAGGAGGGACGTTCTATGCTGGAATCAGCAGCGAGGAGCGCATGGCAATCATTTCAGTCATGGCTCAGGATTTTATGGGAACGGGTCACTGGTACTATTGTCGCAATAACCATCCGTTCACCATTGGAGAGTGTGGAGGAGCTGTGGAGTTGGCCTCGTGCCCGGAATGCGGCGCTCAAATTGGAGGGGATGAACATATGCCAGCGCCAGGAGTCGTTCGGGCGGAGGACTTTGATATGGATTTGGCGCGTTTGACTCGTTGAGCTTTTTTTTTTAATTTTTGATTTCTGATTTTGAGTTCTAGTTTTTTTTTTTTACACAATTTGAGTATGAGATAGTTTTGCAGAATGAAATCAGTTTGGTTTTGAAAATCGTGTTCAGTGACGTTTCGGGGGAACCCCATACGGTGCCACGGCATCTCATTAGCTTATCCTGCTCCAACTAACCTCCCTCTTCCTCTCCTCTAAACACCACACATCAACCAACAACCAAAACCTTCAATTCTCGTATGAATTGTTAAGCGTGGTGAAGAGCCCCTTGCAAGCTCAATCATTGCTCTACGCGCAGCTGTTTACCGCCTGTTTTCATTCCTCAGCTCCCCCTCACTCCCTCCACCATGGCCAGCCCACCGCCTGTCCCGGAGGACCAAACCCGCCTCCTCGAGGAGGCATTGGGGGTGGTGAGGCAACAGTCGGCCATGATGCGCAAATGCTTGGAGACCCCCGGGAAGCTCATGGATGCGCTCAAGTGCGGGTGAGCTGTCCTCCTCTCCTCGGCAGGCAGCCATGCCGGGCCGCCGCGCAACGAATTTGCGTGCTAATCAACCCCCATTTGGGGACTGCAGATCGACTCTAGTATCCGAATTACGAACCCCTAGCCTCGGTCCGAAGCAGTATTATGAATTGTACATGGCCGTTTTCGATGCGCTGCGACACCTATCCGTCTACCTCAAGGAGAACCACCCCGTCAACCACCTAGCGGACCTGTACGAGCTCGTCCAATATGCCGGAAATATTGTTCCTCGCTTGTATCTCATGATCACTGTCGGGACTGTGTACATGTCAGTGGAGGATGCGCCGGTAAAGGAAATTATGAAGGATATGATGGAGATGAGCCGGGGTATTCAGCATCCGATTCGTGGTTTGTTTTTGCGATACTACCTGTCTGGTCAGGCACGGGACTACCTGCCTTCTGGAACTGGAGATGGACCGGAAGGAAATCTGCAGGACTCTATCAACTTCGTCTTGACTAATTTCGTGGAAATGAATAAGCTTTGGGTGCGGCTTCAACACCAGGGTCCGTCGCGAGAGCGAGAACGGCGGATACAAGAGAGGCGTGAGCTTGAGCTACTTGTAGGTAGCAATGTTGTTCGTCTGAGCCAGTTGGTGGATCTCGAGGCATACCAGTCTGGTATCCTGCAAGCGCTTCTGGAACAGGTCGTGCAGTGTCGCGATGTTTTAGCTCAGGAATATCTCCTAGAAGGTAGAGTATCCGTACCGTACGGTCCACATGGCTCAATTTCTAACTTGCGCGACAGTTATAACCAAGGTCTTCCCAGATGAATTCCACCTCCACACCCTTGACCTCCTTCTGTCTGCTATCGCCCGACTCAACCCATACGTCGATCTCAAGAAAATTGTCATTGGGTTAATGGATCGCCTTTCCACATACGCGGCGAAAGAAGGAGAGACAGAATCAACCGAGCGGGATCCAGAGGCGCGGAAACAGAGCGAGGAGGAAGCTGTCACTCGGCTATTGGAGAAGCTAGAACTGGACAAGGAGACAAAAAAGCAAGAACCAAGCGAGGTTTCCAAGGGGAAAGCACCCCAAGAGAATGGGACCGAGGAGCCAAGCAACAGCGAGGAGCCCGCGAAAGAGTCTGAACCTGCTAACGAAGAAGACACGAAACCTAGCACTCCCGCAGAGGTCAAGCTCTATGATATCTTCTATGATCAAGTTGTCAACTTGATAAAGACCCGCGCATTGCCAATCCAGGATACCATGGCTCTTCTGGTATCGCTTGTCAATCTCGCATTGAACATTTATCCCGATCGGTTGGAATATGTTGATCAGGTCTTGGACTTTGCGGCTCAAAAGACAGCCGAATACACTGACCACGCCGATCTGCACTCAGCGCCGACGCAACAACAAATTCTGCAACTTCTTAACGCCCCCATTCGTTCTTATGTCTCGATTTTTACTGCCCTAGCTTTGCCACACTACCTGCCACTTCTGACATCGCAGTCGTATCCCACTCGGAGATCCGTTGCTGGTGAGATTGTCAAGAGTCTCCTCAAAAATAAGATTGTCATCTCGAGTCCAGAGAACCTTGACCGGGTTTTACAAACTGCAAGAGTTTTGATCAAGGAGGGCATTCAACAAACTGTTGGATACCCGGGAGTGCAAAACCAGCGCCGTGGAGGAGAAACGGATGAGACGGTTGAGGAGCAAGGGTGGCTCGCAAGATTGGTGCATTTGATCCAAGGACCAGACAATGATACCCAGCTCAAGGTACGGATCGTCAGTTTGAGATAATAACGATGCTGAACTAACTTCATAAATAGCTCCTTCAAGCAACGCGCAAGGCCTATGCGGATGGAAACGAGCGCATCCGTTACACTACTCCTGCCATTGTGACAGCTTCAATCCGCCTAGCTCGGAAATTGAAGTCCCGCGAGCACTACGATGATAACTGGCAGTCGCAATCATCCGCTCTATACCGCTTCTTGCATCAATGTGTAAACAACCTTTACCAGCGGGTGAACCCAGGGTGCGTCGACCTGGCGCTGCGGTTGTTTGTGATGTGCGGTGAGGTCGCAGATCAGACTGGCTTCGAGGAAGTTAGCTACGAGTTCTTCGCGCAAGCATTCACGATCTACGAAGATTCAATTAGCGACTCCCGTGCGCAATTCCAGGCAGTCTGCATCATCTCTGGGGCTCTACATGGTGCACGCGGCTTCTCCAAGGAGAACTACGATACCTTGATCACCAAGGCCGCACTTCATGGCAGCAAACTTCTCAAGAAGCCAGATCAGTGCCGTGCAGTCTACCTTGCAAGTCACCTTTGGTGGGTTGTTGAGAACCCGCAGCGCGGGGAGGAGGATCCCAAGAACGTAAGAACATACCATACCCCCGTTTTCTCAACTATCCGTACTTACCATAATATTAGCTTTACCGTGACGGGAAACGAGTTCTGGAGTGCCTCCAGCGTGCTCTTCGTGTTGCCGATGCTTGCATGGATACAGCCGTCTCCGTCGAGCTTTTCGTCGAGATCCTCAATCGCTACGTCTACTACTTCGACCAGCAAAATGAGACGGTCACTACCAAGTACCTAAACGGACTTATTGAGCTCATCCACTCGAACCTTTCGAACACCGAAGACGAGCCCAACCCCAACCTCGATGGCCCAAAGCGTCACTTCGAACGTACACTCGAGTACATCCGGACCCGAGACTACGAAGGTGTTGTTACCGAGAAGCAGTAGATTCCATTACTGATTCTTGGTGTGAACTGTGATTGTATTGAGGCTTTCTAGCTTTGCAAGATTTGGGCTACGTTTTGGTTGTACGAGATGCGACATGTGCATTGTGGATTTTCTTGCCCCCAAGCCTCAGGTTCCCTTGAGGTCTTTTCTCTTTTTACCCTATCTCCTTTTTACCTCTTGCTTTCTGGAAGCCAGCCCCTGCCTATGATGCTTATTTTCTTTCGTTTTTGAGTATATACAAGTGTACCATTGTCATCACAATACCTTACCTACCTTTCAGTACATCTTTCTTTTCATTCCACACTTAGCAGATTACTTTGATGCAACGACCATGGGTTGTTAAAGGGTAGCATGCTCTACATATAAGGCAGAGCCGGTCTTTGATATCTCAAAGTCTGCCATCGCATTATTGTCAGGAGCAAAGCTATTGGAATGGACATCATTATATTGTTCTGGGAGGCCTCGATTGGTTTCTTAATTCTCCGCAAAGGTTTTCCCTCTATAGATATCCATAACTGATTGCCGGCGTACATACTGTGACAGACGAGGAACAAAACTCCCAGTTTAACGAGGGCTGGTTACGGAGTACATCCCTGATATCAACTACTTCTCTCGTGCCTGCTCAGGTGGTACCAGAACACCACAGTCAGGAACTACCTGGACTACATCAGCCCCAAGACCAAGCATTACTACTCGAACTACACCAATTTCGCCGGCCGCGGATTCCCCGATGTCGCTGCTCACAGCCTGTACCCCTAGTAAGTTCCCTCCCTGGTGAGCATTACAATCACATTTCCTGACAAATCACAGCATCGAAGTCGTCTACGATGGTGAGAAGGATCTCACTGGCGGTACCTCCGCTGCCGCGCCTATCTTCGCTGGTCTCGTCGCTCTCCTGAATGACGCCCGTCTCAAGGCTGGCAAGCCAGTTCTTGGATTCCTGAACCCCTTCTTTTACTCGAGTGGATACAGGGCCCTGAACGATATCGTTGCTGGTGGCTCTTACGGATGCGGTGGCATCGACCCTCAGAGTGAGGAGCCTGTCGATGGTGGTTTGGTCATTCCTTACGCACACTGGAACGCTACCCGTGGCTGGGACCCGGTTACTGGACTTGGTACACCTGATTTTCAGAAGTTGAAGTCGATGGTTTTGTCTTTCTAATGGACGAAACGGACCAGTCTTGGGACTTATATAGAGACCGACATTGTCACCTATTTGAATAATACTTAATTGATATAGACTCCCTTCAACATATCGCTTGGATCTTCTCTGCTACCCCTTAATCTGTACGTAAACTTGAAAAGAGACCTTTCACTTGGTACGGAAGGTCTGAAAACTTGTAGTAAGTATGTATAAAGATTGCCGGTAACACAAAAGTCTATTTCAAAGCTTAATCTCACTCAACAAAATCCGCCTCAGTAGGACACGGGATTGGCCATCCTTCGTCAGCTCGGCTCGTATACTTCGATATCTTCTACAAAAGACTACAGGAACAGCCTTAAGGCTAGAAACAGACGGACGAAGAAACCTTCAATCATGCAATTGCGTCAAGGACGATGACGGAGAGGGAGATTGTCCCAAGCTCCTTGGATATCGCTGCATAATGCAGAAAGGCGAATAACAAAACTAATACCGTACAGAAAATAAACCCAGCCCCAGATCTAAGTCCTGTAGACTTGACCACAAAGTAGATAAAATGAAAACCGATCAGCAGAAACCCATGTTCGAAAAAAGAAACTTGAGGACAGATGTGTGACGTTAATCCGTGACGCTTCAATTCAGGAAAAAAACACAAATCGGATAAGAGATAAAAGAGGTGGACATTCAGGAGTCATTCCCATAAGACGCATAAGGGATATGGAAGAAAGGCTAGCCTTTCATGCCAAAGTGAGCGGGAGCTCATATTCATAAAAGGTGGAGGTTGAGGGGATTAAGTTCCGCCAAACAATCCGGCAGGCGGGTGGTATGGTCGAGGCACGATGCCAAATTGGCCGGCAGGGTGGCTGTTCCCAGGGACTGGGCTGCCGATATCACCGGGGACAATACTGCCGCGGTGACCAGACGCGCTGTTGGTATCCGGCTCAAACTTGACGTGCTGGCCGTTCGCATCTTCTTTGATAGAGAATGACCCACCGCCGTTCTGAGTGTTACCTTCAGTGTCGCAGATCTCCAGCATCTCATCCAACTTGATGGTAGGTTCGTTGGGGGGACGCAGAAGCTCTACCTGGATAAGTACCAGATTCACGTTGTGGTAACCCCCAGAACCGGGCCTGGGACTGTGCGTGTTGAGTGTCTTGCAGGCCTGGATCACCAAGAGACGAATAAGAACAGGTCGAGAGGTATGTGGGCGATGATGCGCGTTGGGTGGGGCGAAGATGTTATGCTTCAGCTGTTGCGGCCAGCCGCTCCCATTACCAGTTGCTGTTGCTCCCCAAGTTGACGAGGCGGGGAAAGTAGAACCCCCGAGCGATGTACCCCATCCAAAATTGGCGGTCTTGGACCCCAGAGGGTCAGTGAAGAATGATGCCCCTTGGAAGCTAGCTCGCGATGGAAGAGGGAACTGCCCTGGCAAAGTGGGACCGGGCAATGACTGGGAAAGATTGGACGAATAATTGGCATCAGTGTCATCAAGTAGCGCGCTGCTACCCAGTTGAGTGCTTAAGTCGTCTACTTGGTGGCCATTCTCCTGTGCACCACTCGAGGGTCGCTTGATAGGACTGGGTCGAGGCCATTGGCCACTTGAATCCAGCGGAGATCGTTCAAACGATCCCGACTGCTGTCTTGAGTGCGACCCCGGTTGATGGAATGCACCAGGCATTGCATGTCCAGAGAAAGGAAGACCGTGTCCAGGATCTGGGAATCCTCTTCCAGAGGGCATTGGACGTACTCCATTAATTCCAGGAGGCGCAGCAATTCCACCCGGTCCAGCAAAAGCGCGGAGCGGGTTTATCATCGCTGAGTTGGGAGAGTACATGCCATAGTCGGGAGGTCCCAGAGGCCGAGCACCCATACCTGGCAGGCCTGGTGGGTTTGAAGGTAGACCACCGAAGCCAGGGAAACCAGGAGGGTGAGTTCTACCAAGGGGTGATAAAGGAGCAGAAGGTTGAGGATGGTGCAAAGGAGGTTGCTGGTGATGGCCCGGTCTGCTACCGATAGCCCCAGATTGAGACTGCGTCATGGAACGTGGAGAGATGGACGGTTGCGGGAAGATGTCCGAGGAAGATGGCTGGGAGTGAGGAGAAGAGGTGTGAGATCCCTGCTGTGACGTCTGTCGTGGTCTCGCGGGAGTCGAAACTTTAGGAGCGGCTGGCGTGTAGTGGGGGGATTGGAGAGAGCCAGGAGCGGGTTGCGATGAAAGGTTCGTCGGCATGGCGATACTAGTTCCAGGATGAGGTGCGGGTCTGGCTTGAATATCCCGCTTGCCAGAGCGTTCTCTGGCCTCATGCTCTGCTTTAGCTGCCGCTTCACGATCTCGCTTTGCCTGCTCCTCGCGCTGCTCATCTTTTATCCTCTTCTCACGGGCTTCACGCTCTTCCTTTTCCTTGCGCTTCGCTTCCTCACGCCTCTTTTTCTCCTCCTTCTGTTCTCGCTGCTTGCGTTCTGCTTCAGCTTGCCGTTCCCTTTCTTCTCTGATCCGCCGTTGCTTCTCTGCTTCCTTGCGTGCACGTTCCTCTTCCTGGGCCTTGCGTTCAGCCTCTCGCTTTAATCGCTGTTCTTCACGCCTCAATCGTTGTTCCTCGAGCTTTTTCTCTTGAGCAGCCTTCACTGCGGCCTCTTCAGCCGCTTTCTCGGCATCCCGACGAGCCTTCTCTTCTTCTTTAGCCAGCTTCTGTAATCGTTTCTTATCCTTCTTCTTCAATGCTTCTCGTGCCTTCTTCGCATTGCGCTGCTCGTTCCGAGTCTCCTCTTCTAGGAGCTCCTCAATGAGCTGCTTCTGGCGTTGTTCGGCAACTTTCTCTCGATATGCGGTCATGACTCGTTGTTCGAACATGCGAGCGGCAAAAATTTGGAACATTCGGCGGCCTTCTTGCATACGCTGTTCTTCGGTCATAGCATCCTTGGTCTGTCAGCACAGATAGCTTTAAAAATGGTGGTTTCACATACCATCTCATCCTCATCAAACTCCTCCTCTTCCTGGCTGTCATAATCTTCGTCCTCTTCATCGTCATAATCATCATCATCAAGGGGCCCGTGATTATGACCAGCATGGAATGACTGGTGGGCGGCAGCGATGTTGTACTGTGTGTCTTCTTCTCGTTGCATTCGACGCTCGGCTAGTTGCTCCATCATGTCAATGAAGTGCTTACCATCGTTTTTGAGAAGATCGTCTGCCACAGTGAGGATACCATCTAACCAGGAACAGTCAGAAAACAACCAAACTTTGGATCAGTATATCAACGCACCTTTCACAGTTAAACTGTTTCCAAACGCGAAAAAGTCTGCTCGAGCGGCGCGAGCTTCATCGTCCTCCTCGAACTCATCATCACTGTACAGCTCATCATCATCCTCTTCCTCCTCATCGTCATAATCCTCTTCTAAATCCTCGTCTTCTTCCTCCTCTTCTTCATCCTCAGGCAACTCCTGAACTCGGCCTCTTGATGGGTGATATTGGCCATGTGTGCGGGTATGCTGACCAGGAGATCGAAGCGGTGGTTGGTATAATCGAGGTGGGGGAATGATAGGTGCGCCTTCGTCAAATGAGCCTTGGTTGTTGTTGGCGTATTGCTCCAGCTCCTCGTAATACGCATCATACAAGACCTCAAGCTCTTCCTCAATTGCGGTTCGCTTTCGGCCACAGACGGTGCAGCTACAAGAGTGCTTTTGTTGCTCTTTCATCTTCTTCAGGACGGCATCTTTCTCTACTTTCACAAGTTGACGCCGTTCTTCTTCGCCCAGCTCAAACCAAAATTTCCGAATATTTTCCCGCTCCTCCAAAGAAGATTGGTTCCAGATACTGTTTTCCTTGCCGGACTTGGCGGGGAACCGAGAAAATGGCAGCGAATGTGGATGTGGAGGGTGAGAGAAGCTAGCGGAAGGTGAGGAAAGAGGAGTCGAGCTGCCATCGGCGAGAGTGCGTGAGTCAGAGCGGCCTTTCTTGTTCTTCTTTTTCTTTGTTTTCGAGCCTGTTGCGTCGTCGTAATCATTCGATACTGAATTCCTGCCCAGGCCATGATGCGCTCCGTTATGATACATTTCGTCCGATCCATGGTCAAGATCTGCACTGTCGACTTCGTGATCATTGGAATTTTGGTCATCGGCCGTCGAGTCCAGGTCCGCGGAGGTATGCACGTCAGACGGATCCGCGGCGAGGCGGGCCGCCTGTTTCTGTCGACGTTTTTGTTTCTTGCGATTCACAGGCGCTGGTGCAGGCATGCTCTCAGTGGTGGTGTGGCTCAAAGGTCCCCGCGCATCGTTGTTCGTCGGTGGTGTCGGGTTAGCTGACACATGAGCCGCCATGGTGGTTGTGGATAAAGCTGGGAGCAACAGTCCTCGGCAGAATTCTGTTCAGACACGGCACAAGGTCAGTACCCAGCGACCAACGACAGAACTTGGAGGGTGGGGGGTCTAGGAAAACGGCCAGGGCAAAAAGCGGAGATCGGTAGGGCGAAAGAACCAACAAAGCTCCGACCCAATCCCATGCAGGGACTCACCAAAAGATACAAACCCCTGAGGGTGTTCACAAAGATACAGACGCAGTCCCTTTGTTGATCACGTCGGGAGGTCCGAGGGGGTAGGGAGTGAGAGGGGTTGTCCGGGGCTCAAGATACTGGGGTGGGAGGAGGGGGTGGTTCAAAGGCAGTGAACCCGCCGGCGCAGGACGTGATGAGTGGAGCGGGCAGCGGGAGACTGGCGGACTGGCGGAGGAATGTATTTGGTGAGTTCGAACCCGGGCCAGCAAGCAAACGGAGCGGAACCCTGACACGGTACAGGAAGGGAGCCAGATCTATACCAATGATGATGGATGAGCGATGGGCTTTGCTGCGTTCTGGCTGGTTGTCGTGCCGCCGCAACAGGACAATTAGCCGCCGGAAGCGAGCTGCTGCCCGATATTTCAGGCACCAGATCGTGTTCTCCTCAGTCTTCTACTGAATTATGCTGGGTTATTCTTCAATTCTATATATCATCGATCCGGGCATCATAGTTACGCCTAGGGCTCGGGTTTGTGCAAGTTGTATTTTCTCGAGATGGGATGCCTTCATCTGACAGACAGACACACCGCCTGCAGCAGAGTATTGCCAGGTTTAAAGACGGGGCGGTGGGGTTACCCGCCAGTTGTCTTACCTACGTATATCTAATACAGATGCCGTTGTTGCTACTCCACCTGGCGCAGTGAGACATAGCGCTAGATAAAAATAACTTTCTTCAAATCACACTTTGCAAATAAAAAAGATCTTTACGGAGTGTCCGAAGATATCAAAGAGACATATGTCATTCTACGGAGAATCCCCACTGTATAGCATCCTAAATTTACCAAGAAATTGCCTAGTCTCTAAACCTCTCCTCCGGTGTGCCTTAAATCTCCGGATTGTTTCCTACAGCGTACACTAACCGCATTCCCGCTCTCTTCCCCCCCTTCATCTTATCAAACCGGCAACTCTCTTTCGCTTACCAATTTCAATACCTCTCGTTACTTTTTTTTTTTTTTGTTCCTTAGTCTTTTGCTTGCTGCTTCCCCGGTGGATCAGATCTCCAGGCTCGTGTTTAGCCGTCCAATTCGTCAACTGCATCCCACTCCCCCAACAGACTACGCTTTAGCCCCGGCGCGACCGTCCTCACGAACTCAAAGTCACATCACTGGTTGTCCTTGGGCTGACCACGCCTGTACCACTTCGCTATTGGGTGGGAATACGGCGTACGCGCAGGGCTGACCTCCCCTTACCCCTGCTTCTTGTGTTGCGGCCTTCGTGGGCCTGACTCGACTATCTCGCACCTGTGATCGGGTCATCCTTCTCTAATTTCTTCCACTTTCTTGTCAAACAGCGCTTGGGTGACTCCCCTACCCCACCCAATCCATTGAAATATGGCGCAACAACAGGGCGATAATGTTATGCGGAGGTACGCGCGGCCAGTTCCATCCTCTGCACTTTGTCATACCCCCTCCGGCCTAGATCGTACAAGACCCTTCCAACGTCTCCGCAGAGTGGCAAGAATTCATCCTGCGGATACCTGGAAAAGATCTTGCATAATTTACAATTGCATTTCTGCACTGGTCATATCACAATGCTAACCTCAACTGATACTTCCAGAAAGCTTGTGATCATCGGAGATGGCGCGTGCGGGAAAACCAGTTTACTCAGCGTCTTCACACTCGGATACTTTCCAACCGTAAGTCAAGTCCATTCTTTTGCGTGATAGAGAATCCGAGCTAACTTCTCACAGCACTATGTTAGTCGCCCTGCCCAACCGACCGAACCGTTCGACAGCTCTGACTTGTTTCCTAGGTCCCGACAGTATTCGAAAACTACGTAACGGATTGCCGAGTCGATGGCCGCTCTGTACAATTGGCTCTTTGGGATACAGCTGGACAAGAAGATTATGAACGATTGCGCCCACTGGCATACTCGAAGGCCCATGTCCTCCTGATCGGCTTCGCTGTGGATACACCAGACACCCTGGAGAACGTGAAACACAAGGTGCGTCAGGTCTGCCAGGCATATAACACGGCCGTTAACAATTGATAGTGGATCGAGGAAGCAAATGAACGGTGTCCCGGTGTACCCATTATCCTAGTCGGCCTCAAGAAAGATTTGCGAGAAGATCCACTGGCCATCGAAGAAATGCGCAAAAAGTCCCTCAAATTTGTCACAGCCAAAGAAGGCAATGACACCGGCACCAGCATTGGAGCCCGCAAATACCTCGAATGCTCCTCTTTGACCGGCGAGGGTGTCGACGACGTGTTCGAAGCAGCCACCCGAGCTGCGCTTTTGACCTTTGACAAGCGGAAAAGCTCCTGTTGCGTGGTGCTATAACGACATCAGAATGTGCGACAAGAATGTGCGACATTACTGCTTTCTCTGACAGCGTTCGGTTTATTTTACTCTCTCGACTTGGGAAAGCGATGAACTTGGTTCAAGCTCTAGTTTGCCGTTCAATCGACCTTCCGCTGTATCATGCATCATTGGCGTTTGGGAGGTTCTAGTGCTCGCCTAGTCGATTGGCTTGGGCCGTGCCTTTTATTTTGCCTTGGCTGTTTTGGCCGTGTCTATTCTCTCTCGGAGTACATTTGTTTTTCCTTCGCTTCATGTCTTTCCTTGACTGGCCATTGCTTTGCCTCATTTTTCCGACTTTATGCACGTGCAACTCCGGATACCTGTCCCTGTCTCTCATTTGCAAATTCCCCGACGTGCATGGCGAATCCCGCTCCTTTTGACCCTTCTGTAGTATTTCCTGTCACTCTCTCTCTTTTCATACTGTGTGTTACTTTTTTTCTTCCGGGACTACATAATCAATTACCTGACCTCGGATTCTGTCTCTTTGTAACTTTATACTCGGCTACAAACATCTAGTCGCAAAGCCGCGGAAGCAAGGTTCTATACTTGTGAATTTCTATATTTGTGAATCGTCGGTACCAAACGAGGTTACTTCCTTCTTAGCTTAACACAGGCTCTACGTACGATTTTTTAAATACCTGAGGGAAGCGGCAAAAGAAATTCATGGGTCCTCGATTTACAGCTCAAATGACCTTGACAAAGAAGATAAAATGCATATATAGTACATAGCGCCAATGATACAAGACAACTCAAGGCAAATCAAGCAATTGCCTCAAATCTCACCGAGTCAACACAACCAATGCTCGGGAATCTATTTCTTCGACGGCTTCTTCCACTCATGGTTCCACCCTTCAGCAGGGGGGTAGTCGGTCTGCATCCGTCCGTACTCGATAGGGAACATATCATTGAAGATACCCTTCTTGTTCATAGATTTCCGGAACAGCCTGCCACCATCACCGGCACCAGTCCGCAGCTCCTCACACGCAGCCTGCATGCTCTGGTACTGACGCTGCAGCTCGAGTTCGTGGTTTTGACGCTGCTTAGCCTGGAAGAGTTGCCAGGTACGGTGGATGGTCCAGTGACGCAGGAAACGGTTACGAGAGAAGCGGAGGGGACGCGGGGTGAGCGGGTGGTGGAGGAAGTAGCGAATAAGAGCTAGATGATGTTGTTAACTTCGGATCTCGAGGGTGATGGGCACGTGGTGCTCGCGCGGATGCCATTGTGGGCAATGGGTTGAACATACTGATTCGCTTGTCTGTTCCGGGACGCCCTGCACGCTTGGCCATTGAGCTTGTCGATGAGAAGGGCGCGGATTGCACGGCTGCGGTGATCGGGCCGGGTTGTGTTGCTCGTCGGGTCAGGGTCTCTTGGCAGGCACGGGTGACCGAGGGGCGCACGGGTGCCAACGACATGGGGATTCGGAAGACATTCGCGAGGGACGCGAGCGCTGGTGATAGAGACCGCATTGTGGTTGGGGTATATGGGGGTTGTAGAAGAGGATGTCGCGGTGCATTTCAGGGCGAATAATTCCCTGACGGCAGAATCGTCGCCGCCTTTATTAGCCGCGCGGTTAAACCACTATGCCGAACAGCAATTCTACAAGTACAAATGGATGATGAATCTACTGTCTTTTAATCTCTGTTGATATGGTGAATGAGCAGATATTCATGTTTCATGGTATCGGATTTTTTTCCCTGGGTCATTTTTAACATGCTCATGATATTACATGCAGTGATCAAAATCCATAGTCCGTTCGAGGAGATCCGAGAAGAGAGGCAATGTATGAGGTATGAGAATGAATCGTAATGTGCAGCGGTATCTTGAGGGTCGTAAGAGGCATCAAATGTCAAAGCGACATGCGTGTAAGTAGTACACCCCGCCAAAATCAAGCAAAGCCCCATAAGATAACGCCGTAAGATGCAAAAGAGAGGAAACAAGTACCGAGGCCAAATATAGCAGATTCACATCGGTTTCACCGCTTCGATGTCCCTTTTCTGGTCTTGGACCGCTCATAGTTCAGAACCTTGCGCCGCCGGTGTGTTTGGGCCAGCTTCCACCGGCAATAGAGTACGAGTGCGTCTTTCAGCAGCACAAACATACAGCCACCGACGACGCTACGGCCCCAACGAGTCTGGAGAAGTCCGGGGCGGCTGCGCTCCAAAACCGAAGATGGCGTGGTCCACGATTTAGGAAGGACGTATTTCAGAAGGCCACCCACCGATGCAGAGATAGCCGGGAACACGAGAGCTCCGAGAACAATATCGGTGAGATTTCCGGTGTCGTGAATGATTTCGTTTTGACGTCGGCCGAGATCCATGCCCTGTCCGTTGTTCTGGCCTGCAGGCTGGCCTTGTGCTTGTCCGTCCTGGGCGCCTATGTCAGCGCCATCGTTGTTATCGGCAGCGGGAAGAGCTGGAGCACCGACAAGCTCGTCGTCATTGCCCATCCCTACCTGTAACTCGAGATCAATCTCCATGAGAATTTGACCATTAACATTGTCGCCAAATCGATTCAGTCCCTCCGCTTGGTCCTGCTGCTGTGCATCATCCAGAATCTCTTCGGCTGCGCGAGGTTGTACCTCTGCGATCCATTTTCGCTCCAGTGCACCGAACACGCGATCGTATAGCGCACCATAGAAGCTTTTCACATATGGCAGAGCAGCGAAAGTCATCGCTGGTGTAGGCGGCCAAAGATCAAGGTCAGGCTCTTGGCCCGGGCTGTGCGCAGCGAAGAATAGAACGGGAATCGCCGGAAGAAGGCCCTCGGCGTAACGAGTGCGAGAGAAGATCAGGACGAGCGGGATGAGGGGGAGACCGAGGTTCATTCCAGGGTTCCACGGGCCATCCAGACCGTCCTCAAGAATATGCCTGGCCTCTTCCGAACCAAATACAAGATGCATCGAGTACGAACCATGCGCGCAGCAGCCTGCCCACACTGTGCCCGCCACCGTGAAAACCATCCCAGGGAGGACGAGCCGTCCCGCCACTCTCTCCATCATACGTAAAGCGTCAACAATGTAGCTTCGTGGCCGCGTGACGACAATCTCGGATTTACACTGAGGGCACTGCATTTTAGCGTCACCGTTTCGCCTGCGGGAGCGGGGGTTCTCAAGATCTGCAAGCCAATCAAGCAGACAAGCCTCATGCGCTGTCAAAGCACATGGGCATGGAGATCGCCATTCTAAATTCAGTGGCGAATCCTCTGTCTCGTCGGTGTAGCAAATCCAACATTTGCGGGGTTCCTCAATATCCGTGGGTCGTCCAGTGGCCTTGTCGGTGACCTGAGTCGCATTTTCGAGAGCGCTTGGAGTCGAAGCGGTTTTGTTTAAGAATACGGTCTCGGTGTCCTCACTCGAGTCGGTCTGGGATGAGGTGCTATCGAACGCAGTTGTATCATCGTTATTGGACGTGACGCCATCAGACGATCGAGCCCTCCCAGTGGCAGTATAACTTGGGAGTGACGCCATGGTGAAGGAAGGGTCAAAAGGTGCAGAAAGAAAGCAAAGAATTAGAGTGCCGAACTCGAGTTCAAAGAAATGTGGGTCAGCATCTTCCGAGGGGATTCAAGTATGGGGAGAAGATGACGAAGCCGTTGAAATCGAGTCAGTAGATTGCGAAATCCGCTGGAAGAGAGTAGCTCCGCACCAAGGTGGAGAGTCTGCCTCAAAGAGCATCTCGGCTGTGACTCGCGGCTGTCAACGTCCGGTCACGTGAATTGCAACGTCAGAACCGCCGAGGCGAATGTGCTTTTGCCTTTTGCCCGCAATCAGCGCGATCTACCGGGATTTCCCGAGCAGTAGAGTACCTGGCATGCACAGGAAATGAGCAGGAATGGCCGCTATCGCAATTTCGAGCCTTATTGGCGAAATTATTCAATCATTTCCAGAAAGCTAGTGGACTAGAGCAAACTAGTGAGTCGCGACTCAGACATCGCTTTATTAATCGGCGTCGCATGACTTGTCTGGATAAGCTATACCGTAGCAGCGTAGAGCAGTAGGCGATTCTTATCTCAATTTATTGGAAAAATTCTCAAAAATGTGACAATTATCACGCTATTTTCTCCAGGAACAGGTCTAGGGCCTGGCTATCATGGATCTAAGGCACCACACCTTCCCTAACCTTAGTTTGCCAAACAGCTTACTCGTACAAATATCGATTTTCTCGATTTTCTGTTCATAGTTTTCCTCGGTAGCTAAGCGTACTTGTTTATACATCCTTTCCCGAATCAACAGTTTCAAGGGTCCAAGTGGATCTTGGCGATCCATCCGGGGCTAGGACCGAACGTTACGGGGAACCTTATCAGATACGTGTAAGCACCATACGCGATCATTTCAAAATTTTGAACTTTCATAGCCTGTAACCAGTATAGCTATTGAGGTTGACAAGCATGGATATTGACTGTTTCTTTCAGTGAAAATGCATTGGACCACGTATTTTACTCCAGTTGTCCACTGTCCTAGCATCCTTTACTTTGGCGGCATTAGCGATTACGCAGCTCTGAGACTTGGCCATACTGATATGTCTGATTTTGTTCTTGCTTATGTCAACAAATGCAGTAAGTTCCTCTTTCCAGGTCTATTTCGCTTATCTGGGATATTTCTGAGTGCCAGTCCTACCATGCCTGGCTTATACGTTTGTCGTGAGGTTTTTCCCTCTCAATCTTTGGAGCTTCCACTATCCACGCTGTCAGGCCAAACCGCCCAAGCCAAGGCCAAACACTGAAGCGACCGAATGTCCATTGATTACCTTTCTTGAATACTCACCACAATGGGTCGGAAGCTCAGTCCTTCCAGGGGGGTGACTTCCCGAGGGTAGGGGGAACTTGACAGCCGGAGGTTCATCTCTACTTCACGTTCTTGTACGTGACTGACTCACCTTTACTTCTTCACGCCATCATCTCAAAGCTTTCACGCCACCATCGCTATGTATTTGATCTCCCACCTTTCACGACTTCTCTTCTTCCGCTTCCTTCCTTGACCATCCTTCTCTACATTATTCTCTCTTCACAAGCCTTCTGGCTACCAAGCATCAAGTCTAACATCCCTTCCAGAGTCCCTTGACTACGTGAGCTTCGATCTTGTCCGTTCAACCCAAGTCTTCCACTGGGAGTTCAAAGTTCCACACCCAAGTGTTGGTTCGGTTTCCATAGGAGGTTTCGTTTGTCTGTGGCAACAAATCATTTTAGGAAGGCGCGATGAGTCGACTATTGTTCGAGTTTCCACCCTTCTCTTTTATTTAGTTTTGACTCTCTCCTTCTCCACAAAAAAGAGCGACAGCAAGAATAGGCAAAAAATGATAGCGATCGTTTAGCCCCGACTCTCCGAGAGCTCCCCGAGAGCTGTAACTTTTTTTTGCCTATATGATTTTTCTCGAGATCATGATGGAAAGAACAAGTATTCAGAAAGACTCGTGGACTTTGAATGCCTTTTGCTAATCCTGCAGGTGGTTTCTGGTGAGAATTCGGCCACCGCGACCGCGTACGTTCTGTAAGCCTTTCCACTTCTATATCCGTATTTGTTGGGGCTTCTCAAGCGCAATAATGCATTGTAGTTAGCTTGTTTGATTTATTGTATTCTATTGGAACCACAATTCTAATTTGATTGTGTAGTATGTTGCTCTCGCCGAGGCCGGTCTCGTTGCTGATTGCTTCGTGGGTGCACCAAGCAACATGGGACTGTACTTCTTGAATTTGTGCAAATGGATGTTGTTATGAATTGTACAACCTGCCAAACAGATCAAGTCCAATCTATACAGGAACAGTAATAGAATTCAGGGAGGCGATCAAGGTGGAATCTACCCTCTCGGCAAGATATATGACATCGACATACGTCATCCCGACGATGGTGAAAAGCACCACATCATATTCCTTGTGAGACAAAGAAACCTGATTTCCCTCGACTACATATGAAATCAACGTTCAAATTCGATATATTCTCAATACTTTTGATTCTTTAACACATTGTGACTTCAGAAATATTCCAACTTCTCCACCTTTCTCATCCACATACCATTCAAAATGAGCTCCTTTTTACGACTCCCATCGCGAATCCGGACGCCTGTCTCCTTCGCTCCTCTCGGTCGCCCCTTGACCAATCTCCCCGGGCGATGCTACATCCATAGCACTCCTAATCAATATAATAAGGCCAATGAGCATGACCCGAAAGGAAACATCGACCTTGGCGACAATCCAAACCACCCAATTCCCTCCAACAACGCGCACCCCACTCTTACAGATGGCAGGCAATCGAACCTGGCCGACATGGAAGGCAAAAAACAGGAGGATCTACCGGAGGATGTGAGAAAGCACAATGAGGAAATGGAAAACCGATATGATCGACCTTACAACCATATCTCGGATGAGGGCAATGTTGAGAAAGCGTTCCAAGAAAAGAAGGAAAAGAAATGAGTGCTTTTTGGCTCATCTGATGTGGTCAATGTATTTTGGGCCAGTATGAATCGTCTTGCTTTTTTATATGTACAATAGGCTTTGCGTAACTTCTGTCTTTTCAGATAAAGAGAACTATGGTTTCTTGTCTGGTCATTCCAAGCGTTTCCTCCAGCACTTGCACTTTCGTTATAAACTAGATGGACACAGATATTTGTATAAGCTATTCTGAAGGCAAAGGTAGGGGGGGTTCAAGGCCTTAGGACATATCAAAGACCATTCTAAACCGTATCCAGTGTACTGTGAATTACTACATGTGGTTGGTCTGACCTTTCTTACTTGAAGGCCTTATTTGTGCAGTAAGCTCAACATCCTTATGCCATACGCCCTATATTTTCGGCTCAAGGCCACAGCCGGTTTCCTTTCTCTTCGTCTTTGATGATACATTTCTTATAAACTTTTGCTATTTTATATGAAGGTGTTATGTGGGTGTAAAGTACTGGGCGTGTAGGAGTTGGGATATAATGCGACTGCGATGGAGGTATCTTTGAAACTCTTGAATATTTTCCAATATTGCAGGATTGCGGGCTCAAGACCTGCTTTGGATTTTTTTTTTTTTTCTTTCTGTTCTTTTTCTGCATCACATTGTTTATGCTCTTTGATTCTTACATGTCAATGTTTCAAGGTTTATCTCCACGAGTACAGGTGACGCTATTCGGACTGACGAGATAGACCACCCCAAGTGATGTGAATATTTTCGGGGCGTTTCAAAGTATCTTCTTTGGAAGATGGGGATTCCTCTGGCTGGTGATGTATATTATCTTCATTGTCAATATTTTATAAGGATGGATCCCTCAGGAGACCCACCGGTTGCCGTAGATCCAACATTTTAACGATAGCCAATCAACGCACGCTGATCAACCTTCATATGACTGTACTTCTTTTACAATATTATTGCTGAAGGGAATAAAATCTCAGGGCTTAAAAGTTTCACCATCAGTTTTAAGTCAAAATCTTTGAAAATGAAGTATTTGAGATAGACGAAGTATCCTCGCTTGTTGACTTGCAAATTAGAGTTTGCGCAAACCACCCAAAAAGTCTTATCGATAAGATTTTCGGAAATTATATTCTGCCATATCTTACCGTCAACAAAGTGCCAGCCCAGGTACCCTTCGGGTTGAAATTTTCATTCAACCATTGTGTGATTCTTTGAGAAACAAAGTTTCCGTCATGCAAACTCCTCCTACCAACGATGGCGCCCAGCCATATACCTCCATGGCTGGGAAGCTCGACCCCCGCCTCCTCCAAGCCCTGGCGGTCATGGACTTCAAGTTCATGACGCCTGTCCAACAACGTGTTTTGACCGAACTCCCAGACTGGCGCAGTGACTGCCTCGTCCAGGCCAAGACTGGTACTGGAAAGACACTTGCTTTCCTGCTGCCTGCTCTGCACTGTCTCCTCCAGGGAAAAACTACGCCACCCCGAGGCCAGGTCGCTATCTTGATTATCACCCCCACAAGAGAACTTGCCCAACAGATTGCCAAATCGTGCGATCAGCTCACATCGCAACTGCCGAAGCCCCTCGAGTGCCATATTGCGGTTGGTGGAACAGCTCGCGCTTCCGCTCATTCGCGCTTCATGAAGGGAGCCCCGTCTGTTCTGGTAGCAACACCGGGCCGACTGAAGGATTACCTATCTGATGAGTACACGGCTGAGAAGCTGTCCAACATTCAAACGCTGGTTCTGGATGAGGCCGATACCATGCTTGAGGCTGGATTCTTGGCCGATGTGAAGCAGATCCTTCGCCTTATCCCTTCGAAGAAGACAGGCTGGCAAGGCATGTGTTTCTCGGCCACCGTTCCACCCAAGGTCAAGGACGTGGTCAATGTGGTGCTGAAGGAAGGCTACACTAGTATTTCCACTATTGATAAGAACGAGTCACCAACACACGAGCGGGTACCCCAGTACCACGTGTTGATTCCGTCCGTGGCAGAGACCTTTACCACCCTTGCTACCCTTATCAAGCTTGAGAGCCAAAAGTGCTCTAAAATCATTGTTTTCGGTGTTACTGCCAACATGGTTGCTCTCTGCGCCAAACTCTTTTCTCAAGGCTTGACGCCTTTGAATGTGTTTGAGATCCACTCTCGCCTCAGCCAGAACATCCGCACAAGAACCACCGCTCAATTCAAAGAAGCAGCCTCCGGAATCATGTTCGCCTCGGACGTTATTGGCCGTGGTATGGATTTCCCCAATGTCGACTTGGTCATCCAGGTCGGTTTGCCCTCTAACGGTGAACAGTACGTTCACCGTGTTGGTCGTACAGCCCGTGCTGGTAACGATGGCCGCGCGATCATCCTCCTCACCCAAGGCGAGTCTTTCTTCATGAAGGTCAACCGTCACCTGCCTATTCAGCCGCACCCCCAAACCGACGCAATCCTTGCGGAAGCTCCCTCCTTCGCAGACTCTGTCAACAACGCCATGTACCAGATCGATGAAGTCACAAAGCAGCGCGCCTATTCATCCTACATCGGTTTCTTTGCTGGATCAGGTCTCTTGAAGCAGCTTCGTCTCGATAAGGCCGGTCTTGTCCAACTCGCCAACGAAATGGCCATCGAGGGCATGGCTTGCCCTGAGGCTCCTCCAATGGACAAGAAGGTCGTTGGTAAGATGGGCTTGAAGGGTGTCCCTGGATTTAACTATGGAAGCTTGAGTGAATTGAATGGAGATAGTACTTCCGGCGGTCCTCGTGGCCGTCCCAATGGCCGTCCCAATAACAAGAAGCGCGATGTTCTCAGCCCTGGAGGTGGTCAGCGACGGGGAGGAGTGGAGAAGAACGGCCAAGGTGGAGGTGGTGGTGGTCGCGGAGGAGGTCGTGGAGGAGGCCGTGGAGGCCGCGGAGGTCGTGGCGGTCGTGGTGGTCGTGGAAGAGGCGCATAAAGATTCATTTCACAATGTAATATACGATCATAGACTACATAATGGCACATGACGATCTAGTGACAATTGCAAAACCCCGGATTTTTTGAGTAAACTTATGGACAGCGAAAAAAAAAAAAAAAAAAAACCAACTTCATGGCATAATCTCATAGATGCATAAAAGAAAAAGAAATGACAAGAGTGGGATTTGAACCCACGCCCCGAAAACGAGATGCGGAAATCTGGATCAGGTGAACCTGAACCGCACGCCTTGGACCAACTCGGCCATCTTGCCTGTTGATGTAAGGGGGTTCTCACTTTGCAAATATCACCCAGAGAGACAATGAGCTTAATTGTGATTAGGATTCAAGAGTATATGTAGTTAGATAAAACGATAGCTCTACCAGCACAATCCTAAAAGCTCGAGCCATTTATACACAGATAATTAATTATCAATCGCACATTGAACATCTCAAACATTAAGACCCCCGGTAGGTAGAGTAATTCCAAGGTCCAAGCAAAACAGGCACATGGTAATGGCGCCAGCCCTCCTCTCCATCACGCCCACGGCCCTTCACGGTAAATTTAACCTCAACCTCAGGCCAGAAGCTCTCAATGCCCTGCGCCTCATACCAAGGTCCAACATCAAAGCGCACAGACCAGTTCGTCTTGCTCTCCGCAGTCGGCAGCGCAGCCAGGATTTCCGGAACGGAAGAAGTAGATGCAGATGCACCGCCCGCAGGTGTCCATTTCGCGACGCGGCCGTCGGCGTTAGTTGTGGCGTGGAAGGTGACGGGGCTGGAGGGTCCTGCGGGGGTTGACAGCAGTGTCAATGTGACGGGGAGGTTTGCGGCCGGTGTGCCGGTCAATGTGTTTAGACAGTGGCAGGTTATGGGGTCGCGGGCGGCCATTGTGGTTTTGGGTAGTTGGTTGGAGTGCGGGGCGGAGAGATGTTGTTGGTAGAGCGCGAGGCGGTTGGCTGTGCGATCTGGGGATTTTAGGGAGGGGTCCATATAGATTTGGAAGAGGCAGGAGGGGATTTTTGAAGGTAAAGTAAAAAAAACTAAAAGTTGGTTATCCACGGGGAAGTTCTTAATTTCAATGGGTCTTTGGCATCGGAGGGCACCGATAGCCATGCGGAGGATGCCATGGGTGGAGCTTGTCGCTTTACGGTTTCGGGTTCTCGGCGATCATTGACTTTGATTTCTCAAGGCTTTGATCGATTTCCAAGTACCTATCAAGGTACCATCTATCTCCGCTTTACAAGAAAAAGAACGGTCATGGAGAATTCTTGTGATCTATGCGTGTCCGTTGATAAGCACTTGGCTACAGAGCACTAGATAAGGACGCCGCCCCGGAGAAACGCTCTATCTACATGCTAGGTATACTTTCGAGCTGGGAAGAGGCATGGTCTTGTTTGTTTGATGTGGAAATGCTTATGAGCCTCTCTTTGTAAGTCATGTCAGCGAATCATTATTTGGCATTGAATTTTTTAGACAGTTAATAATGTGTTTTTACGACTGGTCCGAAGCTTGGATAAAGAGCTTGATCCAGGAAATTTCGAGACAGTACTGCCATCGCAGGAGTTCATTAACTAACATGGTTGTCGATTGTAATTTCGTACAATGAGGGAGTATTCTTGAATCTGGGATTCCGTCTGAGCTTCCTCAGCGGCGACTTGGATTAGAGACTTGTGGGACAAACAATCAGAATAGCACTTGATCAGGTCTATGCGAGAACTATTCTTTGAAGTAGTTTGTTCCATGACTAGCTTGAACTGACGCTCTAGAAGCTTACTAGAAACGAAATCATTATCAGGCGATGTCGTGGCATTAAAGTCAACCGTTTATGGACACGCATCATCAGGAAACAAAGGTACAGCTGAGAAGACATTACCTATCCTCAAACCAATCAGTTACTGGAAGCTTTTATCCCAAAGAAATCAAATGATTGTTAAAAATTTCGATCAACACTCTAACAATGCCCATTGTAGTTATCTAGACTTTGTTCGGGAACGTTCGATCGCTTTGCGGGGCAAATCATTAATTTTGAACATCACCTCCGTCTCTCCCCCACACCTCCCCTAAGCTCCGCACACATCACCATGTCTTCCTCCGCCGTGGTCCAAAGTGACGACCTCGACATGGATCCCACGCTCCAGTCGATCATCGACCAGAAAACCCTCCGCTGGATCTTCGTCGGTGGCAAAGGTGGTGTGGGTAAGACCACGACCTCCTGCTCGCTCGCCATCCAGCTCGCCAAAGCCCGCAAATCCGTGCTCTTGATCTCCACCGATCCCGCTCACAACCTGAGCGATGCCTTCGGACAGAAATTCGGAAAGGAGGCTCGTCTCATTGACGGATATGACAACCTGAGCGCTATGGAGATCGATCCCAATGGCAGCATCCAAGATCTCCTGGCGAACGGGGACGGTCAGGATGATATGGGCGGAATGGGCATGGGAAATATGATGCAGGATCTTGCTTTCAGCGTGAGTTGAAATCAACACGCCCAAGGTCAAACGCAAATACGGCATGAAACTAACGCAGAGTGCTCTTAGATTCCTGGTGTTGATGAGGCCATGTCCTTCGCCGAAGTTCTGAAGCAGGTCAAGTCGCTCTCTTACGAGGTTATTGTTTTTGATACCGCGCCCACTGGCCACACCCTGCGTTTCCTCCAGTTCCCAACTGTTCTAGAGAAGGCTCTCGCGAAGCTGTCCCAGCTCTCGTCGCAGTTCGGACCCATGCTCAACTCGATTCTGGGCGCGCGCGGCGGCTTGCCTGGTGGACAGAACATGGACGAATTGCTACAGAAGATGGAGTCGCTGCGGGAGACCATTAGTGAGGTCAACACGCAGTTCAAGAACGCCGATATGACCACCTTTGTCTGTGTGTGTATTGCGGAGTTCTTGTCGCTCTATGAGACCGAGCGTATGATTCAGGAGCTGACAAGCTACGGCATTGATACCCATTCGATTGTTGTGAACCAGTTGCTTTTCCCCAAGGAGGGCAGTGGCTGTGACCAGTGCACTGCGCGGAGGAAGATGCAGAAGAAGTACCTGGAGCAGATTGAGGAGTTGTACGAGGACTTTAACGTGGTTCGCATGCCGCTATTGGTGGAGGAGGTCCGCGGAAAGGATAAGTTGGAGAAGTCAGTTCATTCCTGCAAAGTGTATTATGATTTCGGCTAACCTTTTTCCTGATATAGGTTTAGCGACATGCTTATCAACCCGTATATCCCGCCGCAGTAAGGGCTTGATACCTAGTTTGACAGGATACGAGATGGACTTGGCAGCTTTTTCGGACGAATTATGAAAAGACTAGAGAATAATAAATGACCGATTATCCTGGCTAGATTTATACGTAGTTTTGGGGACTGGAATTTTGAAATCCCGGGAATCATAAGACTATACTACATGAGAATGTGCCAGTTCTTCCAAGGTTCTCTAACCGACTTCGTTCAGGACTTTCTTCACGCCCAACCAGACCCAACACACCACAAATCCTTTAGAGTTCCGATTTCAACAGATTTGGGGCAAATGCACCGTCTCCAACAAACCAGAACGTACCTGGGCTGATCGAAACCCAGGAAATGGGGTCTGCAGCCATGTGTCCATATATCTCCAGGCCAACCTCCCAAAAGCGCTGGATGCAGAGCCTGCATGGGCTTAGTTCGGGCTTCGATGAAAGGGAATGGTGCCACGACATCAGCCAATTTGGCGCTACATTGGAGCGGTGTGCGAAAGTTATGTATCAATCTACCTGTGAAATGTATCTCCGCTTTTGATTGATTTGATCCGGGCTGCGTTGTTCATGCTAACAATACCCCAAGCCTCACTTTACGGGCACATGAAATCGGCAATATGAGCTGAGCTTGATCAGATTACGAGAGAGATTGACTAATCCAATTTTAATTGATCAATTCATAGTACCCAGACGCAAACGGAAACGCGTGAAAAAGGGTTGGGTCTCATTGTCTCCTAGAGTGAGGCGAACCGAGTCCACCCCCCCTTTCCCCGAGAGTTCCGTGGTCCTCAATGCCAGGACAGACTGGGACTGGATCATTTGGTTGTGGGGTTATGCTTTCACGCTTTCTGCGATGCGCCCCAAATTAGGTATATGGACATTTGGGTTTGAGTCTACCCGGGCGTCCTTCCGATTCTTGTGCCGCCCGCATCAGGGATTTTGCCTAGTCTCTGCTGGATTCTCTGCAACCCATTCGTCTGTCTGAGATGAGAATGCAACTCGTGGATCCAGATTCATGGTATGGTGGGGTGTATGCGGGTTCGCTGTTTCTGAGATCATCTACCACCCGCCAATCTGAAGGAGAGCAATGCAGTGTGGTCTGGGACTTGTCTTATTCGTCACCCTCTCTCTGACAAGGGTCTTGACAGACCGCCTATGAGTTATGAGGGGAAGGGGGTTTGAACTGTTTTGAGCTTGGCTTGTGGTACTGGTGGTTTATTTATACCCTATGCAATCCTGAAGAAAGTCAAAAGGACAGAAAAACAAATAATTACCCGAGCTATTAAGCACAGGGATCCAGTACTACTAGTTTATACTAGGTCATTAGCTCTGGCCCTCGTTGGTGTCCACCATCCATCATCGAAGCACGCATTACCGCTCTCTCAATCCCTTATTTGAAGTTATACCACAATGTCACCAGTCCAGCAGTACTGGCTTCCAGGATATGGCCTATCCCGTCACATAGTCCTAGGACATATCCACTATTTCCTCGGTCCGAGTGCTTCGGTCCGGCCATATAGTTACCAGGTATATCGGGCCACACCACCCACCAGCGCCACGGTTAACTCGCTCTAACCAGATTTCCTTTGTTCAAAGGGACGTGAAGGATATCTGATTACGGGTGTGCCTCTTACGCGGGTCTGTCCTTCCAGCAGACGCAATAGACCCAAATAGAAGCCAAATATCCGGATAAGCTGACTTTAGTCTTTGTAGGAACAAATTGAGGATCTGGCTACCATGTCTCGAGAATACGAGAAACAGGAAGCTGCACGCATGACTTCTCAAAGCCACAATTCCAATGGCAATGGGGTTCCTTCACGACAGTCTTCGGAACCCTATATCAATGAGTTGATCCCTATTGAAACCTCCCGGGGACGTCGAAACCCAGAGCCAGAGATCAGAGGCCGTTAATACCTATATTTCGTGCTTGTTCAATTGTCCCGGACCTCAACCGTGAACCTAAATCGGAAGTTTATCATTTTGCCAATCCACGGGGTTTTGCCTAAGCCATCGTTGTTCGGGGATATACCCAGGAGTCCAGGACTAGCCGACGTTCCAATGCCACAAGGTTCTTGCCCGAGGATGACGGGTTGATATTTTGTCTGAATCTCTTTTATGTCCGGCCGTTTCTTTTCTTTTTTCTACCCACGGGTTGAGGTTATATCTGGATTAGGCGAAACGGATCTTGCTCAATTTCTGCAGCGAGCGAAAGATCAGACAAATTGGACATTTACCAGAATGTCCGGGGCCAATCCGTCCCGGCATATTGTTATACGATACCCTTGTTGGAGCGTGCGTTATGACCTTCCGAGTTCTCGTTGTTGCGTGGTTACTACATGGACTTCTTGTCCACTTTTGGCTATATGATGCAGTCTGCTGCAATACAACGAAACACATTCCAAGGACCAGACATGTTGTCAGACATCATTTTCACTCATCTCTATAGACCATTCGTAACAGCATAGATCCATCAGACCCCGACTAACTCGGGAGTCTACTACATGATTCCCTCTCTTTTCTCCTTTTTTGTTCTTCTGCTTCTCTGCAAAAGCTCTTCAAAGCCTAGGAACCAAACGAAAAGAGGAAAACACTGATGACAGAAGGGGGGAAATAGGAAATGGAAGAAGAGAAACTGTGGACTTAGAGGTAAAAAAGAAACATCAGAAAAGGTTGGACCACCTAAGAACGCCAGCCGGATGCCACTCTGCCTCGGAGTCCCTCATCCCTCACAAAAGAACCGTGTTGTGACATACACGGGGAGACTATAAAAGGGAGAGGCAAAAAGAAAAAACATTTGGGGTTGATAATAACAAAAGAAGAAAAGTTCGCATCATCTCATGGATAGGGAGGAGGTTGTTTATTTTGCGACGGATGAGCTCAAGACCTGTGTGCGGAAGAAGGCACCCTTGGTCTTTTCGATGACTTGCTGGTAAACCGACTGCGGCGGGTGGTTCATGATAACTGTGCCCTCCTGGTAGTCGATCTTGGCATCAACACGGGTATCGCGGATGAGGTTGACAATCCACTTCTCACCCTCATCCTGGTTCAGACCAAGGCGGGTAGAAAGATCGCTGGAAAAAGTCAGTGGGTTGTCTCTATAAGATTTGCGTTATGAAATTGCTTGATACATACTTGATATCGATCCGCTGGTGGATCTTGCAGTAGCTCTCGGAAATAAGGTGACGAGCAGCCTCAACGAAAGCATCGGCAGCAGACACAAGGAAGAAATCACTGCGGAGAACCTCCTCGGCCTCACCCAGCTTCTTCTGGGCCTCCTCGAAGTCAAAGTCGACGTAGAGCGCCTTGACGAAGTCGGTAATAGGGTCGGTGTACTCGTAGTCCTCCTGGCGCACAACGCGGATCAGATCCTTCAGTTGCTTCTGGTACACACCGGAGTGCTTGTGAGGACGGCTGCGGTTGGTGATGACTGCGGCGGCAAGGTAGCGCAGGACCCACGGGCAGGCGGTCTGGATGGTGTTGATGTAGGCGGGGGAGAAGAAGAGGTCTGTCAGGACGTCACGGGCGGCGTCGTGGTTGAAGAAGGGGAACAACGACCAGTGGATGAGCCAAGAGCGGTTGTTGAGCTGAGCGAGCGGGTTGTTGAACAGACGAGTCTCAATTGAGTCCTTAACCTTCTGCACCTCCTCCATCGCGGCCTCCCAGTTGGTGGTCAGGATCTCGGAAGCCAGCTTACCCCAGGTGGCGGAGGCAACCTTGTCGTTATCGGTGGACAGAACGCGGAACTGGTAGAGCAGCTCGGCAGCGTTACCGTAGCTACCACAGCTGTACTGGAAGCGGCCGTAGTCGTAAAGGCCATCAACCATCTCGGTGGTGACACCGTGCTGTTCCTCGAGGAAGCGCAAGTTAGCGGCCTTGTCGCTCCGCAGGTTGCCCACAACCTCCTCATCCTGCAGCAACTCGGTAATTTTCTCAACCTGGCTCTCGTAGTGCTGCAGCTTGGCCAGAACCTCCTCGCGCTTCTTAACGAACTCTTCGGGGATCGAGTCGGAGTTGTTGATCTCCTTCCACAGGTTGGCGACGTAATCAGTCATGTTGGTGTGCTTGAGGAGCTCGTACTTGGCCCGAATGACTTCGCTGTCCTCCTCATCGTTGCCGGCGCTGAACTCGAGCAGAGGGAAAACCAGGTGGCGGTCGAGGTAGGGGATCAACCGGGGCAGAAGGTCAGTCTCGGGGGCGACATCTGTAGGGTGAGCGCCGCTGAGCTGCTCAGCGGAAGGAGGGGCGTTGTCTGCCATAGTGGGACGCAAGATGTGGGTTGGTTCAAAAGACACAGCGATGTCTCTTTGATTGAATTTGTGTGCGGGAGGGTTTGATGCGCTAAACCCAATTGGGGCGCCAGGAGACGTGGGGCGGTGGCAGAATCAGGACGTGAGAGAAACTTGCGCTTTTTCAAGTTTCTCGGCACTTGATTGAAGCTTTGTCGATCGCTTTTCTCTCTCTTCTCTCCCCCAACTTCTCTTCTTCGACGCGCAATGGCGTCTCTTCGACAATCGGCTTCGGTCGCTTCGACCGTGTGCAGGCAGAGCGCCAACTCCCGTCTTACCCAGTCCGTGGCTTCCGTGCAGACATCTAACTTGTCCATATTTACACGGCCTGCATCATGTAAGTTCCATATTATGCAATCTATTCATATTCCACTCGAATGTCGGGGTTCGTCCTACCAGTCATACAGCACTATTGGCAGTTTGACTGGCAGTGGCAGCCCAGGTATAGCATCATCAGACCTCAGATCCTCGAGTCTGACGTTATACCCGCCCAAGTCAAATGAACAAAAGATCACTTATAAGATCGTATTCAGCTAACCAACATAACTCTTAATAGCCTCTCTCCGCTCATCCACTTCTCACTCTCTTTGCACCCGTCAAACGCGCACGTTCCTGACGCACCTCAACCGCCAGGCCCAAGCGCTTAAAGAGCAACCCATCTCCTCCTCGACCCCATTCCCCCAGCAGACTACACGAGCTCCAGCCCCTCTTCAACTCAACAACCTCCCCTACTTCATCCGCCGCACCGGGTCCAACCAGTTGCCCGTCTACCTTGTCACAAAAGCCGGTGGCACTAAGCAGCTTACCAAGATCCAAAAGACCGAGGGTGATCTGGATGCGTTGCGCGAGGACCTCGCGCGATCCCTAGGCGTCGACCTTCGGAGTTCGGATGTCAGCATCAATCGGCTGACTGGTCATATTATTGTTAAGGTAGGCATTTCGATTCTTGGTCATTTCGCGTCAGCACATGGTGAATATAAGACTAATGACTATATGATACAGGGCTGGCGCAAAAACGAAATCCTGAAGTTCTTGAAAGAGCGGAACTTCTAATTTCTCAACCTCTATCTTTCTCCTTTATTCGCACCATATCCTCGCGAATACTGTGTCGCCAACCATCTCATAATCAAGATGGTCACAAAAAGCATTGAGCATATCCTACATGCGGAATGGATTCGACCCGAAGAACAACCCCTTGGAAGGATGAGGCCCCACTAAGGATAGCATACGAGGCGGGATTATGTCCTATGTCATTCCTATCCGAGTGTTCTGGGCTGAGACGCCCATGGGTAATTTTATTTCCCTGCCTTGTACTTTTCTTCTAATCGTTGTTGGGGGCTATTTCTTTTCTGCCTCTTTTTGATTGCTGGTGTTCTCTCCTTTGGTTTTGATTTTCCATTTGCAGTTTCTCGGCGCTTGCTTTTGAGTTGTACCCTGTACCATTTCTACTCTGTATATGTTCCATGACTCGGTGCGGGTGCTAAGGTCTTTTATCTAATTGAATGATTCCATGCATCAGCATAGGCACTTCTATCGTAGACATCGTATGCCAATCATACAACCGATAGCAACGTACCACCAATAGGAATGTGCTGACTAGATGCTAAGCGTCGTAAGCACGGCGGTTTTCTGATGGTGCCTTATCTACGCGTGGCTCGGACCACTTATAAACAGTGCTTTTTACACATATCGTATGATCTTGTCGAGGGTATTTTGAGCATTGTACACTGAAAGACTCAACACGCTATCTCACAATGAAAACAAATAATTGGAAAGAAATGATAGTCAAAAAAGAAACCCCCCATTCCACTGGCGCCTAGAGAAAGTAAGATTGACCATTGACTGGAAGACATGGGTACAAATGACATGACAGAAATCAAATTGTCGTAAATGCTTCATACAAAAGACCGACCCGATGATGCTCACATATTCCAAAGATAAATCAGGATTACTCTGCAAGACGAGCATATGTGAGGAGTTGGCGGATGATATTCGGGTCCATGTTGGGAAGCAATAACGCCCCGAGTAGACTTTCCTTGCGAGGGATAACTCCGGATGGTAGCTTCAACGGCAAGGTATTGTCCACTTGCTTAGATTTCTCGGCAAGTCGGCGTAAGATGGCCAATCCGCGATTAATGATGGCAGCAAAAGCATAAGCATCCGCTTCGTGTGGCCCTCTCTGCCGGATGCTAGCAAGTTGCGGCAGGCGTTCAGTGCAAAGCAGGCAGGAAAGTCGCAAGAGGTGGATAGCGAATCCATCAACAGACCCAACCCATGATCGTGCCATAGAGCCGTCTGCAAATGTGGTCAAAACATCCGCAGCTAACAGACCTTGCATGAGGAAGATCTTCCGAGCATCTGCAACTGCCAGGGGCTTCTTGTCAGGAACGGCGCAGACAGCAAGGCCGAATGCGCGGGTCAGGAGATCTGGTCGAGGCGGGACAGAGCCATCGCCAGAGAATATGGCTCCAAAGTAGATCCGGTTCGGGTCATCTCTCGCCAACAGCTTAGCAAGGCCATCCACCGCAGCAGGGGTATATCGATGGATTGAAGGATTGAAGGCAGTGAACATCAATTCTTTGGATTGTGTGGGTTCTGGCGCAAAGGCAAGAAGGAATTCCAGCAGGCTTTGAGCCTCCTCTTTGCCGGGTATTTGCATGACGTGGGCTGAATTACTCATGAAGATCACCGCATCCTTCATGAAATCCAGGGTATTTTGGTTGGTCCGTAGGAACATTTTGTGGGTTCCAAGGCAGCGGAAGACATCAGCAAACACCTGGGTAACAGAGGGTATGCCCAGGATGCCGACATTAGCTTCGTTAAAAGACAAGTTGCGAATAATGGTAGTGATGCATATCAACCGTTCCACGGCTCGATCAAGGCGGTAATCTATGCTCCCGAATTCAGGAACTTCCGCAAGTGACGTGAATTCAGATTGGCAACCCCGTATCACCTCTTCATAAGAACGTACTTGCATGCCTTCGGGCAGTTCAGGGATGTGCTGAGCTAAAAAGTCGGCTTGATCCTGAGCACAATCCACCAGACTTTCCACTAAATCATCGCAGTTCTCCAAGGAGATCGCAGTGTTAAGCTCAGATGATAGGGTGGTCAGAGTATCCAAGGCAACCCGGATTTCTGCCTGGATTCCACATTTGAGCCCCATGTTCAGAGCATGAATGTCCACCACACCTAGTTCTGAAAACGCTGGTACACTCGGCTTCAACCTTAGGATCTCATCGCCAAGCTGGAACATCTCATCTACCACAATTGGGCCATGCAGGCGATGCTCAGTGATCACTTTGGGCTTGAACGGGTCCTCAATGGGCATCTTAGTCACCCGTTCTAGTTTGGGATCAGCTTGGGCAGGCTGTGGCCCAGGCGTGACTGACGCGGCTTTGCCTTGCTGTGATGGTGAAGGCGCAGCAAACTGTCCTGTGTTGTCTGTGGGGGGAACGGATGACTGCGACTGGCGAGAAACGCTAAGTCGATGTGCAGTTTGAGGGGGTTTGCTTTGGCTGCGTGCCTGTGTTGGGGTCGCAAATCCATTCATTGGAGGAACTTGGGCTTGGTTCGGGACGGGGGTATTGTTTTGGGGAGATTGAGATGTTTGCTCGAAGCTTTGGCCCTGTTTTACCGCTGGAGACTGAAATTGCATCCCTGATGCATCACTAGGCTGGCGGGGAATACCTGGCTGGAGCTGTGGCTGAAGCTGCTGCGCGTGCTGCTGCTGTTGATTTTGTTGTTGTTGATGCTGCTGCTGCTGTTGTTGCTGCTGTTGCTGCTGCTGATTTTGCTGTTGCTGCATCTCCGCAAATTGTTTTTGTTGCGAGCTAATAAATGCCTGCTCATAAGGAGCTAAATTCCGTTGGTAGTATTCTCGAAGCTCCTGAGCCGCCACTGGGAACTGCATCTGAGGGAATTGAAGATGCTGCGCAACGGCAGGCCACCCATTCATCGCTGTGACCTTTTTCGATCCACCCATCTTCATGATGGTTCCATACAATTGAACAATATTGAGCGGGCGACCACTGATGATCGGGTTTGGGTCAAAGGGAAGATTTCGTGACATCTGAAATTTCTGTACCGCGCGCATAAAGGCTTCGGGGTTGTTGGGCTTTGCAACATTCTGCTGCATCTGCCGAAAAGCCGCCATCTGTTGAGGGTTGGCCATGGGGTTCAAACCACTTGCAACAGGGCGACCGGCCATCTGCGGGTTGGCGTTCATTTGTCGATTTTGCATTGACATGGCGTGGAGTCGCTGCTGCTGGGCCGCGAGAGCCTGGTGATAGCCCGGCGGCACTTGTTGCATACCGCCTTGTTGCATACCACTAAATGCCTGCTGGGGTGCAGCCGAGCCAGGTGCCTGGAACTGGCCGCCCATATTTTGCGGGAAGGCTTGTCCAGGCATAAAGTTATTGTTCTGCGGGGTGTTGACACGGCTTCCGTGATCTGACTGTGACGGTGACATATGAGGGCCCACATGGGGGCCAGCGGGAGAGAAAGGGCTGGGAGAGGCTGTCCCCATGCGAACGCTTTGCTGGTCGAAGTCTTGCATGACTGGCGACTGGGTCACATTTGGCGAGGCCCCTTGTTGAAGGTGTTGATAGGGAGTAGGATGCTGGGGAAATTGCGGTGTTCCATTGGCCGGACCTTGATAGCCTGGGTAGGGAACTTGAGGTGTCTGGGATCGCGACCCAGTCACTCCGCCGGGAGCAGGACGTGGTGACATAGGCATGCCATCTTCTGGACGTGGTCGTTTTGATGGAATCACCTGATTAGGGTTGTGGAAACCTGGGGAAGCGTTCCGCGGCACGCCATTGAACATGCGCTGGAACTGGTTCGGGTCTTGGGGGTTTGGAGAGGCATGAAGAAAGGCGGCAGATGGATCGATTGTGGAAGGATTAAAAGCCCCGTTATCCTGACCAGGAAGATTCGAGGCGTCGACGGCCCAGGCGTTCATGTCGTGCGGTTTTTACCAACCCATCTGCGCGCCATCAAGGTCAGCAACGATATTCACTGCGCATCATCATCATCGACGGAAAATCATCATCTGCATCAATTGATACAAAAACATGGGGACCCCGATCATTTTTCTAGACCATATACACGCGTAGGGTGGGCCTGTTTTGGGGGATGCGCGCTCGGTCGCGACACGGGTCCCGGGGGAGGGGGCGCAGAAGATTTGGGGGTGGAAAGGCCAATTTGGCGCAAAGAAAATAAATGGGTGGAAGGGAAGGTCAAGAATGGAGCCATGGGAATTACATACCGACAAGGCTGGATCACTTAAATTCCGACTGGCGAACGGATGGCTAAGCCGAGTCCCGGGATTAGCAGATGGGACGAAAAGGGCAGAGGTTGGAAGTGTTCCGGGGGGGTCACGTGTTTGGGCCTGAGGCAACGAATATCTGCCACCTGTAGGCCAGCAACAAAGGGGAATGGGGGATGGGGGAGAGCTTGGGTGGATGGGTCTGGGGCTGTCAAATCATAGGCTGGGGGTAGAAGATGATCGGTTCTAGATGATCAAAGGACCAGCTTCGGCCCGATAAACCATAAAGAGAACAAATGGGGGTTACAGGTAGTGCATAGGTGTGGGCTCCCGGAAAGAAGGGGAAACGAAAGTGTGTGGGAAGGACAGGTGCGTGGCCAAAGGGGAACAAATAATACCAAAAAGTGTAAAAAAACGAAACGGCAAAAGCATAAAACATAAAATACAACAAAGTAAACGAATACCTACAGTTCGCGAAGCAGTTAGGGATGAAAGGGGAAGTGGAGAGAGAATTGAGGAAAATTACTGCGAGAGAATTCAGTGGGAGAAAAGGAACGCTGTTTTCGGGCTCCCTTGTACCACCAACGCCAATCACTGCTCAGTCTTCTCTCTTTTCTTTAAATGTTAGTGAATCTTTTCTCTGTGATTTTCTAGTTAGTATGATTTCTCCCCTTTCCCAAGAAACCATTATTTTTTCTGTAGCTTGAATTGCATAGGTCGTCATGACGTTAGTCACGGGTCTCGGCTGCGTTCGCGGCTCATCCACCATTAAGAAGAGGCGAGGCCCAGAGATACTCGGTCAACCCAGAACTGGGGGTTTGTAAGATTTTTTCTTCTTCTTCTTTTCCATAGGGACAAGACAAATGAAAATAGAAGAAAGAGAGAAAAGAAATCATGAAATTATCCCTAAAACAAGTGGGCGATGATCCATTCCAACGGTCTTCGCCCAGTCAGGTTAGCCCGTATACTCCCAAGGGTGCTAGGCCCGTGGACAGTCCCCGGGCGCACGAAAATCATCACAGAGACAAAAAGATAAAAAAATATATACGTAGGGGGAAGGGGAAAAGAGGGGGAGGAATGATTAAGGAAGAAAAGAAATCAAAATGCGAACTCCGGGGTCAGGCGTGGGCGTGGGCGCTCCTTATATAAAGCTCAGGCTAGCGTCTGATAATCATGACGAGCGCCCAATCTTTCCCCCCTCCTATGGGAATAAGGAAAAGAAAAAAATCAAATAAAACCACGCAGGAACTCATATGCACCAGAGGAACCAGATGAGAGCCAAGCCTAGGTTCTCCCCTTCACCCAGTGGCAAGGATCCGACTCGATCCGCATGGGAAATTTCATGGTCTCTTGTGCCTGTCCCACCTAACCGCGGGCCCTGCTCCACTCTCATGATTGGGTCCGGGCTCAATGCCAGATGGAAAGGACGCGAAATGGTGTGGGAGAATCCATTTGTCTAAATAATTAATTCCCCGAAACACATCAGCTGCCTCGATCGACGTCGCCCGCTACACATCACCGACCTAACGGACGTAGTCCCGCCTCATTGGCCATGCGACAAACCTGGCTGTCTGACCACCGGTGATCACCCTGAAACATGTCGTGATCACAGCCTAGAATTTCCAAAGGCTAAATTGTAATTCAAATGAACTCTGATACGGACTCGATCTTGTGCATATGCCACCGTGGATCAGCTTTACCTAGTACTGCCCAGCACCTACAGTGGCGTTGCATGAGTTTGAAACCCTCTCCAATCCTTACATAATATTCTGCCGTGTTTTCTGCCAGCCAAAACCTCACATTCTTAGCTAAATAAGCTCAGTATGTAGAACTTACAAAATTGAATATTATTAAGAACATTCTTAATAACATACCACATATGATTTATATACAAGAATCGTGTGTTAACCTGTGTTTTTGTCGCATCAGCGTACTGCGTATTGATAGGCGGTAAGCTATATATAGTAAGCGGTCTGAAAGGCTGGTTTCAAACTCATGGAACGCCACTGTAACAAACAACTATTGCCCTTGTGGTATACTCTTCAAAGTTGATGTTGATAGCCTCGTATCAACGGAGTAGTTTCTTAAGGAGTAAATACTAAAATATGGATTGAACAATCAATTAGAAATCCGGGTAATTCATGATCTGGTCGATGTACTCCGTCTTCTCGATTATCTCATTGGAGAGCACGTGATCTGCCCGGAAGCTCCAATTGCCCGATTGATCGAGCTCCAAGGACACAACCCATCTCCAGACCCTTCACCGCGCAATCCAACACCCACCAACCTGCATCGAATAACACCGCTTATCTTCATCTCCACCCGATCTAACTTAGTTCCCGTCAACAAGAATTTTCACCATGGGAGACGTGGCCGTGGAGAACCCGGCAAACGTCACGCCTCTTCCCAAGCCAAGTGCCTTGGATGCCCTTGGGAACTTGGACTCCTTGGAGGGAACAGGAGCCGATGGAAACGATGAATATGCCACCTTGAAACGGTTACAGAGACACCTAGAGTATGCTTGGCCTGTGGATGTGCAACGCGTGTCACGTACTGACGCCTCCCAGATACATTCAGCTGCAGGAGGAATACATCAAGGATGAGCAGAGGTACGTCTTGATGGTATCGATTGGTCTAACTCCGATACTGACTACTTGTCTATAGGAGCTTGAAGAGAGAGCTGGTTCGGGCACAGGAGGAGATCAAGCGTATACAAAGTGTCCCGCTGGTGATTGGACAGTTCATGGAAGCTATCGATCAGAAGTATGTCGAGTTGAAAACGACTAAATACGGGCGCTAACATATTCTAGTACTGGTATCGTGCAGAGCTCGACCGGGTCCAACTACGTTGTGCGCATCCTCTCCACACTTGACCGTGAGAAGCTGAAGCCTTCATCCTCGGTTGCCCTCCACCGACACTCCAACGCCCTGGTTGATATCCTCCCCCCGGAGGCCGACTCTTCGATCGCGATGCTAGGTGACAACGAGAAGCCAGATGTGACTTACGCCGACATTGGTGGTATGGACATGCAGAAGCAAGAGATTCGGGAAGCCGTCGAGCTGCCGTTGACGCACTTCGAACTCTACAAACAGATTGGTACGTTTTTTATGATGGTAATAAGAGAATCACTACTAACTATAGTAGGTATTGACCCACCCCGTGGTGTCTTGCTCTACGGTCCTCCGGGTACCGGTAAAACGATGCTGGTCAAGGCTGTGGCAAACAGCACAACCGCCAGCTTTATCCGTGTGAACGGCTCAGAGTTCGTACAAAAGTATCTTGGAGAGGGTCCTCGCATGGTCCGTGATGTGTTCCGAATGGCGCGCGAGAACTCTCCCGCCATTATCTTCATTGATGAGATTGATGCCATCGCTACCAAGCGTTTCGATGCCCAGACTGGCGCCGACCGTGAGGTTCAGCGTATCCTGCTGGAGTTGCTGAACCAGATGGACGGTTTCGAGCAGTCTAGCAACGTCAAGGTCATCATGGCCACCAACCGAGCCGACACCCTGGACCCCGCTCTGCTGCGTCCCGGCCGTCTAGACCGAAAGATCGAGTTCCCGTCGCTGCGCGACCGACGTGAGCGCCGACTGATCTTCAGTACCATCGCGGCGAAGATGTCCCTGTCTCCTGAGGTGGATCTGGACTCTTTGATTGTGCGCAACGAGCCTCTGTCTGGTGCTGTGATTGCTGCTATCATGCAGGAGGCCGGTCTCCGGGCAGTGCGTAAGAACCGTTACAATATCATCCAGTCCGACCTGGAGGATGCTTATTCCGCCCAGGTGAAGAGTGGACACGATGACGACCGGTACGTTCATCTCCCCTTTCTTATTTTTATCATACTGATGATTTTACAGACTCGACTTCTACCGGTAAACGGGTGGTGCTTCAAGGTTGTTGGGGTATGGTGGGATGTTCTCTTCGTTGTATTATCAATAATCTATGGCACTTGGAACTCGACGTATCTACCTTTATAAATGCATGACTTGTCCAAGAACATACTAGTACTATGTACAGGTAAGGGGTCTTAATATTGGGGTCTACACCGGTCTCGGTCCCACTAAAACAAGAGCAAGGCAGCTGCTCCGTAAGCCGCGGCCAAATTCAATCAATCAAGGATCAAACAGCTGGGCTTCCAAGGTTTGCCACACTGCAGCTGCCAGGTACAGCTGCTCTGACCCCTCCCTTGTTGGCGCTAAGCTAGGCACCAACCCCGTCATATACTACGTAGAACAACCTTGGAAGATAGAATTGGCATCGGATACTTTTTTTTACCAGGACAATACATGGAATTGAAATCGAGGATGTATTATCATGTAAATAGAATACAATATCTAAATCTTGGGGAAACAGAAAACGGAAAGAGAATGTGCCAGTGAGAGGTGTAACCCACGGCGGCCCAGCTGATTCCGGGAAATGACGCACTCCTATCACGTTATGCCGATCTCCGTCTCCAGTCACTCCGCCCCCAGCTCCGTCTTATCTTCTCCTCATCCTCCCCCCATCACTATCATCTACACTCTTTGCCCATCATGAAGTCTGTTGCCCTGTTGACAGCCTCTGTGCTGCTGGGCAGTGCCTCTGCTGAGGTCCACAAGCTGAAGCTCAACAAGGTTCCCCTCAGCGAACAGCTGGTAAGCTTTCCCCATATTACTCCTCTCCAAGCGGACTTCCCGGCTGATCTCCCATCTTAGAACACCCACAACATCGATGCCCACGTTCACGCCTTGGGACAGAAGTACATGGGCATTCGTCCTGACCGTCACCAGGAGATGATGTTCGAGGAAACCTCGATCAAGCCCCAGGCTGGTCACGACGTCCTGGTCGACAACTTCCTGAACGCACAGTGTAAGGTTATCACCTGTATCATCTCTCGTGTTATTTCCCGTCGCTGACTCATCAGACTTCTCTGAGATTACCCTCGGTACTCCTCCCCAGTCCTTCAAGGTTGTCCTTGATACTGGCAGTTCCAACCTTTGGGTCCCCTCGTCGGAGTGCAGCTCGATCGCCTGCTACCTCCACAGCAAGTATGACTCGTCTGATTCCAGCACCTACAAGAAGAACGGCACCAGTTTCGATATCCGTTACGGTTCTGGTAGCCTGAGTGGCTTCGTCTCCCAGGACACGCTCCAGATTGGCGACCTGAAGGTTAAAGAACAGGACTTCGCCGAGGCTACCAGCGAGCCTGGTCTTGCCTTCGCTTTCGGTCGTTTCGACGGTATCCTTGGTCTGGGATATGACACCATCTCTGTCAACAAGATGGTTCCCCCTGTCTACAACATGATCAACCAGGGTCTCCTAGACGAGCCTGTCTTCGCCTTTTACCTGGGCAACGCTAACAATGAGGGTGACCAGTCCGAGGCCACCTTCGGTGGTGTGGACAAGAGCCACTACACTGGTGAGCTGATCACCATTCCTCTGCGCCGCAAGGCCTACTGGGAGGTCGAGTTTGACGCCATCACTCTTGGCGACAACAAGGCTGAGCTGGAGAACACTGGTGTCATCCTCGACACCGGCACTTCTCTCATCGCTCTGCCCTCCACCTTGGCTGAGCTGCTTAACAAGGAGATTGGTGCCACCAAGGGCTTCACTGGACAGTACAGCGTCGACTGTGCTACCGTTGACTCCCTGCCTGAGCTCACTTTTACCCTTAGCGGCCACGATTTCACCATCGGCCCCCACGACTACATTCTTGAGGTCCAGGGCTCCTGCATCAGCAGCTTCATGGGCATGGACTTCCCCGAGCCTGTTGGTCCTTTGGCCATTCTGGGAGATTCTTTCCTGCGCAAGTGGTACAGCGTCTATGACCTTGGCAATGGCTCCGTTGGCCTGGCCAAGGCCAAATAGGCTCTCAACCAAATGGAGGACTCCAGGCGTTAGCCACCGATGAACCTGAGCAGATTCGAGGGAATGTCTAGTATATACACTCCGACTAGGATGGTGAGGTATGGAGCATATCTTGATTGATTTGTATCTTTTTTCTGTTGCTTTTCTATTTCGGCATACAACTCCTACTCCTGCGTTTGCTCATGGATAATATGGCAATCGCTGTCTTGCCTCGCATGGATTTACTTTGCATCTGTCATTCCTTCACTTGAATCTATGGCCCTGGCTTTGTATTAAGTTCTCCTTTATGACAATAATCTACTCATCATGTTCCCAATAAGAGAGTGATCCGTAACCTCTAGGTATAAAGAACGAGTGGTATGATTTCAGCCTGCCCCAATGGTGATGCGTAGACCAGCTTGTATGGAGCCGGCCCGTGAGTGCAGCAAGAGCCGTTCAGTGACAGGCCCAGGGCCAATCAAAACTGATTCGGACCGAGAGGGAGTATAGTGTTGGCAGGGATAGACCACAAGTGTGACTGATAGCCTGTCAATCATTTGAATGTTGCAATTATCCAATTTCACAAGTTAAAAGTACCATGTTGGAGGAGTGGATACGGCATCCATGGCATGTTCCGGGGGCGGTGGAGAGAGTTGACATAAGCGGATGAGCTTCTTCCACCGTTCAGAGTCCCCGCACCGAGCTTTCCCATTCTCCGATCACAGGCATTCTTCCTACCTTTAATTCCCCCACCTTTTAAGTGTTCCTCCACGACTCTGTGTGCTTACTGATCTAGCAATCCACGAACTGGGAGTTTTAAAGCGCGTAAAGTTGTCTTTCTTTGCATCCGCTGTGTGTGGCGACTTCGCATCCGCACTCAACTGCCTAAGCTTCAACCCTTGCGCTCCTGCATCCCCCATCCATTCATCTTCTTCAAAGACGCCCCTGTGTCATAGGGAACATTGAGTCCTTTCCAGTCACCTCATCGGCACGTTCATCAGTCCGGCACCCGGCGGAAAATCTAATCACGCGTCGCGTGTCGGTTATGGCTCCGTAGCCAGAGGCGCACGCGATCATATCCACATACCATCCGCACCACGTTTACCGGTGCTGTGGGACTTGGCGAGCGGAAACTTCGGGGGTGTTGGCTCGTTGAATCATTGATTGAAACTTGGTGGATTCCGTCGCCTGGGGGGCGAACTGGGTACAAAGATGCTTCTACGTCTGCCGCCCAGCCTGCATTACCCCATCACCATCACCTCGTTGCTGAAGAAGCCTGGTGATGAGGTGAAGAGGGATGAAGCTTTGTTTTGGTATGTTTATTACTCGGAGGTTGAGGAGGGCGATGGCGTAGGGAATACCATAAAGGTGCAGCGCAAGTTCCCAACTCGATTTGAATCGCCTGTTGATGGCGAGGTCCAAGAGTGGAAAATCTCCAAAGGAGACGTCATTGATGAACCGTAAGTTTCGCTTTTGACAAACTTGTGAATACTGGCTAAAATGTGCAGGGTTGACGTGGTTGAGATCTACGAGCCATGTGCCCATGAGATACAATACGGGGGGATGTGCGCAGAGTGTGGAAAGGACATGACTGAGTATGTATTCTAGAATGAACATTGGAAGGTATTTTACTAACGTCCCGTTTTCGCAGAGCTTCATACAATACCGAAATTATGGATTCCTTCCGCGCGCCGATTCAGATGTCCCATGACAACACAACGTTGACAGTCAGTGAGAAGGAAGCCACACGTGTTGAGGAGGATGCCAAGCGTCGTCTTTTGGCTTCTCGACGTCTTTCACTTGTGGTGGATCTTGATCAGACCATTATCCACGCTACTGTCGATCCCACCGTTGGAGAATGGAAAGAGGACAAGGATAACCCGAACTACGAAGCATTAAGAGGTGTCAGGCAGTTCCGTCTGATTGATGACGGCCCGGGGATGCGTGGCTGTTGGTACTACATCAAGCTGCGGCCAGGGCTGGAGGATTTCTTACAGAATGTTGCCGAGCTCTATGAACTGCACATCTACACCATGGGCACTCGAGCATATGCACAAAACATCGCCGATATCATTGATCCAACACGCAAGCTCTTTGGAGACCGTATTCTCAGCCGTGATGAAAGCGGAAGTCTGACGGCCAAGAACCTCCAACGTTTGTTCCCAGTTGACACAAAGATGGTCGTCATTATTGACGACCGTGGTGATGTGTGGCGCTGGAATCCCAATCTTATCAAGGTCTCTCCCTACGACTTCTTCGTCGGGATTGGTGACATCAATTCCAGTTTCTTACCCAAGAAACAGGATATTGGTGCAACTGCGGTCAAGGCCGCAAAGCCTGAAACAAAGGAGCATGCTAATGGTTCAGCTGAGAAAACGACTGATGTCTCCGCATTAGAACAACTGGTAACAATGGGAGGCGGTGATAATCCAAGGTTGCTGCAGGAGCAGACCAATGCCCAAGAGGAGACAATATTGCATCAGGTGGAAGATAGGCCGTTGTTGCAAAAGCAGAAAGAATTAGATGCCGAGGATGATGCAAGTGCCGAGAGCACACCCAACATTGAAGAATCTCAACCCCGACATCACCTACTTGAAGATCATGACCGAGAGCTTTTCCAGCTTCAGGAACGTCTAGAGCAAGTTCATCTCCAATTCTTTGACGAGTATGATAAGAAGCGATCCAGTGCACTGGGAGGCCGAGTGGCGGCCTTGAGGGGTGAGAAGACACCGCTAAAAGACAAGGATGTTGACTTGAAGTTGGTTCCTGATGTCAAGGATATTATGCCCCGAATCAAGGCGCAGATTCTCGGAGGAGTGGTTATGGTTTTCTCCGGTGTTCTTCCTCTCGGATCAGACACACAGAATGCTGATATTTCCCTGTGGGCCAAGACATTCGGTATCGTCATCGCATCGAGGATTAATAGCCGCACCACTCATCTCGTCGCTGGCCGAAACCGGACCGCGAAAGTGCGCGAAGCCACACGGTACCCAAATGTCAAGATCGTCACAACGCAGTGGCTTCTGGACTGCTTGACAAGTTGGAAGCGTCTTGATGAGGAGCCCTACTTGCTTCCTGTTCACCCCGATGATCGTGGTGAGCCTCTCTCCCCTGGCTCGCAAGAACTCGCCGAGAGCTCCTGGCTATCCTCCTCGGACGAGGCCACGGGCTCATTCTGGACTGATGATGAAGGAAATCCAGAGTCCGAAATGTTTAAGGATACCGGCCTTGACGAGAGATCACATATCGGATATGACGAGGATGAGCAAGCTGCTGTACATGACGAGCTCAAGGAGTTCCTCGGTAGTGATGATGAGAGTGAAAGCGATAGCGAGGCATGGGGGGATGAGGGGTCTGCGGGCAAGAAACGGAAGCGCGGAGACGGGGACGGAGCAACTGACGATGAGTCCGGCGAGGATGAGGACGATTCTGATCAGCAAGGCTCAAAGCTCTCGCAACGAATTAAGCGTTCGTATAAGCGGAGTACTGGTCTTCGAGAAGTTGCAAGCGTTGCTCCCACCGATTCCGATGAGTCCCGTATGACACTACAGGCCGATGAAGAAGAACAGGATATCGACAAAGCGGATACCACCCAAGATCAAGATGATGCACACCCGGATTATGATGAAGATGATCTGGAGCGAGAGATGCTCGCTGCATTTGAAGATGATGACGATGGAGAAGACGTAGTCGATGAAACTCTTTGATTTTCCTTACTTCCTCTGGTCTACCCCTGTTCCTCTATCTTTGACCGATCTACATTCTCCTCTTCGATTCGACTGTATCTTCTATCTTCTATCTGATTTGTGCAGTTGCAAGCGCTCCTGCCATAGCGACGGCGTTCGCAGTGATTTTTTCCATTGCTCGTTTTATGTATTTCCTGCTGGTTGTGGATTGTATCTACTTTGTCATTAAGTAGACTCCAACTAGTGTCCAATGTCAAATACGTGGGATGTATTCCCTTCACTTTTTCCATCACATCAAAATTATCAAACTGCTTATTCACTGATTCATGGTCATCAAACGCCAAATATATGCAACAAAAAAATGGTATCACAAAATGTAACAAGAAAGGCAAAAAAGCATTACATCGAGACAATCACCGATGATAATAATTTCGATGAACCTGCCACGACATTACCATCATCCACACATAAAAGATGGTATTTACTAGCTCCATAGCAAAGGCTGTTTTCCAGCAATTACCTGCAAAGATTATCAGTAAAGCCATTCGAGAACAAAATCCCAAGTCGTCCGGAGAAAAAGGAACTCACAAATAGTAATCTGCGTCAACCAAGCCAAAGTATTGATATTATTCCCCGTCGACTTATTATCCTCAACATAGATCTGACAGTTGCTGTTGATATTCCCTTCCACTGCATACAGTTGCAACGACGTCTCAATGAGGCCGGTCAGGAAGAGTACGAAGAGGATAAAGCTGCCGAGTATCAGGATTCCGGGTAATAAGAGTTGGCGGGCGATTAGGCCGAGAACGAGGAAGATGAAGAAGACGGCCAAGGCGCTGGATACGACCATGAAAGGGAAGAGCCTGGACATAATTGTAGATTAGTATTTGGTCAAGATAAGGGCTATTGAAGGGTTGTCGGTATACTCACCAGGGTGTCCCAAGCTCCATTGTTGATTGTACAGTCATGAACCAGGAGAAGATGCCTAGACATGTTGCCGAGCCTGCTAGCACGACGATAAGCCAGATATTGAGCTGGATCTCTGGCCAGTGGTAGTTGAGGCGTACGCGACGCTCATATTTGGCCATGGTGGGCAATGGCAATGGCGATTATTGTAGCTCGGGTCGGACTTGTTGACCTTCGTGAAGGTCGAGTTGCGACAGCGGACAGCGATTATAATATCCCCCGGGCGTATACCAGGGCTTTCTGCCTGATTGCGTCAAGTCACCTGAATGTTGTCACAGGTTTGTGACCTATTCGAATCCAATGGCGCAAGGTGTCCAGGTAGGATGCTGTGTTGTGTTTGGGCTTTGGATCTGAGCGATAAGGGCGGACAGCGCATCGGGCGCCGAGAGGCGCAGTGTCAAAACAGACCCTAACTGTGATGAATAAAAATAAAAACGAGTGTTTTTGTCGCTGAGAATGAGAGACTTGGCAGGGTACAATAATTCGGCGGGGAAAGGAAGAGAATGGAGAGAGTAAGAAATGGAAATAGAGGAGGCGGGGGTTTGGAAATTGAGGTGGCCGGGAATTTAGTATACAACGGACAACGGGAAATCCACTTTAACGTCATTACTTTTCTTCCTTGCTTCTAGTCGTTCTAATCTAAGAAAATAGGAAAAGGAAAATCATAATCAAAATTACAGAAGGGTATCACCAAGCGCACTGCGAACCAACGAGCATCCCGCACGAATGGTCTCCGCCGCTCCAACAGACTCCAGACTGGGATTCACCTCAACCAGGTCCATAGCCACTAGGTTACCTGTCTCGTGAACGGCTTCGCAGATAAAATCACCCTCACGCAGAGTCAATCCGCCACGAACGGGGGTACCGGTGCTGGGCGCCCACTGGGGGTCCAGCGCATCGACATCGAACGACAGGTGAATGGGGGTATCATTGCCAATATGAGCCAGAGCCATCTCGACAACGCGGCCAATACCATGACTTAAAGAAAGTTAGCAATGAGATACTAGAAAGTAGCAAAATAGCAAAAGGAACCTACCGATCAATATCGTGCATGCTGAAAGCCTTAATCCCATTCTCCCGGAGGAGCTTCTTCTCACCACGATCCACATCACGCAGACCAATGTACACCAACTTGCGGGTGCTAACGATGTGCTCATCCTTCAACCAGCCAAAGATATCAGGCTTATCCTCCCGGGCCAGCCGGGTCAAGAAGGCCATAGGCATACCATGGATGTTTCCGCTAGGGCTCATCTCAGGCACATTGATGTCGGCGTGGGCATCGACCCAGATAACAGCCATCTCACGGCCCAATCGCTCACGGATAGCCTTGGCTGTGCCGGAGACGGTACCAATAGCAATGGAGTGGTCACCGCCCAATGTCAGGACGAACTTGCCGTCCTTGGCGTACTCGTAGACCTGGGAGCTTAGGCGCTCGGTGACGGCGCTGACGGCACGGGGCTTCTTCATGTTGCGGTGGTCGGGGTCTTCGGCAGGAATGTCCTTCTCGTAGTAGTGGACGATGTTATCATGGTGGATGTCGTATTCAAGGTCCTCGCTGAGCTGGGTGAGGAGTCCGGCTTCGATTAGGGCCATTGGGGCGGCTTCGACGCCTTTCTTCATCTATAGGAGTAGGATTAGTACGGTCCGGTGGAATGCTTGGGGTTGTAACTCTTACCTGTCCGCCATTGAATCCGACGGCGACCACGCCCAGCTGATTGGGCTTGGTGAGGAAGCGCGATGTGATGGTAGATGGTTGCGTCATTGTGTGTGAAACGTAGCTAAGTAGTCTGCAGGGAATGCGCGACTAGAACGGGGGGTCTTTGGAGGAGAAAGAAGCAGTAAAAGACAGAGACCAAATTTAGCGATTGATCTGCGATAAGATAGACAAGTGGATCGGAGAGATCGGAGAAAAGAGGGGCACAATGGGTGACAGTAGCAACCGGGGATCAAAGAACACCAATGTCTTTGAGAAATACTGTTCAAGATTGGTTTAATTGAGAAAAGAAGAAGGAAATGAAGTCTGCTTTATAACTTTTCCCCTTTCCCGGCCCTGGGTCCATCCGGTTTGCGTGTTCGCAATCATCGCTAAAACCTGCACTTAGGGATCATTGCACTCCGCCAGGTTCTCCATACTTCCGTTAAGTACAGGTTGAGGAGAGCTGCCCCGTTTAGGGTCCCGAAATGTCCCACCACGTTGCCATTTAGTGTCTTAGCGAGCGCCGAAGTCCGAGATATGTCGTAATGGTATCTGCGAGTCCCTTGTTTGAGGAAAAATGGGGGTTGGGGTCGCGTATGGAGCGGCAGGAGAGAGTTTTGCCGGCAACTATACTGGTTTTTTTTTTTCATCTTCCGAGGACAATGAGAAAACACCTATTAGAAATACACATGGATATTATTGGTTGCTAATAAGTAATGCATCGAACTAATCCGCATGGTTTTCTGGTTTTATCTCTCAGATGTTCGTGGAGAACTACTTTACTCGGCCATGCTCGTGCGCAATATCTGCCCCACGAACTGACCTACTTTCCCCACTTAATTTTTGTTCCAAAGTTCCTTGAGTAGAGAGACCGGGCCGGGGCAACTGTTCTGCTTAAGAGACTGTCCAGTTCGTTGATTTTATTGCCGCTATTCGCACGCTAACCGCCCATATCTTATCTACATCAGCGGAGGTGGGGTTCATGATCAAAAGGAAAAAACTGTATAAACATCTCGGTTCGAAGATAACCCGGATAATACTGCTCAAAAAGAGGCCTAAGGGAGAGGAACCGTGAATAGAAATAGCATTATCACGTACCTTGGAACCTCAGGTACAGTAGGAAATCCATCCCGATTAGGTAGGACTAAAATGCAAACTTATAAGGAACATTTCCGGTCTTGACACCGCGTGGTCGAGCTGGCTAAGCCCTCCCATTGCTTGGTCATATTCGAAATGTTACCTGAAGTGCTCCAGATATCGTCCAGCTCGCTTTTTGCTTGGTGATGAGGTCCTTGGTCAAGAATTATTAAGACTTTCGGATGTTGAAGCGTTGCACCTTGGTTGATATATATTTCCAAAGGGTTTCAAATGACTTCTCAAGTGCTCGATTAAGTACTTGCCAATCACATGCAGATGACATATCAGAGACGGGCATGTTTAAATAGCAATGTTTCATGTTACTCAAAATCTCTCATAGTATACACAGATAGGTAGATAGCATGTGCTGCAAGTTTCATGCCCAGGTGGTTGTTCTTGAATCTATGACCAACTGGTGACTTTTGGGGCGGATTCCAGCCGCCCCAAGGTTGACTTGACGACCTACCAATCGGACTATGTATTCAGTATAACTCCGTACTTATTTAGACATTGAAAAGGAACATTAGAAAGAAGAATACTGTTTATGGTCATGTGCGAGGTATACTGGATGACGTAATGAAATGAAAAACAACAGAAACAAAGGCATGAGGTTGTCAGCAGAATGTATCCAAAATTCATTCAAGTCTCATCACTTTACCTCTAACACCTGAAACCTTGGAATAACCTTGCAATACAATGTGACATTCTCAATGTACCTGGTGCATGAAGAATGGTGATGGATCACATCCCACCTTGGGTCTTTGCTACCCAAAAAATGGGGCTTTATCAGCCAGACCGCCAGTCCAGACGCAAGGAGATGATCGACAGGCGACTCGCCAACTCACTTACACGCATTGTCCCTCGGATCGGGAAGGATGACGGCTGATTTGTTCTTCTCCACGGGCCCACAGGGCTATTGAATAACGTTCCCCATTCAAGCCGCTAGTCCAATTCCACTCGCTTTTCCTTCAACCCGAAGGTTTTAACCTGTGTGTTGGGATTTGTACCACCGAATACATGTGTGATAGCTGAAATCACCTCCGCAATATACGATCGGCAAGAATTACAAGGTACCTCCTTGCGGGCCAGCCGTCATTGGCCCCAGATCTGAAGCCCCCGGCGCTTCTCATCTGCTTCAGATTTGTCGGCGATACCTTGTCTGACGAATTGCAACACTCCATTTTTAAAGGGACGCGCTGCGGGTGTCTTTAGTCCCGCCCTGGTGACGCGAACTCGTTTCCCCAAGGGAAAAGCTGACGTGCAGCCCCCAGTTTGCTCTACTTAAAACTAGAGCCGATCCATCAGGCCTGGGGCCATACATACCTCCCCGCCCTCGTCCGAGGAATGTTAAAAGCGGGAGATTTGAGACATCATATCGACTATCACTTGATTCTTCTTCCTTTTTCGCTACTTTCCTATTTTTCTTAAACCTTGTCTTCCATCCTGCGGGAGATACCCCTAGATTCCGCGACTTGACGTCGTGAGATCGGATTCTAACCCCTCTCTTGTGCCATGCCTCACGGCCCGATATCCACGCTCTGGAATTCATTGTCGTTACCACAACGCTGGATCGCTCTATGCCAATCGAATACCATCAGTGTGGGCATGGCTTAAAACCATTCATTTCATAACTTCTTAGAGCAATGAGCCCGGCTTTTCGTCCGATTCTATCCGATCAACATGCCACTTCATAATAGTATGCGTACTAGGAAGTCAACAAGGAAGGATGCGAGGAAAAGAACATCATCCACAGTTTCCAATACCACAACGCAGGCTGGTCCTGTCGCAAGTCCTACAATCTCCGAGAAAAGCAACTCTTCTACACGGAACAATATCTCTAAACAAAATGTGAAACCGCAGGCAGCTTCACCGTCGCCGCCAACCCCGGAGCCGGCGAAACATGTCACAGATGTTGATGTTTTCCAGTTCCTCGAGCACAGCGATGAATCCTCATCTGTATCTTCATCGGAAACTTCAGAATCGGAATCGGAGACTGATTCTGATGATGACATTCCTGCGATCCAGTCGGCCGTAACGAATATACAATCACCGAAACCGCGCGCCAATCCCATACCGCATGCTGTCTTGGTATCAAAGACCGGCGCGTCTCCAAAGGCAACCAGATCACCCGCTGGCGGGGCGTCGAGAGCTCCAAGTGACTTGCGTCCTCCGCCAGCACCATCACCGCCATCCGTGCCTCCAACAGAGACCCGGAAACAAATGTCGCCTGCGGCGCGAAAGACATCTTCAAAAGAGTATAGCAAATCCCCGGCAGAGTCTCCACCACCACGAAAGCGCCAGTTGCAGATCTCTCAACCAGAAGATTTCTATTCAAGAGATGTTACTGCGATCCAACGGTCACCGCTGCCACCCTCTCCACCGAGTAGCCCAGAGGATAGCATACACCGCGCGTTACAAAGAAGAGACTCAAATGCGTCGCAAATATCATCAGGCTATGGGCTCGTGGCATCACACCTCACCCACTCAGCCAAAGACGAGAAGGGAGCATTCCCCCCGTTATACCGACGCTTTGAGAACCTAAACCACCGTGTCCTGCTCCACCTCCAAGACGAGATCTCCCAAATGGAAGAAGACCTGAATCTACTGGACGAGTACGAAGAAATGCATCGCGTCGCTATCGCCGAGAAGGAAGGTAACAAGCCCGTACCCGCATCACGCCGCATAGACGCCCAGTCCCAGTCCTATTCATCCCTGCACTACCGACGAATGGATCTGATGGCAGCTTTGATCCAAAAGACAGAGCAATACAGTAAGTCCCATACCCCATGATATTCTCATCTCCACTTTATCTAACAGATCCAGATAACGCCCTCAGCGCCTACAGCAAGGTAGTCCAAACACTACCCCGCGCCACAGACGACGATATCCAAAATTACCGCTCATGGATGAAAACACACAATCCCATCGCAGCAGCTGAAACCCGTTTCCTAGATAAAGACGTTGATCTTGTCTCCCTTACACCCCGCTTAGCCGCCTCGGCCGCTACTGCCCCCGTCTACATGGCTATCATGGTCGCGTCGGGTGCCCTTTTACTTCCCCTGCTGGCATTCAGTATGATCGCAGAGTTCTCCGGTCGACTTGTCGTCGTGACGGTCGTTGGTGGCGCTGCAGCTGCTATTGCGGCGAATTACTCCGCCGGTATTGATACTTTAGTTGATTCGAGAGATGGATGGAGATGTGCCATGATGTAAGATTGCCTGTCTAGTTTTGTTGTGTTTTGTTCGAGACTGAAACTGACTTGACGATAGATATTTTGGTTTTATGACCGTTGCTGCTATGTTTATTCCTTAGCTCTGGCTAAGACGTTTCTAGAGCGTGATGATGATGAATTTTTTTTTTCCCCCGATGTGTCATTTTGAATGGATTTGTGCTTCTGTCTCCGTTACAGCGACGGATTGTTTTTGTTTAAAAGGACCTACTCTTTGGTCTTGAGTATCTTGACTGTGGCATATGTCGACCTGGTCGAAGTTTCATTCTAGAATGAGTGGGATGGCAGAGAAGGAAGAATGGCGTTTACAAGTTTTGTTTCCCGGGTCGTTATCAAATAAAATTACGACAATCGCCAAGGGTTAGACCTGCTGGCCATGGCGGATTTGAGCAAGCATTGGGATGGAAGATACCTCGCTACTGTGGATTGGGATTGAGGTGTTTTGGAGATTGTGTTTCTTCAGTGTATCAAGTATCAGATATGAAATAAATTCCGGGATGATTCAAGACATTTGCATGTCAAAATAGAATACAGTGTAGGATACGATTGTTATTAAGCAAACCTTGGAAGTATAATTCTTCCCATCTAGACTGACACTGTGCGAACAAAGTAAAAGCATCGCAACGGCAGTCCATACCACCCACGCCCCTTCTTGAATAGGAAACCATGCACAGGCGCCAGTCGCTCGAGTCAACACCGAAAACAAAACCATGAGCCCACGAAATATAAATGTAAACCATTAAAAACACAATGGAGGCGAATGGGAGGAAATAACAGGGCAGACCTGTGAGACCAGCCATGTTCGAACGAAAAACGAAACGTTTCAACAGAAATAAGCCACGGGCAACAAATTAGAGGCATTAAATAAACTTTTCAAGTCCTCAATCAGCATAGCTCATGTTCGCGTAAAGCAAAGGAATCCTATGACTGGATGGGAGTGCCGTTCTGCTTGCTTCCTGGTGTTAAGCTTCCCTCCTGGGAATGACGAGCTTCAAGTTGAGGCTGACCCTTATTCATGGTTGATTGTTCAGCGGCACTGCGAGCATACGCTGCGGCGGCAGCGCTGTTCGGGTATGCCTGCGTCGGAGTTTGATTCGCGTGCTGGTACCGCTGAGCCGACGCTGTCACAGGGTTGCGTCCCTGAGGAGTGGCGTTAGATGTGGCTGTCGGTCCAGGCCGCGGAGTATAGGGCTGGGGAGTATATCCATTGGAAGTGGGACGCTGAAATTGTGGTACATTGTTGGCTTGGCTGTATTGAGAGCCAAAACCAGGGCGTTGGGAAGGCGTGCTGGGTGCTCTACCTCCTGCATAAGGGGGAGTGAATGATCCTGTCGATGAGGGTTGCCGGGCTTGTGGGGGTACTGAGAATGCGCCTTGCGATTGAGACAGACGAGCATTCGCATTAAAAGAACGCTGATTGTATGCGGAGTGAGGTGCCTGGAAGTTGCTAGGCCGAGTGGAAGATGGCGTTGAAGCACGGTTAGCGGCATTCGCCTGAGCAGCGATGGCCGCAGCACGCTCTAGATGAAGCGTGTGATCATCTTTCTCCATTGTGCCCTTCCAGTCGGGGCTTTCGATGATGATCTTCTGGCTTATGTTCAACTCTGCCAATTGATCACCATTCACCTTCGAAACGACATATGGAGGCAAGCTGCTGATTATAGTGACAAGCCTTGACCTCAGCTTTTCGTAAACGGCCCTCTCAGCATCGGACGGAGTGTCTGGATCTTCAAAGTCTGGTACAGGTGATTCGTCATTCTCACTGGCAGAGGGGACTGTCGTTTTACGAATGTTTTGGTATGAAGCCAGGGTTTCTAGCAAGTGGGAAACCTCTGTGAGAACATCGTCAATCTCTCTAGATTCCGGAGGTCCTTCAGGTGCCTTCTCGATTGAAGCAAGATATTCGGCATAGTCTTTCGGTTTGAGCGAGTCAACCATCTCATTAAGCGTGCTTTCGTCGATTTTATCGATCGCTTCAAGGTCCACCTCATCCGGTACGTCTTCTGTAAGCGAGAGCAGGGTACGCAAACGCCTGGCACCTCGCTGCCCCCACCAAACCATGCCTTTTGATTCGGCTTGTAAGACAGCCCCAGAACTATCGAACGACGGGGCGAACGACGAGTACACGCCTTGTAGAAGAGAAGAGTCGTCGCCGGTCCAGAGAGCAGGGTCCCCATACTTTGAACCAACGTTTGCATCTTCATGATGCTTTTCAACACGAGACCAATATGATGGTGATGAGGTGACTCCACCGTATTGCAACCATTGCCCGGAGGGAACCGGCACGAGGCTGGTGTTGCTACGATCGCCCGAGAAATTCTTAGGGTCAAGGACGAGATCAAATGGGTCGAGCCATGAGACTGCGCTTCGATTACCTCGTTTCCGAGATTCCACGGGAACCAAGCCTGAACGGGGAGCAAAAACCTCGCCAAATGTTCTCGGCTTCGGAGCAGTGAAGTCGAGATTGTAAGGTACCACGCGAGTGGTGGTGATGCCATTAGGCAGTCCACCCTCACGAAGTGGTTCTTGCACCTCCACAAACTTTTCTGCGCCAGACTCGGAAGACTGCAGGGGTACCTTGACAGATTTTTGGAGACTGGAGAATAACTGTTTCGGGTGTGATTGACTCCCACCAAACAAAGTCAACGCCTGTTTGTCCTCGCGAGGGCCGATATGTGAAGCTGTGGACTGAAGTTGATCATCGTCATCATCGTCTGGTGTTTCAGCCTTGACATCGGTCTGATTGACAAAAGATTGACCGACGAGGCTGTTCATGTGCTTCTTAAAAGCCGCAATGCGATTGACTACTTCCGTTACAGGTGTGCCTTCGGCACTTGCTCCATTTGCCTGGTTCTGGTTGCGTTCAATCACTGCGGCAGAGGCCCGTTCAATGTCGGCCAGGAATTCCTGCAGGGTGTTGTAACGGCCCGCCTCGACCCGTGTCTTTATGTTGGATGTGTCTTGGTCGCCCGATGTTTTGGCGCGCTTCGCCCGAGGCTTAGCCCCCGACGTGGGGAAGGGACACGAAAGGAGCTGGAGTTCAGTGTCATGCCTGTTATCGTTAGCAACTAAACAATACGACCCAGAGATAGTTCAGCTTACTTTAAAAGAAGACCAACAAGGGTCCGCAGAGTCTCGTGGAGATTGAGATTCTCACGCGATCCGGACGAAGCAGGCTCAACAGCTGGATTCTCGTCCTGGGCCGAACGCTTCCTCTTACCCGGAGTCGCGGTCGCACTCGACTCCGGATGAGATTCGCCATTTACCGGAGCCATCAATTTGGGGTCTCCACCTTCGTCGGCGCTCATGGTGGGGGGTTTCCGCGGGAGGGATAAAGTCGACAGAACTTCCTTCGACGCGATTTCCTCCAATGCAGACGATGTCTTGAAGGTCCTTGATATGTTAGAGGAAAGATCAGAAGGTCGCGACCGAACGGCTAAAGATCAATGGCCAGTCGTGGTTGTGAGTGATCTGTGGTCTTGTTCGCGACTGGTGGTTCGAGTAGTCTTGATGCGAGGCCTCAAGAAAGGATGAAATCGCGACTGATGGGGGTGGAACAACACGCAGGAGTCCAGGCCCTTGGGGTTGGATCGGCGGAAGGTAAAAAGGAAACCAGATAAAGAATACACCTGGGAAGTACAATGGACCAATCCACCACCCCAAATGATTTTTTTTGACAGTGAATTAAAACTATGATCGAAGGACGAGGGCGATACCGTTTCGTGAGACTCAAGACTGCGCGCTTGCCCGAAAAGTGTCGATCCCGCACGTGACTTGGTCCCATTTTCTGCCGTGAAGCTTGATCTCGACTTTTGGATTTTGGATTTGTTTATGTTCTCGCTCTCTGTTCTTTTTTAGTTCGAGAGGAGATTGAGACGTCTGACTGGAGTACTCGCTCTAGGAAAGGTGTCTCTATGATAACATTCATGGATGTCATCGGCTCTCAATCACGTTCGAGGCCTTTCGGGGGTACCCTCTTTAAGAGCCGCGCAAAGACGCAACTACGCATGTCGCAAGGTATGTTAGACCTAGGGAAAGATTTTTAAGTGGAGAAACAGCTAATACGAGAATTATGGCTTAGAGCCTACACGGTGACGCATTATCTACATATCATAATGATCTGCTGCGAAGCATCCGACGTGCATTCCATTCTAGTTCTTTCCACGCTTTGAAACCGCAAATCGCGCAGATAAATCTTGAGCAGCAGGATGGATATCTTGCCGAGGCCAATAAGCCGTCCATACAACTGCCGAAGGATGCCCAGCATCCGAAAAAACCACACGCGCAAAAGCCACATTCAAGATTGTCGAAAACCTCCCAAAGATACCAACCTACCCCATCCGATTATCTTTCAGAATCCCTTCGGAGTGCAGGACATGCCCTTGGGTCCAGCGGGACCCCGGCACGAGCCGCGATCGATCTAGACCATGTCCTTCCGAAAAAAGTGTCTCAAAAGTACCCAAGCTCCGGACCACGTTTCGTACGACAATCTCTCCAAACTACACTTGGGGAATACATACGCCTGGTGGAACCATTGTTGAAGAATGAAGGCGATAAATCGAATGCCTTGGACATTGCCCTAAGGAGTGTATTCCGAAAGAGCAGCCACCGTTATCTTACAGCGCGAGGCTACGATGTTGAAGATGTGGCTGCATGGGCTTGGGTTTTGACGAGCAACAGTTCTCATAAAGCAGTCTCTCGAATGTTTGCACTTGAAGCCGATGGCAGGACTCGGATAGGATGCACGAATGGGCCTAGGGTGCCGCCCTTCATCACCTTGTTTCTGTTGAAAGAGCGATACTTGGAACCCCATGTTCTGCGGTTGCTATTGATTCACTCTTTACATCTCATGAGTGGTGAACCACTGCCGGCCATCGGAACCTTGGAAACCTTGGAAACCTTGGAAACGAATGCTCCGACGGAACGGCCAGTAGCAAAAGTTGATGTGACTACATGTGCGATGCTGGTTGTTCGCTTGATTCGGCATGCGCGGCAGGTGTGGCCGGAGGCATTTCCCGTCATTGCGCGCGCGTTTGCTGGTTTTCTGACCAGACCAAATCTGAACGAGGCTGGGAAATCAAACTCCGAGAGGGCCAAGATTGATCGCTTAAAGACTCAAAAGTTCAACGAGTGTCTTTGGGAGCTCTCGCTTCCCATGAAAATACATCCATTCCGATCAGCCTTCATACAACAACAGGCACAGTTCGAGCTCCTTAGGGCTATGGCTACTCATAAGCCTGTCCTTCCTGTGACACGGTCAGGCTACCAAGCTGTAGTTGCAGTTCAGCTTGCTCACAAAAAGACAACTGCTGAGCGCCAGTCTGCTGATTTGAAAGCCCCTTCGTGGCCTCCATGGAAAGAAGAAAAGCTTGGTATGGATGCTCAACGAGGAAATGAGGGCCTTCACAGTCGTGCGATGAACGTGCTGTCCCAGATGAAAGAAGCAGGTTACTCTCCTCAACTATGGGAGGAAATATCTGCTATCCTAGCTGGTTGGGACTCCGATGGTAGTCCCACAGTGCAAACAAGAGCACTTGCCCTTCGCCGACCATCTTTAGCATTGGAAATTCCTGACGACCGCAACCGTCACCTGACGTGGGTGGCACGAATCCGCGCTACTAGGACTGTACGTGAAGCTTGGGCTTGCTTTTTATCATATCAGGACCATGGTCTACCTCCCAAAGGGGTCATTTATGCTGCAATGGCCGAAAAATTAATTTTTCGCCAAAAGGCGACTCATGGCAATTTCGATCTAGCTAGTCATGCCTTGCCCGGTGACGGGCCGGAGGTTTACCCTGAGCCGGCTTCTGCTCGGGATATCATCTATGTGCGCACAGAACCACCTACCTTGGATGACTTTCTGGATGAAATGATCTCGCAGGGATTCCGTCCTTCCGGAAGACTGCTCGCGCTCCTTCTTCAGTCTGCTCCAAGTTTCTCCTCAGGATTGGCCTACTTGCAATGTAGCAACCTCACAGACGATCAGATCATGGCACTCTGCACTGTCTGGCGTCAACCGTCAGAATACCAGGAATCGCATCTCAAGGCGCTTGAGTCAGTGTCTCATATTTTATTCGGCTCATTCATCCAATTCCTGTGCCGACATTCGCGGACGACAGTGGCCACATACGCAAAGGATATTTTCATGGCCGACCGGCCACCCCAGCCAGCCACCGAAGACCAGCCCTTTGTCAATATTCTAGAGTACCGGGAACATGAACAACAGATAGGTCATCCGATGGCCTTTCGGCATGCTATCCAATTGGTCAAGTCGCGGCAGCCACCTTGTCGCTGGGCCTGGCATAACCTCCTTTCTGCCTTCTGTCGAGATCCTATTCAGGGTTATCAGCGAGCGTATGACAAAAGACTTGTCCGCATATTAGCATGGCACGGGATGCTTGAAGTGTTGAACTGGATGCGAGCTCGCAATATTGAAATTGGTCCAGACGATTTCCAGCCTTTATGCGTGGCATTCCACAAAGCTGTTGATGCTGGAATTCAACAGCCCTCAAAGGTGGAAAAGGCACTGAAGCTCTATCAAATCACTACGAATTCCCCTGAGATTGAGGGCCGAGATGCCTTTGACATCCTGATTGAGGATGGCCTTTTACTCCTGAAGACCCAATTTGATCAGCTGGTTCTGCCTTCGACGAAAACGTCCAGTGTAGCAGAGAGAAGCATTTTTGGAATGGATAACAAGACCGAGTCACCACTTGACATGCCTGCGCTCCTCCACGTTCCATCTTATGCGACGCTGCATAGTTTTGTGCGGGCCATGGGAATCGTGGGAGACGATGATGGTCTGTTACATTTACTGCGGTGGATGAGTCAATCAGCTGATTTGTTGAACGAGCTTGCCGAGGAGCGCCTAAATGGGGAGCGAATGATGCGACAGACCCTGGTGGCGATCCGGTTGTACCTGGAGAAGCTACAACCCCAGTCTATCAAGGGTGACCGGATAGCATCGGACTGTAAAGTGCAAGAGGCATACGACATTGTCAGCCGGACACTGGGCTGGGAGTGGCCCGGTGATGTGGAGGTTGAGGAATACCTATTGTATAATACTGTAACTTTGACATAGATCTGAATGAATTGTGATACCCCCTACACCCTATTTCTATCCAATGTTAGTGCATGATTTACTCGTAGACGTGTAGTTGTAGCTCGGCAATCGTCGGCCCCAGTGAGCTTCCCCACACCCGGAGCTCCGATAGCAGACTTAACAGCATTTTGTGATCTCCATCATTTTCCCCTACACACCTTACACAACCCTGTGATCGAGAGAATTCTCGACCCGTCAATCTGACCTGGGCAATGGCAACCACACTGGCGCCCCGACTCGCCCGCCTCACACCCCTCACCACCTTCTCCCGCCAGACCGCGACACAGACGACCCGGATTTTCATCTCGCGATACAGTACCAGCCCCGAGGACGTAATCAAGACCCAACAGATCCCCGCCCCAGGAGCCGGTCATGTGCGCGTGCTGCAGCTGAACCGGCCCAACGCCCGAAACGCCATCTCTCGCCAGCTGCTCGAAAGTCTTTCAAAGCATGTCAAGTCCATCGCCGCGGAAGAGGGCAACGGCCCCACGCGCGCCTTGGTAGTAGCAAGCAACGTCGATGCCGCATTCTGCGCAGGCGCAGACCTGAAAGAGCGCGCCAAAATGACACCTGCCGAGTGAGAGCCACAGCCCCGGTACCCTCTGAGCCCTACTAATGAGATACTCGAAAACAACAGGACAGAAGATTTCCTTTTGGACCTCCGCAGCACCTTCAAAGAACTCGCCAACCTCCAAGTCCCCACCATCTCCGCCATCTCCTCCATGGCTCTTGGCGGTGGCCTTGAGCTCGCCCTTTGCACTCACCTCCGCGTCTTCGGCTCTTCCTGCCTGGTCGGTCTCCCGGAGACCCGTCTCGCGATCATTCCCGGCGCCGGTGGCACCTACAGACTGCCCGCGTTGATTGGTATGAACCGCGCACGCGACATGATCCTCACGGGCCGCCGGGTGACGGGCCCAGAGGCGTATTTCATGGGGCTGTGCGACCGCCTGGTGGAGGTCTTGCCTGAGGAAGCGACGCAGGAGGGCGTTGCACGTGAAAAGGTTGAGAAGGCTGCTATTCGCTTGGCGCTAGATATCTGTGAGGGTGGCCCTATTGCTATCAAGCAGGCGCTGTTGGCTGTTGAGGGATCACCGATGGGCGAGGCTTCTGAAAACCGGGCTTATGAGGGTGTCATTGAGACTGAGGATCGGTATGAGGCGCTGCGCGCTTTTGCTGAGAAGCGCAAGCCTGCTTTCCGAGGACGGTAAGCATGGAGATGACATTCCCAGGTTTCTGTTTGGGTTGTATGATATAGTAGAACCAACCCGTTCTTGCCCTTTCAATATCTTGTCTACATGCATGGGTTTCTATGGATTGCACATGGTTTCTTGGATGCCGGAAAGAGATATAATACTACCTCAAGTGTTAAGAAAAAGAAATATGTATAACACAAGTACTAGATGACTCGAGCCTTGAAATCTTGGAAGTAGTATCTAATGCCGTTCTATAAACAGCAACTCCCGAGGTCATTATATGCCACTGGGCGTATTTCCAAGAATTTACGTAAATATATCTGCCTAGTCAACATGAATGTGTGTCCATGACTCCAATTCGCAACTGGGCCATTGATCTCGGGGTTTTCAAGGCACTTGATCCGGGCACCGGGCGTGAAATTGCCCCAGGTATAGCCACGTTCAGCCTTGTTGCCTGCATCCATGGGTGAAACTTTGCCCTAATCCGAATATCAAATTCATTGACAACAAATGCTGGTATTGTTCACGCCCCCACATTGTTACTCTTGCTCCTGACTGTATTGGTGCGTCGCCCTATCACCACGCTTTTGAACTGCCCCCTGCTAGCACGCGCTAGGATGAGTCTGGTTAGAGCGATAGTCTCGGATGAATCACTTTCAGCCGAGACGCTTGATTTCTCCTCGCCTCATCATTCGTATATCATCTTAGCGATGGCGCCTTTTCTGCATGAGACATCTACGGACTATCGATCTCGGTCGCACCTGACTCTCTAGGGCACCATTGACTATTTTCTTGAGCCTGTCCCAGTTACCGTTGCGTCACACTCTATAGGAACGAGTGTTTAAGATCGCTATGTAGCCACACCATTAATAGGATGACTGATATACAACTCAGTAAACCCTTCTCACCCCAGCTCCACTAAAATTTCCAGTTGACCTACTGTAGCTTCGCACTATCTGTAATGATATAGTAGCTCAACATCCTCGGATATGACCAACATGGGGCGGGCTTTTTCTACTACTATTGCACAAAACCCCGCTTTTCTTTCAAATGGTTGTTTAATCACCCATCGAAATCAAAACAATTGCACAGGAATAGATCCTTGACACAAAAGCAGCCCTATTACTGGTCCTGTATGTCCTTATCTCACTTAAGGCACCTGACCACTTTTTCAACTTGCCCTCCCACTCTTCCCCCTCAATTACGCGCCCAATTTATCGGCATTCGCCAGCACTTTTAGAGAATATAACTTCGGAATATTTCTAGCTCATGTGGAAGTGTCTGGCTCTGATCAAACCAAAATGTCGCTTCCACAGCCTCTTCCCCGAGTTCCAAGCACGGAAGAAATTGTTCCAATGATGAGCCGCATAATTAATGCACACAATGCCATTCGTGAACGTATTCTCGAAAACGTGACTCCGATCACCGCAACGTTTGACAATGTCATGCTACCCTGGGCACAAGTCCATAATGCTTTCCAAGGCGAGCTGGGTATGATTTACATGCTCCAGTATGGATCTCCATCTCTAGCGACTCAAGCCGCATTCAACGAGGCCCGGAAGCTGTACCTGGAAGCTGTGGCATCGTGGAAAGGGAATGTGTCCTTCTTCAGACTCCTCCAGGCGGCAAGCGCAAAGCCCGATTTCCACAAGTTGGATATGGAATCGCAACATCTAATGGAGAAGAAACTGTTGGAGTATAAGCATGCTGGACACGGTATTCTGGAGGATGTAGAGTTAGAGAAGTATCGTAAATTGGAAATGGAGATTGCCGATTTAGCAATGCAATTCCAGCAAAACATCTCGAGGGAGACGGGAGGAGTGTGGTTTAACACTCAGGAGCTAGATGGGGTACCTGAAGATGAGCTAGCGAAGTGGAAGGACGATGGTCCAGAGGGAGAGGAGACGACCAACGGGCACCAACGAAAGATTTTTGTGCCTTTCGCAAATGGGGGAACACTGGCTGTCTTGACGCATGCCCATTCTCCAGAAACTCGCAAGAGAATGTTCCTGGCGGATAACTTGAAGCTAAAAGATAACAAACCTCTCTTCGAAGACATCATCAGGCGCCGTGCCAGAAAGGCACAGATGTTGAAATATAATACACACGCAGAATTCAGGATCGAGAGTCGCATGGTGAAGACCACGGAATGGGTGGAGGTCTTTCTGGAGGAACTGCGAGGAGCTCTTTGTGATCATGGTCGAGATGAGCTTGCGGTTTTGCAGCGTCGACGACTAGAGGATCTAGCCAATCAACAGTATTCTGACAAGAGCGTGGGATTTCCACCATGGGACAAGCGGTATTATGAGCGTGTTTTGCAACAAGAGTTTGAGATTGACCAGCTCAAGATCTCGGAGTTCTTTCCTTTGGAGAGCACTGCCACTCAGATGCTAGATCTTTTTGCATCTGTGATTGGCCTTCGGTTTGATCCTATTCCAGCAGAGGACTTAACTCAAGATGTCATCTGGCACGATACTGTGAAATGCTTCTCGGTGTGGGATGCGAAAGACAACGGGTTCATTGGGTACCTCTATTTCGACTTGTTGTGGAGGGAGAATAAGTATCGAGGTAACCAAAGCGTGAACATTCAATGTGTAATTCTTTCTTTTCCTTCTAATATTCGTCCTCGCTGATCAAACTAAAACAGGGATATTTGCGTCCGGATGGTACTAGACAATACCCCTCAACAATTCTAATGTGTTCATTTCCAACTGCAACACCGACAAGCTGTGCGCTACTCAAACATCGTCAGGTCGTCACTCTCTTCCACGGTGAGTATCACCCGATCACCTTTCCCTTATACAAGCTATCTAATAGGCGTATGGATAGAAATGGGTCATGGAATTCATGATCTACTAGCCAGGACTAGATACACCCACTTTCATGGTTACAGCTTGCCCCCTGATTTTGGTGAGATGCCAAGCACCATGCTAGAGAACTTTTGCTGGAGAGGTGATGTCCTACAGGGGCTCAGCTGTCACTACACCACACTTGATGAGACATATTTAGCAGAGTGGCAAAAGCACCACCCCGACCAGCCAGATCCGCCAGCGAAAATACCAGAAGACTTGGTGAAACCACTTATCAAGCATCGGTATTTCAACAGAGGGCTCTACTATTTGGATCAGTTGTGTGTGATCGACCGACTCATATCTATCTTACCATAAAAGTCACAAACTGACCACCTAGCCAGGTCAATCTCGATCTTCGATCTACAAATACACTCACTAAGTACGGAGAGTGACATTGCCGATCTCAATATCCAGAAAATGTGGTATGATCTTCACGAGGAGATCGAGGGGATGGACTTCTCAGAATGCAGAGATGGATTCGACTTTGTAACATTCACTCATCTAACAGCTGGGTATGATGTGTGCTACTATTCTTATTTGTGGTATGTTAGTTCCAGCAGGACCAGTAAATAATACTGACAAAAATAAGCTGCACGGCGATGGCGCAGGATGTGTTCCTGTCTGTATTTTCCGACGACCCATTCAACACTGATGTTTGGGACAAGTACCGACGTGGAATCCTGGAGTGTGGTGGGAGTCCGAAGGATCTATTGCGGACGCTGGAGAACTTCCTTGGTCGTCCGCCTAATATGAATGCTTTGGCGGAAAGTTTGGCTCGGGCGAAAGAAGAAAGGTAGTCATAGAGAGCGTTCAAAGGTCCAAAAGTTGATAGGATGTGAACCTTTCGTTACGGTGTCTTTTATCATAGTGCCATTCTACCCCCTTGTAGGGGGATCGTTGATTGAAAATCGTGCAGTGTCTCCCATTATAGCTAAGTGATGTCTATGAGTCGGGCTTGCAGCAGTCGTCTCCTATAGTGCTAGGGTGATGGTAGTTTAGGGGTTTGATAATAAATTCAATTGAAGCTGGTATATCGAATAGCATTCTTAGCCAAGATTTGAGTACTTATATTCAGTGACTTTAGACTTCTGGGCGATCTTGGCATTGATCACGCGCATCTTTTCGTTCAAAGCATCCGTTTCCTCGACAAAATCTTTCCAACTCTTGAGCTTTTTCTGGTCACGCTCTCGTTTCTCCGCCTGAATATCCTCTTCTTCCATACCTTCGCATTCGAGTTCCTCATCCTCAGAATTCTCAACGTTATCTGCTTGTGGCTTCTCCGTCTTTACATTTCATACCACACATCAGTGCTGTCTGGGGCTCATTTCATGACCCGTTCGACTTCCTCAAAGTCCTTCAAGTTTCCTTCCTCGTCAAAATTGGGCGCATGGACAATGCTCGGCCAGGGCCAATCGACTGGCACACCTTGAAAAGCTGCATTTGTGTCAGTCAATAATAAATTAGCAGGGTTAGAAACACCTACATCAAGATCTTTGTTGATTTGCTCATGGCAAAGGAACATTTTTCAATGTTTTGAGTACTGACATTTCTATTCATTCTCAAGTCGCCGCCCATGCCCCATCTGAGGGCCAAGAAAGCGAGTAGATATCCGTTTGTCAGCGGCTCGAAGTGCAGCTTGAGTCATTATTGGGTGCGTGGGCGAGTTGTGTGATAGCCGTGGCAATCAAGGGGCTGGAGACGCTATTTTCGTCATTTAATTCGGGCCAAATTCAAATTTACTAATATTAACTCTCACTACATCCAAATTGATCTACATGTTCTTGAGATCTTGAATTACACAATTAAGGTACGATCGTTGCTTATTTTGTGCTACCCGTCTACTTGGCGGATAAGCCAGCCAGTACTCTACATGTCGGTCCCATGGTATTCAATGTAGTCACAAAGACTCGTTATGGATGCAACATGATTCAAGTGTATGCTATGACTCAGAAATGAGGCTAGATCTGGCTTTTGACCTCCAGGTGCCCTGAAACCGTCTGTTTCGGACAATAACCAGGGTTCCTGTAGGCACCTGCACAGCAGTGCCCGAGAAAGAAAATGACGAACATCTCCAACTAAAGCAGTATACAAGGTATCACATGAAGGGATATCAGCCATTTACTTGTGGATGATATAGAAATCGAACCAACTATGAACAGGGACATACATAAGTAGGTACTATGTATAGACACTTATTACTAAAGGCTACAGGGCTGTAACGTGAAGAGAATACCGAGGGTTACAGCGGCGCCTGGGATACGGGCCCCACCAGTGTGCCCGTGGCGCAGCTCTGATCGTGTGTGGATCAGGGGGCCCTGGATCGTGTTTCTGTACCGTAATCTGCAATAATCTGCAGTTTAGCGGCCCGCAGCTGGGCAAACTCATTGTTTACCTGTCATCTGAATAGGTCAGGGGAACCATATCACCTGCGGCACTTGCCCTTTATAACCACCTTCCCCGCACTGTACTTTACTCTCTAAATATCTCGATCTCTTCTATCTGAACTATGTCCTTTGAGTTAATCTGATCTTTCAAAATGTCTGAACCTCGCCCCGTCAAGCCGTATGGCTTGTCGCAGGTGTACGTTCCCCAAGGCGAACCCACTGTGGATCTTGTCTTCGTTCATGGCCTCAACGGCCATCCCCATGACTCGTGGACCAGCAAGACGACCAAATGCTTCTGGCCTGTCGATCTCTTACCTGAAGTCCTCGCATCTCAACGCCCCCGCATCTTGACCTATGGCTATAACGCGGATGTCACCGCCTTTACTGACGGTGCCTCTCGCGACTCGATCGTCAGTCATGCAGAGACCTTAGCTTCTAACCTTGCGGCGAATCGCAATCTTCGTGACTGCTCCGACCGACCGATTATCTTTATTTGCCATTCGCTAGGTGGCCTTGTGGTCAAGCGTGCGCTTATCTATTGTCGCAGTCTGTCAAACGAGCGGACCGAACACCTGCGCTCAGTGTACGTCTCAACCTTTGGCATTCTCTTCCTCGGTACGCCACATAACGGATCTGATATCGCAAAATGGGGCCTATTGTTGCACAACATCTGTGCTGCAGTTCTCCCCAAGAAATTCATGGAGTCTTCCCCGCAGCTGGTCAGAGCGCTGCGCACGAATAATGAAACGCTGCAGCATATCAACAGTCTGTTTGCCGACATAATCAGCCGCTTTCACATCTACTTCTTCCATGAAACTCGCTCAACCGACGTTAAGGGGACCAGAGAGATCATCGTGGACGAAGCCTCCGCAGCACCTTATATCGAAGGCGTTGAGCGTATGGGAATAGAGGCAGACCACAGTCATATGTGCAAGTTCGATGATGAGAATGCTGCAGGTTATGAAGTGGTTGCTGAAGCTCTTCTGCGATACTCTCGTCAGGCACCCGCGGTGATTGGGGAGCGCTGGGTCTCAGAGAGAACTACTCGCGCGATGGAAATGAAGGCTAAGGCCCGCGAAATATATGACGGTAGGATTGAAACTTCACCGGCTGCAGTAGGTTCGCTGACCAGCTCAGTCAGACTAGAGGGCGACCCTCTCACGCAAAGCACGCCGAATCTGAATATTGGTAGGACACAACGTCTTCTTCCTTCTCCCGGTGAATCAGTCACGTTGAGGGATTATGAGATTGAGGAGCCTCCTGTTTGATGAATCTGCTTAACAATGCTGTTATTCCATGGTTTTCTTTTCTTTTTGATTTCTTGGACACTCGGAAGGAGCTGAAGCGGAACCGTGTTGCTGCGTATCATTTGATTTGTTTGACCCTTATTGATGGCTTTGCGGTGCCCCCAACCCCTACTCAAGCACCTGAAGGTTTGAAGACCGGGTACCTACTCAGTCACCTACTCTGGAACGTTCACAACTACCCACTCATGACTTTCTTGATGTTTTTCTTTGTGGTTTTCTTGAATATATGTCTATGCGATTTGATGTCATCACTGTGTTGCAGTTCATGTATCTTAGCTTGCTGTCATTGATTCCAGGGTGGCTCCCATCTTTACCCCACAATTTAGCTGATATCATTCAATATTTCCCTTGAGGATGGCAAGTCAGACAATTGGCTGACTGTTTTCTCTTATAGGTATCTCCGTACCAGAGCTTCCCTATGCACCCCGGCCTGCTACTGAAGGCCGTAATTCCCCTGTATCAGACATGGGCGATAGCGGTGAACTTGCATTTTCGCACTACTCTCATCGAGATCCACAGCTTTTTGTTGCACCGCCAGGTTTTCATCCTAATGCCACTTTCTTTGGCATGCAAAAAGAGCTAGAGGTACTGCATAGCCGCCTATTCAAGGCCAAGGCGCGTGAAGATCGAACTATGGCTGTTCTCATTTCTGGAGTGCCAGGATCTGGCAAGACGCATCTAGCGCGGCAATACGTCTTCGTGCAGCGCGAGTGCTACCCGGGAGGCGTGTTCTGGATTGACGCCAAGTCTCGGGAGTCCTCATATAAATGTTTCTGGGAGATCGCACAAGCAGCCAGGCTGGTAGACCGTCAAGACGCTGAAGACCCAGCATACTTAGAGGCCCAGAAATACGTGAACGCCGTTCGAAATTGGCTTCAGACACGTCATGATTGGCTCTTGGTTTTTGACGGCATCATATTTGATCATGACGTGGACATCGATGAGTTCCAATCTTTTCTTCCCTGGCCAAAGAGGTGTAGCATCATTTATACCTCCATTGACACCACCCTTCGGAAAGAGCAACGGCTCTCTGAGCCATATTGCTTGTCGATTCGTCCGCTGAAGGTTGAAGATGCTTGTAAACTTCTTTACAAAGACCTTGGGATCAAAAAGCCCACCCAGGAGCAGGCTCTTCGGGCTGTGGAGATTGTGGAGCACTACGACTGCCTGCCTTTAGCTATTCATGCCATTGGTCACCGTCTTAATGCAACAGGCAAACCTGTTGAAAGATATCACGTCAAGCGCCAGGTGACGGACAAAAAGCTAGCCGAGCCATTTCTCAGCATCATGAATGATCTCTATCGCTTACAGCAAAAGCAGGCCTTGAACCTCATCAATTTGCTCTCTTTTCTGGGTCATCAGGTTCCAGTCGGTCTCCTCAATCTCGGGAGACATGCCATGTCTGCCGAGAATGTCGAGATATTGAGCAGTGCTCAGACCGGAGAGGACCCTGATCTCGATACCACGTTGGGAACTTTGATTCACTACGGTCTAATCGACCGGATCTCGGATTCAGATCCGTTCTTTGTGCAAGATGGTTCCGCACGACAATCTAGCGAGATTCCTGCAGAGGCCAAGCCTGTCCCTGAACTCTCCGAGTCTCTGACGGAAAGCAGCCAGGAGGGCTTTTCTTTTACATACCCCGGGAATTCAGGCATCGACGTCGTCAAAATTCATAGCGTGGTACAGGGATTTTGCCGAGACGAGCTTCGAATCAAGGACGAGGAGTATAAGGATGCTATGAGGAGAGACGACCCCGGCTTTTACGATTCGTGGCTAGTTGTTGCCACTCGCTTCTTATGCAAATCCTGGGAGGCTGCCAAAGAGAGAATGGTTCACTATCAAGATTGCGGACTAGTCCGTGATTACCGAGAATATGAAACTCATGTATCTCGACTGGTGGAGCTCTTCCCTAAAAGACAGGAATTTGGTGCACACCCTGCGGTTCTTCGCGAAGCACGAGAAAGCTTGCGGCAATTGAGGAGGAGTCTCAGTAACGAGATTGATCGAATGTCGCCCAGCTCTTCCCAGGAATGCGGCGGCAACCAGAGGTCAGTTTTTGATCGCTCAAGCAGCTCATCGTCGTCATTTCCCGAGTCCTCTACGGATGAGGGTAATTCGCGCGAGTCGACGTGGGCTTTTACTGATTCAGGCTCTGCTCGAACGGAGTCTCCTGAAGCAGTCGTTGCTCCTCCACGATTCAAATTGGATCTGTTTCCTCCTCACATATTTCGACAAGCCGGCCACGAGTTGGAAGAAGGGTATGAAACGGACGGGGAAGCAATGGAAGCGCCTCGGATTTCTCCAGCGCTGTCACAGATGAGCCAAGCTACTGAAAAGCCAAAGCACTCTCCTTCCCCTTTATCTTCCAGCCCTCCTATGAAATCTGATGAGAATCAGAGCTTGCAGGTGCTTGATCGCCAGTCAAAAGCACGTTCTTGGAAGGCCAAGCAGCCAAAACGACACCCTCGAGGTCCCCGTCGGCTTCACGGTACTAAACCAGCTACCCCGTTGGTCAAAATTTCGACCGTCCAGGGAAGAGGGTCATCCAGTCGCAAGTCTACGGATGAAGGGGCTAGCTCTACAATCTTGGCATCGGCCGCTGAGCGAGCACTTGCAGCAGTCCGTCGGTCCAGCAATGGCCAGGTCATGGGCGAAAACAAAAAGCCCAACCCGAGTCCCCCGCTAACAGAAAATGGAAACGGTGGGCCAACTTATGCGAATATTGTCGCCCACCGTATGCTCGAGGCTGAATCAAGGCGCCCAGCATCCATACCTTCGCGACGAGGAGCTGACCCAGTTGGACTGCAAATAAAATCATCCGTGGAATCTCTAGATGGAATTCATATGATTGCTTCGCCGCTTTCGCACGAGCTGGTGCCCCAGGAGCTCCGTGCAGAGCCCTTGAATCGATCAGCATACAGTGATCCCGGCCGTGACTATCTCAGCCAGCCACTGCGCGAGTTAGACTTACACACTGCACCCAATTCCGTACTCAATTCTCGGCGCGCATCTCTTGCAGCATTTGAACCTACGCAAGAACTATCCGCTAGTACTCCCTCACTCATTTCATACGGCCCGCTTCTTCCATATGATGATAACATTACCATCACAAGATCAAGCCGCCCAAGGCAACAACAAAGAGCGTCAGTCCCAGTTTACGTACCTCAGCCTCAGACTGCATCAGTAATTCACCCCTCTGCAATAATGCCTGGCGCATTTCCTCTCTCATTACCCTCTGATGCACCAATATCGCATTCCAACGAGCGACCCGGGCCTGACGCACTCTCGCGTGGTTCATCTGGATATTCAACACAATCCTGGGCCACAGAACCAGTCCGCTACCCGCCACAATTCTCCCCCATGTCGAGCTACCAGATTCCAATCGAAATCTCACGAAGCGCAACGCCCATGGTTCCACAACAGCAGCAAACACTTCGCGGACGATCCAGCTGGACTGGTGAAGCCAATAGTGCAATTCAATCCGATCTGCTCTATCCCGCTCCACAGGCTAACCACCGCCGAGTAGGCTCAGTGGACGAAAGGCTGCAGATAATGAAACCAGAATGGGACCTGGAGATGGAGCCCGCGCAGATACTTCATCTTGGAAGCCATCGTGTTGATGTGAGAGATGCGCGCCAACGGCTATCGGAGTCGACTAGACTGCAGATACCGCGACAAATGCCAACATACCAGCTGTATCAGCCTAGTATATCTGGTCCGTTAATTCAAGAGGGTGGACACGTCTTTGCGCCTGCTCCACAGCTTGAGGTGTATGGAAGGCGTGCAAGAAGTGGAAGCTCACCTGCCCGTCCCGACCATGTTGGATTGGGTGTACGATTTGCATGATATCCTTTATCGTTTCTTGTTCTTATACCGTAATCTAGTTGCTCTAGATGCATTTATAGTTGTGTTCTGCATGTCTTGGTTTTGTTTTTGATACCTTGCTATTCTGTGTTATAATATTTCTTATTTCTTGTTTTGTTGCATACACTCTCATAGATTGAGCAGTGGAGTTGTCTGATGCTTTTGGGTTGCTATTATCATAAAAGCCTTAAGGATGTGAGTGTGCATAAATGGTGTTGCTCATAAAGCATTTGATTGGTGCCTTTCGGTCTCAAAAATCATATATCCTGAGGGACGTTCAAACTACAACACAACGCTATTTGACAGTAAATTGGGCGCCAAAAATGGCTACCTGGCACGCCGTTTTTGGCGTCCTTTTTACCATGTTCGAGTTTGTGCCGTCTTCCGAGGAACCTCGGAAATGTGTATAGTTTGGTAGATCAGGGAATATGTAGACTTAAAGTGCAGATATCCCATGCTTCGAAGGTTCTTGCTCAGTCAAGGTTTTGTTCCTTTAACCACTTCATGTATTTTAATTTTTCAGCCAGGCTAGGCTTTCAGGCTCGATTCAGGCGCTAGCTCATCGGAGTTTTTTGGCCCCCATATCGTCATCTACGGATCATATATACAAGTGCGTACATGAATAGAAGTGGATATACGCCCCACCCCGGCCGAAGCTTCTAAGGTTAGGATGCTTTGGCTAGATTCTGCAGCATCAGAGCACCACAGAGCTATTATTCTTAAGTGGTGAAATTTTCACGCTAGTACATGCAACGAAAAATGACCGGAGCTTGGAGCAAAAGGTGCCCGGTGGGGGTTTCGCAGCCATAGAGATGGATAAAGCATTACCACGAGCCCAGAAGAGATAGGAAAACACCGAGCCTTGGAAAAACTTGACAACTAGTGTATGCTAGTATACACAAGCTAAATAGAAACCCATAATAGCCAATCAAAGATCGGAGTCATCATTCCTAGGCTGTGGGCCCTGACCTTATAAATATCTAGATATTCTATATGAACATGAATATCTCACTACTGCAAAGCTCACAGTTTTTTTAACAACCTATCTTTTGCAATCTTTCCTACATTCTCATTCTTCGACACGAAAGACAATGATTCAAACCCCGTCTCAAGAAAAACAGTGTCTCTGCGTTGTGTAGAGACCCTCATCTGGTTTCCACGATGCCTCCACTCCTTATCGCCGCAGTGCTCGTTGTGGACTTGAGTGTATTAGCTCTACACATTATACAGGGAAGATGGTCAAGGGAAGCAAAGCTTTTCTTGCTTTGCTCTCATCTCTTCTCTCATCTCCTCTCTCATCTCTTCTTGTGGGCAGAAGCCTTGCGGCAGTCCACGAGGGATATGTAACTTATATGTAACTTATCCCTACCGTGGATGACCTCGGAGATGGAGGTGGAAACATGGCAACCTACTTCGGCGAGATCCATTTCAAACATGTTCATTTGTACGATGGCTCCGACCTGGTGGAACGGAAAACAAGCAAATTGGAAGTGAAAGCAGTGGCGACTATTGCCGCTGCCGGTGGAACGGTTATGGATTGAGCATCGTGGCATATAAGTTCTGATTTTCTCAAAAAGCTCCTATAGTATATTTCATTGACTTCTTACTCAAGTCTGTGCTACTCAAAGATACTGTGAAATAATAATTATTTACTCAATTCTGTGCTACTCAAATGGGACAATAAACAGACAGGCGAAGGTGGGAATTCGTTCCTAAATGATCACTTCCGTTCGTCCATATACGAGACCGAAATCGACACGCATAGTAAAGGTCGTTTCAATGGCAGCAATTGGAGAAAAAAGATCAATGGTTTGTCCGAGCAAACCTGGTTGTTGTCTCGGCGCGCTGACGCTCAAGATCCACTAAATATTGTTATATTATCAGCAACCGTTAGCCTTTGAAGGCGACCGCTCAAATAGTGGGCTTGCGTACAGGTCTTTTCTGACTTTTCGAAATCGTCTTTACTTGGACCCCCTAGATTCTGGCCCGTCGGATCCTTCTCTGCGGCTTCGGAAATCTTCTTCTTCGTATCATCATCGACCGGTGGTGGTGGTTCCGTCAGATTACCAAACGAAACACCGACTATTAGGGCTTCAGTATAATCTTGGTCGAGCGGGGATCATGTAGGTGCATACTTGGATTATGAGAGGCTGAATCTTGAGCCATCGTGTTGAGCGATGAGATCTGGACTAGAAAAAAATGTACTGCTGGAAGTCGAGTGAAGTGGCCTTTGTATATATATTACCATGAAGCTTTATTGGTGGCAGTGACGCCATTCATAAACCTGATTTGAGGTTGAGCGGGCTTCGGCGGGAACCGCTATATGTACAGTATCTGCATCTGTCTTTATCTGGAAGGATGTGCCGATTGGCAACGTAGAGAGAATATATCGCTAGTGCATAACCAGGCGGTGACGTTAACGCTACCATTACTGTTATTCTTTAGACCCTTTGTGCTGAAGCAAAGAAAGCTAGAGTTATTCCGAATCATCATCAAGCGCCCCACCGAAAGCTAAACGTCAGTGGCGAGAACAACTGATGGCCAGGGCCGTGCGTATGAGTGCTCCCCTTCGGATGATCCCTTTAAAGCCAACTTGCTGCGAAGTTCACTTCTATGTCATTAGAATGCCTTTAAGGCGAAAGGTTTACTAGCCAGTGGGTGTTTAATAGTACAACTAGAATATGAAGACCTGTGAAAAGGACGCCGAAAATGACCGCTTTTGACGCCAGAAACGGCTGCCTTTCCGTAACTTTGGTCGTCCAGCACTGCTTAGTCATCCTCTGTGATCAATCAAATTAACTTAAATTACACACATGCGCGCTGTATACATGAAGCTTACTGTATACAACGGGCTGAAATTGCCTGAACAAGGAAGATCATCCAATCCCAAATAATAGCTTAGTTTCATACAGATATCATGACCAGAAGCTTTTCTGTTGGTACAAACATCCAGATCTGTATCGTTGACTTCTGGATACCGAGAGCAGGCATGAGATGTTGAAATATCAGAGTATAGAAAGTGTGTCTATTCTAGCTGGCTGCACCGTACGCTCACGAAAACCCAGCAAACGTGAGAGTTGAAGCAAGCTCAAAGACACCCTCATCCTTCTCGGCGTGTTGCTTGACCAATTCCTCTCTCAGCTCGAGGGCCTCCCCCAGATCCATTTGCGTCGCAGACTCAGCGCCATCGCCTTTGATCCAATCAGTCTGCTGGGGTAGAACGTTCCGCGTAGAGCAAAGCCGGTAGGTCGGATCGACATGAGACAAAGTGAGAAAACGGTAGTGACCGGGCTTGGTCTTGTCTTGAAGCTGTAATGGGCCCATTCGGCGCTGGAAGGCGTTGGGGAAGGAGATCAGGCGGCCTGGAGGCACCTTCACCTCCCCGAGTTGTTGCCAGGCCGGAGAGTACTGAATTTCCTCGCATCCTAAAAGCCTTCCTATATAATCGACGTCCCATAGGGCATGCTTTAGGATCAGGTCATCATAATCACTTCCCTCATCATCTGAATCCTCGGCGCCGATTCGATCGTAGACCCAGGTACCCCCTGTCTTACACCTCTGCCGCAAGTATATTTGCGGCTCGGATAAGTTTTCCGAATCAAGCGCGTAGATAGCGTTGGCGACTATACGTTCGTTTGCATTTCCTTCGGTGTGCCACTCCTCGCCGGGGAAGGATGGCGTCTCAGGGTCTAGCTCAATGCTGTGGATCCGGACGACAACCTGAAGACCCTGCTCCCGAAACTCATCCTGCAATGCAAGCGTATAGAATTGGTGATCGTCAGCGTCCTCTCCTTTTGGCGCATATATCCATTCGTAGGGTATCAACCAAGGGTTTGAGTTCAAGAGTTCAGACCGTTCAAAATCCGGAGTGCAAACGTAATTGGAGTGCGCCGGGCCAACGATTGCTTTCCCGGTCCTCCCTGCTTTCCAGTCCTCGTACGAGTACGCGGTTCCTGGGTCCGAGTGCTCAAAGACGAATGTGCATGCATACTTAATCAAAGCTGTGCGAAGCAGTCCCAAGCTGGCCTTCCAATCCCCCGGGATCCTTTCCGTTCTGACCCGGTGCCAGTATACCTTATCCTTGGAGTCAGGTTCCTGAAGGTACGCCTCAACTTGAGCACACATGGCCTCGTATTCCTCTGCGGAGAGTTTGCCCTCGTCTTCCTTGCAAGGCAAATTTTTCGCCCATTCAGGGAACTGGGTTTTCCACTCGACTCCGTAAGTGCGGATTCGCATAGGCTCACGAGGACAGGAGATACAATTCCCGTGGAAAAGGCCGATCGCTTCCCTCCACTTGTTACGAACCAAAATCTCGTTCCATTGCTTGATGCTGCCGGAGATCACGGCCTCGATCGCGGAGTACATCTCGCGGTTCGTTGGACGGAGATTGTTGATGTAAGACGAAATCCGAACATCCGTAGACCCAGGAGAACCAGTGAAATCCACTTCACATGGCAGCCACTGAAATTTCGAGGACCAAATATAGGGAGAGTAGGTTGAGCCCCCTTTTGCCAGTTGTGGAAGTCCCGAAATGATCGGGCCCTCTTTACTGCGTGACGACCAGGAAGTCTCGTCCATTCCACACGATTGTCCTCCGACCAGGATTTTCGTTCTCCCATAGACAAGAGAGAACAACGATGGGTCAATGAGATTCACCACAGCTGACTCTGACTTCTGCCGAATGGTTTGATGAGATAACAGGTCGACAGAATTCGACAGCTGTGACTTCAGATCGGAAGAGATTGCCGCATCGGATTTACAGACACCGCTGCTCGTGTTGAAGACGACCAAGCGGCTGTCTCGTTCGAACTGTCGAGCTTTGTCTTGCAACTCTTGCAAGCACCAGTCCCACGTTTTGTCATTGATCAGCGACGACGATGCAACGGCGTCTTCTCGCCATTGAGCGATAACTTGCTGGTCAAAGATGGCGCGGTGCCAATCCGGTCGGTCGGTGATGGTGTTGATTTGATCTAGAATGGCCAGTTCTTTGGCCGTGAGAATGGGACCACACCAGTCATTTGTCCCTGTGGCGAATTGATCGTGGGCGAGTAACACATTGATGGGAAGATCATGGAGGCCGGGGACTTTTAGTGGGGTTGATTTATTATCCAAGGGAGTCTGAATGACTTCGGTCATTGTTCAGTAAAATGGTGAGTTACGTTGGGAAAGAAGAAGACGGAAGAAATCTCGATACTTGTAAGAATAACAAATAATAAGCAAATCATTCCGAACTACTGTAGAGCTAGAGAGCGCCATGATTCATGCCAAGATGATGATAAGGCTGCCAAGCTTAGGTCAAGCCTAGAGATCTATAGAGACTTATGAACAGCTGTCGGAACTTCTCGGCTGGAAATTTGATATCGAACTAGTCTCGCTCTAAGGGCTTAGGGAGTGGGCTGGAAGGGTCTCGCAGTCGTACTCGCTGTTACTAGTCTGTAACGGATAAGGGTCCTTATGATATGGAGACAGAAGTCAGCTAACTTCAGACGTATTGGCCTGATAGCGTGAACGAACCGGCAAGGGTTCGCCATCTGGCCCCGGGTAGCATCGCGGGGTTGCATCCTATAGTCCAGGGCTCCCCTGGATCCCTCTTTAATCTGTAAGAAGTAGACTTGGCACACTTCCCTATCTGAATTCGCCGATATTTTTCTTATGAGCGGAGCTCTTTATACCGGATTTCATGAGAACCCTTGGCATTAAATGGCCCCCTCCTTGTACCCTTAGTGCGAGACTGGGTCGATATTAAAATTCCAGGCGCAAAGTTCCGACTAGACCTTGCCAGTTTCCACGTTTACTCCCGCGGGAATGCCAAGCGGCGGGACTAGATGTCGCTCACTCTCTGTGTGGTGGCTACTAGCGCTAGCGTAGTCCCAATCGGGCTAGGGCGAGCGAAAGCCCGCGCGGCCCCATCATGATGTGGGGCTGATGGCCAATCATGCCACACAAACACCAGCTAGGACAGGCACTGGTGTCCTGGGGTATTACAATCCAAATATCGTCGTGGTTTTCAAAACAATAGTACATCCTCGAGTCCCTTGGAAGCACTTCGCAATATGCAGTCCTTGGAGTGTAACGTTTGAATACACGCAGACATCCACCTGAGCACCCCGGCTCTACGGATATAGAAGGCATGCTTGCTCACGTGCCATTAATGATAAACCGTATATTTACACAACCTCAAGTTGACTCAATCAATATTGCTAAGACTCAGACCTCCTTTGGAACAGCCATAACCCCTTTCTCAGCCTCCATGCCCTCAATCACCAGGCTTTCTCCTCTCATCGGGTCATCCTCCTCATAATAATCCTTAGGCTCTTTCCATCCCGACCTCTCCATACCCTCGGGAGCAGAAACCAAGCAACCAAAATAATACACGCCAAACGCAACCAGCAGACCAGTTGGATATGCAACGTAGTAAAATCGCTGAATCCCCAATGGTGCCTTAATGCCCATTTGATTGAGGAATCCGTAGAAATTAGGCGCCACTGCAATGACATATGCAATGAATGCCCGCGGATTAAACCCATACAGGTATCGGTAAAGACTCTCCGGGCGTGCAATATATAGTGCAGGGATATTGAGATATCCGCGACGAATGAGATAGTAATCGCAGATTAGAATACCTGCGATGGCTGACAAGAAGATTTGGTAGGATGATAGGAAGGTGATGAAGATGGCGGCTGTGGAAAGGAGGTACCATGGACAGATTGCGTATGAGAGGACTGAGGCTGTTAGTTTTGATAGCTGAACGGGAGGACTGGAGGATCTTGCTCATACCAGCGCAGATGAAGAATCCTCGTTTGATTGTAATGTATCGAGGCATCAATGCAGCGATGTCATTTCCGGCACTAGCGATGGTCAGCCTTTGATTTTTGTTGGAAGGGGAGGTAGCCGTACGGTATAGAGTTCTCGAAGATTGCGGAGAAAACAGTGGAGTAGACAAAAGCCAGTGAGATGAAAGCGCAGGCTGCTCGGTTGCCATGGGTATAGCGCTCACCATCCATCAACTTATCCAAGAAGGTCAAGGGGCTCCAAATCAGCTATATGCGAGGGTTAGTCTGGGGTTTCTAATGGAAAGTGAATATATGATACCTCTCCAAAGATCGACTTGCTTGCTGCGGCAATAAAGTTGCCCAAAATAGCCACGAGCAGATTTGACACTGGGAAGCTGATTATCTGGCCGATGAGCACATCATTGGGCTTTCTCGCATAACGCTGCATATCTGCTGCATTGGAAATGAAGGTTCCGCAGCTTGCCAATCCCAAAAAGAAGAACTTGAAGATCAGGTAACTCTTTTCAGTGCCATGTACTGTTGAAGGAGCATGGAGAGTAGCCAGAAACTTTGATGATCCCCCTGATAAGGATACTGTCCATCCCACCATTGCTAAGGTGGCAGCGAAGTAGACAATGACCTTGGCGTAGACAAGGGACTTCATCTTTGGGACGGGCACAAACAGAAATGCGCAGTTCACCAGCCTGTCTGAAGATTAGTGACTCGTCTGCGAGAATCAAGGGTTGACATACCAGTAGATGAAAAAGCACATCATCTGGGCTGAAGTCAAGGCCGATTTGGATCCCATCTTGTCAGGAATATTCGCAATAGAAGGGAATATCGCATGAAGGAAGACACTAAGCGGATGTTAATAGAAACATCGGCGTTTCCGGAGTATGAAGTCATACTATAGACACTGTGCTCCTTGAACGGAGTTGACTCCATTCCACACAATCGACATAGCCGCACGATTGAATGTCGGCCACAGGGCACCCCATGAGCCAAAGCTTGACCGACAGAGGACTGGAAAAGGAATTCGATACATAGCACCTCCTCGTCCATTAAGTGCCATTAGGAATCCTGCCAGGATTTGGCCCCCAAATGAACAGGCGATAGCTTCCCACATCGTCAGGCCCATGGCCATTCCAGTGGATGCACTGTATAGATTGCTAACATTGGCGGTGGCAGACCACCAGAAGACAATGTAAGTAAGCTGTGACCACGTTCGATCCTTCACTGGTACCGGGCGGATGGAATCGTTATCGAGCATGTCAACGGGGCGCGGGACACCATCGTGGTCAACGCTCTTGACGAGCAGCTTTTCATGGAGTCGCATTAATTTGGATGTCATTTCGAAGGTTTCCAAATGGATGACGATCCTGGTAGACACATTGGAGAAAGAAGAAGTTTGTGAAACATTGAGACTGACATTCATAAATGCAACCTCAGCGGAGGCCAAGACTCCAAGGAAGATTCCAAGGAATTTAGGGCTACGCCACCCAATTGATTCCGATAAGAGACTCCAGTCGTTGCTCTTTGATTTCTCCCATTCTTTGATAAGAAGATACAGAATTCAATATTTGTATGCGGTCGAGATAATCTTATCAGAGCCAAGAGACGCGTTCCGTTGCCTTTGATACGCCTATCTACTACGAGCGGGGGTTTTAGCGTCTTTTATACCTGTATAACCCCAATACCCCTCACACATAATCGTGCATCTGATCATTTCCTTTGTCTGCGATGGCTCAATACACTCAGGTAGAACTGCTCACTCTCAACGGTCCGGAATTTCGTCGAGTTTCAACCGCACCACCTCGGCTGCCTACTGAAGACGAGATCCCAGTGATCGACCTCAGCGCAATTGATAGCGATCTGGAAGCTAGGAAAAACATTGCATCTCAAGTGAAAGCCGCAGCCAAGAACACGGGGTTTTTCTATATCAAGAACCATGGCATCTCAGAAGAGCTCATTGAAAAAGCGCTAGCAAACGCGAAAACATTCTTCAATCAGACAGATGAACAGAAAGACCTAGTCTCTCATAAGAAATTCAAACATTTCAATGGGTACCATGGGGTGGGAAGTACGCAGGTGAACAAGAGAGAAACAAAAGGTTCGCTTTTACCCTAATCCCCAAGATACCACCAGCTCACCATCCAAGACCGAAAGGAGACCTTCTCACTACGCTACAACCCAACCAACGACCCAACTATCGCCGATCCCACCCCTCTCCTCTCAAACGAGAAATACACATACAGCGACGACGACACCCTTTGGCAGGGTACATATCACATCCCCGACTTCAAAGTAACAACCATTAAATTCTGGCAAACACGCCTCACACTAGCCCGCAAGATGATACGCATCTTCGCCCTAGCCCTCGACATGCCAGAAAACTATTTCGACGAAGTAACTACAAACCCCGGCGCAGACGGTCTCTACGTACATTACCCCGGCTCCGCAGAGCCGGTGCCATCGAACGCCGAAACAGATGTCGGAATTGGCTCGCACACTGATATTCAATGCGTTACTCTCCTTTGGCAGGATATGTCCGGTGGTCTGCAGGTGTTATCTGCCAGCGATGAGTGGCTTGATGCTAGGCCCATTCCCGGCACGCTTGTGGTTAATATTGGGGATTTCCTGCAGAGGCTTTCCAATAATCGCTTTAAGTCTACTGTGCATCGAGTTTATAATCGGCAAACTACGTCGCGGTACTCAATGCCGTTTTTCTTGGGTTTTAATCCTGATTCGGTTTGTCGGGTTGTGCCTAGTTGTGTTGATGAGGAGCATCCGGTAATGTATGAGCCTGTTTCTTGTGGGAAGGTAATATTTTTCTTTTATCTTTTTCTTATGGTTTTGTGGTTGGATGCTGACTTTCTTAGTGGCACCGGGATCGAATTGCACTTTCGCAGGGGAGAACTATTGCTGCATAGTTCAATTGAGGTGTTTGAGTCGACTATGGGTGGGCCATTTAACAATACACTCATGACAAGATCATCTATAAGGATCTCAGGGATGGAGGTAAACAATCTAGCATTGACAATTCAATAGCAGACGTTGAAATCTGGGGAACCAGCTATTGTGGGTCCACTCTTTAAGCTTGACGTAGAGCCTCACCCTTCGTAAAAAGGATCATGAACGATGCCAGTGGCTTACTCGGTACCAGGATGATCTACACAAGAACTTGAAACCAAATTCCAAAACCTGGTCATAGTGGGCGGTTCTCGCCGGGAAGGTGACTGGGCATCGACGTAAGAAATGCCATGCCAATGACGTCAATGATACCTGAATGAGCCAAACCGTAACCAACTATTTGACTATAAAAGGCAGCTGACCGGCAAACCACGGGAGCTTCATTTTAATCAATTCAAGCTTTCAATAATTTGAATATATTCTTCATCACACTCTTCATCACACTACGCTTATCCAACATTTTATCATATCCTCTCCGTCCGAGCACAGCCATCATGTCTTCCGCACGCTTCATTACCCTCGCCAAGTCCCGTGTGGCAACCTCGGTTCCGAGCTCCATTGCTATTCGATCCATCTCCTCAACTGCTCGGCTGCAGAAGGGCCCTATCGATGCGGCCAAGGATACTCTCAAGAAAACTGATCGGATGGTCTCCGATGCGGCAGTCGGTGGTATCAACAAGGGTGGTATGTGTCCATGAATGAAAATGGATATGCAAATGCTAATATTAAATGTTAATAGAGGAGGTTGCTGGCAAGATGAAGGAGGCTGTCGGTGGCGCGAAGCAAGAGGCCAAGATCAAGGCCGGAGACGCCAAGGGCAATGCTTCCGAGTATGAAGGCAAGATGAAGGGCGCAGCAGAAGAGGTTAAGGGCTCAGCAGAGGAGGTTGCGGGCAAGGCCAAGGGAAAGGCACATGAGGCAGCTGGCAAGGCCAAGGAGCACCTCAGCTGAGGGTTGTGCGAATAAATTAAGTTACGTGAATTTTATTTCAGAATGTACATCATGCAATTACCACGAGCACTTAAAGAATCAGATCAAATAAGATCAAACCAAGGCAAAACAGCTGAACTCCAATCGCATTGCACCAAACCAGAACAGGACAGTATATCTCATGAGTCCATGCCTTCTATGCCTTCCATACCACCCAAATCTTCCCAGAAGCTACTGAAGTCCACGTTCTCTTCATTGAACATCTGCTGTGCTTTCAGCATGGCCGATTTCTGCCTCTCCTGTGTGAAGCCACCGGGCTGTGAGCTCTCCCACTGTACAACCTCGACCCAGCGGAAGAACAGGTCCTCCTTGCCCATCGAAGTGAGCTTCTCCTGGAAGGCCAGGATCTGATCTCGCTGCGCCGAGCGTTGCCGATTAGCCGGGGTGTTCTCATCACCGACACGCCAAATCAACCACCCATCAGCATCGGTATGCACGAGCACCGCAGTACGGAACTCATCAAGCTGCACACCATCGCCCTTGCGGATACGGTCGACCAATGCATGAGCGCGGACCATCGCGGAATAGTCGAGATTCCAATCATCGTCCACAAGCAGGAAACCCGTTTTGCCGATGCGCTCAGGTGTAACAGCAGCCACGATCTTGTCGCGCATAGCCTCATTATCGCGGATCCACTTGTTGCGCTCGAGTTTCTTGCTCCAGTTCCGGTGACTCCGGCGAACGATGATTTCTCGATCCTGGAATCCGACTGCACGGCGCCAGAGTGCGGGACCGAAGACGAAGTTAAGAGGCCAGCTCAGGAACTGCGTCAAGAGAATGTAGTCGATGAAGAGGGTGCCTGTTCGGCGGACGATGAGCTGTGCCATCTGCAGCCATGAGGTGTTGGCTTCATCCACGGTTAGAGAGCTCTGGAATCCGAGGAAGGTCTTGATGAGAGCTGGGTAGGTGCTGATTCCGTAGTACACTCGCACTGCGATCGCGAGAGTAACCACGATGTTCATAAGTAAGGGTACGAGGAAAGTCTGCCATTTCAGATCGGTTCCTGTTGTGTCGATGTGGAGCAGGTAGACCTCGTCGGAGGATAACGGTTTCACGAAAGGCTCGAGTATGGGAGGGACTTTGATGAAGGGAGGGATCGGGCCGGAGGATGCGGAGCTTGGAGTAGACGTGCCTGATGAGGCCGGAGTTGACGCGGGCGTCTTCTTGCGAGCGGATTTTTTCGCCATGGTGTATATGTGGTATTCCTGAGGCCCTTGGAAGTTGTCTTCGAAGCCGTAGGTTGTTTCTAAGCTGGGATGTTCCCTTCGGAGCTTCGCTCGTGCGGTCTTTGCTTTTTATTGGAAACGCGTGTCTGCAGATGATCAAAGCGAGTGGGCGGGTCACATGTCAAGGCAAAGTCACCAAGCTTGTTCGCGTGATATCGCAAGTCCGACAAGAGTTCGTGGTGTTCGGAGACGTAAAGAGTCCAGGCAGGAAAGACGAGCCAGAGTGTACAGAGTGTACAAGTGGATCATTGATGGAAATTGTTAAATTCCTAGCTACTAACCTCATCGGGCAATGCGGGATCTCCAAGTTATTTACCTTAGAACCTTGGGAACTTAATCTTTACGCAGCAAACTACTATTAAGCCTTAGAGAGTATTACCCCTTTTCCTGCGCAAGGGGGGTAGTTTCCTTCATCATGTCAACTTCCCATGACCGAATTTCACTCGCGCGTCATAATTATCCCCAGTCACCCTTCAACCGCGCGCGCGAACCCAACTACGAATTCGATCTAGATACCTCCAACTTTCCCACCCCCTCTAAACAGAATGGAACACGCACTCGACAGAATTACCGAACAAGCACACTAGCCGGAGCATATCGAGCCGCGTCGGGTTCGTCGATGGAGGAAGGCGCGTTGGGCTCGTACACGAGCCCTCGGCGGACGCGGGAACCAGTCGACGCGCTTTCGCCCTATTCCGACAGATCGATCCCCCCCGAAGAGCTCGCGGACGCATACCGAAGAATTGAAGAAGATGGATCGCTGGCAGAATACGTAGCGTCGGATGGATGGGAAGCACCACTGGCAAGTCGCTCACCATCTCAAACAAGGGATCGCGACTACGGATTCGCCCGTCATGGACTCCCAATTTCAGAGCCAAGTCTATTCAGTGATACTGGAAGACCTTCCCCGCGCCGGAGAACCACTGATCACACCAAAGATGAGCAGCGCCTCAGACGCGTGACCGGCAAGGATTCTCCCGTGTTCAGCAAGGCCAATGTTGGCGCACGATCGCAATTGACGGCGGATAACCTGCAACGGCGGGAAGAGGAGGAATATCAGAGCCAGCATGTATCAGAGGAGGAAGACAACGGGCACGGTCCCTCACTGAACCTGCCAGCTGCCTGGGGAACTCGAGCTACACGTCGACAGGAGTGGCTTCGGAAAGTCAGCCAACGGAGCGTTTCAGATCCAGAACTGCCAGAGGAGAGGCCAGAAGAGAGAGTGACAGAAAACCCAAAGGACCGAGTCATCGAACCCATATCGAACGCCAGGCCCGAGGACTATCCGGTCTTCTCCAAACCTCGCCTCTCTGCACGTTCGCTGGAGCGGGGCCATAGCACAAGTCGAAATGTCCTCGAGGAGCGCACGACAAATCCGCATGTGCCAGACGTGCAGCAGTCTCAAGAGAAGCCGAAAGAAAATACATTTGACCTGAACCATAATGTGCCCGGTCAAGGCGATCCCATCCCCAACACGCCTATCGTGGTCTACAAAAGCTCAACCTTTACAAAACCGAGTCCGACAAAGCGAGACTCTCAGGATTTGTTACGCCGACTATCGAGAACCGAAAGCCCAAAGCTGGAGCAAATGCAGACGCCGGATCCGCCAAAGCTTTTCCAGTCACGCATCTATGATAAAACGCCTCGAGTAACGGGTGCATGGATCGATACTCCTATGACGGAGAAAGTGGCCCCGATTCCGAGCGACCTGACCAAGGATATTGTCCCTCCACCGGCACCAAAGCAGACCGAACTCTCAATTGAGAAAAGTAAATCTCCCGTGGTGAACTCAGCCCCAGCTCAACCTGAAAATGTAAAGAGCGAAACAAGCACCAAAAAAGAACCTCCAAAGGAAGAACCAAACCCAACGAAAGAATCGAAACCAACCAAACAGTCAAGACAGGTTCTTCGGCCTAAGCTGCCAAAGAGTGGGCTGGAGACGGTCATTGAGGACGTCAGCTCTGGAAAGGAGACACTTGATCTGGGAGATGATACCATTGAGTCTCTTCAGGCAATTATGGACGACCCTATGGGATTGAAAACGGAAGAAGAGGAAGAGGCGGCTTATGAGAAGGAAGTACTCGAGAAACTGGCAATCGCTCGTTCGAACGGACAAAACTCAGTCGACCTCGACCGACTGAACGACAAATTGGCATCTCTCACAAAGAACATCAACGAAGTAAAGAAAGGCCTCAACAACCTGGAAGAACATGTCACTCGTGAGGGCACACGCGCATCACGACCAAGCACTCCTATCAAAGCAGCCCAACCAACAACACCCTCACACAATAATGTCCCGCAGTCCGATGGTCGTATCTACGCCGCAATCCCACTTCCTCAATTGTGGGTTCAAAACCCAACTACCCGCCGCCGCCAGCTCACTAAACTTGGCTGGGTCACGCTGGTCTCCCTGTCATGGTATGTCACCGAGTGCATGATGATCGAGCAGTACTCCCATCCACTCATGGCCGATACCTGTGATGGCTACTGCCTGCAGCCAGATGCGCCGGAATTTCCATTTGTGACCGTGACAATGATGTGGCGCTGGTCTCATCTATCAGCCCTCCTCATGCCCATTTTCACCATATTACTGGCCATGTTTCGATTGGTAGCGCAGCTGCTCGGGCTATGGGATGGCTTTGTGGATGAACCGGCGCGCTTGGGCAATCTCATGGGTGAGATCCGTATCAATGGTACTCCGGTTTCGTTCCCGTGGCTGTCTTCTCCTTCGGCTCAGGGCATTCCTGCTCCTCCACCTCCACCGCCTCCGCAGCAGCCTGTGTGGACACCCACACCGCAGAATGGGGCTCCTATCAAATGGGAGGATGACCAACCCTCAATTGATGATGATGAATACCTTTAGCTGATTGCATGGCTCTGGGTGACGTTAATTTATATTTCATGGTCTCGGGAAAGGCGCGATTTGCGGATGAGGCCTGGAGTTAGCGAGCAACACTACCGAGGCTGGAAACTATATTAGACGCTAAGTTTAGTCTATAATGAATACTTATTTATGTTTCTAGTGCAGATTCTGCTATCCCCTCTCTTTCTGAATACGCAACCACAATTGATGCCTTCAATCTTGATGTCCCCGTATACTCGAGAATTACTCCCATATCAAAGCTTTCGGTTTAATTCTATGAGATCAGGTACTGCACCTAACCGGATTGATATAATCGTAAGAAATCATAGATAAGTAAATCAAAATGTATTATGTATTCATACCATATCGTATACAAACATGCAATCCAATCTCACAAACGAGCCCTCTCCCGCCACTCCTTCTGCAGCACCTTCTCACTCTCCATTCTCCACTTCTTATTCTCACGCAACCTCTCCTCAACCTCCTCATCACCAACCTCACAAGCCTCCTCCAACGGAATCTGGCGTGTACTCCTCAACTTAAACCCATAGTGCGTCAAAACCCCAGTCGGTGTAACACCACCCTTAACAACTCCGGAACAAAACGCAGCAAGACCCTCAAAAAATTTCTTTCCCGTCGGCGTCGAAAGCATAATAAGTCCATGACAATGCGGTTTACCCTCGAACATCTCTGCAACAACAGACACACCAGCCTTATGCATCCTTCTCGCAAGAACAAGTCCCTCGTCTGTGAGAGACTCCTCCCCAACACTAATGAAGACGGGAGGCGCATCCTTCCACAGGTCGGGGGAGGCGGCCATCGGCGAGACAAGCGGGTGGTCGGTTATCGGTGCGTTGCAGAAGGTGTCTACACGGGGAGGAGAGGCAGGCCAGGCATCATCGGCCGGGAACACAAATGGCGTGTAGGGCTTGGTATAGTCTGGTACGTCGACGCCTCCGGGCCGGATATCCATGTAGTCGAACTTACGGTAGTTCACTACCGAAGGCATGGAGAGTGAGACATCGCACCAGGGTGAGATACCTACTACACCAGCTGGGAGTTCGATGTTCACTTCTTGGCCGTGGAAAGTGATGGCCCGCGACGCGCGCCGCAGGGTGAGGAGAGTCTGCAGTAGCGCGAAAGTCAGGTTTCCGCCTGCAGAGTCGCCGGCGATGACAATCTTGTTTGCTGGGACGGGCTCGTGGAGTGAGCCTTTGGGTGGGTGGATGAGCGATAGATACGCTGTTAGTGCGTCGACTAGGGCTGCTGGGAATGGGTTCTGCGGTGCGAGTCGGTAGCGCACTGAGAGGATTTGCGCGCCTGTTAGGCGGGATAGATTTGAGACGGGCACGCGGTGGGTGCATGGGTCCATCATCCTGGAGTTTGTGAGTATTTGAGCAATGGGGCTTGACTATTTGAAAAAACTTACATGTAAGCACCTCCGTGCAGATATAGAATTGTCATGTCAGAGGTGATATCCTTGCGCAGGGCGCGATATTTCTCCTCTTCAGAGATATCGGGCTGTGGTTCCTTTTTACCGACTCCACGGCGGTATCCAGTCCATTCTGCTCCGACGGAATTGACAGCAGGAATATCGAATGTCTCCTGGCCGTTTCCAAGTATTTCAATCGCATGGAGAACTGCATCGCGCACGTCCATCTCGGGCTGTGGCAGGGTGACCTTTGCCACCCACATGGGCCCTTTGATCCCAGGGTCCCGCATGCTATTCTTCTGTGTCTCAGTCATTGTTTTCCTGTCATCGCCTGAGACGAATGAGCGGATGATCACGGTGATGAGCTCAGTGCGGAGGTCTTGTTTCCCCGACACGGGGGACATGCGAATGCCATGCAAGATAAGCGTTCTCAGGATCAAGGGGATCCGAGATAGCAACAGTTTGAGCTGTGTGATGGTATGCTTCATTCCACTCATTGTGGCGACGAGGAGCTTACCCCTGGCTCCTGGAGGCGATGTGGGTGAGATGGGATTGATATAGAATCTCCAAACCGGTTCCTGGCCCCCATGCCGAGGTCAAAATTTAATGGGTTTAGCGTCGATCCGCACTGGAATAGGTATCCACTGCGATTTGAAATCGGGCATAGATCCTTCAGCACACTTTAATCTCCGATTGGAACTCAAGTTTAGGTTTTTCTCAATTATGCATTTTCATTTATACAAAATCGCCATAAATATTTAAAGATAGTTAAGGTTGTTTATCTACCTGAGATCCCCTGATCTCAACCTGTTTAAATCCAAACGCCACCCATGCAAGAATGTCGAGGTTACTCAACCTCTTTCACGTCAGACGCATGAACAGAATCAGTCTGCGACTCCGATACACTCTGACGCTCATCCGCAAGCTTTTTAACGCCCTGCTTAGGATGAAGCTCTCTCTGATAAACAGGATGCTCATCATCCTTGAGGCCAGACCCAGTCGGATCCCTCCGAATCAAGAAACTCTGCACACGAGCATCATTGGACGGCATCTGATTTATAGCACTCTGCCTCCGCCCACTCAAAAACCGCATCGAGTCCTCACTAACCTCCCTCAGGCGCTCCTCATACCCTGTATTCATCTGACCGATCCAAGACGCCTGCACCGCACCACCAAACAACGTGAGTAGAATAATGAGCCGCGTAAATGTCCGATTATCCACGATATTCTGCTGCTTCCCATTGTGCCGGTTATTCCAGCGTTCCCAGTCCTCCCACGTTGCGTTTCCATATATGTTCACGTCGGGACCGTAGGGGCCGGCGGTAGGGTCTGGTCGTGATGCATAGGTCCAGCCTGTACCGAACTTATCGTACGCTGCGCGTTTGATGGGGTCGGAGAGGATCTCGTGGGCTGCGACCACGATTTTGTAGCGTTGGAGTCGGACTTCGGGGGTGATGCCTGCACTGTTGCGGTCGGGGTGATAGAGCTTTACGAGGTCGTAGTAGCGAGTTTTGGTGTATGCGGCGTTTCGAGGAATATTGAAGACGTCATATGGCGTGAATGAGCGGCTTTTAGGCCAGGAATCCTGGTAGCCCGGAGGGTCTGATGCGGTGGCATAACTCCGGGTGGGTGGGGGGAGGTTGACATGAATGGAAGACAAACCATTCTGTTGCGAATTTAGTAGCTGGACGCTACCCCAGAGAGTATTTGGCTTCTTGAGCATGGCGTCATGGTTGAGAGAGTATGGGTAACTCCCGATACTCTCGTATATGTGGTGGAGCTGTGAGGGGAGATCTCGCCTTGTCGGATCAACTGGATCCGGGGGATCTTGATCAAACCAACCAAACACTGGTCACGAGCCCACCGTATACTCGAAATATCAGATGAACGGAACTTCTGACATGCTTCAACTTGGATTTCCTTGCTTTCAATTTAAGTCTCTATATTTTGACATTGATATACCTGCTGGTAATATAGCGGTGGCCAAGGTGATCTTTATCCAGGCATTATGACGCGTCATAAAGCATCAATTCAGGGCTTGAGCCGGCCCAGACAGAGGTCTTCTCAGGTTAGTTAGATATCCTCTGGCAGAATTTCTTTCTGAGATAAGCAAAGCCGTCACAATTCACGATTCAAATTGATTTGATTTGTACGGGTGGGTATCTCGTCGAAGTAAAACCCTTCGGGGCAAATGTAAAGACCAGTCGCATGACGTCCGTCTTGAAAAGCAAAAGCACATAAAAACCAACATAAACAAGAAGCATCAAAAAAGAAGAAGCCCCGTAGTACTCCATAGATCAAAAATAAATAACTCCTCTATTGCAGACCATCTTCACGACGGTACTCAAGGGACCACAACTTTTCCCACGGCCGACCCTTTCCTCCTTGTCGTCGGCCAGATGTAGATCTCGAAAGAGATGATGCTGCCACGTCCCCAGCATCACCGCCAAGCTGTCGTGTCGAAGATTGAGCGTGGTTCGTAGCCTGCTAATAAGCGAGGTTAGCATATGGATCAATGCACAACCCGAGAAAAGATAGAAGCTATGTCTTCCCTACTTTTCACGGGCCGAAGAGTAGGTCGCGGCGAACCTCTTCAAAGATTGGGGCAGCTTCGCGCTGCGAGCCAGCAGCAAAAGGGTCGGCGTCAGCTTCAGGGCGAACCAGGTCGACGGTTGAGTCGTTGGCTCTTTGGGAAGGTGTCGGGGTACCCCGTTTGGAATTGGAACTGTTGCGACGGCTATCCAGACTTTTAGACAGGGTCTGCGCGACAGTGCTTTCTTCCGTCGGACGTTTGAGGCGAATACTGCCTTTAGCATCTATGGGTGTAGATGCGACAGTAGTCTTGGCGAGTCCCGGCGTAGCAGGTGCGCCGGGCTTCTCTTCTGCGGCATCGAGAAGATACCAACGCAGACCGTCAGATAGCTCGAAGGGATTCTCATCATCGATGGAAGCGGCCTCGCTGGCCCCTCCAAGCGAGTGCCGATCAGGAGCAACGCCATTCAGGGATTTTGATAGGTCTACAACGCGTTCCTCAATCTTGGAAATTCGGGCAAGCAACCAGTCGCGGGTGTTTAGCTTGTGGGAATCTTGTTCACGCAGGAAGTAATGCGGCGCACCCACATTAAAGGCAGCCCAAGATCGAATGGCCTGGTTACGAGTTGGAAGAAATAGGGCCAGGTCGCCTTCCTTGAAAGACCGGTAGGCAATCTTGTCGTGAGCTTCACTTTGGACGCGATGGTACTTCTCACGATAACCGCGGGCTTCCTTTTGCCACTTACGTGCGAGTAGCTCAATGTCTTTCACACGCTTCACAACGACATCCCCGAAGATTGAAACGTCGAATCTAATAAGGCTTTCCATGAAGGCCGAGAATTTCGCGTCTTCTTCCTCTGGGCTCTCAGCTCGCATCCACTCAAGCAGTGCACTATCGGGTTTGGCAGAAACAATTCCAGACTGAGCGAGACTCTCGCCGAGTCCAGACGCCGACGCAGTAAGTTTTGATGCTCGCTGGACCACGAGACGGCCATCCTGCTGGATGATTGCGAACCCTAATTGCTCAAGCATCCGCTCCAGCTTATCGACCTGCGAGTAAAGTTGTCGAGATGTCTCGTAACACTTGGCGCCACGGCCTTCATAGCGGGTGAGAGCATGCCGTTCTGCTTCTGAGGCCACCTCGACCCTCTTTTCCCATTCGGATTTCCTTTCCTGTAAATCCTGAGCCTTGGATTCTGCATCGACAAGCTTCTGTGACAGGTCTGCATGTTTCCGTTCCTCCTCCGCGATTCTCTCACGAAGCGCATCTGAGCCAACCTCTCCAGCAGATACCTGAGAATGCAACGAATTCAATTTCATGCGTTCCTCCTCTAGCTCATGCTTTGTGCTGTCCATTTCAGTTCTCACTTGAGAAAGTTCTTCTGTCAACTTGGTCAATTCAGCCTCGCGACCATCAAAGACTTTGACTTGTTCTTCCAATTGCGATTGAAGCGCCTGTGTTTTGTCCTCGAGCAACTTGATCTCAGCCATCGCCTTTGACGCATTGTCTTCAGCGGTTTTAGCGTGGATGGACAAGCCCTCAGAAAGTACCTCGATGGCTTGAATGATCCCAGTGAGTTCGAGTGGTACGGAGCCTCCCGGAGCAAGGTTCATGAAAGCTGACTGTAGGGTGTTATAGTTGTCTTGGTCTTTTTGGTCCCATGCGTCATTCTGGCGCGTAAGATCATTGACCCTGTTTTGGAGCTCTTGCTCTTTCTCTTGTTGAACTCGTATACGTTCATCGAGATCCTTGGCCTTTTGAGTCGCCTCGGCCGAGCTCGCGTGGGCACGTTGCAACTCAGCCTCGAGCTGATGAATCCGCTCCTCGGCCTCTTGTCTTTCATGATCCCGACTGTCCATGAGCTTGTCTAGCTCCTCTTCCATTTCCTCATTGCGATGCCGACACTTCTTCACTTCCGCTTCCAAGTATCTTCGCTCATCCTCGAACTCGCGCTGTCGCGCCTCAAGGTTTCCAATGAGGTCTTTCTTGGTCGACTGGGCTTCTTGATACTTGTCGGAATTAGTTTGCCGCTCAGTATGAGCCTCTTTTTGAAGCCTCTGCACGGCCTCCCTTTCGGTTATTAGCTCAGCTTCAAGCGAGACTATACGCTGGACAAGCGCTCTGTCCTCCGGGGATTGCGTCATGGACACCCGCCTTGATGAAACAGAAGACCGCCTGGAGAGGGTGTCGAGATGTGGAGACGCGGGCGAACTTGGAAAATCCGGTCCAAAATTTCCACTGGACGGTCGACTGATGTGGCTTTGGCGATGGAGGAGATCCTCTAGCTTACGAACCCGGCTGTCCGAGCCCTTGAGTCGCTCTTCCAATTTCGTCTTTTCGTCCTGCAGGCTTCGAACCATATCATCCCCACGTAGCAACATAGAACTTCGGCTCAAATCGAACACACTGCCGTTCTTGAATGCCTTAGCTCGCCGTCTTTGCTGGCGCGTGGGTATATCTAGGTCTTTCAGCTGCTGAGATAAGTCATCTGCAAATTTGGGGAGAGAGTGCATCGCCCGCAGATCTTCTATGTAGGCCTCGATTTCTTTCCGAGCTACTTCGGGCCATTCTTCATCCTGCCCTTGGAGGTTCACTTCAATCCCAAGGGTTGTGGAATCCCCGAAGGATATATGATCGCCCATACTTTTGACCCATTTCTTTCGCCGTCGTTGTTCTTCGTCTCTTAAAACAGCCATCTCTTCTGCCAGGTTCAAGGAATCCGCCTTGATCTTACCGCTCCACTCATGACGTCGCACGGACTCAATCAGAATCGAGCCATAGACCATCGGCATCTGAAAGACTGAGTGGATGACTTCGAAAGCATTGGTATTCACGTCAAGATTGATCAATTGGGTGTGGGTGTCTGCCAGGCGTGACTGAAGGAATGAGATAGTCCGCATCTTTTGAAGGGCCGATTTCTCTGCAGCCCCACGTCGCCGCACAGAATGCGCGAGAGCTTGCTGGAGGTCTGCACCAGCCGCTAATAGAGACGGAAGGAGGTTTTGAGTATGGTTTAGTGCTAGTCTGGAGATATTTGCCAACATCTTCTGATTATTCGGAACCCCAAGGACATGCTCGTAATCTGAGCCGATTTTCTTTGCAATGGTTTCGACTTCAGCGAGTAGACCCTCATCCTCTTCAGCAGGGGAAGAGAGGGTGTCATCAATCATGCGTTGGGTATCTGAGGCGATTTCACCGACAGTCTTCTCAATATCTTGCACCTGTCCAGCAAAGCGCGGCAATGCAATAGCCGCATCGGCTCCGGCTTGTAAGACCTCATTTCCATCAACGAAATCTTTCAGACTCCCCGTCGGCCGATTATTGTCTTTCCTGGGTGTGGATGGGCGTCCAAGAAGCGGAAAGTCCTTCCGGGCCGGGATATTCTCTAATTGTGCCAGAGCACCTTGCCAGCCGTCTAAAGCAGTCTGCTGTTCCTCTAGCAAATTTGTGGCCCAAGCGTGAGCCTCTTGGAACCGGTGTTCCAGATTACCCACGTGAGACTTAAGGTTCTCGAGTGCGACACCCACGGCGCGGTCGATGACATCGGTTCGCTCATTATGCTCTTGAATCATCTTATCCATCGTCCCGCATCGACTAGATAGACCCTGGGCCCAGGTCTTCCTTGCCATGAAGAGATTCCGCCATGCCTGTAGGTCGTTCTGATCGGTAAGGGACGCCGGCGGGCTGCCAGGCTGAAAGGGTTCGGGTGCAGGAAGCGTCGGAAGCTCGACTTCACCGGATTCGCTCACATATTGTCGATCGTACACAAATATTTCTGTCTAGTTCCGCCACCAACCATTTATTAGCACGTCGACGACATCGTGCGGAGATTCGGGAATTGGGTACTTCTGTGGCGAGTGTCTGCGTCTTCACATTCTTTCCTCGGGCAGTCATCAAGATCTGCCTGGGAGGCGGAATCGATGTATGTCGTACGACCCATGATTTCAGTGCATCAGGACTGTGAATGGGGTGGAGTCAGCTTGCGGGTGCATAAAGCTAGGGACATCGGAATGGGCATTTCCCCTCATCGAAAACCCGGGGAAGAGACCAAAACATACGAAGCAAAGGCTACTGGATCAGCCAGCAGATGCTCACCGGAGTGAGCGATATAGATATGCAAAGACATTTCCCCCTCCTCACCATCGAGCGCGAAAGCTCTAAATTTCAGGGAAGAGGGGAGTGTATCTAGTTAAGTTTGGCAGGGGCTGAAGCTCTTACAGGTGCGTTGCTCCCCCACCGCCTCCAGCCCATATCACAAGATACCCTTTCTACGCACGCGATCGCTCTATGGCTCCAAAACATGGCCAGTGGCCACACCTTCGGTCAGGAGAGCTGACCCTCCTTGATTATGCCGCGGATGACACCCGCGATGTGACGACTCTCTCGGAAAAAGAAACGCTCGTCCTGCAGCTCGCCGAACGGGTCCAGGAACAGCAACTAGAAAAGGCGTTATTGGAACAAGGTATGTACACAAAGGCCTCCTGCTCTTCTCCTATTTTTTCTTACTTTTCTATGTCTAACTTGTTTCTAGAATCGGAGCCGTTTTCCGGTGATAATGTGGAAGAGGAGGTCGCGATCGCGGAACGCGAGCTCCTGGAGGCGCGAGCTACCTATACCGTCAGAAGGAAAGCAGCGCGTACCATCCTCATGACTGACCCGATTTTGAAAGCTGTTCACCTGAAGGCGACCACCCCCCCTGAAAAGTACGTTCGTACCCCTATTTAATATGCGTCGCGTCTCATGAATTCTTACAGGGCGCTACTTCGTCTGGTCAACCGTCGCGACGAGCTAGCCCTCGCACATGAGAACTTGGCCACCGTCCACAATGCAGTCTTTAAACAGCTTTCCAACTCGAAGGTCGAGAATTTGCAGATCAACCGGGAGAATCAAGAACTAGTGAGCCAGCTATTAGAGCTCACAAAACAAGATTCTTCCTGGCGCGATAGACTTCAGGATGCGAAACTCGCGTCGCAGCTAGACGAACTCGAAGCTGAGCTGAAAATCAGCAAGGCGAAATGGGATACGATGAAGAACATCGCTAGTGCTATGGTAGTCGGCAGCGGGCTTAACTGGGCCGAGGATGATACGCTACAAGCTCTTGTTCTAGATGAGAGCGATGATTAATGTCTATTTTACGAACGCGTTCCGGTGTTTTTTGGGTCTTCGCGATCATTACTTAGAATAGGTTATACCCCATGGTCCGATAAAGGAATTGACACGTCTCGATCTATAGAAACCAAAAAATGAGTAAATTCTTTGACTTTCTCCGGAATTCAAAATTTCCGTGAAATTATGGCCGACGCAGGATAGGCATTGTGGCCGTGTAAGACCCACGTCTACATCACCGCACGCCCGCCATGACGAAGTGGATAGATAAGAGTCTTACGGGCGCGTTGTTGGGGGGAGCTCTAGGGCTTGCGCACGCACAGCAAAATCAACCCAGCAACGGAGAATTTTACGCTCTATCGCAGTTGATACATCTAATGCGTTTTCGACTATATAATTTCAATACATTAGCGTTCAATGCTAGGGTGCACGTCGGAATCCAATACGTATTACGCGAGCGCAACTCTATGACGCTCTCCGGAAGAAGTGGAAGTGGAAGGTAATATTACGAGTGGAGTGGTACTTGGTTTCTGCGCGAATTTAACACACAGGCCCATGTACCGTATCAGAAGTAAAATCAACCAGTCCTTTATGCCTTGGTATAATCTAAATGCTCAAGTACCTAGGCTAGCTAAAGGTCTATGCTGTTCTTGGTTTACGCCGAATCCTCCGTATTGCCTGGACTTCCAAGGTTCTCGACGAATCCCATCTAGTCCCATAATATCCGACGGAACTTTCAAGACGCGTCTTGCAAGGGAACGCACCCAATACCTGATTATTTCCGGCTTGTGATCATGGTGTGATCCGAACTCTGCAAGGAATGAAATCACCCATCGGCGCCCCGGTTTTTTACTCCTATCCATTCTGACCCATACAAAAATTCGAAGGTCGAATCCCGCAAGACGGCCACCCATGGATATCGGCAGTTCTGGCCACATTGGAAAACAGCCAGGAAATTTGGTGATAACGCCCAAGCTTCTTACGTATGGCTGTGTTTCCAATCGGCGGTTACGCCCAAAGAGTAATATGGTTGAGCAACGCTCCGACTAACGATTCCAGGCCCTTACCTCGCGCTAATTCGATCATGGAGATGGGCTGCACGCATTACACGGTGGCCGGTGCTTTTTGTTTTTTTACTCTGTTATTACTAGATATATACTAGGTCTGACCCTTTTGGCATAATCAATACTTAATTTAGATCAGTATACTGGGGTAACGAGTACTTTGGCGAGGTTGGTCGCTCGTGACTTGGGTACGGTACTCCATCCCCATGTACCCGCGGTGTTCATCTCGGACTTATTGCCTAGATGTCCAAGGGATTCTGTGCGAGTGCTATTTTGTCCGTGGGTGTCGCGTATCCCTTCTTATTACAAACGCTAATTGCATCAAAAAGGATCTTTGAAGTGGTGTGTATACATACTAGAGTTTGCCGGCCTTTTGTTCCCAATTGTAATTCCTATCATCCTTCAATTGTCATACTGAATTTTCCACCTTTAAGAAACTTTCAGAAAGATTCTTTATCTTAATGATCTGGTTGTTGATTATTACCGGGCTCTATGATACATAAGAAGACGGCGTAGCAACTCTGGCACTCCAAAAACCAGTTGTAAGCCGCGTTTCGAGTGGTACTGGGTACTTGCGTGGGAAGTCACTTTACTATGGGTTGCGGCGGTACTCGGTACGACCACCTGCGCGGTTTTTAGCTGGTGCTCCACTGTGAGAGGGCTTAAGTATGTTACTGTCTGGTACGCTCTTTTTCAACAGTAGATAGAAAAGGCTATAGACATATACAAAGTAAATTAATGGGGGTTTCTATAGTAAATATGAATGAATAAAAAATAAATAAAAATACAAATAAAACTGAAATTCTCTATAGGTAGGAGTAAAGGCAGTGTGCAGTTTATTACCATACAGAGGCAGTCTGCTGAGTACACACTATAATAAAATACTGTGACGCAGGCCGTTACATTCCCGTGTGTAAGCAAACAGCAAGGGAATCCCCCCTCTCTTGGTCTTTCCCTACTACTACTGCACTCCCCCCTCTCTCTTTCCCTTCTTCCTACACTACCAACTCACCCATACACTCTGACCATACAAACCCCAGGTACGCATATCCCCATCTATATATCAACACTACCACCATCACCCAATTCTCTCCACCACAACCACCTCTCTTTTTTTTTCTGCTTTTTTCTTGTCCTTCACATCTTTTGTCAAGCTCAATTTTCTTTTTTTTTCCTCATCGTCGCGGTCGCAATCGTGGTCGCGCATTCTACCTTTTGCGCTCCCACCTAACTTGCGCCTACCTTAATAACTCAGATTCAGCGTCGGAACTGTTTATTAAACTAAACAATTTACGTTCGCGTAAGTTCCGTCCTGGATTTGACGCGTTATTTCGGCGCGATTGGGTGCAAATCAGCGCATTTGGTTGCTCAAGAGCAGCGAAACGCGTCCGTGGTGTAGCAACACCACACCCAGTCGCCAGTTTCTCTCGCACTGTTTATCTGCGCTGAATTTCTCTCTTGCCCTTGTCATTTTGAGCATTTTGTCCCTACCTTCCCTGCCATCTTAACCATCATAATCTCGCGTGTTTTCGTCAAATATCTACTGCCACTTCGCGTCGCCCAAACTAACAAACATGCCAAAGGTCACCACAAACAAGATGCCTAAGGAGAAGACTACCCGCAAGGCCGCCCCCAAGGAGCGCCAGAAGCGCGCGAAGAAGGGTAAGTCAACTTCGACAAAAATTGGCGAGACAAAATGCTAATTTATTCTTAGACCCCAACGCCCCCAAGCGTGGTCTGTCCGCCTACATGTTCTTCGCTAACGACAACCGTGAGACCGTCCGTGAGGAGAACCCCGGCATCTCCTTCGGTAAGAATCGTTCCATGAATCATTTCGTCATTTGTCCACTAACATCCCCTCTAGGCCAGGTCGGCAAGGCTCTCGGTGAGAAGTGGAAGGCTCTCTCCGACAGCGAGCGCAAGCCGTACGATGACAAGGCCGCTGCCGACAAGAAGCGTTACGAGGATGAGAAGGCCAAGTACCAGGCTGTGAGTGTATCCATCCTCTAATCAATGATGCACCTTCTAATCTGAACTAATAGGAGCTGGCTGGTGCCGATGATGATGAGGATTCCTCTTAAACGTCTCTTCGCAATTTTCATCTGCGCAGATGCTGGCGTTCTCGTGCTCTCTTAGTGATTCTTCCCGGTTTCCTTTTTCCTTGTTGCTTTATCACTTACGGGCTTAACGGATGGGTTCCTCGGTGGTTTTTGCTTGCTTTATGATGGCCTGATTGGCCCAACTAGTGTTTACTCGCGGGAAATGGTTTTCATCTTGACGTTCCATCTTCTAAGTAGTCTTGCTTTTATTTTACTTTTCTTTTTTCTCTGCTTGCAGGGTAATAAAAAGAAATGAAGTCAACTTTGGCTTGCCTGACTGATTTGAAGGGTGGCCAAGACGGTGCTTGCTGGATCTCTCGGCGCAAGCCTAGTCTGCTGTACACTAGTCTAATCAATCCTATTCTATTTCCCTGATTTTTGTTCTCGAACATGCTTTGGCATGAAATAGTCGCGTGCCTTGAGTCTGCATGGTCCAAGCTCCCGGACCTGCGGGCATTGGAATGTTAGTGTTAATCAAAACGCTTAACAAAGTAAACATGGTGGGGTTCATCAAGCCTAGCTGCAGGGACAACTAAGCTTGTTTCCATTGGACTCGAAGTTTCCACTACTAGTAGCCTAATGGCCCGAATATTTCCGAGAAAACGCTTCACGATGACAGCCAACCCGAGCTCATGCCTATCGTCTGAACGCTCTCACCAAAGTACCTTGTACCTCGAGTCCTTTGTCTGTTGATTGGAGTCGCTGCTGAAATCTTATTCTTTCCCTTTGTCCTTTTGTCAATTTCACCTCTACTACAGTCTGCCGAGGGATAGAGCGATGTACTGTACCTTGATTCCGATGCATACCAGTGCCAGTGATACGCAGTGGTCCTTGCATTTAACTGGATAACCGGAGACAGACTTGGTCATTTGATGCCTTATCTTGCTTGACTACCCAGGTAACAGTGCTCTGGGAATGTTCTACCTGTCTGCTGGCCGGTACTTCTATTTTCAAACGAAGTATTATGTACATAAATCAAGTTTCCAAATCAGGCTCGGGCGTTCCCCACTGCAGCCATAGAAACACGATGATCTACATATGCATACTTTCCCTCGCTCTGTCGATTGTATCTTTTGTACCTTTTCATTCTTGGCCCAGCTTCAAGCTGCTAGCCCGCCCACGTCTCGTGCCTGAAATCTTTGGGCTTCTGTGTCTACTTCTAGTCTATATGTTCCGACATTGAATAAATTATACAATTTAGATAGATCGAGTTATTCTAGCCCCTAAAATACAACATACTTGTTAGTAGATACCTCGGTACCTTCGTAGTTCCTGCCTCTAGTGCGATCATGCATAGGGGGAATCATGGAGGTATAAGATTGAGTTCAAATTTCGCTTGAATGCATGATTAAGTCCGGACTGTATTCTGCTCCGTATGCATATTTTAGTCAAGCTTCGTCACCGCTACTTTTGTACTAGATAGAAACCCTGTAGAACTATATGTGGGTCGCATAAGATGCTTACCCAGCAAAGTGCTGAGATAAACTCGGGAACCATGGAAACTCACTCATGATCCGTGGAATATTATAAAACTGGAGACTATATAGCTATATTCTAAATACTCTAAAGGTTCTTTAATGTACGAATTGTGCTGATTCAAAGTCCAAAAACCTGTGCTGAATTCTCCTAGGTTCTTCCCCTCTCCTTCCCCTCCCCCCACTAAGCGCCCCGCCATTCCCGCGCGACCACGTCAGGAAGCAAGACGCAAGGGAAGAAAAAAAAAAGTAAGAGCCGCATGCCCACGTGAGATTGGGTTACTTCTGATTTCCCGCGCTCCTCCTTTTCCCTCTTCGAATTCTCGAAAATCCCCCGTATGGCCTGATCCGCCCCATGGCCCTGCGCACGTCTGCTGAAGACGCCGAAGATGCGGCAGCCGGCTTCCATACCTTTCGCGCCCCTCTTCCAGAACATGCGGCTGAGGTGACCGGCCTCATATCCGATCTATATGCGATAAGCTCCTCCTTGACGAGCCTGGACGCACTTTCGCAAGATATTCAATACCGACGCCATTGGCCTCGTGTCCAGCCTGATGTGGAATTGGTGCGGAGTAGCTTGAAATATACCATTGAGGACATCTTTGAATATATGCACCGTCTCGACAATGGCAGAACTAGCTCCGATAACTATAAGCGCGTTTGGGTGTCTATGTCTCGGTTTTTCTGGGATGAGTCCCAGTATGCGCTTTCAACTCGCCTGGCAAGATACAGGGTTTTCCTTAGAGAGCTGGGGGAGGTAGTGAAGAAGTATGTATAGCCCTACTGTGATAATTCTTAGCCTAATAGCTGACCCCATGTCAATAGTCGGAATTTTGATTCGTCGCTCCTTGTGAGCACTCGCAACGGCTTGAGAGATCTTCTTGCCTTGCAGGAACATCGATTGCTTCCTCAAGGTCTCGGATCATTAGGGCTTGGCCAGATCCCTTCTGATCCTCCTCCAACCCGGCGTCCCGTCTCTCGTCCGCCATCCGGAAACGACATCCCTCGCCCTCCATCCAGAGGTAACGTCCCTCGCCCACCATCCAGAGTCAACGTCTCTCGCCCTCCATCCAGAGGCGAACCTCTGAGCCCGATCAGCCCTGTCAGTGACCGTGACCATCGCCGACGTCGGTCCTTTGAGCGGCCTCGACCGGCACATCAAGCACATCTATCTCCTCAGTCTCCCCTGTCGCCTTCGTCTGGTACCGGCACCTTTTCTGACAGCATCCCTCCTTCTGTCCCCGAGGCTCCATACTCGCCATTAAATGGATCAGTGTCTGCCACTACGAACACTAGCCACTCCACTCAGAATGACGCAATACAGTATCATTGGATAAGAGAGATCTTTAGCAGTTATGACACAGAGACCGCGATTCCAAACGGACCAGAAGAGTAACATCACCCCTCTACTCTTGGCAGAGATATCATCCTAACACCATTACAGAGCTGGCTGTTTCGACGATACCCACCCCGGAATCAAGCAGATTCTCAAAGAAAAAGGATTTGAGCGAGTTCTTCAATTGTGGGTCGTTCATATGAGGAGATTGAATCACCTCTAATTACTATCTCTAGGGCCTTCAATGACGAGTCGGAGATGACTGTCTACTTCTATCTACGGGAGAGAGACCACCGCGCTCGAATTGTGTGCAAAGTACCCCACCGTACTCGGTCCAGTGAATACTTCTGTCTGCCTCTGAACATGCTGGAAGTTGTCCGAGCAGGATCCTGTCTTCAGCTATGCAGGAGAAGAAACTCGGGCAAAGAGTTGGTCTTGTGGGCTCGTCTGAAGTTTGCCACAATCGAAAGTTAGTATTCTCTGACACATGCAAACCCCAATATAGACAAGACCTAATATAAAATTAGGTATGGTCGTATTCTTCTGTGCGTTCTTGGCCCTTCGCTCTCAAGATGCCGGTCGACCGGTTGACGACATCCGGGACTACGAGCTTGAGCATGAAGAGGAGCTTTTTGGCGGGTAGGTCAACCCCAATTCGTGAAACAACTCACAGTGCTAACTGTAGCAAGTCAAATCGTCGATGATGACTATCCCCATGCTCTACGTGTGTATCAAGACAGGATATCAGGAGCTGTTCGACTACAGGCATCCGTTCACAAAGGGATTATGGACCGGTAAGTTCGAGTTCGAAATCAAATATGACCGAATCTTACTGATTTCAATAGTACGCCTGTCTGGACTGCGTTTGTTACTCACCAGCTCAAGCGACGGGGCTGGTTGAAGCCCTTGGATTCGCGAACCGTGGCTGTGCGTGACCTAAAGCTTACCATCCTTATGTCGGCGGAAGACTATAATCCGCCTACAACGAACCGAGGGGAGCATATCTTGAAGTTTGGTACTCGAAGTGGTGCGTATACCTCTGAAAGTTGGATTTCATCGTGCTAATCAAAGCTAATCTAGATGCCGACGACTTCTTGGAGACGATGAAAGATATAGCGATGACTATTCGGTAGACACTGCTATACTTGTGCTATGGGCCATAGTGCATTAAATATGCTCTGGGCTCTTACGACTGACGAGTTATGCTGTTATGATTGTCATGATCAATATCAAAAGTTAGGGTCAATTGGAATGGCTATGAAGCTACTGAAGCCGAGTGGTATCATGTTCTTTGTGCCTTGGTAGTGTTTTTGATCCATTTGCTTGCGCTGACTTCCTTACATTCTAATTGGTCTAAGGTCATCTTGAAACATTAGTCCTGACAATCAATTCCCGACAATCAATTGCCATTTATTGCATCTGACATGAAAAAAGATTAATGGGTATCGTGTAAAAGTACATAGTATAGCTCTCAAGTCTTCGGCTGATTCACCAAAAGCCCATCATTAGAAAGACCCTTCAAAAGCCTCTCCGTCATCCTCTTGCCCCGCAACTCAGCAAGCTCCCTCCGCCGGTGATTTGTCTTCTCTTCCCACTCTACCCTCCTATCAATCCTAGCCTGTCGCTGCTGCTCAGTCTCTTGTCGCGCCATCAACAAATCCTCCATCTGCCTCTTTCGCTCCTCCTGATCCCCCGAGAATGAATAAAACCCAGTACCCCGATTCCGAACCTCCGCATCAGCATTATAATGCACCTCCTCCGGCGGCGTAGCAGACCGATCCCGTCGCGCAGCAAGCTTAGCCATCTGCACCGCAATATTTTCCTCGGGATTAAACGCCTCCGCCTGGATGGTCTCGCCGTAAATGAGATTATCCGGTCTAGCAGGCTGCCACCGTTCCCGTGTCACGCGACTCTGATCTTCCTCCTTCGCGCGCGCCGCAATGGCAGCTTCTCTCCTCGTACCGCGGCGTGAACGCCCGAATTCATCTTCGTATGATATCTGAGACGCGTTGTCATCGTCCTCTTTATCGTCACTGGTACCCTGGGATCCATCGCGTTTGCGTTCTTCGTCCACCCACTTGCGATCGAAATCCACCAGTCCTTCTTTTTCTTTGCGCCGTAGTCGCGAGTAGTAATCTTCGCCTCGGGCCTTTTTGTGGCTGGGTTCTTCGTCCTCGTCGCTGCTGTCGGCTGCTAGGTGCGATCCCTTCTTCAGGTCGTTGTATAGGCGTACTTTTGCGTCCATTTTGCGCTTGGATCGGCTGAGGGTGGCGTCATCGACGTGGCCGATGTCCTTGCTGCTTTTGTGGACTTGGGTGTGACCTTCATCTTTGAGGTCGGAGGCTGCGCGCTTCTCGGCTCCTTTGTTAGATTTGGCGAAGAGGTCGGTTTTGGGGGTCTTGGATGGGCGGGCTCGGCCGCGGCCTGTGTTGGAGTCTTGGGCTATGAGGGAGGATAGTTGGGAGGTGAAGGCGAGGTTGGATGAGTTGGAGATATCTGGGCCTTTGGTTGTTTTTGTACGGCGTTTTCCGTATAGAGAAGATTGGTCGGAGGCCATGGTTGGGGGCGTTGTGGTTGAGCAGTCTGTCGATGGTGAATTGGAGTGATATGGAAGACGATAAGATAAGAGATGGATAGAAACCGGTCTAACTTAATTAGGAAATTTCGAGATCGAGGGATTATGTCATGTACAATTGCTAGATTCAACTCACATCAACATTAGTAACTGAAATTATGCTTAGATATCCATGGATGACAATAGAAGAGCAGACTCGGGCCAGATCTATGCTAAGCAATCTCACCGAGTACCTCGTCATTTTCATCATTCTCATGCAGGACACTCCATTTAAATATGTCTTAAGATATCGCGTGCACTGAGAGGGTATCCCTAAGCTATAAACTTGTATAAAATACTGTCTATGATTAGCTGACCGTTAAAGAGGAGATATTCGGACTGTCAATGCATAATAATTACCTATAATTTCGAAATATGTAGAGTGAATCAATCTGAACACGCCCCACTGCAATAGACTAGGATTACATAACCCCAGGCCGAGTCCGCAAGGTTAAAGTGAGTCAAGCTCGCAATCTACTCAATCATCTCACTTTACTTGGAGTCAATTGATATCCCCCCTTGTACATTCGATTTCTTTGAAATATACTCATTTCCAGTTCAATTACCAAGAATTGATTCATTGACTCACCATGTCCAGCCCTATCTACCTTGGTGTTGTCGGTACGTTACCCCTCCATCTTTTCAAGCTCCGGGCTTTATACCTCGAGGCCATAACCCCACCAAGAAATACTAATATCTCCAGGTGTCGGCGGCGTTGGTACTGCATTCCTGTCCCAGCTCGCTCGTATGCCCAATGCCCCCCAGCTCGTTCTCCTCGCCCGCTCCTCGCAGACCCTCCTCGCTCCGACACCGGCGTACTCCCCCGCCATCCCCGCGGCCGACTGGGCAACTGCCTCCGCCGCGCCCTCGCTCGTGAAGAAAGGCGCCCTGCCCGCCGAGGAGATCGCCGCATACCTCGCCGCTGCCCCCGGTCGCGCCATCTTGGTTGACAACACCTCCGATATCAACCTTGCCCGCTCCTACCCCACATTCCTGAAGAAGGGCATCTCCGTCGTCACCCCGAACAAGAAGGGCTTCTCCGATGACCTCTCCCTGTGGAAGGACATCTTCGCCTCCGCCGCCGAGGGCAAGGCTCTTGTATACCATGAGAGCACCGTCGGCGCCGGTCTCCCCGTCCTGTCCACCCTGAAGGACCTCGTCGCGACCGGCGACGAAGTCACCCGCATCGAGGGTGTCTTCTCCGGTACCCTTTCCTTCCTCTTCAACACTTTCGCCCCTGCCTCCGGCTCCTCGGATGCTCAGTGGAGCGCTGTCGTTGCCCAGGCTAAGGAGCTTGGCTACACCGAGCCCGATCCCCGTGATGACCTGAACGGTATGGATGTTGCACGCAAGCTCACCATTCTGGCCCGTCTGGCTGGTCTGGAGGTTTCTCGTCCTGACTCGTTTCCCATTGAGTCGCTCATCCCTGCCGAGCTCGCCTCGCTGCCTTCCTCTTCCGATGGCATTACTCAGTTCATGACCCGCCTGCCCGAGTTCGATGCCCAGATGGCTGAGGTCAAGAACACTGCTGAGAAGCAGGGTAAGGTTGTGCGTTATGTTGGTAGCATTGACGTTGCTACCAAGGCTGTCAATGTTGGTCTGCAGTACTTCGATAAGGACAGCGCTATTGCTGGCCTCAAGGGCAGTGACAACATCATTAGCTTCTACACCAAGCGGTACGGTGCCAACCCTCTTATTGTGCAGGGTGCCGGTGCTGGTGGTGATGTCACTGCCATGGGTGTGTCCGCTGATCTGATCAAGGTCGTTCAGCGCCTGCAGTAAGGCAGGTACAGTGAAATAATGATAAAGGGAATATAGATATGCAAAAGCTTTAAGGATCTGATGAATGAAAAGATAACGCTGGATGCGATCATGCTAAACACTTTCTCCAAATACTTTCTCAAGACCGTAAGAACTCCTTCACAGCCTCTCCCCAGTAATCCCCTCTCTTATAGGCATGCATCCCCGGTACATTGCCCTTCTTCAAGCCATCAATAGCAACAGCCAAGTCCTCTCCAAGCCCCTCATCCTTAATCTGCCGTATGGGGTAGGTATACGTATGAAAAGCAAAAACAACCGCCTTAGAATCCGGCAATCGATGCAAAGTCTGGCGCTCACAGCGCAAAACCGTCTAAATACAATTAGCACAGCATTCCGCAAAGAAAGAAGGCTACAAACCTTATCAATATTCAGTTCCTCAAGCCGAAGAGCCCGTTCTTTCTCCTGTCTAGCCTCGAGTACATGCGAGCCATGCACAGATCCAAAAGCCGCAAATAACTCCGTCTCCGTCGTAACACTCCAATTAACTCTCTTAACAAACCTCCCAACCTCAACCTTTGCAAAGAATCGATCCATACTGCGCTCCAGCTTATCCGCATACCCAGGCACAGGTGTATGGATATCAGCCAATCGCAAACCGAGCTTCTCGCGCGTGTTGAAACCCGACGGGAAGCATGTCGCATATGCCTGAAGTATATACTTTGGCTGATCGGGAGACGAGATATCCGGGAGTAGAATAAGGAATTCCTCATCGACGGTCTGTGCTAGGATCTCCAGGGCGCGGATTGTGGGTGTTTCTGCATGTAGTGTCGTTGGCCATGATGCGCCTGTTACGGTATTTTCGAAGACTTCAGAGCTGTTGTCCGTACTGGGGTGGAGCTTGAATATGCCTGGGTATCGGGATGGGAGGTATTCCCCCAGGACGAAAGTGTACAGTTCGCGTACTGCGGAGTGGATTCGTGTGTCTGCTGTTGGGGGGTTGTTGACCGCGACTACGATGTCGTGGTGTTGTTCGAGAAGCTGTTTCCGGAGGGCGAGTCGGTCATTGTATGTTTTGTCTATTGTTATAAGATCTGATGGGTCTAGGTTCTCAATTGCTGGGCATTTGTTAGCTGGTTTCCTTTGGTATTGAGGTATGGCTCGTACCCATGGTCAAGTTATACTTATCCTTTCCTCGAAATGGGCGTAATTGGAGTGGCTCTGTGCTTTTCCAGTCGAAACTATCTAAAGGTGTGATCATTGGGCTTTTGTTATCTCTGGATACTGCCGGGGCGAACATTCGTTGTCGGAACCAACGATATGACCCGAGGCATAATCCTACGACAAGGACCCCGATCAGGGATCGTAGAGATAAGGGCTCAAATGGGGTGAACAGGTTCATCTGCTCGTTCATGAATCCTACCATCCCGTCTGGGGTAGCCTGTGCACCACGTCCTGTCATGACCTAAGGCTCATAAGTCCATGTCTCGAATAGAGATTAGACAGGAAGTGAAGGCTCAAGGTGGTTAAACCATGGATCGACTCCGCAGAGGGGTCGAATCTAAAAAGGAAATTATTTCCTGCTATGTTCTCCACTTTAACGTATACTCCATTGAATTCTATCCTCTATGAGAATCAGATAGTTCAAATACGAAACGAGGCACTCAGGCTTTGAACCCACAGGTTTAAGCTGACAGAAATATTGGGAATTTGGGCAAATCTGGGGAATCATGGGGAAATATCTCTGAATGGCTTCAATTCTCCTTCAATTCCCATCTCAGTTTTTCCCATTCATTCCCAACCACTTTAGACCCTCATAATAAATGACTAAGATATTTCGATAGGAAAATGAAGAAGAAGAAGATTCAAACATTTGCCAGTGTATAAATCGGATGCCCACCCACCCTCCTGTTAACCGAACGCCGATGTCTAAAGCCGAACACCCGTGGACCGCCTAGTCCCTAGGGACCTAAGCCACAATGAGATAACCGTTAGGCCACCAGGGAGTCGATTACGAATGTTTCTTCTAAGGGAATAATCGCTTAACCTTAGGGAGTCCACACACTGTGAAACGCTGCACTCTTACTCACGCCAATTCCTTCACCATCTTCTCCAATAACTTACGTTTCAGACTTACTCAAGACCTACACTACCATCATCACTGCACCAGAGCTACGCTGCCCCATTAGAAACAGTGAAACCACTCCAGCCAACATCAACGTCAACACTCTATCGATAGCCATTAAATTCCCATCAGTACTGTTTCTCAGCTATGATCAACGGCAAGAGGAAAACTACATTTTTTAGACCAACAATTATCCCAGTCTCAGCAAACGTATCATACAAATACTTACATAAATCTGCCAGAACACTAGTTGATTAGAGTACTAGGTATTAGACGCTTCTTAATCCGATTTGATCCACGCGTATCAGCTCGGAACTATAAACACAATGATAAGATATATTCACAGAATAATAACTAAACGCTCGGCCCAGATTGCATGCAATGCATCCCATATTAAAGCCGACTAGGCTAACACCATAAACGCCATAACCCCACAACCAGAACCGCTAACAGTGACATTCAGACTGCAGCAAAAGAGTAGACCGGTCAGGCTCGACCAGCTCTATATTTGACCTCTCCATCCCCATTAGAATGCGCCGCACCAGTGGTGGGGGCCATATTCTCTTTGTCTGTGTCCCCATCCACCAGCTCATCGCCCTCTCGTTCTTGATCCGGATCCGGATCACTCTCCACGCCACGAAGTCCAAATGCCCGCCGTTGTCCGCCAGGGCGTTCGTTCAGACTCGGAGCTCGAGGTCGCTGTTGGCCACGTGCACGTCCACCTACCCACGGTAGTTCCCACAAGAGTATCCGGTAAATCCATAGGCCGGCATCGAAGAGGATAAGTGCGAACCAGGGGACGATTGTGATGAAGCCGAGAAGCAACTGTAGAGCCAAATTTTAGCAAGGAACAAGTAGAGTGTAGAAGGAATGAAGCGCATACGAAAATCCGGACTGCCCAGCTCTCGACCTGGGTGAGCTGTGGTGGGAGAATAGAATACCACGCCATAGCTTTTGTGGTCGGGTATATTCTGGAGCTGGAGCTGGAGCAGTGATCGCAGTCGCAGTCGGCTTGGAGACAGGTACGATGTGTGGTCGCCTCTCCGGATGTAGCCGCTTGATTTAGTGGCCGCAAGCTGGATTCCTTGTGGGCGCTGTTTCCTGTTGGTAATTATTGCTCGGTTCCTCTCATGTCCGGGATCAGGGATATTCGGCGGTGGAGATGTCTGGGCGACGGTGATGCGCAAGGGTCGGTTGCGAAAGTGATGTATCAAATCCGAGGAACCCCTCTCCCCGCACGGTCCCTGATGAAGGGAAAGAGATGTGGATTGAATGCGGAGAAAGGCGGTGCCTGGCGAAGAAAGCTATTCCCACCGCTTAGATCCGGGGAAGCAGAAAGAGAAAAAGCAAAGGTAAGCTGCAGTTGGAGATGTTCAGGAACGAGTGGAGTGCGCGGTAAAGCGGAGACCGAGGCCCGATCTCATCCCGATTAGGAAATTTATCATCACCTGAGCATGAACTTGAGTTCTTCAGCACATTTGCTTTAGACTACCTATGATGTACTTGGTGTCTTTGTGATCTCTGCTTAAGTGCTTTGATGATTACTTAAATGACCGGTGGCTTTAATTGCAACAAATACGAAGCTGCTACAGCACGGTGAGATCCTAGATATACATGGGGCCACTTTGGGGGCTTGGACAACCCTGTTGGAATGAATGGCATAAAGCAATATTTAGCACAGTAATAAGCGATAAACATAAGTCTTACGTTGTTCACCCATGAGGTGCGTCCTTTCCAACGTCCACGGGTTGTCGTACTTTAGGCATGAGGTCGACATGGATGTTGCTTCACAGTGGCCATTTCAGCCTAACCACGAAACGTAACGTAGCAGGAGCTTAGAAGATTCATGAAAGGCCTTGTGTATTGTGACAATCACACATCTTGAGATATCAATGGTCAAAGTCTGATTTTGGAAGCTTGACGAGCCAAAGTGTATAGAATGGGGTACTAGCGGGCAAGTTTGGTGGGGAAGTGTGCTGGGCGGGCGGCTATAGCCGAATTTAATGCTGCATGTGGACTAGTGTGCTATCTTATCAGCACACAACTATATTATCAGTCAACAAACCAGCCCACGTGGTGTAGTGGTTAACACGGTCAACCCCAAACAACGGCCCCATGTTTGGTTCCTGGAACTACCGAATGCCCATGATTACCTTATTATATCGTTATCCACAATGGGTCGCAAGGTCGGTAGCTCTCGGTCCGAACAGAAGGCAGGGATCTTGACAGAGCGGAGGTTCAAATCCTTCCGTCGGCGGTTCTTCTTCTTTTCCTTTTTCTTGCTTTTCTTTGTTTTGTTTGCAAATTTTCTATTTTGAAGCATGCAATCACTATAGCGAGATTTGTACAAAGAGATTAAGTAAAATCGACTCTGATTGGCCCCGTCTCCTATACTTCGGGAACTTGTATGTATAGATTTGTGCATGATCTTATGCTGGACACATTCATATGTAGAAGCTACTAGAGATTGACAGATTCAGCAGCAGGATCTGTGTGCTTGGTTCTTGCGTCCTCTTTGGAAAAACAATGGTACTACTTTGGACTGTGTATTTGACCAGAAGTCGTATGATACATGGGCGTATGACTTTGATGCCTACGATGTGCCTTTGTACTAGATATGATTGCGTGATGGATCAGGCTTGTAAGAAAATGGTATCCGTTTATCTATTTCCCTCTACATTGACCTACCACATAAACAAGTAATCTCAGACAAATTTATAAAAAATCAAAACGGTGATTAACAATAACCCAGTCCCATAGTTTTCCACCTCCCCCAGTTTGGACCTCATCATTAGCCTGTTAAAACGTGATAGCACTAGGAAGGGCAGTAGGCACATCCTCGCGCGGGGTGCTCTGAATCAAATGATCAAACGAAGCAGCTCCATCAACACGGGGGTTGAAAGGCGCAAAGTCCCAAAGATAACCCAGAGTCCTCAAAACCGAGGAGGCAGAGTAGGAAACCGTCTCACCCTGGTTGTTAGTACCCTTCTGCTCAACAAAGCCCTTAGAGATCCAAGGCGAGATCAAGAAAGTAGGAATACGTCCACCAAGACGGTTGAACTCATAGGTATAATTCTCACCGTTAGGCGCGGTCTCAGTGTAAGTAAGGTTATCAGGGCGCGGCGCAAGTGGAGGAGGAACGTGATCGTGGAATCCACCCGTCTCGTCGAAGGTCAAGACGAAAAGGGTCTCGTTCCACTGAGGTCCGCTGCGGAGCGAATCATAGACCCGCTTGATGAATGCCTCGCCGTCTGAGATCAGACCGCTGTCATGCATGGATGTTGTGCCGACACCACAGCACGAGGGGTTCAGGTAGGAGAATTCGGGCAAGACACCGGATTCAGCATCGGTGTAGAACTGTGTCATGGGGACGACCTTGCCTTGGTTGCTTGTCTCCTTTGTCCATTCGAACCAGTGCGCCTCGGGACCAGTGCCGCCGGCTGTATCCCAGTAGTTCAACCAGGTGTGGTTGGTTTCGCCAAGCTGCTGGAAGATAGAGCGCTGGGTAAAAGCGTAAGTGCCGAAACTGTCGTCGTTTGAACCGTGGCCGGCAGATGTACCAGCAACAAGAGCAAAACGGTTAGGATCGGTAGGCTTCATATCAATTAGTTAAAGAGAAAATGTAAAAGTAGGTAGAGAGCACTTACACCCGCAATATCAGAGTGCCAGTGGTTGAAGGTCAAGAAGTTCTCAACCAAAGAAGTAAGAACCGGCACCTCAGCCTCGGTGTAATAATTCATAACCTGCTTGGCAAGAACAGTCTTGTTCGCATCTTCACCATAGTTGTGAATCTGCTCATGGATGAAGCCGTTGTTGTTGGGCAACAACTTGCCCTCAGCAATGAGCGTGTTATCAGGCGACCAGTTGCTGTAGAACTCCATGGTGTTACCAGTCACAGCGTGGCTGGGATCATCAGTGACGGAGTTGTAGTCCCGTGCCTCGGTACAGTGGTAGCCCTGCGAGGGATCAGTCACGTTGTAGGGGTTGCAGTACGGGCCGTTGTTGATGGGGTTCTCGAGGCCTTTGTGGGTTTGGCCACCGAGGAGGTTATCAAGGGACCGGTTCTCCATGCAGAGGACGACGACATTCTTGATCTTGGACTTGAGGTTGGAAATTGAGGAGGCACTGTGTGCCTGCTTAGGGTTTGTAGGGATGGCTTGGGTCGCCGCGGCAAAGGCCAGGAGGCCGACTAGAGCGCTGGGATGCATGGTGGACGGCGGGAGTCAATTGAGCTGTGCTTCCTGAGGAATGCATTTTGATCGGCGGATATAGTGCTTTTATATTGCGAGTTTGGATCTTACGGGTTGCATGGTTGCATTGGGGTAATTGGTGTGCTTCGTATACACGTGGGGATGGAGGATACTCTAGACTGTAAGCGAAGCATGAGGGGAAGTTCTAGATCACCGCACTTCGCACCGGGATTATATGCCAATTAGATCAATTCCAGGGAGCACGGGCATAATCAGATTGCAATTGAGTTGGGCTAGTTTCATGCGAGTTGATCGGTTATATCGGGTGCCGTACAGTGTACTGGATACAAGTGTCGTTGGGGTATAGATCGACTGCATAAACTGCCAAGAAAGGTACTGGCGGCCCCAACCGTCACACTAATCTCAACCGGTTAATTGGTAATTAGTTAAGCCTTTAGTCTGATTGATTAAACAAATGCTCGTGGTTTTAATATGCTTCGTGATTGGGTATCTGGGTTGCATCAGGTACGTGCAGCGCGGAGCGAGTTCCGATTGCGCGATGGCTTTTGGCAGCGAATTAACATCGCATTATTCAGGACACCTTATTTAGATGCTTGTTATTGGTGTTTATACCCCGCAACCTCGTGTTGGATTGATACTCGGTGGTTAGAGTAGAGATCATTGCCTCTTTCGTCTGCGAGGTTTATGGCTTCGGCTTCGGCGACGGATATGCCGTGGTCAACTCCCGAGGTCTTCCAATTAAATTTAGGCTGAATAATGTGAAGAAGATGATGGAGCAATGCCTTGTCTGGTTTGATGGTAATCTTGTCAGAGGGGATTATGTTCTATATAGCAAGCATGAGTTCAAGTCTTGCTCAATGCAAAATGTTCAAAAGGATAGTAATCGTGATCTCGTACATAGACTCGAAACCGCCGTCTAAAACCGGAATAAATGTTCGCCAAAATATACAAAGAATGAAAACAGATATATGCACAAATAGACCCCGTATATTCACTGACGGGGTTAACGCGGCGCCCGATACGCATCATACGAAGTGTACGTGTGTGGGTTATACTCTTCCTCCGTTTGCTGCTCAACAGGACCATAGCCATTACCTCCCGCACGCCAGCGATCAAGCGGGTTGGCGTCAGTCTGTGCGGGTGTCTGCGCACTGCTGAGAAGTCTTGTCTCGCTCTCATTGGCATGTTGATACAAGCCACCACTGACATCATTGCCACTGTCGCCCCGCGAAAGTGGAACACGGAATGCAGGATGGATGAGACCTGAGGGGTCAGTCGTCTCGTACTTATCATGTAGCCTTAAGGCAGACATTGATGGCAAAGAAGGAGCCGGGGAAGAAGCACGCGAAGAGCTGGGAGACCACTCGCCGCCTAATGTGCTGCGAGGGGTCTGTGATCGTTCTGTCATCAGGTCCTCCGGACGGCCGTAGATGCCTCCGCCGAATTCTTCGCGGAAGTCTGCACGGTCCTTGTAGTATGAGAAGTCCAGATGGTTCTCGGGGACAACCTCGAACGGCGCCGGATCGGCAGCCTTGCCGGGTTCGGACGGGAGCATCGGGTTCATGGCGATATCGGAGTACTCGCCCACATGCTCGCCGCCATCCAAGCGACCCTGGTAGATCTTCTTGAGTGTTTCGGCTGCACGGGCGTGAACCATGGGGGTCATGAGTGGTTTGTACAGAGCCGGGTGACCAAACTTGGCGTTGAGGCGGTCCGATGCCTTCTTGTCAATCTTGGTAGGGCCGAGAGCCTCTGCATCGGTGAGATTGGCACGGTTGTAGAACTCGCAGTCTGGGTCAAAGGTCCGCGAGCAGTAAATCTTGAAACCGATCATCAAAAACAAGAGTGGGATGACGCAATACGCCATGGTCCGAGTACCCTGTGATAAGGCGACCAGGGCGATGATAACGTTGGCAAGAATTGTTGCAAAAACCATGCGGTTGAAAACGACCCGCCAGAATGCACCGGCGGACTCATTCTTCGTGACGAACACGTACATGAGCAGGTACTTCTTCAACATGGCATCGAGACCAAAGTACAATGCGGTCACCGGCAACACAATCGGCTGCAGAGTGGCGAAGCACATGGCAACGGTGGCATAGAAGAGGAAGTAGTTGTAATAACTGGCATAGTCGAAGGGAGGAGGCGCAGTCCATTCAATTGCTTGACGTGGTGTCGGCGACAGGAACGTCTTAGAGAACCACACCCAGAACAAGCTGATCATCTGAACGAGATCAATGGCCGCGCCCAGGTTACGCTGCAGGAGGTAGGTAATCCAGAAGGGAGACACATTGCACAAGGCGCTCACCAACTTCTCGTAGAGCTGACTGTCAACAATGGCCTGCCAGGCAGTTTCGTTTTTATTGGTATCCTCGATCACGGTGGATACGAATGTCCAGGCAGCAGAGAAGAGGGAGAAGACAATTAAGTTGTTGAAGACGAAGAAGGCATACAATTGGCCCATGACTTTCCTCTCGCGAGAAGTCTTGGTCTTGCTGCCACTCTGAATTGAAAGTCGTCGGAAGATAATCGGCAGTACCAGATAAACGAGCGAAGTCACTGCAGGCGACAGAATACCTTGAACAGCAGCCCAAACATTGGGGTTGGCCTCCAACTGGGTCATGAAGGCAGGCCACACGAGACCCAAATTCGATAAGTTGGACAAGAAAACCGCGATCAGACCGTTAGGCACGACCCACACAAGGGTCAGCGCAGTAACCCAGATGAAGTTGGCGAATCGTTTCCACTTGCGCGAGGCCTTGGTAAGAGGTAAATTTTCCCAAATCAGATCGCTGGGGCGAGGAGCGAGCCTAATGGTTGTGCCCTTAGGGTGCTTCTTACGGGCTGTCCAAGCAACCGCGTGCGCATGTTCGATATTCGTCCAGCTAGCAAATCCATAGGGTTGTGCATCACGACGGTCGATAGAGGCTCGGCCATGCTTGATTTGTTCTTCCAGAACCCGGATACGCACAGTCAGATAATCAATGGCGTCCACTTTTCCATCGGGGTGCTTGTCGCGCTGGCTGCGGGGTGGGCGAATGCGGGGGCGCTTTGCAGGCAAATTATCGGGCCGCTTGAGATACTTTGCAAGTACAGACTCCAGCTCTCGCACGGCCTCCTCGTGCTCCTTGATAATGCGCGGCAGATCCCTCACATTACGACCAATAGCAGCGCGAGGCAAAGCGGCGGTGGGGTTGATCTGGTCGGTGAGGCGCAGAATGCCTTCGTCGGAGCGGTCTGAGGCAGGGATATCGGTGACCATGAGAGTTCGCGCATGAAGACTCCGCTGGTAATCCGAGCTTTGGAAATACTGTCTCCGCAGGACACGTACAGCGCGGTAATTTCTCCAGAGGAAATAAACCACGATAATATCAAATGCCCAAGCGCATGCCACCTGACTCCAAATAGCCATCGTATTCGTCACGTAGAGGGGTGTCATCAGATCGAACGTGGAGATCGAGGAACTGCTGGTCTTGCTTTCGGCCAAATTCACTGGAATCATGACTGCACAGCCAATAATGCTCATAAAGATGAAAATATTGCGACACATCTTGCTGAACCGCAAGAAGATAACCGCATCCAGTCCAATGGTGTCCACCAGCTGCGCCTCTCGGGTGCTGATAACGGGTTTGATCCAGGAGAAGAAGCCCTTGCCCACCGGGGGCGGGGCGTGTTTTCGGTCGGCATGTTTGACTTTGGGAGCGTATACGAGGGAGTGACGAGGTCGGAAGAGGGAGAAGAGGATAGCGAGGAGCAGGGAGATACCGATGGATGTGCCGAGTGAAGCCCAGATGGAGCTGGTGGTGAACTATCGGTTATTAGCGGAGGCTCGACTCATGGCTAGTGTATTTGCGCTTACCTTTGATTTGAAGGGATTCGCAATGAGTTCAAGGAACGCATCCGACGAGTCGGAGCGGAGCTGCAACCTCTGACGCAGATCCATCTCGTCCCCAAACCCAAGAAAAACGAAGAGGGTATCACAGAGATAACGAATAAAAATGACACATGTAGAGTGAGACCGCGAACAGGTCAAGGGTCCATGAAGCGAGTGATTCGAACAGGTCAAGGGTCCATAAAGCGAATGATCAGGAGGCAAGAAAAAAAGACTCAACTTGTTCGACGTGAGACATGTACAAGAAAGAAAGAAAAGTGGGGATTGATAGGGCCTGGATTCACCTATTATTAGAGAAGTCGATCAGCGCGGCGTTGCCGATCGTCTAAGCGACCACCGCGAGTAAAAGTTCACAGTGACGAGCCGTAAATGACTGTGGGTTCGAGTGCGTCAACATATTTCCCCAGTCGTCTGTGTACACTGTGTCCCTGGTGGCGTTCTCCGACACGTCTGACTTCTCCATCGTAGACCCATTGACCCATTTTTAATTGGGTAGACCAGAACTGCGCCTCGTGGTAAACCAATCATACTTTGCAGGCGTGTAACAGTCTGGAACATTAGGCCATTCTCAGACCCAATGCAACCAGGGTAGCAGTGACACAGTACAAGAATGAGTACGTACCTGCTTTGGTTCCACTAAATTCGATTGTTGTAGATTTCACAGCGGAAGTCGTGGTTTTTCGTTGATGCCTTATTTACACCTTAAATGCCAGGTTGCAAGGCATCAAGTAATAAGGCACCCAGGCACCCATGCCCCTCAATTGCATTGCAGAGTAGTACTCCATAGCCGACCCGGCACGAGGCCATCTACGATACCACATGACCCTACAGATTTTTACTCCTTGCATCAAAAAGTAGATTGGCGGCCACGAGACCATATCCGATATCTTCATTACGTGTGATATTTCGCTACATACAGTACGCCCACATCCCCGGCGCCCAAATTTTTGGCATCATCGCGTAAAACGTTCAATAGAAATAAGCTTGGGGAATCCCTTTAAATAAAACACATCACGGCATAATTTTTTTTACAGCTGGCCGGCAGTGTTGAAGTCCTCGAGAGCGACCTGGGTACGCTTGGACATGGTCTTCTCACCCTCACGAACCCAGACACGGGGGTCGAAGAACTTCTTGTTGGGCTTGTCAGCGCCATCGGGGTTACCGACCATGGTCTGGAGGTAGTCCTTCTTGCTCTGGATGAAGTCCCGGACACCGGACAGGTAGGCGTACTGCATGTCAGTGTCGACGTTGACCTTGACGACACCGTAGCTGATAGCCTCCTTGTACTCCGCCTTGGAGGAACCGGAGCCACCGTGGAAGACGAAGAAGACAGGCTTGTCCTTCTTGGAGCCGAGAGCCTGCTTGACGAAGGCCTGGTGCTTGGAGAGCAGCTCGGGGTGGAGACGGACGTTACCGGGCTTGTAGACACCGTGAACGTTACCGAAACCAGCGGCGATGGAGAAGTAGGGGCTGATGGGGGAAAGGGCGTTGTGAATGGCGAGGATGTCCTCGGGCTGGGTGTAAAGGGAGTTGTTGTCAACATCCTCGTTGTTGACACCATCCTCCTCACCACCGGTGATACCGATCTCCTATAAGAATGTTAGATATGCATCTTGCTTTTGAGGAATAGAGCTTAATCTTACCATCTCGAGCCACTGCTTCATGGGGGCAGCGCGCTTAAGGTAGGCGGCGGTGGTGTTAATGTTGTATTCGACCTCCTCCTCGGACAGATCGATCATGTGGGAAGAGTAGAGGGGCTCGCCGTGGAGCTTGAAGTAGGCCTCATCAGCATCCATGAGGCCATCGAGCCAAGGCAGGAGCTTCTTGGCGCAGTGGTCGGTGTGCAGGATGACGGGGATACCGTAGGCGGGGGCAATGCTGCGAATGTAGTGGGCAGCGGCAACACCACCAGCAATGGAGGCGGCCTGGCCCTCGTTGCTCACACCCTTACCGGCGAAGTAAGCGGCACCACCCTGAGAAAGCTGCAGGACGATGGGGGCCTTGGCATCGCGGGCAGCCTCGAGGGAGGCAACGACGGTGGAGGAAGAGGTGACGTTCTAGTCCAGGTTAGTGAATAATCCGTGAAGGGATCTTTTGAGGGTGACATACAATGGCGGGAACAGCAAAGTTGTGCTCCTGAGCGTACTCGAAGAGACGGAGGACATCGTCACCGACGATGACGCCGGACTTGCGGGAAAGAACCTCAGTGACACCCATGATGATTATTTGAAATGTACAGAATTCGTTAAATTCGGAGACTGGAGAGGGGGAGAAAGAAGGGAAAGTTAGAAAAGGTTATAAGTGACAATTGGCTTTACCGAACGACGAAAGCGGGCAGGTAAAATAGGTAAGGGAGGGGCAAAGTTGGAGGGGCAAGCATCGTCATCGACACCTTCTCACCGGTTAGGTGGAGCTTACCTTAGGTTGAAACCTAGTGGAACTGAGGTCACTGTGATTTAAGAAGATAACTAGTAATCTTGTATGGGGGAGCTGTGGGATCAGTATATATAGTCTTAGAAGCACGAGAATCGTCAATTCCTCCGAATCTCCCCGTGATCGGGCGAGTTACCGTTCGGCCTACGTTTCTTGTATAACATCATAGCCGCGGGGTTCAACCGGGATCTTGTAGTCCGACCCATTCAATTCAAGTAGAACTTTTAGAAAATGATCGAACTAGCTTAACTCTATATGTCTCCTGAATGATAGTTCAATCCCAATCTATGGACCTTGGAGGTGCTATCTACTAGGGAATAGCTGCAAAGACTTAATCCCGTTCACTCCGTAATTTGTTCGTCGGCGGGGAACCGAGGAATTCGAGACCATTCGCTGTCCTTCGATTAACCACGCGGGAAAAGTATTTCGTCTCCCACGCCATTGCGCTGTAGTCGGTACAAATTCTTGTCCTCAATCTACCAATAATAAAAAGCCAAATCAAACAAGATAGGAAACAGCGCATCCCCTCAATCCGGCTGCTCGCATTCGTCCCACTCAACTTCCGGTGTACAATCCGGTTAAGAGGGGAAGGCCCTGTGGATCTGCAGTTCTCAGACCTCCCGCTTTAGTGACATCAGTGTAGTCTTTATTGTTGTTCCCATTGCTGGAGAAACCGAGGACCGGTTTTATTTCTATGCATATCAACACCACGTCATCCCATGTACATGCCGCCTATATACGGAAAATGCTTCATCTACACGAGATAGATGAAAGAAAATGAAAGTAACCAAGCCGTCTCCCTTATAAACGCCCCTCAGCCGCGGGGCTAGATTCGGGCCGCTCGATCTCGTAGAACAGAAGATATACCTCCTTCTGCATGCCCAGCACATCCGAAGTCTTGCATTCCTTGATCTTTTCGTCGGAGATCCGCCACCAGCGATCGTTCGACTTGCGCTTTCGGCGAAGTCGTGATCCGATCCCCGTGGGGGTTTCCACAGAGGAACGCGGGATGGTCCGAGAAGATCGTTGGGCGGACGAAACGCTTGCCCGCGCGGTATCTAAGGTCGGACTGCTGTCTGAGCTAGTCGGTTGAGGAGTGGAGGATCGAGAAAAGGTGCTCTGAAGCGAACGGCGAGAGCTAGAAGTAGTAGGGCGGGGCAGTGAAGGGGAAAGTTGGGTGACGGGGGTCCCGGATAGAGATGTGGAAGAGGTCGCAGGTGAGAGACTACTGCTGCCGCTTGTGTCATCCGAGTTCATAGGTACCAGGCGAGGACTCGGAGCTTCAGAAGGGTTCTCACTGGCGACACGGCTCTGCGCATACGAGCTGAATGCCTCAGGGGTGGAGAATGGCGCGTAGATGTGATTACGACGGAAGGTCTCGTAGTGACCACTGTGATGGCTGCCTTTGTGACAGACAATTGCCAGGAGCTTATACCATGTCTGATTCAAGATGCCTCCTAGGGGTAGTCGCTCGGGGAATGAGACCTTTGCAGCATTCTTGCTGGAACTACTACGGTCGAAGATCGATCGTGACAAGTGGATGGCAATAACCTTGGGGAAAGCAGTGATGCGCATATGCCGTGCAATACGTCGCTTCGGCGCAAGATCAGAAGGTGGCAGCTCAATGCCTTCGAGTTCGCTTTCCGGATCCTTCTCCAATGCCTCTTGAATGCGGGCAATCTCTTGGCCCAGACGCTCCTTGTCACTCTGCGAAGGCGCCCGAGCCTGCTCCTGGGTCTTCAGGCCGATCGCGTGTTGTAGACGGCAATGATCGCACCGGAAATCATCAATGTACTCGGTTTTCAGAAGCCCATCAAAACACGCGTTGAGCGAGGTAGAACTTTTCTGTGGCACCTGCAGTGTGAGGTTGACGAAAGCTGTCTGGTTGGGTTTGTACTGGTAGTGACAAGACTGGCACTCAATCTGCGACTCCAGCTTGCCCTCGAACAGAAATCCCGATTCATTATCGATCTCCTTGAGCTTCGTATCAATGATAGCTGGTAAGCCATTGGGTGATCCATCATCAATCCGCACTTCCACCCCAGACGGGCTATTGGATGCACTGGTTTCAGATTCTGGCGCCGACGCGCCAATAAGACCGAGAGCACCCTTCCTCGCACGCACACCAGCATGATACTCATCACAGAGTCGCTCGAGGATAATCTGCAAAAATTCCTGCGCATCCTGCTGATTGCGGCTAATGCGCGTGCGGAACGCGAACTCCAGTGACTGGATGAACCCCCGTGCCGAAATGGTCTTCTTATAGATTGGCCGCTCATTCAATCGATCCAACATCTCCTTCAATGCCTGTGTAATCAACCCCTGCTGTAATTCACGGACCTTATCTTGCTTCGCTCCGCGGGATAGCTCATCATCGCTCGGCAACGCGTTGTAAATCTCCGGCCCATCCAGCTCGCGCCGGTGCAACTCTCGAATCAAATAGACACGGAGGTCGCCCAGACCGGCTAAAGCCTGGAGCACGGAGTTGATGAAGCAGTCATTGGCAACGTTGGATAGGCCCACGATGCTCTTCTTGCGGTTGTTATCGTTAGACTCGTCTCCGTCGATTGTGTAGTTGGGGCCGAAAACGTAGAATAGTGCAACGGCTGCGAGGGAGGCCCCGGCCGCGTAGGCGGCGACCGTGGTCGGCTTCTCCTGCATAAAGGCTTGTGGGGTGTGGAGGGAGGATGTCGCGGCGGTTTGTGGCGTAAGGGAGAAAGTGAGGCGAATCAGCTTGGCAATCCCATGCACCCCATCGTCAGCACCGACGTGACAATGGCAAAAAGAGTGTTTCCCACGGTTCGGGGAGACAAGCGACAGGAGGGAAGTGGAAGAAAAGTGCCGTTATTGAGTAGCCCTGAGCTTCAAGGTCTTGTGCATGAAGAACTGGGGAAACCGAAAAGAATTCTGCGGGCAAGGCCGGGGAAGAGGGGAGCGGGAGTGGATCGTAGGGTTCATGCGGAGAAGACGGGGCTTCGATCTATAATAACAGGTTCTCGTCCCAACCTCCTGATCAAAACGGGGCAAGTCCGACCGGATAATAGATGAGATTCTTATCACGGGCATTGGCTGCCCTAGAGCTGGATTCTTAGGCTGATCGATTTATTTCTCCGTGCCCAATCGTGACCCCGGCCAAGGCCCATCACTGAGTCATCTCCCCGCGACGGATGCCTCGGATATCCGTCAGGAATTGGAACCCCCGCATTGATGAAGACCATGGTTGCTTAAGGGAGGGGTCGAAAGCCTTGGTAGAAATTTGGTGGAGTTGCGGAGGTTCCGCATACATATATCCTCGGATGAGGCTCTTCAGAATCACTCGAAAGCCATTCGCTGCTCGTCCCTTCAGCGCCTCGATTTAGAACAAGCATGGTTGAAAAGGTCAAAAGGATGATCAAGTTGAAAAGTGTGTGCAGATGGATGCCAGATTCCAGGTATCTTCATTTGAACCAGCTCAACGTCATACACCCTTTAAACCTCAAGTTACTTGGGCACTGGGCACCATTCAAAACATAGATAAGACCACCCATCAACCTGGCTATCTAGGCAGGAACTTTAAGGTTATAAAGTCTACGTTGGTGTATTTCTGCCTTCATCGTGGAGAAAAATGTCCGAATTTTCATCTATGGACAATACAAAGGCTTTTATAGTATTCTCCGTGGCCCCAAATCCAAATTCTATCAATGTTCCATCTCATCATAAACCTTCATACCTAATACAAGCTCCTTTAAGAGCGGAACGACTCAGGCAGACTAGCAACCTTCTCTTGGAACAGCTCCTCAGCCTGCTTCCACACACGAGAGGTGGTGCGGTCCTTCAGCTGCAGAAGGCTGGGCATGAGGGCCTCACTGAACTGCTCAGAGCTCTCGCGGGGAAGAAGAGAGGGAAGGTGATCAATGCTGATCACGCTGAGGGCGGGCTCACCGCCACCAGGCAGGATCACAGGGACAGTAGGCTTGTCGAATGTGGTGGTAACTGCGGTACGTGTAAGTCTACGTTTCAAGGGAAAGATGGAGAGAGTACTAACTGGTGTAAACGGGCACGGGGTTGAAGGGGTTGGTGGTGTCGGCGCTAACATCGCAGATGACGGACAGGGCGCGCTTGGGAGTGGAAAGGGACTCAACGTCCACGAAGGCTGTAAAGCAAGATTAGCTTGGGTTGAATAGCAATTGCAACGTCAAACAACTCACGAGGAATCTTAGCGCTGAGGTAAATGCAGTTAATGAAGATGTCACTGGTAACGATCTCCTCGAAGGGACCGCCCTTCTTGGTCTCGGCCATATCCCACTGAATGATGTTGGACTCGGGGATACCGACATCCTTGGCCAACTGCACGGCACCCTTACCGCAACGACCAAGCTATACACATATTAGCACAATTCCCATAGCTCGATCATACCAGTCGTTACTTACAGCACCAATGACGAGGATGGTAGGGTATTTGCCAGCAATCTTCTTACCAGCCTCGACGCTCTCCTTCACGGACTCAATGAGGAGGTCCTGGTTGGCGTAAGGAACCTCACCGGGCAGAGGAGCACCGTTGGGGTGAGCCAACTGCCAGGCCCAGTTCTTCACAGCCAAAGCAGAACCAGCGTAACCAGCAGAGAAGCCAAAGGCAGCAACACGGCGGCCAACCTCATCGGTGAGGAACTCCAGGTCAAGCAAGAGACCATTGCCACGATGCCAGCGGCTCAGGACGTTCTCCCAGCCACCTTGTTGCTTGTAGCAGTGGGCGAAAGTGACGTGAACGTGCTCCAAGGGGAAGTCCTCCTCGGGCAGCTCCTTGAGACCCAGGATAACGGCATCCTTGGGAGCGTCCTTCACCCATGAGCCTTCCTCAACAAGGGGAGCACCGATCTATAGCCATTGGCATGGTTAGGACGTTTGCTTGATCGTGGAAAGGGGGGTATGGGCGAACCTTGGCGAATTCCTCGTCTGTTGAGAGTGTGAGTCATTGTAGCTCGAAACTTGGACTTGGAGACTTACCATCGAAAATACGCTGAGTGGAGCGCTCAACAGTCACGTCGTATCCAGCATCCATCAATGCCTTGCAGGTGGTCGGGGTCACTACATGAAGCTGTTAGCAAACAATCATGATCGCCCCTCACCGATAACGCTGGAGTGGAGTGGGGGAGCTCACAAGCAGACCGAGCCTCAGCGGGCTTGGTCTCAGCACGCAGCCAAATCTTTTGAGACATAGTGGAAGTATGAGGCGAATTGGAAGAGGGTATAAAGTATATGCTAGGAGAATAGAACAAGGAAGTTCAATAAAATAGTATGCGATGACACACTGATAGCGGGGGTGGGTTTCTCCGTCCCCGGAGCTGTGAGTCAGCCCGATTTTCGGCGGCGCGTTTCCAATTCGGGTACTTAGGGCATCCAGGGTTCAGTTTCCAAGGACGAAGTGTATAATGTTAAGACTATTTTAGTTCAATGCCGTGTAGGATAAGCTTACCTCCATGGGGTTGTTCACACCGCTTGATCTCAACTGGGTTTCAACTACACTAATCCGTAAGGATCAACGCGATCTCGAGGGCGCAGATCCTACTAGTCGATCATCACCTTCAATCTGGTAGATGCAGCTCACGGGACTACAGCGATATGAGGATCGAAATGGAAACTTTTACATTGTCACCCAAGAACAACGTACAATCTAAAGCATCCTCAGCAGGATCAACAGTAGTAGGAAGGAGATGTAATTAAGTAACAGGATATCAGGATATCGAGACAAGATAATCAGTAGGATCAAGCGCTTCGACACGGGGAATCAAAACGAGGCTAAGCCGAAAAATAATGTAGCCGGGAGAGTGTTGGAGATAGGATCAAGATCAAGAGAGAGTGCGATCACATATAAGGAGTGTCGTGGTTGCTGGTAGCGCTCAAGGAGTGAAAAACAGTGGAGTCTATGACGGAAAGGAATGAAACGGGCAAAGTTGGCCCAAGCAGTAAAATGAGACCCGCAACCAAAAGAAAAAAAAAAAGCAACCGTGACCTTCGCCTGTCCTGCCCATTGCGCCTGAGAATTGCATGATCATCGTACAAAGATTTTTACACTTTCAAATATGAACCGCCTGCTGTCTGCCCATGGGGCCAGAAGGAATCGAAAAAAAAAACGAACATTTCTTAGAAGTTCGATGCAGCGTTGACGGGACCAGGGTTGTGGTACTGGTCCAGTGTACTCTTGAAGGGGGTGCCACTTGAAGGGCTGGAGGCCTTTTCACGAGGCCCAGAGCCAACGGCAGTGCCACCCATCAGATCAGTATCCTCATCACCATATGCTTCACTGCGCTTCTTTTGGATGCGCCAGATGACAATACCCAGGACACCCAGGACGATCGCACCTCCGACACCCACGACGACACCGATGATGATCTTCTTATCGGAGGAAGACAGGCCACTGCTGCTGCCAGAGGATGAACTATCTGCGTTAAGGCCAGCAGTGCTAGTGGCAGTTGGGGTAGACGTAGTGGTCATGACATTAGCCAAGGTGCTTCCGCTAATGGTCTCGTACGAGGTGATGGTTTCCACAACTGGAGTCTGGGTGGTCGAGGTCGTCGAGGCCGAGGTCGTCTTCTTCTGGTCTTCGGAGGAAGAAGTGGAAGTGGTCTTGGTACTGTCCTCTGAGCTGGTGGATTTGGAGGTCTCTGCAGCGGTGGTCTGGGCGGCATCCGATGTAGTGGAGGTGGTGGAAGTGGTGGAGGTGGTGGGCTCTTCGCTGGTAGAGGAGGTAGAGGTTGATGTTGAGGCCGAGGATGTTTCCGAGGTAGATGTTGGTGTATCCGATGTAGTGGTGGCTTCGGCAGAGGTGGTGGTAGCGGCAGCCTCGGAAGCAGTGGCAGAGTCGTTATTGCCAACGATGTCAGAGACCAGGTTGCTAGAGTCCCGCCTCTGGACCTGAGCCGCAACAGCGGTCAGGAGCAGAGCGTGGACGAGAAACGAGAGTTTGGCGAGACGCATATTGTCTACCGTATATCAAAACGAGAGTATGTGAGTAAGCGAACGTGTGGGAGGAGAAGAGAAGAAAAGAGGAAAGGGAGTCAGCGGGTGTAGGAGACTGTTGACGCTAACTCGATCGGGCCCACTAGTCCGGCCCTAGTTTCAAATCTTTGTTCGATTTTAGGCATCCAATGATCAGCACAACAGTGGATGACACCTGAGGAGAAAGGCTGAGCAGCTGATGCATTTAATACATATGATTATTCAGACTCTTCTCTACCCAATCTCTCTATCCCCCTTTTCCCAGCCCTTTAATGAAGGTAATTTGTGTGGAATATTTGCTTTCGCGTCCTTCCCCAATCGGCGGATCATTGGCCCACGGGATCCACCCCTCGCGCGACCCATATTTAGCAACGTCCTGCATTGACACCCTGTACATGTCACTGGGGTTCTTACTTTTCTGGACTTGGATCTTCGCAGGTCATGGCTGTGCTGTCATCATCATTATGTTGAACTTGAAAATTTGGAACATAATACTGTCTGATGTCCAAGAGCAGGGAACAGGGTTGATTTGTTGATTCCCAATGACGGAAAAAACAAAGCCGACTCAGCCGGTCACTAACCCCAACATGGTAGAAAAGTGTGTGGCGCTGGATACCGAAAACGCCCAGGGGCCTGACCAGGGGACAACGGAGGCAATGCAGGGCGACAAGACTAGTCCGCCGTAATCCACTCCGTACTCCGTACTCCGGCAGTCTAGACTCCTAGGCATTATGGGGCCGCTGTCGTACGAGGCTGGACTCGAGTCCCTTTTACGAGCAACGAATGAAGAGACTCGAATATGGTCCCTTAAAGTCCCCGGTTTTAGGGCATTGCTTATTATTAAGGGCTGTAATATGTGTTTGACCCAGTATCGACTCCGTATAGAGGAAATTTGGTGACGAATGACGCGCTGATCAAAACGAGGCTTTAATTTGATTCGTCTAGTTTACGGGGCCATCAGCTGGGCCAATTTGCAATCTTAAATCATAAAAGGTTTGTTTGTATTTTGCTTAGGCACTGGAAATACGTGTACATGTAGTCTGCTTCCAGTTTCAAGTCCCAGTTTGATGGGAGAAGACAGGAGCAGAGACCGCTCTTCGCAGTACAAAGAACCCATAGGTCAGAGACCTAGGTCTAGACTGCAGAGATAGGGAGATAAGAAAAGTTTTTGCATACAAATTCATGGGTATCGCCAAATGAAAGTCAAAAACGCCAGCAGATCCCATATTACAGCTTATTCGGAGGCTTTCCCTTGGCCTGATCTTGCAGTTCTTCCTTGAAGTACTTCAAAAACCGATTCAATTGGTTTCCTAGCGCTTCCGCGTCAGCCAGATGCAAATCCAAAGCCTTTATCCGATCATACCGTCACTGAGAGATGTGCGGCTCTCTTCCATCGGCACACCATGGCGATGATATTGAACACGCTGGTGTATCCGGCCGACGATGTTGTGCCAGTGCTGACTCTGTAGGAGCTGCATGGGGTTAGAGAGATTCGGTCGGGGGAAACGGATCACATACTCGGCTGACCAACGCGCGCTATCTTCGTTAGCTAAGGAAGACCTTGAGAGTAGGGAAACTTACCTCTAATTCAGCGAGCCAGAGCCCTTTCCAGACCATATTGGAGGCGGTGGGCCAGAAGAATGATGCGGAGGCGAAAACAACGGCGAAGATGAGGGGATCTGGAGAAATGTCCAGATCCTTAGGTAAGCCCCGCACCGAATTTCCGCCTTTCCCTTGACACATACCTTCGACCTCTCGATATTGTTCTGAACGCTCCAGTGATGCTCTGCATTTCTATTCCATATAAGACCACCGTTCGCCCGCGATAGTCGAGTGGTCCCGTTGAACCGTCCGATCCCCAACCGCGATGTCGAGTGGTCGAGCACACCTGTGGCCAGCATCGTACCATATCGACTTCACAATCCAACCTTTCCGATCATGACCAAAGGTTGTTATACATGCCGTCGCCGTCGCATCATCTGCGACAATGGCCAGCCTACCTGTCGGAAATGCAGAGATGCGGGGAAAGAATGTTTGGGTTACCAAAAGCCTTTGGTGTGGGTCAAGGGTGGTGTGGCTAGTCGGGGCAAAATGATGGGTCGGAGCTTCGACGATGCGACGACGCCAGCCAGTGCTTCCAACAGTCAGAATCCCCCCGTTACGAACGAACCGAACGCCAATCTGGGACTATTCCCTATTGAACCATCCGATACGGAATCGTCACCAAACTCGGCGGCCCAGGCCAGCCCTGAAACAGATTGGATTCAAGAAGTATTAGATGCAGGGAATTTTGATGATGTCTTTGGACTTCCAGAAGGGGGCTTCTTGGAGCCAAATCCACCGGAGTTGCCCGAAACTGCAGTGGTTCATGCTCCGCAGAACGGATTCATCCAATATATTCCAGCACCATGGGGGATGGTTGATCCTTTGTTAAAGGATTTCAATCCGGTGTCTAGAATGTATCTCAAGCACTGTACGACTGCCCTTTATTGCTTCCTTGATACTCACTAACCATCATAGACCATGAATACATGACGAATGACTTTTTGGTCTATCCGCAGCTCAAAAATCCCTACCGGGATATGCTCGCACTAGTTGGACACTCACCCCTTATGGCAAATGTATTGTCTGCGATGGGAGCTCTACACTACTCTCTCATCTCCAACTCTGACTCGTCTATGATGCCTTGGTCATCCCAAAATCCCTTGTCCACCAACTCTCTCTTATCGTCAGAAGATATCGAGAACATGATCATCCCAACAAGCTCTCGACAAACAACTTCAAAAGCATACCACCATTTCCTGGAATACAAGCAACGCACGCTCAAACAGTTGTCCAAAGACCTTTCAAACCCGGCCAAGCAAAATGCTGATATTACTCTGGCGGCTGTCGTCATCCTCGCTCTTCTGGATCTATTCGAGTCCGGCAGCGGGGCATGGAGCTACCACATCGAAGGAGCAAAGAAAATTATGAGGAGCCGACCCGAGAGCCAGTTTGGTCAAGGCATCCTCCAGGGACTCGAAACAGTCGCCATCGATGGGTGCTTAATCATGGAGATCATGGGATCCACACTCGCAAGACCCGGCGCTCTCTCCAAGCCCTTCTATTCCCAAGCAATGGGCCCAGAAATGCTCAAGCGTCTCGAAGAAACATCCTGGGTCGGCTGCCCCGCCTATCTCCTTGAAGTGATCTTCTTCGTCCATACACTCTGGTACCAAGACTCCGAGCTAGCACCCTCAGCCCCTCAACCAGCCACCCTCGGGGTCTCCATGCAAGAAGGCCAACCACTCTCCCGGGAATCCTTCGCGCAGCTCCTCCAAGGAATCCGCACCTTCGATCCAGTCTCCTGGGCCCAAGAAATGCAAACCTACTTCTTCCTAGACGATATCTCCCCCCGCATCGCCCTCGCAAGCGCCTATCAAGCCGCCGTCTACCTCTACACCAGCCGCGTTCTCTCAAAAACCAGGGAAGGCTACACAGCCCCATGGCCCGAAACTAATCTCCCCTCCGACCACTCCCAAATCGCACACGACCTCATCACCCGCATCTGTTCCGTCCCCACCTCAGATCCCCACTTCAAATGCCTCATCTGGCCATCTTTCATCGCAGGCGCAGAATGCCGCCGATTGTCGCAGCGCTCGCTTGTTCTGGAAAAATTGGGCGCTCTCTACCAGGCTGTTACAAGTGTTAATGTTCGCAATGCGGCGTGGGTGCTTAGGCTCATGTGGCAAAAACAAGATCTCAAGCGCCGGGAGCGGGAGAATGTTCCTTATGGCCTTGTTGATGGACTTTTGCCGAAGGACGCGTTTCAGGATAATGAAGATGAAACGTTTGATTCTTCGTTTGATTGGGTTGATGAACTGGACGCATCTCGGCTTGACTGGTTGTTTATTTAATTTTGTTGTTGGGCTCTACCATGTATAAAACGAGGATCCAGTGCCTCCTCTCCTTTTAATGACGTACATAATGAATGGAAATACCACCTGTACATGAATCGCTAGAATGTCTCCACCCATCGTTTACACTCGAAGAGATCGCTGCACGAATCGAATCTTTTGCCAAATAATTGAATTGAAATACCCCGAACTCTAGAACCTACCTAACATTTACCTCAGCCGACTACCTAGAACAGTAGGAGATCAATGAAAAAGCCGGGTATATCAATTTTTGAATTCTGGCAAAATGAAATCGAAAGCCGGTCTGCCATGAGACCCCTAGACCGAAGCCAATGAAAAGGGAAGTGTGTATAGGAAAATCGAGAGAAAGAAAAGTCACAAGAAAGCGCCCAGCCAATGGACGGGTAGAATAGAAGGATGTGGTATAATAGGAGCTTCACGGAAGGAGCCAGAGAAGAAGAAAGAGACAAAGCAAAGAAAATGAACGAGAGCTTAGCCCGATACTTTTTTTGAGAGAGCAAGTATGACACGGCGGCTTGGAAGGATAGGAAATAGCATGGTAAATAGCTTTCTTCACTGGGAGAGCTCAAATCAACATTTCGGAAAAGAGCCTTGGATAACAAGTTGAATCGCCACAAGAAAGAAATGAAAACAAGGCCATGATGAGGGTGTCGACGGTATGCATCAGATCGAATCAGGGATATATAACACAAGAAAATGGGGATAAGAAATGAATACTCGACGCAATGAGAGAAAAAAACAAAACAATACGCATGCTCGTCTCCGGTTCTAAATGCAGAAACATGTCCCAACACGAACAAAACACGCTCGTCAATATGCAAGAGGCAGCCAGTATTCAGGAGACATGCGTCTTCCATGCAAATATTGGCAGAAAGGAGGTGGTAAAGCCGGTAGGAGTGGTCTAATATACCCTGGCCAGTGGTGATGGCTCAGGGGACGAGTCAGTGAATGAGCAGACCGCAAAGTCATACACAGCCATCCTAGGCATTATGATGCTGTACGGGTAGATACCCGTAGTGCTCGTAGAAGAGCGAAGCAAGAAACTCTGATCTTAAGAGCGAGCTTAGCAACTCTAAAAAACAGCGGCAAGGCCATTCTTGGAATGACGTCGGCTAAATCTCTTTTTCCCCTTGACCGACTCCGTGTCGGCCTGGTGCTTCACCAACGTATTACGCCCCGGAGGGGGTATATTATTCTCATTCTGAAGTTCGGAATTGCGATCAAGAGTGTTGGCGTGGCTGGAGAATCCCGAAGACATGTTGCGGAATGCGTCCTCGGCGGAATAAGATCCAGAACTTTGTTGTGTCAAAGCCATCTCACGAGCCCGGTCCAGTGCGTCCAGCCATTCTTGTGCTGAAACCGCGGCGGATCCGATATTGCTTGATGACGGTTTAGGATCCTCAAAGACAAAGTGTTTCTCTCTCTGTGATTTGCGTCAGTAATGAAAATGGAAGCTAGGAGGTGTAACATACTGTATCCACAATCCAGGATGAGTGCCCTTTAGCGTCGGTTGTGCTCCTCCAGTGTGTTCCGGGGGCGAGGAGATTGATTTCAAGCTTTGCCTTCTTTTCATCTCCACCAGATGCAGCTAGAATGATCCGCGCAGATGATGTGACCATGACCAACCGTTGTCGTTTCTTCGTTGCTGTGCTCGAAAAGAAACGCGAGAACTTCTTGGGAGCCTCAGCTTCGCTGCTACCATTTTTGGAAGTTGGACTGTGAGACGCAGGCGAAGACAAGACGACCATGTTTCCTAGCTTCAAAATCCGCTCGTTATTCTTGCTCAACACCGGTGACCATTCGATGTCGAGTTGACTTGGCGGAGGCAGCTCAGTGACCACTCTGGGAAGGTTACGGGTACTGGCACTGGGAGCGTTGGATGGCGCCGTCGAGATCGCGGGAGGGAAGCTCTCGCTGCTGTCACCATTTAGTTTGATTGGTTCTCGAGGGGGTGGCACGTAGGCCTTCAACCGAGGAGCTTTTTGTTTCCACAAATCAGTTCCCCAGGAAATACCATCAAAGAATTCGTGGTTCTTAATGTGCTCAATCTGCAATCGCTGAGCTGGATCAAGCACAAGAAGACGCTCGACAAGGTCTCGAGCAACGGCAGGAAACCCAATCGGGAATTCATAGTCCAAAGCAACAATCTTTTGGAAAGTTTGGTACTCATTGCCCGCTTTGAAAGGTGGACGACCGGCCAACAGTTGGTAAATGATACAGCCAAATGCCCATAGATCACTTGCCTTGCAGGCATTCTTGTCTGTCAACAATTCGGGGCTAACGTATTCCGCGGTACCGACAAATGAACTCGCCCTCTCATCCTCTGGAATTTCAGTCGCGTCCATCTGCGGGATTGAGTTCGTGCTATCGGCTGGTCGTTGTGAGGGTTTGAGGATCTTTGCTGTGCCGAAATCGGTAATCTTGATATGCATCTGGTGGTCGAGCAAGACGTTCTCCGGCTTCAAGTCTCGATGAATGACACCACACTTGTGCATATAATCTATCGCGTCAAGAATCTGTGCACCGTAAAACCTGGTGCACTCTTCGTCAAAGGTGGACATCCGCTTGAGAACACCCAGAAGCTCGCCTCCTTTGCAAAGGTCTAGCACAAAATATAGTGAGCGCTCATCCTGGAAGGTGTAATAGAGCCGCACAACTCCCGGGTGGTCGGTCAGGCGATTCAATGTGTCCTTCTCGATGTTGACATATTTCACCTTCTTCTCCTTGATGATGTGCCGCTTGTCTAAAATTTTGATTGCATAGTCCTTCAACGTTTGTCGATCTGTTGCAAAAACGACTGTACTGTACGATCCTTCTCCGAGGGTATTGCCGAACGAGAAATCGCGAACACCCTTCTTGATAAAACGGGAAACAGTTTTCCCATTGGCGTCCACTTCCTGTCTCACGGAGACGGCGGCCCCGCGCTCCTGCCAATCGTCGCTGCTGGGTGCTGGACCGTTCTCCATACCGTAGGGGGTCCGGGCCATTTGAGATTGTGTGCTTCCTCGGGCGTGTGCTCTGGATGACTGACGCATTACCGCTCCATTGGCCGGGATGTGTCCTGTGCGGTAGGAGCGGTCGCTGTGGGAGTTGTCGCGGACTGGAACGCCGGCTTGCAAGGCTACGGCGGCGCCACGAGCGTCTTTCCGAGAATGGGACGTTGATGTTGACGATGCACCGGAATCCGTTCGCATGCGGTATGAATTATCCCGGGGAAGTACGGAGGAGGCCGAACCGTTGGCGTATAAAGAGGAAAGGGGTCGGGGAGGGTTCTGGGAGGTAGCGTGGGGATGTGTCGAGTACGGTTGGTAAGGGCCGGAGGGCGGAGGATTCTCAGGATATGGGTAGACGACGGATGAACGATTGTCGACCGGTGCTGGAGCCTCGTAGGGTGCAGGAGGAAATGCCGAGGAGGGCTCGTCGTTTGGCGCGGGATTTTGTGGATGTGTTGATACCGAACCGCCCGGTTGAACGGTTGGACTGGATCCGATCGAACCACCGGTCGCGTCCTCTGATGGCAGGGGCGAATCATCGGGATTCGCTATCCGTAGCCCTCCCAGGGACTGGGATAGGCTTAAATCGCCATTCATGGTGGGCACTGGCGACCGGAGGAGGCAGCGGAGGTAGCGGTAGGTGGGGGGAAGACGAGAGGAGAGGAAGGGGAAGAATCCAGGGGCCAACGAATTATGGCGGCGATAGCAACAGTGGAGGCATGGTCCGACCTGGAACGTTGGAGATGTCAAGAAGGTGAGAGGGGGAGAAGGCAGAAAAGGATCAACAGGAGGCTCCGAAGTAGGAATCGGGTTTAGTGTGGGCTGAGCTCATGCTATTAATATGATAGAATGAATTTAACAATCCCTTCCTACTAAGACATACTTCGGACTACGGAATATGTTTAAAAATTATAATTAGAGAGAAGTTCGAATTAGAATGCGTCGTCATCGTACGGGAATGCACTGTGTATCTTTGTACCTGAACGGGTAACAAGGCAATTGCACAAAGTCGTGACTTCCCTCTTATCTTGATGCCTTGACAAATATGCCAATTGTAGATCTTTCTCTTTCTTCTCTTCATACTTGTCACTGTTGCCGCTCATGATCAGACGTCCACCGTCGATCATCTCGTTGGGGGATGAGGAGCTTCAATATCATTTGCACCGCATCTATCTCCGTTCTCTATCCACCGATCTTGACCGCCTACACCTGGATGACCCAGATCGAAAGTACGATGGGGATGATCTGCTCGACTCGAGCTTTGCTGATAACTCAGAAGAGGATGCGGATATTAAACAACACCGCGAGGAAGTTCGCGGGTCACCCTGTGTTGGAACGCGTTCCGTGCCAGGCGTCATCACAACAAGCCCAGTGGAAGAATCTGCTTTGACAGAGTCCCACCAAACAGTGGACACCATCAATGTCCCCGCTGGTCGGTTGAGATCCTCGCTCCCCTCACAGAATCATCGTCTCATAATTACCGGGACTGCCTTACACGATCAAGGAAAAAGTACAATTCATCATCCATGTGCAAAGGAAGGTCTGTGCTATGGGTGATCGTCAGTTTAGTCTGATAATCGAACCATTGACCACTTCTCGTAGATAACTACCTACGAGACTCTCTCCATGCATGGTCCACCACTGAAAATGACGAGCATTCGCGGCTTCCCACTGTTCAGGTTTCCCGCGAGTCGCCCGCCGCCATTCCGGAGATGTTTTCCAAGGCCGTTCCACTCTGGGGCCTAAGCTTAGCGTCTACTACACGGTCTGACGAGGCAGGCTTGGCCAGCTCTATTGCCTCGACCGCTATTGCAGTGGATACCCTGTGCAAGCAAGACACTAGTCACTATTCAACTGCCGAAGAGCCCAGTACGGATCGTGATTATGTTTGTTAGATGTGCTAAAACCAAATGGTCTCGACAACTTATGTGCATACGAATCATGACTGATGTTTATTGTTGTGTCTATACCACTATACGCATCTTCATTCCTGGTTTGCGGGGTGTTTTTGCCTTTTGACGTGTATGCAGCAACGTCATTCTGCAGGGATAATAATACCATGCACCTTATCATTCGATAATCCCCATCGAACTCTGATTTTTGTCCCGTAAACTAACGCCTTTGTTTCGTGCAACTTCCAAAACCAAACAGATCAGGCTGAAACATCAAAAGCCCAACCTTGCAAGCTATGTATAGGTATAGTTCGGATGTGCTCCGGTGGAGAAATCCGATCCATGATCCGGCTTCCTTTGGATGACCCAGCAACTGACGCGTCCTTCCACTAAATGCCCAGTTTATTTTTTTTACTTCGATCTCGCAAATTAGTACACCGTCATTGTATTTTGACGAACACTGGGACTTGATTTCTCAGGCACTGCATCTTGTGTTTTGTTTTCTCCGATCTTGTCCCATCCATCGCCGTGTGTCTTATCGACTGTCTCACCTTGGTTTACTTAGCGCAAGTAGAAGGCTCCAGCGAAGATTCCAAGGTTCTGGACCGTTCTTTACCGATAATAATAGAATCGAATAAACGTGGAACAAAAGAACACGGGAGATATTCCAGTATTCTTGTTTCACTGGTCGAGTTCCCCGCCTCTTATTTCGCCTCGGCAATCGTTGGTTCAAGTGTCGGAGAATTTTGTCGGAAACATGGTAGAACAGAGGTCTTTATCATGTCTTATCAGCACATAGAAACATTCCATGCAGATGCAGATGCAATGCACATTACAAACCGAGCTTGGTTGACTCTACAATTATCCCCTTGGGGATTCTAGTGTTACGTGCAGTACCGAGGGCTAAGAGCTATCTATAGAACTGAGATCTGCGATGCCCTTGCAGCCAAGTGCTAAGTAGCTATACGTAGTGGATTTTCTTTGACGCGGATTTCGTAAGGTTCTAGACGCCGCCGCTTTTATGACCTTAGACTCAGACTCGCTGAGTACTTCTCAGTCTGGGCTCAGGCTCACTAAGCAGCTCATCATGGTCACGTGATAGATCAGTGAGCCCTTACTCCAGGGCTCTAATATGAAGAATTCCTCTTTATGTATATCAGCTAGGCCATGTAGAACGCCTTGGAGAATATGGCCTCTCGCGTGTCTGCTCCAACCCTTCAAGCAGCGTGGTGCGGTATACCAAGTACGGATTACCCAACGAGATGCCCCCGTCAGACAGACAATTGACAAAGGGCATATACGCCTCTACCTCTGTTGCGGCCCCGCGGTATCAGCTCTCACATAATCCGAATACATCGGATTGCCCGGTCTCTCATATCGTCCCCAATAACAATTGACCCAGGCGCAACGATGCCCAACCCCTCGGCTAATTTCAGATCATTCAAATACGAGATCTTTGAGTGATCCAAGAACAACATATCCGACTTCCTCGAGCCGGGTTTCTGGTTTGAGGTGTCCGCCGCAAGACGCTCCAGTGACGCCCGAGACGGACCCTTTTGAATATCAACGACATCACTGAGGCCAGCAATCTCAACCAAGGCGCGCGAGACAGATGCGAACTTCGGGTTCAAATCAAGACTGACGTATCGAGGAGCCTGGACGCCCGTGTTGCGCATGGCGCTGCCGAACATGATGGCCGAGTAGCCAACGTAACCACCAATTTCGAGAATGGAGCTTGGCCGCTCAGTGGCGATGATGTCGGTGATGGTGGTGGCTTTGTGAGCCCACGTTTATCAGGAAGTCTTTGGTGCGCGAGAGCTCGTCGATGGCGGCGAGTACGGCATTGGGCGAGTTGCTGATGGCGGAGAATCGGGATGGGTAGTTATGAAGTGGAGGAGCTGGTCTTCGCGGCCGTCATTGCACTTGTCGGATCAGTTGATTCACAGTATATTCGAGCTTGGCAGAAAGTCATTTACGAAAACGTTTTATTCAGTCTTGTAAAGCCCCTGCGATAGGCGGTCGGTAGGCAATAGAACGGCGATCCTCGCGTCCAAGCCTACCTTTATACTGTCTGGACTCTCTGCAAAACGCACGATTTGCCACTGGTCGAGCTGTAACTGGGCGAAGATTTGGTAGATATCAAGATGATGGGCGGGCACAGAATCAGCCGCTCGAGAATCCCCCTCAAAATTTCCTTTGTGCAATAACGTCCAGAATAACCAGAGGCATCCTGCCGGCTGAGAATGCGTATCGTTGTGATAGCAAGCTAGCGGCCATAGCCAAGGACGACGTAGCATCTTCATCCTCTTCTTCTACTTTGTAATTATAGGCAAACTTGGCTGATGCACCCTCATTGTTGTGCCCGAACTGTAGAGGGTAGCAGATCAGGACAACGTTCAAGCCATCTTCCGAGTCTGATGCGAGAGTTCATGGAGGGTGTAATCGAGGATGATCGGAGATAGTAGATTCATTTTTAGTCAACTCATATCGATATGAGATTTGGGACAATATTGAGCTCAGAGAGAAGAGAAACCGTCCACGGGATTGACACTTCCACGGATTTGCATTTTGGCATGAGGATGCCTTCACTTTCCTTTCTTGGGCTTCTCGATGCGACTGTTCCACCGCCTGCGATCGCCGTAGGCGATGCAAATAGGAGGAACTCGGTAGACTTACTGGATGATGATGATGATGATGATGATGATGATGATGATATTATATCAACCTAATGCTACTTAGCTACTCATCGCCGTGGTGATATAGGCGCTTCGATTCGAAACAGGAATATGTCCATACTCTAGTAATTCCACGTAGTAATGAATGACTAGAGACAAATAAAAAGGGCAAAGGAGTGCCCGCATAGGTATATGTACGGACCCGCTTTGACCGCACCTCCATCTAAGAACTGAGGGCCAACCGATTCCTAGGGAATTGCGAGATCAACATCACGTGCCATCGGACTAGAATTAGCCTGGGCATATACGGCGGATGCCAGAAGAAGGTATACGTAAGACACTGCTCCGATCACTGACCAAGAGGTCGTGCTCAGTTCTACTCAGTGGGCAAAAGCGGCGGGAGTCTACCCCTTTTGACTACTTGGGCACTGTGTTTTTCCTTGTGATTATCCAAACCCCGCGGACTGCTGCGCCTCAAATAAGGCTGTTGCCTATCAAAATAGCGCTCTTGGCAAACGACATGATACGAAGCATGATCTAGCCTGTTCGGGCAGATCTGCACCGCCCCGCAAAAGAAAAAAATCCCCCCTCCCATAAACTTCCTTTAAACGGTTCAAAACATTGACAACTACAGGTTGAGCAAAGAACATGATGACTTCGTCAGCAAGAGAATTTTTCCCTCTATCAATTGGGATCTAACCACAAACTGATGGAGAAAGATCTAATCTAGTCTAAGTCTATGATCTCTATAAACATATAAACAAAATGAACCACCCATGGGCTGCGTCCAGCACCTGGCCAGATAGCCTAGTTGAGCTTCTTGCCCTTCTCCTTGGCAAACTTCCAGTGCAACTCTCCCTTGGAATCGGGGTCGTACTTGGTCTTGCAGGTAGTGAAGGTGTTAACAAGATCCTTGAGGAACAGACCCTCTTCAATACGGTACTGGTCTCCGAGGTAGGGCACAATGGCGTCAGTAGCCTCCTCAGCGTGGTAGAAAGGAATCTTGGGGAACAGGTGGTGAATGACGTGGTAGTCAATAATCTCGTGGAAGAAGTGACGTCCGATGAAGCCGAAGCGGCGGTCAACGGTGCCCAGGGCGCCTTTGACGAAAGTCCAGTTGGCCTCGTCGTAGTGGGGAACGGTGGGGTGAGTGTGGTGCAGGTAGGTGATGGCAACTAAATACATCATTAGTGAGAGTTCTCAAGAGCATGCACGTTTAAATGGTTCTTACCGAGCCAGTGGTGAACCCAGAAGTAGGGCACAACGTAAAGCAGCGCAACCTTCCAGAAGCCAATCTGGGTAGCGAAGTAGTAAAGGGTGGCTCCAGTGATGAGAAGACCGAGGTCGGTAATCGCAATCAGAGGGGTCTGCGCCTTGGTGAACAGGGAGCCAGTGGGGTCGAAGTGGCTGTTTCTGAACATCTTGGGACCACCGGTTCCCTTATCGGGGAGACTCTTGTTTCCAGCGCTAACGTTGAAGAACATGTACAATTGCCATCCGAGAACCTGGTGGCCGAGCAAAGTGACAGCGTGGTAGAGGGGAGTCTCCTCAACCAGCTCGGTGAATTTGCTGAGCATAGTGGGCTCCTGGTTCTTGACCTCAGTCTCAGTGGAGGGAACGAAGACAACATCCTTATCGATGTGACCGTGGTAACGGTGGTGTCTGGCGTGGGTAATCTTCCACGAGAAGAAGGGCACCATCAGAAGAGAGTGAACAGCCCATCCGACAACATTGTTGAGCTTGTTGTACTCAGAGAAAGAACCGTGTCCGCACTCGTGTCCAATAATCCACATGCCGGTGCCCACGCAGCCCTGGACAAAAGTGTAGAGAACCCATGCGCAGGCGCGCATAAGAGGCGTAGGCAGGAGATCGATCTTGAGGGCGAGCCATACAAGCACGGAAGCGTAGATGATATCGCGGACGAGGTAGGAGAAGGATTTGATCGCTGAACGCTCAAAGCAGTGAGCGGGCACCTTGTCTCTCAAGTAGCCATAAGTAATTTCCTTGGGCTAGTGATTGTCAGCTTGCAAATCGCTTCAGAGATCCTCAATTAGCACGTACGTCAACCGCTCCCTTCAATTGAATCACGGGCTCGGCCGTTTGAATAGTAGAAGAAGCCATTGTCTGCGATTCTTTCACAACAGCGTCGAGTGTAGAATGAAAGACCACGCCCCCTAGAAAATTTTATTTACATGAATAGCATGAGAAATTGATTGGTTCTGCGATAGTCTGGTAATGGAGCCGAAGGTGGAACCTTTCTAGGCCCCTTCTAGACGATTTTACAGCCCCTTTCCATGGGTTTGGGCAGAACGGACCAATGTGATGATCCATATTTTCACGCCTGAGTCCGTTCCTCCCAACAGAACCCGTTAAAAAGACGTTGATTTGCGCGGGATTCTCGTGGAGAAAATCTCTACTTTGGTGGCTAGCGCTTAATTTAATTTCCCTCGCTTATTTCTGATTGGCTACGATAGCGGTACTAAGTTTGAGTCTAATCACTAGTGTTTACAGTGCCCCTGACATTTTTTTTTCTTTTTCGTTTTTCGCTTTCCTTCTTTGATCTGTCTCCCGATTTAGTAACGCCTGGATTTAACTCGGCCATCTGGGCGGAGAACTGAGACTGCTCCGTGAGACACATTGAGTTTTCGGATACCCATATTTGTTGCGGTGGCGATTGGTGGATCTAGCCAGGGGCAAACCCTTAAAACTGGAACCGATATTTTTCTTCCGTACACGTACTCCAGGGGGGTGAATACGAATTAACACATGAAAAATTATGAAAAGTTGTTGAGTGACTCCGTTGGGAGGTCAAAGAGCCAACATGGGGCTACTAGCCGCAAGGAGCATTTTATGGAGCCAAGTGGGCCATTTCTAGCTGCTCAACAAATAATGATGGCTAAAGATAAAAAAGATCACATTCATAGGAGCCCTTAGCTCCGCTATAAAATATTTTACTCCAGTTTGGTAGCATTGAATGGAAACTCACGGGCGAAACCGCTGACTCCGTCGGCTGGATTGATTTATATGACAAATCATTCCATGTCAGGAGATCTTATGGATATCACATGCCATCCCCTTAAACCAAATATGCCGAATAATAGCTGGTGCAAGCATCATCAATGACACTGTCCGCTACCAGAGCAGTGACTTTCAGATTGGCAGAATTGGCCAAGAGTAAGACTTCTCCACTCGTCGACTTAGGCCAACCTTGCTTAGACAGGCCGCTCTCGGGATCCTTCGCAAAAGCCAGCCACAAATCTTGCATCTTAGCGCTGGCAACCTTCTCGAAGTGAGTGTCGGGGCCGTAGATGCTGGAAGTGCCGAAAATGAGCGGTAGCTCAGCTGTGTGGTAAGCACCTAGCCCGGACTCCGGCGAAATGTTGGTGAAGTTACCGCGGTACTGGTAGCGGTAGGTAGTCAAACCAAGAGAATCTCGAAGGGCGGTCGAGTACGGGACAGGACATTCAAAGGTAGACAGGGTCATTGCCTTAGCTCCGGCACTATCGGTAGCATCATACCACAGAGTGCCCTCGTCGAGGTTCGAACCGAATATGGCAGGTTTGTTGGAGAGGTGTTTGCCCAGATAGCGCTCGGTATAATTATTGAAGACCAATCGATCATCAATGAAAGGAGCGAATGTCAGGCTAGAGCCATTCGAGGTACCAAGATAAGCGGTGATATTGGATGCCGGAACCTTGCGCAAGCAGTTCAGCTCGTGCTGAGCCGAACCTGAGCAGCCAAAGTATGAAGCAACCGACGAGAAGTTTGTTCCCGCGATATCTGTCGAACGTGTATGAATGGTGAGGAAAACCGAACCAGAGTCGCCGGCAAATCCTTGGACAATGGGGTCATCAGGATAAGCAAAGTTCTGGATGTCAACACTGCCTGCGCCTGCACTCTGACCCCAGAGGATCATCTGCTCGGGGTTGCCTCCGAATTGAGCGATGTTCTTGTGCACCCATTCAATGCCGGCACGCTGGTCCAGAATACCCAAATTCTGCTCGTCAAGGGCCTTCGAAGCAGGGAAACCGAACATGTTCACACGATACTGCACAGCAACCAAAATGTGCTCCTGGGAGCGCTCTATCCAGGGACCTGGATACCATGCAGGCACGTCTGTGCCACCAGAAATCCATTCACCGCCGTAGAACCAAATGATAACGGGCAAGTCGGTCTTGCCATTGTTCGGAGCCCAGATGCTCAAAGTCAAACAGTCCTCACTCATACCACCGGCGATAATGATTTCCGGTTCATATTCCGCGAACACAGTACCGGTTGTAATTTGCGGACAGGCAGGGGGCATGGTGGTCGCATCAACATGCTTCGTGGTGGCACTTGGCGGGAGCGACTGAGGAGGAAGCCAGCGACGCTCTCCAATGGGAGGCTGGGCGAAAGGAATTCCCAGGAATTGGCGGACATGAGGATATGTGCTGTTCACACCTCCTTGGACGGTACCGCTAGAGGTTTGGATATGGAGATTGGCAGTTGCAGCTGTCACCGCAAACCCCAATAAGGTTGAGAGTGTGATCTTCATGGTGTGGTTGTCAGTGCTAATCCGCAGATTGACAGAGAGAAGGTCTGATGATCAGGAGCAGACTGCGAATGTTATTGAGGGAAGCCAACGCATAATGTCTAGCCCGTGTGGGTTAGAATGCAGATGGAAGTTCCGAGATCACAGCATTGCCGATCACTCAAGACCTGAAGATGTTTAATTAAGATGCCGCGGAGCGGAGATGATATAGGCCATGATATTCAGTGGAATCGGTCGGTTTTCGGTTCCGGATTCAACGGGTTCACTGGATTGTACCTTCAGGGTCTATTGTGCCCGACCATTTTCTTCTGGGGTCCTCAATTAACACATCGTACAGATGCCGGTCTATGTACCGATGTCCATTGAAATCTCCCATTTTCCCCACGCCGTGGGTCTTTTGGGGAAATGACGCATCTAGAGTCCGGATATCCCGAGAGCGATCTGCAACATTATGGGGTAGCAAGGCAATATGTACCGGCTTTTCGGCAATTCAAAGGCAGCGCGACATGTCTGTTCGGTACAGCCGTGAACCAAACTCATGATAGGAAAGACTTTATCTGTGATTAGAAGGAGAACCCTCAACAGGGGTTGTATTGGTGAAGGGCTATCTGGCACAAGGCAATCATCTAAACGGGAATAGCGCGATCTGACAAACCTGACAGCTGCCAAAACTGATCTTCAGGGCAGGAATGACACTGCACCATCTTATGGATTCAAAGTAGCATTAAGGCCCTCGATATCATTGATCTGAATTGGTAGAGTGAAATCTAGCTTGTTCCTGCATGAAATCGGTACTTATAAGCCAATCAACACTTTCTACGATCTTCCCGGGCTTCCGGACGGTATTTCGGGAATAATGAATGCTAAATCCGATGCACTACGACAGTAAGACTTGCACGTTTGTTTTCTCCTGTTTAATAGTATTATGATCTATAGTGCAGTCATGAGATCCCACGTGTCTGGCCCAATATAATTAAAGATGGCCTTTAATGGACACCTAAAATACCAAACCCGTCACTAGCAGTGTATCGGCATATTGTCACTGTAGTCTAGCCAGAAGATTCGTGAGCCCGGTTACCCATCGATAATGTATTATCAGATCTGCATATATACTTGCTGGAACCTCACCAAAGTAATGCAAACAGCAATCAGCAGTGTTTTGATCAGCTTACAATAATATCTGTTGATTCTTCCATAATGCGACAGCTACATTCCACTAATAATAGATCTTATAGATCAGACATTAGAGTTACGTTGTGAAACCAGGTTACATGTCAGCATCCGTAAACCTTAATAGTAGTGTGGTGAGGAAAAGTGGGTATGAACAGACCCTGATTTAGCCAGAAGACGTCTCATGGCGGCCAAACCCGCGCCCCCTCGTAAATGTCTTAGACGGAAGAAATCTTTATAATCCTTCGCTGAGCTATTATCATGTCATAGTAATATTCAATCAAGCTTCCTTCAACTTAGATCCTACAATCGCAAAAATGGCTCTTTCAGCGTGCAATGCCGTTATCAACCCAGGCTTCGAGTCCGGTGTCTTGTTCCCATGGCGCGCATCTGCCGTGGACGTTGCTCATGTGAGCACTGGTACTGCCTACAGCGGTGACTACTACCTGTGAGATTCATCACCTTAGGCTACCCGAGTATCGACTAACTAAATAGTAACCTGCAAACCGCCATCGACAACCAAGGCAACACCATATCGCAAACCCTGAAGAATCTCAAACCAGGAAAAAGCTATACATTTAGCGCCGAGGCGCAGGTTCCCTACCCCGCTATTTCGGAGTACTGCTTCGTGTATGTTTATTCGGGCTCCAACTCCACGGTCGGCGAGATCGCTAGCGTGGACTTGTATCAGGGAAGCTTCGGGGAGTGGGTCTCTATTTCTGGGACCTATGTGCCAAAGCATTCCCTTGAGACGTTACACATCCTTGCCGCTTGTGATGAGGAGGATAATTCCGTTACTGGAGAGGTGTATCTCGATGCGATTAGCCTTGTGCCTGAGAGTGGCTGTGGGTCTGCGTAAAGTATGAGGACTCGGGTGGAGCACTGGTGTAAATAGATTGATTTTGTATGTTGCCCAAATACATGTAATAAACTGCCTTTTTCTGTACATATACCTACTCCAATCATGGGCATTGCCCAAAACTTGGGGGGGATACTCGAGGTTCCAGACGACAAGTAACCGATATTCATGGGTATTGCTATTAAGCCCTGGAGGTTGTTTGATCTATATATTTTCCCTCTGCCGCCCGTCTCGGCAGAAAAACTAGGCTCAAATCAGCGACTATCTATCCTTTGCAGTATTATTTGGACTAGACTGGTACCAATCTAGATATCGTTTTCTTAAGATTGGAGTGATAGTAAGGCAATAGAGTTCGAGTAGATCTCTCGCCCGCCGCTTTCTAAATCCCCTTTCTTTCTTCCCTTCCTTATCCCATCTTTTTCTTATTATTTCCAGCTTCTGAAAACGAACACAAACTCACTACAAGATTAATCTGCTTTCACTTAAAAGCCAAAATGCCTGCCAAAGAGACGATACTGTCTCGAATTTCCTTGCCGGAACGGGCCTTTCTATTTCGGCGACCACAGCCCAAGATCACTGAAAACCTAGAGACTGGAGACTTGAGGGCTCAGTCTCACAAAATCGTCACTGGTGATGACATGGTGCACCGATGGCCAGAATGGTGCACAAAAAGTTTCTTTTTCTGGCTTGGCGGTGGCGTAGTAACTTTCGTTATTACGTTGTTGCTGGGGTCATTGCTGAATGGGTAGCTTAAGGATGAGGCTGAAGCTTGGATAGTTATGTGGCTTTTTACTAGTGAGTTCGAAGACATCATCACGGTTGGGAGCTTAGAATTGGATTGGGCCTTCGGGCGATTTACTCATGTATGGTTGACTACATGATTGGAAAGCGCCTCGCAGGTTTCCAGGGATTGGAGAGGACTGAAAGCGTAGAGAGATGAAGAAATATCGGTTTCGGCCGTACCAAGTTTGAAATCCCGTTCGTACCAAACATTGGGAGACACCCTAAAAGGCTCTAACGTAATGACGGGAATGTTGACACTCTAGAAAATCTACCAATCAACGACCTCGGCAGTGTTTCCAGATTTATTGAGTGACTGATCCTTCATCTCCAGATCAAATCACATGTTGCAGGCCTCGCTGTTCAGACATTCAAAGCAGTCTACTAGAGCTTTCAGGCAGCCTGATCTACACATAATCCTTCCAACATTAATGTTGAGTCTTGCAGCATATACCCCCAAGGTTTGGCCTAGGTGCTAGCAATGTGTTTAGTAATCCTCTGAAGACATATCTTTATTCATATTAGTGCCAGGTGATGTCCATGTGTCCAGGTGGCGAGGCTGAGATAGAACAACCACACGAAATGCGCCGTTTGCACGGTTGTTTATTGATGTCATTTGCTGATTGGGAATGAAGATCTCGATCCATCAGGCACATCATGGCGATCTTTCAGCCACCGAGAACCTGTCTGCGGCAAAACATCCACCAATCACTGCCAGGACCTGATATTTCGGGTGGAAATTCAGCCAATCAGCTTCATTTTCGATATACGCTGCTTTCATAGATATTTGCAAGACAGAATGCTTTCACACAGATAATTACCAGTATTGCTACAGATCGAAGTTAGTCTACGAGGTCGAAAAGCAACATGCTATTGTTCTATATGAAAAAAAGTAACATGTATAACCATTGACTCAGTCGGGCAAGAGACAATCATCTCCGAAGGCTTCGCGATCAGGAGACTACATACATAATGTTGATAATTAAACGGATACACTAAGCCCTACTGAAAGTAATTGAAAATTTAATTTCAAATAAACTCTTACGGTCTCCATTCATGACGCAAATGCCCGGATGTCAGGGCTTGGGATTGCGAGCACCCGGAATCAAGGTATGGGTTTACGTCATCCCCGGCCGGACTTAAAACTATCGCGAGTAACGACCTTCAGACAACTAAATTAAATTTTCAATTTTACACAGACGCATTTACACAGATTAACAATTATGTCTACCACTACAATATCTAGACCAGTTGAGACGAGTTCATTCACCGGAAATCGAAGCGTGATGGAGCGCATCCGAGAGAGACGCAGAGCAGCCGAAGCTAAACAAGCGCGCGAGGTCGATACTTCAAACCTTTCAGTCGGATTTATGTCAAAATCTCAACGTGCCTCAAATATGCCGAGTTACCCAGGCCTTGATCGTTGGCGTTTGCTGGAGAAGATTGGAGATGGTGCTTTCAGCAGTGTTTATCGTGCAAGCGACACGAAATCCGAGTTGGGTGAAGTGGCAATCAAGGTCACAAAGAAGTATGAAATGAAAGAGGAACAAGTGAGTCATTTTCAAATTCTGCTTAGGTGCATACCTAAATAGAAAAGAGTCTTTTCTGACAATGTCGCAGAAAAAGAAGTTACACGACGAAGTTGAGATTACGCGAAAACTCGATCATGACAATGTGGTTCGACTTATTGACGCCTCCGAATCGATTCAGTACCATTATATGTTTTTAGAGCTTTGCCCTGGAGGCGAATTATATGACCAAATCGTCAAGTTTGCGTCTCTAAGTGAGCAAATGGCCCGACATGTTATATGGCAAGTTGCAAACGCTGTGGAATATCTTCATGAGACCATGGGAATCGTTCATCGGTAAGTCTCTCTTCTTTCTGGGAGTTCCTCGATCATAATCTGACATCATTTTCAGAGACATCAAACCAGAAAACATTCTCTTTTACCCCAACTCTACAACACCATCCGAAGAATCGAAATCCACCCAGCCAGGAGATGAAGAAGAAGCCGTATCAATTGCTGATGTCGGGGCCAGCGATATTGGCGTAGTCAAACTCGCCGACTTTGGGTTATCCAAGGTTATTTGCGGCGCTCCAGCAGCAACACCCTGCGGTACCATGAGTTACGCTGCACCCGAGCTATTTAGGAAACACAGATATACAACCAGTGTCGACATGTGGGCGCTTGGCTGTCTTCTTTTCACGATGTTGGCCGGATTCCCTCCTTTCTACGACGAAGATCTTGACATCATGAGGCGCCAGATCATGCAAGGGGAATACTCATTTTCGGCACCAAAGTGGGACACCATTTCGGATGGCGCAAAGGATCTTGTTTCTCGTCTTTTGACTATTAACCCAGAAGAGCGGTCAACAATCCAGGAGTGCCTTGCTCACCCTTGGATGCACGACGATTCAGAAGATAAAACGCCCACCAATGACGTTTTCACGCCCAACACTGAACGCCACCGTGCTTCGACAGGGACCACCCCGATTCTCGAGAATTTCCAAATTGGTGATAATGAGAGCGGGGAACCTTATCCTCAGACTCCCAATATCCGGGATATTTTCAATGTTGCGCTTTCCGTGCATAAAGAACAGCACCAGTCGCAGCAAAAAGCAGAATCAAATGGCGGTGGAGGATCCCGAAAATCTGCAGACGGTCATAGATTCAAGAAATCCACCCCACTATCTAACCTTAGTATGAACAACAGCAAGTTGCTTGAGAAGAGGAGAATGCGAGCCGGTGATGGCCAATCAATCCCAAGCTGTTAAAATAGGTTGGGTGGATACAAACTCCACAGACTAAAGGGGCTTTGTAATGTACATTAGATAATGACGTTATGAATTAAATATGAATGAAGAATTCGGTTCAATGAAGATATTCGGAGTAATTTAGTGTGAGTTCCATGCTTTAATGGACGATCTCAAGTCTCTTTGATGTACTTTGCCTGAGGCCTCTCAGGAGTCTGGTGACTTAAAGCAAACTTGATACTGAATGATAAGCTATATCGTATATACTCCCGTGGTCGTTATATGTCTTAACGGGGTACAAAAAAAAGTAGTTGCACCTGGCCCTAGTACAGGCTCGTTCTTGAGTTGCATGAACCATCCGCCCTTCAATTACCCCCCCGGGTACAGCGTCATTTCGTCTGACATCGGTATAATATATCCTCCTTTTCCAATGTTGATCAATTTCGTAGACGTAGCCCAGTATCTCAAGCGCCCCTCCCAGGTCTACTAGAATTAGCTAGATGCCACAAAACGAGGAAGATCAATACCTACATCGTCAAGCTTTAACGCAGCTTTCATGCGGGAAATTAACCCTGCAAGTTCATCCCCGCTGTAATCCTTATTTCCTTTTTCATCCTCTTTAAATGGCGTGACTTCTGGTATTAATGCGTTTATCTCCTTTCGAATTTCTTTCGCGGCGAGGGGTAGCGGTTCACATTCCATCGAATGAGAAAATGGGTCCTCAACAAAGCGCTTAATTTGATATTGGCCAAGATCCACTTTTTTATAGAATTCACTTGCCTTCAAAGTTTATCAGCTTGGATACAAAACTCGAGTTCACAGGATAAAGAGGGGTAAATGGATAAGTGATGATCACTGGCTAATGTTAGGTACTAAATCACATCACATGATATTGTAAGAGTAATCCATCCCTGTGGCCTGGACTTTTGCTGATAAGCAGTTTTCTCTCTCAGTGGTGGATTCTATATTTCGTAAACGAGCCTTTCTTTTTTTTGCCTCAACACTTGTAGCCAATAAATTTGCCGTGGCTCCAACAATCACAGCATCAACGCCGATTATGTAGCCGAGATAACGGACTTTTATTGACGCCATAAAGGAAGCTGCAGCTTGTGTCGGTGCAACCGGGGAGGAGGTTATAGAACCATATATTAAAGCACTAACCGAGGCATAATTAATCACATAAAGTGGTTCACAGGTCCACATGATAATCTTCATTAGAAACCAGTCGATAAAGACTCAATTGCCACTGCAAATTGAACCAAATCAATTCCCAGACACAATTTTAATCCACTACCTCACCCATACTGTCCAGTATGTAACATGAGATACACACCACGTATGCCCATGTGTTCTCCAGCCATTTACAACCCACATCCAAAAAGCCCGCAACCCACAATTGCCCACCAATCAACACTCAAATCCAAGTTTTATTTTCGTCTCACGATGCTTGGCTCCGACGGCGTGGGCCCACAATAACGCCACCTATAAGAGATGTTGATCTGGTACCCAACCAGCGTTGAGGACCAATCTCAAGTATTTGTTGGGTCGACCTTTATTTGGTCTTTTCTGCAGGACGCTTCCTGGGACAGTGTTATCTCGGATGCGATTATTGTTCCTGGGTTGTCCCAAGGGTCTCAATTGGGGTTCATTTAAAAGAGGAGTTGGTTGTACCGGTATTAATGCTGTGTGGAACAGTTTGGAGATTGGGGAAACGTACTGCGGAGATGTGCGGGTGGCGATGATGGAGCCGATAGTGGCGATTGGGGAGTCGGAATAATGGGAAATGTTCCGTAGCACATGAAGCGAAACGCGTAAGACGTATCCTATGACAGCGCGGATTTGAGTGTTACTAGTGTAAGGTGGAACATAATCATTCATGAACAGTCAATTAGGGAAAATAAACTAGTTATCTCCACAGCAAATCTAAAAAGTGTGTATCAAAATGAAAGGCCACAAGCAATTCCGACAGTCTTCTTGAAATAAAAAGTGAAGATGTGAAGATGTGAAGACGGGAAATAATTCACATGAAACGCCAACAAAGATCATCTCCCAGATGCCGCTTCAGATGCTCCCTTCGCGTGTATAGTTTTCGTGCAAGTGTAAGACCTCGTGTAAGCGTAATGCCTCGGGTAAAAAAACATGGGAAAAGAAAAAATTATCTACTGCTTGTTCTTGGCGAAAACCTGGGCACCATCGACCAGACGGCGCTCGGTGTTCTGGCGACCGTTGACAAAGTCGGGGTAGTTGAGGGTCAGCTCAACGGCACCGTTGACAATGTTGTCCACAGCCTCGACACCCAGCATGAACGAGTGGTCCTGGTTGCCGACCTCGTAGCGCCAGCTACCGAAGCGACCACGGGACCAGATACCCTTCTCCTGCAGCTTGGGGAGGATCTGGGTGAGGGCACCCTCACGCTCCAGGCTGGGGGTGGGGTAACCGTGGTCGAAGCGGCGGTGGTAGGTAGAGACGATCTCGTCAGTGGGAGTGAGCATCTCAGTGTTGATGAGACCCTGGATGGACTCGGCAAGGAGCTTCTCGTGGTTAACGGGCTTCATGGAAGACTCGGAAACCTCCAACATGATGGACCAGTAAGGACCCTCCTTAGCCTCAGTGCTCGAGGGCTTAGAGCCATCGGCGAGCTGGAGGGTGGGCAGCTTCTTGGAGGCCTCGGGCTGGTTGTGGGGGGAGTAGTTGGAGAAGATGGTGGCACGGTAGAACGGAGAGTCGTCCTCGGGGAAGTAGAGCCAGCACTTGTCACCGATGCGCTCGGGGCGCTCACCACGGATACCGACACCGATAACGTGGGTGGAGGAGTAGAAGAGCTGCTTGGTGAGGGGGATGAGCTCCTGGTCGCCCATGGCCTCGGCGAGGAAGTCGACAGCCATGGTGGAGACGAGCTTGGAGTAACCAATGGTGGTTCCATCGGCGAGGGTAACGGTCTTGTTGTTGGCGTTAACCTTGGTGACCTTGCCCTTCTCACCGAAGCGGGTGTTCTCCTTGGGGATGGTGTTGGCAACACCGATCCAGATACCACCAGTACCGTCGCGAGCGGGGAAACGGAAGGTAGCGTTGGGACCCCAGTTACCGGCGGTCTTGTTGAGGATGACGTTGGTGGTCACGGCCTTGAGGTTGGGGGCAGCGACACGCTCACCGAGCCAAGCGCACTGCATCTTGGTGGTGGGGACGGCCCAGACCTTGTAGTTGTAGGGGCGCATGAAAAGGTCGGCAATACCAGTACCCATCATGCGAACAATCCACTCATCGAAGTTCTTGGGCTTGGTGTTGGCAACGCGGGCCTCCATGGCAGCATCGATCATACCATCGATACACTTGACCTGCTCCTCCTTGGGCAGCATGGAGATGTTGTTCTGGAAGGGGTAGGGGACCCATTCGTTCTTGCAGCGCACGTAGGAGATACGCTCGTGGGTGTACCAGTCCTCCTCGTTGGGGAGGGCCTCGTCGATGCAGTCATCGAAGTACTTGTAGTGGGAGAAGATAACGTGGCCACCGACATCGTACAGCTGTTAACAGGCGTGTTAGCTTTTCGGGCCTTTCCCCGCAACAACACGGGCGCAACTTACGAAGCCTTCAGGGGTCACATCAGTGGAAGCCAGACCACCGGGAACCTCGTTAGAGTCGATAATCAACCAAGAGGGGCCATTCTAGAAGCAATTGAGTTAGTGACTTGGTTCGTTTTTGGTATTGTGTACCCCTCCATTTCCCCCCTATTTTTTTTTTTCTGCCCGCCACCACCGAATCAATGCAGGAGGGGAATTCAAATCTCGCACTTACGATCTGGTTCAAACGCTTGGCCGCACCCAAACCAGTCGGGCCAGCACCAATGACGAGAACGTCAACAGAACTGGGATTGATGTTAGTCTGGGGGAAGTGACGGTGAGGGAGAGTAGTTCGTACATGTCGGGGTGGGTCATCCTGCCTTGTAGGAGGTCCTGGAAGCTAGGCACGCGTTTGAAAGTCTTGCGAGCGATGTTCAGCATAGAAGAAGAACTGAGCAGCAGAAAGACTGCAAAGGTGACTGGGGAGGAAGGGATAATAAAGGTAGATGGGAAAGGGAAGTGGGAGGGACACTCTCGAAACCGTGGGTAGGGGTAAACGGACCCGGCACTTTCAAGCGGTGTCGCAGAGTGGAGTTTGTTGTTCCTGTTTCAGGTTTACTCCTCCACTGGGCCACGCTAATTTACTTTTTTTGATTACTTTCCCACAAGATCTAGGTCCAGCCAGTGCCAATTGGTCCTATAGCCTATAGCAGCCTTTATAGTTCAGGGGTGGCTTCTACTCTGTCCCCAATTGCCCCCCAACCGTGAACACGTATGCACGATCCTCCCCCCTTTTAGAATATGGGAGCCTTATTTTTCATCTGGATTTTTGTAATTATGAGAAGCCATGCAATGAATCCTAAACGCTCATTCGCTATCACCACGCCACTCACTGGACCCTGGCGTTTAGACTATCGAATCTATCACAATCCGTGAGCGGCCGTTATTGGTCTGGGGATGGTCTTATCGGACCATTAAATGCCCATGAAGGGTTCTTGTGCTTGCATGCGGTCAAAATTTAGTCCTTGGCGTGGTTTCAAGGTCCCCAGAACGAATCAGGAATGTTGTTATCTCTCGGAGTATTCTGATTTGTCTAAAACGGCCACTTTAATGGTAAATTTGATCTGATTGTTTTGACAACAGAAAAAGAAGAAAAAATCCAGAAAAGCAAGCCTAAATCAGCGACAAGTCTTGGGCTAAAAACGCCACCGATGTCGTTTGGCACGTTGTGGTCAATAGAAGGGTGAGAATTTAAAATAATCTACGGCTAGATCCAGTGTCTGTCGTCGCTCCATAGCGGATACCCGTCTGGTATAGAGTAAGTGACTCGTCCAAGGCACCAGGATTTCCCTGCACAAGTCATACAGTAATAAAACAAAACCCTGAACCCCCTCAGGGCGGACATCCGCAGATGATCGGCTTCTTTGCTACTCGGTACGTAGAGTTCAGGGTACAAGGCGAGCAGAGGCGAGGAGCGGATCCACTGATTGTCCCTCCCTAAACAGGGAAAAGACGAGGAGGATCAAGAAGATCCCTCACAGTTGCTGGATCTCAATTGATCGACAACTCGGGAAAGAAGAAAGTACATCTTCTGGAAGGCTGGTTCCGAGAAGATCTCGAGCGCACCGCAAAGTGCTCTGGTGTGGTACCTGGCGATAAACCGGACAACCAAATGCCAGTTTGATATCTCATCACCCAAAAACTAGACCAAAAAAGCTTTGCTGCGGGAACTAACCGCCCTCGGCTCCAATACCTCTGGGGCTGATTTTCTTTTTTTTCTTTTTCTTTTTCCCCCCTGTTCCTCCCCAAGTGGGTCAGGACGAGTCCCTGAACGGGGCAATGGCGTCAGACACAGCCTCCTCAAGCGATCGCCGCATTCTCCACCCGTAAGGGACCAGGACCGCGCGCTGGTCCAAAGAGTTGCTGAACGCGGGCCACGGTGGGTCGGGGCCACCAGCTGCTTGCGTAATGCAACCTCTGTCAACTGACGGTTAATTTGGATCAGCGTTGCCCTGTGACGAGGCCGTAAATAGTGTCGCGTTCAGTGCTTCTATCTCAAACCGGCACAAAGTGAAGGGACACGAAGGACATAAAAAGAGGCGGGTTACATTCCCCTTGATATCTCTGCCAGCCGGATTGGGAGAGATATCACAGTATCGATCTAATTATAGTTAAGATTAAGAATTCGAATTCAGACTCCTGTCATCGGACCGTGGGTGAGGGTGACAATGCTCATTGGCGTGCGGCTACGAAAAGGAGTTGCCACGATACAACGAAGTGGAGATTTCAAGAAGGCTGAAAGAGTTGCCCAGGGTGGAGTGGGTGGTTCCGTCATGAATCCATGATACCGTAATTTATCCTTTCCATGGGTGTGGTTCTCCTATCAAACGTCTAAATTTACCCCAACAGAGTACAGGTGGCCTTAGCGTCAACACAATAATGTGTTTCAACGCTGTTTGGCTGTTTGCATACACATCTTGAGTCCATGCGATTCCCGTGGAGCCCGCTATTTTACGTTTCCAGGCCCTCAATTTTCTCGATCCTCTGGTTCTGATTGTTCTCGACTCCAACCATTGGATTTTTTTGGATTTTTTTCGTACTGCCGATACACTTTTTAGCGTTTTCCTCCCCGAAGTACGTACTTCATTCCATCCCTTCTAGCTTTTCTCTTCATCATCATTTCTTCATTCCCACCTTCGTTTTTTCGCGGTTCTGCTGTGTTCCTCTTTGGGACCAACTTTAATCACATTCGTTAATCAGCACGCTTTCAGTGTTCCTGTGATTTCACTTCTATATCCTCTTCACCCCCCGTGGCTTCCTCCGCATTCAGCCAAGGAAGCCTTTCGCGTCCACGGCCTTTTGAACTCCGCCAGTTCTTCTCCGACCAAACTCGATCATTATCATTCGCAATGAGCTCCGACGGTGAAAAGGTCCGCACCTCCGGTGAGGTCGTGCGCGAGCAGACTCTCCCCACGGTCAACCCGGCAGCGGAGAAGCAGGAAACCAAGGCCGCACTCCACCCGGCCGTCTACGTGAGGTGAGGAAAGGCGGAGATCCATCGCCAGGGAAATGGTAGCTAATGACTCGATGCATTAGTGTCTGGATCACTCTCAGTTCCAGTGTCATTCTCTTCAACAAGTATCTCCTCGACTATGCCAACTTCCGTGAGTTCCCTTTCCCCCGCTCTCCGCAAGAGACATTGCTAACAGATCTGGATGTATAGGTTTCCGTATGTTTCTAGACTCCTAAACCCTCCCCAAAGATTCGCTTCTAACTCCGCCTTAGCCATCGTCCTCACAACATGGCACTTGACTTTCGCGACTATCATGACCCAGATCCTTGCCCGCACTACCACCGTCCTTGATGGCCGCAAGACCGTGAAGATGACCGGCCGCGTCTACCTCCGCGCCATTGTCCCCATCGGTCTCATGTTCAGTCTGTCCTTGATCTGCGGTAACATGACTTATCTATACCTGAGTGTTGCTTTCATTCAGATGCTGAAGGTGCGTTTGGAACCTCGCAAATGTCCAAACCGGAGAAATTCCGCTAACAGTAACTGTAGGCCACTACTCCTGTTGCTGTTCTTCTTGCTACCTGGGGTATGGGCATGGCTCCCGTCAACTACAAGACCCTTATGAACGTTTCGATCATCGTCATTGGTGTCGTCATTGCTTCATTTGGTGAGATTAAGTTCGTCATGATCGGTTTCCTGTTCCAGCTGGGTGGTATTGTCTTCGAGGCTACCCGCCTGGTTATGGTGCAGCGCCTGCTCAGCTCCGCTGAGTTCAAGATGGACCCCATGGTCTCTTTGTACTACTTTGCGCCTATTTGCGCTGTGATGAACGGTTCCGTTGCTCTTTTCCTGGAGGTCCCCAACCTCACCATGGACCACATCTACGGCGTTGGTGTCTGGGTTTTGGTCGCCAACGCTATGATCGCCTTCCTGCTGAACGTCTCCGTCGTTTTCTTGGTACGTTCCAACAATTTCATTCCTCGGGTTTTCACGCTAACAACATCCGCAGATTGGCAAGACCTCATCTCTGGTGATGACCCTGTGCGGTGTCCTGAAGGATATTCTGCTGGTTGCCGCCTCCATGATGCTGTGGAACACTCCGGTGTCTGCCTTGCAGTTCTTCGGTTACTCTGTTGCCCTTATCGGTCTTGTCTACTACAAGCTGGGTGGTGACAAGATCCGTGAGTACACCGGCCAGGCTGGTCGTGCCTGGGCTGAGTATGGTAATGCTCGCCCTGCCCAGCGCAAGTTCGTCATCTTTGGTGCCATTGTTCTCATCTTCTTCCTCTTCATTGGCACCATGGCTCCTGGCTATGCACCTGAGTCCGTCAAAAGCATCATTGGTGGTGCCACCCCGGCCAACTAAATGCCTTAATACGTTTAGAAGACTCCAGTCTCTGGGGAAATCGTCAACAACCTTAGAACGTTCGGTGTGGTGGACCCGAGTCCTCTGAAAGTTAGCTAGCCGTTGGTGATTGAAACTAGCTTTCACATTACTTTCTTTTTTTTTTTTTTTTTTTTTTTTTTTTTTTCTGACCTATTCTGAACCCGGCACGGCGACATGCAGGAAATCCAGCCTGTGTCCGGTCCTTTTGAGCCCATATGACGGAAAAGGGCTCCGGCTGTTGTTTATCCCTTTTTCGACCGCATTCCCGGGATGTATACAGTCTACGGGTCCCAAGCTGGTGTTGCTGGCGGTGTCTTGTTCTTATTCCTTTCCACGAACATTGATTTGATGTTAGACTTGCACGAGCTTTGGTGTCGGTTTGCTTGGACGTTTTACGTGACGGTGTTTCTTTTCTTTTTCTTTTTTTTTTTCTCTTCTTGTCATCATAGTATTTCCAATAGACTTAGTTTCTGAGGGTTACGTATTTTTGATGTAGGGTGGTATTCGACTTGGGGGCCTTCCCAAGCCCTGTACTCTGGTAAAGTGAGTGGGCTGGGGCCTCGCAGTTGCAGGTGCATCGGCTGGAACCAAGGGCTGGACCTCCACTGAGCTTCCGTGATTGGTCAATCGCTGCAGCTGAAGGCGCCCCCACAGCCAAACAGCGCAATCCGCTTGCGCCGACTCCTCAGAGATCCACTTTCGAATTATTACCGTAACGGCCGATCGGAACGGTCGTCCAGTACTGGGTACTGTGGTAATGTACGGTAATCTCCGCATTGCAGATAGGATCGCCTCAGATCCTCTTTTGCGCTCTCTCGCTTGCTTGCGCGATCCTCTCTTCTTCCTTTCCCATTCGTCTTATCTGCCAATCCTCTTTCTTCCCCCCCTTTCTCATCTTAGTTCCTTTATAATCGGAACCTTCCGTCTTCTCTATATTTTCTATCTTGTCTTGGACCTATCCTTTCTTCCTCTCATCACCTTCCACCGTTTTGGCTCGTGATCTATAGGTGGTTGAAGCTTATGGTGTGTTGCTCACATAACCTTGCAGAACAGTTTCCCCTCTCCTGGCTCTATACGATATGTCGCCAATGATCCTCAATCGCCCTTCCGATGGTCCCGCCATGGGTCTCTCTCCTACCCAGGAACACGCCTTCGCTCAGTTCCCGTCTCAGTCCTTGCTGAACTCCTCCAGCAACTTTCTGGGCTGTCATGCAAGCCCTACCTCGATGCCTGCGAATGGTGGCTCGACACAACCTATCTTCAGCTCCGGCCCGGCTTCTATTCCTGCCACCGCGCCCAAGCCATCCCGCAAGAGGTCGCGTGATGATGCTTCCTTCGGAGAAGCTCTCGCCGTGCCCCCAGCACCGAAGCCCGCTCCAGCTCCCAAAGAAGAGCCTATATACGGCGAGGGAATGGTCTTATTGAATCCTCAGACTGGCATGGCCCTCTCAGCCGACAGTCAAACTGGTACATGGTACGAAGAGACAGCTGAGTCGCAAGCTGCCAAAGCGGCCTCAGTCTCGTCGAATGCGCTGCAATCTGATGCTGCCGATATCGCGCGCAAATCCCAGCGGCTCGACATCTCCGCCCCGGGCCTTGACGATATTGCCCGTTCCTCACACCAGCACCGCCTGAACGGCTCCGAAGCTGACCAGCACCGCAATCTGGCCGGTGGATCCACACCACCTGCTGAACCTCTCATCGACGATGCCACCCTCCTCCTCGGCATCAGCTGGCAACGCATGGATACCGACAACGACATGGCGCCTGCTGTGCGTGGTTGGGTCAAGTACATCGACAACCAGTACGCGTCGTACCTACGCAACTCGCAAATCCTCATGAAAAGTCGTGCCCTGAACGCCTACCTCGTGGCCGCGACACCTGTCTCTGCATTCTCTCCTGCCTTCTACCTTTTCAATGAAGACCTCACCCAAGCTCAACTTGTGGCCTCCTCATGGGATGCTTGCCTGCAAAATCTCCGCAGCACGCCTATCATTTTCGAGGGCGCTGCCCCCATCGCCGCTGCAAGCCGATCCAACACTGCTCCTTCCGCCAACCCTTTCAACACCAACGGGGATACCGGCGTGCCTCTTCTCCAGCAGGCCCTCTCAACCCACTCACACGCGCCAATCGACATGGAAGCGGGGCTGAACGGAGGCGTCGAAATGGGAATGGAAATCGACTCATGACCGTTATTTACCCTTTCACATATTTTCTTCTTTCGCCCACAAAGAACCAAGACCAAAACGACTTCGAAAAGGTCCGATCCTCGAGCCTACGACTCGTCGGCATTCGACTCACGACCACGCGCCATTTCGACTCGACCGATTTCGATTCTTTGTTTCTTTTTTTGGTTCTTTAATTTTTGGATTTAGTTTTGTTTCACTCACTTGCGCCTAACTGACCCAGTTCGCGCAGCCCGGTCCATTTCATACCCCTGGAGGGTATGTGGGTATGGCGTTTCACTATGGATATAACCGGTGGGGTCTTGATTTTTCCGGCGTCGTAATCGTGGTCTTCTCTTTTTTTGTATCTGCATGTATGTGACTTGGACTATCATCTATCATCATATTTATGACTTCAAATGAGAAAATAAATTATGTCATATATTCAGTTCGTTCTCAGATATTTTGAAGATTAAGAGCTGGGTCCCTTGGAAGGCTTCGGGCTGACTCGGAGGTATTAACTAGTGGGTACTTCCAAGGCTTAGGGCATTCGTGAACTCACGCCCTATGAGGTTCTGAAACGTTGGAATGCAGTCACCATGGCATACTAATGGTGATATGGCGTCCCAATAACAACATAGGGCGTGCCTTTGCAGCTTCAAGTATTGAAATGCTGCTCGACATATGATAAAAAGTACCTGGAAGGACTTTATTGCTAAGTACCCGTGACAGATCCACAAGTCAACAAGAAAACCCAGAAAACCCCATACATATAAACAAGCATGGAAAGATAGTGAGATTTTGGAATGATAACCCGGAACCTCTAAGAAATTTGTTTATCTTTTTACGCAGCAGTACTCATATTACTTCCAAGGTGGATCATTCCAAGGTTTACGTAGAATCTTAAGGTTATCGATGCACATGTGTAGCAATGGGGTTCAACCGCTAAAATTATATACACCCTTTTATTTCTTTTATAACATGACTCTCCTTTCTAATCCGAGTCGCTCACGTCGTAGTAATCATCGCCGTACGTTCCTGCGAAGGCTTCGTCAAGATGATCATCTGCATAATAATCGTCGTCGTTCTCATCCAATTCATCGGGATCCTTTAGGTCGCTTGCAGGCTCATCCTCGGGACCAACATCTTTCTTTGTAGCCTCCGGTGCTGTAGCAGGAGGAGTGGGATGAGGAACGGATTCAGGGGCGGGCGTAGGAGCAGACTTAGGGGCCGGTACGGGGACAGGCTTAGGGGCAGACACAGCAGTACGTTTAGGAGGCGATACTGGAGCAGGGGTAGCGGCCTTTCTGCGGCGCCGACCAGGTGCGGCTGCAGGAGGAAGACTTTGGCGGGATGCGACGCTCATACTGCGACTGCGACTGCGACTTCGGCTAAGAGTTTCCTGCTTGGTTTCCGCAGCATCGCTTTCCTTCTCACCACTGTAAAGGTTGTCAAGCAGAGAGTAATTAATCTTCTTACTGTATCCGCGCACTTCCAACATCCGTCGTGTGGCCTCAGCTGGAGTCGATGCACGAGAGCCATGCTCACCGTCTTCACCCTCAAGATAGGTGACATCACCCATACGGGTCTTTCGGCGCTTGCGAGGTTTGCGCGTTGTTCCACCACCCGTGGCCTCGGCAAGTGCGCGTTTGAGTTGCTTTTCTTGTTGTGTGCGAAGGTAATCTTTGTTTTCGGTGACCCAAATGCGCTCTTTAATGTCGATTTCGGCTGGGGTGAGCAGGCAATGTCTGACTTCCGGGTCGTCGTCAAATTCGTGATCCTCAATATCAACGCTGTCAGAGACAACGCTCTTTTGCTCTGCAATAACTTTGACCATGTCCGACCCCGTTTGGACCATCTTTTGAATCTCGGCCTCTAATGCATCTTCAGATGCAAGTTCTTCCGGTGTGGGATTGGCGAGAATAGACGGTCGAAGTGGGTCCTTGGCCGCCCCGGTCTCCTTGTATTTGGCCATTTCTGACTTGCTGTCCTCAAGAATTCCGTCCGCTGCCTTACCAATAGATGCTCGCCGAGATGTGGAATCCGTTAAGGCAGGATCAATCGGAAGGTCCGGAATTGCAAAACCATCTGCATCAACGCGCCTAGGCTGTACCGAGCCTGCCTCACTCGCCACACCGTCATTGCTTTCGGTGGTTGCTCCGGTAAGCTTCTTCATGGAGCGACTGGATTTGTGCCCCTCCCTCGCTCGAGTGAAGGCAGGGGGATCGTGTGCGTTCTCAAGTTGCACGGAACGGAATTGTTCAACAGTGAGATCTCCGCTCTCTGTCTGACTAAATTCGTTCAGGCGTTGATTGATGGTGATCTCGGTCACTTTAACGGTGTAAACGAGTTCACGGGTTGTTCGCCTGAAATTGTTCATGCGTGCTGCCAGGATCAGAGCTGCGGCACAGACACCAGCTGGCCGTCGACCAGTAGCCAACCAGTCGCGGCTCATCCGTTGAACAATTCGGCAAGCCTCACCAGCAACCCGCATGTTAGCCGGGCCGAAGTCCATTTGCTTGGCGAATCGATAGATCAAGCTTTCTGGATCAATTGCGTTGACCATGAAGACATTGCCGCCCAGTCGAAGCTCATCAAGGAGGGCTTTGTAGGTTCGACCAAGCTTAAAAACATTGATCTAGGTAAGGTCAGTCGACTGTTTCTTTCATAGCCTTGGTGCAACTTACCATCAAAATATCTGCAAAGTCAATCAGCATGACTGTGTTACCAGTCGTCCGGCGACAGGCGATATAAAGGCAAACTGCTGCCACGGTCTTGGTCCGACGACCCTGAATGAAATTAAGTCCGACAGCAAGCTTGAACACTTGACCCGCAGCCTTGGTAGCACTTTCAGGAATGATCAATGGTCGCGCAAGCTGAGAGATGTATGTATTACCTGGCTGATGTTAGTCTTCGAAAGAATCGACATATCGAAATACATCACTAACCGTTTGCTTCTGTTAACTCTCGACTTTCCATGCCACCGCCTCGTTGGAAGCCGGGACCAAAGCTTCGGGTATGACTTTGACCTTCTCCGACGAAAGTACCTTGAACGACAGCGGCACCAGAGGAAGATTCGCCGAAGGTAACTTCTGACACGATGTTCGTTTCGGCAATGACGGTACCACATCCGGTACAGAGCTTCTGTCCATCTTCTTCGACAATATGTGGAGCAGGGCAACCTGGATTTGGACAGTTCGTTGTCTTTGGATGTGTTTTCGGTCGTGGAGGATGGCTACGTCCAATTGACTGGCCACGATTAATCGAGTTTGCACCTGGCTTAATGCTGGCCAAGCGGCCAATTGGGGCCTTAGGCCGGGGAGGCCCGATACGGGCGGGCTTTGGCGCGGACATGCTTGAAAGTGAGTCGCGTTGATGAGCCGCGATGGTGGGGCGAGCGCGCAGTGAGAAGTTTTTCCTTGCTCTGGCTGCACAGGTGGCTCAGTGGTGGGGTCACATGAATGGGAATACCCCCCTCAATTCAATTGGGTGGAGTGTTCGAGCCTCGCCGACTATGTTGTAAAAAAGGGGTCAAAACAGGGGGAGATTACTGAAACTTATGAAGAGAAAAGCTGAATATGGGGAAAAAGAAAGAAGGAATTATATGAATTTGTCGCAGGCTTGGAAAAGGTCAAAACCGATTCCCCTTTCACTTGGGAATTGTGAAAGTGAAGGAGTCACTGGCCACGTGACTGAGATCGTTCCGGTCCCAATTAGTCCGAAAGAGGCAAAATTGATTTTGTGCCTGGTTAGTCAGGCAACTACGATGATGTAGTTAGCTTTCTCCGCTACATGCGACACCTGTACATATACCTGAGGGCAAGACTGGGCAAATACACGAACACATGGTCCTGTAGCTGAGTTCTAAACCTTAAGATAGGTGGCTACATTCCTAATAGTCATCTCATCTCGCTACTAGTTGCATACTGCACGAAGGCGATGACCCTCGTTGATTGGAATGCAGCTGCGGCATTTGTGCGCGATCCACGCTCAAACTACGCACAAATGCCGCATCGCGCCTTTTCGCCCGCCACCCATCTGATTTCATAGAGGTTTCTTTTTGTTTCCTCATCAGCAATCGAACAAAGTGATTGGTCATTTATATTGATTCTATCTCTTATGACACGTTTACTGTCTCGTGGACGCAGACATCTGGTGGCGATTCGTTGATACTATCAAACCGACCCACTACCCGCGCGGTAGGCCAAACGAGCTTTTAAAACAATCGATTCCCCATGTTCAGCAGGGCTTGATTGAAGTCACTCGTCCTTTTCAGATGACTACAACTCAGAGGAAGGATATTTTCGATATACATAAATATCTACACCTATCAGCCTAGTCGATCGCCAAAGAGCCCACCACATACGCCCAAGATGCAGTCGCAAGATCCAGATCTCGACACAAGGCGCAGTGTCTTCTGGGTGGGCAATGTCCATTGTGCTTCATGCGTGGCCTATGTAACCGAGATTCTCTCTGAAATTCCAACCGTCAAAGACATCGACGTGTCCATCCTCACCCACGAGGTGCGAGTCACCCATGGGATTATTGTACAGCCTGCAGATCTTGTCGCTACTTTAATCCATGCCGCTTTCGAAGTACACCATGTTACAACATATGATGCCAGGGGGATAGTCATCTCCGAGCTGGATACCACAACTTGGAACACTCGCGGGTCGATGTTGTTCGCTACGCCCCGGACGTCATATTCCAGTCTGTCCTCCAATATCAAAGAAAAGCTGTACACAAGTCGAGAGAAACGCCATATTGCCAACTGTGATGCATGCAAGAAAGAGGATATCGATGGATTCTCCCGTCATTCCACCTTGACGGAGACTGGCATTCCACATGAGAAAATCACATCGGATGAAGCTTGGGACACCGATCTTGAGGCTGGTCAAGGACGGACTAAAAATGCCTTTCAGCCATCACCGTCTTGTAGCCCAGTACCTGCTTCTACTTCGACCCTAGCAGGGCACCATTCTCCACAGATTCCTCCTCGAATACCTGAAGTGCCTGAAAAGCCTTCGTCAGGATCAAGTGACGAATTCATTGCGCGAATTAGCATTGGAGGCATGAGCTGTGCATCATGTGTCAATAGTGTTGCCGCTGCAATTGAAGAACTTGAGTGTGTCAAGGAAGTCACTGTCAATCTCCTTACAAATAGTGCGACCGTGATATTTATTGGATCTCGAGAAAATGTTACAAATATCACCGAACAAATTGAAGATATTGGATTCGAAGCTTTTCTTGATGAAGTGAATGCCGTATCTATCCCCTCCAACCCCGAACCGACCACGACAGGTTTTGTCACTGAGATCGCAATCACCGGCATGACTTGTGGATCCTGCGTTGGATCTGTCACGCGAGGTTTGGAAGAACTCACCTTTGTCACAAATGTCTCTGTGAATCTGTTGTCCCATAGCGGCAGAGTGGAATTTGAAGGGCGAGAGAACTTGGACAACATTGTGGAGAAGATCGAGGATCTTGGGTATGACGCCGTTGTCAACAGTGTGCAGTCTCTCGAGAACGAAAAGGCAACTATACAGGCAAGAACAATCTCCATTCATGTTGATGGGATGTTCTGCCATCATTGTCCAGAGAAAGTCCTCGCCTCTTTGGAGTCTCTTCTAAATGTCACCGTGGAAGAGGTGCCTTCGGAGAAAAACCCTATACTTAGAGTGACATACACCCCCGAACCGCCCGTTTTGACGATCCGAACGATTCTCACGGCAATAAATGAAGCCCACAGCTCTTTCAGCGCAAGCATTTATCACCCGCCTAGTATCGAAGAGCGCTCTCGTGCCATGCAACTGCATGAACGAAGCAAGCTCTTGTTCCGTCTGCTATTTGTCTTCGCCGTGGCAATTCCGACTTTTCTTATCGGCATTGTCTTCATGTCCCTCGTGTCCTCGCACAATCCAACACGACAGTATCTCGAACAGAAAATCTGGTCTGGCAGTGTGACGCGCACCGAATGGGCGCTCTTCATCATGGCAACGCCCGTCATGGTCTACGGCACTGATGTATTCCATGTTCGAGCGATGAAGGAAATCCACGCACTCTGGCGTCCTGGGAGTCGAGTACCGATTTTGCGGAGATTCTACCGCTTTGGTAGCATGAATCTCCTGATCTCCGCAGGAACTGCGGTCGCATACTTCTCCTCGCTGGCAGTGCTCATCGTTGATGCCGTAGCAGGAACGAAAGCAAGTGCGGTTAGCACAACCTACTTTGACTCGGTTGTCTTCTTAACTCTTTTCATTCTTGCCGGCCGATTTTTGGAGGCATACAGTAAAGCTAAGACTGGCGATGCAGTCTCATCACTGGGAAATCTTCGCCCCTCCGAGGCACTATTGGTTCAAGACAGTATGAACTCAGAGTCAGACTCCGATCGCATGACTCGCGTCCTAGTTGACCTCCTTGAAGTGGGTGATGTTGTTCGCATTCCCCACGGTGCATCTCCTCCGGCTGATGGAATAGTGGTTGGCGAAGGAGCCTACCAGTTCGACGAAAGCTCCTTGACTGGAGAGTCGCGCCCTGTCAAGAAGGCTGCTGGTGACCAAGTCTACACTGGCTCTGTAAATGTTGGCCAACCTGTACACATAGAAGTTACCGCACTCGGCGGGTCGTCTATGCTCGATCAAATCATCGCAGTTGTGCGTGAAGGTCAGAGCAAGCGTGCTCCACTTGAGAGAGTGGCCGATCTGATCACATCTCACTTCGTTCCTGCAATCACTTTGATTGCTATCCTCACATTCGTCATCTGGCTCGCTCTAGGCCACTCGGGCGCGTTGCCTGGAGATTACCTGGATGTTGCACAGGGAGGGTGGACATTCTGGAGTCTGGAGTTTGCCATCGCAGTTTTCGTGGTCGCTTGTCCCTGTGGACTGGCCTTAGCTGCCCCCACAGCCTTGTTTGTCGGCGGTGGTCTTGCAGCAAAACATGGAATCCTAGTCAAGGGTGGTGGTGAAGCGTTCCAAGAAGCCAGTCGGCTCAATGCCATTATCTTCGATAAGACTGGTACATTGACCGAAGGAGGAAGCCTCAAGGTTTCGGACCATGAAGTATTGATCAGCGATGAGGATCTTCAAAAGGTCGCATGGGCTCTCGCCCGCAGGATGGAGGAGAGCAGCAACCACCCCATCGCACAAGCAATCTCAGCTTTTTGTGAATCAAAGCCCAGCGTCAACGTTCTCACCTCCGACATCCACGAAATCAGCGGTCAAGGAATGAAGGGAACCTTCACCGTCTCTGTCAATGGAGCAGAGCAAAAATACGAAGCTGCCATCGGCAACGAGCGACTCCTAAATAGCATCCTGCCAGACGGTTCAGACTCCTACTTCGTCTCAAATTTGCTATCCCGGTTCCAAACAGCCGGCAAATCAACCGCTATTCTCTCCCTGCGCGCTGTCAATCCACAAGACCTGCAATCACCCTTCATCCCCGCGGTCGTGTTTGCAACCTCAGATACGATCAGACCCGAAGCCGTAGGCGTGATCTCCGAGCTCCAAAAGCGCCACGTCGAAGTTTTCATGTGCACAGGCGATAACCAGACAACCGCGCACGCGGTCGCAGATATGCTAGGTATCTCCCGGTCCAACGTCATGGCCAACGTCCTCCCAGCAGAGAAAGCTACTTTCGTCTCCCGTGTACAAGATGGCTCGGTAAAGGGTCCACATGACCAGTCCAGCACACGACCCATTATTGCGTTCGTCGGTGACGGTGTGAATGATTCCCCTGCACTTGCAGCTGCAGATGTGAGTATCGCTATGGCATCTGGGTCTGATGTTGCGATCAACTCTGCTAGTTTCATTCTGCTCAATTCAGATCTGAGCACTATTCTTCAACTTGTCCTTCTTAGTCGGCGGGTATTTATGCGTGTGCGGTTGAACTTTTGCTGGGCGCTTGTTTATAATGTTTGTCTTATCCCTGTCGCTGCTGGTGTTTTCTATCCTATTGTTAGTGGGCATTATCAGAAGACTGTTGGTGGTGAAGTGATTACTGTTAACGATCATTGGAGACTCAGTCCGGTGTGGGCTGCGTTGGCAATGGCGTTGAGTAGTATCTCGGTTGTCTCTAGTAGTTTGGCTTTGAGGCTTGACATGGACAGTGTTAAGAAGGTGCTTGGCTTAAAGAAGTGAGACATATTAAGATACCCAAATTCAAACATGTTTATAGTACTTAAGTATCATCAGTTTCCTATATATTTTAAGATTTGAATTATCATTCGAGGTCGCTTTAGGAAATCAATAAATAGGTATCATTTGCTAGATTCTGAAAAACAAAAGGGTAATAATTCAACATCTATATCTAACTAAATATAATGAAAGCCAAAATAGGAAGAAGCGCCCTGAGAAAAGGTTGCTTGGGTAGGTACGGGAATTCGTATATCTAAGTGTACATTTTCGTTTATGTGATCATGAAAAACATTGTCGCATGTCGTAATCATTGTCGTCGCAATATAGCCTGCACTTCAGATCGCTTGATGGGCTTGATAAGGAATGAATCGATACCAGAACCTAATGCCTCTTTCTGGGCCGCTGCACTATCAAGCCCAGTCAGAGCAGCAATTTTTATCCGTGGGAGTGCATTTTGTTCTAATTCTGAAAGTCGATTGCGGTGCTCTTTCTCCAAACGTCGTATTTGCCGCGATGCTTCGAAGCCATCCATGATTGGCATTGAAATATCTGGAATCACGTTAGTATGAAGGCAAAGCCAAAATGAATCTTGGACATACCGATGATTATTGCCTGGAACTTGCCAGGGTGATTCTTGTAAGTTTCGACTGCTTCGTGGCCATTCTGGGCTGTCATGTATTCATAGCCGTCCTTCTGGGCGTATGCACAAAGTAGTTGAAGATTGAGATCATTATCATCAACAAGCAAGACAGCTGGCTTGTGAGGCTGAGGTTCGCCTTCACCAGAGTTTGACGGTGGTGTTGACTGAGCGGGAACCCCTGTCTGTACAAGTTGCTGTGATTCTTCCACTGGTGGATAGCGGGAATTTTGGCCCTCCTTCTCCCTGTCTATTCCGATGGTGTCCGCTGTTGGCCGCTTACTGATCTTCATTCTGTCATCTGGGGGATCGCTGGGCCCGAGGTCCACAGGCAGGTGAGAAGACTCAGGCATTTCCACCCAGCGAGTAGGCTCATCATTGCCTCGTCGACCGGTCTCTTTGTCACGCTGTCGCTTGATGCACATATCCAGTGCGCGAGCCAGCTTTCGAGGGCCACAGGGCTGGCTCACAAACTCGAAGAAAGTCGTGTCGCCTCGATTTTTGGACGCCACAAACATACTATGAGCTTCCTCGGGGGACTGGCAGATAACAACAACTGGTGATGTCCAGTCACCCTCTTTGTGAAGATGCTGAGAGAGGTGGAACAGATTTCTTCCTCCTAAGTCCTCGCAGTCCAGTTCTGTCTGTACCGCCAAATAGAAGTTGAATGGGCTATGCTTGCCTTCCAATGGCGAGACTTTGGTCACTTCTAGACCAAACCATTCATGACACATTCGTTCCAATGATGAATACAAGTATGTATCTCTCTGGGAACGGAGGTTTTGCCCAAATCCAAGGAAGCCAATCGTCTTGTCTTCTGTGTACCTTCTCAATGAATGAAACAGCGAGGCGGACGAAGAAGCCTCCGACCCAGTTGGAGGCCTCACAAGTGGCGTATGTATCGATAATTGAGTGCCAACACCCTTGGTAGATACAATTTCGATCGAACCGCCGAGGAATCCAACGGCCTGATGAACGATACTCAACCCAAGTCCGCTGCCAGATGCGAGTGGATCCTCCTGTGAAAAAGGGCTGAAAACCCCATTTTGCAAATACTCTGCTCCAATGCCCTTTCCAGTATCCTTCACAGTCAGAGTCACCTGAAACTCGTCTTTGTGCTTGCTGGATGACTTGTGCGAGGAATCAGTGCCACCTTGAGCTGATTTAAGCTCGAGATAAATATATCCCGAGGTCGTGTATTTCAACGCGTTTCCAAAGATATTCATGAGAATACGTCTCCAGGCGCCGGCATGAGTGTAGAAGTCCCATTCTGTGTCTGGTTCAATGTCGAAGATGACAGTGACTTGACTCGCTCGAGGACCAACTGCGTCAGCCTTGCTGGCTTGTCCCGCTGAACGGGAGGACGACTCTGTTAGAGCTGGAGGGGGCGCCTGAGGATGGTTGTAGAAGCAGTATCCAGCGAACACACACTCCGTAACTTCCTCCAAAACAGAGTCCAGCGACACTCGACTATATGAAGACATCTCCCGGGAGGGTATAGTACGGGATTTCTTTCCCTTGCGAGAATTGCCCCCTTTTTTGTATTGGTCGATAAAGGTAAGATCCAACAAATTGTTGATCGTATCCAGTAGCGTGCGGCCACATGACTCGATTGTGTGAACCATTCCATGCTGAAGTGCATTCATGGCAGTATCGCTTAGAATATCTGCCGTTCCGAGGATTCCATGTAATGGATTTCGAAGCTCGTGCGTAATGCTACTAACGAGGTTTGTTTTGGCTTTCTCTGCGATTTCCACATCGACTCGGCGAACTTCCGCCATGATGCTATTGGTAAATGCAGAGATATAAACGAGTTCATTCTCGAAAGTGAAAATCCTGTCCGGTTCGTTCGTCCAAGCCAGAGCTCCTGCAAACCATCTCTTTCTGTCTGAGTCCCAGATGGGCAAAAGGAGGATATTCCTGGCCCCGCGGAAAATGGTGATCAGATCGTCGGCATCTCGCTGGAAAGCTGGCTTGCGCCTCCGTTTACCAGAGGGAACATTTGTAGAGTTGCCGGAGGCGCCACTACGGTCTGACCCAGATACACTCTGAGTGGGATCATCACTGTCTGAAAGGGTACCGCTGGCGTTATATGTGAAGATCTTCCCGCGAGGATACCGCCGGATGAGTGATGAGAACAGAGGCTCGGGGACTACGATCTTATGGCCCACTCGGTCCTCATCGTGGTTACTAGATGTGCCTGCGCTCGAAAATCCCAAGCATTCAGAAACGCCCGAGTGCTCGTCTGATTCTGAATCTTGGCCCGCATCAGATGGCCTTCGGCTATCTGAATACGTAGAATCTGTGCTTTCATCCGAACTGGACGTGGAATTCTTCAAGCGAGGACCTGAAACTCGGCGATTATTTTGGTTGACAAGACTTCCAAAACGTTCACTGTTCGCATCCAGAAACATCACACCCTCCGCCCCAATCGATTCCCTGAGAAGATTGGCAGCGCGCGAGAGAATTTTTCGAATGCTGTTCGGGAGAGTTTTGTCTTTCAGACTCTCGCCTGCACGCACGCTGCGCACCGAAGAGCCGTTTTGGGAGAACTGGACTCCAGGTTGCTGCTGTTGTTTTTCTCCGTCGCTCTGCGATGGTGTCACGTTGCCAGAGTCGGTGGATTTGTGTGACTGGGCGGAGTCACTCTGGGTACCATTTGTGTCCTCAACATCTGGCTTCTCGGTATCGTTGGTCTTTTTCGGTGGGTCTAGAACGACGAGTTTTTTGTGGCTCGTTTTTTCCGTTTCTTTCGCCAATTTTTGCATATCTTCCTGCTCCTTGCCCGACCGATCCTCGTTGGATTGGCCTGATTGTTTCGAGTCATCGCGCTGTGAATTGGCCTCCCGCCACGAATCTCGAAGGGTGGACCGGCCTTCCACAAAACTACCGAGACCGACGATCATTTTTTCAGCCCGGCGACTTCGGCGTTTAATATCCTTCATTTCCAAGTGGTCCATCACGGTCGCAGCCATATCAATCAGGAATTGAAGAGCATGGCTATCGGGAGCCGATGACCTTACTTTGCTGTCCATCACACTCAGAACCCCAATTCTGAAGTTACGTGGGCTCAAAATGGGCACTGCCGCAAAAAAGCGCACATCAGACAATGGGCCTAGTACTTGTAGTTTGTTTGGAGTGAAGTGTTCATCTTTTGCGACGTCCAAAGAGACCAGGACGGAATCCTTCCGTCCATTCTCCTCATCTTCCCATTTTGATGTCTCGACATGGTAACAAAGGCCCCGTTCCTTTGGAAACACGCAGCATCCTAACTGTAACCGCTCGGAATCATTTGTTGGGTGACCACCCGCAAGACTCACAGTCGGAGTTGCCTCTGCCAATACATGCTGGTGGGTGCGATCGAACAAGGAAATCAGCGCGCGCTCCGTACCCAGTCGAAGAGCAGATAGTTGGGCGTAGGATGTTAACGCAGGATCCTTCGATGGCTGTGGGACGAATTTCTGGTTGCTGTCATGATCCCAAGGGGCATAGTGAGAGGCAGAATCTTCGCTGGGGATATATCTGTTAGGTGAGTGGTTAGCTCGGCGCAAGGTCTCAGCATGCGGGGGCAGTACTTGTAGAATTCCCGCTCTTGAGCTAGGCGGTAACGTGAACGTGTGCCAGACCCGGTGACTGCGGCCATAGCTAATTGCGCAGCGAAAGAGGCAGGTACAACTTGATCAGTTCATCTGAAGGAGAAGTGGGGATCAGCGCCCGTAGTTATTATATTACTCATGTTACAGCGTCGGGTGGTTGACTGGGTTCAGAAACCCTGTTTTTATACATGAGATTTTCATCCAATCATCATCTATAAACTTGAAAACCTTGGCGGCCTTAGCTACTTCCGGTATAGCGGGAGATCCCGGTGGGTAATATGAGGTCATCAACGGCACTTACGTCGTTGCTAGCATGAACCCCACGTACTGCGTCAGCGCGACCGAGGTGCCATTTGTCATTCGATTTCGGTAGTACGATCTAGCCGCTCTGCCCCCAAATCTCTGCAATACGTTTACTCACGGCCTTGGCAATTTTTTTCCTCCCCACTAGCGATTGTAATCTATCTGAAACCATTGCATCGCGATCTTTAGGATCTAGGGCCATGTAGGCCTCAACCAATCCCCGTGGGGTTTGCCAATGCCGCTGGATCTCAAGGGCCTTTTCACCAGTCACACCACGCGTACACATAAGCATCTTCAAGAAGATATCTCGGAGAGAGAGAACATCCGACTTGGAAGTTAAAGCTGAAAAGGTTGAAAATGTCACACCATATGTGAGGGAAGAATCCTGAGCGCGAAACTTGTCCAACAGTGCCACGTAGGATTGCGTGGAAGATATCTGGCGACTAGGAATGACAGAAATCTTTGAAGGCGAAGAAGCCCCAGAATTATTGGTGTCGGACCCTTGATCAGGCGAGTCCATGGCCCCATACATTTTCCGGAGAAGCAGGGTCATTCGCGCCAAATAACGGATTGAGTCATCCAAATTGCGTGTTTTTTTCACAAAGTACCCGTTGACCACCTGCGTCGAGGCAATGGCCGAGGCAACCATCTCCTGATATTTCTGTGCACCGCCCCCGGCCTCCGGGTGGGTGATGGAGAATTCCTCAATTAGGTAGATGACATTCTTAATGCCTGAGCGACGGAGACGAAATTTCTGTTCCCGAAATCGTCCGTCTTTGATAGACCCAATAAGATCATCCAAGCGTTTTCTCTCAACTATCCAGTCTAACATCACTTCCTCGCCTTCCTCGCCATGGCGGGAGAGAAAAGCGGGATCATGGCACTTGGCCACCCACATTGCATCGCCTAGCTCTAGGGCACGCACCTGGGGGGTAATGCCTTGTTTTATGAGTTCGTTCGCGATGTAATCTCGGTCTGTTTTCGTGCGTACTTCGCGAGTATCTAGCACAAGTTCAACTGTGAAAGTGCCCTGGGGAAGCGGAATCGGCTCGACAGGCCCATCAACATCTGAACGCTGAAACAGACCGTTCAATTGTGTCGATTGTGGTGGATCCTCAGATCCATCATGGTCGGCTGATGCAAGACCAGTCTGGGATTGAGACTCAGAGGTTATCAAGTTCTCCGAGCCAGGTAGGGTCTTCTGAATACGCTTGGCAACATCCCAGCCATCCTCAGAAAGCGCATATTTCCTGAGGGGTCGACCATGTTCATAGACCAAATCTTTCTGTATGAGGGTTTTCATGGAATTCCAAGCCGTGTAGAATTTGGTCGGATCTGTAGGTGCCGTGAAGGAGCTATCACAATACGGCTGAGCTGTATCGATCAATTGGGCTTTGGTCATTCCCTGTGATGCATTTTCCCCTATAGTCGCCAATGCGAGCAGAAGGGCATAAGGACCAGACCGCAGAGCTGGAACGTAAGGCTTAGCTTTTCGGGGCTTTTTCGCGGGTTGTTCGGCAACACCCGTGTCAGATGTTCTCTTGCTGGCTAAGTAGAATCCTCATCAGCTTTTCGGCATTGTCAATTTGGATGAAAATTATTCACCTTTGCCAGGAGGCTCGGGCATGGGAAGCCCGTTTTCCTCACAATGAGTTTTGAGTTTGTCCGTCAGACGATCGCAAAGCTTAGGACCCAGTCCATTGAGCTGCTGGGCCTGAGATGGGTGCTGAAATTCCAGTGGACATGCTTTCATCGACTCGTATGCCTTTTTGTAGCTAAAATGACATCAGCAACACGGAAAGCGCGAAAAAGACGCGTGATACCCACACTGTCACGCCCTTGCTGTTCCGCTCGCGGGCTTGGTCCAACCATTCTTTGATCCATCCCAATAACAGGGGATTTGCACACTCCTCACTCATGGTGGCCACTCCGCCATCGGGCTGAGAGCTTGAGTTAATGAGTTGATCGAGAGACGCGACGGGAAAATCCAATTTGGGAACGCTCTGGTCATGTGACCTTGTCAACGATGTAGTGTTGGCGCATAAATGAATTAGCTTGGTCGATGCGCAGATGACAAAGTGAAGGATGAGAGATAATGCATATGGAAGGTAGGAATATCCCTTCAATTTCGTGTCAATTCAGCAGTATTGACATGTTCCTGTCTTGAAGTCCACTTTCCTGCTTCATAATGACGTCGATGAGGGGAGTGCACCAACGACCAAGAACAAGGGAATAAGCCACACAACCCATGGATCTGAAATCTCTTCTGGGACCTGAAATACTGATGTTTCCCTCTTTCTCTACATTGTCTCAACCATTGCGTTCCTGATTCTGATTCCACCTACCACTCTGATATCCACCATGCCAGCAACAGCTTCTCCACCAGGCATAGACCTCAGCCATGAACGGCAAAGCAGCAGCGTTAATGAAGAGCCACCCATAGAAGGGCCGACTGATAGTCATGTTTTATCTCAAGTGGAACAGGACGAAAAAGGGTTATCGCAGCTAGCGGGCAATACCGCAGAAATCACAAATCTCGGATGGAGTCAGCCTTCCAAGCACTTTGAGGAGCCAATTATTGGTGGACTATCGAACGAGGATCTGTGGATGCTTATCAGACGATTTGATAAGGTGATAAATGGCAGAAAAGTCCATAGTTGATACAGCTGACATTGTATAGCAAATCTACAACGTCAAAGCGGTGCCGGATGCTCCTCTACAGAATCTTGACCTGACTCGATCAGGCGACGATGAATTCTCGCCGGAAAAACTAAGAACGACACTGGAAAGATTATACACCACGGTTATCATTGGTTTGACAGGTTTGGTCAAACAAATTGCTCGTCTAAGATCTTGGAAAGAGCCTCGACGAACAGCTATTTTCTGTACAGTATATTCTGTGGCCTGGCTCTTGGATCAGCTCGTTCCAGCTCTTTTTACGACCTTGTTTGCCTTGATTGTCTATCCGCCGTGTCGACCGGTTTTGTTTCCACCGGCACCTCTTGCTCTTGTGGATAAGAGTACCGGTGGCGTCCAGAAGCCCAAGGCCGGTGTATTAGGCTCTCATGATAGCATGACCGGTGCACCGGAGAACTTCAAAGGCGAGGCTGCTGAGCAAGAAGCCAGCAATTTAGTGTCAGGCGTCGCTACTGTTGCTGTGGGTAGTGCCGTTGGGAAAAATGATCAAGCTGTCCCGGAAGATGCACCCCTGGAAGAAGCTGTACCGGATGCAACAGATATCGTTGCCAGTTCCGCGGATGCACGAAGCGCCGCAAAGGGAGGGATACCTGCAGATTCGCATGACAAAACCAGACAGCCCATGAAGCAGTCTGTCCTGGATGCTGCGAATCTCTCTATGCAGATCATCAGCGACATAACGGATACGTATGAGAAGTTTGGAAAGTATGTTTCTGTACACCTCAATGATTGTTGACTAAATGTTGACGGCCTATCTCAGTGCTTTAGCGGGTACAGCCCCATTTCCAAGAACTACTCCTCGGCTACGCTTGGGATCGGTGATAGCAGCATTGTGTCTCATATCGACATTCGTATCGAGCTACACATTCATGAAAGCCAGTGGCTTCCTTGTTGGGTTTGTCTTTTTTGGAGACCCCGTTATCTGGCGCGGCATAAAATTCTTGGACTTACACGTCCCTCACTGGCAAAGATATCTACAGCCACAAAAGTACTACATCAAGACTACCCAGGGTGTGTCGCATTCTATTCTTTTGCTAATCATAACCATAGTTCTCTGCTTAAAGGGATCCCTACCAACGCCCAATTAACCCTTACCCTCTTGCGCATCGGCGAAGCCAACGCATCACCATTGCCACCACCTCCAACTTCTAAGAGCAAACCATCATCTCGACCAGCCTCACTCCACCACGAGGAGCTTACCCTTGGTGCTACGGAACAAGAAATCACCGAAGCTGCTTTGCCCGAGCCCAAGCTCGTGCCGGTGAAGCCCAAGGCTTCATCCTCCCCAGTACCCTCACACGGCTGGTCATCCAGAATAATCAGCTTCTTTCGTGGGACTACTGCCACAGGGGTGGAGAGCAAGAGAGGCGTCGATAGGGTGCGCGCAATTGTTGGCTCTAGTCATGCTGCAAACCGACTTGGAGTGCTGCGCCCAAAGGGTAAACAAAGTTTACCCACCGGACCTATCGGTTTTGAGGCAAGATACAAAGGTAAGCATGGGGCTGTTGTTATTGACTCTAGCAAAGAGCCTCCGGTGCTGTACTTTACAACCGACGTACAGCATAGCGATGCCCGAGTGGAAAGCCGGAAGGCTGGCTCCGTACTGTTCACAATTCCAGTGACCGATATTCGAGAGATGAAGAAGCAGGGTGGAATGGGCTGGAAAGGCAAATTGGTTGTTGGCTGGGCTATGGGGGGCAAGGAAGTCGTTGATGGACTGCTCATTGTGGGCAAAGAGCCGAGTCACTCATACCAGCTGACGGCCATGGTAATGAGAAATCAGCTCTTTAATAGGCTGATTGCTATCGATGGACAGGTCTGGGAACGCTGTTGATACAGTTATTACGGATGCGTGCTAAAACATTGCAGGTTTGGAAATGATCTCAAAGTAGTATTAGTGGGCGGTCATAGTGATTTTATTAGTCTCCTCCAACCTTGGATGCAGTCCTTCTTTGCAAATACTTAGATGTTCATCTCATGTCACACTTTGTACTTATTGAATCATCCGTGGCTTCATTGTTATAAACCCATGCCAAATGTCCGAAAGGGGATCAGGTCCAAATCACCACCTCCAGGGCTACTCGACCTATCCGAGAGCGCACATGAATTAGAAGAGGACCCACAATATATTGGCAACACTCACAGATCCGTGGGTTCATCTTCAGCTTCCAAGCACACATCCACCATCCGAGAAACCGCAATTGACCTTTCTGTTTCCGTGACACATCCAATCGCAACTAAGCGTGTCAGGGCCTCGCCAACCCAGTTCTGGCAGTTCCAGTCCGTGTGGCGAGGGTCGTTCCGGACTGGGGTTGCTGCGCAAGCATTTTGAATCATAGATTTAGTGATCCAGTTTGGTAGAGTTGAGACGAGAATGGAAGCCACTATAGTCAAATCCAAGTCTTTTGGATGGTTGTTCATCGGCGTGTATTCGAAAAATGGGTGCGCTCCAGTGACGTGCAGGATGATGTCTTCGCCATCTGCATACTGGACGTGGAGCGCCGTATGGCGGTACATAGCCCAGTCGACTGGATCTCCCCGGAAAACGACGACAGAGATAGTTGTCGCCATTAGTTATCTTAAGGTAGTAGCTTGCCGGAGCACAAGGGGTGGGAGTCACGTGATATATCAACAGCGGGGGTGGAGGACTGACTGAAGCCAGGAATTCAGTTCAGCTTTGGACGTGGTTGCTCGCTTGGCTCGTGATTGGTCTAGTTCCTTGGTTCATTGTTTGTATGAAGCAGTGATATCGGGGGATTACGAGACTTAGAACAATCAGATGGGTAATGCGGGGCTCTTCCATTCTTAAATTCCAAACATGCCAACTATATTGTCGGGAGAATCAAGTACAAGAGCTGGAGAAAATAACATCACCTAGGTAGAACCTATTCGATCACATTGCAAGCATGCCCCCATACACCACGATACTAGTAACAGGGACAAATTCACTCGCAGGACTTGTTAGGAAAATCAATGCTCCTCGCATATACTTCGGTTCACCCCAGTGTTGGGCAGGAGTTCGCTTCATGATATAGGAGTGTTTTCCGGTGTGTTGATCCCAATGCCGAGACTGGCTTCGAAATTGTCAATAAAGAGCTCTGTAGATGCAGCTCTTTCCCGACAAGTCTGATTTGGGCTATTGACCTCGTCCCGGTTAATCGTTCTGCGTTTTCTTTGCGCGGGATGATTTTCCGAGATGCAGGCCATCCCAGTTCGGCAGAGCGCGCATGGCCGTTCGCGATCACTTTAGGTTTCTGTCGACGAAATCGTTGACAGGCTGAAGGCACTCGTGATGCACGCCTGGCTCGCCCGTAAATTGTCTTTTACGCAATCCATCGTACTCAGGGTAACAATGACGATAGGAACTGATGTTGCTGGAAAGTCGGCATTTGCCCTACACTGCAAACGGAGGTTGTCGTGTGGGGTAGCGTGGGGGTTTCTTCCTAGTACTATCCTTCGGTTTCTACCTTGATAAGAAGGCTGGTGTCCTGAAAGACGAGCAAGAATTTGTAGGAATGGGATTTTCTATCCTAAATATTCGCACCAGGAAAAGAAAAAGCGTAAAAAATCTATCGCAGAATCGATGAAAGTCTAGAGAGGGGGTTGAGCTTATACAGCTTCAGAAGAATGAGTCGATCAAATGAATGGCAAACTGCTACTGTCGTTTGAAAAATGATAAGTCTCTTGTATGGGACCGGTCGATAGTCGGGGAGCAACCACAGCAGGTTGTTACTATCATAAGTGATCCAGGAAGGTCGTCATTGAAGCCATATCCCTCTTGCTTTGGTAACCGACCAGAACAGCGGGATGGAGTTATGACAAAGTTCGGACACACTGTATCAGCACCATGTTTGAGAACCAAAGCCCCACCTTAGTCATTCATCGACTGGGTTTAGACACTGGCGGCCCTATACTCCGAACTCACTATAACCTGAGTTCATTATACTCTCAGTCTACTGTTTGAGTCTCGGTTATAGGTTGGGAACACCACCTATCTTTGTCTGTGACTGCCAAGTGTGTCTTATGCAACCTGACCTAATCATCAACTATACCATACGCTGGAAATCAATAGTCGTAATTTGTGGTTGGATATCAAGCAATACTTTCAGAAGACGCCCAATTTATTTTGGTGAATATAGAGGAGAAAACATTCAGATCTACGAAGCGGGATGCTGTTTTCGCTAGTCACTGTACTAGTAAAAAGTATGACTTAAGATCTTGATTCCATCCCTGAATTCATGACTCGTGGCGAATATCCCTTCTTTATCTCATCTGATGTTTGCTCGTGCCGCTTAACCGCCCATCTAGGTTTCCCGGGCCATTTATGGGTAAGCCGAGGGGAGGTACGACTGAGTCCAGATTCACCAAAGGAGAAGACTAGACCGTGGCAAATTATGTGTTGTTGGGCTTTTTAACCGGAGTTTCTTATCATGAACATTCCTGTCGCGGGCCAGATGGATCGAAAAATTCTTTGCAGACTGATTGTGCGGGTGGATTCCAACATTGAAAACCAAATGAGCCATGTTCAGAACCACTCAATTCACTCTGGAAGTTCTTAGTATACTCTGTAAGTTCTTAGTAGGACTGGAAGATATTCAAAGTTAGAGATTGTAACCATCGACATTGTATAAAAGACTGGTTCTTGTCGCCTATTGCCCTCACGCAGGGATATTACGAGGAGTACAGTTTTGCGAGGGCCCAGACTTGTATCTAGATTAGTGTCAGGGCCCTTGCGCAATGATTGTACATAGATTACATTAATGCCGCAAAAAAGTATAAAAACAGGCCGGCGGCCCAAGAATTCTTCTCACTCAGTTTGTGAATCCAATTTCAATCCAATCTAGTCAGCTCAACGTCAGGCCTACAACATGTTCCAACCCAGGGGCAAAGCGCTGAACATATGGATCAGTGCTGCCACCAGTATGGGCTTTTTGCTGTTTGGGTGTATGTGCATGCATTACTACTGGCATGGGCTATCTGACTGTCAATAGACGATCAAGGTGTTATGGGTGGAATCATTGATTCCAGTTCATTCGTGAAACAGTTCAACAACCCTTCGGTATGACAGCAATCCTTCTTTATGGCTAAGGGCAAAGCTCATTTTCCAGGCATTGGAACAAGGTCTTATTACTGGTCTCTACGATATCGGTTGTCTCGTCGGCTCCCTTCTCATAGTCATTATTGGCGAGAAACTGGGAAGAAGAAAGTCTATCGTAAGACGCAAACAGCATTCTGGTGATGATCTGCTACTGACTAGCCTAGTATATTGGTTGTGTGTTTGTTATTGTTGGAACCATTCTTCAGGTAACAGCCAGGGTCATTCCGCATCTAATGGCGGGACGTGTTGTGACAGGAGTGGGTGTGGGAATCATGACTTCTATCGTCCCCACGGTAAGAGACTTCTCAGAAATCTTCTCTTGATAATCGGCCTACTAAGTCTGAGATCCCAGTGGCAATCTGAGGTATGCGATGCAGGAAACCGAGGTGTTTACCTTACTATTCAAAGCGCAAATATCAACACCGGCTTCTTCCTCTCCAATTGGATCACGCTAGGGGCCTCCTATGCTCAATCAGAGCTACAGTGGATTTTCCCTATCTGCGTACAGCTAGTGTTTGCAACATATCTTCTTATCAGTGTCCCGTTCCTGGTGGAATCACCGCGATGGGTAGCGAATCACAAGTCGATTGAAGAAGCTACGAGGATTATCGCTCGCCTGCAAGATCGCGACGAACAAGATGAAGAGGTTCTTCGAGTTCGGGATGAAATTTGCAAAGCCATAGAGGAAGAAGAGGAAACTTCGTGGATGGATATTTTCAAGAACGGGGGTCAGCAGAATTTCCGTCGAATGCTTCTAGGATTTGGGGTGCTATACATGCAGCAATTGACTGGTATCAAGTGAGTCGTTGTGGAGAGATTTTATTTTGGATGAAGAACTGATCACATTCTCTATGTAGCTCCATCGCCTACTATCTCCCTATAGTGCTCGTTGAGTATCTTCGAGTCAACGAGACAATGGCACATATCATCGCTGCTGTGGCTGCTACCCAGTATCTGATCTTCTCATTTATGCCAACTCTGTTCATCGAAAGGATTGGCAGACGTACCATCCTGATATGGGGCGCAGCCGCTATGATGATTCTATCAGTTTTGATTGCCGTGGGCTTCAATATCCCTGGTCAAGGCGGTGCCATAATGACCGTCGTCATGTATTGTCTGTTTTATGATGCCTTTGGGATGAGGTGAGACCCGTGATTCTATATTTTTTGTGAACATGTTTGGCTGATATTGGTACTTTTACAGCTATCTAAATGTCCCCTGGATGTATGCGCCTGTAAGTATCTACCGAAGGCTCAACTTGTTTGTCTTTATCAATGCTCATTGCTCTCAGGAAATCAACTCATTGAAAATGCGCTCGAAAGGCGCTGCTATTGCGTCTGCATCAAATTGGCTTTGTGAGTATCAAATCCCAGGTTAACTGTGCATATCTGACATCAATAGTCAACGGCATTGTTGTGACTATAACCCCTTCTAGCCTTGCTGCTATTGGTTGGAAATACTATATCATTTGTTCGATCTCCTACCATATATCTGTCTATGAGTCTCCCTACTAACATCTACTAGGGGCTGTTTTCAATGCTTCGTTCATACCAATCGTTTATTTCTTTTACCCAGAGACTAAAGGATTGTCTCTTGAACAGATTGATCATATCTTCGAAGGTCAAGGAGATGGATGGAGTTGCTTTACGCAGGGCGTCCGGGAAAGCGCCCAAGGGGCGGTGGCTTTTGAAGTCAAGCGACCCCATCATCTTCAATATAACTCTTCCGCTGCAGTCAGCGACAAAGATGTCCTGACGGCTGTTGCCTTCGAGCATTCTGGCTTGGATTAAGCCTAATATGAAGATGATGGCGGGGGCTCGTGCTTACAAGTATCAGAGCCTAGTCATATTGGTCCCAGTCAACAAATGTGGTTTATATTTATTGTTCTCTTGGAGGGAGCTACAAACCTGGACGGCAGGTGTAGCTATCCGGTTTGCAGTGCGCCCATCTGCTTTCTGTTTGCCCATGTCGGTTGCCCTCCACACTGTCAACGTCTTTAGTAACTTTCGTCATCAATCCTTCAGTATGTTGGGCTTCTTCTAGATATATCCAATGGGACCAAGAGCTTCAAGCTTGGACTTGTTCTTTACAAATGATGGCCTGTAATTGGTCGGTATTCACCACGCTGTTACTTCGGACAAGTAGCCGATCCAAAGCACTGGGTTTAAAGTTTGCCGGTGGAACTTAGCAGCCTTGTATTTCGCACCAGATCTTCTGTACAAATGGGAGCACGTCCTCAAATGGGCAAGATACCCATAGGTCATAGCATTTATATATAATAGTGATAAGCATCACGTTTTGTTTCTTTGCCTGCCGGTTCAACCAATTACGCATCACTTCTCGCCCATTCGCCATCCAATCGCACTACTCTACTGTGCCTCCAGCCTTTGGAGTTAAATCAAGCAAAATGGACTCTATAGAGAATTCCAAATCAGAGTTTTCGATGCCCAGCCGCCGAGGCAGTCACTATATCGAGGTGAGCCACTCCCAAATGTCGTCCAAGATCTCGTCGTCCCCAAAGTCCTGAACTTTGGAAATCCAACCGATGACGACGAAAAATATTGAGTGACCCAGGCCTAGTCGACACCGCCATACTGGTCCGGTGACAAATGAAAGGTCGATGAAACTACCTTGAGCATGATTGATGGGCAAATGAGGGTGGGTGTAGCTACGAGCCTTAGGGGGATATCCATACACGTATCCATACACTTGAGGTTCTTGATGGAGTGGAGGAGATGATTAACATGTTTCATGTGACGGGGGCTTATATTTATGTTTATCTTGAGGGTAATGCCAACCTTAGTGCTAAAGGACATTATGAGAAAATTGGACTGGGGGAGGACTTTGCGGATCAGTTTATTCGGTGGTCTATAGTGCAAATTTGGGTCTATTGCTTTCCAAGGTTGTGGGATGATAGTATATGGATCTAATCCTTCAGCTTTGTGACAAGCTTGCCCGTGTTTCCTCCGGAATAAAGCATCATCCATGTTCGAGGGATATCTTCAAAATCAGTGTCGATGACCATTTCACTCTCATCTCCAATGATGAGATTGCCCTTCTTCCATTCATCGACAAGCAAAGCCCGAACTTCTGGGAGATGGTCAATCCAGTCGATGTTGATGAAGCCGAGGATTTGTAGGCGCATTGTAATGACTTGCTAAATATAGAACCTTCATTAGACGAAACATTCTTGGGCGGATATGGAAATCAAAGGGTGGGTGCTTACATAGAAGTTTTTCAGGCCTGTGATATCTGAGTCGCGGTTGTAGTTGGAAATGGTGCCACTGAATTGGGAGGTTAACGTATGGTAACCAACAAAGCAAGTATATATTTCTCACCTAGCGGCAACGCGCCCAAACTTGCCGAGCCTGGACAACATGAAGTCAAGAATTTCCCCGCCAACATTATCTGAAAATACGTCAGCAAGACTCCCGTATATTGGCCCAAGAACATTAAGGAGAACCCACCAAAATAGATCTCAACAAAGCCTTCCGTCGCCTGGGTAAGGTTTTGTTTGAAAGATGGCGATTTGTAGTTCAAACAAATATCCGCATCAAGCTTCTCTACCCATCTGCATTTTTCATCTGTCCCAGCAATTCCGATCACCTAGGAATAACTTAGATCGGATATATAGAAGACCAACGAGAGATTTAAAAAAAAGGAGAAATACCTTCCGGCAACCGATCATCTTCTTAGCAATCTGAACAACCATATTCCCCACAGCGCCAGCAGCCCCACTAACAACAATAGCATCGGTGCTCTTCGCCTTGACAATTTGCGTTAGGGCATAGTAGGCCGTGAACCCCGGCAATCCAAGTGCGCCCAGAAAATGCGTGTCTGGCAGACCAGGCTGGGGATCGAGTAAAGATACATTCTTTGAATCATGGACTGAGTACTGGGTCCACCCAGGACCGCCAGTCACCAGAGCGCCAACCGCTATATCGGGGCTGCGGGATTCCACAACACGCGCAATTCCCATGGATTTCATAGTCTCGCCTACCTGCACCGGGGGTAAGTATAAACGCTCAGCTTCAGCTAGCGGCGAGATCCATGATCGTTGTGCTGGGTCGTTGCTCAGATATAGTGTCTTCAACAGTACTTCACCTTCCTTGAGCGCTGGGATGTCGGCGGTCTCCAAAGTAAATGTGGATTTATCTCCGCCTAGTACGGGTTCGCCATATGGCTTCTCACGAAGCACCCAGCGTTTGGTTTTGGTTATTGCACTCATTATTTAGTGAGAAGGAAGTGAGCAGTTGAATTGATGGATGGTGTTTGGTAGTGAAAGTAGTTGAAGAGGGGAAAGCAAGATCGTCCCAGGCGGCTAAGCAGGATCCCAGTCTCCAAGATTTATAATCATATACTTCATAGACGAACACCACCTGCATTCAGCGGTGTAGCGATCACCAATCTTGTGTTTTTATATCCCTGTTACTGAGCTATGCTATAGGTTGAACAAAGACATCGACGAAGGAGCTTGGGCAGAAAAGAAAATAGCACTGGTGTGATCGGAAGGCCAGATGTTCCATCGGAATAAATGTAGAGATCGAAGGGAGGCGGGGTAGATCCACCCCGAATAAACCAGGGATTGCTGGTATACTGTAACCGGGAAAATTAATTCCAGGTAAGAAGCCTGGGTGTCAATCAACTGCATGTGCAGACTGATTACTAAATGGGCATACTCAATCATTTCTATGGTGAGTTGCGATTTGCATTTCATCTATGGGCATTATTATGATATTTATAATGCCTCCTTGTATTCTCTCACAGCCTGTTCAAATGACACATCCCGCTTGAAGCCCAAAGAATTGGCCTGAGAATTGTCAAACTGTGTGGGCCAAGATTTCAGAATGGGAATCAAAGCAGGGTCTGCCTTCTCTGTGAGCAGAGCTAGTTTATCCTTGCCACCAACAACTTCCAGCGCATCCATCATACCTTGGACAGTCACACAGATACCAGGAACATTAATCTGGCGGATATGCGGGGGCACAGAGTCTGCGGGCAGACGGAGTGTGAGAAGAAGATTGTGCACGAGTGTCTTAGGCGAGCAAAGCCACGACTTGAACGACCGATCCTCGATAGGAATGACGCACTCCTTTCCATCCAGAGGCTCACGAATCATACCAGAGAGGAAGGATGAAGCGGCAGCCGTCGGCGCACCAGGACGAACAGAGATAGTGGGGAAGCGCAAAGTAAAGCCTGTGATGAACTTGCGACGAGTATACTCGTTCACCAGTGTTTCGCAGACAATCTTTTCCGCGCCGTATGAGGATTCCGGTGTTGGAATGACACTATCGGTTACCACTTCTGGCAATGGCTGACCATAGACAGCCTGGCTGGAGGAGTATATGACTCTGACACCAGGACAAGCATGTCGCAGTGCCTCCAGTAGATTGCGGGTGGCGTCGACGTTGACGCTCATGCCCAAATCGAAATTAGCCTCGGAACCTGAGGACATAATTCCGTGGAAAGCGTAGACTGCATCAATCGAAGAGTCCACCACATCCTTTGCTGCTGTGAGGAGGTCTGCCTTTACTGCAGTCGCGTTTTGTGGATACTTGACGCCGCTGGGGATCGGAGGTTGGTGGATATCGGTCAGTGTGACGCGGTATGTGGGGTTGTTAAGGAGCTCTTTGGCGAGCAATTGACCGATGAAACCGGCGCCGCCGGTGATGAGGATATGCATGATATCAGGAAGAAAATGACTAGATTGAACGATTGGAACGTTGGAAATTTTGTCCCTAGCAGAGTTTATGAACAATGTCCTGCTCTCCGCATTCGCATCAAGTCCGAGAGCGATCCGCTGGTGGTCCTCCGCACCGGACTTTGGCCGGGTGGGTAGGGGTGGGCTTGATTTGGGGTGGATCTGCGGGACGAATGGGCTTCGCCGGCCGCCTAAGGGTCCTCACAAGCTTGGATCTCGTCATCCTTCTCGTTCAGGCACTTTCTGCTGGTTCCGGAGCAGAGGCCGATGAGTTGGGCGAATTGCATAACGTCATGTTTGGTTACTGTGTGTAGATTGAAGTTAGTCCTGTCGGTCAATTATACTACAATTTTGGATAGAGAGTTTAGGCTAATTGTTGATGTGAAATCAAGACAATGAAAGCACGGCTACGCCAATGTAATGTTGGCTGGAGGAAATGAAGAACTTGGCCGAAAACCCACCTCGGCCAGGGGAATCCACTTCGTCCTCCGCTTCCCCGCCAAACATTTTGCCCCTAAACCCCGGAGCATCACCGACCGCATCACTGTTGGCATTCCAGCATGGATGCATCTACTCCACTCAAGCGGTCCTCAACGGAAGCTGGTCTGGATTCTCCAAAGGGATCTGTTCGATCTGGAGACTCAAAAAAGCAGGCACCAAAGATTTCCAAAGCTCGCGCATGTGAGTTTGGCGTTACCCCACACCCATGTTCGCATCGCTAATCCACCCCAGGCGCGGAGTGCAAACGGCACAAGATTCGCTGCGAGTTTCGCTCGGGTGAAACAAACTGTACGAAATGTATCCGCAGTGGAATTAAATGTGTGGTGAACGACTTTTCGCAAAAGTTCGTTGACGACGATGGGATGTGCGTACACCGAAACACTCGATGCCACCCGCAACCACGGGGCACTAATCTGGATCTTTCTCATTAGATGGAAACTCCAAGCATCTTCAACTATGCATCAGCTGCAGGCAGCTGTGTCGCAACTATTGCGACAAGCAGGCTTACCTGATCTTTCATCTTATGCAGCCGGGGATGCTCAAAATGATCCAAGTCCCGCTGCCTCGAACCATACACACCGACCATCCATTGACGCACTGCTATCGCATCCTAGTCACCATGAAGGGCCAGGAGTAGTAATGGATGTCACTCGAGAACCCTCTCCAGAACAAGACCTGCAAGATCCAGAATTGGTCCCAGCGCCCATGCGCAGCCTATACGAAGTTACGAAGCTGCGCAACCTGCGCAATGTTCATATTGAGGCACCCAAGAAGACCTTACTGGAGGAAGACTTTATCACACGGGGCCTTATATCTATTCACGAGGCGGAGGAGCTCTTCGCATACTTCAGTCGCACCATGAATCAGTTACTTTGGGGTGGTATCATTCTGGTGCATCGCGATCTGACATCCGTCCGTCGCGCATCGACTCTTCTTTCCGCTGCGGTTCTAACGGTCGCGGCGCTCCATATTCCTAATCGTACTGCCACTTTGAACCGATGCTACAATGAGTATGTCTCTTTGGTGTCAAACATGGCTCTCACTAGAGCACATACACTAGACGATATTCGAGGTCTCTGTGTTGGTGCATTTTGGTTGTCTGAGCTGAGCTGGAAACTCTCCGGGCATGCGGTGCGGATTGCAACAGAGATGGGTCTGCACCAAAGTTACCAGCGACTGACCCGTGGGAATGCTGATCAGTATGAGCGTGCGCAGTTGTGGTATCTGCTTTATGTATGCGATCATCACTTCAGTATCGCTTACGGGCGGCCGCCGGTGATTCACGAGGATATTGCGATCCGGAACTACGAGGCCTTTCTTGAAATGCCAATGGTAGTTCCGGGGGACATTCGACTGTTGGCACAAGTTGCTTTGTTCACGATCTTGACCGAAGCATATCGGACATTTGGCAGCGATACGGAGCAAGCGCTTACCGAGGAGGACTTTGGTCAGCTGCGAGTATACAATGTGGCAGTTGATCAATGGCGATTGCTATGGCAGCCTCGGTCTGGTAAGTCCTACTTTTTTTTCAAGTTACTACAGGGACCTTGACTAACCTCATAACAGCTGACAGCTCATACGTACGCACATACCCTTCTAAGGGTGTGGTCCTGCACTACCATTTCGCGAAGTTCCAACTTAACTCGCTGTCCCTTCGCGCGCTATCACCGACCAATACCCCCGTATTTTCTATGGATCGTAAAGAATCAGCTAACATCGCCATCTCCTCGGCTATGGCCTGTCTAAACATGGTCCTCGAAGAACCAGATATCCGAGACGCTATTGTCGGCGTTCCGATTTTCACGCATACGATGGTCACCTTCTCGGCAGTTTTCCTGCTCAAGGTCGCCATTAATTGGAACTCGGCCTACCTCAGCATCAACGCTCGCCAGGTGCGTCAGCTGGTTGAGCGGGTGATTGAACTGATGAATTGTGTCTCCGCTGGCGAGCGACACTTGACCCGACACATTGCACGTGGGTTGGGTAAGATGCTCGAGCGATTCGACACCTGGGAGGCTGGATGGCAAGTTGACGCTAATAATGGCGGTCTGGTGGACGGACGCGACGTGCCTGGGGGCGCGAACGCTATGGCGCAGGGATTCCCGCCCCCAGATCTGATCTACGACATGGTCGGAACGTATGGGTTTGGACTCGACGAAAACTTGCTAGATCCGAGCATGGCGAACTTTGACTTCTTGGCACAGTAGGTTGGGGTAAATTTTACGCATCTATCCATGTGTGTGACGGGTTATTTTTGGGAGGAAACAAGGACAAAGAGAACCTCTCACAATTTACAACCCCTAGGGGGTCTGAGCAACTGGGGGAAAGTGGAATGTAAATAGAACAAGAAAAGAGGAGTCCAGCCTCCGTTACCCACACGCACTAACCTCCACACAACCACGCACTCGTCTCCACAAAATCGTAGTGTAAGCTATCCCATGTCGTCACCTCAGCTTATGCACCCCCTCTCCCTTGGTTCCCCCCTTCCCAAGCTCCGGTAACTGCCACTCTCTCCCATACTTTTATAAGGTCCCCCCGTAGCAAGGCTGACACTCCTCCTACCTACCTCCGTTTTTCTCTCACCTTCTCCCTCCCAAACTATATACTTCCCATTCGGCCCCAATTTTGAAGCCGGTTCTTCCATACTTTCTATAATATCACCATGTCTACTCGCAAGAGAAAGAATGACCCCGAGGAGGAGCTTCAGGCTCTTCCTAGCGACGACAGTGAAGAGGAAGAGGAGTGAGTATTCCGTCTTTCCACCCATCCCATCCAATCACCACTTTGCGCCAACTCTCTCACACAAAACTCAAACCTCCCACGATTGATCGCGCATTAGTCGCAATGGCCCCCAAGCATTACTATGATCTCAAAGAAACCCCTTATCCAGTGAATCCTCGCTAATCCATGCGCGCATTAGGTACGAAGACTCCGAGGTAGGAAGTGACGTCGGCGAAGAAGAAGGCGGAGAAGAGGAAGAAGACTCTGAAGATTACTCTGATGAAGAGGAAGAAGAGGAAGAAGGCAAAGCTGAAGGTATGTCGCAAAACCCTTGGTTGACGTTGTCGTTGAAGCTCAATTGCTAACTGTTCATTTTGCGCCTCAGGTCCTCCAGCCGCCAAGAAGCAAAAGACCAAGCCTGCCGCCGATGAGAAAGCCGCCAATGGTGATAAGGAAGATGAGGAGGATGAGGATGAGGATGAAGAAGAAGTGGAAGAAGAGGCGGATGATACAGCGAAGACTAGTGGTCCTGCTGCGGCTGCAGCCAAGGCCAAGGGCGATGTTGTTCCCAAGGAAGCGGATTTGGCTGAGGTTGATGATGTTGAAGACGAGGAATAAACTATCAGGGATCCCGGCTTGTCGTCTCCCGCTTTCTTATAAAATGTCTGTATGCTGAGCTGCTCGCTGTATCTCTAGGCTTGATTTTGATTTCTAGTCCGGATTATCGTATAGTCTGATGTTATGCTGGTTCTCCTTTTGTAGTAGTAGATGGTTGTTTGTCTTCGCATTGAATAGAGATAGGTTAGAAGGATTCACTTTGGTGGAGACTCAATAATGGGCTAGAAGATCTCTATCTTCTAGAGAATATCCCTGCGCTACCTTTTTTATCAGGTGATGCGAGAATCTCCATCGTTTGCCCTAAATAAAGAATGAAAGGAGGCATAATTTAGGTTGCGGGCCACTATATTTCTATAATCTTATCCGATCGATCGCAATTTGAATATTGAACGTCTTGACCTTCGAAACTATGTTCAAATGATTGAGGTCTCAGCCCCAGTGTACTTTATTGAGATTGCTTGAAATATTCAAAGAATAATAATGATATCTTCCAAGGTTATATACCACGATCTAAGCTACACTGAGACGACTCCATTGACAGAAGGAAAAACAGGGAAGAAATATGAAAATAACAGGTCTCATGAATGATCATCATTCTCCACCAGGCGCTCTTTTATCTTAACACAAGGCAGATATGGTTGCAGAAAGGCCCCGATTCCGCTCATCAAACACAGTAATTATCAGCATTCTCTTCAGGTGTCACTGCCACTGCTGCGGAATGTGGCACACAGCTGGCAATACTGATGTGTGAGGTCTAGGACCGGCTGAGGCAGGTTCGTGGCCTGGACGATACTGCGAACCTTGACAGCACCCTCATCCTCAATCAGCTTGCGCATTAAGAATAACAGTTCCGGAGAGAACTACCAAAGTTAGCGTTTTGAACCATGTTTCTGGAGGGGCAGGATACATACCTCAGAGTACCAGCGGTATTGCCATGCGATCAGACGAATGAGTGCACCCAGGATTCCGCGAGTGTCATTTCTCTTCTCATATAGTTTCAACACACCACGCATAGCCTTAGGTGAGAAGCGAGTTGCCAGGCAGCTCTGGTACGCCTCAATGCCCTCATCAAAATGATGAAGTCGCTCGGCTAGTTCGCCCAGAATTTCCCACTCCGCAGCAGACTTTTTGTACTCTATCGCCTGCTGGCGATACTGAGCCATCTCTGTTCGCCAGATGGTGTAAATGCGAAGGTCCTCGTACAGGACCATGAAAAGGTTGTCCAGCCATCGTTCACACAGACGCTTGTTGCGGAACTGTGTGTATGCGCTGTGCGAAGGGTCGGGCTGCATAAAAGATAATTAGCATCCAGATGAAGAATATTATATGCGCCGTAACCTACATCATCATTTCCAGACTTGACCACCTCCGAAGCGACTGTTTGCTCAGGTCGCTCTATAGTCTCCTCGGCCTGGGTTTCATCGCCATTGCCGTTCGTGGTAGTCTCAGTGGAAGACTCTGTCGGGCCGGGGCCCGAGACAGATGCTGAATCTTCTTCCTCGTCCTCCACAGCTGCACCATTAGTCTCCGCTTCAAGCGAATGCGCGGGTTTAGGCACATGCTGTCGCTCGACGCGGTACTCCTCTTCCATAACAAACACCTCGCTTCGGGCTCTCAATAGCTGATCCCATCCAATCGCCGCAGCGATCTTCGTCAAAATGTTGTAAGCCTTCAGGAATGTTCCTTGGTAACCAGCGGCGTGCAATTTCCGGAGAGATGGGTGGATGTAGTCGTGAGGATCTCCTTGCTTGGGCTGACCTTCGTCAATCTCATCAAGAATGCTCTCCGAAAGGATCGGAAGCATGATACGAGATGGCTGTGGCATGCGCGGAGTATCCTTATCCTGGTAGGTGAACATGGGACAGGAATTAAGGGTTAGCAGTGCCAAATCCCATTGTTCCAGTCCAACATAAACCTCCGCCAGTCGAGCCCAAGTGCTGAACTCGCTAGGGGCAGCAGTCACTGCCCGTTTGGCACACTCCAAGGCCATTTCCCCCTCACCCTTAGTCTGACAGAATGATGCCTGGCAATCAAGCAGGGCGTAGTCCATCGGGACATCTTGCAAAGCGTCGTACATAAGACGGACTGCTTGGACTTCCTCGTCGGCCATCAACTGTACTCGAGCCAAGAGGGATGAGACCTCTACGTCCCTTGTGCGCAGCTTCTCAAACAAATTGATACCAGATGTATAACGGCCGGTCGTGTGGATGTATTTGAGGATGCCCGAAGTGAGGTGGTTGCTCACGGTATTTGGAACTTGGGTTTCGGGATCGGAGCTGAGTTGGCGTCCTATCGCATGGTGAGCAAGCGAAACGGTCAGCGTAAAGCATGATACATACCAAGGAAGAACAGCTTCTCAGCAGCATCGAGGAACTTGTGTTCCATTTCTGTATTGGTGATCGGGTTGAAGCGACGGACTCCGACAATCTTCTTGATTTGATCGCCGCTTCCATCATCGGCGTACAGATAAGCTCTCAGCACAGCACACAGGAAAGTCTCTAGCCAGAGAGCCTCCGTAGCCACACGCTTATCCCCACGTTCATCGATGCAGTAGGCCTCCAAGCTTCCAGGAATCTTGACTTCAACTCGCATGTCCAGGTGGGAGAATGCATTGTAGCAGCTGTACGCAGGTCAGCGATAGGATTCGTAAGCGCGCAAATCACTGATCCTCACCAGTAAATTCCTGATACCACTTTGTGTGTCTTATCGAGCGGGGAGAATGTGAGGGTGTTGACATAGGCGGCAAGGCTAGCGGACGAAGATGCGTCGATTCCGGTTACATGGTGGTATACGCCGGTCTTTATGGGGTCAGAATAATCAATTGTTAGCATATTTGAGCCAGGATTGGCAGAGGTATATTTGAACCCACCTGGCGGGTTGAATTGGCCTTGGGCTGCTTCACTAGGTATACCAGGTCTGGAGGACCCAATTCCCGCAAGCTCTGCAAAGACTCGGAGCGCGCATCAACAGCAACGTAGATTTCCTCCTCCTCGTGAATCCTAAAGTAATTTCATAGCGTCAGTCACATATTCAGCCACTTGCGCAGTGTTCACCCCCTGCCGATCGGGAACAATGGCCATGCGCATGCAATGCCGGGGAACACGTAAACCGGGGGATCAGGAACATACTCAGGGACAGCGGGCGCAACCATGGCGCCTGCACTAAATGCGCAGCAGAATCAGGAAATGGTGTAAAGGGGAATGAAACTCAAGAAACCTCAAGAAAATGGCGTTATCTGTAAAAAACAAATCAAAGTTACAAAGGAGGAGTGAGGGGATGATCATTCAGCTAAACAGTCCGGAAGAGCTTCAGGCCATCAGGCAACAAAGGCGGAGAGCACCCTTGCCTGATATGGCAGCCACGCGCGGAACCCGTGTTTGGCGTCGTGGTTTCCGTTGGAGCAAGTCTATTCTCTTTTACTCTTTTTTAACCTTTCAAGGGTTGGGAGCAAAGCTCGGCGATGCTTCTCCAGCTATCTGATTTTTCCATTCTTTGTCCTTAATAGCCCTGCGTGGGAGCTCCAATCATGGCGAGCTGGGTCGCATTAAACGTGGAGCCGGACGATGGCATTGAAGATGAGGTTGACGATACTAAGGAGCTTCAAATCGAAGAGGCCCTGAAGCTATACCAAAATGCCCTCAAACTCCATTCCCAAGGGCCGGAGTTTTACGCCCAAGCCGCGGAAGCCTACGAATCCTTGCTTAAATCGGAGATCTTTAAATACCCCGAATCAATTTCGGATTTCAAGAGAGCAGCGGATTTGGACACGCAAGCTGCAGCAGTCATTGACGAAGGCCCTGATACGATCGCAGAGTTCAATGTCAACGATTCCACGTCGAGCCTCTTTCAGACCCTCTACCTGTCCTACAAAAACTACGGAAAATACGTCCTCGACTCGCTACATGACACCCTTCGAACCGCCCCACACGACTCCGAAGCGGTGGAAAATACGGCAGCTAAGACAACGGAGGCATCCAGGAAAGCTTTGGGGTCCTTTGCAGATGCTCTAGAGCGAGACGATACGGATCTCAATTTGTGGAGACAAAGCGCCAGGCTCAGCAGTGCCCTGGAGAGCTATCGCTTGAATCGGTTTTGCTTGGAGAGTGTACTTGCAGACGATGACAACCGCCTCGAGATACGGTCGGAGCAGCTTGGATTAGAGGAAATATTTTCGGAGGAACGCCTGCGTGCCACTCTAACATCCCTCTTTGATGGCTTGTCGGCCTCCCAAGTTCCCATAAAGAAGCCGAAGAAAGCTCTCATCAAATACCTCAAACAGCATGAAGATCCCTATCCCTATCTACCAAATCTTCCGGTTAATCTGGACAAATTAAGTTCATCCAAGGGTCCTCTCGCCTTGTACACCTCTCGACGAGAGCTCACACCATCTAAGGCAACTTGGGAATCCGTGGGAAAAGCGATTCTCCAGGCTTTGGAGGATGAAGAGGAAGCCCCGGCAGGTGCTGCTCCTAGTTGGTCCCTTCAGGTCACCCTGCCGCCCAGGGAAACTGGAGGGGCCGACTCTGCATCGGTGGAAATGGAGGACCCCGAAAACCAGGCTGAGGATCAGAACGAGCAAACCACGACAGCCAACGAAGATGTCGATATGCTTGAAGGGATTGAACAAGCTGCCGAACCTGACCAACCCACCGAGGGCCCTCAAGAGCAGTCGGAGCTCCCGGATGAACAGTGTTCAATTGACCAAAGTGCAGAAAAACAGCTTATGGAGTCTCTGGAAGGTCAATCTACTCATCAGACTGAGAAACAGGGCGAAGGCGATATGAACACAGAGGATGCCGAACCCAGATCACCAACCGGTGCACGAAAAAGATCGTCAGCATCGGCAGCAAACGAAGAACCAACGGAAGGGGGAAGAATGAAGAGCCGACGCACGAGGGCTCGTGAATCGAATGCAGATGGTTTAGCACAATTAGACGAGGTTCCATTTGACCAAGACAAGTTTTATGAAGACCGCCTTGAAGTTTTCGTCAATGCTGATGAGTGGATGTTCAATACTGTTGGGTCTCTGTTCTCTAAAGCAGGCATTACGGCTCTTGGGACGATTGAAGATCTGAAGGAAAAGCTAGTTAGTGTCAATGAGACTGACGACGCACCAGAAGACCCTGAGACCAGGCTATTCCAGGACTTGCGTGGCATAGTCAGGCAGTGGAATGACGAAAAGTCCCGGTTGATGCAGCAGAAAGACGATTCCTCGTCATTGAAGAACATTTCTGGCTCTAGCAAGTCTGGACTGGCTGTTTTTCTCGAGCATTCCAGAAAATCATCTCGAAAGTCACTAGTCCAAGAAGAGCTGCCCTCCGGAGAGGAGCTATATACCTTTTCGAACACCGTCAATAGTCGTTGTCTGCATCCACATGACACCTCGTTTGAATGGCTGAAGTGCCTTCTCATGCCACAATTCGGTGATGATCTCGCTGATTTTGCACCTATGAAGTCTGCATACGCTTCTTTCTTGTGGCCAGAGGAGCTGAAAGCCACAGTCGTGGACATCTTGCTCCGTGAAGACGAATATGTCTTCACCAGGCTGTCTGAAGCTGTCGCCAATGTTGAAAAACGTATCCTTGAATCTCATACTGAATCCCCATTCGACTATGAGCCAAAGCACTTTTCTGAACTGGAGATGATCCAGTCTATCTATGAGCTTCACTTGGACATATTCGCCTCTGTTGAAAATCTCAGCACGGAGCCTAGCCAACAACAGAAGTTGTCACAGCGTGATCGGTTGGCTAGGTGGGCCATGCTAGCCCGAACGTCCTTAGAGTACTCCGTTGACTACTGCCCATCGGAAGAGTGTCGCCAGAATATTGCATTTCGTCACCTGTGGACGTCAACTTTCCACCTTAACCTCGCAGGCGAGGCCGATCGCGAGCATGTCTTGTTATGTCTACAAGATCTCAAGCAGATTCTCCACTCCATGGGTGACCCTATCGTCAGCCTTGTGAACAATTCGATCATGGTGGAACTCTCAATTGCCACCATAGATCAGGAAGCTCTCAAACTCAAGTGCATGGATTTCTTCGCCAAGGTATTCAATGCAGAAGGTGAGGATCCCGTGTCCCTTATCGAGGCCATCGAACCAATTCTTGAGCCCTCATCAGTTGAGTACTTGGAAGATTCTGGAAATGGAGTGACCAAGGCACCGTCACATTTGAGTGAAATGGCATCTTTCCTTGACCGAGGAGATGCTACATTACGACTGTTTCTCTGGCGGAGACTCCAGGAGACATACCAAGCTATTGACTATCCCCCAAAGGTAATCTCGTGCTACCTACGTAGTATTGAGACTGTCATGGCCGAGATTGAGGATGCCAAGCACTTGCAGGAATCAAGCGGACACCGCCAAGTGACTTTGCTGCGCTGGCTCAAATCACTGGACGGGATTATGAGCAAGGCCATCCCGCTTATATTGCAGCAGTCTGACAAGGCTTTCGAATGTATAGATATGGACCATTTGCAGTCTTCTATGTCCGCTGTGGCTCGACTGGCTCGACTTCTCCACAGCTTCATTCTGTACGAAGACTCAGTTCGCGTGGGTCAAATTTCCGGGCGTGATCTTCGCGGAGGTCTGGCAAAAACCCTTGAGAGCTTCAAGGAAAGGATGAGGGAAACTTACGTGCGCTGCTGGATATTGCAGTACACCCTTTTCTTGGAAGCAGTCTCCCAGAATAAAGATGTTTTCACCGAACCGTTGGAAGATCGCATCCACATCCTCCGCTCTGTGCATAATGCCCTAGGGGCTCGGTCGATGTGTAGATACTCGCAGAAACGATTTCTGAAGCTCATCAAGTCTGAGTTGTTTGATCTTGAAACCAAGGGCGATTACGAATTCGACATCTGCCAGGTGCTTTATGATCTCCATGGGATCAAGTTCTCGCCTTTTGACGGGACTGCTGATCATGGGTGCTCTCCCGAGAAACTAGATCGTCAAACTGCAACCATGATGATTGATTTCGTGATGAGACAAGCACAGAAAATGAATATGAAGGACCTGTCAAAGTCTGAACTGAAGACTACGATTGAAAAGATGCAGCAGGCAATTGGTCCTGCAAGACTCCCCGCGCAGTCACCGCAAATGACATTCAACAGACGTCTCTTCAGCATATACATTAAAGCTCCACTCAACCCGTCGCATCTCCGTCGGGCGGTTCAGGGCGTGACGGAGCTTTCCATGCTTCCGGTACCTGGCGAGAATGCCAAAATCGCCGCCAAAGGCTGGTACTTCCTCCTCGGCCATGCTACCCTCACAAAATTCCGCGCCCATAAACGTTTAAGTCCTGGGTCTACTTCAGAGCTGGACGATGCCATTAACTTTTTCCGGCAAGATCTAGATCATGGAACAGGCAGATGGGAGACCTGGTACCGCCTGGCGCAAGCATATGATGCAAAATTGGAAGAGGATATCACTTGGGCCGCGGATAAGATCAACAACAATCGCAGTGAACTGGCGGCGACACAAAGATATGCAATTCATTGCTACGCTATGGCCGTGTCGACGGCGATTCAGAACGCTGAGCCCACAAAAGATACTCGAGCCTTGCTGTCGGACCTATACACCGACTTTGGAATTCGTCTCTATTCTTCTTCCCGCGAACCTCTTTCCATGGGTGCTTTTAGCCTAGCGGACTTTTCTCGGCATTTCAGTAGTGAAGAAAGCCAGAAAATGTACAAGGCAAAGCCTTTCAAGGAGATGTCCCGGTATTCAGTGTGGAACTTTGCCAGCAATCTCCTCAGAAGAGCAACCATTGACAAACCGAAGCGTTGGATGTTAGTGATGCTGATAATCACTTGATATGCTGTAACTGGCAATACTAACTATCGCCTAGGACTCATTACTTTCTTGGGAAGTGTCTCTGGAAGATGTACAACTGTGATGATTCACTGCGGACAACTTCAAGACGCGTTGAAGTGGACGATGTGCTGGAGGCTTTCCGTGATGCCATTGCTGCTCTTCCGCAGCGTAGGGATTCGCGAGCTGATCCTATATTCGAACCCCACTTCAAGCTTTTGTCGGTTGTTCACAGACTTGTTCTTCAAGAAAAATTAACTGTGAGCGCAAAAGCCCATCCTTATCATTCGCAACCTGAGCTCACATTTTCTAGCTTGCCGAGGGAATCAAAGCCCTTAGTGCAACTCCTTGGGCCCGCAAGGTCGACTCGCCCGAGAATATGGAAGGGTGGAAGGCATACATCCTTGAAGTTATCAAGAAGTTCAAGAGCGCCGACAAATCCAACTGGCATCATCGGATGAGCAGCAAGGTACGAATTTTCGTGGAATACCCAACTCCTTACACATTATCGCTGACTCTAAAAGGCTGCACATGTCATCTACGATGACGACAAGAATACGACGACTGCCGCTGCCGCCAAGCATGAGATGTCGCAGATCTTCACAAAAACATTGACCATTCAAGTATGGCGGCCTGAATTTGAACGGCCTGGTAGACACTTTGTCTACACCACGCGTTACGTTTATTTCTTTGCCAGCTTGCTCGATCAGTTAGATGATCGTGCCAGCTTGGATCAATTGCTACGTCGAGTGAGAAAGAAACAGGGTGATTTTATAAATCACACAAAGTTGTGGGAAGATATCTGTCTCACTTATGCAAAGATGATTCGAAGGGCTGCTCAAATAAACGAGGGGCATGAAGAGAGCATCTTCAAGCCCATCGGGTGGGAGGAGTTCTCTACGAAGACGGCCCGCCTAGAGGGCTTGGCCGAACTTGCACCAGAAAGCCAGCCGCTTCTGGAGCTTATTCGAGACGCCTTGGAGTTGAAGAAACTCAACAACAACTTTATGAAAGTGACCATGTTTGAGGATCTCATTGCAGATTTATACTCTCGCGTGTATGAGCTTAACACCCCCCTGCTCGTTGAGCAGGCCAATGAGGAAAACAAAGAAAAGATGAAGGTCGATCATCTCCTCATGGCGGGCGAGGCCGCTGCCGATGGAAGCATCCCCGCAGCCTCTCTCCCAGCTTCGGACACTCCAGCTCCTCGTGGTCGTACGAAGGGTATTGCCCGTCGAGATATTCAAAAGCGGGCGGATACAATTGTGACATTGAAGCTGGCTCCTCGTACGGCGGCCAGCAAGGCCGTTACAGCGGACAATGAACAATCAACTCCAGCCCGACGTGGCTCTAATTCAGCAGCAACGTCCGGACCAGCCGCTACACCACAAGGAACAGGCAAGCACACGTCTATGGCGGGAGAAGGCAGGAGCGAACAGCCTGGCGATGAGACCGAAATGAGCGATATGGACGAATCAAAACTCGAAAGTACATCTTCGCTGCGGAAGTCTATATTTTTCCCTAATCTACAAAAGGGCGAACCAGGTGATGCTGAGACTGAAGACGATGCTGGCAGTGGTGAAGAAGGTGCTGAAGAAGGGGATGACGAAGAAGATGATGGTGCCAATGACAATGACGGTGAAGGTGATGCCGGAGCGACTGAAACTGGAGGGGAGGAAAATCAAGATATCGACGATGATGGCGATGATGGCGATGATGAGATCCAGGAGGGGGATGGTGAGGATACAATGATCGAAGAGAGCAAACTCTACGATGAAGAAGATCAGAACGATGAAGGAGACAATGGGGATGATGAGACTGTCAATGCCACTGATGGCAAAGAGTCTATTGTTCCAACCCCCAGCGAGGATACCGAACAGCCTGAAGCCATGGATACCACACCCGCTTAAAGCGGTGCCCTTGCCTAATATGCGCCTTCAGTTCATTTTTTTCGGACATTCTTTTCGGACACGGTGTTGATTTATTTTCTTCTCTTAAAGCACGGGCTGGCGTCGAGGAAGCCCAAGGGCTGGGCTATGGATTGATACCAAGCAGGTAGTGCTTTGACGCGTGTATAATATCTTGAATGCAAGAAAAAAGTGCAATCGCAAACCTCCATACCATCGTAGGCGCTCCGGAGACTCCAATGCAGTACGGCTATCATCCGAGCTGGAGACTTTTCTACGAGTTGATGTTGAGGGTTCGTGGTAAAATTCACGAAGACTGGGTCCCAGCCGTCAAAGGGTAAAAGAATTGAAGATTAGATAGTATGAATTAAAATCAAGAAGGAAAATTAATATCAAGTCCCAATACAACAAATCAACACTCAGAACGCCTTAGCCGTGGTATCCTCGCCCAGGGGTGTATCAACCGATCCAGTTCCGTAGAAAAAAAAAAAAAAAAAAAAATCATAACGGTCGTGATAACTCGAGCGCAACAGCCTAGATATCAAATTCAGAACCCAGGTCAAGCTTCCTCGTTCCCAACTTCCTCTGTTTCTTGCCCGGCGAAGAGCTTGGAGTGGCAGGAGAGAACATGGTGTCCGTAAGATTGAGCTGATTCATGCGTTGTAAAGCATTCTCAATGTCGCTTTCTCTGCTAAGCACGTTGGATGTATGGCCAGGAGTTGCGTTCTTCGCCCTGGGCTTTCGGGTGGGAGAATGAGAATGCATTTCGCGCTCAAGAGTAGCGATGCGACGACGAAGCTGCTCGTTTTCGTCTTCCAGTTCTTCAACTCTAGCATTTGAGGATGGCTGGGGGTCTTCAAAAATGTTGAATCCACGTGAAACCAGCTCGATCTTTCGATCAACATGATCATCGTTTCGGCCGATCTGTTCGTCCCATGCACTCTGCCAACGTCTTCGCTCAGCCTCCATCATTTCGTCCATCTCAGCCCAGCATTCTTCACGAATTTCTTGTTCAATGTCGATGCATCTTTCTTCAGCGGCCCTCAATCTAATCTCCGTTTCGGATCGAACAATTTCCTCCTCGGCTAAACGCACGGCAAGACCATGGCAGTCCTTTGTGAGCCGTTCGATTTCCGCCAGAGCCCTTTCCAGTTCTTGCGATGGTGCATCATTGGGTGTTGTGCGTCCACTGATGGAACGCTCTCGGAGGGAGGCAACAGAGATTATTGATTCTGTCACCGAAGGGACCCGGGGCACGGTGACTTCGCGAGCCAGTGCAGAATAACGCAGGATTTGGGAGGTGGCGTTGAAGTCGCCTAGAGGATCCGCAGTGACAACCATGATAGCCTTTTGTGGGTGATGGCCACGAGACATCTGGGTAGTGGTAGGGAAAGAATTGGAGAATAAGAGTTCAGTGAGCTTGCACTGGCGATAAGGAACAAGGGCAGTTTTAACGCCGTCTTGCAAGTTACTCTGCATTTGCAGACATTGGCCAAGGTACATCAAACTTTCGTTGATTTTACCAGCTTCCGCGAGGGTAGCGCCAGCTGTCTTCGCAGTCCTTGCGCGCTCAGATCCTGTATACGTTAGAATATGCACTTGTGGCAATACTGAGAGCATGACTTACCAGCCAAATCCACAACTGTGAGGGTATTACCAACCCAGGTGGCCTCCCCGTATCGTTTATTGTGAGTTAGTTTCTTCACCTCGAGACAGAAGAAGCCATGACTTCGAGAGCTAACACTATTCGCTCCAGTGCCAGTTACTTTGCGTTCGGTCAAGCCAACATCCAAAATCGCCAGGGCTTCTTCATAGCTGCTGCAGGCAATTTTACGGAGACCCGCAACGATCTTTCGGTCAGGCGATCCTTCGGTGGATTTGAACAGTAATGGGCGTCGGCGGTCCTTTTGGATATTTCCACGAGACATTGTATTTCCCTGTCCAGGGTTGATGGCAGGCGACAAAAGATCAAAAATCCGATCATTGTAAACTTCGTACATCGAGACCAGTACGACGTAGTCGGCGTTCGAGTTCAGATCAACGGCCAAATGGCTGACATCGGGGAGTCTAGGGAGTGCGATGGGTCGTTCACGGGGTTGGCGGCGTGGGAAAACAAGTGCAGGTGTCGGCTCCTGGAAAACAATAAGTCGAGATTTAGCTAAACGGGCTTCATGCAAGTTGGGACGGGTGTAAGGAAGAGGACTGAAAAGTCCTTGGTCAAAACATCCAGTATTCTCAGTCGCTGGCGGCTTGAGAATGGGCCAATCCATACGATAATGAGTGGACATTGGAGTTGAGTCCACCTTTCGGGGGCTTCCAGGTTTGGCGCACGGTAATGGCAGACCAGATCCGGGGGTAAGTGGACGCTTGATCGGCGATCCTTGGGGATTCAGGGTATCAGATTTCCGTACCGTCTGTGGGGTTTGTGCGCGGCCAGGGCTCATGGGAGTCTGCGCCCTCGAGTTGCGGCCTCCGTTGGGTTCGCCGTACACGGCTTCCAGGAACGTCTGGGCAGAAAATATCTGTGCTTCGGAAGCATCTGAGCCGGCAAGCGACGCAAGCATCATGGGGGTGATACTGCCATCGTCGGTCTTGAGGGTTGGCTGCAGTGATCGGTAGATAACATCCAAGGCCATTTGAGTGATTCCTCGTTGCGATTTGGATCCTAAAATAGTATGGCTCTGAGGTCTCTCGCGTTAGCATCCAATCGGTCATGTCGCAAGCTAGATATGCAAACCTTTCCACTTCCTGTGACTCCCAGAGTTGCCACCAATCCATCGCGACCTTCTTTCAGCACGCCCCTCACCAGTGACTCCATCCCAGTATCATGGAATATGTCCAGCTGAGTGGCGCTCTCCTCAAAAACCTTTGTGAACCCGAATTTCTCGATTGCGCGCTTTCTTGTATCATTGGGAGGTTGTAATGTGATGTGCGTTGGAACTGGCGCAACAATCTCGCCGTCATTCTGTGCCTCGGGAGGCTCGACAGCGAGGAAGCGATCGGACTCATCCTGCCTTTCAGTCATTGGGGGGCGTAGGCGAAGGTAGACCTGAAACAACGACATCTGGGGCTGTTTTAACGGCATTTTGGTGTGGATTTCTGGACGTGAAGCTCCAGAGCGTTGAGTTGCGGAGGTTTGCAGGCCAAAAAGAGTCGAGAACAAGTTCGTTGTCCACAGATCTGCATCGCTCCTTCCCGATGTGGATATGCCATTCCGTTGTCACGGCAACCATAGCTAGGGTCACGTGCTTCTCGACAATATCGTACATATTCTGCGCAGAAAATCTAAATATACATCGTTGACGTTCAACTCTATCCATTGTACTTATGGCATCTAGTGCCCCTTTGTCATAATCACATATATCAACTAATCGAATTTTGGGAGTCTATCTGCTGTGTCCAAACCCATTTCATCGTGCATAAGCTCCCAAAAGTGAGGCTCCGCCACTTGTCCCCACTTCCCGAGTACGAGGGTTACCTATTTCGGCAAGCTCGTACCCGTCTCGACCAACAGTGTCATTTTGCCAAGACTCCACTCTCTGATAGAGAACCCTGTCACAAGCACTTTCCGCGCATAAACGAATCAACGCTCAGGCTCAAAATGATCTCGTACCGGGCAAAGCACACCCTGCGCCTTGTTGTAGGGTTTGCACACGTGGATCTCGTGTTCGGAGATTAGAAATGCGGACAGTGATTCGTCCCATGGCTCCGTCGTTGGATAAAGTTTCGTGGGGTTTGACCCGATCGGGCAACTCGTTTTCGCTTCAATCAATGAGAGGTGATGTCTTTGCGAGTTTGGTATATATATATCAAGTCCTTGGCCTTTGAGTACCCTGACTACAGATGCCCTCGACATAACTGTGAGGACTTGCAAGGCATTGCTCCCATCCATTGTGCAAGAATAACCCAGACTCATTCACCCCGTATCTGACAACCTTGGAAAGCCTTTGGCACACCTTGGCATCATACACCTCGTTACTACAGCCCCATAAACACCTCCCCTCGCCATGCTCGAAGGGCGGTCATATCGTGAGTTCCGCATTCATTCCATCAGATACAATGAGACTAAGCTATACAGAGGATGGAAGCTTTTGGTTCTATGCACCAAACAAAGGTGCTCCCATTGCGTTTGCCATTTTATTTGCGCTTTCTGGGGTGATCCATTTCTACCAAACCTTGTATGATTCTCCTGCTCCAACAAGTGGCAGCAAGAAGGTGCTAAGCTAATCGACCTGCTTGTGCAGGAGATACAAGTCCTGGAAAGTGACAGGTCTCTTACCTTGGTCAGCACTCCTATTCACTGGAGGATTTATTACTCGGGCGATCGCGTCATTTGGACAATGGGGCAATGTCAATCTTTATATCGCGAGCAGTGTCTTACTTCTTGCCGGGCCGTACGCTTTCCCCAGAATCCCCACATGGGCAAGCATCTGACCTAGTGCTCTAGACCTGTTTATGAAGGTGCAAACTACTTCATTTTAGGACAGATTCTCTATTATATTCCACATCATTCACCTATGCACCCTAGGCGTGTGTTTTCAACTTTTATCGCCCTTGGAATTGTGATCGAAGCCATCACCGCCAACGGCGCAGTCCAGCTTGCGAAAGCTAACTCCACATCTAGCCAACGGGATGTTGGAAAGGCACTACTCAAGGCTGCTTTGATCCTGCAACTGGCCTTGATGGCAGCGTTTGTTGCCCTAGCTTCTCGATTTCATTTTAACTGCAAACGAGCAGGGGTACTGAATCACAAGGTTAAGCGCTGCCTGGTTGTTCTGTATATCAGTTGTACGTTGATTACGATACGAACAATCTACCGCACAGTAGAATACTTTAGCGCAGCGAGTTTGAACAACTACACCGACATACAGCATATCAGCCCTACCCTGAAGCAAGAGTGGTTCTTCTGGTTCTTTGAGACGGTGTTTATGTACAGCAATACCACTTTGCTCAACGTGTTTCACCCGATGCAAAAGCTTCCTCGTTCAAATAAGATTTATTTGGCTGATGATGGAGTGACAGAGATTGAAGGCCCAGGGTATGACGATCCTCGTCATTTTATTCAGACTTTCATCGACCCATTCGATGTCTATGGGCTTATCATGAGACGCGGCAAGCAGCATAGATACTGGGAGACGGAGGTGGGACAGCGGAAAGCTGATCCTAGTGTTACCCAGCAAGCTTAGAACCTTGCTTCTGGGAATATTTCTGAATGCCCGGTAATTCGTCATGAAAGCCTGCTTTTGATGTGCCTTTCCGTCTTTGCCCCAAATCTGCGTTTTCCTGCGTTTTTATTGTCAATAAGTTCGATAAAATGTTCCTGTCGCGCTCATTATATACACCGATCTAAATATCATCTTCATCTTTCCCTATCGCGTCTTGGATCTCCCAACTATACTTCGCAAACTGACTTCGCCGCCGGATCCTTTCACCATAGCAGAGGAACAAAGGTGGAACAATGCAAAATAGCGTTGCTATAGTCGCCAATATCGACACAGCAATGTTGGCTCCCAACTTGCCAAACATCTGCTTTGTAAACAGCGGGAAGGTTGCAGACAGCAAACCTCTCATAACCGCGACCGCGGCGGTAGCACTTGCTGAGTAGCTCAGATAGCTATCCGATATATACGCGTACAAAACGGTATCTAGCTCTGTCAAAGCATACCCGACCAGGACCAACGAAAGGGTTGGGACGATCCAGGGTACATCTGGCCCTTCAACTTTGGGTGGGATCGTCCACCCAAACCACCATAGTCCGATTGCCAAAAATGGCGCGCCAATTGCTAATCCCGCGAGCTTGTGTTCGGGTTTTATAGGTAGGTTTCGGCTTTGTCGACGGTTGTAGATGTAGCAGTCCAGAAATCTGGTGAGGGTGCTAACACAAGTACCCAGACCAATAGCCATGAAAATCAAGGAGGCTTGAGATGCGGAAAATCCCATAGACTCGTATATGGGCTGTAGAGCTTCCGTGAAAATGTAGATGAGAGACATAGCGACTGAGATCATCATGGAAATAGTGAAAATGATGGGCTCTCGGAAAAATAGCTGAGCGGGCCTGAAGAGAGACTCTGTGACGAAGGTTTTCATATCCGGAGAATGGTCGTGATTGAGCGGTGGTGGTATATCTGGAATAACCCGTCGCAACCGGTTTATCTCACTAGATAAAACGCATGCTGATCGTGATTCTTTGATCAAACATAAAAGGCCAGTAATACCGGCAAGGATAATGGCGTAGACATAAAACACCCATCGCCTAATATTGTGTTAGGGAAGATCATGGAATGTCGAACTTTCAACAACGTACCAGTCGAGGGCTTCAATAATAAAAGAACTCATAATCGGGCCAATAATCAAGCCAATGTTTGACGCAACCGTCCAGAAGAAAACGACCCAAATGCGAGCTCTTGTGTCAAAAAGATCCTCAATGGTCCCGCCAACAACGGTGCCTGGCACGGCTGAAAAGATCCCGGCGAGGATGCGCATGATAATTGCTCCTGGTAGAGAATGTAAAAAGCCAATAACGATGGAACATATGCAGCTAATGCCACTACTTATTATGTAAATCCTTTTCCGGCCAAAGGACTCAGACCATGGAGGAAGCACAATATTGCCTAAAGACTGGCCAAGAAGGAATCTGGAGCTTGTTAGCCACATGCTCTTTCGCGATGGCAGTAAACATACAGTGTGACAAAACAAAATATTGCAACGGTTGGATCCAAATGGTATTCATCTTTTGCTTTTGCTGCAGCGGCCGCCTAGATACCGTTATTAGGGCCCATGAGTTCTGAAGGATAGAGAAGGATTGGCTAAGCCTATGACTTACGCCTGCGGTGCTGCTGGCAGTTCTATGTGAAGAAATGTTAGCTAGTTCAGAAGGTATCAGGACATCGTACGCACACAAAAAGATCCAATACGCAGACAAGCCCAGCATCGTAGATTTTCCGAGGCGTAGACCAATTTCGGGGGCATTTAGGATTGTCTCGCATCCATCGTACGAAGCATCCATCGAATGTAAGCTCAAGGCCTTCCTCTCGTAGTTGTTTGCGGAGCGAGAGTTTGGGCTCGTCCGTGATGTCAACCAAAGTTGACTTCATGTTGCGTTTGAGATAAGCTTCTCATCTGATGAGGAAGGAAAGCGTTATATGGATTTAGAGCTCGGAGATTTGTCATTTCACAGGAGACTTTGACATGTGTGTCGAGGTTAATTCCTTGGTACGTAGCACACAGGGGGAAACAGTACCTTTCATTCCGAGGAATGAAAGTCCCCCTTGAGATCTGCAATAGTCTGGGGCCCACTGTTGGATCTGTAATTTTCCGGGACTGTGGGGTCTCTAATTTATGCAGAGACAATGCAGAATTTCCAGGAATGGAAGTACATGAGTCCAACCCACAGGAGCAGAAGCCCTTATCCTTCAGGGCATCCATGATATTACCGCTCCATTTGAATCCTTTGTTTATAAGGAACCAGTCCCGAGGTCATCAAGCGCGTACAGGTGACACCTGTTTCCAAGGGATGGATGGTGGTCCAAGGTTAACGCTATCCACATTCCTTGTGGAACGAGGGGGGCCTTTCCAGTCGATCAGGAGCGTGATCGATATATTCACTTTCAAGATTCAGCAATGAAAATTGAAGTTCGTAAAATGTGATGTCACACTCAACTACATCCTATCTTTAAGAATCCAGGATAAGCTTCTTTGCCCACATGCCGCGTTGGCGATGGATAGTTGTGACGCGGCACATCCACTATTTCGCCCGGCTTTAAAAAAGGTGTGTAGCAGGGGATCGAAGAGCACTACAGTAGATGAAAATCAAGATATGAAAAAGGAACTTTATTCTGCCAATCGTATTACATTCATTGTACAAATATATGACCCCTGGGCCTCGAGCCCCGTGTAGCCGAACTCAAGTCATCGCTATAGATCGCCAGTGAAATCGCAATCCACCTCCCGAGGTCGTCACGATCGTCACCCATGGACTCCAAGGCCTTCCCTTCTCCAGTCTTATTTGCTACCAAACTAGTCTCACGTCCTGCGACGCAAAACGCTATGCGTGGCCATTCCTGGCTACTTTCCCTGATTATCTGGCCAAGGACTACTCGAATGATGCTTGAGGTATTTAAATCAGTCGCTTTGTAGATATATTCCTCCTCAGGCTCGACAAGCACCCATGGACGGAATTTTAGATGCGCCAAATCCATATTTGCAATACTTACAACTTGAATTTGATTTAGGAACCACAATGTCGCGCATAGCATCTATAGTCTCCCGAGGTCTGGCTAAAAAAGGTATAAAATTACTAAGCTACATAAATTTGCGTTTCTGAATGCAAGGTCACAGTACTGTGTGTATTTTCTCATTATTCGTTTTCTAATTTTTGCGTGGCTCATTAAATGGTACTCACCTGGCAGGCATCTACCGGAGACCCCAGGCTACTGCTCCTATCTTTGTACATTTCGTGGCCAGACACTGTATCCGGGAGGTTAGCAGATCAACGGGCTCTTGTTGACCTTATGTGTGTCGTTTAGAAGATTGGCATTTCCAATGGAGCTTTTTAATGGAACACCACGGAATTAGTTGAACGCCCTCACTAACCGCAATCAAAGTAGCGCAGTATTCAAGATTCAGGGAGTAATATAATTGAGTACATACCCAGGTACCTACTTGCTCACGCTACTCTGTAGACTATGCTAAAATGTGAAGGTGATGAAAGAGTGATACCCACTGAGCCACCTTTTCTTACCCATATCATGGCTCTAATGAGGCATTATCTTGTATATTGACGTGAAATAAGCGAAATGATGCGATGGCCTTTTAATACTTGAGATAACATCTTGAATACAATTACTGTGCTACTTTAAATGCGGTTAGCGAGGGTGTTTAACTAATTTTGTGGTGTTAAATTATCGCGCTTCTTTTCAATTTCCTTTTCGCACGGTTGTGAAAAGTGCGCCCCAAAGTCTTGGCTCTGCAGCTTGTTGAGGGGCAGGGTCTGAAGATTGACACCCCGAGCCAATCAGTTCAGGAGCGCACTACCCACGCTAGCTCGACGCCAACAGCGAAATGGCCCCCACACGGCAGGCCCCTGATACAATACACAGAAGTTCGATGGTGAATCGCAAAAACACAAATTTGTGGGACCTTGGCTTCCGTTTCGTCCCTCCGTCGTCCTTGATTGGTTCTTCATATACAAATAACGAGATGGTGGTGCCCAAAGCCCCATTTTGAACACGATATTACCAGGGACTGTAATGATACATGGCACAACCAAGGCGCCCTGGCCAACTACGGCTAGCTTCTCGGCTGCATCCCAAGGCGCCTCACTGTTTGAAGATTTAGGGGAGGGTTTTCTCCTCACCATATGAAGAAGCTGAATTATTGTCAATTTCGCCCTCTTAACCTTCTTCGGTGCTCTCTATGAAATAACGCCTAAGATGGCGGGTAGGTGGCTTATGTTACTCTGGGTAATGACCGCTTCTCTCGTCAAGGCTGGGGTAATAGATCTCACTAAGAGAGATGTCTTGACGGATCTGTCGGGGGGCTTTTGTCGCAGTTACAGATTTGGAGGTATATATGCGAAGCCATCCCATTCAACTGGAGACCTACTCATGCCATTTCCTAGTCGACATTGCGGACGATACATTGTACATGGTTGGTCTGGATGGAGGACTCATCCCAAATGATCTCAATTCTTCGAGTAAGTCGCCTTAAGCTATGTCACCGACACTATTTGTGGTGCTTATGGTCAATCTTGATCAGACAATTATCTCGTGACCCTCGACCTGACGTCGTCTTTCTCCACGTCGGAGGGCAATAACTATAAGATGTCGAAATTGCCCAACTCCATTGTCCCCAAAATCAAAGACATGGCACTCTGGGCCAACGCGGCAAACACCACATTATACCAATACGGAGGGAGATATTTGGAGGATATCACCACGAATAATACCATCTGGACATATAACGTGAAGGACGAGTCGTGGGCCACCCAGGAGGGGAGCATTCAGCCCGCGCAACGGGAATATGGTGGTAAGTAGGATTTCAGCCACCTCACCGAGGTATGCTTATAACTTTGGTCTTTTGCAGTGGATACGAATGCACCTGATATTCAGGCTGCATTCTGGATTGGCGGATACCGGGGTAGCGGTACAACATCCACAATCACCGATTCCACGAAGGATTATGTCGGGGGAATGGTTCAATTGAATACAACTACCGGGCAATACACTGCTCTCGCCGGGCCTTACGATGCTGTCCAGGAAGGCTCACTTTCTTATATCCCAGTGGGCGACATGGGCATCTTGGTTTATCTGGGCGGCGAGGTTCCTTCAGTCGCGGATGGTGTCAATGCTACGCTAACATCTGTAAGCTTTTAGAACCCTTTATCAAGCAATATCTTGCTAATAAATAACTTAGAATTCATGGGACTATGTTCAAGTCTACGATATCGCTACAGGAATTTGGTATAACCAATCCACGACGGGCAGCGTAACGTCACGGACACAGTTCTGCGCTTCTGTTCAGCACGATCCGTCCACCTCGTCCTACCAGATATATGCCATTGGAGGGGCAGATCTGGAGTCTGAAGACCCAATCCTAGATATAAACTACCTGTCAATCCCGTCCTTCAAGTGGTTTTCCGCCGCCCCTCTTGACGAGGCCCGTATGACCCTTCAATGCGCCACATACGGCCGTCAGATCTTTGCAGTTGGCGGAAGACTTGCCTGGGCAGATGATTCCGAGGCAGGCTGCTACACTATGCCTGCATTCATTTATGACGCTCAATCTGAGGCAACGCGATCGACATTTGATCCCTCCTTGGATTCGTTTTCCCTCTCCTCATCAACGACCAGCGACATCAAGGAGTCGCCATACCCCTCGTCATGGGCATCTCCAGCCCTGAAGGCCCTATTTGTTCCAAGCACCAACACAAGCGAAAGCTCTGCAAGCGGCAACTCTACAAGCAGCAGCTCTACCACAGCTCAACAAGCAGAAGGCAGCACATCCCACTCATCAAATGTAGGCGCTATTGCTGGTGGAGTCGTCGGTGGTGTGGCAGGCGTGGCCTTGATCGGAGCTCTGCTTTGGTTCTTCATTGCCAAAAACAAGAGACAAGAGGGAGGTGCCTTGCCCACACGGAAAATCAATGAGCTGCCAGCGGGAGAGCCCCCTGAGCTGTCGGTAGGGAACCCTCCTGAGCTGTCGGCAAGGAGTATTCCTGAGCTTTCTGGTGGAGAGATGCGGCATATGCCCGTGGAGCCCGTGGAGCTGAGTAGTGAAAGGGCGTGAGCGTGTTTGAGTAAAGATTAAAGTAATGCATATAATAAACAAACCAGCATACTGCCGCCCAGGAGTTTCAGACTTTTGAAGATCATTTTCAGTTCTCTTCTTATTTTTCCATTACACTGTTCTTCAAGCTTAAAACATCATGACGGGCTTGGCGGCCTTCCAGGCAGCAAGGCAGCAATTGTGACGCGGGAGGAGGCCACCTCTCCGCATTCAAGGTGATCAGCTCCGCAAAACAAACCACTCAGCACTGCTGGGCGCAACAGGTAAGCTCCTGTCCTCAGTTCATGTTCCATTTCTGCCCAACGCTAACTGGAGCTATTTTGGTAGTTTTTAACAGTTGCCGATTTCCTTTTGTCCCAGTGCATAGCAACCTTCTCCGAGCTCCCTTCCTTACCTGGCCCTACGTGCCTATCGCCCACTATGCTATCTTCGCTTACCTCCGGTGCCACCAATGTGCGCCAAACGATGGCGCAGGTGCTCAACTTTGCCCTCGTATGATACCCCATCTTCTGCTCGGTCTGGACGGTAGATTAACAATCGTCCGCAGGTCTTATCCACAGCCTTCATGTTATGGAAGGGACTATCGGTATTCAGTGCCTCATCTAGCCCAATTGTTGTGGTTTTGAGTGGCAGCATGGAGCCTGCTTTCCAGCGTGGCGATCTACTGTTCTTGTGGAATAGGAGTCCTCGAGCGGAGGTTGGAGAGATCGTTGTGTTTGTACTCCCCTACCTTACTGGATGAAAGTCAGCCTTACTGACAGGCAATGGGAACAGGTACAACGTGAGAGGAAAGGACATCCCGTACGATTACACGCATATTCGCTCTATCTTCTGGTTCGGTATCCGCTAACAATGGATATAGTATCGTCCACCGTGTCTCTCGAACCTTCCCGGAGCTGGAGCCCAAGGGGAACAAGGTGAAGGAAATCACAGTGTATGTTGACTATTGGGCTGAAAACTTGGACAACTCTCTATTTGTCTGTTAGCTTGGATACTGATTGCTTGGCTAGTGACTCTGCACCGGGCTCTCATATGCTTTTGACCAAGGTAGGTTGAGTTATCGAACCATGTTCTATATCATGACGGCTACTGATTTTTCTTTCTCAAAACAGGGCGATAACAACTTGGCTGATGACACCGAATTGGTGGGTTCCTTTCCACTTATCTTCAACTTATCACCAAAAGCTAAATTCAGGCTACACTAGTATGCAAAGGGGCAAGATCACCTGGATCGCAACGGTAAGCCATCATTCCCTGTCAAAACACTTATCATGCTTTTAAGGTCGTAGCGAGGTATTTAGCCTCGTTCGACTGATTTCTCGAGTCAAAGCTAATGTATTCTCCAGAGGACATCGTTGGAAGTGTGAGAGGCTATATCCCGATGGTTGGCTACGTTACAATTATGCTATCGGAACATCCCTGGATGAAGACCGTTCTTTTGGGTTGTATGGGATTGATGGTCATGCTGCAGCGGGAATAATCGGTATAGCGTCGATCAACAAGTACATTGGCATAACTGGTCAAATAAAAATTCCGGATTATCTTCAAAAAAAGAATTTTGAATACGTATGAGCAGCTCAAGTTTTGCTATAAATAGTAACTAAGCGCAGATTCTACATGCGATAAGGGACATGATCCATCGAGTTCTGGTGGTTGACCTTGCGGGCCAAATATACTGACGTCTTTGCGCACCCCACCAACTTTTGAACTTCTCGGAGCTCCGAGCTTTACTGCACGAATTACCACGCTTAGCCCCAGTGATTCACCACTCGGACTACATGATCTTGGCGCTGCCAATTACCTGCCTTCTGCTTCCTTCTCATCAGCTTCTATCACCCCGACATCTCCAATAGGGCCTCTTTGCCTCAACACCCCGCAAGCCATCACGCGCCCCGCTACAATCTGATCATCTCGACGATATGAGCCAGAAGCGCATTGCCAAGGTAAAAAAGCCTGGCATTCCTCCCTTCCACAATTTCCCTTATTGTTTCATGCCCGCTGACGTTTCTTGTTCTCACAGGAGCTGGCTGAGCTCACAGAGTCGCCCCCAGAAGGCATCACTGTCGAATTGGCCGACGAAGCCAACCTGTACGAGTGGAAGGTATACATGGATGGCCCCGAAGGATCACCATACCAAGTAAGAAAGCACTCTCTTAAGCGCAGTCGCGCCCTTTTTTATCTTCCCCCAGCATGTCCCTGCCTGCCTGACGGGTACTGAAAGGGGTTAGCCCAAGGCAGAAATATGGCCCCAATAAGACGCGCCCTCTTGTTTTGATTTTCTGAACCACCTTGCTGATATGCTTGTGTCCATAGAAAGGGAAATTCTTAGTCAAGCTCTCTCTGCCAACCGGATACCCTTTCAAGCCCCCCACTGTCTCCTTCGCAACAAGGATCTACCACCCAAACATCACAAACGACGAAAAAGGGAGCATGTGCTTGGGCATGCTAAGAGCCGACGAGTGGAAACCCAGCTCAAAGATCTCAGCCGTCTTGCAATTTGCTCGTCAACTGTTATCGGAGCCCATGCCGGATGATGCTATCGAGGGGAGAATCGCCGATCAATACAACAACGACAATAACCGGTACCGGGAGATTGCGCGGGAGTGGACTCGCAAACATGCTATGGCGGAATAACCAAGAAGGATTTGTACCCTGAGCCACGCCTAATGACTTAAACGCTATCGCATTCTACATGTCTATCAATAAACAACTGTTACTTGCGTGACCTGTCCAATTCGTCACGCGATGGCGTTCATATCAACATTGACGCCTCGGAAATGAGCCGCCTCCGTCCCATGCAATATGTCAAGAGCGCATTCTGATGGGTAGAACAATGCATGACTCCTATGATGTTGCCCCCGGTACTTACATACTGAAATTTGTAGTCACATATATGCCTAGAGCTGAAAGGAAAGAAAATCAATGTTTTAGCATTACTGATCAATACATTCGATTTTTAAGGCTCTGCTGAATAAGACTGTGCCTCGGTAATGATGTTTGGAACCCAAGGGAAGCTAACCAGGCTTCAACGGAGCTGAACACTTAATGGCCCCAGTACCATGATGCTTCCCAGATCCACTGCCGACAGCGGAATTAAAGTCGTCATGAACTTCCCCGCAAAAAGCCCCACCCCCACAGATATACCTGGACCCTGAGCATCTATGGCATAAACCCCTCGATTGGGGAATAGCTTTATAAAGGCCGCTTGGTAGCTGGGGTTTCCATTTTCTCATATTCGGTCGCAATCGAGCTATCCCAAGACACCATGGCAATCATCTCAGATTCCGTGTCCTTCCTAGTCCAACACTTGGCAAGCATTGCTATTTTTCTTGTTATAGTTCATCTCACGCGCAACTATCTTAAGTCGGGCATCTCATCGGTGCCTGGACCATTCCTCGCGGGTTTATCCAACATCTGGAGATTCATTGACGTGGCCAATGGGCATGCAGAGGCAAGTCTTTACAAATTGCATAAAAAGTATGGAGACTATGTCCGATTGGGTCCAAATGTGGTCAGTGTGTGGGATCTGGATTCACTGAAAGTGATTTATGGAATCAACAAAGGTTATCAAAAAGTGGGTGATGAGCTTGAGTCCCTTTGGTATCTGAAACATCCACATCACTAACATTTCAGACTAAATTCTATCATGTGCAACAACAATTAGCCAAGGGCAAGCCAACACCCACCCTGTTCACCACCACGGACGAGGAATTCCATGCTTCGACCAAGCGGCCCATCTCGGCCGCCTACTCTATGAGCACGTTGACCGAATTTGAACCGTTTGTGGACAAGACCATCCAGACTTTCTTTGCAAAGCTGGACGGATTTGTCGCTCAGAAAAATATTTGCGATATTGCTTCTTGGTTGCAATACTGTATGTAGGGAGCCCCATGATACTAATGTACTAAGCTGACTTATTCGGGCAGATGCATTCGATGTCATTGGTGAGTTGACATTCAGCAAGCCACTCGGGTTCCTGGAAACCGGAGGCGATGTAGACGGAATCATTGCTGCGCTGGAACGCATGCTTGACTATTCTGGCAAGGTCAGTATTCATGATACTCTACTTGTACGTGTGCTCAACAACTGTAGATTGGCCAAATGCCTTGGTTGGACTATTTGTTCATAAAGAACCCCCTGCGACAACTCATTCAGGGAGGTTCAACTGGTGCTGTAGCTCGCTTTGCGCGTGCTCGACTGGATGAAAGACTGCGAGAGATATCCAGCAAGAAGAATGCCAGTGACTTATCACAGCCACCACACAGGGATTTTCTGGCTCGCTTCCTAGAAGCCAAAAAGGAGCACCCTTCAATCGTGACAGACAATCAAATATTCTCGTACACGATCAGCAACATGAATGCCGGCTCCGATACCACGGCTATTTCTCTCCGAGCAATCCTTTATTACACACTGAAGTCTCCCAGGGTTTCGAAGAAGCTGAATAATGAGCTAAAAGCCGCTTACCAAGAGGGACGAATCTCTTGTCCTGTCTCCTGGAAGCAGAGTCAAGAGGAGTTGCCTTATCTTGATGCCGTGATTAAAGAAGCGCTCCGCCTGCATCCGGCCGTGGGTCTGCTGCTGGAGCGCGTGGTTCCCGTGGGAGGACTTCAGCTCCCGAATGGTGGACCATTTTTACCTGCAGGAACAATTGTCGGCGCCAACCCATGGATCATCCACCGGCATCCTTGTTTCGGTGAGAAAGTCGACTCGTTCATTCCTGAGCGATGGCTGCAGATGAACGAGGAATCAGAACGCGAGTATCAAGACCGGAAGCAGCAAATGCTGCGAGCAACCTTTACGTTTGGAGCGGGGCCTCGGACGTGTATAGGGAAGAATATTAGTCTGCTGGAGATCTACAAGCTTATGCCGTCCCTCTTTTTGACCTACAAGGTAAGATGGGTATTTTTTGTGAGCCGAGGAATGTGTTCTGACTGGGCTACTACGATAGATCACTTTGGAGAATCCGGAGAAGGAATGGACGACGGTTAATGCTTGGTTTGTGCGGCAGAAACACATGGATGTGCGGTTGACCCATCACAATTAAGCTTAGTCGCGAGCCGTTTTTCACGATAAGGTACTCCGTACCTCGGGAGGAATTGTTGATACATCTGCGTTCGGAGGGAAATGGATCGTATTTTTTTCTTTTTTTCATTTCTTCCAGACAGCTCGGATTCTAAAGTGCTGTGTATCATGCATTTAATTTGATTGAGTTCAAGAGTCGGGTTATTCTAAGATGATATGACAATTAGGGGGATTGTGAAAGGATCCAGATATAGTACATCGGGCACACCCGATCCCCACAAACATAAACATGACCCTGATAACATCACCTAGGGTATACCCGTGGATGAGGCGAGGGTTTCTGTGAATTATTTAATAAGACCATGTCTAATGCAAGAAATAAGGAAAATCCCATGACCTAACTGCATAAAGAAATGTGTTGGGGAAGCAACCAAAACCCGGGTGATCCGTTTGGTTGTACTCCGTATACAAGGGATCCATGGTCCCGTTGTGCATGCAAAGAACAATAGAGTGGATGTTGTACAGCTCGACTATACGGGTTCTGCAGTTCGTATCCCCAGAAACAATGGCAATGAAAGCCCAGAATCCCAATAGACAAGTCATATTCGGCAAATAGACTTTGAAAACTTGAAACGCCCTTGCCAATCTACGTCATGTGACGCTAAGCTAGATCAGGCTTCTGTTGATTTTTGTCTCAACTCAAGTGCTTCGTCCTCATTCCAGTCCTCTGGCAGGCTGTCTCGCTTCATATTTCTTTTCCCCGTTTGTTGGCTTGGTGTCGCCCTTTGTCATTCCTTTCCTGACACCCTTTGATATCCCTGGAGTCATTCGCTCGGCCTTTCGTTGATCACCATTTTTTTTCTTCGCCCATCCTTGGTGTACAACGACAACGTACACACTGATACACACGCTACTACCAACTTTTCCATCATCTATTCGCCACTATAGACTAGTTTTCTACGCTTTCACGGCTATTCCTGAGGTCTTTCCGTCACAACAAATGTCCAGCGGGAACTGGTTACTAGACCGTGGCCATGGTCACAGAAAATGGAAGCTCGAGATACCCGCCTCCCTTTGAGGAATCTGAACTACGCGGTCGCCGAAAGATCGCTCATCCGGCGCGATTGGATCCTCTAAAGATCGATTCACGCGCACCACGATCTGCCAGATCGACACCGAGATCATCCCCGCATTCTCCCAACTCGATATACGACCCACGCTCCCGTTCGCCCGCTCCTCCATCTGTTCATACCGTCCCAGATGATCGACCGTGGCTTCCAATGTCTCTCCGGGCAGGCTCCCCGCAGGAGATTCCAGAAGATTGGAGGGCGAAGAGATCCGTGGCGTACCCTCCCCCTTTACCATCACCCGACCGACAACCTCCAAGATTCTACCCTCGCGATAACGAACCGGACTGGCCGCCACCTCGCAAGGCCCCGCCGGCCAGGGGCGGCCTGCGCATATCCATGTCTACCTCCAGATTGCACGGCAGGCGGCCGCGATTGCAGGAGTCCCCAGACCAACGCCAAGAGATCAACGCCCATGGCTTGCCGCTACCGCGTTTCCCAACCAAGGGACCCGCGGATAATAACACTCTCCGAACCAGTTTTAATTCTGCTATGACCTCTCGATCTAGCATCGAGCAAAACAGTGGCACAGAGCGCAGTAGTGTTCTCACGAAGAGTAGCTCGATTACCGATCTGTCCCCAGATACACCTGATGCCCCCTATGGCATGGACGAGGGCATGAGTGTGGAAGATGCGATTTCCATGTACCTTGACGGCTTTAGCGATGTCACAGAAGAGCCTGGATCCCCCATGTCTCGAGCAGACAGCAAAGCGCCCTCAATAACTCCGCCCCCATCTCGAGATACGCATTTAGATGGCATTCCGCCCCCGAAACCGATCCTGGAGGATATTCCTCCCATTCCACCAGTACCGCAGTCGACATTTTTAGAACCTGTGTACCTGGAACCTAGCATAAATGTGCCTGCTGCCCCAAAAAGTCCCTCAGAAACTCCCTTTGAACCCGAACTCGCGTCATCTGAATCTCAAGAATTACCGCCTCCTCTTTCAATGCCTACACCTCAACCCTCACCGTCAGATCAGTCATCGAACCTTCAATCCGTTCACAAACGACAACAGTCAAAAATCTTCATTCCCGGCCCTGTCCCTCCACCCCTCAGTTCTGGAAATGACACAAGAGACGAGTATGGGTTCCGCAAGGCAACCCAGTACGTGACTCGGGAGCAGTATGACGCCTGGAACGGCCCATATTCCAACTATACCGCCCACCGGAGACAGAAATGGCATGCCATGCTCCAGGAGCATGGGCTTCCAACCACAAATCCAAGCACGTTCCCTGCACAGTCGAATAAACTCAAGCGTTTTGTGCGAAAAGGCATTCCCTCGGAGTACCGGGGCGCGGCGTGGTTTTGGTATGCCGGGGGGTGGGAGCTCCTGAATGCCAACGTTGGTCTGTACGATCAACTCGTGGCAAAAGTCATGGTTTCGCCCACCAATGATGACAAAGAGCACATTGAGCGTGATCTTCACCGAACCTTCCCCGACAACCTTCATTTCAAACCAGAGTTTGTTGATGCTGCTGAGCAGGCTGGAAGTGGCAATCCAACAGAGACTCAAATGATACAATCCCTTCGTCGGGTATTGTATGCTTTTGCCCTTCACAATCCCAAAATCGGCTATACTCAGTCACTCAATTTCATCACGGGCATGCTTCTCCTCTTTCTACCAGAAGAGAAAGCGTTCTGGATGTTGCACATTGTGACCTCCCTATATTTGCCTGGGACTCATGAAATCAGTCTGGAGGGCGCAAACATTGACCTCTGGATCCTCATGGTTTTGCTCCGAGATACGATGCCGGGCATCTACGCCAAGATCTCTAGCATGGGAGGAAACCCATCTGGTCGTAAAACCCCACCACTGAATGTGAATTCACGTTTACCAGACATCACTCTGGGCCTGACAAACTGGCTGATGTCGGTCTTTATTGGAACGCTCCCTCTGGAGACAACTCTGCGGGTGTGGGATACTTTCTTCTATGAGGGTTCAAAAACATTTTTTCGCGTTTCGTTGGCTATTTTCAAAGCATGCGAACGGGATATCCTGGCTGTTTCGGATCCCATGGAGGTTTTCCAGGTGGTGCAAACCGTGCCTAAGAAATTGCTAGATGCCAACACTTTGCTGGATGACTGCTTCTTGCGAAAACATCGAGTGGGCCAAGGCCGAATCGAAGAACTTCGAGCTGCGCGCCGCACGGCTGTCCGACAAGAGAAGATGCGCCGGTCGGTCGCTTTCAGTAAGGGCGAACTCAAGCCAGCGACCGATGATTTTCCTGTTCGTCGTCGGAATAACCAACCGCTTGAGCATCGGGTCGCCGACTCCTGGCGCAATCTTAAGCACCACGCATTTCGATAGTCGGCCCATCCCCTGTGTCGAGTTCGCCAAGACCGTGTCTGTTGTCCTACCTGCAGGTCTGGACCAGGTGACCACAATAGGCCAATCAGTATCTCTGCACTAATTCATGTAATCATAATCATTCTTGTCAAGTTGACAAGGCTCATTGAACTCCCCCGCTAGGCGGGGAAATCTCCTTGCATTTTTTGGATGGCGTCGTGATGGAAACCAAGAATAAATCGCATCATGCATTGCATATTGGAATACAGATGAATTTATACATTTTTTTCTTCTACTTGCAATCCGAGCTTCATGTTTTGGTGCTTGGCACTCAAAATTGAGTTTGACGCTACCCAGTAATTTAAGGGTCCTGAACCCTACAACGCCGATCATTGGGCCGATCATGGTTCCTTCCGCGAAACTGCATGTCGTCATGCATTTTAATGCGGAAAACCAAAGGTCCTTGCTTCCAACCCCCTTTCAGCTTCTTTTTGAATCCCTCGCTGTATTGACTCTTTATCTTATCTTTCCCCACGGCATGCAGCTATGAGTGGGCAAGCAGCTAGTTACTACAATCCTAGTCAGGGCTTTGATGCTCAGGGTCAATCAGGCTATACCAACGGCTACCAGCAAAATGGAAACTACCAACCGCCAGCAGGGGAGCCCAAACCCCCTCCTCCATACCCCGAGAATGCACCTCCACCGCAGTCCGGCCAGACATTTGATCAAGCTTTCAAGGTCGACGGACCGAAGTACAACGATATATGGGCAGGTCTTTTGGTACGTTATTAACTGTCCACGGAGACAAGATAGAATAGCAGCAACTTACCAATAAATTCACTACAGCTGATCGCAGTCTTCTTGGGATATGTTGCCGTGTCGGGCTTGACCATCCACTCGTACGCCGTCCACAAAGGGTTCAGTGGAGGAGGAATTTACAACTCTGGCAATGATTTCTCATTGAACACCAATACCCTTGTGCTATTTATCTTCGTCCTCTGCGTCGCCCTAGTCTTTTCTTGGGCATATTTTATGGGCGCGCGCTACTTCACCAAGACCTTCATCTGGGCCACGGGCATTCTGAACATCGTCTTTGCTTTGGCAACGGGTATCTACTACATTGCGCGCAAGCAATATGGAGGCGGAATAGTATTCCTGCTCTTCGGCGTCTTCGCAATTATCTGTTTCATCAGCTGGATCCCACGTATCCCATTCACTGCCTTTATGCTACAGACCACCATGGATGTCGCTCGAGGCTATGGCAACGTCTTCCTCGTTAGTGCGCTAGGTGGAATCGTGACTGTCGCGTTTGCAGCATGGTTTTCCGTGACCCTGGTCTCGATATATGTCGCGTATGAGCCGGATTCTAAGGGTACAAATCCAGCCTGCGTGAACGGTGGCTGTAGCACAGCGAAGGTGATTGGACTGGTGGCGTATGTCACATTTGCCATGTACTGGTTCAGTGAATGGATCAAGAATACGGTGCACACCACTATCGCCGGTGTGTACGGGTCTTGGTATTTCTGGAGCGCGTCCGCGGGTGGCATGCCCAAGGGTGCGACTCGTGGCGCATTTCGTCGTGCGACTACTTATTCCTTCGGCAGTATCAGTTTCGGCAGTCTCATCCTTGCGATCATCAATATGATGCGGCAGGCTTGCTCGATCGCCCAACGACAAGAAGCCGCACAAGGCAATATTGTCGGGTCGATCTTTGTCTGGATTCTGGGATGTTTAATCTCACTGCTCGACTGGCTGGTAACGTTTTTCAACCGCTACGCTTTCTGCCATATCGCTTTGTACGGAAAACCGTATATTCCGGCTGCCAAGGATACATGGAAGATGATGCGCGATCGTGGTATTGATGCCCTGGTGCAGGACTGTTTGATTGGACCTGTATTGACCATGGGCTCTACTTTCGTGGCTTACGTCTGTGCCTTGTTGGCATATTTGTACTTGCAATTCACGAAGCCAGCCTACAACTCGGGCGGAGATTTTACTGCCGTTATCATGGCTTTCTCCTTTCTCATTGGTCTTCAGGTGTGTCAAGTTTTCATGACGCCAATCGGAAGCGGCGTCGAGACAATCTTCGTGGCAATGGGTTGGGATCCACAGGTCATGATCAACGACCACCCGGATATTTACTACAAGCTGGTGGAACTGTACCCGCGTGTGCAGCAGGCTATCCACGCTTGATAATGCACACTGAATTATTACGAAAAGAGACCGTTTCTTGTCGAGCTACATACATCGATACACGATTAACGATGAGTTACACAGACTGAATCATATTGAATGTTACGTATTCCATTGATCATTACAATTTCGATCTTTAAATAAAGTCACCCTAGACACCAATATAAACTCCCAAAACAAGACCGTTAAAATCCCCATCAAAACTTAGAAACACATCACAGCCCCCTAACCAAGGTTTCATTCAAAGGCACCAACCTCAACTAATTCTTTACAGAGCAATCATAAATCCCATCACAGCAGCGACACCAAGCGCCGCAACACCACCGTGCACAGCAACATTAGGCGCCGAACCCGTGAAAGGGCTGAAGCCCTGCGGACTAGCACCAGAGGGAGTGGGAGTAGCACTGTGCGAACCGAAAGGCCAAGAAGCAGAGGAAGCACCAACAACAACACTGCGAGAGTAAGCAGGCGCCGAAGCAGAAGCCATACCACCCATGCTGCTGCTAGCAGGAACCTGAACAGGAATCTGCGAAAGGTGCGAAGGATCAAAGGGAGTAGCACTAGGCTTGCATCCGCACTGGGTCTTGGTCTCGGTCACATAGATGACACGGGGAACAGCCGGCTCGGCAGCACCGTGCTCGGCGATGGGAGGGGCGTAGGCACGCTTGGCCATTTCAATGTTTGAGACTGGCTCCATGGGTCTGCTGGCGTGGCGGGCTGGGGCAGCAACACGGGAGCTAGCGCTGGGGCTAGCGCTGGAGCAGAGGTTGCCCTTGAGGTCGTCAGGGCTGACTCCTGCCTCTTTGCAGGTGGCGGTTGCGTCGTCGCTGATCTTGTCTGTGAAATCGGTGGAGCAGACACAGTCTGTGGCGTTCTTGTTGGAGCAGCCCTCCAATGTAGAGAGGTCGATATCGGACATGATGGCGTTCTGGATATTGTTAGGAGACTTGATTTGCTTAACTGTTGTTTATGGATCACTTACGGCACATGACTCGATGTCACCGAGGGTCTGGGCGGTGACTCCGGCGACCAGGAGAGCGGCGGCGATGAAGTAACGCATTGTGGTTGATTTTTGTGGTTTGGGGTTGGGTGTAACGAAAGGCGATTTGTTAGAACGATCGTGTGAAGAAACGCGAGCCACCTTCCTCGGAGTTGAACGCCATTTAAATAGCAAATACTATTAGTTGTAAACAAGATAAATAATTGGCCCTTTTTGCATCCCTTGATCCTGTCGATGTGGTTGTGGTGATGGTCATGACGTGAAGGTATGTAGCTCTCTTGCCATATGTGGAAGGGAAAGGGCGCTTCAACCTGTGTACATAAGCTTTCGCTGGTATCTGAACTGGTGAATATTGCTATGTACGTAGTCATCCCCTGTCGATCATTTTGGAATGGCACAAAAATGTGCTACAGTGTCATGTCCTTGGGGTTGTGCCTGTCGTATCCCTGGTTACCCTTTGCTCCGAGGAATGCCACTTGAATGATTTGGACATCTCCTTCATCAATTATTTTGTGTTTACCTATTTTAGTATCCATGATCAAATTGAACATCTCCAAGCGTGAGCTGGCATCTACTTTTGTGGTATATGCTAGGTACTTAATCATCCACTTCACTGCATGAGTAATTCTTTTTTTGTTAGGCGTACGGCAGCTAGCAGATCTTTAAAAGGTTTTCGGAGTTGAATCAGCGGCTCTCCACAAATTCCAAGGTTTGGAATCAAGCTCAAGGTTGTATAAATCTATTATTACCCAGAGAATTTCTGCATGTACTATTTATGATCTTTACTGTACAACATCCGGTTTCAAGGTTATGTGGCAAATCTCTGGTTGACAGCAAAATATATGGAATGATCTACAGTCACAACCATGGATAGGTAGCCATCGGAGCATAATTGGCTGACTGGAGACAAACATAGATAATTTCCATAGCCAGCCTTCCAAGGAAATTATGCTTAAATGCTCCGGCGTGTTTACCCGCCAACTCAGTCATTCCAGTGGGTATACACCTGCTGGAAGGGTAGTTCCATATCATTTAATTTTCCGATAATGTCGGAAGATGTTCCAGGCGAGGTATACATTAAGGTAGAACAATCAAAACACCAGTCATGGGACAATAGAAAGGCCACGGGGTATGCAGTAAAATGTACAGAAAATGAACCCACCTAACAGTCCACATTAACCTTGTCGATCCTCGGGTGTACCAGGCCGCGATGTATCACAGGAAAGAGGCCGTTGCTCAGCAAGAGGAGCAGGCAGCTCCGCGACAAAATTCTTGGCATCCATCTCCTGGGGCTTATACCACGGACTAGAGCCTGGAACTTCAGCCACGCCAAATTTACTATCGGCGGTATATCCATCTATCTCGGCGATCTTCTGATGCGAATTCCCGTCAATTTCCTTGATAAAACTAGTAGCGTGTGGTGGCAGTGTATTTCCCCCTAATGCTGGTTGAGAGGCTCCAGTAGCAGCATCCTCATTTTTTTGCTTTCTCTTTTTTTGAAGCATCCAGAACATGAAGATCGTAGCACCGATGCCACCTGCGCCCACAACTCCGCCGACGACACCACCAACAATAGCCGCAGTATTCGTGGACGAGCCTTTGTTTGATGTATCGGATGAAGCAGTTGCCGTAGCCAGGGAAGTCGCTTTATCTGTTCTGTCTATTGTGGCCGTAGCCACAGCGCCGGAGACATAGACCTTGATCCACTCGTCATCCACCAAAGATGGGCTGACAGCGACCACAGTGGGGTATTCATCGTAATAGTAGCCGGTATAGGTTGAAGGGAGGATGGAAGTCCCACTTAAATAGATGGTTTCTGTCGTCGCGGACTCAGCACATCCGTAATCGGTAATCGAATACTCAGGGTAAATCCATGTTTGGCAGGCTGTTAGGGTGGAACCTGTGCAAAACGCTGCGAACGAGTCTGACGTTAAATCGGATGTAGCAGATACGGCGGCAGCGTCGTAGCATGTTGTTTCGTAGAGACAAGAACTCGGATCGTTGTCATCGCAGCAGCCAACCAAGCCCGGGTAGGCAGAATCGGCAGTATAGAAGACGCATTGCTTGTTGTCTCCGCAGGCGACGGAGTAAGCTGGTAAGTGATAGTGAATTAGTACAAGCTGATGTGATTAGGAAAGAAACGTGAGAGTGCGTACATTGACTCCAAAGGCCATCTATGTAACCGCACACGCTTGCCGCTGCCCATGATGTGGAAGTTGTGGGATCAAAGTAGCCAGAATAATAATCGGTCAGCGTCGAATCGTCGGTGTTAATTTGCGTTTCTTTTGCTCTGGTGCAGGTGTTGGCTCGGGGAGGTTTAGTTGAAATCCACCGTTGTCAGCTGGCGTGGGATCAGGGCCTGGAAACCATGATGTCAATGCCATCGAAACAAGAGAAAGGCTATACAGCCTAGTTGCTTGTAAACGAGGCATCGTGGAACGAATGAATAGGGGTGTAATAGAGGTCAAATCGAGGTCCCCGTGATTTAAGGACCTCGGTGGACTTGTACACAACGGACACAATCATAGCCCTAGAGGTCCCCCTAATTCCTAGGTTGCCCAATGTTTACATTTTGACGGATAACCTGTGTCAGCCACGCATCTGATGCTCCCTTAAGTTAGCCTGATTTTGCTCCACAATTTGCTCTTTTCGCTTACTGGTGGGACGAGCGACAATTATCCTTGGCAAAGGTCGTGACCCGGGACCCGGCGGCGAATACGAGATCATGCATATCTCGAAATCACAAATAGTGGGACAAACTTGGATGGATCTGATTAAGTTTCGTTTTCGTTCATACGACCACCAATTCCTTCTTTCGGAAGCGGCCGCCCAAGAAGAACTAAATGCCGGCTCTCCTGTCGTGCAAGGGTCCAGAACCCTGACCCACTTAGACCTCCTCGTTCAATGAATCAAAATTATGAACATTAATGGCGAAAGGTAGAAGAGGCTATATGTTGGTTGACACTTCCAGGAACCTTGGAGCCGCTAATTTACAACGTTCGAAATATGCAAAAAAAAAAAAAAAAAAAAAAAAAAAAAAAAAGAAAATCCATCGCAGCTCTTTTGAGACCCCATCTTTTATTTAAATCATAGCCTTGACTCCCTTTTCTCAGAAGCCATCATTTTCTCCAACTTGGGAACCCAATCCGCCATACTCTTCAATCTATCGCTCATCGGCCGACAAGCCCACCCCTCCGCAATCCGCGCCTCGTCATCCTTCCAACGCCGGACTGAATTGCTAATCCAAGGACCAACAGCAGCAGCCGTCTCCAAGACCTTCTCCAGCGGTAGCTGATGAGAGCCCGGAATGATCTTCTCTTCAACTCGTAAAGCCTTCACACCGCCACTTCCTCCGATGCCGGCACCCGTCCGTTTGAGAATCTTCTCACGAGTCTCAGGTGCGGCAATGGGGCTACTCTGTCCCAAGACATAGAGAACAGGTGGACGAACATGCTTGAGCATCTTCCAAGCCAAGATTGGTTCATATCTGTAGAATTGTGTGGTTGTCTCCGGGGGCCCGATGATGTCTGGGTAAAGGAGGTCATCGTGTGGAGGTGTGTTTGAAGTAGGTTCTTCGCCGACTGATATATGGCTTGATGGGTTTGGACGAAGGTACTGTAGTACTTCTTGGTATTTTGAGCTGGTCAGGGTTACTGCTTGCTCAACTTGGGCTGGAAGATTTTCGTGGGCAGAAGTTGTCGATGGAAGATCGCGATATGCGTGAAGGATCCATCGGTCGAGGACGCGCTTGTCCCATCCTTTATGCGTAGCTTTTGCTTTTTCGATAGCTGCGGCTCTAGATTTCCAAGTGTCTCGTCTTTTCAGCGATATGACTGTCAACAAGGGACCTTTGGCCGTTAATATGTCTGGAGCTATGACGGGCTCCACAAGGCTCAGTGATGTGAATAGACGGGGATGAAGGAGAGACAGTAGAACGCTGTAGAAAAGTCAGACTGATTGACAATAGGTTGTTTCTGCGCATTGACGACACTGACAGTTGCCCTGCACCCATGCTATGTCCCACACCTACAATAGGCTGTGGCATCTCGTCACGGAACTTGTTGATCATGTATAGAAGGTCACGGCTGTGATCAAACCATGATGCTTGAGTCTGTCAGTCACGTCACAACATGGGGAGTTTGGGTCCTCACGATCATTTCCGAGAAACTTCTCGTTTGCAAGACCGCTGGCACCGAGATTTGCGACATCGGCAATCCAGATAGATCGAATGCGATAGCCGTCTTGTTGACTTCGGTTATATAGGTCTTCCCATAGAGGTTCGTATAGCTCCTAACGCTCTAATCAGCCAAAGTGTTTCTCAAATAACCGGTATGGAGAGTTGGATTGGACGTGCTGACTTTTGGGAATCCGCAGCCATGTGCTCCAATGATAGTCACATCACCAGGTTGCGGATTTGGGTTGTCGACAGGCGTATATTGCTTAAGGGCAAGCTTGAAAGTGGAATTCGAATTCACAGCAGCATTGGGATATTCCCGAATATGTTGTCCGTCGATGACATGCTCAGTCACAATAAACGGAAATTTTATGATGTCCGCCATTGTTTTTTCGAGACAGCGCTGGCCGATAGTAGGTTCATGGATTTTTTTGCTCTTCTTGCAACCGGCGCCAATGAAAGGAGTATTTGAACGTGCTGATAGCCTGCAAATAAACTCTCATGGCCATAAAATATCGGTCTTTACCGAGCTGAACATTCCGTGGCACCATTTAAGGTTGTCGTCGTGTGTCGCTAGTTGTCTTTGGGACTAGATCAAGGGTACTATTGGCAGCAGACCCACCACAATAAGCTCAAGGCCAGCTGAGGCGGTCTTTAAAGAGTTGTTCCACCCGAGGTCGGCATGAATGACCATAGTTAGGACAGGTGGGGCCACTTTGCGAACTTTACTAGGGTAGTGGGGAACCATGTCTGCGAACCAGGTTCGACCACTGCAGCAGTGGGAGATAAGAAAGGAGACATAAATACGAGAGGCTTGCAGAAGAGCAGTAGTCTCCAGCTGCATCCATGGATTACTAACCCCTGCACAAATGCGCTTGATCATATACTCGGTAAGCGAGCTACGCATGCGAGCGAGCTGCGCAGCTGGTTGGAAAACCAAAGTAAATGCGATGAATCACAACTTCATATCTCATCAACCACGAGTTTGTTTTGCTTTATCACCTACATATAGCTCTTCGTAGAATCTTCCAACACTCTGTATCATTTTCAAGGAAATTTTCAATTAAACTATCTTGATTGTTCCAAAAATTACCATGGTTGCGGCCAGAAGTATATACACCTCAGATGATAACCAACCTTTGAACCATAGGGGGTGTAATAACCCTTTAGAGTACTGGAAGTAGCTAGGTATTGGGTAAAAAGCATTCGGCTATACAGAAAAGTCCTTAAGTATGTTTGTTGTCGAGATATCGAGTTGTAAGTTATCGCATTCACTATGGCGTTCCAGCTGCGCAGTTCGCTTACCGATTACGTTAGCCATAACTGTCAACAACCTACTACAGGATGTATTGTTTATTGTGCAAATCCAAATAAACCACACAAATTTCACTGTCAAGGTCCCAAATTTGTCTCTTACATGGATCTCGATTTTTAAGGTGCGCTGCGGCTTTCATGCGCAATGAGTACTATTTGAACACTGTTCGCCGCCAAATCCAATTGCATTGATAGCTTGCGTATAACGACTATGAGATATTTGGATGTCTAGAGCAAATTATAGCCAGTGAAAGCCCAGCAATAAACGTATATGTGAGGATGAGAGAAAAAGGAAAAGAGTCTATTGACCGAGAATACTAAGCTGAGGATAGGAAAGAGGAAGGCAAGGCAGAAGAGTTGATGGGCGACGGCTTTCAATGTAGCTGTTGCCTGAAGTTTCCAGGAATCTATATCCATGACCTGCCAGTTTACACTATGTAAATCATTCCACGTCTCTTCTCCTCAGTTACAACTACAACAACACAACGCCAACAAGTCCCGAACTTTTAAGTGATGTGACAACACGTTAGAAGGTGCATCCAAAGAATCTCACTCTGTTTCGTTTGCGTCCAAAAACTCTAGCAGCCTTTGCGCGACAGCAGATGGCTGCTCTTCGGGGAGAAAGTGTCCACAATCATTGATAGCGCCTCCGGAAACATTGGTCGCGAAGTTCTGGACCAAATCAATCATACCCGAACCGACAGAGCTGGCCCCGCCTAAAGCCAAGACAGGGATATCGAGTGGTGTCTTAGCAAATTCCAGATTCTGTTTCGAACTTGTTTCAAAAGCTCGATAATACTCGAACCCCCGACTCATCGCTCCTGGTCTTGAATAGGCCTGGATATAGCGTTCAAAATGATCCTCGGACAAAGCATCTGTATGGACTGTCTTCAAATTGAAGAACCAGGTGAGGAGCTCCCGTTCACGACCGCGAGTCAAAATCTCAGGTAACTCAGGAAGCGCATGGAATGAGAATTGCCAAAGACGCAAGTTGGTCTGATTAGACAACGGAAACTGAAACTTGGGCATGAAACCCGGCACCGACGCGTCCAGGATACTGAGCGATTTGACTTTCGATTGAAATTGAGCGGCCCAAGGATAAGCAATCCATCCACCCACATCATGGCCAATTAGATGGTAGGGTCTTTCTTTCAAGGTATCGTGAATAGCCTCCGCCATGATTTTGCTCACGTTCGCGGTATCATAGCCATTGGTGGGAGGGAGCGAATCACCCAAGCCTGGGGGGTCGAGCGCAAAGAATTGATACTTTTTTGAAAGGGGCTCCAAGATACCACTAAACGCCTCTGCTGTTTGTGGCCAGCCTGGCATGAGAATCAAAGGGGGGCCTTGACCGCCAACTATGGCTCGGACTCCGTGGAGGAGGCGTGTGGCTCGCCATGGTGTCATGGTGTTTGTTGGATTCTACAATCTAGGTGATAATAGAGAACAGAGGGTCATGTGATGAAAAATTGTGATATGAAGTGATATGAAGGAAGAAGAAAACAGTAAGGTACAGGGGAGCCTTTTGTTATTGACGTCCTTTTGAGTCACCGTAAATACAGTATGTTGGCATCGGCGCGGGACGCGCGGGACGCGCGGACCGTCATCCTCCCGGTGAGCTGGACTTCCGTTTTAATGCCGCCCAGTCACTGTAGACGTAAAGTACAGTCGCCAGAATGTCCGTCTTCAGCGCCACGTCTTAGCGCTAATGAGAACCTCTGCCTAATTTTCGCGCAATTTCCTCAAATAAGCTTAAAATTAGTATAGTAGAACGGTACGAATATACTAGTAACTTCAGCGAACCTTTTCTTTCCGAAGGACCATTACCACACCCGCAGAGGAATTCCATGCAATGCGATAGTCCCACAAGGCTTGAGATGTAGAAAAATTGTCTCAGTTATATGTCAGGGTGCAGAGACAACCTATTCTGATGAAGCTTGACCCCAGACCTTGAACAGACAGGAACTCGATCCGAGTGATGGATGGCGGCGATCATTTGTGCTACATTTCTGATGAAGTGATCCATGCTGCTTCATTAACTAAATATCTCCCTCCTTTCCGCTGGCCAGATTCCTCCTACCACCATATCAATTATACGAAGATAGACCTCAAAAGCACTTTCCTTAAATTGTATGTTGTAAAGTGTAAATTATGTGCAGATTCAGTCTTCGATCAATCCGTCATTCATCCAATATCCTATTGACCCTTTGGAATCCAGCTGTTAGAGTGTCCAAATCCATATGTAAGCGTTTTATCCGTCTAGAACGCCACAGTAAATGCAGAAGATACAAACTACGCTTGCCATAGCGTATATAATTAGATCACCGAAAAGCCAAGCAAAGACCTTATTCTGCATGCCCACTGCCTTGAGCTTGATTATGTCTTGCTCCGTTCCTATTGGGTGTGATGTCTGACCGCGAAGCATTTTTTTGCTGCATTGTCCGGCTCCCCGTTCTGAGTTGAAGCGGTTCCTTTCAACCATCGTCTTCCAAATCTACTCCATGGCCGCTAGGCCTCTGAGCTTCTGGTCTGAGTTGGGGGCATCCTCCGAATCAACATACCGGAATTGCTCGAGAAGGCTTATTTTATGCATAAATTGGAAGACATAGCGGATCTCCACGATTTCAGTATCTCGATGTCCCGTGAGCCGCAGCTAGGATATTTCGAGAATTCAAGAGGAAGACCGAACCGATAAACATGGTCACAATGGCAAACACTTGCATGCCCTCATAGGTTGAATTATGCTGCCTTCCCAAGATAGCTCCCATGATCGGTAGACCTGTAAGACAGCTGCTAGGTATCAGTACAGTAAAAGAAACATCCAAAACGGTTAGACGTAGACTTACGAGACAGCTATAACACCCTGATAAGTACCTATCTGTCTCCCCAGAGTCTCGAGGCTGCCAGACTTGGCACAACAAGGCATCATGATACTAACGAAGGCGCCGCTGAAAAAGCCGTAAGCCACAGCAAAACGACGAGGCCGGCATCTGAAGAATGGTGATCGAAAGGCAGCCATAAACAAAGGATCATAATGCAGCTTAGGAAGGCGGATGCGGTAATGACATTGAAGTACCCCACACTGTCTCCGATATGTCCGGGAATAACTCTTCCGAAAAATGAAGCAGCACTACCCTCAGGTCAGTTCTGCTGGGAAACGAAAGATTGACAAAACTTACTTCACGATAGCGATAAGGTAGAGGGCCAGTGAATCCGACATTCCCGACAATTGGGCCATGCTAGGAAGATAATTGAAAGGTGCCCACAACCCCCACATCACAAAATAGGAACCGAGGGCATAGAAAGCAAAGCCTCGGTTTTTGAAAAGCGTGAAGTCAAACCATGCCATTTCTGAATTCCATTCCTTGGGAGGCAGTCGTGCACTGACAAGAAAGAAGGCGCCAACTAAAATGATGCCTATGAACAGCGCTGTGTAGCGCACCATGCCATTGAAACCCACGTCTTCCATAACCAGTTGGAGAAAGAATGGGAATATCACACCCCCTGATCAAACATCAAGTTAGCGTGTGATAGACACTGATAGGATAGTCTGCTTATCACCAATACTGCTACCCGCAACAGTGATTCCCATAGCAAGGCCTCGCTGCTTGACGAACCACTGGCTCACGCAGACCAAGCAGGTGGTGAAAACACCTCCAGCTCCAATTCCATAACAGACTCCCTGCGCCAGGATGATCTGGTAGTATTCGGTGCAAAGACTTGTCATGCATAGTGAGAAGACGCAAAGAAAGGCACATGGGAGCATGACCGGGCGCGGTCCGTAGGTGTCTACAATGCGGCCGAATAGGGAACCTGGAGCCCAGATGAGAGCGAGCTGGATTGTAAAAATCCATGAAATGTCGGAAGAGGTGTAGTCCTTCAAGAGAGTCTCTTGGTAGGTGGTTTGGAAGATACCAATGCTGTTCAGGTCAGCAAAAGGACCGGCCATAAAGCGCTTTCGCGAAAGGAAAGAACTCAACGCGTTCAAGAAACCCAAGGTAGCAAACAGACCTAGGAAACAACCAGCACAACATAGCCAACCTCGAAGGCCACCCTCTGGTGGAAGAGAGTTCAGAGCAGGGCTCTCAGAGACGGGCGGTTCTAAGGCCTTCTCTTCATCTTGCGGGGTACCGATAGGCAACGGTATGGTAGTTTCGGACATTTCAAGAGTGATTCACTTCTAGAGTGACTAGACGGCGTTAAAATAGAATTCCAGCTCACCGTCTATAAGCAGAATACAATTAGCACCATAACTTTGGCGGGTGGATGGCGGTCCACGCGGCCCTTGCGGTCCGCACGGTCCCTGAAGGCCGCGCCGTAATACTTCGAATGCATTCGTCAAGATATGTAGCTTGGACCGTTTAGCGTCATTTTATTTCTTTAAGCAGCACCCGCTAAGCTCGATAAGGCACGGCGTACTCCCATTTTTGTACGGTGCCCGCATATTCTGTAATTACCGTGTTTTAAAAGAACGTTAATGACTCACTGAATGGCTAGAACTCAGTGTAATGCACTGGGCATTTTCTGAGTACGGAGATTACAACGGCGATCGAACGGAGCGGGCCGGACGCACATCCTTTTTAGGCCGTGGATCCCTATTAGCCAACAATGCGGATGACAGGCTAATAGGAATCCGGTTAATAGTACGTTCGGCTGCTCCACTACTCGGAAGCCTTTGAGACCCCTGGTATCAATTCGCCTTCCAATTCGCCAACTTGTAGAGGACTAAATTAAACTTACGCCGAGTGGTGACTGGTGTGAATTTCTATTTGTGGTTCGCCTTACGAAGACACATGTAATTAGGATAAAGTCAGATTGAGTTCCGCTCCCCTCTCCGGACAATCCTAAACCAAAAAATTGGGTTGCGCATTTGACTGGCAAATATACAGCTCAACTATTCAGAACTTCCCCTTGATAATTTCATCTTGGGGCATGTATTTTTCTTCAATGTTGGGTAGCCCCTTGCCTTTGAGCGCCTTTTCGGCTTCAGCTATCGCATCATACCCATATATCCATGGTTGGACAACAGGGCACGTCCTGTTTGATATTAGAAATGAGTGCCTGTTAAACAAAGTAGGATGACACGCACCATCGGCTGGGAAAAACACCAGTGAGTTCTTTGCCGAGCTGTGATGTGAAGATTTTGTCTCGTTTTTCTTGGTCAGGGCCATCCTGCATATGAAAATCATTCCTCTACAATCAATAGCCTCCGAAGTCAGTCTGTGTACCCGAAATCAATAGGTGATGAAGTTAGGCCTCGACATAGTAAATGACACATACCTGTTTAAATGTTTCCTTGGCTATAGCTTCACTCCTCAATTTCCGAAGCTTTTCAAACATATGCAAAGCATTTGGGAGTTGCTCCTTTTTTGTGACGGACTTCAAGATCGTTCCTAGGGCCGCTCCATCCTCCATAGACGAATTGGCGCCCTGTGCAAGATATGGAAGCATGGGATGGCAGGAATCACCTCTGCCAGATGTTAGTTGATGGCTCGAGACACTAGACCTTGGAACATAATGTTAATAGACTTACATCAAGACAAAATTATTGGCTTCGTTAATCCAAGATGGTAGCTCCTCTCCTGTAATAAAACACTGTCAGTCTACAATAATAGCAGTGAACTTCGACTCTCTTACTATGCATGAGCTTCCACTTGTCAACTTTATCAACGTAACCTAGAAGTTGAGTGAGACTTTAATTGGGTTAGCCATAATCTCGTAATGCAAAATAGTTGGTCAAAGTCTGCATACACTGGATCCCAGCCTTCGAACAATAGTCTCATCTCTTCCACATTTCCAGGTTGCTTTGAGATCCCTGGAGGTAGATCATCTGGTACAAGTAGTACAAGATTGTACATATTGCCCGCCTTTAATGAGTATCCAACAGCGTGTGATCTAGGACCAATCCAAAAATGGACTTCTGGATGGCTAACCCAGTCTTGTAAAGCTGGCTCTTTGATTTGATCCAAAGACAGAACAATTCGATATGCCAAGTCTCCTGTCGGCTTGGGTGGATCAGCGGTCCCTAGGAAGCATTCTCGAGTTCGTGACCACAAGCCATCGGCTCCAATTATTAGATCAGCGTGAAATTTGTGCCCCGAGATAGTAGTTACCGACGGCACTGAGGAATCGACATTTTGTACGCGCTCGTTCAGATGGAACTTCACTCCCAGCTGACGAGCCCGTTCATACAAAGCTTGCTGCAAGTCCACTCGATGAAGATCAACGAAAGGCGCACCGTATTTGCTCCGGATATTCTTATCGAAGTCAATCTCACGGGCCAGCACTGCCCCAGAATATCGACGTACGGTCAACTGCGTTGGCTCAGCTGCCTGGTCCCACATAGTTTGAGAGAGATCCCAGGCTTTGAGAAGGCGCGATCCATTAGGGGTGACTTGAAGGCCTGCACCAACCTAAGCGAGTTTATGTCATTATTTGATCCAAAGTGAAGTGGGTGACGAGATAATACTTCTGCAAGTTCTTTGGCTGCCTCTAGAACGGTGACAGAATGGCCGGCTAATGCGCACGACACTGCAGCAGAAATACCAGCGAGACCAGCGCCGACAACGATGATATGTAATCCGAACTTTTCAACTGCCTTGAAAGCACCGGCGTTAGCGTCTTGGACAATAGTTAGCGTAAGAACACGTACCATTTCCCCAGCCTCTGAACGTTTGAAAATGTAGTCTATATGCACCAAGGGCAGATATACGGCGTACCCTCTGATAAAGGAATGGAGAACCACACCTAATAATTCTGCGAGGACTGTACTTTTGACCTTAATCACCTTCAGCACGCCACCATGGATGTCAGTGGGGTAGATATTCAAACAAACAATATTGCTTCTCGGAATATGCGCCGTCTAGGGATCATGGGAGGTGGAAATTTGGGTCTAGAAGGAGCTAGGATTGAAGATAAAGCCCAATTCACTGATGAGCAGAGAGACTTCCATAATTGGCATCGGATAGCGTCAAGCAAGTGGTGCCACTGTGGTGCATAAGATATGGCCCCACATGCCACGTTGGGAGCGGGACCAATAGGAACAGGCTGATGATATTGAATCTACTCGGCGATATTTTTAGTCCCTTTTAGTTGAGGGTTAAATATTCTACGAAGATAATAAAGATGGTAGGTTGGCGACTTGATGCGGCAAAATAGCCGACTACAGTATGTTGCCATAGGGTGAGAATCGTGTCATTTGTTTGTTTCTCTAAGTGCAAATATTCATAATAATCGATTTTAGCTAAGCGATTTAATGAATGAAATGAGGGATTGTACTACAATGATAGACTGTGCTACAACGAAAACATTACCTGTTGAACTGAATATCACTGAATTGGCTAATTCCTAAGATGAAGGCATTTCTATTTTTGCGAACTAGACTGCCAAGAGCAGACTCATAGACTATCCTCACAAGCTTACGAGCTTCTAACTTGAGGTAAACCGTCAGAATAAGCTGCTCAATCTCATGGATCATCGACCAACAAGAGTAGTTCAGATCCCAGACCTCAGCAACAGCGCCAAGCGCCTCCAGTGGTTGCTCAAACTGCAGCCGCAATCGGCATGCGATAAGATGGATGTGAAGGATAGCTTTGTGGGTCCAACGCTGCATAGTATGCCCGGAAAGAACTTCAAGGGGTTCATAGCCAGCAGCTGATAACAAACCGAGCATCTGATCAGAGGCGGCTCTTTTTCAGGCCGCTTTAGAGCGAGAAAGGTGCTGAAACCCCCTCCATCTCCCTACTAGATTAGGTAAGAGATATTGGCAAATTAAATTAATCACCCTAATCTTTAATATAGATACGAATATACGTTACCCGATCTGCAGGACCTGGGCGCTTCAGCCACACAATCTGATAGGAAGGGATCGGCCCGTACCGCGTCCGTGCTGCTCCATTTCTCCTTCCGGAATACCCCCTTTCGGAATACCTCCTTCTGGAAGGTCTGATTCTAGCTTTTCTCCTAGGACTACACACAGCTTGGCACAGCACAATATTCCGAATTATGCATTTGCCCTCTGACACCTTTGCATGTCATCCTTTCGAATGTAATGAGATTCCGATTGGTCACATACAGCCTCCAGACAGAACTGCACATTCGCATGAAGCGTGTCAGTCCGCTAATTAGAACGGCATAACACAGGATTTCTATACAAAGGCGCTATTAGGAGAGAATAATTCCTACGTTTCTCTACTCAACCAAGTTTTTAGAAAGCCATCAGAAACTAAAAGTAAATTTTCAACATGGAAAGCTTGATCGCGAAGATACAGCAGGAGGCTGCTTCGGCCAATTATGTCGAGCGTAAAAAGCTCCTTGACACCTTGCGAGACTTGCAGTACAGCATTGAGGCCCCCGAGGATGCTATGCAGAGAGTGATACACATGGTATGCTTCCCAGACCTGGGAATTCACCCTCATAGCTAAATCAATCGGCTTAGAATCTTCACTTGGCTTCAATCCGCACTGCTCTTGACTTGAACAAATGCTTTCCTCAGTCGCATATTGTATGTACATAGTTCCGTAGCTTGGCACCTCCTTATCCCCCTAGGGAGATCCTGGGGATGGCAGCCTCTGGGCAAGCCCCACCCTTCCCCCGGACGTTAATTAACACAACAACAACACTCTCTAAGTCGAAACCACCAGAATAAGTCTTCTCAGGGGCCCAGGCATGGCTCTAACATAGCTGGGGGTGTTACTAAGTTTTGATAGCAAAGATTCACCACAAATCTTCAAATTATCATGCCATAACTATAATTACCAGGAAATAGAGCCAAAGTATTGCGATGATATTCTATATTTGTCAAATATTTTAGAGATTATATCTACAGGGATTCGCAGCTTTTCAAGTCAAGGCGTGTTTGTGAACGCACTGCATGCATGAGCGATAGCTTTCCATACGGCTTGTACCTATCCACACGGGTGAAATTTAGTATGTTCCTTCCAGGTTGCCTCCATATAGGTAGAAGTAACCCAACTTACATTCGCAACATCGAAGGCCTGAAAATGGTTACCTGGGATATCCACATAAGGCATCGTTGCCTTTGTAAGAGTCTCCCATCCTTCAGTAGAGGTCTTGGGATCGGAGCGATCCTGCAACCAAGCATTCTCATACACCTGACTTTCATTGAACGTATCTAAATGAAAGCCATCCCTTGATCGTAGCAGGAAGGTCCGTGGAATTGGTCTACTGGCACTGGCGACAGCTTCTGGGTTGAAAGCCCCAAGCATAGCCGCGCAGGATGTGAAGCTTTTCCTGACAAGGCTGCGAATAGTTTCACCGACCAAGCCACCTCTGCTTTCATCGCCTTTTGTAACGGCATCTATGATGTTCACAGAGAGCGGCTTGTGATTGAGTGGCGGTGGTGAATCGATAAGCACTACACCGCCGACAGAGTAGCCTGCTGCCATTAGCATTCTAGCAGCCTCGAATGCAACAACACCACCAAAAGACCAGCCACCGAGAATGCAAGGGCCGGATGTTGTTCTCGCAATAAGTTGTGCGTAACATTGTGCCATGGCAGGAATTCCTGACCAGGAATCTGGATCCAGAAATTTGGGGTCATGGATGGCATAAACCGTGCGATTAAAGGATCTCAGTCGGTGATATTGAACGCAGATGCCGCTACCATCGTGAATGAGGAAAAGTGGGGCACCTTTGGGGGACTTATGGTCGGCAAGATGCACTAGCTCGGGTTGCTCTTGTAACTTGAGCATGGTCTCGATCTTCATTTTCATGGATGCGGAAATTTCTGTCTCTTCGGCGTCTGGTGCTGGAGATTCAATCTCACCACAGATCCGGGGAGAGAAACGAGAAGAACTTTGAACTGCAAGTGGCGCTGGTTTTACTTCATCTGTGTATGCCTGTAACATGTCAGGGCTGTACGCCGCTAAATGAGTGCCATTGCTTAGTTCGCTATATATGGACCTACTAATTCCTCAATATCTCTCACTGTTCTGCATTCTGACAGTTCCAGAGATGAAAGCTTCTTGGTGTTCGATAGACTTTGCAGACGGGCCTCCAGCTCGATCATCATCAGTGAATCAATACCAAGAGCCTCGAGCTCTACATCCGATTTCACTGAGGTAATACGGGCACCACATGTTTCGGCAATTATGGAAGCAACATGGAGCTTATCTGCAGGCGTTGGCGGTGTTGTTGGCATAGTGACAGAGTCAACAGTCTCCGCTTCCGAGGTAGGTGTGGATCCTGATTGGCTCCCATCGCTGCAAAGCTGCTCAATATCTTCAACGGTCTCACATTCCTCCAGAGCTGATAGGTCAATTGATGTATGAAGCTTTGAAGACAAATTGGAAGAAAGTTCAATAATCATGAGCGAGTCAAAACCGATGGCCTGAAGACTGGTGCCCGCCGCTAGATTTGATGCTTCCAGATTGCAAGTTCTCGCAATGATGTTTCTGATTGCTGGTTGGTTGTTCACGAGAATGTTAGGGTGCTTTGAGACCTGAGCCGAAGGTTTTGGTGCCACCAGTTTGGCTCTCTCGATTGGGAGAGACTGATTTGAATGACCAGATCTTGCAGCTGTCAACCGAAGAGCTTGAGCCATTCTCGTTAGTTTCACTCGCTGGAAGGCCATGCCCTTGAAGACAGCAATGACGCCTCGGGAATCGACAGCATATGCATCTGCTACGACCACATTGTTGGCTGCGATTTCGACATTGCTGCAATAGACTTCGAACGTCGTATCTGAGAAGGGGAACTCTCGAATCATGGTAGCAGACTTGACCTCTTTACAGATGCAGACTTCATCATTCTCAATATTGAGATTGGCAACAAAGCCAGCAACATGAAGAAGGACGTCCATCAGAACCGTGTTTGCCCCTGATGTCTCTCCTTGTGAACTGGGGAAACGACAAAGTGCGAGTGCTTCATCTTGATCGATACGTATGGACTGAACCATCTGGAACAACTCGGAATATGCGACGACCCGTGTGAAAACTTTTTCATACATGGCTTTTCGGAGAAAAACCTGTGTATTTGGTTGGTCGACGCGCAGAAACCGCTCCTTTTGCCGTTCCATGAGCGGCACTAGCTTGGCATACTTCTGAGCATGAGCAGCAGGTTGTGTCTTCAGTTGCCCATGACAGTGAACGACTTGTTGCTGCGAATCCGAGCCGGCGTTGTACGAAGACACAGTGAACGAATAGTGTGTCTTGCTGTCACCACTAGGCTTGATGGAAACCCTAACAATTGAAGAAGAGTCGTCTGAATATAGCAAAGGTGCCGTATATAGCACATTCGAAAGTTTTCTTATGACTTCTTCACCTTTATCGAGCTGGGTCCACTTGGAAGCAGCCAGAACCATCTCGTGATATACAGATGCAGGGCATAGAGCATGTTCACAGACACGGTGACCAAGGATATATTCCTTGAAGACCGAAATCGGCGTCTCAAAGATGGCCTCGCTTTTTTTCTCCGATGGGCGTTGAATAATCCTGGACAGGAAGTTGTATGAAGTTTCGGAATCAGGATTCTGATCACACTCGCTCGACTTTCTCTGACCACTCTCATGTGGATAGTGAACGCCAAATTCTTGCTCTGAGAACGGCATGGCCGGAAGTGAGGTTAAGTTTGCTCGCTCATCGAAAGCCTTTCGCCAGTTCAACATGGTAGTGGTATGGTAAAAATGACATAGGAGTCCAGCAATTGCAGCAGATGCTGGAGTTCCTTTTCGTAATGACGGTAGAAGGTCCGTACTACCTCTATCCAGTCTAGTGCTGACCATTGGTAGCAAAGATGGATGAGGTCCAATTTCTATCCACCGGGAGAGTTCAGCTCCTATTCCACTTCGAGAAAGCTCATGCATGCCTGCGTTAAAAGCAACAGTCTGACGACAATGCATTGCAAAATACTCAGAGGTGAAAACTCTTTCGCCAGGCTGGATAACGCGACCAAACACATTGGATAAAACAGGGATTGTCGGACATGAGATCTCGAGTGTCTCAGCGACGGCTGTTAGTTGGGTCAAAATGGGGTCCATTGCGTTTGTATGATAGGCCATCGGAACGTCGAGCATTTTCGACCGCGTCTTCATTGTACTGAGTGTTTCTTTCAGAGATTGAAGCTGACCGATCGGGCCCCCAACAACGCAGTCAGTTTGACTGTTATCACAAGATATAGCTAAATTGAGAAAGTCCGGGCTGTTGTCAATGTGTTGTCTCACGGTGTCTGCACTGAGATTGACCGCGAGCATTGACGTTGTTTCAAGTTGACACAGCTCCATCATAAGTCTTGCTCGATGTGCTACCAGTTTCAGACCATCTTTCATGTCAATCACGCCAGCAATGACAAGGGCAGCGTACTCTCCCAAACTAGTAGACATGTTAGCTATAGGATTGTAGCAGAGTAATCCGGTGTGTGAGCATACCTATGGCCAAGCACAATAGTTGGCACGACACCAAGAGAGATAAGAAGGTGCGCCAGTGCTACCTCCAAGACAAAGATTGCTGTTTGAAGAGATTGTTGTAGTTGCGGAGATGGGTGAGATTGCCATTCTTGGCCCTCTTTGCATGCGATTATCTTGAGACATCCCTGATATCCATTGCTCAGTAACCATCTTTCGCAATCCAGGACTACCTTTTCAAATTCGGGGTAAGCAGTCAAAAGCTCACGGCCCATCCCCAGGTACTACAATTTTTGTTAGATCTTTTAAATCGGGTGTACTGCAATTGAGCCTCACCTGTGATCCTTGACCAGAGAATACGAATACCGCACGTGGCTCTGGATTTGCTGATTGGCGAATGTTGTGAACATCTGCATTTCTCAAATTTTCCACAATTTCCTGTAAAGTGGAACCGGAAACAGAAATCCGATAATCAAAGATTTGGCGGCGAGCCGTGCTGGTATAAGCAATATCACGAAAAGAGCGTGGCACCGAAGGAACCTCCAGATAAGAAAGCAAAGCATCTCTATAAGCAAGGAGACTTGTGTGACTTCTAGCCGAGAGCCCGAGCACATAGCTGCGAGCCTCGCCCTGCTCCTCATTTTGAGGGGGGGCTTTGAGGCTGGAATATTCCTGCAGTATCAAGGCACCGTTGGAACCAGCTGCACCAAAGTTGTTCAGTAGAGCAAGCCGCGGGTGTCTCGAAGGTCGAGACCAAGTAGCACCGTCGCGATCAATGACGGATCCATCCGTGCCAAGGTCTTTGATCTTTCGATTGAGTATTTTGAGAGATATCTGTGGGGGGATTTTGCCATGTTTCATCATCAAAAGCAATTTCGCCAAAGCTGCACCACCGGAAGCGGCCTCGCAGTGGCCGATGTTTGCTTTGATAGAAGTAAAATGGAGATGATTTTCTGGATCTCGACCGTCACAAAATGCACCGCGAATACTAACAAGCTCATTTGGATCCCCAGCTTGTGTGCCCGTTCCATGTGTTTCCACCACGCTAATCTGTAAACAAGTTAGTAAATGCGCCTGCACCTGGTGGTAGCAATCGAGCGGAAGATGCATGGCGGAGAACTGAAACTCCCGTGACTGATATAGATTACCCGCTTGTAATTACGCACCTGATGAGGATGGATTCGGGTCTTCTGTAGTAACGTCTGAAATAAGTCTTCCTGCGTGGGTGAATGTGGATGCGTTATGGAATGCGCATTGCCGCTTTGATTAATTTCAGTGCCTCGAATAACTCCGAGTATTCGGTCACCTTCGGATATCGCATCACCAAGTTTCTTGATCACGAAAGCCGCACAGCCTTCAGACCGGCAGTAACCGTCTGCTGAATCATCAAATGGCTTGCACTGACCAGTAGGACTTAAAAAATGCGCTCGATCGAGACCAAGATACATCTAAGATACCGTGAGCTCATAATAATATCAAAAAGGCGCAAGGTAGAGGAATTTACTCACGTCGGGGCTACTGATTACATTTACACCCCCAACCAATGCCGACCGGCAGTCTCCGGCCTGTATTGATCGTGCTGCTTGATGAATGGCCACCATCGATGAGGAACAAGCAGTATCCAAAGTAATTGATGGCCCACTCCATTTAAAGACGTAGGATATCCGTCCACTCTGAAAAGCGCGTAACGTTCCTTGAGAAGAACGAATTAGCATGCCGCGGTATTGATAAGAGAGTCAAAAACGTCAAGCTTTACCTGGACTGTAGTAGACATCAATGCCCTCTCTAAGATTGTCGGTATAGTCCAGTGTAGCGTTTCCGATAAAACAACCGAACGTTTTCTTAGAGAACGATGGTGTTGCATCAGGCACATATCCTGCATCTTCAAGTGCTCGATAAGCCGTTTGGAGCATGACCCGTTGTTGTGGATCTATGGAATGGGCTTCTCGACGGGAAATACCAAACACTTCGTTGTCGAACATGAATGGGTTTTCCAGGAAGTTGCCGTACTTTGTCCTCAATGTGCGACCATCTTTCTTCTGGTAAAAGTCTTCAATATGGAACCTTGAAGACGGAATCTACAGAGCTCGAGTCAGTTGGGATGTGATTGGGGGGATCTTTGAGACCGTTGAGCTTCACCTCAGTGCAAGAATTGACACCTTCGACCAAGTTTTCCCAAAGAGCATCGGCATTGGGAGCTCCTGGAAGGTCGACACCCATGCCCACGATAGCAATATCATCAGGTGACAGCAACCCGGAAGCATCTTGTGGCAAGGTGGTTGTATCGATGATTGAAGCAGCTACAATTTTCACGTTATCTGGGAGGGTATATTTGGCCCCCGACATTCCGTATCCAGGACCGAAATTCAAAATTTCACATGAAGCATCGGTGGCAGCGGCTGGTTGCTTAGTAGCAGCAAGAATGTTCTCCTCAACTGCTACCCAGTCCACCGGCTCTAAAATCATCATCTCAAGGAGCTTCTCGCAAAATTCTTCAAAGGTTGCCAGCTGGCCCGAATCAATCGGTTTCCCGTCGATATTAGAAAACAGTGGGGCAACCAGATGTAACGGTGTTGAGGCTAAGAGTATGTTGTTTCGAAGGTCTTGAAGTACATCCTTTCGGACTTCCTCGAGCTGACGACGGTTGTGATACAAGGAAAAAATGTTGGTTGGGCGTATCTTGCAATGGGAGGGCACACTGCATTGGCTGAATTGCCGAAGATGATCACCTTTACCGCTCAGGGTGACACAAGTGTCGGAGTTAATGGCACTCAAGTAAATATAGGCAGTAGGGGACTATATTCAAAATCAGCACATGGGTCTGTTTGATCATGGACAAGTCATACCCGTCTGTTGTGTTCGTCAAGCAGCTCTTGGGCGTGCTGGGCCGTCATACCGTCAACTACCAAACTCCAGGGTAGGTCTGGCAGACAGGCTTCTTTTGCCACCGTAATCTGCTTATATTCTTCGATCCTAATGCCCAAATGAAGAGCAACATGGAAGAAATCCTGGCCCCGAGAGAGCAGTTCGATGATATTCTTGGACGTGGCCACCGCTGCACAAGGCAGTAATCCGGCACAGAATCCAGCCACACCAAGGATCAAACCAGGCTTCTCCGTAGAGTATCGTAGATACCTTAGAAGCTGGATTGTGTAAAGAGATACATGTTGAATGATGCTATTTCTTTGATAACACGCTCGAGGGTTTATGAGGCTTTCCGGCTCCACGAAGTCTTCCAGCTTGATGTCCGAGGGTAGAAGCTGGCTGTGAGTAATAAAGGTGATCTCTTTCAGAAATATTTCATGGCACGTTCGTAATATGATCTGGCCTTCTGGCGTTCTAGCGTCCTCAGCCGCAGTCTTCAGAGTTCGTTCCGAGAAAAGTGCATCCGAACCCAAGCCGGCGAAAACAGGAATTTGGTTCATCTTGATAAGGCTGGTTCTAAACCGCGGGGGTGGCCCGAGAATCAAGACGAGTGTATCAAAAGTCCTGGGGTGCAAAAGGCAGCGAAGAGGGAGATGAAGGTGTTAAATGACCTCGGGAGGACAAAATTTGTATATTTATGTCCAGTTGTCCTTCTCAGTTCCATTTCATAGGCGTTTCTAGGCCAGCACATCCATTAATGTGGTTATACCTAGCCTAGTATCGGAGTTCCCACCAATCAGTGGCGCTGTTAGAAGCATCATTCCTGGAGGTTTCGAAGACTCCATACGAAACAGGAATGGTCCTCGGGAGAACTCGATACGAAACCTGGTCGATCATTACAGAAAGTCCCCGAAATAAGCCGGCAGTTTCTCCCCTCTGCTAAAAAGCGCTATAAAAACGTGTAGAAATTGGGTCCTCTCGGATCAGACCATAAATGGCCTGAAGGATCCCGGAACGACTCCTTCTGGAATGGAACGGCCCGGAAGCCATGCTAAGCGGCCACTTTCGGCATTGGTCTGCCGTGGATCATCTGTATAGGGTCCACTGTGGATAATTGGGATAACGCAGCTTGTGTTCAAGCACGCTTTTATCGCGGGAGGGCTGCTGCACGTAAGACAGCCGTCAGTCGCAGGCCCATTCGTCCGCGTAAATGTACCTGCCTATCGTCAAATTAAGGAACAAAAAAATAAACTTTATCTTTGACTCCGTTGGGCCGACACTGCGCGCCTTTTACAGTAATCATTTTTTCTAACCAGAAAGAAATACAAGACGGGACAGCTTTTTACTCCATATGAGTGTTTGCAATTTTAGTACCCGCCTTAGTGGGGAACTGTGTCTGCTGACCAGGTTCGACCACGTGGAACATTTGGAGATAAGAAAGGAGACCTAGGAGTGGCTTTTTGAAGAAGAATGATCGGAATCTATACTCTATTCATCTATTCAACGTTCCTAATCGATAGGACGGAAAGGCGGGACCTAGCCCGCAACAGGAAGCAGTATATACCCGTTTATCTATAACACATTTTACACAAGAAACTTTCTTGGGTTCCAAAGTACTTAATATCAATCACGTACCCGTTTCTCTGGCAGTGCTGCCTATTCCAGTACATGCGTTGCGTCAATAACTCCATCTGAGTGGCTGCCATTCCATATGTCAAGATGTTCTTGATAGGCTGCCCATGTGTTGATGTCAACTGCTCCAATTGATGAGTAAATGCTGTCGTCCGCCAAAAATGCATTATCAAAAGTGTGCTCCAAGCCTCCTGCCCCGAGACACCCCGTCAGCACATCAGCCGGGTCTACCGATGGCGTAGTTGATGTTGTATCGGGTGATGGAGGCAAGGTCATTCCCAGGGCGATTCTGCCGTGATTTCTCTGCCCCGACTTTTCATCCAGGTTGGCCAATGTGCCGTTCAATTTAGCGACAAGTAATCTCGTGATAGTTTCAGCTCGAGCAGCGAAAGGTTCGGTTGCTGCGAAGACCTCGAATACAGCCAATGCTTTGAGAACCCACTGTATTGCCCTACGTGACCGCGAAGAGAATGGATTCGCTAGAACGAATCCAAGAATGGTAACCGTAGCATTCCACAACGGGTGCAGGACTGTGGGCGAGCCGAAAAAAACGTCGGAAGAAGAGCAGAGGTCGTGGACAATGATTGTCATTGTTATGGCGTGCTGGAGCGAGCTGCGAGCATGGAGGTCTGTGTGGGGCTGTTGAACAGGAGAAGAGTTGGAAGGTTGTGGGAAACAGATAAATGGCCGCTGAAGCATGATATATGCATTATGATAGTTTACTTCAAGTAAGACCCTTTGGTGGTGGAGCCAACTGGGTGCTCCTAGCTCTAAGACGATCGGACTCTCCGCCGTGGACATAGAATCCGTGTAGCCCGTGTTTTTCCTGGGGCTAAGGAGGTTATCCGGTAGTTCATTGCTCCATTTCTCTAGACAAGCAAGCGATGTTCCTAGCAAGTTCGCTCGCTGTTCTAGCGCTGTGGCATTGCTGGCATCCTCGTATAATTTCGACGTGGAAATCAGTCGATGGATCTCGGCAAGAGACGTTGCGAATTTCACTGCATGAATGAAGTAGTTCGAGACGTGCAAGTTCTTCCAACAGACCTCGGTGTTTCCCGGCATCGCAGCTAGTTCATCGGCTGATGGCAAAGCACACGTGATCGTAGCGGTCTGTACAGCGACTGGCTTCCCAAGCTGCTGGGAACATTTTATATCGAGCATGAAGAGCAACCACCAAATCTGTCTTTGCGCTATTCTCTCTTTTGGCTGAAGACGCTCGCTGGGCTCTTCGTGGAGATTGACACTATGGCTGTGGCGAATGGCGGTGCCAAGCAGGCTGTAGGCCTCTCTGAAATGGCTTGCATTCATGAGATACAAAGACATCAGAGCGTAACATTGCATTGATAGGAGTGTGGGTTCGGTCTGAAGGGCGATATAATCGCGGCAGTGACGGAAATATTCGTACCCTATCCACGAGATGTTGACCGTACAACGGCGCAAACTCAGGATTCGGGAGGTCAGGCCTGCCCCATGGCCATATTGGATTCCTAGTGCCGTCATACAATTTACCAAGGCCTTGGTCAACTTTCCAACCTCGAAAGCTTGTCGCCGGTCCAGGTCCAATAGCGATTGAAATTCTGCTTCATCCCAAGCTTGCAAGAGCGGATGGTAGGCTTCCCAAAACAATCTCAGGAAATATGTTTGTTGGTCCTCGGTCAAATGCTCATTGCAAGGGGGCTGGCTGTCCGACGAAGCTATAATTTGCGGCAGATCAGGAAATGGACCCGGATAGGAAGTTTTGAGATCCACTATTGCTCCGTTGGTGGAAGTGTGCGACATGGTCCTGGAATCGGCAAAGAAGGCATCGATTTTGGCGAAGACATACGCCGGACGATCAAGCAACTCCATGCACTCGTCTACCTTCACGCGACCATGATTGGCAATAATAATATCGGTGGCACTACAGGCAGGGGCTGAGGGGTTTGGCGGTCGGCCGCCGTCCACACTACTCGAGAGGGTGGCCGGTGCCACAGATATTTCCGGTTTTCTTGGAGACGCATCGGGTCGAGCACGGTCCCTGGGACCAGGCTTGGGGTGTAACTCTCTTCTTTAATAGTAATCATCAGTAATCATCCCACCTTAACTACCAGACGTTCTCACCCAGTTGAGACGAGACTCTTGGACTTTGGCCTAGCGGCTGGGCTAGAGGTCCACGTGCATCTGACTTTATCATCCACACAGCGTGAACACGGTTTCTCACCGCACTTGGTGCGAAAGGTACGGCATCGATCGCATGCTCGCAATACTTTTTGTCGTCTGGAAGGCGATACCGAGCTCGAAGCACGTTGATCAAGACCCTGTTGCGCTGGGGCGGCCACGTTGAACGTGTGAAACATTGGAGGCGAAGCTTGTGGGCGTAATGTGGGGGCGGGCGGTCTCTACGTAGCGGAAAGAGAGTAAAAGAGACAAGGTTTGTAACATTGTTTGGCGAAGTCTGCCGTCGATCAACACCGGCCGAGCATCTTCCCATATTCTCAGGACCATTTGGGGGGCAGTTGTTCCTTGTATGGCGTCGAGACTGCTGACATGAATGTTTTATAGGGTCCGCACTATTAGCTTCAGTAGCGTGCTTCTAAATCGCTGATTGATAAGAATACGCTTAAAGCTAAATTATGTCTACTTTGGGAGGTCAATCAGGGCACGCGTTGACCTCCACGCTTGGTAAGAAGTTTAAATAGTGTTTGAACTAGAGAACTAACAAGCTTTCGAAGATCAAACTAAAACTCGGGATTGATGAATTTTCATGTGACGCTAGAATTCTCGTGCCAAAGCACCATCCATGGATTAGTACATTATAAGCTTGCTTAACAGGGTAAGTATTCCAATAACGCGTAGCCTAAATCGGGGGTAAATAGAAGCATCAAATATTGAAAAAAATTTCATTGGACCTCCACAATCGCAATACTGTATGATGACTCTCGCCGAAGGCAGCACGAGCACTCGGACGTGCAATGCGAGTGGTTGGAAATACATATCCCCAGTCTCCATTGCCACAACGCAGGCTAGTCCCTGGGGGTATTAGCTTGAAATTGAAATTGAACTAAGAAAATTTTCGTAGATATGAGCATCGGAAATTATCGTGTCAAGATCTGACTCGTACTATTCGCCTGAGGGCTGTCGCAGGAAATGTATTGCTGTAGACACGGCCCGCTCATTCAAGCGTCTGACGGGCCGGCCCCTCTCCGAAGATCGGCGCGATGTAACCCGTGAACCCACTTGCCGCTCCGATAGCGGAGGTTTCAGTATCCTGTTATTTGCAGTACTTAAAAAATCTCGCAAGTGCGAAGTTATACGGAATCACGCAATATCATTAGTATTGAATAGACTAGTAAATGAAATATTTACGCTTCGCTCACTGAGAGGAGTTCTCCAAGACTGAAACGCCTTCCAGCAACCTCTCCGCCCTGGCATACAAAGTGGAATCTGGAAACAATCGTATAACTAGCAGCATGGTAAGCACTAATGGAAAACTCCGCCACTGCGAGCGCCAAACTTCATAACCGTGTCTCAAAAGCTGTACGTAATCGATTTGCAATATTCTATCGACGTAATGCTACCAGCAAGCGAGCTTGAATATGGTAAGTAAGCTCCGATTGGGTCCACAGCAAAAGGGCCCAAGCGGGCCTGAGCTTGCGGCTATGTGGCGATCATGGTATTAAGTACATACTAGGGAGACCCTTTCCCCTATTCTATTACGTCAATATACGAAGTTACGATTATCGGTCTATATTCATACACTATGCCCACCTAGGCAGGTGTTAGTACACAAGACCAAGCAGCCCTGGAGCTAGTGATAGTATCAGAAGACGCCCTCCAAGGCTTCTACACCTCTCTTACCTGAACCCTACGGATGACCTCTCGCTCTATCATTCGTGTTGTCGTCACTATGGGTGTTATTCTTGCCATTGCTGGATCGACGGCAGATCTTCGAGTCTGCTGCCATCGAGCGTTCCCGTCTTCAGTAGGTCTTGGCGGGTCCATCGCCTGTGTAGATAGCACCCAATAATGAAATGGGCAATTAGGATAGATACTCCTATAGCACCACATGGCATCTGAAAATATCAGCCGGTGACTTTTCGGACCGCTGGGGCCTTCTACACGCTGCTGGATATAGCTATCGAAAACAAGTATGGATGGAGAACACATCTTGCAGCTTCAAGACGCAGATTCTGGAAACAGTCAAAGCCAAAAATCGTTCATTGGGTATAACAAAAAGCATACTGGACTCCATCGCTCCAATTCATATTGAACCAAAACTAACAAAAAAAGAAAAAGCAAAATTGCTCCAAGTCCAGCTCAGAACTTCTCACTCGTCACACAGCGTGTGGAATTCACCAAAATCCATGCCAAAATCTTGACAAAAAGTGTTAACGTTCCCACAATCAACTCCAAGCCAAAGAAGAGGATCTTCAATATGCCCCTTACGATGCCAGGTAACTTCTCCCCTTCCCGCGATGAAGAATGCCCGTACCGGCCATACTTCTCCAGGTCAAATTCCTCAACCACAATCTTCTGGTTCTTTTGCTTCTTCTTGGACTTTGATTTCTGTTCGACTTTCTGCGGCGAAGACTTGGACCGATTCCAGAATTTCAAGAGGCCGTTTGTTTTCGGCTCATCCTGTTTGGCTTTGGCGGCTTCAATCTGAGATGCCAGCTCGAGACTCTCGGCATAGTCTTCACGTTCTGCTAGGGTTGTGACCAATCTTCCACGGAACGGTGCTCCCTGCCTTGACTTTGGTGTGATGCTTGAGACCATTGATTTGGGGGATCCAAGTTCCATGTTTGCTAAAATGGGGTTGGTAGCTTCGTCCGACACGGCCACGGCCAAAATTGCAGCGATTAAAGAGTCGACGGCATATAGTGAGGGAATAGTGGCAATAACAGCAGCTGGGGAAATGGAAAGTGTTCGAGTAGCAAAGTCCAAAGTCGCAAGTGGGTCGTTAGAGTCTGTTACGGGTAGGATAGACGTGCGTGGATTAGCAGCTTGTGTCGCAGCCTCCATAGACGACGATGAGATCGGTCCAGTAACAATAATTGTCGGTGGCTGTTTGAGGCTGCTATCGCTAGACGGGGTAGAGACAGTGATATACAGTATGCCAGAGGACTGGGCCTGTACAGGAGAGAGGGGGATCCCTGCGGCCCCGACTAGGGCTGGAGGGTGCCGTTTGGATAGCGAGGGATGCCGAAGTTCATAAAGTCTCATATTGCGGTTCCAGGATAGCCGACAAGACTCCTGAGCTACTGCTTGCTTCAGGGCATTTCTTTCGACCTCGGTAGATTCTGAGCCTGAAAGTTGATGTTGTTTACTGACTTCATCGGCTTGCTCAATTGCGAGAATGGCGGCCAGCCGTGAAAAGAGAAGCGCGACAAGTCCGTCGTTAGGGTGTTCGCGGCGCCTGCGGTTCTCAAGGCTCAATGTCATGATAGGAACATCATTCTCGGGGTTTGATGGCGCGCTGCGAGAGATAGACAATTCGTCATTCGAGTATGTTTGTAGGGTATAGAATGGTTGCTCTGAGTTACCGAAAACGAATGTTGCCGGCCCGGTTCTGATATAAAGTTAGTTATAAGCTACCACCAATAGTATCGCGAACTCACTTTGTCAGGCGTAGGTGGAATGTTCCACAGAGATTCTGGGGTCGTTGCCCATTGGCAGCTTCCCATAGCATCCCTAACTCTTGCGGCGAAGAAAATTGGGTCTCTTCCGGGTCCAACACTCCAGTCGGAAAATTGAGCACGCTCGCAGGCACGGTCTTCGGCCCAAGAACCTGGTCGATCTCAGATGTCGGTGACAGCGTAAGCTTAGGCCGCGGTGGCTTTGCCTTTGAATCTGGTGCATTGCTAGGCATTTGGGGCTTGTAGGTTTGTTGACTGAGGGGTATGCTGGGATCAAATTTGGGAAACATCGATCTCATTGGGACCGGGGAAACAGATGACTGAAATGACTCAGGTGAAGTAGCCGAAGTGGTCGTCCGAAAACTACCACTGCTATTGCTCAAACTACTCTGAGAAGGCAAAGCTTTGTGGCTCGACTGGTTGTCCTGACGACTTCGGCTACGTGCAGATTGAGAATCATGCGATGACACCGATTTCGCCGGAGACTTTGACCGTGCGAGATGTGCAGGTAGTGGAGGGGGAGGGGGAAGGGACTGTGTATCTTCGATGATTTGGAACAGCACCGACTCTGTTGTTTGCGGAGAAGCTTTGATTTCATTGAGAGGTATTGAAGATCCGGGTTCTGCCTTTGAGACGGGTTTCTGAGCACCCTTGCGAAACGGATTCTTGGGTTTCACCTCTGTTGATGGCGGTGGAAATAATTGAAATTGACTCATGGCTATTGTATTTGGAGTATATGCTGCATATAGATCCGCGCTCCACTGCAAAGTAGACTCGGTTATCCGGGATGGACTCGAGATTGCAAAAGAACGCGACCAGGGGGATGTTTCGATTGACATATACCCATTTGCTTTGATGGGCATCCATTGCTTTGCGCGATTCCACAATGCATGGTCATAGTACGTGATAAACCCTATTTTTGGGGTGGGCGCTTAGCCCGTGCCGAATGTGATTGGCCAAGCTGGTGAGACGGGGATAGTGACTGCAGAAGCGCTTCGATCGGGCCAAATGATTGGTGGCCCAGGTGACTAAATCCCTAAATAATTAGGATCCGGAACGGCGATTGGTGGTCGGACTCTGCAGAAATCTCACCGTAAAGTTCAACGACCTGAAGATTCGGCGCATGCAACCGGCCGAGGCGGCACAGCAGAAGGCGGATTGGACGAAGTCTGCAGAAATCGCAGGTAAGAACAGGATATCTATACATTTTGGGATATTTACATCATAATAGTACAGTTACTCGGGACCCTGACTATTCTCCATAGCCTCATCATGCACCGAATAGGTAAGTCCCTCGGCCATGGCGATCGCACCCTCCATATCTCCTTTATTATACAAGAACAGCCCTTGAAGGGCTGCAGCACTAGTGTTCCTGGAGCGATCAGCCTTGTGGCCATTTTCATCCTCGATCAGGCCCAGCTCTTGGAGCCGATCAAGGAACAGCTTTCGATGGGCGCCATTGGTATCAATATCTTCGTAGAACCGGTCCCAGAGACGTCCAACCTGATAGCGCGATACTTCGCCAAGCCGAACAGTCATATCCACGCGCCCCGGTCGGACCAGGGCCTCATCGAGCCGCTCGACGTGATTGGTGGTGAGGAAGACAATGCGTTCCTCGGCGCTAGCCACTCCGTCAAGCGCGTTCAGTAGACCGGAAAAGGTCACGTTTGCCCCGCGATAACCATCATCGTCGGACTGCGTACGGCGATTGGAGAAAGCTGCATCCACATCCTCCAGCAGAACCAAGGTTCGTTTCGGAACAATAGTCAGAAGGTGGTTCAACCGATCGTCAGTCAGCCCACGTTCGCTAAGATTCAAAATTGCAATATCATAGTCAAGCTCAGCTGCCAGCGCTTGAATGAAAGAACTCTTGCCTGTCCCGGGTGGTCCGTACAACAGATAACCGCGTCGATAGGGAATACCCCGGTCGTAATACCAAGACGAGCTTGAAATAAAGTCCTGAACATCTTCCACAATACGCTCCTTGACGCCCTCCGCTAGAATCACGGAATCTAGTGGACGCTTGCGCCGCGGGTTGCCGAATGGCCGCCACTCTGTACCCCAACTATTATAGATCGTTGTCTTTCCTTCGTGCGACTTGGCCGCGTATGCATGCGCCTCGGTAAAGAGGTCTTCAAAGATGTGGCGATGGGAGTAGAGGGTAGTAAGGGTGATCGTCTCCCATGGCTTCCCGGTCTGGAGATCACGAGACTTGGCTTCGCGTACGCGATTGACAAAAATGAATGCGTTCTTGTACCGTAACACGTGTTTTCCCGGTCCCGGCACCAGAGAGAAGTGTGTGTTCATCGCGCCATTGGAGTGTTCCACCTTTTGGGTCTGGATGGAGAGATGGCGCATCCCGGGTGTCATTTTCTGGAGAAGACGGTCTAGGTAGCCGGAGTTGGTGGCAGCGCGGGTCGCACCTAGTTGTGATTGCTGGTATAGGGTCATCCAGTGGAGGAACCATGGGTATGAATCGTCCTTGATGCTGATCTCGACGTCAACTAACATACGGCGACGTAACAAGGCAGCGCCTTGACGAAGACCCCGTTGCGCAAAGGTGAGTCCCGCTCCTAAACCTGCGAGACCAAAGCCCTGGAAAAGTTTATTAGTGATCAAGCTTGGAAGGTGAAGCTCGATAGGGACATACAGCTGTGAACAAGGGATTAGATGTTAATTGCGACCAGAGACTACCGTCCCCAATCTGAGCTGACGGCGCATTCTGAAGGGCTTGTGTTCTCTGTTGGAGAATCAAGTCAGCTGCAGATGGCGCTGGCTCAACTGCAGCACTGGGCGTAGCATTAGATACGCCGGACTCCATGGCGGAATCAAGATGTCTGGTTGATGAACCAAAAGATCAGGAACGATAAGAAAGCCAAGTATCGGAGTTTTAACGGCCCGAGTGATCCCCCGGTTGTACAACAGTGACAAGCCATGGAAATGATCGGCAACACATGGTTCTATGCGCTTGATTTCTTGTTTTTTGATTCTATAGATATATTTGACAGCGTCAATGTCTAGAAATGAATAGGCGTAAGCCCGTCAGCTTCGGATGCAAGTGTTGGCTGACGCGGAGATAATCGGATTTATCATGAACGGAGAAACGGAGTCGATTTAGCTCCAGTGGCATTTTCTGCCTCCGACATTCCTTCAATCACAACGCCGTAAGCCACGCGATCGAATTGATCATAGGGGGTGGTACTTAAAAAGAAACTCTGCCCCCCATGCGTGGCTTTCCTCGTTTTTTTCGGCCTACCACCCGGCCCTATATGTCTGTTCGCAACATGGGTTCAACTACGACACAAATTTTGTACGCCCTTACTGTCGCTACTACTCCAACTAGACCAGCTCCAGAGGACGCGTCAAAAAAGAGCCATCATGCCAAGTCTGGATTCAGAAATCCATGGGAGTAAGTTATGCACTTTACTTTACTTGTATGGCATGACACTGACCCGAGGCTATTGTTTGGCAGCTCATGGCGGGATGTGAGCCTCAAAAGTGTGGGGGAGGTAATGATGTAAGTCAACAACCCTAGGTACCGACAATGAAATACTAATAGAATCTTTTTACAGGCGCCGTTTGACCGGCAAAGCCAATGTCCCAGATACTAGCGGTCCGACAGTACCTGTTCGAACACCCAAATTCCTTCCCAGTCGTGACACCACCAAATTGCGCGCAACATGGCTAGGCCATGCAGCCTACTATATTGAGTTCCCCAGTGGCCTTCGGGTGCTCTTCGATCCAGTCCTCGAGGAGCGCTGTGGACCGTACAACATGCTAGGGCCCAAACGCTTCACCGACGCGCCCTGCAAGCCCACCGATATCCCGTTGATCGACGCGGTTGTAATTTCGCACAACCATTACGATCATTTATCTTACCACACAGTCACAGCAATCGCGAAGAAGCATCCCAACTGCCACTTTTTTGTCCCACTTGGTAACAAGACATGGTTCGAACAATGTGGCATCGAGAAGGTCACGGAGCTGGACTGGTGGGAGGAGTGCGATATTACCTTGTCTCCAACAACCAAGGAAACAAAGGTCGAGGCTGTTGGTGAGGGGCATCCAGAGGCCTCTGAAATTACGGCCCGGCTCAGCTCATTACCTTGTCAGCACGTTAGTGCTCGTGGTCCCTTTGACAGGAACAAAACTTTATGGTGCTCTTGGGCTGTTGAATCCGAGGGCAAGAAGGTTTATTTTGCAGGGTATGTTGTGCTCCTAACCCCGGAGGGGGGCAATGCTGACGATGTATTTCTGAACAGAGACACTGGGTATCGGCCAGTTACTGAGCTTCCTGAAGGAGAGGATGATCATGACCCGAAGTACGACTTCCCTGTTTGCCCTGCGTTCAAGCAAGTAGGTGAGTTCCGGGGTCCATTTGATCTTGGCTTGATTCCGATCGGCGCATACGCTCCTCGCCATGTGTGGAGTCCTGCCCACGGTGATCCGCATGATGCGGTCTCAATTTTCCAAGATACCAAATGCAAGAACGCACTTGGTATTCACTGGGGAACATGGGTTCTGACCGAGGAAGATGTCCTTGAGCCGCCCGAGAAGCTGAAGACTGCCCTGAAACGGTTTGGTCTTCCCGAAAAGGGTGTATTTGATGTGGTGGACATTGGCGAAAGCCGGGAGTATTAAGTGGGATCTATGATGACCAGTTCGTCCAACCTCCGTACGTTATGTCTTGAAAGACATGGCTGTCGAGGGCCCCCGATTTCAATGAGGGGAGAACATTGTACAATATTTGCAAGATCTATTCCTTCGATGTACCAAAATTCCAATTACCACATATGTATCATATTCATCCCATTCAATTGACCTTGATATGTGAATAAAATATAGTGAATGCGATTCGATGATTTGCAATGATTTCGATGTAGTTCTTGTTTGCCTGGTTTGTCCCTACCCGTTTGGGTTTAGTGCCAGGGAGCTCCCACTTTGGAAATTTAGGATGCGGGCGACATCAACGCGGTTCCGAGTTAGCCTTCTCTCTGTTCATCGGGAGTTTTGTTTAGCATCTGGCTCGACTTCATTCCGTTCTCCCACTTCACACATTATATTACCGCCAATATGCAAGCTCCGGTGGTGGTGATGAGTGCGTGCCCCTCCTTTCCCCGAAATTGTTCCAACGGCATTCACTAACGGACCGTCCCCTGAATAGACACCAATGCTGGCGACCGACAGGTTGGTCGCCGGGCACAGCTTTCCAACATTACCGCTGCCAAGACGTACGCTTACTCTCATTCTCGTTCCTTCGATCATACCGTTGTGCACTCCGTCGGATACTAATACAACTTCCCCCCGCTAGTGTTGCCGATATCATTCGGTCATGTCTTGGTCCCAAGGCCATGTTGAAGATGCTGCTTGACCCAATGGGTGGTATTGTTCTGACTAACGATGGTCACGCTATCCTCCGAGAGATCGAGGTGTCGCACCCTGCGGCCAAGAGCATGATCGAGCTCAGCCGTACCCAGGATGAGGAGGTCGGAGATGGAACCACAACTGTCATTATCTTGGGTATGCTTTCGGTCCCCTACAGGATTATTTAAAGGCTCTCTGACTCTTTACTAGCTGGTGAGATGCTCGCTCAGGCCCTCCCTCAACTCGAACGCAACATCCACCCCGTCGTTATCATCTCCGCTTTCAAGCGCGCCCTCGCCGATGCCCTTACAATTGTTGGAGAGGTTTCCAAACCCGTCGACATTCACGACGACAAGGCCATGGCCAGCCTTATCCAGGCTTCCATCGGCACCAAGTTCGTTTCGCGGTGGTCCGACCTGATGTGCAGTCTGGCATTGACCGCAGTGCGGACAGTTTCCTTTGACGTTGGTGGTGGAAAGCAGGAGGTTGATATCAAGCGCTATGCTCGTATTGAGAAGATCCCCGGTGGTCAAATCGAGGACTCCGAGGTTATCGACGGTGTCATGGTCAACAAGGATATTACTCACCCCAAGATGCGGAGGAGAATCGAGAACCCCCGTATTCTTTTGCTCGACTGCCCTCTGGAGTACAAGAAGGGAGAGTCTCAGACAAACATTGAGGTTTCCAAGGAGGACGACTGGAACCGCATCCTGCAGATCGAGGAGGAGCAGGTTAAGCACATGTGTGACGCCATCTTGGCATGCAAGCCCGACGTTGTCATCACTGAGAAGGGTGTTTCTGGTATGGGATCCAGTCTCTATTTTTGTGGGTAGGATCATATGGCTAATTATTCGCCCTTTTGTCTTCCACAGATCTTGCACAGCACTTCCTCATGAAGGCCAACATCACCGCTCTCCGCCGGGTGCGGAAGACCGACAACAACCGTATTGCCCGTGCCACCGGCGCTACCATTGTCAACCGTGTCGATGACATCCAGGAGTCGGATATCGGTACTCGCTGTGGACTGTTTGAGATCGAGAAGATTGGTGACGAGTACTTCACATTTATGCGCAAGTGCGACTCCCCTAAGGCTTGCACCATCCTGCTGCGTGGCCCGTCCAAGGATATCCTGAACGAGATCGAGCGCAACCTTCACGACGCCATGGGAGTTGCTCGTAACGTCATCTTTAACCCCCGTCTGTGCCCCGGTGGTGGTGCCGTCGAGATGGCTGTTTCCGTGAAGCTAAGCCAGCTTGCCCGTTCCATCGAGGGTGTCCAGCAGTGGCCCTACAAGGCCGTTGCTGATGCCATGGAAGTCATTCCCCGCACACTGGCCCAGAACGCTGGTGCTAGCCCCATCCGTGTTCTGACCCGCCTGCGTGCCAAGCACGTCGAGGGTCACAACACCTGGGGTCTGGACGGTGATTCTGGCAACTTGGTGGATATGAACGAGTACGGCGTGTGGGAGCCTGAGGCTGTCAAGCTCCAGAGTATTAAGACCGCGGTTGAGGTAAGCTACTTGAATCACACCCCGCCAATCTATGATCAACTAACATTTATATTAGTCCGCATGCTTGCTCCTCCGTGTCGACGATATTTGCAGCGGCAAGTCGGCTCAACAAGTTGGCGCCCCTGGTGGTGGCGAGTAAAGTAATAGATGAGCAAGACAAAAAAAGATGATTCATGCACCTGATGTCCGTACATAATGCTACACGACTGGCTTTGAGGTTTTTCTTTTCTTGTATGAACATCCTAGACCAAAATGAACTGTCATATGGGTACTCCCTGTACACTACTGGCCAGCTTAATGAATGGCCATCAGATGCATTCCTGAATCTCTATAAATACGTATGCAGTAAATGACAACGGGCTAGTAGACAAGAAACTAGAAATGACGAACAAAACCACTAATTTCTTCTTGGGTCATGCTAACCTTTGTTCAGCTAGCTTAGAACCTATCAGGCTTATTCGGTGCTCCGGCGCTTATGGGCCTGCTTAGGCTCTGGCAAGTATTTCGCTACAAACGACAGACCAGAAGCAAGAAGAGCTAGGAATATCCAGATAGCATAGCCTCCTGCCAGCTGTGTTCTCGCCCCCAATGCATACAGGGTGGTGAAGAGGGCGGGGCAGAAAGCCCGTAGACCACTGCTGCCAGTCAAAGCCAGGGCGTTCAGCGTACCAAGGACCCGCGGCGAAGGTGACACATCGTTGAGGGCAAGCTGAATCGCGGTGAAGGACATACTCACACCGCATCCAAAGACCAACGCCACCGGTGTAAAGACCCAAAACGATTTGATAGCTGCATCAGTTCCTGTCCGTAGTAGCACATTGCCGACGGGCATGGTCAGGAGGAAACAAGGATAGGCAGCGGCGCAAAGACGGATCACTCCGTTCGACCCAATCTTCTTCTGCAATGGAGGGAAAACCAGGAGCAGCCATGCAGCCTGAGCGGCGCCGTTCAAGCCCATCAGCAGGGAAATCTGCATGGGCGTGAAGCCGAATCCTCCAAGGTCAACGGGGGTGAACCAAAAGACGGGAACGATGGCCGTGTAGGCAAAAGCGAGGGTCATGATGTGGCCATATATGAAGATGACCGTGCTTACCCCAGGAGCCATCAAGAGCTGCCATGCGGAGAGGTCGTCGCTTTGGGCAGGTGTTTCAGAGACAGCCTCTTCACCATCGCGGTCAGCAGCCGGGTCCTTCTTTAATGTTTCATCGACGAACAAGGCGCTAGACAAGGCGGCAGTAGCTCCCACTAGCGCTACCACCCAACTCGAGAGAGCGTAGGGATAGTCCTCGAAAAAACGGATTCCTCCAAATATACCCGGGTACTGGACTGCAGGATTGGCAAGGGCACCACCCAACAGAGGCCCAAGGAAGATACCCAGGTTTCCACTGAAGGCAAACCAGCTGAATGCTCTCGCCTGAGTCTTCGGCGTGCTATGCTCGGCAATCATGGTTCGGATGGTGACAATAGTCCCGGCAAAGACGCCAGCAATACATCTGAACAGGATCATCTGTGGAATTGACTTTGCCAGTCCAAATAGACCAGTCGCTACAGTGACACCGATCAAAGAGAAGACCAGGACTGGCTTGCGTCCGATGCGATCGGCTAGTCGACCCCAGAAAATCATGACAATAGCCTGTGTCAGGGAGAACAGGGATTCGATGAGCCCAGAGTAGAAACCGATATCCGATGCTATGACATGTCCGTTATCCTGGACCATTTGGCTGACATACGGGAAAATGGAGAAAAATGCCAGCGGCTCTATCGCCCGAGCATAGCAGAGCAACAGAATTTGGGTCGTTGGTAGAGGCTTTTCATCCTCCTCTGCAGAATCATCGCCATCTGCTGGTGATGTACCATACGAAGTGCTCGATATGCGAACATCATTATTCTTGGACTTTTGAGATCCAAGGAGAGCCGTGGTCTCGTCTTGCCGATCATTCTCCTCGGCAAATCCGATAGCCGCCTCTCGGCCCGAGCTGCTGGTCCCCGACGTGGTGGCAACCATGTCTGGGCGTACAGGAGGAGTTGGCGGGACCAGGTACAAGAGGAGGGGTGAACTTGTAACGTGTACCTTGGTGAGATTAATAATGTCTTCCAAGGTGCACCCCTTATCGAAGATCTGACGCGGGCTGAGCTCGGCTATCGGAGTTATGTAAGCCCCACCTCGTAACTAACTATCGAGTCTAAATCAGTATACGCCATATAGATAGTGCATCACATCATACCATAATAGCTGGGGGTAATGATAGACTTGGGGGTGGCCGTGATTTTCGCTTGGTTCGGGGTTACTACTTACAGTTCGTCTATGAATGCGAGTGTGCGGTTAAGGACCGTGCGCAAGTATGAGGCAGATTCTCGGATCTAAGGATTTGTTTGAGCAAATAGTAACGCTGAAGATCCAAGTTGTCAATAAATGGGTAGTAGAATAGAAGAGAGCGATAACCTTGAGCGGAGGGTTCTCTTTTGTAAGAGACGTTGGCTCATAGAGTGTCTAACCAAAGATTCCGTCCAACGGGGATGTCCCATCAGCATTTCAAGCTTACTGCTTGACATTTGAACTTTAAAACAGAAATTTTATGCTGAAATGAAATGAATTTCTACAAGTATTATGCTGATACAAGCCTACATGTCTATGGAATCGTTAGAACTTGTGCAAATCTCGGTAACTAAAGTTGTCTTAGGTTTAGGACAATGTATAACCTGGACCCTGATATCGAAGATCGGGAGTAGGTACACTGCCCGCTGTAATAACTTGCCTGTCTATGTATCAACTGTCTATGTATCAAAGAAGAACGAACTCCGACTTTGAGCAGATGCCGCAGTCTTGACGCCGGTGTGAACCAAATTGTTCAAGATTATGCAATTATAACGAGAAAATGTGGTCTAGGAGTTTGGCTTAGCCTCAGTATATACCTAGAACGAGCCTGACTTGCTAGCATATGGCACTAGTATTTGTAGATCAGAAAGGGCTTCGACACAAGGCTATCCGATATCTTGTTTCAAAATTATGTGTTTTATCTTTTACACAGAGAAAATCCATGGAAATGTCCAATGTCTGTGACTTGTCACACAACACGAAGGTAACATTCCGACCTTGGGGCAATCGGCGAATATCATTTCTGAACAGGTTCCTATCATTATAGTCGCTGCACTAATCAGTCAAAGTTCTCCCGCAATCCGACTTCGAGTAGACTATGTTCTCGTTCTCGAACTCGTTAACGTTATAAAACCGTCCGCGGCTCCCACCCTTCCTGAGCCATCTCAAATGACTCAAACTGGAACGCCGGGGCCACTGTACAACCCACGAGTGTCCAGTCACCTAGGCATCTTGCATGCTGCCATTCCCCACGCTTCACAATAGCTTGAGGGCGTTGGCCCTAAATCGATAAATTTTAGCATTTGTTTTCAACCGGCCGGAAACGAGCAACAGATCGGACAAACGCAATTTGCTTACTTTCGCAATATCAATCCCTAGAATAAACTCTCGACTGGGCTTTCCATCATCCCAGGAGAGTGAAAGTTGCAAAGGGGCGCCAGCATAATAATGCCATATTTCGGTGGCATTAAGAACGCGGTGCCAATTGGAGAGGCCAGCTTCGCCTTCAAGAAGATAGTAAATACAGGTGCTAGAGGAGCTGCCGTTTGATTCGTCGCGGTCGCGGAAGGTCTCCAGGTAGTAGCCTTTTTCCGGATGTGGGGACAGGCCTAAGGCCTTAATAACCTCCTGGGCGGAAAGATGGCTCGCCATTCCGGTCGGAGGTCGGGAAGGATGGGAAAGAGCCTAGGATGGCGGGCGGGGCTTTAATAAAGATTGATGCCTTTTGTGTTGTGACGTGTCGATCAATCTGACTGTGTCAGAGTGGGGTCATACTGGGAGTTTTCATTCCACAGGCCGACTATCCGGGCTTGATAAGCATCATTACTGAAAAGTATATTGGTCATCGTGATTGTCTTCGGGTGACCAGTCTCGGTAAGCGACAATAATTGAATTGAATGCGAAGCATTAGATACAAGAGCATCCACTCTATTTAAATGCACGTGGCAAACCAGGATATGTATTTCCTAAATCATCCAAGAAGAGCGATCAAGATTCCATCTTGGCCATATATTTTAGGGTATACTGATCTGGGTCCCAAGAGAGAAGCTTTGTCTCATTCTCCTGAAGCTTCAAATCCACATATTTGTCCATGATTTCCTTTTCTTCGGGTTCCAAGAGATCAAGTCTTTTCTTCCATACATCGCATATATTGTCGTCAGATTTATTGGACCCGAAGAATCGCTGATCGATCTTGTTCCAATAGATGGCGTCAAAGGCAAAATTGTTCCTTGCAGCATACATGATCCAAAAGTCTCCGCTCTCCCAGCTATGTCGCATCCGACTAGAGAGTCGCTGTCTTTCTTCGAGTCGTTCGTTCCGAGTCTGATACGCGTCCTCTTCGCAATCCATCATTGCCTGAAGGAAGATCTGAAGCCGTTTCTCATACTGTGCACACCAGTCATCAAGGCCTTTGGTCTAATATTCCGGCTTTTCGAGAAGAAGCCACCAGGGTGGAGCATGAGTAAATTCAACGGGGGCGGTATAAGTAAACTCCCAATCCACCACCCCAACGACTCTTTCAGCTTTATCGACCATAACATTCTGTGGTCGAAAGTCGTCGCACCAAACTGGAAACGGGCCATTCTCATGAGACATCCATTTGTCCCTAAGCTCCCGATCTCGAACAAGTTTCCGAAATAAGAATCTAGCAACAAACTTGCGCCGGCAGTCGTCAGCCGAGTCTATAGCATTGTTCCTTTGGTGTTTGAGATGTGAAATATGTAGCTCCGCTAGGGCTTCAAAGTACAAAGACGCTCTATCGTACATCGCGGTGGGAAGTTTCGACCGAGGTAGCGTCCCTAAACGCACAAGTTCGTTCATAGAAATGGATAGTGGTCGATATGCCACTTCCCATGCTGATTTGCTGGTCTGTTTCAGAGACCCAATCCGGTTCGCAGATAGTGTGGATAGAGAAAAGACAATATTGGCTAGTTCTCTATAGAGAGTTTTTAGCTTTGTTGCGCTGATATCCGGATTTACTTCTGGACGCTGTTTCGATTGGCGTCCCGGCGTCTCGAGAAGATCAGACATGCTTCTCTCGTGGTCAATATAGGCCATGATTAAAAAGGGACCCAATTTTGAGGGACTCTCGTTTCTCTCTCCCCAGCGGAAGATTGAAGGAACTATAATCGGCATTTTCTGTGAAGTTCTTTCCATGATAAATTGCATGATAGAGGCCTCATTACGAACTTTCTCCTCAGGAAACATATGAACGCCAGGTAGTGGGAATCTTAAAATAGCGCCGCTAGCATCGGTATTGGTGAACGTCATGAGGAAGCTAGCATTAAAACCGCCAGTCTTGAATAATTTGAACTCGGCCCATTGATGAGGGGAACAATGCTTAGCGAGAAAAAGTCCAACCTCATTATAGATGTCTTCATCGAGGAGAAAATCTAGCCAGGACTCTTCGATGTCGTCGCTTTTTTCCCAGGCAACATCATCGAAGGACAAACGTGATTTCATCCTACGAGGGCGACAGAATGAATTCAGGAATGTCGAAGAAACATGCAGAGTGTCGGAGTGAATACCTGGATGAAGTAACGAAGTTGATAAGGTACCAAGAAAATAGGGGGAAACAGCCGATTAGGTAGCAAGAAATACAATCGGAACAATGTAGACCCGAGCGAATGTCTTTATGTTTGGCATGGAAGGCGATAGCGGTCGTTACTGTACAGAGCACTCGTGGAACGGGCGAATAAATCTAGGGATGCAGACATTTCTCAATCCCCATTCTAAAAGTCGTTAGCCATCTTACCTTCATCTGATACTGCAGTGACCTACATGCAATTGGCAATATAGTGTTCGGCAAGACTAAGGGATCCTTGCAATGGATTGGGTATCTAAGAAGACAGCCTCCGCTTCGTAGGGCGGAAACCGTCTCTTCGTACTCTTTACCTAGACTCGACTGTTAGAGCTCGGAATCTTTTTATAGAAAGAGAGTGACTTACTATTTACTCTACTCTACCCTTAAATTGGGTATAAAAGCCCGGTGACATAGTTCAACTCTTTGGGTCTAAGAAGCCCACTGAAAGCCCCTCCCAGGGACCATACTGGGGGGAATTAAACAAGCGACCCAGTAGAATCTTAGAAAAGAACGCGAACATCAGCTGCCGATTTGGCCATTGGGCTCGGACTGTCAAAAACCTCCGTCATGATGTATACCTAGTAGTATCCTGGATCCCGGTAGTTGGCTTGAGTGTATATAAAGCGTCGCGTGTTGACGGAGTCACGATGGAACCTATCGTTTCAGTGGCTATTGCAAGAGGGCTAAATCCAGCGGCTACAGCGACCGCAGAACTAGTAGATGAGCCCCTAGGAGCCTGCTTACTATTAGTGTACATGTATGACTTCTTTATTCTTATTTACTCACTAAATGGCCAAGTATATTATTATTTTCCTCTATCTTCCCAACATACGGCGAGAGTTTTTGACCACCATGAGTAGACTAACCGGGTATCATCATGGTCATTTTTATCCTAGCGAATTTCTAAAACAAGGCTCAATGTAATCAGCCTTCCTAAGAAGCCAAAGGTCTACTCACAGTTGTTTTAGCCTTTCCTAGGATAATCAAGCCAGCATCAATCAGCCGCTAAGTGATCGCTCTATTCTTCAACGCCTTGACTCCGACGAACGTATATGATCCAGCTATGGTACTTATGCCCAGCTCCGGCGTTATAACAAAGCTATCTTTCAAAATTATAGGATTTCCATGAATATATCCCCGGATTTGCCCTTTCTAGCGCTCTTCATCCCGGGCCTTTGCGACTTTGCGGACCTTATCCCACGGGGCAGGTGAGAGTAACGCATTAAGTACAGGCTCATAGTGATCAGTTTGTGCCAAATACTCTTCTAAAAGTTGAACGCTAGTGGTTTTGTACTCTTCGAGTAGCTGCTGCAGGTCGACCGCGTTTGTCGTGAGGGCTTTGAAGGTCATTTCTGCGCTGGCGCTGGGGTTTGGGGGAAAAGTTACAAGGGAAGATTGAAATTAGTGCCTCTGTTGGTGAGCTCGCGTAGCAGGTTATTCAATAAGTATCAAAAATTTGGAACTTGCTGCCTGGTCTTCTAGCTTCTCTGGCTTCGTAGTGCGTGCGACTGCGTGGATAGCGTGCGGCGAAATTTAGTAGAATAACACCCTAATAACAGGTGAAGTAGGATACAGCAATTGATCAAGTCCCAGGCACGAAAAATGAGATTGCAATTTCGTTTCAACACGTTGGGAATTTTTCGATTTGATTGCAGGTATCACTTCGTGGCACCTGGGCTCCAGACTGGGGTGCTGGCCCCTGCACTGAAGACCGGTGGACGTTGACAAAGGCCCCTATCTATGTGTTTTTGCGCTAAGGTGCATCATGTTATACCTATCAAACAAAGTTACTGATATTCCATCCATGAATAAGGTAGTATGATCTTCAGTAGATCTCTTCACTGCCTAAGAGATGCAATTATAAGCTAGTCGGAGATTCATCTTCCGTTAATACATATTGCGAAATCTTGCCTTCCTCGATACCAAAAGGACCGATCTAACGTGATAGCGGGAATTACGATAGCCCTCGAAAATTCTCAAGGAGATGGATGTAATTTTGGTATGTGCTCTATTTTACTTCTTCGAGTAAAATTGGGTATCAATATTGTACAACAGGACCATATCAGTGCCTATAGGCTTTAGTCCTCCTCGTGGATAATCACACCAGGGACCTCCTCGACATACTGCGGCTCTGAATCCGCATTTTCACCGCCAGTAGCCAGTGGCACACCAGGAGCCCTCGGTCCCTTCGCCATACCCGGCGTAGGGCCATCAACCTCCATGTCGCCTGCACCAGCATTCTTCTGCTTCCCCCTCGCGGCCTTCTTCTTTTCTCTCCTACGCCGATTCTTATCCGTTTTTTGTTCATCCTTCTTCTTTGCTTCCTCTCGCTCCTTCTCCCATTCCGCATCGTTCTTCTCCTTGCTCACCTCCGCCTCCATCTGTCGTACCCGCTCATACTCCCGCCGCCGACTAGCTTTGTAGACGTGGAACTCACCCGAGCCCGCTCCGGCCGAGGAGCCCTGGACATTGGTGACAATCTCTGGCGGCGCAGACAGCAAGGATCCTGAGCGTTGGTTGGTGTCCAGGAGCCGGATCTCTTTTGATGGGTCTTTGAAGAGTGTTGTAATTTCTGTTGCAAGTTCGGAGCGCGGTGTAACGGCGCGACGCTTGGTAGGCCTTTTGCTGCGGGGGTCGGCGCTAGTTGGGAGGGATTCGGGACCGGGCTCGGACATTATGGCTGGGTGCGAGTTGGTTCTTTGTATTGTCGGTTCTTTGTAGGTTTGTGGATTTGCGCTTTCCCTTGCTGGGTAGCAACTGAGTATAGGTAGGTAGAATGGTTGGCGTGTTAGCCTAGTGGTCAAGGCTTTGCTCCCGCGTATGAAACGTTCTCAGTCGAGTAATGTGGGACGGAAGGAGGTGGTCTGAGAGAGGCGTCGGATGGTAAAGAAGTTCGCGACGCCAGATCTGAACTGCGACACGCTAACCGCATTCGGGTTTTTTAAGTAGTTTAGCATCGATGGCAATAGTTACATTACCCATTGGCTTTCGAGACTTTTATTGCTAAATTAGTGGAGTTATTCCAGATGACATCGCATTAATCTCCATTATTGAGTGCCTGTATTTTACGACAATCATATAGTCGTCTAGAGTTGTACGTATGCAAATCCCACGGACAGGTCGATATGGGAGCTTTTATAAGATTTAGTAAGAACAAAGAATATGTTTCGCGTATTAAATGATTGGAGTAATTATTTCTCTATTGGAAGACACAGAATCGTTGATCCCTTGTACGCTAGCAATGTTATAATGCACATGCACGATTCTGGGCCTTTAGATAGAATGGGTATGACAACCATTGCCCGGTTTCTAGCTAGAAATGAACCCTTATTATCCGATAGAAGATTCAACTAGGGAAGAGGCTAGAGCTATTGAAGGTACAAAATTCTGTTGTGTATTGTAGTCTTTGAGCTACAGTTGGCGATTCTTTATTTCGCTGGATTGTATCTCGACGGTCGCTGGTCTGGATTATTGCAGCGAACAAAGCCTAAAATCTAGTTGACAAAGGCTCTGGTCGATGAGATAAAAGCCTGGGATAAAAGGATGTGTCCTTGAAATAATTTAAATATAAAAATCCCTGAAAAATTGGTATGCCTTTTGCTGGTTGTGGCTGACATACTTTTGTGTTTAATTTGCAGCTCGAGCTGGCGACTGGCGTCACGTCACTCTCCACCCTTTTCCCTTCTTCCAGAAATCTCCCACCCAACCCAATCTCTCCCAGATTGTAGCCTTCATTTCCAGTGAGAACCGGTAATTACTGTGAGATTTCTGTCTTCTATTGAGTCCGTCTTGTTTTCTTTCAAAAAAGCCACCGCGAGGTTGGGCACCGTGTCCCCCGTCAACCATGCCTTATCGTTTCGGTAAGTCTGCGCTATTTACTTTTTGTCGCCTGAAAAATGGTATTCCTATTTCCCTTTGTCTTCTTGACTACCAGAGAGCCTGTGCACCCTCAGAACACAGCGACGCGAGACCTACGCGCGCTGGGTTGCGGCGTGGGATTATCCTGTTGGTCGCAGCGCAGCGGATAATATCGCGCCAGATAGCATGCCCTCTAACCCCTCCCACAATGTATGATATTCTTTCGATTTTGCTTAGCTAACTATCTACTCAGAGCTTGCTTCTTCCAACCGTGCTGGTTGTCAGAACAAGGAATGCAAGGATGCCAAGGAAAAGATCCCAAAGGGCACCCTCCGTGTAGGCACCTGGGTTGATGGTGAGAAAATCCAGGCCTACATGTGGCGCCACTGGTAAGTACCAAATTAAACCAACCTCAAAAATCCACATAAGTCATTTACAGAGGAGCTGATGTTAACAAAGGGGCTGTACCACTCCTCGTGTTCTTGAGAATATTAAGACGGGCTGGGAGGAAATGTGTGATGGCAAGCCCGACTACTCCCTCCTGGATGGCTACGATGAGATCCCCGAGGAGTTCCAGGAGAAGGTCCGGCGTGCCGTGGAGAATGGCCACATTGACGATGAGGACTGGAAGGGTGTGAGTTTTGAACACCCAGCTAATCATTCCAATGCTATTTTGGTATTGTTAAAATCCCTTCCGCTGACTTATCGAATCAGGATATTGAGATGAACCGCCCTGGCTCTCGCCACTTCCGCGTTCCAGGCAAGCGCGCCGCTAAGGGCAAGCAAGATGTGAAAATCCCCAAATCTAATCTTTTACTCTGGCTAATACGATCCCAGGAAAAGGCAACTGAAAGCCCATCTAAGGCTGATGCCGAGGACAAGCCCAAGAAGGCTCGTGCCAGCAAAAAAAATGTCGATACCACTGAAAGTCCCACCAAGACTGATGCCGAGGAGGTGAAGCCCAAGAAGGCTCGCGCCACCAAGAAGGTTGTTCCTGCCACCACCGAAAGCCCCTCCAAGGCTGATGCTGAGGTGAAGCCCGCCAAGAGAGGTCGGAAGAAGGCTGTACAGGAAGACGCCAGCGATGAGAAGAAGCCCGCCGAGGAAGACGCAGAAACAACTGCTCCTTTGGCTGCTTCTGCTGAGACTGCTGATGTCGACAACAGCGCCAATGCTGAGCCCAAGAAGCGTGGCCGCGCCGCCAAGGTCGCCGCATCTGAGGAGACCCCCGCCAAACCTGCCAAGGGCACCAAGCGCAAGGCTACTCAGAAAGAAGAGGGAAAAGAAGAAGCGACTGACGAGGTGCCCAAGCGTCGTGGCAGACCCGCCAAGGCTGCAAAGGCCCAGGAGGAGCCGAAGGAACCGGCTACGTCTCGCCCCAAGCGAGCACGCCGAAAGGCCGCAGAGCCTGCTGACGATGATAATTAATCGTCTTTTTCGGCCTTTTATGCGCCGCCGTGTGCTGAAATTCTTGTGCCTTCGTTGATGGTTCTGTTGAAGTGTGTTCTTTCTTGGTGGTATTTCGGTCTGTGATGATCTCTTTGGTGTTTGTTGTGTCTTGTTTCTCAGCGCATATGGGTTGTATTCCCCTTCTCCTGCGCACACCTTAAGATCTTTTTCTATGATTCGACTTTTGTGTTTTCGCGTATTTCCCGGACCCACGGCTTATTTGCGTTTTATCATTACTACCGAGTGTGGATATCTTTTATGTATGGGTACTCGATAACATTTGCAAATGAACGGCATAATCATGTGGTCATTAGTCAGTTTCATACTCTAGTCATCAGCATGACCTTCTCCCAAGGTTAATGGTATCGAGTTTCCTTAGATCTATACTCTATACCTTTTCCGCTGGCTAATCAAACTCACTTCCTCGGTGATATACAGTGGGGAGCCTTAAGTTACATGAACGTAGGTCTAAGAATTCAACTACCATTTAATAATGGGAAGGTTTTGAACATTCGCAGTCCAGAAAATGAAATCTTGCCGCAAAATATTTTGCTAATTGACGAAGCCCTTCATTCAGTCCATTCTGGGGGCGCAAAATTCGAGAAATGCAAATATGGACGATCAGAACAAGACTCGCAGGCGATTTGGTAAGGCCACCCTAGCTATATAATGAGTTAAGAAGTCGCAAGTCCGGTCCCGAGGTCCATGGGTCAATCCATAACAAAAAGGGCAGGCATGAACCCTAACGATACCGAAATCAGTGACAATACTGACTCCATCATACCACATCTCTCCGCACGTCTCAGGCACACATCTCAAAGCTGACCTATCCCACGGCTCTCGAGCAAGCAGCGTTGATCCAGATACTTCTTCGGTGATTTGGAGACAAGCTCCATCCGCAGATCAGAGACAGCATTGTACAAGCTCGGTATCTCGCGCATTACAGTCTGGTACTTGACTGAGCACGCGAGCAGCATCAGATCATGTACATCGGCAATGAACTTAGTAATCCACTCTTGCAGAGGGTCCTTCTCAGCCATATATACCATCGAGATAATACTGAGCAGGGGTTCCAATTGACAAAGGCCCGGGTAAGAATTCCAGGCGACTTGCAGCTTGAATGTGATCATTCTGATCAGTTCATCCATGTTCAGGCGACGAGCAAAGGTATATAACTGACCGAGAGAGAGGATTGCCTCGCAGAGGTCATCCGAAGTGCGGATATCTTGCAGTTGCCAGTGTCGACCGAGACCATTGATATCACCGACTTCGAACTCGGGAGTTGCCTCCTGGGTACCTGCCGCACGATTGTCACTATCCGCCGGGGTGTTGACCTGAACCAGGCGAGGGTTGAATTCAGATTTCAGGTAAAAAGACTTGATCTGGGTGAATGCTGGTTGAGTTGGAAGCTGAACAATATGGTTGAACAACGACTGGATTTCTTCTGCCTCGGGGTTTCCCACCACCCACGACCTGATTGATGCCTGTAGACTCAGCTGCAGGACGTCGGTGCTCGTCCTACCAGTTTCAGCTCCATCCTCGACTTTGACCTGAGTTCCCTGCCTTGCCTGGGCAAAGTTGGAAATTGAGTGGTCGCCCGATACAGAGCCAGCGCCGTCGGTTGCGAAAGAAGACGACGGTTGAGTATAGCTGAAAGTAAAGTTTTCTCCCGGGAAGCTGGGATACGTAATGCCGTCGCTTCCGTTAGCAGGTGCCTTGCCCTTTCCAGTGGCATCAAGTGCTCGGGCTACCGAGAGCGAGGTCGTGTACGCATGTGTCTTGGACGATGGCAGCATGGAGAAGCTAGTATCGGCGGTAGCAGGAGTGGATCGATGACCTTCCAGAAAATTAGTACCATAACGTTATGCTACTCGGGTAGGTTCCATGAGTACGTACCGGATCCCCTGCCAGTCGGAGTAAATTCCGGAAGGTCCTTAGCACCCAAAAGGATGTTTTCATATCCATCCGGCAAGATCAGCGATAGCTCCCTGCTCCTCTTCCCCTTAACGGTCATCTCCTTCTCGGCCATGGATTCCCAGAACTGGCAACCTGGACTCTTGAGCGCAATTCTCTGCAGCATCCGAAAGAGATCTGCATCGCCGCGCGTACTGGCACGGCCGAAGGTTGGTGGGACTTGGCCAAGGAGCTTGAAAAGGTCCTTAACGTGCGCCCAGCGGCTAGTATATTGTTAGCGAGCCGTTTTGTATTCTGGGCTGAGAGTAGCAATGCTGGCTTACTAGCTGTTGCGCCCGGGCATGTAGACTGGGTAAACCCGCTCATTCGCGGGGGTGTCCCATGTGCCATCGGCACCCTTAGCACCTTTCATGCGACCGCTGAGGTGCTTGCCAGGTCCGAGCTCCTCGGTCAAGATGATTGCGATCCAGATGTCCGTTCTGTATTTTCGGCAGGGGTTCTTGAACCGGACCACGAATGCTTCTCCCGGAAGGAGTTCATCCGGCGAATTGGTCTTGACCAGACCCGCCGTCAGAGCGGAAAACGTAACCATTGTGCTTTGTAAGGAAAATCTGCTGAAATACTAAAGTTGATGAGAGACTGCTTCTCGTCAATATTGTAAGGTAATAGGAAGAAATACCTTCAGGGACGTGGGTATGAAGACGGGTAGGTAACCGTCTAGGTGATTGGTTTGAAAGTCAGTACGATGATATCAAGTTGACAGGAAGGCTTCGAAGGATTGGAGAAAGTGAGGTATCAAGGTGAGAGTAGTAGTAGGAAAAAGGAAAGAAAGGAAGAACGAACTCAGTAGATATTGAGATTCATGAAGTGGAAGAGAAGGGTTGGGTTGGAAGCAGGTATCGGACTGAAGAGATTCGAAATGTTGGGAGATGTGAAAAGGAAGTCTTACCGGAGTGTGCCTAAGAGCAGATGCAAGCTCTTAGGGGTTGTCTGACGGTCTGGAAGGTTATGATAAAGGAAGAAAACCAAGTATTCGATCCGGAAGAGGGTTTTATAGTCGCGTGTGAGGATTGATCGTGACTCAACTGGAGCAATGTATAGCATACGTAAGGAGTGACATACTACTATGGAAGTTGGAATATCTGTTTTTAATAGCCTGAATGGCATTCTAAATAGGCAGATGCTTGAGGAATATGGGTTGGTCTTACGCAGATATAGACGGTAAAACCATAAGGCTAATGAAATCTTTGCTTATAGTACTTGGTGATAGGGGCTATGATTCGATATCACCTACATTCATACTAAATCATATCTTTCGAGGCGGCCGGATTTCTCATTTCATATTTCTCAATCATCAACGAGCGTAGGGCTCAACTAGATCACATGGCTAAATATCGTCAAGGAGCGGAGACGGGAAAGTCACAAAACTAAAGGAACGCAAACAATGCAGACCAGAACGCAAGTAACATAATGAAACATAGCGCACAATCACAAAAGGATCAAGAAGGGAGGACGTCAATCAACGCAAGTCGTCATATGCCAATCGATTAAACGTGAGTAGGGTGGTTTCTTCAAACCATTCAACGGCGGCCAACCTCGTGAGAATCGAAGAAGTTCATTTGCCAGGAAAGCAAAAATCAAAAGACTGGTTCAACGAAGAATAACGCAGTCAAAAAGCCATTCTGGTTCAAATAAGCATGCCTCCCGATTCAAATTCAATTGTCAAGTTACTCGATCTGAAGCGCAAAAAGAAGGCAATGTGGCGATATACTAGAACAACCGTGGGGTCCGCTTGATGCTGCTAGAAGAGAATGTAAGCGTCCATGACACAACGCCGCGGTAACATAGCAAAAAAGACCTTCAAGCAAAAAGCTGGGAGTAATCCTACCGGATCTCCACAAGATCGTCCATGTGGTTGCACATCGCCACAAACAGATCAAAAAACAGCTTGCCACCATTTTCCATTTCCATCTGCATCGTCCCGCTTCTCTTAAACGTCTTACGACTTCGAATGATGAGAGCCAGGTAATGAGCGCGGAGTCGAGATTCGGTGTCCGGGGTGTGGTCGTACGCATACCGAGCAGATCGCAAGATCACATCAGCCGGGATTCCGATTTGAAGACCTTGCTTGCGAAGAGCAATATCCTTCAACTCTTCCAGGCCGTATTTCTCGGCAGCGCAGTACACCACTGTGTCCCGGAGCACGATATCCTTCACACCAGAGTGGAAGAACGTCGCCTCACTCGACCCGCAGCCACCGGTTTGCTGGGGATCCTGGGCATTCTCGAGATACCAAGAGTCTCGACGTTTGCCACGCAACAATCGTGGGTAATAGTCGCCCTTGTATAGGTACTCGAGGATACACGAAAGGATCTCGGGCTCCCTGTTCGACTATAAGCTTAAGAACATCACTGCCACAGCGACCAACGACTCACTCGTCGGGCAGAGCCAGTTGCTTTGCATCTTCCTCCAGAGACTTCTCCTTCAGCGCGGTTTGAAAGTACGGGGAAACGGACAAGACGTCCTCGTGGGCAGCGAATAAACGCTGGTCCTGGCCCACGACCATCGTGATGATGGGACTAGTCAGTGCACTAGCCGCAAGTGATTAGCTTTATCCCCAAATTTATTATCGTGAAATTACCACCTTCCCGGCGAAGGGTTATCCACTTTGTCCTGCATTTTCTCTTTGGCTTGTTTGTCGTACTTCTTCTTACTCGCCTTGGAGGTCTTACCCGCCCGGCTTTTAGAATCGAAGCTCTTCGACGTAAAGGAGCGTCTGAACATGGCGATACAAGATATCAAAGGAAGTGGCCGAGGAAACCTAAACAATCAGAAAGAGCGATACGAGTTGGTCAAATAACAACAAAAGAAAAATACACTTGACGCTGCAGATCACACGAGCATGTGAAAGAGTCTGGAAACCTGTCCTCCGAAATAGTTTCTCCGTTTCATCAAGAGACGAAAAGAAACAGTTTTCGGATGATGGCTTTGCATTCGAGAGTCTCGAGAGACTCTAGGTGCGCAATTTGTCGACTCTGGCAGACGTGAGAAAGGAAAGCCGGGGTGAGGGGGACGAGCGCTATTTAAGACACAAGGTCAGGTGATATCAACTGCAGGTGCGGCCGTCATGAGGCGCAGCTAATGTCATCTCCGATTGGTATGATCACGTCCGCCTGGTGTCGTTTTCAACTCGTGCTTATTGAGTGGCGCCTAGCGGCCGCATTGTATTGGCTCCCGAGTCGACGATCGGCGTTGCCAAATGCACGCTGCTTCGGGAGCCTAGACTCAGCTGCTACCTACAGGAACTTAGAGATAACGGGGGAAGTTTCAATTGGTACAAATTGCAATTCCGATTTTGCTCATAACTATGGGGCTTAAAGCAAGAAATAAATATGACACGCGATGCCAGCTATGTTGAATAGTTCAACATCCGGTGAAACGATTGATACATAGTGAACAGGTCTTCAACGCGAAGGCTCCTCGCCCGCGAGGATTTCACGTTAGTTGCAAAAGCCTCTCAAGGCCGTGACGTCCTGAGAATTTCGAATAATTTCGAAGCCTTAGCTTACAGCGAAGAACATCCAGCGTAGCCCATCTCAACACCGAAGCTGTAGAAGTGACCAGCAGTCACTCCGTACTGACCATTTCCAGCAGAGCAAGAGGTGTCACGCTCTCCCGAGCACTTCACGACTGTGGCTTGAGTTCCAGAGCTGTAGTATTCCTAGATGAAAAAAAATTATGTTAAAATTCAATCCGGTGTAGACAGGTATCTCAGCCATTCAACTCACAGTTCCGTAGTGGACAAAGTCGTATGGGGCTTCGATGTACATGTTCTAAAACGCATTTAGCCACTTGTTTGAATGATCTTGTATAAAGCGAGACTTACGGGCACACCGTCATCAATGTTGTTGCCACGGTTCATGGTACCGTTGAAAGAGTTGGCAAAGTCGGCCCAGGCCTGGTTACCGATCGGGAACGCAGCCATAGCATTGCTAGTGATTTCCGTATCGGGGAAGTTGGAAGCCAGGGCAACGTAAGAAAGGTAAGTGAGAGCTCCTCCCAGGGAGTGTCCGGTCGACTCCAGAGTGTAGTCTGGGTACTGCTCGACCAACGACTGGACCTCCGAGATGATGGTATTGTGGACAGCAGACCAAGGGCTGCTAATACCTTGCATGATCTGAGCACCAGAGGGGAAGGTGACGCCAGAGAGGGAAGGAGTGACCAAGGTGGTGTCGACATCGTTGGCAAAATCCGTCTCTAGTTTTCATCAGAGTAGTGTCGATGATCGAGGGTCAGGAAGCGATACTCACCAGTAGTAGATCCCTTCATGACGACAGAGATCTTCTTGTTTGTAGTGGAATATCCAACAAAGCCCTGAAAAGATCAGTATCTGGGGACTTACTTCAGTGTTCTACGGGGTTTCACCTTTGCATCGGTTGTCGCATCATAAATCTGCTTGGTGATGGTGACATCGAAGGCTGTTCCAGTACATCCAGTGTACGCAGCGGACGACAGGTCGGCAGCGCGCTGCAGGAAGGACCAAGCAGCAGTGTCTGTATGTTGATTGTCAAATATTGTTCGATCTTGTATTCTCTAGGTTGACAAACCCGCAGTAGCCCGCGATTGCAGGGTAGGGGAAGCAGAGACCTGCGCGACGAGCGCGGCGGCCGTGGTAAGGAAAGAAATGCCGTTGGAAAGCATTGTAGATACTATTAAAATGAATTGAATCGGCACGAAGAATTCAGTCAATGGCAAAAGAGATGGATGATAGTGATCTTGCTGTTCTTGGTTCTAGGGGACGCTGGGAATTCTGTGCTTTAAATACCTTCATCTGTCGGATACATCCGCCTTGACATATTATTGACAAAAAGTTTCGGGATTAAAGATGTCCCAAACTGAGATATGAACGGTGTCCTTTCTGGAAAGGGGAATATGCGTCTCAGACTCAAACATTCTGATGCATGTAAACCTTCGGGGTCATCTCCGTTTTGGTATACCTCGGGATCGGCAAAAGTGGGGATTGTAGGGCTCGTGGAGGAAGATCCGCGTTCAAGAAGGATTGCTCGTTGTTTGAATTAATTTCAAATCTTGCAGTTGTACGTTTATTTCTAGACGACAGGGCAATTTGGTCACTGCATTGATGTTATTCAATTGTTCATCTGTCACGTTGACTTGATGACTAGGGGCAGGATTCTACATTTGGGTTCAGGGCAACTGTGAATTCAGTCTGAGAGATCAGTGTGGATAAACCTCGGTGAAAACTACCGATTCAGTTTCAGAAGATGACACTAGTAGCTTATCTTTCGAACGGTCCGGAGGCGTGTGGGGAATGCTAACCAGAAGTATGGGCTCCGCCTCAAAAACCAGTCACAGATCCTTGGTCAGTCCTTGCTTCTCACTAATTTCCGGGAGCACGCCACATAATTTAAACAAATAAATTAACTTTGTTAGATTAATTATAATGAGTTTGATCACATATCAGGTTCTCGATGCCCCGCATTTGCCAACCTCGGGCTTGATGGCTTGCGTGGGTCAAATCGCGACAGGTTAGCCTAAGTAAATTATTGAGGATCCTAAAAACATGTACATTGAAGCCCGACAAATTCCGATGAATTCCACCGTACCGTATCATTGAGCCTAAATTTATCCCAGTTGATCTGTCAGATTTCCTCAGTGTTCGCCGCCATTTGTCTAGAAGAGCCGTCCCAAGACGAATTAGTACATAATAGATCTATGATATCTGAAATTTTCACGACGTCAGGATGGATGTCAACATGATGATGGTGAAACGGTTCTTAGTCACTAATTTGCCATTCCGCAGGACCCCTGTTAATCCGGGGCCACAAATGCTTGGTCAGGCCCCAAGCGCCGGTCTAGAAAGCTTCCGACTCGGCAGTTATAGAATCGGCAGTTCTTAAACCGAGGTTTGTCGTTCAAACTTCACAGAAAAGGGAAAAATCCCCGAAGCCGAACAAATTTCGTGACCTCGGAAGATCCGAAACAGCAAGATGAGAACTCCGCAAGGCTGCAACAGCTGACTTTATCTCGAATGAACATCAGCATCTGCATATTCGACGTGAACTGTGCCGTGTCTGCCATTTCCAGAGCGGACAATCCGTTCTATATCCAGGATATGCTCTGATCGCCTCGGTTGTCTTTGAGCGTTGAATGTGTCTACACCTCTCGAGTCATGTTCGATCTGATTATATCAAAATCTTCAACCCGCACCCCAATTGATTCCAAGTAGCCCTGGCCGTTCCCATAAGTATTCCTCAAATAAGAAAGAAACAAGCTCATGGATTCTGGTAGTGCCATGAAGTGTCTATCCAAAGCAACCGGTGAAGGCGAAACATCTTTCATAAAATCCGATCTCGAAAGCTTTTCTTTCCTCGCCACCACGAGTCCCTCAATCCCTTTCTGTGACAAGGCGTAGTCTGAAATAATATCGTACTCCGATGCACCTAGAACAAATAGGAGAACAGCAATAAAGACTCCAGTCCTGTCTTTTCCAAGTTCGCAGTGAACAAGAAGGGAATTTCCCGGGTTATCCCGGATATACTTGAAAATTGCATAAAATGCGGCATTCGAGTGGGCGCAGATATGTTGGTAAAGCTCAGCACATGCTAGTGGCGCATTTTCCAATAGACCATCGAAGTATTTCTTGAGGGTAATTCCATCAGGCTTGGCGACTGCCGGTAGACCTATGATGGGGATTTTGGTTGGTGAAGATGTTTGCTGCGCTCGCTCACCAGCGCTCCTTAGGTCGAAAATGATACGGATGTCGCGGGAGACTTAAGCTCATCAACATGTGATCTGTCAACGAGATCAGTGCTTGCAGAGCGATATACTATCCCTTCTCGGATGCATTGAGTAGGAGAGATAGAGTAGCCACCTATGTCGCGAAAATTCTGGAGGCCAGGAGACATGCATTGGCAAGACATTGCATTTTGGGTCTGACTCTGCTCACTCATGTCTTAATGCATCAGTCGAAACAGACAGGTATTTCTGTTTTAAGTTATATGTTATGCTCCAGATATTGTGCCATGGATGGTAAATCCCCACCGCAGAAACCAAGCACCATTTAGGTTGCTGTGGCTATGTCTGTGGCTGTGCTAGAGGGGTCTTGTGGGGTTCCCAGATATCAGCCACCGATGATATCATCACGTAAAGAAAGAGCTGCGGCTGGGATCATAACTTCCCCTATGTACACTGCTCTTTGTGTTTCATATTCGTTTTTCTCTCAGCAGATTTAACTCTTTTACTAAATCTTCGATCTAGTCTTGAACTCGTTGCATTTGGAGCGCCCCTGCAGGGTGACCTATCAACTGTATGCGCTCAAACCTCCTTCTCTACGCGCCGACCGTGTTTCAACTTTTCCCTCTAAAATCCTGTCGCCGCTGCTTCTCATAAACATTACCTGGTTGTGATATTGGGTGTGTTCCCCATCATAGCCATGGAGTATATCAACCAAATGAAGAATCGCCGGCGCTCGTCGCAGGTCTTGCAAGCACCAAAGCCTGTTTTGACCGAAGAGGAGGAAGCCTATTTGCGACAGGTTACTGCGCCAGAAAATGGGTCCAGTACTGCCGCGAAAATACCATCGCCGGGCTCTGAGATCCCTCCAGAGAGCTCCTCCCAGCCCGTGTTGAACGAGGGTGCTGAACAAATCCCTCTTCCTTCTTCGCCAGCTGAGGAGTTTGGGAAGGAGCTGGGAGAACAAGGGCGAAGGGCAAGCCAGATTTCTGGCGGCTCTGCAAACAAAGAGTCGGAATCTGTGAAGCCACAAGACTCAGGGGCCCCAGAAAAGAAAAAGAAAAGATGGAGTACTATGTTCTGGAAGAAGAACGGAGATTCCAAGAAAGTAAGGACTTCTTATTTTACACTACCGTCGCGTTTTTTCCGACTCAAGCTGCTAACACTGTCGCTTCTCTGTTTAGGACCAACACAAAGAATCCAACAAAGGAGACGATTCACGATCTGAATCCACCGTTCCTCCATCTACGACAACGCCGACAAACAATGGACAGGAAGCTCAGAAGGAACAAGAGGATATGACAGATATCCTGGAACGATTGAATCTGGCAGCAGATAACAATCGTGTTTTCTCCGTCAGCGACGAAACACAGGAACTGCTTCGCAAGTTCAAATTGATCTTCAAGGATCTGATCAATGGTGTTCCCACAGCCTATCGGGACTTGGAGATGCTCCTGACGAATGGCAATCGCCAATTACAAGACACCTATACCAAGCTGCCTGGTTTCCTTCAGAAGCTAATTGAGAAGCTCCCTGAAAAGTGGACCGAGACTTTAGCACCAGAGATGCTCGCTGTGGCCAGTGAACGGGCCGCTCACAGTGGTGTCAACATGGAAAATGTTGGCAAGGCCGCCGCTGCGGCCGAGAAGATGGGAGTCAACATTCCCAGCCTGAAGGAACTGGTTTCTAAGCCTGCTGCGATCGTGGGTATGCTACGGTCAATTATGGCGTTTTTGAGAGCTCGTTTCCCGGCCGTGTTGGGCATGAACGTGCTCTGGTCGTTGGCATTGTTCAGTAAGTAAACATGGTTCGATTTCTGGGTCCTCGGTGCTAATAAACATTGCAGTTCTTCTGTTCGTTCTATGGTACTGCCATAAGCGTGGGCGTGAGGTCCGTCTCGAGAACGAACGCCTAGTCACAGAGGAGGAGATCAACAGACTGAATGAGAATTCCTCTGAGACCAGAATACGTCCAACTGAGACTTTTACGACCACGGCACCTCAAGGAGCCTCGGCCGAGGAGATCCGAGAGGGTGTGCGGAAAGTGGAACAAGCCCGGGCTTCCTCAGCATTGGAAGCTGCAGCTTCGGAGCCCCAGAGCCCCATGAGTCCCGCGGAGACCACTACTTCCTCTGCGGTCCCTACTCGAACCAAATCACGTCTATCGATATTTGGACGAGCAAAGACTGAACCGGGCCCTTCCTCTAACATTGCCCCTTATCCAGGAACTTAAGTTGGTAGCACCAAAGTTTGTAGAAGCGACTGTCTCTGGTAAACATAGCTTGTGGATACGCAGACTATTGCACATTCTGGGCATAGTGATGATAATGATTTATGGAAGTTTGGGACTTGGTGATAATTCAGATAATACATTGTTTTATTCGGAACGATCTTGATTGGCCGACATTGAATAATCCATTCCTTTGCCCAGGTGGTCAGCATACAGTCGCACCACCTGGACATCTCGGCTTCCCGGTCCAGTCCACGGGTTACGGAGTTCCCGGCACCCGGTATCTGGGAACATCTGGGAACCGATCTTGGACAGTCAAAATTCAAGGCGTGAACCGAGGTTAGAAGAAACTATCCAGAATTTCTTGTTTGGGACCATCCATTTCCTGTTGAACGGGTGGTTTCCGTTGCCAAGCAGTCCCTTAGCTAGAGTGGCAACAAATATATATCATTGCAACGCTAGTTACGGTTCCGGACCCAATATAGTAAAAAAAACGAAGAGATGCTACCTTATGAACACAACTGAATCTATGAAGTAGCTAGAGACATATGGACTCGTATCAAACGTTTGAAATAGCAGACTGAGAGGTGAAATGCATGTATCCGTCAAAGAAAAATAAGATTGACTTTCCAAGGTTGATATGCAGGGTGTGATTGGACGGCGGGGATGGCATGCAGATCACCAATAATCCAAGCCACATGAGCACCTGTATAGGGCAGGACTTTCAGAGCCGCCAAATCCTCCCATTTTACCCCTTTCTCAATCCCAAGATTGAGTCTTGATATTAGACCACGTGGAACAACAACAAAATCTCGGCAGCCAAAGGAAAAGTGTTCTCCGAAACGCCTCCAACGGCTTAAAAATAGGCTAGCGTAGTGGGTCTAATTAGCGGGCGAAATTTCTACAGAATCCATTGCGGGGCGGAGATGATCTTGCAGAGAGAAGTGACCAAATCACCCCTTACTTTGGAGGGGTCTTTGCACCCCCTCCATAATAGACTTTTATGTTAATACACTACTGTTGGGCAGTCATGGTTATCTCGGGGGCGATCTATCTCATGCACGTTGCAGCCGCAGCCATGTTGTCAATACTTACCGCCTGTTCCTTCCCGTTCCTTTTCCCCTTGTAGGCCCAAGTCGGTAATGAATATCTGCAAGCTTCCAGGTCGAGAATGACCTCGGGGCCTACGAACTTCTGGTCGCCGGAATAGAGGGACCCGAGTTGCCACCGCGGGAGAAAAAAAAAAAGAAACGGAAAAATCAACACGACTCTCGGGTCCGACCAATGGATGGCGAGTTTTCTTGCTGACCTGGACTTTCTCGTGTGGAGTCAGAGTCACAATATGATTCATCCCATCAGCAGTGTGTCATGATCGGGCGATGAATCATTCTGCCCGCACGGGTCAACTTTTGGCTTCTGCACTTCTCACTACAGATAAGCGCCAGTCTGACGTCGCTGGAGCCCTTTCCCTGTATGCATGCCCAGAACAGAGTTTTAGTTGATTTATCTTTTAGGTTAATTAATAGCAATAGTCATTATTCGAAGACTCATGCCACAATGGACCCGCATGGTTGCCCCAGTTCTGGATCTGGATCCATTCCTTAGCAAAGTTTTCTTCTTCCCCTCTTTGATAGAGAGCTCTCGATACCTAGAATCAATAGCTAGAATCCCTACTTTGGGAGTCAAGTCCAGACTCTTAGGCAGCTGTACAGAACATAGAATCCTAGAATAGCGTGCAGGATTTCCAATTGCAGCGAGTTTACAATTGGCGCGAAAGATGCGGTGAACTGACGCCAACGAATGGGCGCCCGTGGAGTCCGGCCAATCAACCCGCCCCATTCCCCACTTCCGCTTTGGCGGGAAAAATCCATTGGATTATTATCCCTTCACATCTTCTTACCATCAACAACCCAGCTTTACCAAGTCCACCCTTATTCAACCCCTCCCCTTTCATCAACTGTCACTTTTAAAAGATACCCGTCAAGAATTCCTGCCAAATGGCTTTCGTTGAGCTGTAAACGCCTCGCTGGGGAGCCTGTCTGCCGGCTCCTCAGTCCTGCAGCTCCGACCTTCAATTCGACTTGACGATATCTGTTCCTCTTCTGATGCACCTTTAAGCGTCGGAATTGCCCCCCCAGTACAGTCCCAGAAAGAGCACTTGACCGTCCATCGTGGACTGGAGGTGCTTCGTGGTTACGAAAAAAAAACTTTGATTTTCCCCACCCTTGACGATACTCCCCAACTCTCCCCTGGGAACCTTACCTCCAACACATCACGAAATCCCTTAAACCGAACCTCCCTGGAACCATCCCTGGTCACAACCGAAAAAGAAGCTCCTTGTGACAAAAACACCCCGCTACTTTACGAAGAAAAAAAAAGTTTGCATCCTGCATCGACAAACGAACCGTGCCGATATGCCGCAGTCGAGCCCATTCTCCTCCAGAAAAAATCTCAAGGGCTCTAAAACTACACCACGACCCTCGACACCTGAATATAACAACCGGAAACACCTCAATATGTCTCCCAAGGCCATCGTGCAGGCGAAGAAGATGGCCAACTCCCGCAATGGCGGTACTGCTTCATTTGAGCGGAAAAGGCGAGCATCTTCCTCGTCGGTCTCTAGTGTCTCTTCCGTATCTTCCCTTGAGGAACTGAGCGAGGAGGCCGATGATTCGGAAGATGATGCTGATGACGAAGAAGACCGGCCGCTGGCGCAGGCCCGGTCATTTGGCCGCCGGTGGAATAACTCCCGCAAGGCGGGCCGACAAGCCGCCAAAGCGGGAAAAAGAATACGGGTTTCCGAGGATGAAGATTCTGACAACATCATGAGCAGTGACAGCGAATCAGAAGAAAGCTCAGATGATGTCTACGCTGCGGTGGACTACATCACTGATGCCGAAGACGAAGAACAAGATGTTGAAAAATTGGAAGAGATGATGATCATGCAATCCGAGAGAGAACATCGGATTCTGCCCACCTCAGAAACCTCTCATGACCAATGGCACGGTGCTGAGATCTTTGGAGACTCGATGTTTCTCCCTGCTGCTTCCTTTTTTGATGAAGAGCAGATTTACAGTGCCATGGACACCTTTGGTGAACCCGAAATTGCCAGCGAGCCGGTGGAAACCTCCGTAGCTCGCCGTGTCCACTTTGAGGAGCGATCCGACTCCTCTTCTGACAGCGACTCCCACACCGAGGATGAAATCCCTAGTGATTTCCTCCAGCAAGACTCCTTGGACCCTCAGCTGCGTCGCATGATTGAAAGCGACAATGACCACCACCGTAGCCATCGTCGCCAGTCTGAAGAGATATTTGGTGATGCTGACTATGGCCATGGCAATATTTACCATGTCGAGTCCGAGGGAACATCCGAGGGTAGCTTGAGTGGTTATGAGAGTATGCTGGCTATTTTTCTACTTTCTTATGTTTCTATGCTAACACACCTTCAGCCGATCATGGCGACACAACAGATGAGGATCTTCCTCCTCCAGCCACCATTACTCACCCTCGCTCCCTTCTTCGTCGCGACTCAACTGACTCATTGGTCGCTACCGATGATAAGAGCGATGTCATCCCCCGCCGTCGTGGCCCAATCATGGGCACGTTCGTGGCGGACCCCCATAAGCCTGTAGCCCTGGTAGACTGCACCGGAAAGCATCTTGTCATTATCCCTGCCTATGCTTCTTCCCGTCATGATTGGTTGGATTCTGCTGCCAACAGCATGCCCGGCACTGCCAACAACAGTCCTCGCCAGACTACTCTGCAGCTGATCGACGAGAGTGATACGGATGCCCTCGCATCCCCCAACCAGACCGACTTCAGCCCCATGCTGGCTTCCAGCGCCAATCTCATGATGACGGCCCTCGGAAACGACCTTGCTCCTGGGGGTCAGGTCATGGGCCCCCCTGAAGCATTCTACCCCTCTCGCGACTTCGCAATTGACAGCTCCTTTGAAGAGGATGACGAAGATGACCCAGAGTCTGCTCTCAATGTGGACGACTTTATCGATTTTGGCAATGGATCCTCCGATGAAGACGATATGGGCAATCTCGATGATGACGCACTCATCTCGCCTATGACTGGTGGATCTTCATTGCCGAACATGGGCACCCCAACACCAAAGCGCAACTCGGACGTCCAGCAAGACAGTCAATCCGAACGCTTCCTCGAGCACCTTGACAAAGGCATTGTCACTGCCTTCCGTCGCAATCACAACCGATACCAAGCCCTCCTCCGTCTTCCCCAGCATCGCGAATTTATGCCCGCTAACTCCCCCGCGCGGCCCGCCAGCGTCTTCCGACACGCTAAACACACTGACCAGCGCACCCCCACCCGGAAGCGCAAAGCGAGTGGCTACACAGGCGGCGAGGCTGTGCGTCGCAAGCTTATGGATGCACAACGTCGCACTCAAGTTCCTCTCTAGCTTCCTCGCTAAAAACCATTTAACGATTCCACGAAGTTTGGATTTTTATTTTGAAAAAGATCGCATGATACACACGGACGCTTACATTTGTTGAGTCGCTGGCAGACTTGTGCCCTCGGGAGGCCGGTTGGTTATTTATGTTCAGTCTTGTTGATCTTTCATCAAATGGATGAAGATCTATGAGAGCAAGTTTGACATGGATCATTAACAATCCCGCATTCTCATGTTGTTACTAAAAGGAAGATCGATAGCGGTTCTGATGATCCAAAAGTTGATCGATTCTTGTGTTATTGCATTGGATGTTTTTGCCTTTACATTCTTTCACTTCTCATATGTTTTTTACTTGCCAAGGACTCCCTCGCTGTTTGAGAGGAGACGGTGATACCTCTGGATTTTAAGGAGTTGATATTTTATTGCCTTTATCATGAGTGATGGATGTTATTTTATTTTTACCAGAACAGAAAAAAAAAGTTAAATCTCGAATTCTCTCAGCTTCGTAGTTGACAAAGACCTTTCCACAATGAAACTTGGACCCCTCATTACTTTATTCAATACCAAGGCTTCAAGACTTCCTGCACCTTGAAATAGCCGAGAACCTGACTCAAGTACCCAATTTATAGACAACTTGCCATTGAATGACACAAAGGGCTACCCTGCCTAAGCCACAGTTGCTTAGACTAGTAGTAGCCATGTGTCAGATTGAAAGAGAGCCCCTGCTAGTCAGAGTCTGAGGGAGTAGCGTGAATGTGGAGGTCAAAGCGCCGCAGGATGTTAACAAAAGAACTTTTCAAATCCCAACGAAACGAGTAACTGGGTATGCAAGCATAAGTGAAGAACAAGATGATGCAGCAGGTTTGCGCGTGCCTGCATCATGGCGCCGACCAAGATTCGTCAGGCGCTATTTTTGGGGTCCTGATCCTCCCCGGGTTATCTGATTGGCTGATCACAGTCCCCCATTCTCCACTATAGAGCCCGGTAAGACCGTTGATTGGCTATGAAGTTAACCGCTGTACTAGACCCTTAGCTTGGTGCACCCGTGTCGATCTGGCGCTGGGACATTCGTCAATGGAACCTATTTTAGACCGATCCTTAATTTCTCTTATTGGCTCGTTCCTGTAACCGCCGGATGTCACCGAACCGAGAGCTCCATACTTGGAGAACAGGTTAATTAGGTTGATTGGATACTGGGCTAACCGCTTTGCTAGTTCCTGCAGTAGTCTCCGCTTTGTATGGTGAAAGGATGCTACCCTGCCTGTTATGGGTTGACGTCGTTTCATAAGGTACTGCTCACTTCTGCCTATTGGAGGAGACAGCGCCCATAGTATCAGGTTGTCTTACAAATGAGGAATAAATGGATAGGTTGATGTGGAGCTCTAGAACATGAAGTGCATAGCTGAAGAAGTTAAGGTGGGCGCGTATATGAAGAGAGCGTATCCCACGTAGTGAAGAAAGGTTCATCATTCACTTTTGGAGGCTGGTTCTCTCATTCATCGCAGTTCTTTTTGCGTCCTCTCGTTGTTTACCTTCCTTTGTTGTTTACTTTCTTTCTTCCCACTCCAACCCTTTCACCTTTCTTCCTTCCTCATCGCTTCGAATCTTTCTGACCTTCGTCACTCTCGTTCAAAGTCTTTTCTTCTGATACTTGATTTCTTTTGAATCTCACTCTTGTTATTCCCAACTTTTCGTGCTTCTTGCACCACCTATCGTCTCGATGGGTTCCCCTCGTTCTGGTCACTCGGTGACCACCACCTTCAAGATGATGTCCGTGTTTATGGCTGTCCTTTTGACCATGATGTTTATTTTCCCCAATACCCCAGCTTCGGTACGTACATGTTTAAGTCATGTGCGTTTTGTCAGATACAAACAAGAGATCAACACTGACAACCTTTTCAGTGGTGGGGTCTTGACCAGTCCACTGATGACAAGCCTGTTTCCATGAAGTGCAACAGATACCAGGAGAAGTGGCACGGCTTGAATTGGGCTAACCTGGAAGCTGGCTCGTTCTCCACCTACGCTGATTTCAATTTCACCGATTTCACGGTCAGCGATACCTTCGGTACCGGTATCGCAAAAGGCGTATGTTTATGTACCCAATAACAAAGATCATAACACTGATATCATGCAGAAGAAATCTATTACCGGCAATGTCACCAAGTCTGGTAAATCGGCTCCTTCTATCTCGTCCAAGAATCGTTTCTCTATCAAGAACATCTATGTCTCGGCTTCCAAGGTCATTGATCTCAAAATGCGTTTCACTATGCCTGATGGTAATCTCTGCCGCAAGACTGCCCGCGTTAGACCCCGTGTCGGCGACATTTTTGTTGATAATTGTGCCGGTGCTACTTCCGTCCAGTTCGAACTCGACGAGAACAACAAACAAACCACTGCTGAAATTGGTATCTACAACATCTTGTTCAACTGCGGACAATCGACCATTCCAGGTGCCACGTGGGTGGAGCGTTTCGCACCCCATGTGGATATGCGCAAGCGTGAAGTTTCTTCTATTCCCTATGTTACTGGAACTAGTGGCGAACAAACTACTAAGTCTGCTGATCCTGAGCCTACTGCTGCTCACACTTCCAGCCCGGCTGCTGATTCCGACAATGGAAATACTGGATATACCTCCAGCTCTGCAAACCCTGAATCTGCCAATGCCAATAGCCAAACTCCTAGTGCTTCGGCTTCCAACGGTCTTGAGGTTGTTCCTCAGTCTGCTCCTACCCCCGCTTCGGCTGCAGCGTCTTCAACCTCTACCACCCCTGTTGTTGTTGTTGACCCAAGCAACAGTGCCTCGAAATCCTCCACAACTTACAACTCTGTTAACTCACCTGTGGCTGATACCAACACTCCCTCGAGCTCTAATGTTGCTCATGAGCCCACGAGTTCCGCAGCTGGTGCTTCGATCAAGGGTGTGAAATCCTCTCCGGCAGCTGAGAGTCCTTCTAGCCCTGCTGCTGTGACAACATCTGCCGCGGCTCACACTCACCGCATGACAACATCGACTGTCTATGCCACCAGCGTGATCACCGTCACTAGCTGTGCTGCTACTGTCACCGACTGCCCGGCTGATTCTACTCGTGTTATCACTTCTACCTTTGCCGTCTCTACCGCGGTGCATCCGGTGACGGAGACCAATTCTGAGACTACCCCGGCTGCGAAGTCCACTCCTGTTGTATCCAGCCCAAGTGGTAGCTCGCCTGAAAGCTCTCCCGCCGCCTCGCATATCTCCTCGTCAGTTCCCACTACGACCGGTAGCCCAGCAGTCACAAAGTCTGTGACTCCATCTGCAGGGGCCACTACCTCCCAGAAGTGGACAACCTCGACTGTCTACACCACCCGCGAGGTTACGATCACCAGCTGTGCTGCGTCAATTACCAACTGCCCTGCCGATTCGACTGTTGTGGTGACCTCTACCATTGCACTTTCGACTACTATCTGCCCTGTGACGGAGACTGAGACTGGTACTGGTACGGCGAAAACTTCTACTCCGCTTGTGCCTTCTAGTGTCTCGCCTGAATCATCCCCAGCTGGATCGCCTAGCTCTTCACTCCCTACTGGCTCTCCTTCTGTGTCTGCTGCCAGTTCACCGGCTATTTCTCCTGGTTATTCGGCTTCTGTCACTCCCAGTACCTCACCGGCCGGTATCACACCCACGCCCACCAAGTGGACTACGTCGACTGTCTACAGTACCAGCTTGATTACCGTTACCAGCTGTGCTGCGACAGTCACTGATTGCCCTGCTGACTCTACCAGTGTGATCACTAAAACCATTGCTGTTTCGACAACCATATGTCCAGTGACTGAGACAGAGACTGGTACAAAGAAAACTTCCACTTCTGTTGGACTTAGCAGTGTTTTGCCTGCCTCTTCTCCAGCTGCATCATCATCCCGCCCTTCCGCTGTCTCACCAAGCAACTCACCGCAGCCTTCAGGGTCTTCGCCTGTCACAGCCTCGCCGAGTGGATCCTCAGCCTCGACCACTAAGTGGACTACATCGACTGTTTACTCTACCAGCTTGATTACTGTTACTAGCTGTGCTGCGACGATCACTGATTGCCCTGCTGACTCTACTAGTGTGGTCACTAAGACCATTGCTGTTTCGACTACAATCTGCCCAGTGACTGAGACTGAGACAGGACACTCGCCTACTTCGGCCGTTGCAGGACCCACCGTGACTTCGTCTTCGTCTGCAGTTACTGGTACGCCGGTTACTCCTGGTGTCAGTGCTGGTTCGACCCCTGGTACTCCTGAATCGATTGTGACTGTTGTGACTTATACTACTACGACATGGTGCCCATTCACTGCCACACATACCTCGGGAACCTCTATTATCACTACAGTTTCGAGCAGCCCTTCGGTCATTGTTGTGACTTCGACTTCGACCATCCCCGCAGCTACGTCTACGGCTATAGTGACGGCTCCTTCTGGCGTCAGTGCTGGTTCTACCCCTGGTACTCCAGAATCGATTGTGACCGTTGTGACTTACACTACTACGACATGGTGCCCATTCACTGCCACACATACCTCGGGAACCTCTATTATCACTACAGTTTCGAGCAGCCCTTCGGTCATTGTTGTGACTTCGACTTCGACCATCCCCGCAGCTACGTCTACGGCTATAGTGACGGCTCCTTCTGGTGTTAGTGCTGGTTCTACCCCTGGTACACCAGAATCGATTGTGACTATTGTGACTTACACTACTACAACATGGTGTCCCTTCACCGCCACGCATACTTCGGGTACCTCTATTATCACTACAGTTTCGAGTACCCCATCAGTTGTTGTTGTGACCTCCACATCCACTATTCCCGCAGCTACAGCTACGGCTACGTTGACTCCTCCTTCGGGTGTTAGTGCTGGTTCGACTCCTGGTACTCCTGAATCGACTGTGACTGTTGTGACTTACACTACTACAACTTGGTGTCCGTTCACGGCCACACACACCTCGGGTACCTCTGTAATCACTACTGTGTCGAGCACTCCCTCAGTGGTTATCGTTACATCTACAAAGACCATTTGTCCGAAGTGCTCTTCGCATGCTTCAACCTCGGTGTCTAGTACTCCCGAAACTACCACTGCCACGGCTACTTCCTCGGAATCTGACTCGGCGTCTACTCCTGAGACTACACCTGCTAAGGTTACCTCCGCCGAATCTAGCTCGGCGTCTTCTTCTCAGACCACCGCCACTGTTACTCCTTCTGTGCCTTCGGAAGTTAGTGCAGGTTCTACTCCTGGAATTCCAGAGTCGACTATCACCGTCGTAACTTATTCCACAACCACTTGGTGTCCGTTCACTGCCACACACACCTCGGGCACCTCTGTCATTACTACTGTATCGAGCACTCCCTCAGTGGTTATCGTTACATCTACAAAGACCATCTGCCCGAAGTGCTCATCGCATGCTTCAACCTCGGTGTCTAGTACCCCCGAAACTACTCCTGCTGAGGTTACTGCCACAGAGTCTAGCTCGGTGTCTACTTCTCAGTCCACCGCCACTGTTACTCTTTCTGTACCTTCGGGAGTTAGTGCTGGTTCCACTCCTGGAAGCCCAGAGTCGACTATCACCGTCATAACTTACTCCACAACCACTTGGTGTCCGTTCACTGCCACACACACCTCCGGTACTTCGATCTACACCACTGTTTCGAGCACCCCCTCGGTAGTTGTTGTGACCTCCACATCGACCATCGCCGCTACCCCCACGGCTACAGTGATACCTCCCACTAGCGTTAGTGCAAACTCGACTCCGGCCGTTCCTGAGGCCCCAGGTTCGACTGTTACTATCGTGACTTACACCACCACAACATGGTGTCCATTCACAGCCACTCATACCTCCGGTACCTCTATCTACACCACGGTCTCCAGTACTCCTTCGGTGGTGGTTGTAACCTCCACATCGACTATTCCTGCTACCCCCACGGTCACAGTCACGCCTCCCACCGGTGTCAGTGCGGGCTCGACTCCAAGCGTTCCTGAGCAGACAGACACTGTGACAGAGACAACTACTGCGGAGACTACCCCTGGAGTTCCAGTTTCCGTTGTTCCAGTGACTGTTTCTGCTAGCTCTACCCTAACTCCTGAGGAGACTGTGACCGTTATCACATGGGCTACTACGACTTGGTGCCCAGTCACAGCGACATATACTTCTGGTAGCTCCATTCACATCATTACTACAAGCACTGTGTCTACAGTCACACTCTCTTCTACGTCGACGATCACCATGACCACCCCGGTAGTTGTCGAGCCCACACCTACTGGTGCTCCAGGCTCTGGTTCAACTGTGACTGTGATCACTTACGAAAGCACGACTTGGCACACATCCACAGCTTCATGGACATCTGGTGACTCCGTCAGCACATTCATTACACACATTCCGTCGACAGTCACACTGACCTCGACATCGACCGTGTGCACGAACTGTGCTAGCCCAACTGCCCCGACAACCCCCGCCTGCCCTGCATCCACCATTGTTATGCAATGCATTAACACCTGGCTCAAGTCAAAGACCAACTGCGCCTCGGATACATCTTCCAGCTGCTATTGCCCCAACAGCGAGTTTACCAACAAGGTCCAAGACTGCATTGAGGCATCGAGCGTATCTAAGTCCGAGATCCAAGGCGGTCTTTCTTACTTCGCCGGTGTCTGCGCAAACTGGGTCTCTCGAAACCCCGCTATTGTGACCAACATCCCAGCAAACATCACCTTGACTGGAGGTGTCTGCGTCCCCACACTCCCTGCACTCAGCTCCGGAGTCAGCACTCCAACTGCTCCGGCTGCTCCTGTCACTACAATCACTTACCGCACTTCCACCGTCACCGTGCCACTGGTGACCTTCGTGACTACCACCGCCTGGGGTAGCACACCATCTGTTGCAATCGTTCCTTTTATGACCGGTACTCCATCTGGTCCTATGCGTACTCCTCACACGCCGACCTGGAAGAGTACCCCCTACCGGTCCGGGAGCCCGACACCCTCCCCAAGCTCCACGCCTTACTACAATTCGGCGCAGCCACTGGCTGAGTCCGGTGTTTCGAGTGTTCTCCTTGGCATCGCTGCCTCTTTCCTTGCATACTTCATCTAGATAGATGTTAGATGTCTTTCCGCTGGCGGTTTGTGCACGAATATCCTTAATGCCATCTACTCCCAGATCTCGTTTGTTATCTCGTTTTTGATTTTGCCTGCAAATGCGCAATGTGACTTACTCACAAAATAATCGTTTATTTGCACCTGAAGAATATGGTTTAGGTTCACGCGTTTCTGTCATGGGCACAGCGGAGCTTTTTGTGTACTTTAATTTTTTCAATTCACACAAGTGATCATTATTCTACAGAGTGAACATTATTATTGCATCCGGTAGAATCGTAAACCTCGAAGTTCGCCATTTTATTCATTCTATTCCTCCAAGCGCACATTACACATAGTAAGCTGTACATTTAATCTCCACAATAATCTCATCCCTCGGCAAAGCCCGCACTTCAACAGTCGTCCGAGCCGGCGCAGTATTCCGATCAGGCCAGATCCGGTTCCATTCTTCGTTCATGCCAGTGTAGTCGCCCTTCATGTTTGTCAAGAAGACTGTCGCATCAACAACATTCGCAATGCTTGCTTTTCCGTCCGAGGCGCCTTGGATAATGGCATCGATGTTCGATAGTACGGCTGCTGTTTGCTGTCGGATGTCGAGCGCGAGTGTAGTCTTGCCATCGGCATCTTGGGAACTGGTTGCGCCAACGAAGGTCCCGTCGCCGCGACGGGATGAGGTTCCCGAGACGTAGATATAGGATCCCTTTCCGTCGGGGGATGTGATGGTTCTGGCATGTGGGTAGTTGGCTAGGCCTTGGGCGTGCGTGGAGGGACGGAAATATGGGGTGCTTTGCGACATGATGTTTATCCAATGAGAGACTGTAATTTCTGCAAGATAAAAGCTGAAGGAATGAAGAGAAGCTACGGATTTATGGATTGTGATTGCTGAATAAATTCCCAATGACTCTTCCCCAATCTCGGATAGATCCGAACGGCCCGTTACGTCATTTCCGTGAACCTTTTACTAACGAACATGGAGAGTCCGCAGATTCGTAAACACATCTCGGCTATGTGCGCCGCCTTCTCGGCCTGTCCCGGATGCCTTCATTCCTCCGAATGCCGTGCCCAGCTCCCGTACCAGCCAGCAGTTTACCCACACCAGTCCGGCATCGATCCGCTCCCCGACACGGCGCATCCGCGACCCGTCTTTCGTCAGGAGAACACTTGCCAGTCCGTTCGGATTGTCATTTGCTAGTCCGATTGCCTCTTCCTCGGTGTCGAAGGGTGAGATGGTGACCACCGGCCCGAAGATTTCCTCGCGCATGACGATGCTGTCTGTGCCAAGGTCGGTGAGAACCGTTGGCTCAACCCAATACCCGCCCGTAGGAGCCTCAGAGGGAACATCTCCAGTGAGGAAGGTTGCCTTTTCACTCTGAGCTTGAAGAAGGTAAGACCGAATCTTATCGTAGTGCGGCCGTGAAACAACAGGGCCGATCGTTTCTCCACGCCGGTAATGCTGCTGTACGTAATCCACAAACGCGGGTACGAACTTCTCATAGATAGCACGGTGAACATAAATCCGGGATCCGCATAGACAAATCTGACCGCTATTCTCGAATGCGGCTTGTGCGGCAATAGGGACAGCCTGGTCGAGATCAACATCATCGAAGACGAGGGTTGGGTTCTTCCCTCCCAGTTCTAGGGATAGGTGCTTGCCGATATCTTCGACTGTGTCGCGTCGGATACTAATGCCTGTCTTTGTGCCACCTGTGAATGATACGCCTCGGACGAGTGGGGACTTGACAAGTGTTGATCCGGCGCCTGGTCCGTCGCCGAAGATGATATTCATCACGCCTGGTGGGAGCTGGGCTTGTCGGAATACTTCGCCAAGTACTGGTGATGGGTCAGTGATAGTGCTTTTGGTCTGTACTGGGGACTTCCTTACAGAAGGCAGTTATGCTGGTGACTTCGCTGGGCTTTGCTACGCCTGTGCATCCGAAGGCGATGCATGGTGCGATCTTCCATGTTAGGAGGTACAGGGGCATATTCCATGGTGAGATTAATGCGAAGACTCCGACCGGAGATCGATGTTCGTATGTCAAGGTTGAAGGCTGGCCATCAACAAAGCGTGCTGAGCCTTCTTCGTGGAGAATATAAGTCGCAAAGTATCTAGATGCAGATTAGCATCAAGTAGCAACAAAGGCGTAGGAGATACCAACCGGAAATTCGATATCGCGCGGTCAACTTCAACACGAGCTCGAGCTAATGTCTTTCCCTGGTCGAGACTTTCCCAAACTGCGAAAGTTTCTTTTTTCTCCTGGATAATGGCGGCAATTCGAAGAAGGATATCGGATCTTTCTTGTCGGGGAGTTTTCGACCAGGATGGGAACGCCTGCGAGGCAGCCTCCACGGCGCGGGCTACATCAGAAGCATCGCTCCGAGGAAGGTTTGCTATAACCTCTCCAGTTCGAGGATTGAAGGATTCGATCCAACTGTCGGGATTGCCATGTTCGGAAAATTCATTGCCAATATAGTTCTGCAGGCGTACATTGTTACCTGGTCTGGCTAGGTATTCTTGGGCATTGTCTAGGGTACTGAGCTTCCACAGCTCAGAAGTTGGACTCATTGTGATGGGCGATCAAACGGGCAAGAATGGTTGTTGATTCTTGGTTAATTCATGGGTGGTTATAGTATGAACTACGAGTAGGACCAATAGGATGGCGGTCCGATGACTACTCATGGGGCAGAATGTGCGGAGCCAATCAGAACTAATCTCCTTGTACAGTACAATCTCATGTTATGGCGAATAAGTTTTCTTTCAATGAACAGAAGGATATGAACAAAAACAAAAAAAAAAAGAAAAAAAGAAGCACCGCCGACGGAAGGATTTGAACCTTCGCTCTGTCAATGTCCCTGCCTTCTGTCCGAACCAAGGAAGGACCGATCTTAAGACCCATTGTGGATAATGATATAATAAGAATATCATGGGCATTCGGTCGTTCCAGGATTCGAACATGGGGCGGTTGTTTGGGGTTGACCGTGTTAACCACTACACCACGTCGGCTGGTTGTTAAATGATTTGGGTACCACGTGACTATGGGTCAAGACGCTAAGCCGTATATAGTAATTACACATCGGGTACTGCCGCCCCACCACCAAACTTCCAGCCCACCTTTCCATTCCATCAATACTCTGTACCCATCCGTCCACCAACCAAACCAAATTCTTTTCAGCCTTCATATTTAATAGCATAGTATGAATAACCATGAAGTTATGAGTTCACATATCAATATTTGGCACTATCAATGTGACTTGTAATTCTTTTTGACAACATCCTGCAACCCGAGAAATTCAATCGCATTTCCTGAAAGCATTCTTGCCCTCACCTCAGGCGAAAACAGCTTATGCACTTGTTGATCACTATCCAACATCTTTCCAGGAACCGGCATCTCCCCAAGTGGAAAAGGATAATCACTCCCCATAATGACCCGATCAGATCCAATCTTTTTACAGATATACTCAAGTAAGTCCGGATCATGCACCAAACTATCAATCCAAATATTGTGCTGATGCGACTGGAGATAGTTCTCTGGAGATAGTCCTTGTGAACTATGCGCAACCAAGTCAGGCCGACAGTTATAACCATGTTGAATTCGTCCAAGGAGAGGAAGATAAGCTCCTCCAGCATGCGCAAAGCAGAATCTCAACTTTGGGTGCCGGACTAAAACGCCCGATGAGAGGATTGCGTGCATCGCCAGTGCTGTTTCGCTCGGCCTATAACATGCAAAGTCAGTCACGCCATGTATCAGCTTAGCTCTGATCGAAATACTGACATCCCAACTAGCCACGCAGACCAATAACTTCCCCATCTATTCTTATTCTCCCTCTCAAGCTCATATCCCAACGGGTGGACGAAGATCGGAAAATCCAACTCTTCACACGCCGTCCAGAAAGGTTCAAAATCAGGGTCATCCAGCTTATGTCCGTTGATCTCCGTCCCAATCTCCACACCTTTTAGTCCGAGCACGTTCTTCGCACGCTTAAGTTCAGCCACCGAACTGGACACGTCTTGTAGGGGAACCGTTGCCAACCCTACAAACCGGCTTGGTCGGTCACGACAGACAGACGCAATATGGTCGTTCAAGTACTGAGCCAAAGCGGCAGCAGGCTCGATGGGCTTGTCGTATGAGAATAGGATGGGTACGGTGCTGATGACCTGGATGTCGACGCCTGTGGCATCCATTTCTGCTGTGCGTACGTCTGGATCGAAACAATTTGGCTCGACGGTTCGGAAGAATTTCTCGCCAACATACATATCGACTTTGAGAGAGGTTTTATCGCTCTGGCTGATGGGCTCGTCGTTTGATGGGTGCGGCTGAAGAGTCATCCAGTCCTCGCCGTTCTCGTCTGGATTTCCATGCGATTTGGAGAAGTCCGGGAGGGATGGAGGCATGATATGTGTGTGCATGTCGATTTTGAATTGGCCATTGGTATCGCCATGAATCCCATTTTCATTGCTCCGGGTGTCCCTTGTGGAGCACGTGCAACAGCTGTAGGTCACCGTCATGTTTGAGATGGCTGGCCAGGCTGCGATATGTGAAGTTTCTGAAAAAGACAGTTTTGATAAGATATTCCTTCGACTTTCTTTTATTCCCCATCTGATCTATAAGACCATTTGCAGGCAATAATGCTCGGTCCCCCCGACCGGGTCTCGGATCCACCCGATGGTCAATCGGATGCCGTTGCGGCTCGAAGTCTCCACTTACGATCTGGATGATGCGGGAAAAGGGAGACGACATTACAATCCACCATTTAAGAGATATTTACTACCCCAGCTTTCTTGAGCCGTACTCACAGCCGGATGAGCGCTTTGCCACCATGGAAGCTCTACCAAGCACCCAAACTTCTACCTCTATCCCGGGACCCTTTGCGCTGTCCTCGTGGCTTTCTGCCAATGCGGAAAACCTGAAACCGCCTGTAAACAATTCATGTCTTTATTCTGGGAAGGACTTCATACTGATGGCCGTCGGTGGCCCGAATACCAGAAATGATTATCATAGTAAGTTGCTATGAGGAAATTGATCAAGATTGGATGCTAAAGATATTGCCGCATAGTTAATGAAACAGAGGTACGACCGAGATGAATGGCGCTTGATTCTTGACTGACTAGCCTTAGGAATGGTTCTTCCAAGTCAAGGGAGATATGCTCCTCAAGATTGTCGAGAATGATACACACTTCCGCGATATTATAATCCGAGAGGGCGAGACATTTCTTTTACCTGGTATCGTTGATTCTCTGGCTACCTATCCTCATTTACGGCTTGGATCTAATGGTTTTTTCTTACAGCAAATGTTCCTCATTCTCCAAGAAGATATAAAGATACGGTTGGGCTTGTTATGGAACGCACTCGCCCTCCGCGATGTATAGATCGGGTCCGATGGTATTGCGAAAACCAAGATGCCCATACAGAGGCCCCTGGAATCATTAGAGAAGAGCAGTTCTACTGTGAGGACATTGAGACGCAGCTTAAGGATGTCATTGAAGACTGGATGGGAAACGAAGCCAGCCGGAAGTGCAGCTCTTGTGGTCTGGTTGCGCCAGCCCATTAGTCGTACAGCGCTTGATTTGATAAAGCCCACTGATGAATACTTTAATTGTCTTCTCATTGGGGTGGGAAAAATTGAAGAAAATTCCGCTTTGAAAGTACAATACATATTTAAACAAACCAAAGAGATTATTCACTTGGATAAGACAGGAATTGCTCGATCGAGCTAAGTAGCATCGAGTCGTCGAACGGATCCGCTGATAGATCCCCCAGGAAGAATGGTTGTGGATCAGAGAGGTCGTCGTTCATCGTCATGCTATGGTCCTCGTAGACCTGAGGTTCTTCAGAAGACGGGAGCAGATGCAATATAGCCGTAGGGTCGCATGGGAAAAAGGAGTCAGGGGTCAATTTTCGCCGCTTGGATTGTCGCTCTGAAGACTCACTGTCCCGACTGAAGATTGAGTCCGTCTCCTCTCGGGATCTGGCGGTTTCGTGACGAACGGTCATATCCAGACCAGAGTTTCCTTGATTATCTTCATTGAAAACGGGACTGGTAATGGGTATGGTCGGTGTTCCTGCTGCTTGGCCATACCGGCTGAATGTGTGGTAGAAGAGGTCATGTTTGGCAAGCTCGCTCTGGGTAAATCGCATATCTTCCTCGGTGAGCGTTTGATACTTCTTGATTTCTGGCCACTGTATCTTGAGATTCTGTAGCATGTTGAAGCCGTTCTCAACATCTGACCAGGCTTTGTTGGTGAAGGTTGGGTTGCGGGCGAGACGCATGCAATGCAAAAGAACCTTGGCACTTGCGTATATGGCGCGACTCTGTTGAATGACAAAATGACTTGCAGGAACAGTTGCCATGACTTGAGGCGTGGCTTTGATGCAATTGGAAGCAGCCTCGGCACATCGAAGAAATGCTGCGGGCTCCGCAATGTTCAGTCGCTCGATGAATGTTCGGTATAGAAGAACCACTCCAATGTAATAGGATGAGATGGCAATTGTCTGCAGTGCGAGAGGGCCAATTTGATGATTAGCCTCTTCGATCTTGGGCAACACCTGCTTTCGATAGTACCTCTCTAGCTCTGCATCATGTCTTTTCACATGCGACCGGAGCGTGTCTCTCAATTTGGCATTCTGGGACGGGTGTGACTTGCGAATTCGTCGGACAGATCTGTATATTCGACCCATTGTGACATGGAAGTCTGCAATCACCGAGAACCAGGGGTCTGTCTTTGCGTAGGATGAAGATTGTTCATCTTCCCCGGTGTAAGATTCAATATCGCTGTCCGCATCGTCAATAGCCAAAGGCTTCGAAAGTGCCGTGGATAGAGAACGATCCAAAATATACAAACACCACCAGAGCTTTTTCGGTTCATGCCATGTATTTGTAGCCGATGCATCCCCGGATTCATCCAAATCTAATCCCTGATACAGCCGGATCGCGTGACCTGTAGTGACCCATGCATCGTTGACCCTGCCGCCTTCGGTGAGATAGAGACTGAGGAGACCTTGAGCAATGACGATGTTCATGGGAAATTTGGCGTTCGTTCGATATGGTCGTCCAGTAGCGATGGAGGTTGCATGGGAGTGAAGTAATTCCCCCAAGTCCACCTCTTTATAAATGTGTAGCCCCGGCTGATCGAAAACAGCATGTTGGCTAGGGATCACTGACGCAGCCACGGCGAGCAATGCGTACAGCAAAGCGGAAAAGTCACTGTCATCTTCACGCCCGCCATTGTTACGAGCAGACAGCCAATTGTCATATTGCAACCGTAGATTCCGGTGATGAATAATGGGAAAGATTGGATAGATTGAGTGATAAAAAACATCAATCAGCGCTTCCACAATGGACTCCTCCAACCGTGTGACGTCGATTGTAATGGGTTCTGGAAGTATTGCAACCTCGCTTCCATGCTGGGTGTCAGGATTGTCGAAGACCGTTAAATCCGGTGCATCAGCGCTATAAGTCTCAGCCACTTGGGCTATATGCGCTCTTTGTGATCCTGGTGCAGGTGCGATGGAAGGTGCTAGGAACTCATCCGTCGGATCGGATACAGCACCCTCGGGGATCGGCTGACAGAAATCCTGGTAGCTGACATCTGTGGATTGAATATGTGAATTATGTGCAGGTAAATCAATGGAAACTCTTTTGTCTTGATCGGACTGGCGCTGTTTCAATTCTTTCTCCATCTGAGAGAGCCGATTTTCAAGTTTCTTGACATATCTGCAACAACATTTAGCGCCGTGAAAGGGAAAACACCTTTGTCAAAGCACTAATCCTCTCATTTGACGAATAGGAGTCACTTACTGTGGATCCACTAGCTTCATGTTGTTATATTGCTCGAAGACGCACTCCGATCGGTTCCGGGTACAGCTTTGGCATGGATGTTCTCCATCGCACTTGACCTTCTTGCGACGACATGCTTGACAGGCCCGCCACACTCTTTGTCGCTCGTACATGGCGAGTTTGACGTGGTAAATGGAAGAGGTGTCAAGATTGAATGGGGTTGGTGGAAGGTCACCCCGCTCGGGAATCGTTTCAACCCGGCAGTGGGACTTGTGGGGTAGATATCCATAAGCGCGAAGATTGCACATGAAAGATAACTCTAGGAGATATGTCCCGACCCACTTTCTTATCTAGCATGTTAATCATTTATAAGTTCCTTTCGTACATAGCCCATGGTTTCTTACTGAGCTGTTGAGTAATATCGCTGTGGTCTATGGCATCGGGTTTTCTTTCTGCCCCGGCATAGCGCCCCAATGTCACTGCCCCTTATTACTCGAAGTGCCCCAGTATACCCTTGTGTCCTAAGCCCAGTTGAATCAGTAGACCGTCACTGACCCTTCAACCCAACCCAAATTATCTTTCCCGTCTCATAGCTCCCGCCTAATAGTGAGCTCCAAGACTATACTAGTCATCCGTTCCACCCCTGTACCATCAAAAGCAAGGACACGTCAAGATGAAGCCGTACATGGCATTTTGTGATAACTGCGACAGGTGAGCTCCTGATTCTTCTTGCAAGGGACACCCAGATCTGGGACAGATTGTCAAGAGCGGTCGTCTCATCCACCTGTTCCGAATTTGTTGCGGCTACGATTTGCTGGCTAGGCAGGTTTCCTGGGACTGTTTGGCGGGCTTCTGAAATCCATGGCAGAAATGGATATATTTTGGTTAGGATAAATGGGGGAAAGGGGCCCTGGAATGCTATAGAGACAACAAACAACTTGAAGATATACAGTCAGAAGGGCCTTGCCAGAAGCAGACAGGTAGACAATGCCATCAACACTATAATAGCTTCGGTTTTAACTGTTCAGAGCAAAAGGTAAAAAACAACTATTTTGACAAAAGCTGGAATCGAACCCGGGACCTATTGATTGTCTATATACTTGCGAGGAACATTGTGAATAGTATCATCAACATCGACCAGAAACTCAGCCAAGACTCGACCAAACTTCTTTTCTATTCAACACGCCACAAACTTTAGAAATTGAGAGATCTAATAACATTCTTGGAATCAGAGGGCTAAGATCCATCTAACTGATTTTAAAAAAGTAGCAAACATTCAACCCAGGGTCACCCCCCATAGGCGCCATACGGCTGCTATTCAAGGGGGGT